>JALAZF010000026.1:20505000-21810024 GCA_022829125.1 Lathyrus tuberosus | reverse complement strand
TCATGGGACCTTTTCCATCTTCTTTTGGAAACAAATACATACTCGTCGCAGTTGATTACGTATAAAAATGGATTGAGGCGATAGCTTCACCTACAAATGATGCACGAGTGGTGGTAAAACTTTTCAAGAACATAATCTTTCCCAGATTCGATGTACCAAGAATTGTCATTAGTGATGGCGGTTCCCATTTCATTTCAAGTGTTTTCGGGAAACTATTGCCTAAATACGGAGTACGACACCGAGTAGCAACACCCTATCACCCTCAAACTAGTGGACAAGTAGAGGTGTCAAATAGGGAGATCAAGCAAATTATAGATAAAACCGTTGCAACCTCTAGGAAGGATTGGTCTACTAAATTTCATGAAGCTCTGTGGGCTTACAGAATAGCCTATAAGACCCCCATAGGAACCACACCGTACAAACTAGTTTATGGAAAGTCATGCCATCTGCCTGGGGAACTTGAGAATAAAGCTTATTGGGACATTAAGACCCTGAATATGAATTATAAGGCAGCAGGTGAGAAAAGGATTCTAGATATCCACGAACTAGAGGAACTAAGGCTTGATTCCTATGAAAATGCCAAAATATACAAAGAAAGAACCAAGAAGTGGCATGATAAAAGGATAAAAAAGAAAGAGTTTAACGAAGGAGATATAGTTCTTCTCTTTAACTCTAGGCTTAAACACTTTCCCGGAAAATTACGTTCTAGATGGTCTGGTCCTTTCGAAGTTACAAAAGTCCTACCAAGTGGAGCAGTTGAAATTAGAGGAAAGTCGAATGAGACGTTCTTTGTGAACGGCCAGAGACTCAAGCACTACCACTTAGTTGAAAACAAGGAATTCATCACTAATTACAAGTTAGAAGAGCTTCTCGCTCTTCCCGATAAATGATGCCCTTTTCTATTCTAATGTCGAGCTTGCGACATTAAACAAAGCGCTCCGTGGGAGCTAAACCACAATCTTTTGCTTTTATTTTTGTTAGTTTTAGGATACTGCATGCATGTTTAGTATAATGTCTTTGCAATATGCATCACTGTTTGTTGCATCTCATTATTATTACTATTTTTATCTTACTAACGCGTAGCTAATAGTATTATTTCCCTAATAGTGTATTATTTTTAGATTTTTCAGGATACCCTTCTCTAAGAAACCTTTGGCCAGAAACCATGCAGACATTTGAGAACCGTGCCGTTGTTTTCAGGAACGATGTCCAGAGACGTCGATTTGAGGCTTTGTCTCAAAGAGACTTTGGTCTGTCCATCTACCCCGACGACTCGGTTATGCGAACCCTTAGCATCCGAGATAGTTTTGTCTTCCTTTTGAGTCAAATAGGCTGGTCTCACTTTGCTTTAGAGAAGAGATTTAGCACTTACCGTAGCTTAACCTTGGAGTTCCTAAGCTCCCTCTACTATGATGCCACCCGTGGTTTCAGATTTGGCCGTGGATTGGCTACCTTTAGGTTATTTTGAAACAAGTACATATTCACCCACCATGAATTCGCTGAATTATTGGGTTTTCCTAATGAACCCGATGCTGTGACCAGAACCCCTGCTGATGCCTTCACTAGCTATGATCTTCAACATTTCTGGGGTACCATAGCTGGAAACGGTACTGCCGAACCTAATGCCTTATTTTCTAAAAACATCCACAACCCTGGATGAAGATATTTCCATAAGGTTCTTGCTCACACCTTCTTTGGCAAAGAAGAGAACATTAAATCTGTGTCGAGGGATGAGCTATATATCATGCTCTGCGCATCCCAAGGAAAGCATGTCAATGCAGCCCCGTATTTGGTTGCTAATTTTAGTCGTATTGCCCGTGATTCCTTTGAGCCAATCTTAATAGGTTGGCTGGTGACTATGATTGCTGATGCAATTGGAATGAGGTACCATTTGAACTGTTCCTTTACATTCGGTGGTTTTCGCCCGATGGACATTAGCTTTTGTTTCAACATAGGCATAATTGCTAACCTTGGCCCGGTTGAATTTGAGTTACTTATCAATAATGATGTAGTCCATACTTTCACCTTAACTAACCATGTGGAGTTGGACCATATGTTCTAAATTGCCTACTCTCTTAGACAACATCATGGATGATCCATTAGCCACACCGATTTCCCTATTTTTCTTAGGATAGTTTGTTTACATGTATAGTGTTTTCCTTTCCTGTATCGTTTGTACTGTTAATTTCCATTCCACTGTGTACCGTCGGGATGCCGACGTGTAAATGTAATGCACTACTGTTTCGTTTAATGCAAATTTCCTCTCCTTTAAGTGTTTTTAATGTTTAGCTTATTGTATTTTGTCAATAAAATAAGAAAAACCCAAAAATATGTCACAACACTGCATTCTGTAGGAGTGAGGACACAAAATTCGTGTCTGAAGCAAATGGCGCTCACCATTATGCATATGGCGTTCACCATTCCTTTAAACAGGCAGAACGCGCTGTTTTGCTTCTAAGACACGATTTTGCCTCCTCTTCTCCCCATTTAAAACATTCTTGCATGTTCCCTAGACCCCCTAAGTACCTAGTAAACCTCTCATTATCCCACATTAAATTCTAACCATCCATATTCATCCATTTAATCCCTATTTAATCTCACTAATCCACACATTTCCAATCATCTCTCTCAAAACCCACTTTCCATTCTCTACCCATTTCAGAAAAATATTCACAAACACCATCCTCCTAAGAAACAACTATGGAAGCTAACCAAGAGATAGATTACATGGGCATTGAGTTCCCTGAAGGAACAGTTGGAGCCACCATGCGTTCGAACTTTCACCGAGTATCCAAAAGGCCAGTCTATGCCACAAGATATCCAGAGCCAGAAACTCTTCGCACCTTAGGTCTTTATGATAACGTCTCGTGGATGCTCAGGAACTTAGGTATGACTCGTTTCTGCTCCATGTTTAATCCATCTTCCGTTAGACTTACTTATTAATTTCTTAGTTCAGTCCGCTATGTCCATGATATTAACCGCACCACCGGAACCATTTACTTCAGAATGTTTAACGTAGATTATTCACTAACTCATAAGCAGATAGCTGAATATTTTAGTTTTTCTACCGGTGAGGGTCTCGCGACTCAAGCACCCTTGGACAGTGACTGGGAGAAAGGAGCCTTCCAATTCTAGCATCAAATAACCAACACAAGAACCACCAAATGAGAGGGTTTGAAAGCCACGACCATCCATAACCCTACTATTCATTACTTTCACCGCACCCTCGCCTCCACCATTTTCGGACGAGAAAACCCAGGGAACGTTAATTCTAAGGATCTGTTCTTTATTCACTGTGCACTTTTCCAAACCCGTGTAAATCCTACACCGTTCCTCCTAACCCATTTTATTATTGTAGCGAACAGAGTTGGCGGTCCCATCTGCATAGGCGGTATCATTACTGCCATAGCCATATCTTTAGATTTAGAGGCCAACTTGGAAAACGAAGAGAGCATACCTTGTCTCTATGTTGACATTGACTTTTGCCGTAATGTGCGGCTTGTCAAGAGTTTGCATTGTAACAAGTATCACTTTATGGTCCGAACACATGAGTTCCGAGGTTTTTCTCTGCCAAATGCTGAGCGTATAAATATGCGTCAAAGCGCTAATTGGCTATTTGATTTAAGAGCCCGTGATGTAGAGGCAGAGAGCGACGAGAGGCACTACCGTGATGTCATGAGGCAGCATTCTGAGCAGCCCCGTACTCATAGACATACCACTAACTTACCTGGGTCTAGCACCCAAGCACACCCGACACCTTTTTCTGATTTTACAGGTATTCGTTCGTCATTGGATGAAGTTCTGTCAGAGCTTAGATAGCACAGAGAGAGAGAGAGATGTCGTGCGTTATGTGCAAATGCATGAGTTAGAGAGGAGGCAGTACGAGTTTGTGGCCAGGGCCGAGTCGGATTTGAGAGATGTTGTCTCAGAGATGGCGGGACTGCGCAGGGAGGTAAACTGAATTGCAAATTGTGTCCAACATGTCCCACAGGACATCCCAGCCATCAGGCAGGACAGACACCCTCGTGGAGGGCGTGCTCGCTATCATTGATGTATCCAGGTTCTATCGCTCCTTCTTTCACCTTAGGCTAAGACATTGAGGACAATGTCTAGTTTAAGTGTAGGGGAGGAGCCGTTTATTGCTTTTATTTATGTCTTGCTTTCTAGTTTAGTTTGTTTTTCATTATCGAGTCATATGTACATTTGAGCCGTTTTTGCTTTACGTTTTTCCTGTGTCTAATAACTCCCTTATTTGACCCCAATTTCAAAAAAAAAATTGTTTAGACTAAAAGGCATGACATGTATAGTATAGGTTGTTTCATCCTTTGATTTAGGCTAGGTAGGCGGACTTGGGAAAGTTTTGAAAATATCGGTACCGTTCCTACACCTTAGATTCCCTAAATATGTGATATTGATTTAAATAGACATTATGCCATGACCTTATGCCTAGTTTCTTAGAAGTAACCTCTCTATTAGTTTTTACTAGCAGTCAGCACCATCCGTGTGTACGAACTAAGTAACGCACCGATGTAAATATGTGTGATCTCAAAAGTTGATTTATGTGATTTTTATAGAAAAAAAATGAATGAAAGACATGTTCCCGCTAAGTTAGGTGGTCCTCACCTGACCATTTAGCCTAAAGGTTCGGACTCTTGAAATTCGTAAGCAAAAGAAAGCATAATGTGCGAAAAAGAAAAAATTTTGTGTTGAATAAGAGATCATACACATTAACAGGTTCGCTTACCATGTAAGTACACAGGATAACGGGCTTAATGTGATTGCGCTCGAATAAAAAAGAGGTGAAATAAGATGAAGGATATAGGTCTAGTTATAATGTCATGATTTGAATTGGTATTGCATAGGAAGGGAGTATTCGTCCGCTTTTGTGGAGTCGTGTCATTACGGTATCCTTGTTTTCACTATCCAGTACCTATCCGTTTCACTTTAGCCTAGCAACCTTGTGCTTAGATTGTTTTTGTCGTGCCTAAGAGTCGAAACACCATGCTTACTGTTTTATTACATTGGGAGTTTGCTTGAGGATAAGCAAAAGTCTTAGTGTGGGCGAGTTTGATGACTCGATCTCGTATCGTTTATTTCGATTCAATTCGTGCATTTTTTATTGTATTTTTATCGATTCGTTATCATTTTATGCATCATTTACTTATGTTTTCTTTCATTTTCCATTTAAAGGTCCCATATCAGCATCATAGTAGAAAAGAATAAGAATCGAGCTTAAAAGAGAAGAAAAGTGAAGAAAATTGCAAGTTTCTGTCCCATCCAGCTGAATGGTGCTCGCCATCTCCCCAGTACAAGATGAATGGCGCTCGCCATTGTAAAAAGGAGGGAAAATCAAGCTTTAAGCAAATGGGGTCCGCCATTAGGCCTACGGCGACCTCCATTGGTTCGCGGGAGCAGTTTCCAGACAGCAGTTTGGCAGTTTTGCAAGTTCTTTTCAAAATTCGAAATTGTGCACTTGGAGCCAGTCTTTTTCTATAAATAGACCATCCGAGGTCTGCATTTGGAGATCGAAGAACCCTTGCGGAAGCGTTGCCGAAATCTCTAGCCAAACTACATAATCAACGTCCATAGTAGTAATCTGCTCACATCGAGTAGTTGCTACACTCTTGTATTTATTTCTGCTTATTTGCTGATGTACTCTTGGGCCCAGTTTCTTATTTAATACAAGTTCCATTTTCAGTTTATATTCTTCGCATTGCAGGTTATTTTCTTTTCACTTTTACTGTATTTTATTTACTTGTAACCGTATGCAATATAGCCTGCTTTACTAATTAATTAAAAGCCTGAACTGTATCCAAATTTATCAACATGTTTGCCCTAAAATTCAGAAATGTTACTATGTTAGCATTAGGTTTAAATATGTCTGAGTAAATTTGCATGAGTCCGTAGATTGAGGATCGTCGTTCTAACGGGACTCTGTAGAGCCATCTGTGTTTAACTTAATGTTTTCAAAATTCTGGTTTTGGTGTCTAATCTGAATTTAGGCAGCCTTGTCGTGAGAGCGAGGGGCTGTTTAACAGTGTTTCGTCACGAGAGTGAGAAATGCACCAAGGCGTGTCCAATAGAGCGAGAGTTTGAGGTAATCGCTGAATAGTAGGCATCGGACATTGAGCCTAAATGCAGCGAGAGCGCTTTAGGGCCTCATTTAGGTTATGTTAGTTTTCAAAACGCACCTTTTAATTACCGAGCGAGCGAGAGCAAAATCTTGGGGTCATTAGGCGTGGCTTGTTTAATACCATGAGAGCGTGAGATCGAGCCTTTAAACTGGTATATCCTTCAGATCAACTTCGAGACCTTTGTTAACGCCCGAATTTTACGGAGTCCCCAAGGAGCACGAAAATCATTCTCTGGTCTCGTCTTTATTGCTATTTTTCAAATCCTGTTAAAAACCAAGTTTTATTTTACCACCAAATCTAGCCTTAGCTTTACACCACAATAATCAATCACTCTAGATTAATTATTAGTCCCTGTGGGTTCGACAATCTTTTAAAACTATGCAATAAGCTGTATACTTGCATCAGTAATCCGACCAATACACAAAGTCGCGATCAGCTACAACATCTGACAACTATTGCAATTGCGGTTCGGTATTTTCTATTCAAGATTCACTCTACATCAGAAGATCTTTAAGTTATGGAGAGGAATGAATTAGATGTAATGGTGAAACATGTGGAACAAGATGTTCTAACATGTGCAGTGTAATATCTGGCCCTGATTCCGCAAGCCAGTATTGTTGCATTTTTGGAGTGAAAATATGGTTTAGATTCGATCAAATTTGTTGTTGTTTTTGTGAAATGTGTTTGTGTGATTCATTTGACAGCTGTTGAAGAATTTTTTGTTGTTGTTGTGTACTAATTCAAAGTAGTGAATTTCTTTTCTTTGGTAAAGTTCCCCCAGACGTAGGTAATGTTTCACTGAACTGGTTTATCAATCTCTTGTGTTCTTTACTGCTTTTTTACTTCATCATCTTGTAAAAGTTAATCTGTCATGTCTTGTTTGCAAACTGGTTTTTATTTATGTTTTACAATGTCCCAAAAATTTTGTTCACATCTTCTGTCATAAACCAGTAGTTCATGTTATCCCAGACATCTGGTCATACATTTGTCCCCTCTGGAACAGAAATTTCACATGGCATCAAAGGCGGCACCTTGTTCTATTTGGGTGATCTCCAGGGAAATATTATTTTTTTCAAGATGGAGACTTCATATAAGAAGGAGCTCTTTATCAACCAAAGATTTTTTATGATGCTAAGAATCCTCCAAAGATTGTTGACAGTTACGAAGATTATGATAATCAAGTAGAATGTAATTCTGAAGAATATCTTTGGCTTAATAAGAGATTTAGTAAAGTCATGAGAGACCTTGACAAGAGACCTAAGAAGAATCTCCCTACAAATTTAAAGAACATTAAGCATAAATGAAAGGATGGTAAAAGGAAAAAGTTCAACTATTCCTACAGGTGGAAAGGGATCCAATGTCTAAATTGCAAAGAATTTTCTCATATTCAATCAGAATGCTCAAGTATTCCAATGGAACAAAGAAGAATATCCAATGTCTCTATTGATGAAGAAAGTGAATCTAATCTAGAAAACAAATGTTGTATCCTTCAAATACGTGAAGAGGCTATGCATTCTAGTGAGCAACCAAATTCAAAGAAAAGGTGTATTGCTCCTATTCAGAAACCAGAATAAAAAATGTCAGGTAACATGTCTTAGCATCGGGTCAAGAATGTTTACTAGTTTCTTAAGTGTGTCTACTCCATTTTCATTTACTTCTGTAGGTTGTATGGTAGACAATCTCACCATTGAAAGTTGCATCCTCAGTGGAATAAGAAGCTTCAAAGGCAACATCAACAAGTATTGTTTTGTAAGCCTAATATTCTTTTTGCTTATTTCTCCACAAAGAGTTCTCTTGTGAAGATTGGTATCTTGAAAGTAGTTGTATTAGACAGATGATATGAGAAAAAAATTTGATGCACCTTATGAGATCCATAAGAGAAAGAAATTTGTAAAGATGAAAATGGTGGTTGCAGAGCAAAATGTTGATGACTATGTTTTGGACATCGAGAAAAAAAATTAACTATGGTATCTAAAGCTTGATGATTGTTGCAAAAAAATCTATCATATGTGTACTGATCTCAGTGCTGAAGAAGGAAGTAGTTATGAAGGTTGCCATTTTGAGAAGCAAACCAATATGTCTTACCAAATGATTAAATATATTTCTCATACTTTTGATTTACCACATATGGACTTTATGAGACTCAAGCAAGGAGTTATCATTGAAAGGATGGATGATGGTCAAGCTGGAGGTACATCCAACATTGAATAACCAAGAGTATTTCATAAGAAGAACATGGATTATGGTATTCTGTTGAAAAGTATTTCGGGGGGTGTTTTATCGTATCCATAGGGATTGTATGTATATTGCCGCCATTCTATAGTCGAAATCGTTTTAAACTTAGAGTAACAAAGATTTTAGTTGTTTTGTAACAGATCGTTTGCATAAGTATTTAATAGTAACGATAACGAAATTGGTTTTAAAGATTTGGTAAAAGCATGCCAAGATTAGGGTCCGATAATCCGTTTTATACGTATTTACTTGATAAAGGATGTGAACTTGTTAACGATGAATATAATCACATATCCTCTCAACAAGTTTATCTCTAACACTTGTTGTGGGATTTACCATATTGATCCTTAGATGATCTCTCACTCCAACTATCAATGTGATAACATTCAAGATCAATATTTATGAACATCAACTTTCAAAACTATCTCTAGCCTCATGATTGTTGATGGATTGAAACTTAGGTCAAGTTTTAGAACATATTTCTCAATCATGATCTAAAACAGAATATAAACCATACAAACAAAGTTTTTCACCTATATTTATCATCAACAAAGTTCACACACTACAATCAAGATCAATATATACAAAATGATGGATTGACTACCACTAATCTCGACACAAGATGTGTTTAGCTACACATATTCATGGTAGCTTGTTTCACAAGTTTCGGGAGGAGATGAAAAAGCATCTGCGTCGAATAATCAAGATCGGATGCAAATCCAGCTACTCAATGTGAAAGATCTCTCTTAGATGAAGAAAAGTCAGAAAACTAGGTTATGTTGTGATAAAATGAGGTTATTATCGCAAGAAATTACATAAAGTGCTTTTATAGTACACTTGAAATCAGCCCAGTTCGCACTGCGAACTTTTCATTCACCCAGCGAACTACATAATTGGCACCTGAGGTGCCTCTGATAAGTTAAACCGCCTCTGAGTTTCTTCATAAGTTCGCAATGCAAACTTTTATTTGCAAAGCTAACTATTCGCCTACAAGTTCGCAAAGCAAACTTAGGCCCCTTTTGTAACGCCCCGGTTTTTGTTAGATTTATTTAATCGAGTCGATTTAATTATTTTTATTATTATATTATTTTATTCTTGACTTTTATTTGGCAATATATTATTTTTCATCGTGATTATGTTTTATCGCGTTTTGAGAGCGTTTGCGAGATATTTAAGTGTAGGGGTATTTTGGTCTTTTGGCTTGGTTAGATATTATGTTTTTCAAAAAAATAGAAATAGAGAGAAAAATAGAGAGAAAGAAAAATAGAAGAAGGAAAAGAGAAAGAAAAGAAGAAAAGGGGAAAAACTTAGAGAGTAAGGAAACGATCCAACCGACTTTTGAAAACACGATTAATCGGGTAAGGGTGTGAAACTCGATTATCCTATACTTGTGTATGATTATGTATGTATGTATTTGTGTGATATTTGGTTGAAATTGGATATAGAACCAAAACCATTAATATGTTGAGATTGTTAGAATTTGATTCAAATTGTGTCTGAAATCATGTTTTAATGTTCCTAATTGCTGAGACATGTTAGATAGATGTTGTTGTGCATTCAATTGGCAATTTGTTGGTGTTTAGATGAGATTTGGAGATGATTTTGGTTGATTTTCGTAGCAGAAATTCTGCAGGAAAAATTCTGGGTTTCGCTGCCCATACGCGTATCAGGCTTGGCATTACGCGTGTTGGTTTGGGAAATACGTGTATGGCAAGGGGGAAATGAGGGCAATACGCGTAAGGAACACATTTTTCACGGCCTTCTGCTGATTTGCGTAATGGTACGCGTACTTGGCAAGGCATTACGCGTATCAAGTGAGGCATTACGCGTATGGAGTTTTAGTGGAATTTTTTGGGAGAAATTAGTCTCTGCCCATACGCGTAGCACTTTGGGCAATACGCGTATGGAATGGGCGAGCGAGCTGGGAAGTACGCGTATGGCCTAAGGCAATACGCGTATGACCAGAGAGGCTGTAGAATGGTTCCCGATTTTGCGTCCGATGCTGTAACTTTTGATCCATAACTCGGATCGAGGCGTTCTTGGTACCGTTAGAAAGCTATTGAGATGTTCTTCCTTATTAAAATAGTTTTGAGATTGGTGGCCGATTTAATTATGTTGGGAATTTGGGAATGTGTCATTTTTTCGACTTTTACCATCTTAACTGTGTGTATTTGACGTGTTATCATGCAATATGCTTTCGATAGATATTGTATGACTTGTGTTCAATTATATGATGTGAATGCATGTGATGAAATGTTGTGATGATGGTTTGTGGCCTAAGGGCAAGAAAATGCATTGTGTTGTGTTTGATTATATATGCATGATTATGGATGTGTATATGTGTGCATTTGAATGTCATGAGTCATTGTATGCCAAGCATCATGATATGCATTCTTGTGATGCCGTGTGCCCTAGTGGGTGTGAGCGACGAAAAGATTCCAGAGGAAATCCGCTATAACATCGTGTTCCTTATACAAAGAGGTGTGAGCGATGAATATAGACGATCGTGTGCCTTATACAAAGAGGTGTGAGCAATCCATAAACGTCGTGTGCCTTATACAAAGAGGTGTGAGCGACGGGGAACATCGTTTGCCCGACGGGGAGTTACGCTAAGTAAAAAGCGATGATTCCAATAGTTCCTGAGTGAACTAATGATGAGAATGATGGATGGAACGGTACCGCATTGCATTGCATAGAGTTGTTGTGTCGGACTCTGTGCATTTGCATAAATCATAAATGGATTGTTTTTGTGTGGAATTGTGAATGGAATTGGTGAGTTGATATATATATATATATATATATATATATATATATATATGTTGGTGATAAATGTATTGTGCATGAGTGATATGCCTTTGTGATGGATATATGAGACATGATTTGTGTTGTTTTGTATTTGAATTATGGTGTAAGTTGTGGTGAGAGTGTTTTACATGTGTATTTTTGTGTTATTATATAATTGTATGCAATTATATTATAATTGTGTTTCTCACCCTTCTGCTGCTTTGAATGCTCTATGAGGCATTGCAGATTAGATGTTGGAGGTCTTTTGTGAAGCTTAGGTCTTCATTCTTTTGCCGGTTGGCTCTGATATGTAGCACCGGGTAGTCGGGGAGATCGTTTGTGATTATGTGTATATGTATATGTTCTTTTTGGGATTGTACATGTATGACTCTGTGTATGACAGACAAACCTTTATGTTATATATATATGAGATTCAGTTGCAGATTTTCCGCTTTTATTATGTATCTGAATTGTGGGTGTTAGGAACTGAGTTCCTCTGTTATGTGATACCTGATTGTTGCATATCTATATGAGCAGGTTGTTGTATTTTGTTTCAATTGATGTGATGCCTCCATCTATGCCATGAATTTTTTAATTATACTCTGATTATTTGTTATCGCTTTATTTGCTCGGGGGATAAATTGGGGGTGTTACACCTTTAGCTACTGCCTCATCCAAGGTGTCCTTCGCCAGGTCTTCGCTGGAGCGATGAATCAGTGAACATTCGCTGGGAAGTTCGCAAAGCGAACTTTAGTCCCTTTTCTTACTGCACAAAGTCTGGGACTGTTCGCTGGAGCTTCGCCAGATGTTCGCAAAGTGAACATTCGCTGGCAAGTTTGCAAAGCGAACTTACTGATGTTTCTTCCTTTCTTTGGAAACTTGGATCCTTTCTTTGTGTCTTACTTCTTTGATAAATTAGTGCCTTTTCCTGCATAATAACACACATATTACAAGCACCAAAGGTATTTTCACAATGTTTGAAGAATGACAACAATTCAAGAATAAAATCCACAATTAAACATAAAAGAGTTGAAAAATGTCAAGTAGTAATAAGAAATATAAGGCATGTTTGACATCTAACAAACTTTCCCCTACTAACTCTTTGCTTGTCCTCAAGCAAAGTATGCCTCTCATTGAAAACAAGAGGATTTGCTCAAGCATTTAACTCAACCAAGAAAAGATATAAGGCTCAAATAAACAACAATTACTGTCGCATCTGCGAAAATCAACTGGCGGAAAAGATAGAAGAGTTGCCACCGAAGGTTATTTATCCCGACGCAGGGAAAGGAAACGATCGAAGAAAACCTCAACAGAGGGAAAGGAATGGTCATCGCAACCATAGCCTGGGTTCGGGAGTCGGTTACACGAGAGGAAGGTATTAGCACCATCTCGCGTCCATCATACTCGATGGGATCCACGCTTGTTCTTATCGATTAAAGGGTGTAGGTTATCTGAAGCTCAACTGCTAAACGGAAACGGAACGGGAGAGAAGGGAAGGTGAAAACCAAAAGAGGACTCACAAGGATCATCGCAATCCTATGCCTACGTATCTTCGTGGACGAACGAAGAATCATAGTCGACGTAGTTCGATGGACTACGAGTTTCTGAGGGAAGTTTTCTCTCCAAGACATCGCCGTCTTGTGCCTATGTATCCTCAATCTAACCAGAAAGAGGAAGTTAGAGCAGTCGTAGTTCGACGGACTACGCACTAATGGGGGGAGGTTACTCGCCAAGACATCGCCGTCTTGTGCCTACATATCCTTAATCTAACTGGAAAGAGGAAGTTAGAGAATTCATAGTTCGACCTAACCGGGTCTTGTTGTTTTGTGTTTTTTAATGGAAGACGCAAACGTTCACGTTCCAGAAGTTTAGGTGTCGCTGCTCGTTCTATGGAGTCTTACGCGTTTACCTGTTTGCGGTAGAACAAAAATGACGTATCCTTTACGAATGGAGTGAGGAAGATGCAAAGAGAATCCCGAAGGAAGACGATTGTTTGTTTTTTTTAGTAGAAAGTGTTTTGAAGTTAGTTTGAAACTCGTATTGCACTAAAGTCTATGACATGGGAGCGAATGCGTCGAATGGTCGCCCCCAACAGGACGTATGCTAAACACTTTAGAAAGGTGAAGGGAGACCCTCCACCCTCCATTTACCATGTACTTAAGGCTCATGGCTTACAATACTCGTTGTGTTTATTACATGTTTTTGATTTTGTTTTGAGATGAGGAGAGAAAGACTCAAAGTTGTAAGAAAAACACTACGGGAGACTAGGTCCTAATGTTATCATACAATGGTGGCCCTATGGTTAAGGTTGAGAGGGGACTAACCTACTTGTTATCATGCCAAGGATTGCTCACCTAATGTCTACCCTACTTTGGTCTTAATAAAAAATTAAAACCAAACTAGGAATCCTAAGGGATCATGTTATTGCACAAGTAAACAATAAGTGGAATTAATCCAACATTCAAAGAAGAAATAAAGATGAGATGAAAAGGAAGTGCATAAGAATGTAAACATTCAATCAAAGACTTATCTCACACCCAAGATCAACCAAATAATGGTTGAAAGGATTATGCAAACAAGCTCAACTAATGAATAGTTGAAAGTTTATGCAAACTATGTCTTAAAACTAATGCAAATGCCCTACCATGGTTCTAGATGCAATGGCAAACCACAAACAAAGTGAAATAGGTCTTAAGAGGGTAAGATCCTATATAGGTCAGTAGCTAACCCAAGTTTAACCCTATATAAGTTAGTATCCTAAGGAAGATCAAACAATTCCAAGTTGTGTCCAAAGTTAACTCACAACACAAGTTATTCACAAACTACGCACAAATGGTGTCTAAAGGTCACATGAATTGAATTAAGGCACACATATGAGATGAGTTCAGTAGTGTATAACATGAGAAATGAAGTTTAAGATGTGAAGAAGTGATCATGACATTCATACCAAATCACATTCAAAATTTTAGGCAATCTAGCACAAAGATGTTTCACTTAGAATGAATCAAGCACTTAAAGTTGTATGATGCACAAAAGTATGAGGTAGACATGCAAATGACATGGATAAGAACTTAAAACATGTGTTCAAGGCATAAGAATGATCTCAAGTTGTCATGAAAATAGCATGTTAAAGCATCTCTAATATTTACACAAGTCTACACACAAGTAGTTCACTTGAGATGTAACAAACAAGTTTGATCAAGTAATGCACAAACAATCATGAAAGTATGCATGTGGAATGATATAGGTCAGAAGTGAATGTATGTTTATATGTTCAAAATGATTTTAAGCCATCATGAAAATTTATATGTTAATGCACTCGTAGAAGTCAAAACAAGTAATGCACAAAACAAGCTTCAAACATTTTCTATGAACTTGTAACTTGTAAGTAAAGTAAAGATGGAACACATAAATCATGTACACATGTATGAGCATCCAAGTCAGTAGGTAAAGACCTCTAATATAGCATGTTCAAATGTTCAAAGAATTTTCACAAGTCATCATACACAAGCCATGAAAGAATGACCAAAGTTTGTGCACATTTGAAGTCATGTTCAAACAAGTTTCATGCCATTTCCAAACATCCAATGATGGCCTATAAATTGAAATTACAAGGCTCTACCTCAAGTCATAACAATGTAAATCAATGAACCAAAGATCCCTAATGTATTGCATAAATGCATCCTTAAAATCCAAGCAATTGAGAACATGTTAGACAAGCATCGTGCAAGCAACAAAGACTTAATATTAAGCATGTGAATCATGGTCCAAGCACACGTGTCAAAGCATCATAACAAGGCACATAAGGTCCTATGAATTAGGTCTAAACACACCAAAGATTTCACTTCAAGACAAGCTTCACAAAGGTCTCAAAATTAGCCCTACTTCTAAGCATCAACAAACATGTAAGCCATCAAACAATATTCTATGAAAAATAGTTACATGCTTCAAAACATTATGACCAATTAACCAAGTTAGTCCAAGGGCAGTGGGTGATTACATGCAAAATATTGTGTCCAACTCATGAGCCAAAGGCATTCAAATAATCACAAATATCAAGCATATGCCAAAGATGATCATACAAGGCAAGGTTCAAAAGATGGAGCTCAAAAGTGTTCCAAAAATCATATATGAAGCACCAACATGTTAAGAAACTCAATGTCTAATTACACACCAAAAATCAGATTCACAACATCAAGGGAAGATCCGTTTTTGAAAGTTGCATCACAAGGTATCATGTTAAACACACAATATTTCCAAAATTCAAGAAAGAAATCAAAACAGCCTAAAAGTGGAAATAAAAATATAAAAAAATTAGTTAAAACCTTCAAAATGATGTTTGAATTTTCTTAGAATTTTCTGATGAAGGGACCTATTTTTTAAAAACCAATTTCAAACGTGCATTAAAAGAAGAACAAAAATATACAAAATTCGCCAGGGGGTGCATACATAGTAAATCCCCAGTTCAAGATGCTAGTGGGCTAAAAGGGGGAGGTGCGCGAAGCAATGGTACGCTGGGCCCAAGCTATTTTGTGTTATCCTTTTTTCTGATTATTCAAAAAAAATAAATAAAAAAACAAGGAAATAGATCACGTGCTTTTACAAGTCAGCACTCATTAATGTGTTGCCAAGCTCTTATTGGCTGATTTCAAAAACCTCACACGCGTGTGAATGGAGGTTACACGCTGGCTCGGACTAATTCACATGGCCAATTAGCACGTGCCACACACCACCTTGACTTTTCTTACCTGCCAACGAGGACGCCGGAGCTAGGGCTCCGGTCGTCTTCCCCGACTGACCCTCACAGGAGCTCAACCTAGACCTCAACAAAATGAAAAGGCTTGACACTATCTTGCATGAAATTTTACACTGATCAAGAATATGCCATTAAAAATTTTGAAAGCACGTGTTGTTTGACTAAATTTTGCTAAAACATTCTGATGATAAAGTTGAAGAATCTGCAGAAGAAAAAGATGTCAAAGGAAATGTCTCGACATCCTGACTGACTTGGTAAGTTAGCAGGTTTTAATCTATTGCGAGAATTAAGGAGCGGATCAAGGAAACATAGGATTAAAGATAGAAAGCCCAAGACAACAGAAGACTATATAAGGAGACTTAGACCTAGGGTTAATCGACTGTACTTTTTGTATAACTTATAACTTTGTAACCTAATTCTCTTATGTTAAATAAGGGTTTAGGGTTAGAGAGTCATTGGCTCTCTTAGGAGTTGTCTCCACTCTGTGATATGGGATGCAGAGTGGAAGGCATAGGTACATGGACACAACCAGAAGCCTGTAGGTAATGTTTGTTGTATTGTTCTTGGACGAAGCTTTGAAGCAAGTCCAAGATAACTTGGAGGTCAAGAAACCGTGACAGGTTCTGTATTGGCAAAAGACAGAGATATCACAGGTTGTGATTAGGATGCGAGTGAGGTATCTCATATCAAGGTTGTAAATGTTTGAGTTTAACCTTGGTAAAGATTTTTATTGGGTAGATGTTAGGGATAAAGTTGTAAACGGGGGAGTTTAGCTTTGTAACAGTTCTACAGATAGTGAAGTCTTCATCTTGGATTGGTATCCCCCAGATGTAGGTGAGTTGCACCGAACTGGGTTAACACATACTGTCTTATTTAACATTCTGCAATTTACAGTTGTGTTATTGTTCTTGACTAACATGTTGGATCAGATGTCGTGACATCTGTAAGTGTACAATTTTGATATTCAAGGTATCAGTCTGCTGTTGCGCCTCTGAGTTTAAATGATTATGTAGCACAATGTCTTGACATGTGTTAGGACATCTGCTATCTGCATAGGCCATAATTTTAATTGGTATCAGAGCAGGCATCCTGTCTGGTTCTGGATGAGATCTTTGGGAGATACTTTCTGGCGTTTAAACAAAGAGGAGTTTGAAGATCAGATCAATTAACTCAGACATACTCAATGGTATTAATGGATGAGATGGATGTTCTGGATCGAAGGGAGCAACCCGG
Organism: Lathyrus tuberosus; assembly: GCA_022829125.1. Classification (NCBI taxonomy): domain Eukaryota; kingdom Viridiplantae; phylum Streptophyta; class Magnoliopsida; order Fabales; family Fabaceae; genus Lathyrus; species Lathyrus tuberosus. Next base: position 21,792,885 of record JALAZF010000026.1, on the reverse strand, counting down.
AGGTTGTTCATGTTGTTGAGGAGATTCTACAATAACTATAGGAGAAGTGGCTAGTTCTCTTGTTGGTGTGTCTTATAATATGTTGTGACATCTTATTAGGGCAAGCAGGATCTATTCCTTGGTGGTTCTGCTGCATGTGTTTTTGATGGAAGAGCTCTAGAATTATGGAATTTTGGAGTTGTTACTGAAGATAGTTGGTGGAAGGTCTCAATCGTCGGCCTCTATATTTGAAGATATCTGTATTCTTTTATTCCAAAGTCGGGAGCGATGGAGTAAAGGGAGTTGTGGTTAGATATCTTGTATGATGACTTGGTACTTGGAAGCTTGGTTTCTTGGTACAGTTGAAGTCAGTTGAAGAGGAGAGGAGTTGAGTTAAGTTTATCAGGTTCTTGCTCTAGGAATTTGATAAATTATTGGTCGGCTAGGTTGTCAAAGATACTTGAGAATTCTCTCAAATCCACTCATAAAGGCATCTATGTCGTGTATCTGGAGTCTTCTAGTTACTCTTCTGACTAGAAGGTGTTTCTTTGAAACACAATCTGAAGAAAGTGGAGGTGATTTATTTTCACTATCCAAAAACAGCAAGGAAGGATTCATCTCTCTTGACCCTAAGAGTGGATCCAATCTGATTGAAGAATTGTTGAGGTAAATAAGATTTGTTCAGAGAGAATCTTAGTTACTTGAGTCAAGGGTGGCAGCCTTAGTATCTCAACATTGTCCTTTGAAGAAGATACTTGCAAAAAGATTGAATACTTAATAAGTGTTCATGACATGATCTGGTGGAGCTCAGCTACAACAGTGAAGAAGGTTATTGGACAAGGATTTAAGATCAATTCCTATTTGTGGAATCCACAAGTATTTAATTGATTATCCTTGAAAATCAAGATTGATGATGTTCAATAAGATGTTGGAACATCTCATCATCAGAGTTTGTGCAGAATCATGGGAGGGGTACTGCATACGCTTTAGCATCTGTTTTAGTCTTAGGTGGAGACCTAAGAAGTGGCTTCAGTCGGGTGTGACAGAAGCATGTGTTCTCTAGAGAGTTTCCTGGCAAGAAACTAGCTTGGACTTTGATGTCGTTGAAGATGAAGATGAAGACATCATAATCTTGATGGTTACAGCTTGGATCAGTTTATTTCTGATCTAGGTTCTTTGGAGCATGGATCTTGCTCTGTTTGTGAAGGTCGAGGATAAGTGGCAATTATCTCTGGCTTTCTACTGGCGGCTCTACTAAGGGAAGTGGAATTCTTTGGTATGGCTATGGGGTAGTCTTGGACTACTTATTTTCTGAAGATTCAGACGTGGCAGGTTTGAAGTCTTTGGAGTTTCAAAGTAGGATGAAGGTTGTTTACTCAAACTTGGTTGTTGAATCAAGTCTATGAGAGCATGGAACTCTTGTTCTACAAAGGGAGGAGGTTCTTCTAAGTGGCAGAAGGAGGAGCTGAATTCAACAGTTGGATGTCATATCAGAATGTTCTGACATCTAGCTTAACATCAGAGGTCTCAGCTGGTGATTTGGCACATCAGCTTAAGATAAGGTGATCTATAGGAGAATGGAAGATATGGATGCTTCAAAAAGGTCTATCTCATGCAGTTTGCGGGAGCTATGGATGGGAAGATGTTACATGACTAAGAGGCTTGGTGGATCTAAGATGTCTTGCTATGGGGCAAGTAGTTCATGTAACTTGAAGATCTAATTTCATTAGTGGATCAGTGTATCTTGTGGGAGTTCTGAAGATGAGTGAGGTCAATCAAAAGGTGGAATTTGGTTGATTTCACAATGTGCATTGAAGCAGGATGCTTGAAACTGATTGCTCTTTTGCAGAAGAGTAGTTAGTTGAAAATGTAAGGAGGTTCTGGTTCTCTGGGAGCTTATGGAAGAAGTTCTGGGATGAGAATGAAAGCATACATTCTTTTGGTGGATGAGAGATTATTTCTCTCTGGGTTTCTAGAGTTCTCTTTGTTCAAGCTGGTAGCGCAGTGTTGTGTGAAGATCATCAGTGAGTATTACTATGTTGATAGTAAGTGCAGTGGTGGAGCATATCAAGACCCATGGTGTGTGGTGTATGTGATGTGTGGAAGATGTTATAACTGATGTTAGAACATCTTTGGGTTAGTTATCCTTGGTGAAGGATTTCAGGTTCTGTGATGAAGTGGTTATTTGCATCGTGTCTAAGAAGTATCTACATTGTCATACGGGAGAATGATGGAGTAGAAGAATTGCCTTGGAGGTTTGATGTAAGGTTCTGGAAGACTGGAGTGGATCATGGGTTGATTGCATGAAGGTCTGGTTTCTGATGCGTTCAGAAGTGGATATTCACCAAAAAATCAGAAGTATTCCGGGGAGAATGATAAGGAATGATTGTCTTGGATTGTGGGGTGTCTATCTCAATTGCTGGCTGGGTAAGGTCAGTGGAAAATCTTGCGAACGTGATGTTTACCTGGCTGCAAGTCATGCTAGTAATGGATCGGTTTAGCAGCTATGAAGTTCTAGAGCATGCTTACGATAGCTAACATCATTATAACAAACTAAGGGGCCCTGTGCATCTCTTTGAGGAATGTGAAGCATTCTGATTCAATTGGTTTGTGCCTCAAGCAGCTGGTGGTCTATACATGAGAATTCAAGAGGAGTTCGTGTGGTGTGTAGATGGTTGCAGGATGGGGAGATCAATGGGACTTTGATCTCAAGGCAAGAGTTTGTTATGGTTGGTATACATTTCCTCACGGATAGCATGATGGTGATCATGTGTAAGTGATTATTGTTTCTTCTCAGAGGAAGCAATAAGAGAGTTGATGATTGTGTTCAGCTGGTAAGTTGAACTGAGGGTACGCTCTTGAAGACATGAAGATGCGTCTTATGTTTTCCATTCATTAGCTTAGGTGTTCTGTGGAGGAGCACTGGTTAGCTTAGATAAGGGGAGATACCTCTTGATCTGAGATGATTTACTACGAGGATGCAGTTGAAGTTCCAGTTTGCATTTGTGCGTCAAGCAAGCTGAGATGTCAAGGAGGATGTCTTGACATTGTTGTATTGTTGCAAGTTGTGGGAGGCTTGGCAGTGCATGTGAGATGGTTCTTATTGGATGCTTAAGAATCATTGATTAAGTCTGAGGGAATTTATTTTTCTCTGCAGACTGTGATCATAATTTTGTGAAGAAATCTTTGCATTGTCAAATCAGAAGAAGAATCTAGGGATAACAGATAATGTCTGACATGATGTCAGGACATTGTTATAAAACATGTGTGCATGTAATAGGTTCTTTGGTCGGCGTTCTTAAAAGAAGAAACAGTCAAAGCAGTCTTGGTCAGTGCGGTACTGGTGGAGTTATTGCCTTCGATTAATGATCCTTTGAATTAACTAGCGTTATTTTATGTGGATCTTTACTTTCTAAGAAAATGGATCGACTATAAATAGGATTACTTTGATCTTCTTTAGTCTCAATACTCTCTTTGGGTTGGTGGCAGATGGGGTTCTTCAAAATCTGGGTATGTTGCGTCTGGGTTTGGGGCTGTCTTGGTCACTTTTGCCAAGTTTTGGCTAAAAAGGGGAGAATGGTTTTCTGATGCTGTATGGGTTTGGGTACATTCCTGAAGTTGTTTTGCAAGAATGTTGGTTAAGATGTTCTGACATCTTAACGTGATATGAGTTGTGAAGCATGTTATATCTTGTGACCTGAGTTACGCAATTTATGTTCTCAGTGTTACGAAGCCTGCAACTGCTGTTTCTTTTCTGGAGGAGTCTTCTAGTTCATAAGACATCTCTTGGAAGGAGGGGGAATATGTTGAGGGGGAGACTCTCTCTCAGACCTTAGCTCCAATCAATTCTCAAGATAAAGGAGTCTTGATGAAGGAGCCTTTCTGTTTGCAAAATGCAGAAGAAAATGTTTGTTTTAGCCAAAATTTGTCAAAAGGGGGAGATTGAAAGCACCTGTTGTTTGACTAAATTTTGCTAAAACATTCTGATGATAAACTTGAAGAATCTGCAGAAGAAAAAGATGTCGAAGGAAATGTCTCAACATCCTGAATGACTTGGTAAGTTAGCAGGTTTTAATCTGTTGCAAGAATTAAGGAGCAGATCAAGGAAACACGGGATTGAAGATAGAAAGCCCAAGACAACAGAAGACTATATAAGGAGACTTAGACCTAGGGTTAATCGACTATACTTTTTGTATCACTTGTAACTTTGTAACCTAATTCTCTTGTGTTGAATAAGGGTTTAGGGTTTGAGAGTCATTGGCTCTCTTAGGAGTTGTAAGTCTTCACTCTGTGATATGGGATGCAGAGTGGAAGACATTGGTACAGGGACCCAACCAGAAGCCTGTAGGTAATGGTTGTTGTATTGTTCTTGGACGAAGCTTTGAAGCAAGTCCAAGATAACTTAGAGGTCAAGAAACCACAACAGGTTATGTATTGGCAGAAGACAAAGATATCACAGGTTATGATTAGGATGTGAGTGAGGTATCTCATATCAAGGTAGTAAACGTTTGAGTTTAGCCTTGGTAAAGATGTTCATTGGGTAGATGTTAGGGATAAAGTTGTAAACAGGGGAGTTTAGCTTTGTAACAGTTCTACAGATAGTGAAGTATTCATCTAGATTGGTATCCCCCAGATGTAGGTGAGCTGCACCGAATTGGGTTAACACATATTGTCTTATTTAACATTCTGCAATTTACAGTTGTGTTATTGTTCCTGACTGACATGTTGGATCAGATGTCGTGACATCTGTAAGTGTGCAGTTATGATATTCAAGGTATCAGTCTGTTGTTGCGCCTCTGAGTTTAAATGATTATGTAGCACAATGTCTTGACATGTGTTAGGACATCTGATGTCTACATAGGCCAGAATTTCAACTTTCATTTGAAGCTTCTATGATACGAAACGAAACAGAATAAGTTAAACCCTAACAAGCAAGATCTTCATGAAAAGCTCCAATTTATCCACAACCAGTGCCTACCTGAGGTAGAGCTTCAGATGCCATGAATCTCATGCTTCAAAACCTTCTAATTTGCCCTAGCATGATGCAACCAAGTTCAAGAAAACTGAATTGTTTGGAGATGCAGTTCTAAGCTCCAAGAAACCCAACAACTTCACTGCAAGGTCTTGTACTCTACAATGGAGGCAAAAAAAATGCCTTTGAGCCCTTGAATCTTGGGAAAAGCTTCCAAAAATACCAAACTGAAATGAGATCGTATGTGCTCCAATGGATGTTCCAGATTAGGGTTGACGCGTACATAAGGGAGATTCAATTGAGAGGATGATAATGGTGAAGAGCAATCCTGAAAGAACTTTCCAAAACCTTGAATCGAAGCTATGAAATTCAGAGAGAAAAATTGAGTTTTCTTTGATCTGATTTTGTGCAAAATGAAGTTCTAACCATTTATGTTATAGTATATGGCTTTATACATGTGAGGTTAGCATGAGGGTTAAGTGTTAATCACAGTTGGAAAGTTAGTTAAAGTGTGGTTAATAAAATTGCAAAGTAAAAAGTTTTTGGAAACACACGGGTTAGTTATCATGTGATGCATAGAGGTTATTATGGAGCCTACATGATGACAATGATGAGGTGTGTTAGATGGTGGTGATACTGGTACAAATCAGAATTTGAACTTGTCCATTAAGTTTTGTTTTTTTATCATGGATATGTGGAGTATGTGTAAGGATGTATGTACATTACGTATGTTTGTGCATGGCTTTAAATGGCAATATTGAGTGACATAGTGGTGTCATGCGCATGAGGCTTTATTTTGGTATGGAACTTTGAGTGAAATGGCATGGTTTGGGAACTTGTACAACATACTCATGAAGGTATTTTTGGAATGACATAACTTGGAAGTTAGTGAACCAAATTGTTCACTCTTGGTATCAAAGTGTAGAGGGCATTTGATAGACCGCTTTTGATGTGAACGAGAAATGGATTGAGACCCTAGAACATCATGGAAAATATCCATGAAAGTAGTATGACACAAGCTGCCTATCATGCCAATATTTTTCTAAGTCATTTTCACTTTGAGGATCACAACTTTGAAGCATCATATCTCCTTAGATTTTGATCCAATTTCCATGTTCTTGGTACCAAATTAAAGAAGGAATTTGATACTACAACTTTGATGTGGGATGTAAGTGTATTTGAACCTTGTAACACCCTAAAATATGAGCATGAACTCTGCTACACACGAGCTGCCAACCTTTCAAAAAATTTCTAAGTCTTTTGCAATGTTGAACAACTTGAACATCCCATTTTTAAATGATCATAATTTTTTATTCACAAATCCAAATAAGGATTTCTTTATATGGTTGGAAAGGTGAAAGATCATACTACAACTTTCATTTGAGAAAATTTTCCAAATGAGGTTGGTAGCATGGAGAAAATGGGGCTTGAAGATGGCTGAAAAAGGGTGAAAACTTTCCCAAAATAGAAACTTCTTAAGAAACCCTAATTTCCCAAAATGGTAACTTTCACAAGTCTTGATTTTTCTTGTTTCTTTGGACATTTCTTGATCAAATTCCACCCATAGGCCATTTTTGGCATGATGAACTTGAGTTTGACCTAAAAAGGTCAAGAGTTGACTTTTCCCTTTATCAATTGACTTTTTCCCCAATTCTCCTGATTTTCAATCAATCCTCCAATTGAAACCTTCATGAATGCAATTGATGGCTCATATTCCAATCTTAGACACTTGGGAACATGTGGAATACCATGGAGTCAAGTCTTGCCCAAAAAATTAGAAATAGACTGACTTTAGGAAAAACCCTAATTTGGTCCCCAAAAGTCAGGAGAAATTGACTGATCCTCAAAACCCAAATTCCTCTAACCATGATGTAGATTGACTTAAACCAAGATGATTCATATGATGATATGATGTTAAAGACCCAAGATCCTTGCTTATGAGGGTGTCCCAAGCTCAGATAGTCAAAACCCTAGTTGGGGATCCACAGCTAGGAGAGTTTGATTCTCTTCAATTCCCTTGCCAGTTTCAAACTCTTGATGACATGGTGAACCCTATGAGTTATCTTGAAGTAGGGGAAACCTGTGTGGCTTGGTTATTTGAAAATTTCTTATCCTATTTACTTTGCCCAGTCCATGATAGTGGTGCCCATGATATCATGCCAATGATGTGTGTGCAATTTTTATGACCTAAATGCATATGAATGTGAAAGATAAGCCACTTATTGGTTATAAATAAGTGGGAAAATTTTGAGGTGTTACAATTACAAACAAGGAACAATTACGAATTCCTAGAATCGAACAATGCACAAGAACTTAATTCTTAAACAAATATCAGACAATGTTTCAAGTAACAATTAAACTATCATGCTCCTATCACTCTAACACTCCTCTTCGAAAAAGAATTGAAGGAAAAACGCGGGGCAATTTCGCTCATCTGACAAATGATACAAATACAAACAAATTCATACAATATCTAAACGATCAATAAAGAAATCATGGAAGCAAAATGATCACTAAGGGCTTTTAAGGTTGTAGCTTGGTCGGGTTAACAATAAAGGGACATTTCTAAAGGCCATTGAATCGAAATTTTCGATGCAAAAGAACATTCACTATACAAGGTATTCACACATCTTAACTTCATTCACCAATTTCATTCCTTTATCACAAACCTTCTCAAACTTCCTTATGCACAATTATTTGGTCTCTATTTTCCTCTTTCAAGCAAGCATACTTTTTCTTTGTTTTTCACATTCATATTCTCATTTTCTTTTCTTTTCATGCTTGCTTGAAATTTTTCAAAAGTTTGAGCAATTTACCAATCTTCTTTTTCATTCTCCCAACTTATTTTCAACTTAATCTTAAGTGAATGCTCCTTGCTTTTTAAGGCAAGGAAATCGGTAAAAACAAAGTTCCAAGGTTCAAGAAGAAATTTTTTAGAATCTCTCAAAAATTCAATGATGAACTTGATTTTCAAATTATGTACAGCACAAAGTTCATCACTAAAACGAGATCTAAACTATTTAGGCTCAAAGGACTAACGAATACTCACTACTCACGGGTAAATCACTGTTTGGAAATGGTTGTGCTCATTATTAACAAATGCCTTGATAATTTCTAATGCTTCCACAAAATCACACAAATCACAAGATAAAGCATGAATTAAAAGTATAAAACAAAATTCATCAGCAATCCTATGCATTTAGTAGACCATGGAGGTTTCACACCATTTTGGTTTTTGGACATAAGTGACATAAGCAATCAATAAAGTTGAAACAAGAAACAAAATTTCATTTGCACAAAGACAATAAGTTCTAACACATTCTAAATCCTAGAAATAGGTAACCATGTACCTTGCCGACAATTACATGCTTAAATACTATCATTTCCATCCAAACTTGGAAGAATCTTCTTTGATGAGCAACAATCACCAACCTAGAAGTTTATTTCAAAACCACACCCAAAAATGGAAACATTAAATTCCCACAAGCATACCAGCATAATACAATAATAAGCATACCAACAATTTAAGAGTTGAACATTTGTTAACTGAAGAATTCAACTCTTAACAACAATAAAATAAAAAAACTAAAATAAAAATGAAAACTGAACAAATTCAACTGAAAAACAAAATACTAATAATAATAGCATAATAGTGTTATGGTGTAGAAACACCAACAAAAGTCATCAGTACCTCATAATGGTACAAAGTACATCAAAATATTCCAAAATAATCCACATAGTAGATAAAGTACAATAATAAAACTGATACATAAAACATAACAAGAAAACTTCACTTTGAAGATCAAAGGAAGTACAAAATGACATTATCAAAACTAGTCATCTTCGGACTCAGAACCTGACACCTCAATCTCCTCCTCCTCATCATCATCCGCATCAACATCCTCCTCAGGCTTAGCTGCCTCTGCTCCCCCTCCAAAAATTGGCCTGGCCTTAGGCCAACCAGCATGAGCTAGGAATTGCTCCCTAGTCATCATAAAGTGATCCACAGAGGGCTCACGAATCTGCAGCTGTAACACCTGCATAGAATCATGTAAATCCATCATGGCCTACTGAGAAGCTGACATCCAGTCCCAATTGTACTGGCATATCTCTTGCTGATACGGGTAATAACCTTGAGAACCAGAACCACTCGATCCATCACCAGCACCTGTGTCGGCATCAGTACCAGCACCTGAAGACTCACCTCGCAACCCCTTTGGTTTACAAAATTTGTCCACATACTGATCATCAATAGCGACCGGGATGGTTACCTGATGGCGTGTGGTGACATTAACCCCCGCATGCATACAAAGAGTCATGATAAGACAAGGAAAGGTAAGAGGACAATTCTTCTGTGAAGTTAAACCAAGTCCACTTTCCACAATAGCCCTCATCTCATCACCAATAATCCTGGCTACATCAATTAGGACATTCATCATGATGTTGTGGACCAAATGTGCAAGGGGTATGGTGATAGTCAAAGAATTCGACTTTGGCTTAATGTTTGTAAGAACCAATAGTAAGATCGATTGGGTCAAAGGACGCATGTCCTCTCGACGGTATCTACATGCAACCCCAGATGGGTTCAACTCAACAGTTTTGCCTTCACGCAATAGGTTACAAGTGATTTTTTATGTGTCTCTATTAAGTCTCAAGGTTCTGTGGTAGGTATCTATCTCATTTTCTCTCAACGGCAGCGGGTTCCCAAGAACCTCGTTAATATTCTCCCGATCAAACATCGCCTCTATTCCCAAAACCAAGGTCTTCCACCCAAATTCCTCCCTATCATCCGGGAGGGCATTTGCATAAAATTCCTGGATCATCTCCACGTTATAGCTATCCACAGGTGTAATCAACTTCCCCCACTTCTTTCTTTCAAGAAGTCCAGCTACAGCCCGATAGCTTCCTTGTGGGTTCAAATTGAATCTTTTCTCAGGTAAGATAGTCATTCTCTCTAGTGTAAAGTACCTTGCATCCTGTTTTGCCCCTTTGAAACAGTCATTATCGAACTGAATTGAAACCGGTCGTGAAGTGCTTCCAGTCTTTCTCTTTTTCGATGGAATAATTTTTGGAGCCATCTGCAAACACCATCAGACAAAACAACAACCAGCCAACAAACAGTTCATTAGATGAGGAACCAAACAGTAAACCAGAATCCTAAACAGAAACAATAAAAAAAAATTCAAAAATTTGGTTTGTTCGCACAGAAGTTTGCAAAGCGAAGTCTTGGCGAACATTCGTCCCAAATTTGCTAGGCGAAGTTCTGGCAAATGTTCGCCTCAGGTTTGCAAAGCGAACTAGTGGCTGATAGGGGTGGAAATAGGCTAGGCCGAGCTAGGCTTTGTCAAGCCTAAGCCTGGCCTGCCAAAAAAACTAAAGCCTAAGTCTGGCTTGTAGCCTGTCATATGCTTATTTTTAGACCTGAGCCTAGCCTTTTCTAAGGTCTGGTTAGCCTGTTAGCCTACATAAAAGCCTACTCCCTTCGTCCCAAATTATAATACGTTTTGGGCATTTCACATGAATTAAGAAACTTAATTATTACTTTATGAGAAAGACAAATTATATATGATTTTACAGTAATGCCCCTCATAACTACACAGAAGAGAGAAATTAAAAGAGTTGAAAGAATAAATAATAATAAATACTTGAGGGTACATTGGGAAAATGTCATTAATATTGCATTGGGAATGTAAGGTGACTTATAATTAGGGACAATTTTTTTTGGCAAAGTGACTTAAAATTTGGGACAGAGGTAGTATTATTTAGATATATGTAAATAGGCAATTAAAATAATGTTTAAATAGACTAATAAACTAAAAAATCAATGAAACTAAAAGTTTGTTTGCATTGACTTATTTTAACTTATCTATTAACATAAGTTTTATGAGACTATTTGTTTAAGATAACTTATGAAAGCAACTTATAGCATTGTTCATAAGGTGTTTTCATCTTATTTTCATAAGTTCTCCAAGATAACCAATTTTTATTTATGTATTTTAATTCAAAGTACCAAACATAACATAATAATAAAAAAATTATTCATATTTATTTAAATAGGCCGGCCTGTTAGGCTTAAAAGGCTTTTTTCATGGCTTGAGGCCTAGCCTTTTTAACTAAATAGGCTTACAAAAAGGTGTAGGCCTTTTCTATTTAGAAAAAAACTTGGCCTGGCCTGAGCCTGTTTAGGCTAGGCCTGTAGGCCCCTGTTATCAGCCTGGCCTATTTCCACCCCTAGTGGCGAACCTGCGTTTTTTTTCAAAATTAACAGCTTCTGCCGATGCACACAAAATTGTTCAATCTTTCACAACCTAACCTCTATTCTTAGGGTTTGCATAAAAAATCAACATGCAACAACAACAAAGAGGTGCATTGTACCACTTAAACCTAGAATCAATTGGTCTCTAATGTTATACTAACCTAACCTAACCACATGTTCTAATAGAAAATAACAGAGAGAAAGAGAATCAAACCTGGACTTGTTGAGAACTTGGACAAATTTGTGAAAAGATGTAGGAATAGAGAGAGCACGTGAGAGTTCAAAATTGTTCTTGTGTTTGTGAGAATGTGAGAATGTGAGAGTGACCATGTGAGAGTAGGGTTACCTCAAAAAATCAGAATAAGTGGGTCATGGGCCCAGGTGTGGCCCACCACTTTTTTTTAAAACCCCCTTTTTTTAATGAGGTGGCAGTAGACAGTTTGTGTCTGTCTCGCTGATTTTGCAATGCAAACTGGCCAGCGAACGCTCGCCCCAGGTTTGCAAAGCAAACTTGCCAGCAAACAAGATAGAATTTTGAAATTTTTTGTACAGGCTGCTACCACACTACATACCAACTCCAAACAACTTAATACTTAAAAACAGTAGAACAACAAAAATACTTACAATGTTGAGGTGCCTCTCAACTAGCGCTTTGTTTAACGTCATTTGAGCTCGATGGTCCAAGATGATCTCAATGATCATCTAGAAACACTGCACAATTTTCTCAATCAATTTCTCCTCCGAGATAGATTTTCAGCCGTTGGCCATTCACTGTCCAACTTTCCTTCTTCTACAAGTCCTCTATCACTATGGCACCATAGTGCTTGACATCCTTAATAAAAAACGGTCCAGACCATTTGGACTTTAATTTTCCCGGAAAAAGTTTCAAATGGGAATTGAATAGAAGAACCATTTGGCCGACCCAAAATTCTCTCTGACAAACCTTTTTGTCATGATACACTTTAACCTTTTCTTTATAGAGCTTGCTCGAATGATACGCATTATTCCTCATTTCCTCCAACTCGTGTAATTGAACCTTCCTTCTCTCGCCGACCAAGTTCGGATCAAAGTTTAACAATTTCAGCGCCCAAAGAGCTTTGTGCTCCAATTCAACTGGTAAATGACATGTCTTACCATTGGTTTATGGGTGGTAAGGAGTTGCAACCTTATGCCTTACACCATAGTGCTCTAAGACCTTTTCGAGCGGTGCATTGCAAAAGTGCGATCCTCCATCACTAATCAACACACGAGGGGTGCCAAAATGGGAGAATATATTTTTCTTTAAAAACTTGATCACCGTTTTGCCATCGGCCCTCGGTGATGCAATTGCTTCCACCCACTTGGAAACTTAGTCAACTGCAACCAAAATATACTCATTTGAAAAAGATGGGGGAAATGGTTCAACAAAATCAATACCTCAACAATCGAAAACTTCCACTTCAAAAATAGTTTGCAAGGGCATTTCATCCCGCTTTCCAATCCCGCCACTTCTTTGGCACGTGCCACAACTCTTCGCATGGAGGTTTTTATCTTTAAACAACGTTGGCCAATAAAATCCCGATTGGAGGACTTTTGTAGTCGTTCTTAAACCATTGTAATGCCCTCCATATGGCGAATTGTGACAATGCTAAAGGATACTTTTAGCTTCGTCAAGAGTGACACACCTACTCAATAAATTATCACCTCATAACTTAAAGAGATATGGCTCATCCCAAACGTAAAAGTTGGCATCCCATAAGAATTTCCTTCGTTGGTTCCAAGTTAGATCCTCTGGTATAAATCCGGTTGCTTTGTGGTTAGCAAAATCTGCGAACCAAGGCCTAACTTGTACCCGAAATAGTTTTTCATCCGAAAACTCTTCTCGGATCTCATTTTCTCGGTGTGTTACTTCTACATTGACCAAACGGGATAAATGATCCGCTACCAAGTTTTCAGACCCCTTCTTGTCACGAATTTCCAAATCAAATTCTTGCAACAAAAGGATCCAACGGATTAGCCTTTGCTTTGAATCCGGCTTGGTAAGAAAATATTTAATGGCCGAGTGGTTAGTGTAGACTACAACTTTTGAACCAATCAATTAAGACCGAAATTTATCGAGAGCATACACTATAGCGAGTAATTCTTTTTCTGTGGTGGCATAATTCACTTGTGCCTCATTTAGAACATTACTCGCGTAATGTATGGCATGAAAATTTTGGTATTTCTTTGCCCAAGCATCGCACTAACGGCATAATCGCTAGCATCACATATCAATTCAAAATTTTAAAGTCCAATTAGGAGCAATGATTATGGGTGCGGTGATGAGTTTTTCTTTTAAAATTTGAAAGGCATTTAAACATTCATCATCAAAGAAGAAAGAGTTATCTTTGTTGAGCAGATTGCTCCAAGGTCTTGCAACTTTGGAGAAGTCTTTGATGAACCGCCTAAAAAATCCCGCATGGCCTAGAAAACTCCGGATTCCTTTGACATTGGTTGGAGGTGGCAACTTCTCGATCACTTCAATTTTAGCTTGATCCACTTTAAGGCCTTTAGAGGAGACTATGTGGCCAAGAACAATCCCCTTCGTTACTATGAAGTTGCAATTCTCCCAATTTAGCACCAAGTTTGTTTCCACTCACCGTTCAAGAACGGTCTCCAAAATTTTCAAACATAGATCAAAAGATGCTCCAAACACGGAGAAGTCGTCCATGAACACTTCCATTGTTTTCTCAATAAGGTCGGAAAAAATGGCTTGTACACACCGTTGAAAAGTTGTCGGTGCGTTAAACAAGCCAAAAGGCATCTTTCGGTATGCAAAAATTTCGAAGGGACAAGTGAATGCCGTCTTCTCATGGTCTTCCGGATCAACTGAGATTTGGTTATAACTGGAATAGCCATCTAGGAAGCAATAAAATTCTTGACCCGACAATCTCTCAAGCATTTGATCCATAAACGAAAGTGGAAAGTGATCTTTTCTATTAGTGGTATTAAGCCTCCTATAATCGATACACATTCTCCTACCCGTTATAGTTCACGTCGGAATAAATTCATTTTTTTCATTTAGTATAACGGTCATTCCTCCCTTCTTGGGCACAACTTGCACAGGACTCACCCACGGACTATCGGATATCGGATAAATCATTCCGGCATCCAATAGCTTAACAACTTCCTTTCTCACCACTTCCTTCATCGTAGGATTTAAACGTCGTTGAGGTTGGGCTACTGCTTTGAAATCCTCTTCCATTAAAATTTTGTGCATGAAATAGGCCAAACTAATTCCCTTTAGATCGGAAAGAACCCAACCTATAGCTTGTTGATTCTTCTTCAAAACTTGAATCAAACGGTTTTCCTTATTGTCGGTCAAAATGTTCCTAATGATAACAGGTTTGTTACAACCTTCATCAAGGAACACATATTTCAAATTAGAAGGCAACACCTTCAATTCAAGTTGAGACTTATCATCACTCGCCTCTTTCTTCAACACTTCCATTTCACTTTCCCATGGTTGTAACTTTTTTAAAGATTCAAGTTCCTTCAAGCACTCTTCAAGTGCCCTTTGTTCCTCAATGGTAAATATTTCAATAAGTCCTCAAGAGCTCTTTCCAAGGGAGATGCTATGTGAACTTGCTTTGAGACTTCCATTATGGCTTCTTCCATTGCATCAATATGGAAACTATCATGTTTATCTTTGGAATGCTTCATTGCTTCAAAAAGATTAAAGCACACCTCTTCATTTTGAACTCTTACTTTCATAAGGTTGTCGTCAACATCAATCATCATTCGAGCAGTCTTCATAAAAGGGCGTCCAAGAATCAATGGAGCATCTTCGTCTTCCTCCATATCAATCACGACAAAGTCAACCGGAAATAAAAATGTATCCACCTTAACCAATACATCTTGAGCCAATCCATGAGGATGAGTTGTAGATTTGTCAGCCAATTGTAATGTCATTCTAATTGCTTTCATTTCAATGTTCCCAAGCCTCTTCACAATAGACAATGGAATTAAGTTAATGCTTGAGCCCACATCAATTAAGCCTTTGCCAACATACACATCACCAATTGTTACCGGCAAAGTAACACGCCCCGGATCGACTTCTTTCTTTGGTAGAGTTCTTTGAATTATTGCACTACAACTTCCATCAAGGATAATTGTTTCTGACTCCGAATATCTTCGCTTCTTTGTAAGAATATCTTTCATGAACTTAGCGTATTTCAGCATTTGCTCAAGCGCTTTGGAAAACAGAATGTTGATCTGCAATTGTTTGAATATGTCCATGAAAGGAGTGTAATGCCTTGCATTTTCTTTCTTGGTGGGCACATGAGGGTAAGGTACATTTTAGATAGGAATAGGATTCACTATCTCCTTGCCCTTTTTGACTCTTCTCTTTTTTTCTTCTATCTTTTCTTTTTCAAGGTTATCCTTTTCAACTATCTTCTCATTTTCTTTTTCAACTTCTTCCTCATCATTCTTTTCAACTACAACCTCATTATCTGTCTCTTCCTCCACAATCTCATCCATTCTCACATCAACATTTTTTTCATTTTATCTCCTTCCCCCAACTCTCTTCCACTCCTAGTAACAATGGCTTTGCAATGATCCTTCGGGTTGGTTTGAGTATTTGCGAAAAAAGATGGCTCCGG
The DNA here is from genome assembly GCA_022829125.1 of Lathyrus tuberosus. Taxonomy (NCBI): domain Eukaryota; kingdom Viridiplantae; phylum Streptophyta; class Magnoliopsida; order Fabales; family Fabaceae; genus Lathyrus; species Lathyrus tuberosus. The sequence goes on along the minus strand of JALAZF010000026.1, from coordinate 21,777,056 downwards.
TTGTTGATCGGCCAATTGTTTTGCAAGTTTTCCAACTTGATTTTTGATATTTTTGATCGATACTTCATTAGTCTTTTGGTTAGCCATGGACATTTGAATGAATTGGTTGAGAGTGTCTTCAAGCTTTGAACTCCCACCTTGAGGTTGTGCCGGTTGATAAGGATTTTGTCAGTATCCTTGTTGATTTGGATAATTTCCTCTTGGTTGGTATCCTTGTTAATTTTGATAATTTCCTCTTGGTTGGTATCCTTGTTGATTTTGATAAGGTTGTTGTTGTCTTTGATAACCTTGTTGTTGATTTTGATTATTCATGTAATTTGCTTCTTCATCAACCAGAGGACAATGAGGACAATAACCGGTGGGGTGATCTCCTTTACATAGCTCACAAATGACTATTTTCACATTCTTGCTTGGTAAATCTTGCATCTCTTTAATTTGTTGAGTGAGCTTTGACATTTGTTGCGTTAACAACTCAACTTGTTGAGATAGCAATTTGTTATGAGCGAGAATTACATCATTTGTCCCCAATTCTAGCACTCCCAGTTTCTTTTGAGATTGGCCACTGTTATGATTCCCTTGATGGTCTTTTAGTGCCATCTTGTCTATGATAGAAATGGCTTCGTCGGCGCTTTTAGTCATTAAAGATCCGCCTGAGGTAGCATCCAACAATGTTGTGTGAACCATTTGAAGACCATTTCTGAAAATATGCACTTGCGTAAGCTCATAAAAACCGTTCCCTTTTCATTTTCTAAGCATGGATTTGAATCTCTCCCAAGCTTCGTTGAGAGATTCATTTCCACCTTGTGAGAAAATTGCAATTGCCGTTTTCGCTTCCATGAAACGATTGTGTGGAAAAAATCATTCCAAGAACTTCTCTTCTAACTTATCCCAGACCGTTATAATAGCAGTTGATTGGTCAAGGTACCATTCCTTTTCCTTCCCAATTAGGGAATGCAGAGACAATCTCTTGAACAAAGACTCTTCTTCAGCTTCAGGGGCTCCAGTCGCATCCGCAATTTCATAGAATTTGGTCAAATGAGTAAAGGGATCCTCGTGATCCATACCGGTGAATTAATTATGGTATAGAAGAGCCAGGATGCCCGTCTTCATTTCAGAGTGCCAACTATTATGGACATTACGTGCGAACTGAGTTGTATACCTCGGACTATTAACACATGGTGTTAAAGAAGGTGGTGGTGGTGCAGCCATGGTTGGCATTAACTGTGGTGTTGGTGTCGAAGTTGAACTTTCTCCTCATTCTCGTCTTTCTTTAGCAAGTTGCCTCCTCCGTCTAGTTTTGCTGTTTAACTTACGTGTAGTTCTCTCAATCTCAGGATCGAAAAAAATTGATATGCGGGTAACTTTCCTCGCATAAACAGAGTCTGCACACTTAACCAAACAAATTAACAAGCACAAGAAAAAGTTATGCAAGCTTAAAACTTAATAACTATTGCAATGCTTGCAATATCAAACAACAATCCCCGACAACGGCGCCATTTTGTTGAAAAGTATTTTGGGGGGTGTTTTATCGTATCCACAGGGATTGTAGGTATATTGCTGCCGTTTCATAGTCGAAATCATTTTAAACTTAGAGTAACAAAGATTTTGGTTGTTTTGTAACGGATCGTTTGCATAAGAATTTAATAGTAACGGTAAAGAAATTGGTTTTAAAGATTTGCTAAAAGCATGCCAAGATTAGGGTCCGATAATCCGTTTTATACGTATTTACTCGATAAAGGATGTGAACTTGTTACGATGAATATAATCACATATCCTCTCAACAAGTTTATCTCTAACACTTGTTGTGGGATTTACCATATTGATCCTTAGATGATCTCTCACTCCAACTATCAATGTGATAACATTCAAGATCAATATTTATAAACATCAACTTTCAAAACTATCTCTAGCCTCATGATTGTTGATGGATTGAAACTTAGATCAAGTTTTAGAACATATTTCTCAATCATGAACTAAGACAAAATATAAACCATACAAACAAAGTTTTTCACCTATATTTATCATCAACAAAGTTCACACATTACAATCAAGATCAATACATACAAAATGATGGATTACCTACCACTAATCTCAACACAAAATGTTTTTAGCTACACATATTCATGGTAGCTTGTTTCACAAGTTTCGGGAGGAGATGAAAAATAATTTGCGTCGAATAATCGAGATCGGATGCAAATCCAGCTTCTCAATGTGAAAGATCTCTCTTAGATGAAGAAAGTCAGAAAACTAGGTTATGTTGCGATAAAATGAGGTTATTTTCCCAAGAAATTTCATAAAGTGCTTTTACAGTACACTTGAAATCAGCCCAGTTCGCACTGCAAACTTTTCATTCGCCTTGCGAACTACGAAATTGGCACCTGAGGTGCCTCTGATAAGTTAAACCGCCTCTAAGTTTCTGCATAAGTTCGCAATGCAAACTTTTATTCGCAAAGCAAACTATTCGCCTACAAGTTCGCAAAGCGAACTTAGGCCCCTTTAGCTACTATCTCATCCAAGGTGTCCTTCGCCAGGTCTTCGCTGGAGCGTTAAATCAGGGAACATTCGCTAGGAAGTTTGCAAAGCGAACTTTAGTCCCTTTTCTTACTGCCCAAAGTCTGGGACTATTCGCTGGAGCTTCGCCAGATAATCGCAAAGCGAACATTTGCTGGCAAGTTCGCAAAGCAAACTTACTGATGTTTCTTTCTTTCTTTGGCAACTTGGATCCTTTCTTTGTGTCTTACTTCTTTGATAAATTAGTGTCTTTTCCTGCACAATAACACACATATTACAAGCACCAAAGGTATTTTCACAATGTTTGAAGAATGACAATAATTCAAGAATAAAATTCACAATTAAACATAAAAGATTTGAAAAATGTCAAGTATTAATAAGAAATATAAGGCATGTTTGACATCTAACATATTCCTTTTAATATGAATCAAGTCTTGATTAACCAAAAACATGATAGTGTATTTGGTGAAATTTGAATTGGTTATTCTTAGTGTCTTGAAGTCCGGCTATAGGTTGTATGTTAAGAATTATGTTTCAGATATTGCTCTCTAGAATATTCCACATGTTGATAAGTCTGATATAACTACTGGTGGAATTGTGAATTGTGTCCCACTCATGTATGGGCTATTGATAAATCATCATCTCAAGGATTTTGGTGAAGAGACCCAGGAAAGCAATATGGGAAATCAAGATGATGAAAATGATCTCCTAGACATATTGTCTGACATGTTGAATGACTCTCAAATGCTTAAGGATGATGATGAGTATGTCCATGATGATGATGATGAGGTTAGTACTACTATAACCAATGGTGGAAGTGTTACTAATCATGTAGTAGAAGATATGAAGACTGGAAGTGCAGTCACGGTATCATATGTTATCTTTTATGTGTTTTGATGTTTTTTTCAATTTGAATATAGTTTCTTAAGTATAATTGTGTATTTGTAATTTGCCTCTCATTTAATATTCGTGTGCTTATACATTATTAGTATTTCATTTGTGTTGTAAGCGCTTCGGCTATTGTGATATCTACCACTAAGAACCCTCATTGCTCAATTGAATAAAAGTTTGTTTTGATCCATGATTTTTTTTAACAGGCGTTGCTTGAATCACAAGTTAGAACTCTTAAATTTTGATTTTCATTTGCTTGATTTGAATCATGTGTAAAACATGATTTGAATCAGAAGTTGTGTGAAACATGAGAATTGCCTTTGGACCATTTGATCCAAATCACAAAATAAACATGATTTGAATCACAACCTTATGTGATCTAAATCAAGTGTAAAAATTGATTCGAATCAATCATCTTCGTGAAGCCATATTTGGGCTCTGCTCAAATTGATTTGAATCAAAATTTCTTGTTGATTAAAATTAAAACTTCACAAGTCCCATTTTTCATCCTTGATTTAAATAGTTGTTTATTTGATGAAAGTAACAAGTGAGTAAAACCTATAGGTGAAACCTATAGAGACAAAGATGTAATTTTTGTCTTCTCTTCTTAGTGAGTCTATATCCATCACTTTGAATATTTCTCTTTTTCTCTAAAATAACCTTTTGAGTGTAATCCATGTCAGATTCACTTCTTTTTGTTGTACATTGCTCTTGTACAATTTTGTTGTTGTTTCTTGTGAATTAGAGAGATAGTGAGTTGATTAATCTCATGTGTTAATATTGATTGATGAAGTTCATGATAAAAATTAAGAACCAAGACTCATTTACCCAGAAATTTTAGAGAACCTTGTATATATGTTCTTCATTCACATTCATCTAATTCCTCGACTAACACCTTGTGTTTTTATATTGGTTTATGAGATACTTTGGCACTGCTCATCAACTTCATCCTCAGGTTATTTCATTGTTAAAGACATTCATCTCTAAAGATTGAGTGATTGAAGGAGACTAGTGGTACATTAGGCTATCTAATGTTTTTGTATGAAGTTTGTTGTTTGTAACAGGTGCAGGTATCAATTCTTGAATGCAGTTTGTTTTTCTTTGTTATTGATCAAGAAGGGAGTTTTGCAATAAGATCCAAGGAATACTTTGGCGATATCAAGTATCAATGGTCTGTAAGGAGGAGTTGGATGTTGTCCTTCTTTTGTGGCGTTGGAGAAAGATTGCCCATTGGAAAATTTAAGAGTTGTCCAATATATGCTCAGTTAATGGAAATCGCTCGAATAAAAAACCGGTGGGATCAGGGGGATCACCACACACGAATACTTAGAGTGGTTTAATGTCGATAGTGAGGTTATTAGATCAAGATCTTAAGGGATCTTGTTTTTGTTAGCAGTTTGAGTGTCTATATTAATAGAAGAAATTATCATGTGATAGTTCATTGTAACCGAAATGCTTGTATCAAACTTATCAAACTAGTGGAAGATCATGATTATTTTTCAGTGGTTAATTAACACCATTGAAGACTGGAGTAGGAAAGGCGAGGACGAATTCTTTGTGTATCTTATGTTCTTCCCATAACTCCTTTATTTTACTAGCATCCATTAATATTGTTATTGCATACATTGAATAGTTGCATTGATTGTATGCCTCATAAGATAGACTTTGCTTATAGAGCTTTCATGTATAAGCTTAGTTATGTGGTGTATCAATCTTATAGAATTATCATGAATTCAATTATGGTATGATAGAATATCTACGTGAAGATTTTTTAAATTGCTTGGTTAAAAGTAACTTTAGTTGTCTTGTGATTGACTTGCATTAGATGAAATCAAGAACTTAGTAATATCTTGTATTATTTCACTTGGTTAATTTATTAAGATGCTTCCAAGCTCTCTTGTTGTTATTTTTTTCTTTTGCGCTTCTTAAAATCTTTGATTTCGTTTACATGACCTAAAATGTTTATTTGAATTTCTCTTAAGGGAAAAGGGTTTGTTTAACCCCCCTTTCTAGATCTCTTTGCATCCATATTCTCACCCAACAATTGGCATTAGAGTTTGGATTTTGATTAAATTTTTGCGACTCCAAAAGTTGAGGATATGGTTCCTTCAGTCCTAGACGAGTTTTTATAATCGTTTAGAAGCTTATGCAATTCAATGATTTCCAATGAATCTACATTGATGTACTAATTCTTGATTATTCATTACATGCATTACATAGATTAACTTAAAATAAAAACTTACTAGAATACCATTCAAACATTAATTGTACTTAAGATACTCTCTAAGCTTTGATTCATCCAGGATTGAACTGACAATATTTTAAAGTATGTGTAGTGTAACGAGAAAAGTGATACTATGTCTTGAAGTTTGTTCTTGATTGATCCTATTAAAATATGAACATGCATTCACACTATAATATGGTGGAATTTTTGTGAGTTAAAAAGAAAGAAACAAAAATCATCTTCTAAGTAACCTATTCTTCCAAGGTTATCGTAAAAAGAAGATGAAAGAAGTTTTATGCCTATTGGCAATGATTATCCAAAGTTTCAACAACTAAAATATATCCAAGGTTAAATTATGCTCCTTAAAGTGATATTGATCATCAAAGAGTTGAATCATTTATTCAGGATTGACAGGTTGTGTCAATCAGTGACAATCAAATCATCATCATTCAAAGTTTATATGAAGCCTTATGAAAGAGAGTCTGGTAGCATTCTTCAGAAATGAAAAAGGAGATTGTATCTGATTAATATTTGATTTTTTGTATTTCAAAGCTTATGATATTCTTGTTGTTGATTGCTTATCGTTCTTGTGTGCAACAAGTAATGCCTAGACCGTCAAAATTGGTATGATCGTTCCAACCCTATTTTAATTCTTTTCTAGTATACTTAATTGTATTTATTCAATTATATAAATGTGTTGTATATTTGAAGCATGTTTGTGTATGTGATATGTTTGTGCATTCCATGTCTTAATATTTTAAACATTCAATGCATCGATGCAACTTTATTTAGTTCATTCATTGCATTCATATGAATTATTCATACATTTATGCATTAACATTAGATTTCTTGTTCATTAAAATTATATTTTGCATTCACATCAAATGCAGTATGCATTAAAAATCTAGTTTGAACATTTGCATTAAAATGGCACAAGTTATTTACGTCCATGCATAACATTAAAACTTGTTTTCATTTGCATTAAAAAAAATTCCATTGTTAAAATGTTTTTAATTTGAAGTTTTTACAATGCAATGAAGAAAAGAGTTATGAAACTTGGAAAATTCTACATAAGTGAAATAAAGTAAGACAAGGAGCCGTTGAGAGGCGTGACAGAAGACATCACTTGCTGATTAACAAATTGTAAGTGATTAAAGTGTCACCCATAGGTTTATCATTTCTATATTATTTCTTAGGAATGTTTAGCTTAAGATCTTTCTGTGTTGTGCTTATTTTTCTCATTATGAGCTAAACTTGATTTGTTTGATAATGTGAAGTTTAATGAATTAGTAATCTTTTAAATGTTATGAATGAGTTGCCTTGATATATTTTACTCATGTGAATTTATTCTATATATTTATTCCTTGGTCTAGCCACTTTGGGAGTAGATAACAACTTGTTAATGTTGAGAGATCCTTTGATAAGTGGAACTCTTAAGTAAATATGGTTGAGAATAGTAGGATAGAGATATTCACTAGATTAGCTACTTTAGACATAAAAAGCTACAATCATAGAGGACATTCAGAATGAAACCAAGACATGCATTAAAGTTACAAGTGAGGCTTAGAGATTTGTACCCTTACTTTACTGTATATGTTACTGATGTTGTAGAGATACACCATAAGATCACGTTCTGACCTCATCTGTCATGAAAGAACATATCAGAAGCATACATTAGATGAAATCATTAAATGGAACATTGTCCAACATATTCTTTCACTCTTTGTTAACCTTAACTATCTTCTATGTTTTCCATTTTCTTAACCATGTAACACATACCATTATTTTATTACCTTTGCTCTTGTTCACTTTACAACTTCTTGTATGAAAATCATTATGCTTAATACAATCTCAGTGGGATCGATAATTTTTCTTATCACTTCCTACTAATTTGACCGTGTATACTTGCACGTACAAAAATCAGCCATCAAACTACTTAATTCGAATAAGAGTTTTTTTCATGTGCCTGTGATTCAAATCAAAATCCTGAGACCTGAAAACCATTTAGGACTGTTCGATTTGATTTCGATTAGATAGTAGACTTTATTCAAATCAAAGTGTTTTCCTCTTAAAAGATATAACTTGTGATTTGAATCAAGCTTTACACATGAGCAGAATCACAATTTAAAAGTCACGCTCATTTTTAAATTACATACTGTAGCGTGCAATTTTTGTCGGTGACGGGACCACTGTTAGATGTCAAACATGTTATATATTTGTATTTGATACTTGGCATTTTTCAACACTTTCTTGTTTTAATTGAGGATTTTATTAGTGAATTGTTGTTGTTCTTCAAACATTGTATTTCTACCTTTGGTGCTTGTAATATGTGTGCTATTGTACAGGAAAGTGCATTAATTGACCAAAGAGAGAAGACACAAAGAATTAATGCAAGCTGCCAAAGAAAAGAGGAAAACAACAGCAGGTTCGCTTTGCGAACTCTGGCGAAGTCACCAGCGAATGTTCGCTTTGCGAACTCTGGCGAGGTCTCCAGCGAATAGCTCCAGAATATGGCAGAACCAAAAGGAGATAAAGTTCGCTTTGCGAACTCCAACGAATGTTCGCTGCTTCGCTCGCTTTGCGAAAGTCTTGGCGAAGAACCCTTGACTATGGCAGTGGCAAAAGGACCCAAAATTCGCTTTGCGGGTGTTTTGGCGAGTAGTTCGCTTTACGAATGAAGCGTTCGCTTTGCGAACTCACGAAGACAGTCAAGGGCGGTTTATCTTTTAGAAGGCACTTCAGGTGCCATTTTCTTCATTCGTATTGCGAATGCATCAGATTTCAAGTGTTTTATAAAGTGATTTTTACATTTTTCTTGGGATCATAACTTGATATTATCACACCAAAACCTATTTTTCTGAGATTTCTTTATCCAAGAGAGATTTTACTCATTGAGAAGCTGGAGTCGCATCCGATCTCGATTATTCGACGCGGATGCTCTTTCATCTCCTCACGAAACTTGCAAAGCAAGCTACAATGAATATGTGTAGCTAAACACATCTTGTGTTAAGATTAGAGGTAGTTAATATTGCTTATATATATTTCTTTTGATCGTTTGTATATGAACAAGGTTGATGATCAATATATGATGAAGTTGTTTATTCTTAATGATATATTTGTGGTTTGAATCACTCTAGACATAGATTTTTCAAAGCTTGACCTAATATCTTCATCTCTTAAAAACCAAACTCTAGACATAGATTTGGGGTTTATTATTCGCTTTGTATTGATCTTAACGGTTGTTGTTTTGATTGTTAGCGTGAGACATCATCTAACGATTTAAACAATGATCCTCACGAATTTACTTTAGACGTAAACTTATTCGCGAGGATACGCGATTGTATTGATCGAAACTAAGTTCATATGCTTGATTAATCGGATATGTATGAAAAGGATTAGCGAAATCTTTTCTTGACATGCTTTTCTCAACCTTACAACATCTTTAATCTAATTTACTTCTTTGCTACCAAATTGATGTTACAAAACAAAGAATCAATTGAAAAAAATCCTTTACTTAAAATGATTCGACTATTGAACGGCAAGCATCTATAACGCACAATCCCTGTGGATACGACAAAAACACCTCCGATTTACTCATCAACAAAATGGCGTCGTTGCCGGGGATTGTTGTTTGTTAGTGCAAGCATTGCAATAGTTTTTTAGTTTTACGCTTGTTTAACTTTTTTCTTGTGATTGTTGATTTGTTTGGTTTAGAGTGCAGACTCCGTTTTATGCGAGGGAAGTTACCCACAGACCAAATTCTTTTTGATCTTGAAATCGAAAGAACTGCACGTAAGTTAAATAGGAGAACAAGGCGGAGGAGGCAACTTGCCAAGGAGAGACGAGAGCGAGACGATAGTTCAACTTCTACACTTTTACCACAGTTACTACCAACTATGACTGCTCCACCACCACCACCACCTGCTTCAGTTCCTTGTACTAATAGTCTGAGATATACTGCACAATTTGCACGTAATGCTCAGAACGGTCGGCATTCAGAAATGAAAACTGGTATCCTCTCGCTTCTATATCAGAATCCTTTCATTGGTATAGATCACGAGGATCCTTTTACACACCTGACTAAGTTCTACGAGATTGCGGGAGCGACTGGTTCACCCAAAGCTGAAGAAGAGTCTTTGTTATAGACTATTCCCGCATTCCCTCATTGGGAAGGCTAATGAATGGTATCTTGACCAATCTACAGAAATCATGACAGACTGGAACATGCTTGAGGAAAAGTTTTTGGAACGATTTTTTCCACACAATTGTTTCATGGAGGCTAAAACAGCAATTGCAATTTTCACTCAAGGTGGAAATGAATCTCTCAACGAAGCTTAGGAGAGATTCAAGTCCATGACATGTTGAGAAAGTGTAAAGGGCACGGTTTCGATGAGCTTACTCAAGTTCACATTTTTAGAAATGGTCTTCAATTGGTGCATAAAACATTGTTGGATGCCACCGCTGGTGGATCGTTAATGGCTAAAAGCGCTGAGGATACTATTTCTATCATTGACTAGATGGCTCTAAATGACCATCAAGGGAACCATAACCGTGGCCCTTCGCAAAAGAAAGCGGAAGTACTTGAGTTGGGAACAAATGATGCAATTCTTGCTCAAAATAAATTGTTATCTCAACAGGTTGAGTTGTTAACGCAACAAATGTCCAAGCTCCCTCAACAACTCACAGAGATGCATGAACTTCCGAGCAATAATGTGCAGGTAGCTTGTTGTGAATTGTGTAGAGGAGATCATCCTACCGGGTATTATCCTCCGGTAGTGGAAGAAGTAAATTATGCTGGAAACCCTACTCAAGGTTATCAAGGAAGACCTCCTTATCAAAATGCTCAACAACCTTACCAAAATCAACAAGGCTACCAACCAAGGGGCAACTACCAAAATCAACAAGGATTTCGACAAAATCCTTACCAACCACCCCAAGATCAAAGTGGAAGTTCAAGGTTGGAGGAGACTTTCACACAATTTATGCAATTATCAATGGCAACTCAAAATAGTACGGAAGCTTCGATTAAAAATCTTGAATCTCAAGTAGGGCAACTTGCAAAGCAATTAGCCGAAAAGCAACCGGGGCCATCTTTTTCTGCTATCACTCAAACAAATCCCAAAGAGCATTGTAAAGCCATTTTCACAAGAAGTGGAAGAACAATTGGAGGAGATGTTGAACATGAGGTGGTAGTCGAAAAGGAAAACGATATTATGTTGGAGGAAGTCGAAAAAAAATGATGAAAATGGTGTAGTTGAAAAGAATGATGAAGAAGTAAGGAAGAAAAAAGAAAGAAAAAGAAAGGAGTATGAAAAGGAAGTTTTACAAAGAAGATTACCATATCCCCCTGCTCCTAATAAAAAAGAGAATGATAGGAATTACGCAAGATTCTTAGAATTGTTTAGTCAGTTACAAGTAACCGTTCCTTTCTCTGAAGCTCTTGAACAAATGCCTAAGTATGTCAAATTCATGAAGGACATACTTACGAAAAATAAGAGGTGCACAGACAAAGATAACATTGATCTCAATGTCGAGTGTAGTGCCGTCATTCAAAGTGTGCTTCCGCAGAAAGAGCAAGATCCAGGAAGAGTAGCTTTACCTATTACTATAGGTAATGATTTTAAATGCAAAGCTTTGGTTGACATGGGTGCTAGTATTAATCTCATTCCGTTGTTCGTGGTTAAAAGACTTGATAATATGAATGTAAAATCAACAACCATGACATTGCAACTTGCAGATAAGTCAAGAAATCGTCCGTATGGTGTTGTGGAGGATGTGTTTGTAAAAGTGGATAAATTCCTATTTCTAGTTGATTTTGTGATTGTTGAGATGGATAAGGACGAGGATATGCCGATTATATTGGGCAGACCGTTCATGAAAACTGCCAAAATGTTGGTGGATGTTGATGAAGGCATAATGAAGGTGCGGATCAAGGATAGTGGTAAGGAGGAAGAAGCTTGTTTCACATTGTTTAAAGGAGTGATGTATGCAAAGCAAGTAGATGAAAGCGATCATAAGAAGAAAGAATTGAAAACAGAGGCTTTGTGGAAGAAAAAGAATGAAGATGCAAAAGTGGCAAAAGGACCCAAAATTCGCTTTGCAAATGAAACGTTCGCTTTGCGAACTCACGAAGGCAGTCAAGGGTGGTTTATCTATCAGAAGGCACTTCAGGTGCCATTTTCTTTATTCGCTAGGCGAATGGATCATTCGCAGTGCGAATGCATCAGATCCCAAGTGTATTATAAATAGATTTTCACACTTTCTTGGGATCATAACTTCACCCTTTCACACCATAACCTTATTTTCTGAGTTTTGATCATCCAAGAGAGATTTTTCACATAGAGAAGATGGATTTGCATCCGATCTCGATTCTTCGACGCGGATGTTTTTTCATCTCCTCACAAAACTTGTGAAGCAAGCTACCATGAATATGTGTAGCTAAACACATCCTTATGTCAAGATTAGTGGTAGGTAATCCATCATTTTGTATGTATTGATCTTGGTTGTAAGTTTGTGAACTTTGTTGATGATAAATATAGAAGAAAAGCTTTGTTTACATGGTTTATATTTTGTTTAATTCATGTTCGAGAGAAATGTATTAAACTTGACCTTAGTTTCAATCCATCAATAATCATAAGGCTAGAGATAGTTTTGAAAGTTGATGTTCATAAATATTGAACTTAAATATTATCATATTGGTAGTTTGAGTGAGAGATCATCAAATGATCAATATGGTAAATCTCACAACAAGTGTTCGAGAGAAACTTGTTGAGAGGATATGTGGTAATATTTATTGTTAACGAATTCACACGCTTTATCGAGTTGATACGTACGAAACGGATTATTGGATACTAATCTTGGCATGTTTTTACCAAAACCCTAAAACCAATCTTTTTACCGTTGAATTTTAAATTTTATGCAAACGTTATGAAATGAAAAACCAAACCTTTGCTACTATAAAGTTTGAAACGCTTTTGACTATCGAACGGCGGCAATATACACAATCTCTGTGGATACGATAAAACACCCCCGAATTAATTTTCAACAACCACCTTATCGCAAATGGGTTTCTCCACTGCAATGGTAGGAGTAGGGTGCTACTTTCTGATTTCTTATTTATCCCGTGAAGCTGGAAAGGAAAGGGAAGCTATCTAAAACTAACCTTGCCCGTGAATGTTTAACTGAACAAACGCTTAAAGAGATTCGGGGAGTTCGGGGTCAGGTTATATAATGGGGAGTTATCAGTTACCCATCCTATATGTGGTTATCCACAGGTTGTTAGCAATAGGTTCTGCTTTGTATTTGATAGTGTTTATCTGTTGTGGGTTGGGAAAGTATGGGAATGTTGAGAGATAGAGAGTTTTTGATGATTTTGGTGAGGTACTGGACCTCAGTTTTGATTGGTGTGAAGGTACTGGACCTAGAGTTTTTGTTTGGTATGCTCGCTAATATTTCGCAATCTTATGCCTACGTATTCCCGTTTAAAGAAACAGGGAAATCGGAGCAATCGTAGTTCCTCCTATTCTATGGGAGGAAAAGATGATGTTTTGGTGTCTTGTTCAAAGCCCAAGATTGAAGCTAAAAGGTTTATTTGTGTCTTGTTCAAAGCCAAAGATTGAAGCTAAAAGGTTTGTCTGAGAGAGAGAATTTGTCATCTCTAAAGGGAGACATCTCGTCTGTTTATCACAACTGTTGGGTGACTGTTTATAAAGGAAGGTTAGTTTAACTGGGATATGTGAATCCAGTAATGCCATAATTTCCTTTAGGAGGGATTTTTCCTGAAGGAGAAAACTTTAACTCAATGTTGCGCAATGCCATTTTTCCTTAGGAGTCTTTCATGCTAAGAGAGGGACAGTGGCGTGGATGTAAATAATCCAGAGGCTTGCCACTTACAGCAATTAGATGAAAAAGGAAGTTTTCCAGGATAAGAGATGGACGACAGCTTGGATATTTGAATCAATAAGTGTGCCACTTACAGCAGTTATATGGGATTAGGATTTGTTTTGAATGTCTGTTTTGATGTGTGATAACACGGAGAAATGACTTCCTACAGAGAGATTTTGATTTCCTCTGAGGGGAATGTTGATTTTTGTGTGCCTTGATCAAAGCCCAAGGTTGAAGATAAGAGATTGATTGACTCCACTGGGGAAGTCCTTATACAAAGCCTTAGAGGAGGCTGGAAAAGGCTGACTCAACAAGAGAGTGTTTATATCTATCTTGTACAAAGCCCAAGATTGAGGCTAAAAAAGAGACTGACTCTTTTGGGGGTATCATTATACAAAGCCTAAGAGGAGGCTAAAACTTGACTTTCCTGGGAAATATTTTTTCTATCTTGTACAAAGCCCAAGATTGAGGCTAAAAGGGGAAACTAACTCTGTGGGTGAGAGGTTTTATCTGTCTTGTACAAAGCCCAAGATTATGGCTAAAATAAGATTGACTCTGCTAGAGAGATTTATACGGTGTCTTGTACAAAGCCCAAGATTGAGGCTGAAAAGAAACTGACTCTGTGGGAAAGAAATCTTTATCTATCTTGTACAAAGCCCAAGATTGAGGCTGAAAGAAGATGACTAACCCAGCTGACGATTTTTAGGTGTCTTGTACAAAGCCCAAGATTGCGGCTGACCTTACTGGGAAAATCATTATACAAAGCCTAAGAGGAGGCTGAAAAGGGAAATTGATTCTGCTCAGGGATATTATTTCTCAAAGCCTAAAAGAAGACTGGGAGGAATTGACTTTACTAGGGAAGATATTTAACCCGAGCTTAAGAGAAGGTTATGAAGATTTTGACTTTGTTGGAGAAAGTTTATATATGTCTTGTACAAAGCCCAAGATTTAAGGCTGAAGGAATGACTCAACAAGAGAGTGCTTATATGGTGTCTTGTACAAAGCCCAAGATTGAGGCTGAAAAGGGTTGGCTCAACAAGAGAGTGTTTTTGTACCATTGACTCAACAAGAGAGTATGGAAAGGTGATTGACTCAACAAGAGAGTTTGAAAAGGTGATTGACTTAACAAGAAAGTCTTTTTGAGGCTAACTCAGCTGGGGAAAATCATTATACAAAGCCTAAGAGGAGGCTGAAAAAAGGTTGACTCAACAAGAGAGTGCCTTAAGGTGATTGACTCAACAAGAGAGTGCTTTAAGAAAGTATATGGGCTCAACAAAAGGGTGTTGTTGGGGCTAATTCTAGTGAGGAAAATCATTATACAAAGCCTAAGAGGAGGCTAACTTCTGCTGAGGATTATTAAGATCCAGAGGCAGATCCAAGTTAAGGGATCAACTCTTGCGGAGGGTTACAGAAGAGTTGAGGTATCAGATGCCTTGAGGTTCTAATTTGGGATAGTGTTATACCGATGGTAAGCTGATCCTGGCTGGGGAATTTTAGGAGAAAGACTAGGTTTTAGAACCCATTAGTTTTAACTCTGCTAGAGATTTATTAAAATGACCAGGGTTTCTCCTATGTTTGTAGGGAACTTGAGAATGTCTTTGAGATCCAATAGGAGATTAGACTGTCCAAGTCTACTGGTATGGAAGAGTTTATCTTTGTATGATGCCCAAGAGGAGGCTGGTGTTTTAAGGGATGAGGATCAACCCTAATTTGTCCAAGGTATTGACTCTTTAGAAAGACTGCTTTAACAAAGGATGGCTAAGTTCAGTCTTATACCTTTAAGAGGTCTTCAGGGTCCTTGTATTAAGCCCAAGAGGAGGCATGAGAACTTCTAAAAAGCCGAAGGGTCCTTGTACAAAGCCCAAGAGGAGGTGGGGATGCTTTTAGGAAGCATGTGGGTCCAAACTTAAGAAGAGTTCAAGAAAACTTTCACCAGGAATAATCTTTTCTTTAGTGAACAGTTCTAGGGTTTGAAGAAATTCATGAGAGGCTTCACCGGGAATTAATCCTCTCTGGGGAAATGAACTTCTTTGACAATTTCTAATAATGACAGTCTAAGAAAAGTTTCACCGGGAATAAGGCCTTTCTCTTTGTTCCATATTGTTTAAGCCCAAGAGAAGGCAAGACTGTATCTGGAAATTCCTATGGGGAACTAGTTTTGACTGTATTTAAGAGTGACCAACTAGCTTTACCTAGTTCTAGACCTATTTGCAGGGGAAAACTCTAAGCATATATACAAGTATATATGCAGTTGATATATGACAAGTATTTAAAAGAATATGAAAGAAGGACTTACAGGTGAGCAAGCTTCCAGCACAAACAATTATATATATATATATATGAAAGCATGTAAATGAAAGCTGATAAAACTTACAGGCGAGCAAGCTTCCATTGTAACAGTTGTATGGTTAGTTGTTCAAGAAATTAAAGAAAGTTTTGATAATAACTATGAATTTGAACCTAAATCAAAAGGGAAGTTGTTTTTGAACAGATTGTTGGGGCTTATACTCAAGGGGAGGCCCAGATGAAATAAAACAGTAATCGTACCGTTGATCTAAAAGTTGTATCGGGACTTATGCAATGACTGAAGCCCAAATTATTGTATTTACAAAGAGGGTTGAGTCTTACAACTCAAGGAGAGGCCCAAAGTTTATTTTTAAAAGAAAGATGGGACTTGCAATACAAGGGGAGGGCTAAAAGTTTTCGTTTAAAAGGTGACGACCGCGCCGAGATTTTAAAATCGCAGTGGGACTTATACAATGACTGAGGCCCAAAAAGGTTTTTATTAAAAAGGGATTGGGTCTTACACTCTAATAGAGGCCCAAAGATGTTTGAAAATATTTTTTAGGGTGATAGTGATCAAAACCCTAATTTTTGGTTTTTAAATGTATTTTAATTGAATAAAAATTCAATTAAAATAATCAAACGTGTGAAAAAAGGTTGTGATCTTGGATTTATATTTGGAAAATCATGTTTCATTCATAGGATGATTTAAAAATCATTTGAATTTTGCAAAACCAAGAGAAAGAAATATTTTTAATGTTTAAAAACAAATAAAACATAATTCTTTACAAAAATACCAAATATGTGAAATAAATAATATTTTTTGTGAAATTTTCGTGAAATAAAATATTTTTATATTTTTGTGAATTTTCAAAAAAATAATCAATAAAAAATAATTAAAATTGAGAGAGAAATTAATTTTTGAATTAATTAACAAAAACATGAAAAAATTGAAAAAATAGCAAAAAAATAAGAGAATAGCAAAAAAGGTCTGGGTGGGGTTTGAACCCATGACCTTGCAACCAAACACACATGTGCGCTACCACTGGGGTGGTGATACATCTGTGTATCAAAACTACCCCAGGTGTATATATGGGGTGCCAAGTTTCTAAGCATGGCCAAGGCAAGGCAAGGCAAGTTTTGGCAATTTACGTGAAGCCTCTAACTTTCTCATTTCTCCATGGATTTAGACAAAATTTAGGTGCATCTGGCCTAGAATTTCACAAGGAATGCAATGGTGCTTTTGGAATTTCCAGAAAGTGCCCCTATTTTAAAACTCGATAGTGGTTTCAAAATAGGCCTAGATTTGCATGTTCTATGCTATCTCACTACACATTCAACAATAGCAGGGCACATTGGTTCAAACACAACATATACAACATGTATGAGATGTTTATGATCAATGGACATCAAAGGAATGCATAATTCAAAGAGTTTAAGTTGTCATGCACTTACCTCTTGGAGCTTCTTGTGCTAACTGTCAAGATCCTTGTGCCAGAAGTAATCCAATGCTTTGGACACTCATGATTGATCCCTTAGAAGCTTTTAGGATGATCAAAACCAGCGTGAATCCTTGGGAACTAGTTTTGGCTCTTTCTTGCAAAAGGGGCAAAAGTGACCAATATGGCAACTCTCTCAAATGGGGTTCCAGATTAGGGGAACTAATTGGGATAGTTTGAGGATGATATTTGGAGTGTGTTTGAGGCCTTGTTTGGTTTTGGAAGTGACTGAATCAAGGCATGGCTTAAAAAATGCAGAAAAGTCCAATTTTGAGGTTTTGGAAGTGGATTTTCTGATTTTGATGTTTCAGGTCACAAGTGAGTGTTTGGACATCTTAGATATAACATATTGGATGTGTTTGGATCATGAGTTGTGGTGGAATTGCTCTCTAACTCAAAAACTCAGAGATGCCTTGCAAAAGAAGGCATTTTGGTCTAAAGAGAAAGATTTTGAGGAAAGCATCAGTTGTAGTGCTTTGGTGTACTCAAACTGATCATAATTGAGCTCTATTTAAAGTGTGTCAAGTTTGTTTTGGCATCAATAGTGAATGGCAGCTACAGCAGGCCTTTGGCCAATGTTGATCCAAGGGAATCTTTAGTCTCCTCTAGCCATTGACTTGAGGTTAGGGCACAGCCTATGGTTCTTTGATTCAGTGCTGAATCTTGACTCATTCAGTTAGGAATGTGTCATTCCATGCCACCTTGATGCATCCATTGAATGCTTGGAAACAAAATTGGAGTCTTGGCCCCTTTTTAGCCTTTTTAGGTTTGTTATGGCTAAGTGTAGATTCTTGGACTTTGGAGGCTTGGGGATCAGATCATTCTCCTTTTATTTTATCCTTAAATGTGTCCAAATAGATGACAAGACTTGGAGTTGTCCAAATTTGTCAAATCGAGCAAAACACCAAATTCTGCTTTGCTTAGGACAGTTGGAAATGGTGATTTTGAGGGATTCATATCTCCCTGCTCAGGTTGAGTTATGGGAGGCTCTTGTGCTTTTTAGAAAGCCCTCATATGATACAAAACATGTGTGATCATAGTTTGTTTTGAAACTATTTGGATTCAACTGAAAAAACTCCATGAACATTGATGCTTAAGGCTGGTAACTTAGGCAGATTTTCACTAAGTGTTGGAAAAAGTGTCATTTTCATGTTTTTGTGATTTTGATCAATCCATAACTCAAAATCCATAAAGAATTAGAGTCCGAGGTAGTTGAAGCTTTTGTAGAGTGTAACAAGACCTACAAATCCAGCTTTGGATCACCCAAAATGGTTGCTTGGATCTCAAGTTATGGTCCTTGGAAGTTGGTACCAAAACCACTTTTGTTCCATAACTTAGAAAAATTTTGGTTTCTCATGGTTGCCCCTTTTGCAAGAAACCTCACTTTTCTTGATTTTTCTTAATGAATAATGATCAATACCATACATAAACATTATTTTTTACTTAGGGGAACCATATTTGTGAAAAAACCTAAAAAGTCAAACTTGATTTTGTGCACAGTTGACTTTTTATCGGATGAAATCCAAACTGTGTGATCCTTTGTGAAATTAAGTCCTTGACCTAAATCAAACCTAATGGATGGATTCCATAGGTGTTATAGGGTTTATTGAATCATGTCCCAAGATTTGGGAGCATGTCCTGGTCAAAAGTCAAAGGTACAGTTGACTTTTTCTTCAAAACCCTAATTGTGATCCTGAAGAAATTGAAACTTGTGAACCAAGCTTTTTGAGTCAATATATTATTGCAAATGGATCAATGTGGTGTATTTGAGGCCCTCAAATCATGTCTTGATGTCTTGGCTCATGCTTTGTCCCAAAAGTCAACTTAGGGGTGAATTAGGTCAAGAAACCCTAATTCCTGATTTTTGGTAAATGCATCCCCTGAGGTTAAATTAACTTGATGATTGGGTCTATGAGGTCCCTTGGAGTATTTTGGGTTGTGCTTTGAAGCATTGGCTCATGCCCTGGTGAAAAGTTTCATCTGGAGGCCTCAGTCGACCAAAACCCTAATTTGGTGACACTGGCCATCTTGAGGCTTGATCCACTTGGAATGTTGCAACTTTGTGCTTGATTCTTGATGTGGGAGTCCTCTTGATCCTTTATAGGTGTTTGAGAGGTTAGACAAGTTGAAGATCATGTCATTTCTTGATTGATCCTTTGTCTAAGTGCTCTAAGAGGGCTTGAAACCCTAATTGTTGATTATGGTGAATGCTCAATCATCTTTGAGGAGATTAATGAGGCATGAAGGTACATCTATATTGTGATGATGACTTGCACAATGATGGGAAATATTGGTGATCAAAATTTGGGGTATGACACATACAATTTTTCTTTTCTTTTTCAAAACCTTTCATTTTCAAAAACTCCACAAACCCTCTTGTCAAAAATCATCATAATCATCAAACACCCATATCATAATTTCATCTTTATCAATCATCATCGTCATCACTTCATCAACCCAAAATCCACTTATCTCAACTTCAACAATGGCTCCTAAATTTCCCTAAAAGAGATTCTCTAACAAACAATAGAGGAAGTGTCTTATGCCATCTTCAAACATCTCTCCTCCTCAATTTCCTAAGAAAGCAAGAACCAAGGTTAAGGCGAGCAAGGCTACTCCAAATGCTAGGGTGATAAGGAATAAGTCTGCTAAGAATCAAACTGTCGAAGCTCCATGTCATAATGTAAAATATATTCTTCTTGAGGATATTTTATAAGTTTATCAAGAAAAATTTATGAAGAAATCGGTTGATCCTGGGTATTATGTTGACTCATCTGTTAGATTAGAACAGAGGGATATATTTTTTAAACCATTTGCTTTTCATAATCTGTTGGAATTTATTGGGAAAAATAAGAAATATAACCCAAATTGTCTTTAAGTCTTCTATTATAATTTGGTAAAAACCCATGCTGGCCTTGAAAGTAGGTTCAAGGACAAGGTTATTAAATTCAATTACATGGATTTCACAAAGTACTTTGATTTGACATTTGGTGGTTCTGATATGGCTATTGGTAGATCATCTGATTATGATAGGATTTCATTTGTTCTCTCCGTCTCTAAACCTGTCTGTGAAAACCCTGCCATGTCAAACTTTGGCATAAGTCAAGTCAAGTTTGACAAGTTCCTGCTGCATTAGATTATTGTCAAAATTCTTTATAGGAAACCAAACAATTGAGGAAGAGCTGATGACAATGATCACTACTTGATGTTGGCACTCAATAATGATAGTGAAATCAATTGGGTAAAGTTGTTTGTTGATAGGATACTTTATTCAAGGAATAGTCCAAAGAGACCATTATTTTTCTCTACCTTTGTGCAGATGATCCTTGAGATTAACTAAATTATTTCAAAAGAAGAAGATCGGACTGAGGCACAAAAAATTATTGATTATGGTTATGTTTCTAAAAAGGATATTATATGTACTCCAATGGCGACTAATAACACCTTGAGGTATATGGCCAGAAATTTGATGATGATAAGGTTGTAGAGCTTACCAATGATTTATTTGTTGATGCTGCTGGTTCTTCTTCATCTTCTATGTCACTTTCTTCTGATTTAAAATCCTACCTTAATGAGTTGGTTGGAAGGATTATTGATGACAATCAGATAAGGGAAGAAAGGATTATGGCATGGATTCATAGTATGGCCAAGGTAAAAGAAGAAAGTTGGGAAAAGCTGAAAGGTGAATTGAAGGTTGAGATGCATAATTTTGAGGCTCGACTGATTGCTTAAGTGGAGTCTAAGAGAGGTGATGTTGACCATCTAAGTAGATCCAACTGTATTCTTAAAATTGGTTCTCCTAATCTTAATGCATCTCCTGATTTGATAGCAACTGCACCACCTTCTGATGATGCTGCAACCTATCCATGGTTTCATTATCTTTTACATTTTATGCATAGCATATCATATATGGATATTTATGTTATTTTGACTGTTTATTTATTTTGTGACATTTGACTACTATTTTAGGATATGTATTTTGTGACAAGTTTTAGTCACATATGTATGATATTTATGTTATCTTACTCTTGATATTTTTGCTAAATTGTGTATTTCCAATAGTTAATTTCGTATCCAATTGATATGGTGTTTGTTTTGTTCACTAAGTATGACATTTTATTTTTGGGTTTAGCTTTATCTTGAATTCAACTATTTGCATGTGCTCTCCTTCTCTATCTTTTCTCTCTTTTTGATATTTGTCAAAGGGGGAGAAGGTATCGAGATATTATCAATATTCACACGGATTACGTGTTTAATGTAGGAGGGCTTTACAACTTTTAAAACTCAAGCGAAATATTATACAGTAGTTCACCGGATTCATTTCATCCATCAAATTCCAAATAACGCTTCGAATAAATGATCAACAATAATATGTCAAAATTTCCAAAAATCTAAAACTGGGAGACTGAAAGTGCAATCATGGTATCATATGGCATCGTTTATGTGTTTTGATGTTTTTATCAATTTGAATATAATTTCTTAAGTATAATTGTGTATTTGTAATTTTCCTCTCATTTTATATTTGTGTGCTTCTACATTATTCATATTTCATTTGTTTTGTAATCGCTTCGGCTATTGTGATATGTACCACTAAGAACCTTCCTTGCCCAATTAAATAAAAGTTTGTTTTGATCCATGATATTGTTTGTTTTTTATCCTAGCAAGTTGCTATTTTGTCATTTCAACAGGTGTTGCTTGAATCACAAGTTGGAACTCTTAAATTTGGATTTTCAATTCTTTATTCGAATAAAGTTTAAAACATGATTCAAATCAGAAGCTGTGTGAAACATTGGAATTACCCCTGGACCATTTGATCTGAATCACAAAATAAACATAATTTGAATCACAACCTTATGTGAGCCGAATCAAGAGTAAAAATTAATTCGAATCAATTTTCTTCATGAAGTCATATTTGGGCTCTTCTCAAATAGATTTTAATCAAAATTTCTTCTTGATTCGAATCAAAGCTTCACAAGACCCATTTATCATCCATGATTTAAATAGTTGTTTCTTTGATGAAAGTAACAAGTGAGTCAAACCTGTGGGTGAAACCCATAGAGACAAAGATATAATTTTTGTCTTCTCTTCTTAGTGTGTCTATACCCATCACCATGAATATTTCTCTTCTTCTCTAGAATAACCTCTTGAGTGTAATCCATGTCAAATTTCAATTTTTGTTGTTGTACATTGTTCTTGTGCAGTTTTGTTGTTGTTTCTTGTGAATTAGAAAGTAAGTTGATTAATCTTATGTGTTCATATTGATTGATCATGCTCATGATAACAATTAAAAACCAATACTCATTTCCCCAAAAAAATTGAGAAAACCTTGTGTGTGTGTGTGTGTGTGTGTGTGTGTGTGTGTGTTCTTCATTCACATTCATCTAATTCCTTGACTAACAACTTGTGCTTGTATTTTGGTTTGTGAAATATTTTGGAATTGTTCATGATCTTCATCCTTAGTCTATTCCATTGTTGAGGACCTTAACCACTAAAGATTGAGTGATTGAAGGAGACTATGGTACATTAGGGTATATTATGTTTTTGTGTGAAGTTTGTTGTTTGTAACAGGTGTAAGTATAATTTGTTGAATTCAGTTTTGTTTTCTTTATTATTGATCAAGAAGGAAGTTTTGCAATATACTCTAAGGAAGACTTTGGGGAGATCAAGTATCAATGGTCCATAAGGAAGAGTTGGAAGTTGTCCTTCTTTGGTGGCATTGGAGAAAGATTGCTCGAAGACAAAGTTAGGAGTTGTCCAATATACGCTCAGTTAATCGCAATCGCTCAGACGAGAAATCGGTGGGACTGCCACACACGAATACTTGAAGTATGTTATTATTGATAGCGAGGTTATTGGATCAAGATCTTAAGGGATCTTGTTTTTGTTAGTTGTTTGAGTGTTTGTATCAATAGAGGAAAATATCGTGTGATAGTTCGTTGTAACCAAAATGCTTGTATAAAATTTATAAAAATAGTGGTTGATCGTGATTATTTTCCAGTGGTTAATTAACAGCATTAAAGAGTGGAGTAGGCAAAGCGAGGAAGAACGCTGAACCATTATACATCTTTGTGTATTTTTTTTCCTCCCTTAACTCTTTTATTTTACTAGCATCTATTAATATTTTTATTGCATACATTGCATTATTGCATTGATTGTATGCCACATAAGATAGACTTTGCTTATAGAGATTTTATGTATAAGCTTATGTATGTGGTGCTTCAATCTTATAGAATTATCATGAATTCAATTATGGCTTGATAGAATATCTACGTGAAAAGTTTTTAAATTGCTTGGTTAAATGTAATTTTAGTTGTCTTGTGATTGACTTGCATTATAAACAATCAAACTCTTAGTTGTATCTTGTATTATTTCACTTGGTTAATTCATTAAGATGCTTCCATGCTCTCTTGTTGTTATGTTTTTCTTTCGTGCTTCTTAAAATCTCTGATTTTGTTTATGGGATCTATTTTTTTTTTTTCTTAAGGGAAAAGGGTCTATTCAACCCCTCCCTTCCAGACCTCTTTGTATCCATATTTTTACCCAACAGAGACTTTGTATGACAATGTGATAAGTAAGCATGAAGGATTACTTCTAGTTTGTGCTTCTAACAACAAGGAATATGTATTGTTGTTAAAAGGCACATAATCTATAGATGATATGACCCCCCCCCCCTTAATGATGAAGTTTTTAATCCAAGTGGTCTTGATATGAAGTAAGTTGTTGCTAACAAATCAGGAAACACTATTCTACCTGCTGAAGAAGATAGAAGAATGTGTAATACTAAATCTTTTGATTCTATTGCCCATCTTGGAACCATAAGAATGACACCAAGAATGTCATGTATTTTGAAGTTCAAACTTTTTCAGATGAATGTGGAAGTTGAAAACTTTCATATTGCCACCATAATGAAGAAGATCATGGAGATTTTAACCAAGCCTCATGGCATGGATGTTTAAATAAAGGATCATGTGAAAAATAATGAGAGCCACAACATTGATGATGTTATAAATGATTATGCCAGTGTTAATGCATATTTTCTCTCTATGAAAAATGAAGTTCATGATGGATCTGAAGCAGTCAATGAAGGTGTTACTAAGGATGCTGGCATGGATAACTTGTCTCTCCACTATGAGGGTATTATATTGAAGAATTTATGTCAAATAAGGATATCCCTTGATAGGTTACTTCCCAAAGAAACTTTGACGTTAGAAGAGGATTTTAGTTGCTAAAGGAAGTCATTGAGAATCTTGAGAGAGATTTCATGTGAGTAGATGAATTGTCAGACAACATGGTGGAACATGTTATTCATCAAATGTAGTCTGAACCTGAGTTAAAATGGTAGAAGATGTAAGCTACCTTCTTATTTTTCAAATGAAGAGCTACTCTCATGGTTCTCAAGGTACATATGCTAAAAGAATTTGCACTCAACTGTTGTGTACCAACCAAATGATCTATAACGCCGTAAAAAAAGGTTAATGAAGATGTGAACCAGGATGTGCTATATAACATGTGTGACATGTTGTTGACTGAGTTTCCAATTTAGAGGAAGGATGAACAAGTTGCCCTTGTCAAATCTGAAGTGGATAGAAAGCTTGTTCAAACGATGGATTCTAAGACAAATGTTAAAGCAACGGTCCAAAACATTGTGTCCACCTTAAGAAGAAAGTTTGGATAAAAGAGACTTCATGTAGATGTCACCTCTACTCACATGGATAATGCGTCTTTCCATTCTAAAGGAAGTGTTCAAAAATGGAAGTATGTTCCTCAAAGAAGGTTTGAAGCTGAACGAGAGCTAGGAGAAGAAACCATGAAGACTGTTATTGATGATGGTCCTAGATATGATAAGCTGGTCAAGGATCTTAGGAAAGTAAATGATAGAGGAGTGTGTGTGAAACTTTCATCTTAAGCTTTCAATTGATTGGGTAGAATCAAGGTTCCCTCTATTATGAAGATTATGGCCAAGGAAAAGGAAACATAGGAAGAAAAGGTATCTACAAATGAGGATGCTAATTATTTAATTGTTGAAGCATTGTTTATATGATCAGTTGTTGAATACAATGTTGATTATTGGAGCTTGTTTTGAGGATTAGGTTGATAATAATCTTCTTGGGTTATTGGCGATCAGTTATAAGCTGAATGTTGAGAAGGACGTCTCAGCATTTTTTGTACCATTTAACTAATTTGATATGGTTTTTGATGAAGAGGTGTTGGAGTTATTTCATCTTGGTCAATTGTTGACGCTTTCACTCTTTTATTGAGTAAGGTAGTATGATATGTCTACCGACTCTACTGGCTGTGTGGTGTGGAGTTGATTCATGTGGCTCACTCTAGTGTAAATAGGTTTTATCAGGTGTATTGGATTCAATATGTTCATATATTATGTGTGTACACGTGCTGAAGCATCGGGCACGGCATCTCCACCTCAACTGTGTGTGTGCTCATATGTGTGTTAGTAGTATCTACTGTTGATTCTGACTTAATTACTAGTTGTGTATTCATGCATGAGTGGCATTTTGTCTGCATGACTGTCTTCTATGGAGCATTGACTATTGTGTGTAGCTAACTATGCCTTTTGACTCTATGATATTGCTTGTGTTATTGATACTCTGGGATGGCTGCTACTCTAAACTCTAAAGATAAATGTTCTTCCCTTGCCTTTGCCAAATTGTGGCAAAAGCCGGGGGGGGGGGGGGGGGGGGGGGGGGGGGGGTAATAGAGTTGATCTCTTGATGTGTAGCAATCTGATGTGCGACAACCGCCTGATTTTTGTGTTATTTCTCCTACTGTTGTTTGCTCTATTGATCCTCTTGGGTGATATGATGTGTTACTTGTACTACTTCATGAAGAAAAGGTCTTGTAGTTATTTTAGCCAAAATTTTCCAAAGGGGGAGACTATTATTCCTCTTGGATTGACTACATTATGTAAAAAATATGAACAAGATGTATTTTAGGCAACATGTGGAACAAGATGTTCCAACATGTGTTCCAGCATCTGGGTTTGTTGCCAAGAGACGTTTTTGGCTAAAGTGCTTGACAGAACTAGTTAAGCAAGAGCTGTTTGGCTAAAGTGCTTGACAGAACTAGGTGCAAGAACTGTTTGGCTAAAGTGCTTAACATAACTTGTTAAGCAAGAGGCTTAAGGTACGGGTTCTGACTATCTTCAGATGTCCTTTAGAAGTGTTGAGATACTAACTTTTTCAGATGATCCAAAGTTTTGTGCTTGGGAAGAAGTTTGTAGTGATAATCCAAAATCAACTGGAAAAGATTTGGATTTGTTTCAGTAAAAGAAGATTGATTGAGTGTACCTTCAAGGAATATTTTGTCTAATAACTACTCTACAAAGAAGACTTATATGAAAAAAGAGTCATCTTGGATGCTCTGGTGTAACATGTGGAACACGATGTTCCAACATGTTTGTTAAAACATATACTCTTCATCAACAAGACATATGTTATTGTACGCTGAAACATCTGGCAACTATTGCAGTTGTGGTTTGATATTTTTCTATCTAAGATTCACTCTACATCAGACGATCTACAAGTTATGGAGAGGAATGAATTAGATGTACTGGTGAAATATGTGGAACAAGATGTTCCAACATGTGCAATGTAACATCTGGCCCTGATTCAGCAGGTCAATATTGTTACTTTTTTGGAGTGAAAATATGGTTTAGATTCGATCAAATTTGTTGTTGTTTTTGTGCAATGCGTTTGTGTGATTTGTTTGACAGTTGTTGAAGATCAAATCAATTTATTTGGAGATTTAAATTTGAATTTGAATTAATAACAAATCATATCTTTTTTGTTGGAGAACATTATGGAGCAAATCAAATCCAACAAGATTATGATATTATTCTGGACAAAATTAAATCAGAAATACAATAAGAAAAGCCCAAGACTGCATTACTATTTAAGGAGACTCAAACCACACTTTTGAGGTATGAAAATTTTAAAGATACCTAGATTTAGGGTTTATCTTTTGAGTCTTTATATGTGCACCACTTTAGTTCATCCTTTCATATCATAAGGCATAAATTTTGGTTTTTATCGAATTCAACATATGACATGGTCCATCAAAGTCACTAAGGGACTACCTCGCTCGGTTTAACGAAGCCATCATCAGGGTCGTCCCATCAAACCATGAAATTTGTGGGGGAATTACAAAATAGACTCAAAGCGGGACACCTCAACAAGTTTCTCGCCCATAAGCCAATGCTTTCATTGGAGGAAATGGTCACCAGAGCAGAATGTTATATAAAGAGCGAGGCGAGCAACACCGAAAAAGGCGTGCGATGGCAATGAGCATGTTCCAATGCAAAGGTTTCACACTACTTGAGAAAGAGTAATTATACATTTCCCATAAAAGAAAAAGCTGCGTTCAAGAGAGTAGGCTAGACGGTGGAGAACTTCACGCCCATGAACACCCTTTATGAACAGATCTGGTGTGAGGTTCTTCACCTGCACAACATCCCTATGCCACGCGCTCTGAAGACGGATGTAATGGGTCATGGATCAATAAGATGATGTAATGGGTCATGGATCAATAAGATGATGCAAGTTCCATAAAGTTAAGAGACATAACACTGAGGATTGTTACAAACTCAAGAAAGAAATTTAGAGACTAATCTAGGAGGGAAACCTCAAGAAATACGTGAAGAGCTACTCTTCTCTGGGTTAGACAAGTCCAACTCACGGTGGAGAGATGGTGTGGGAAGCCCCAGACCTAGCAAAGAAAAAGAGTTATCCTAAGGATAGGGTATACTAGCTCCGCCTGTAGAAGGTACGCCCGCCAAATCCTGAATATAGAAGACCTCCCTGACATCGAAGGCAGAACCCAAGCACCAGAAGCCACGATCGCCTTCTCTGAGAAATATGCAACTGGCATCCACCCCCACAATGATGACCCCGTTGTTTTTTTGTCAAATTCGATGAATGATAGATCAAAAGAGTCCTCGTAGACCAAGGAAGTTCTGCAAACATTGTGTACTGGGAGACATTCGAAAGACTTTGCCTCGAACCAAAGGACTTAAAACCCTTCAAAGGTTCGCTGGTTGGATTGTCTAGGAAACAAGTACAAGTTAAAGGATACATCACACTAAATACAACTTTTGGAGAGCAAGACCAGACCAAAAAAATAAATGTCAGGTATTTGGTTATTGACGCACCCTCATCCTACAATATAAATATAGGGCAATAAGCTTTTAATCATCTGACATTTGTCTTGCCCACTCTGTATTTATGCATGAAGTGTGTGTTCCTAAATGGGAGAGTGAGAGTTATCCAAGAAAATGTTACATTGAGAGCCTCAAGCTGAATAAGGTCCGCACTTTAAGCACAAAAGTCAGGAAAATGGGCCCAGGAATAAAGCTGTCAAGAGGAACCGACAACAGCGAGGAGGCCCCCACTCTAACTAGCGAGGAGATAAAACAACTTATTCCCTAGTGTTACATATTAGAGCGACTCCACTAAGACCCGAACGATAAATAACTAAAGAGGCACACATCATCCTCTAGCATCAAGCACCTACTCTTGTACCTGATTGTCTATACCATAGAAAAGCATAAACGCAACAATAAACGGAAAAGGGTGGGAATACATTCATATATATATATATACGACAAGGGCGAGGAGGCTCCCACTCTAACTAGCGAGGAGATAAAACAACCTATTCCCTAGTGTTACATATCAGAGCGACTCCAGTAAGACCCGAACGATAAATAATTAAAGAGGCGCACATCATCCTCTAGCATCAAGCACCTACTCTTGTACCTGATTGTCTATTTAATAGAAAAGCACCTACTCTTATATATATATATATATATGTGTGTGTGTGTGTGTGTGTATGTGTGTGTGTGTGGGTGTGTGTGTGTATGTATGTATAATTATGTAGTGTGCATAAACAACAAGGATAGATAAGCAACAAGTTCTCATCTCATAACTCATATCAACTACCAAAACAACATTGATAACATAAACTTTTATAGAACACCTCAATCAACTCATACAATCAATTTCTAACTTCCATCAACTCATATAAACAGTTAACACAAACTCAATGGAGATATGTATGTAATGCTCGACTCCTTAACTGTCCCAATACTTGTCACGGTCCCTTAAACTTGAATCGCAACTCAACTTTATATGCTTGTGGTACCAAGTGTTTTGGATGATCAAAAGTTTGTTACTAATTTATATCCCACCATTGTCCCCTCTCTGAACCGAACCTCCCCAAGGCCCCTTCTCTAAACCGGGAAATTATACAAATAATGAATGCATGCAAATGAAAATAGACTCTATCAGTGTTCATCATGGTCCCCTTTTTGAACCGGAATCATCACATCTCAACCGTTACCATTTCCACTCGCCATGAAACTCGACCATTTCATGCATAATCATCATCAATTAAATAAAATGCACCGATTCACATCAACTGTATCAAATAATTTCAAACAGTACATGACAATAACAATAAATCAGCAAAATAACACACGGTCACAAAATCAACTCGAAATGACTTGGTTCTGTGCTGTCACCCTCGTTGGGCGATCTACAGCTCGTTCGGCGAGCTCTCGCTAGGCGAGCTTTTTTCTCTCTGATTGTGCATCTCAAAAAACAAAATTTCCTTAATCTGCATATTTCATTGCACGTTACATTTCTCGCTGGGCAAATTTCATCCTCGTTGGGTGAGATCGCTCAAACCAGAGACCCAAAACACAATTTCTCCACCATTGGATCCCTATCACAGCTCTGATTTCGACCCCAATCTATTCCAAACACACAAAATTCAATCATACATGTTAATACAATATTAAAACCAATCAAATAGGCACATATTATCACATATTACATCGATTTGATTCAAAATCATCATCATCTTCAACAATTGTAACACAAGTCATAAGAACACCAAATTTCAAAATTTACTCAGATAAATTCACACAAAATTGACATGAAATCAATACACAAAAATTGACATCAAAACACAGTGATCGTGAAAGAGTTTTATGAAAACTCATCTAAAGCTTTAAACCATTCAACAATGGTGAAAATGGAAAACCCTAAAGGAGGAGAGTAAGGAACCCTCTATATCCTCTTTGCCTAAGCACCCACACATGAACACTTCTCCACCCCTTACCTTAGAATTTCATATTCTCTAAGCTTTGGATATGGTGTTTCCTTCTAACTTTCCCTCTTCCAAAACCTTTGCTTGCCTCTTCTCTCAAAATTGCTCTTATTTCACGTACTGAAAACTAAACCCTTTTTCTCCCAATTTTTCTATTTAAACAAAAAATAAATAAAACATAATTATTTGTTTCTAATATTACTCACGATACCCTGATCTCTTGCTAATTACTCCCACACCCCCAATTTCCACTAACTCCTAATTTCTACCTCAAACTCTGTTTTTCTCAATTTAAATAATTAAACCAATTATAATTGAATAAAAATCTCATTTTATTCCTAAAGGGTGTACTCTCTTGTCTCAGACCATACACCCCTAAACACATAAAATAAAATAATTCACCAACATATCACAAATTTAATTAAAATAGCACAATTCATTAAATACAAAAAATGAGGTGTTATAAGTGACCCTGCTATAGCAGGGGTAACATGTCCACAACTAACTTTCCATTTCACGGGCCACTATTAGGATAATATATATTTTATTTTAATCAACAATTATTTTTATTAGAGAGAAAAAAATTTATTTTCAAATGTGAAAATTTCTTTTTTTTCCCTTTCTCCATCTCACGGGTCCTATTTTTTTCTTTTTTATATGATTATTTAATACAAATGTGTTTTATATGATTATTGTTTATTTTACACTTAAGTAACACATTTATTTATACCTATTAAATGGACTGCCCCACACAAGGATTGATTACACCTAGTAGGATTTGAACATGAAATCTTAAAAGGAGCACATTCTCAAGACCCAAGCCTCCATCACTAGACCACCTCTCGGGGGTTATACATAAATATATATTACTAGTGTAAATCTTAGACAACTTACTGTAAGAACAAAATTTGGTTATGTATCTTGTCTCTATGTTTTGATGATAACAATGAAGTATTTGTGTGAGAACAATTATGGTGCTCTAACGTTTGTTATTCTGATGGTTTTAACAAATAGGTTCTAACTCTGATAAAGACCATGTGTTACGTCACTCTGATATTCTCTATGGTCACTTCTGTGTGAAGAAGTAAGATTGGTTCTAATCTACAGTGCGTCAGAAAGATTCTGAGAAGACACTATGTTGTTGTTGTAACGTCTCTTGGATTCTAATTTTTTAGCGTGATTCTAATGTTCTATTTCTAAAGCCTGCATAGCTTCCGAGGTCGTTAACTTCTGAAGACTAAGTGCTGAAGATTCTAAAGACAAGGTTCTGCTGAACCAAGTTTTGAAGATTCTGAAGACTTAAGGATTCTGAAGATTAAAGGTTCTAAAGACTAAGTGCTGAAGATTCTGAACACAAGGTTCTGCTGAACGAAGTTTTCAAGACTCTGAAGACTTAAGTATTCTGATAACCAAGGGTTCTGAACTAGAAGTGCTGAAGACTCTGAAGACAAGGATCGGCTGAACAAGTTCTGAAGACTCTGAGGATTCAAGACTCTGAAGACCCAATGATTCATTTTTATGATCATGCTTCAATCAAATCAATTCAGAAGCCTATGATGAATAGAAGATGATGAAACGTTTGCGTGGGAAAATAGTACATAGTACAGATAAAGCACGTTCTTTTCCACTACCCTGATTTGGTGGTACAAAGGACAATTTCAGTGTACGATTTTCAACCCAGCATAACGGCATTATTTCAAGTCGCCAGTACTCTTATCATATTACCGATCTGCCCTTCAACTAATCTTTTTCTGGCTATATATAGACTTGATCATTCAACGGATTAATGCGGATATGCGCGTGGATGCATGCGTACAAGCATGATAGAATGTGAGTGAGCAACAAATGATGTAGTACTCAGTGTGAGAAGGAAAAATATCAAAAACACTGATTCACATGAAGAAAGAACTCAAGAAACAGAAGAAGAAGATATGAGTGAATAGTAAAGCACCATAATAAAAAGAAGAAGAATGTTATTACTGTAGATTCTCTCTAAGTTATATTGAGCTTAAAATGTATGTTTACCCTGCTTGTGTAGAAGCATCATTATTGTAAACAAACCTTGTAGCAGACAGTTGTTTGTGTTCCCTAAAGGACCAGTTGAGTTAGAATTTTTAGGGAGACTAAGACAGTGTGTCTTAGTGTTGTTAGTCACTTGCAGATGGCTTGTGCGCTGTATTCCTTAAGAGACCAGTTGGGTCAGAATTTTTAAGAAGTCTAGGACTAGTATGCCTTAGAGGTTATTAGTCGCCAGCAGTTGGCTAGTTCAATTGTAATTAGTTTGGTTATAGTGGATTAAGTCCTTGTGTATAAGGCAAAATCACCTTGGCGGGTGGACTGGATTAGCTTGATAGTTTTCAAGTGAACCAGGATATATCGTGTGTCTTTCTTATTGTTAGTTTATTTATGATCTTTGTTTGAGTTTCATAAAAAGCTTTCAAAGTGGGAAACCCAATTCAAATCCCCCATTTCTTGTGTTTTTCTCACACCTTCAATTGGTATCAGAGCTCCGATTCTGATTGTGATAAACGTTTTATCAGCACTTAACAGTGTTCAGTACCGATCCAGTATTTGTGTGAGATATCATGGCAGCTCCTGCTAAAAACACTACTGAAGAGAAAGATCATTACAGTGCCAAACCACCAGTCGTTGATGGTGAAAGGTTTGACCATTGGAAAGATAAATTAGAAAGGTTCTTTATTGGTTTTGATGTAGATCTTTAGGATTTAGTAGTTGATGGCTACAATCACCCAGTTGATGCTACATGTGCAAAAATATCCAAAAGTGATATAACCAACCAACAGAAGAAAGATCATAAAGCCATCATAAGGCAAGAATCATATTGCTAAATGCTATCTCGTATACTAAGTATGAGAAGATGATGCCAAATATATTCTTGATTCTCTTAGGATGACTCATGAAGGAAATGCTCAAGTAAAGGAGACAAAGATGTTTGCTTTAATCCAAAATTATGAGGCATTCAAAATAGAGGATGATGAAACAGTTGAGACCATGTTGTCAAGGTTTCAAATGCTAGTTGCAGAACTTAAAGTTCTGGACAAAGGCTACTCAACTGCTGGACATATGAAAAAGATCATCAGAAGTCCTCCTAAGAAATGGATACTTATGGTAACAGCTCTAAAGCTATCAAAAGATCTCAACAGTGTAAGTCTTGAAGAGCGTGTTAGTTCTTTGAGAAATCATGAGATAGAGCTGGAGGAAGAAGAAGAGTAAATCCATCATTCTTAAGTCTGAACCTGGAAAGGCAAAGGCTTATCAAGCTGAGAAAGAATCAGAAGATTATAATGAAGAATCAGAAGATGAGTTGTCATTAATCTCCAGAAGAATCAACAAACTTTGGAAGCATAGGCAAGGCAACTTCAGAACATCTAGAAGAAACAAGGGCCACTCTGAGTCATCATCTGGACAGAAGAAGCATAACTCTGGAAAGGAGGTTATCTGCTACGAGTGTAATGAGTCAGGTCATTACAAGAACGAGTGTCCAAAAGTTAAGAAGGACAAAGAAGCCTAAGAAGAAATTCTCCAAAGCGAAGAAATGTCTATTGGTAACTTGGGACGACTTTGATTCTGAAGAAGAAGAATCTGATGAAGAACAAGCAAATATTGCACTAGCAGCAACAACATAAGATGAAGTTTCTAGAGAACCAGAAGACTAAATATCATCAGAACCTGAATCAGACTCAGGCTCCGACTCAGAGATATTCTTAGCAACTCAGCTGAAACACCAGTCTTGATAACTAAACAGCAGTTGCTCGCGACTCATGATGAGAAGAAGGCATAAGGTTCGAAGTCTGGAACTTAAGCCTGGAAGCTTCGTCGATTTTGAAAGAAACCAGAAAAGGAAGAATCATTGGCTCTCGATCAGTCGTGTTTACTTTTGATACTATAAATGCTCTAAAGGCTACATAATCTATATCACATAAACACGAATGGTAGACGAATAAATTCATATCAGATTCAATAATAAGCTTGACTCTGAAAAGTCAAAGCGAGTCAAAAAGCTTGCAGATCTGAAGATTACGTCATCAGAATCTAAGAAGTAGAAGATTCAAGAGAAGAAGACGAAGATGCAAATTCTCCAGATTTAAATACAGCCCTATCAGAAAGCTGTGAACAACTCATCTCATCAGAAGAAGAATAGATTATAGAACTCTCATTCTGAAGAATTGATTCTGGAAGATAAAGCTGATCGAGTCAGAACTCGCTCATCCTTTAGACATTCCGAAGAAACTCTTCTGGGTCTAGTGTCTCTGATAGAGTCAACAACAGTTGATGTAGCTCTAAAAGATAATGAGTGGATTCTGACCATGCTAGAAGAACTGGATCAATTCACCAGAAACGTCTTTTGGGATCCTGTTCAGAAACCCAAAGGTGTTCATGTTGTTGGAATTAAATGGGTGTTCAGAAACAAGCTAGATGAGAAAGGCTGAATTCGAAATGAGTCTGATGGAAGAATTCAGATTCTTTATGGGAATTCAAATTGATCAAAGATCAGAAGGAACGTACATTCATCAGAGTAAGTATGCAAAAGAACTTCTGAACAAATTCAACATGATGGATTGTACACCAGCTAAGACTCCAATGCATCCAACGTATATTCTAGAAAAGGAAGAGACAGATCGGAAAGAGAAAGCACCTCTGGAAATGTCGGGCTCTCTCGAAGAATCTGATTTAATGATCAAGCAAGAGACAATCAGAAATTGCTCTCTCAACTGTAGAAACAGAGTACATATCCATGTCTCTATGCAGTACGCAGATGCTATGGAAGAAGAATCAGGCAGAAGATCATCAGATAAATGAGAGTAAAATTTCTATCCTTTATGATAATACTGATGTTATATGTTTAAGTAAGAATCTAATTTTAAGTTCTAGGACTAAGCACATAGAGATCATTTTATTACAGACTATGTTCAGAAGGGAATTTTATGTTTAAAATCTATACAGATCATCAATGGGCTGATATCTTTACAAAACCCTTGGGTGAAGATAGATTTCTATTTATTCTGAAGCATCTGAAAATGGACTATTGTCCAGAGTAAGATTTCATCAGAATCAGATGTGTTTAGTCAGAGTCTGAAGATATCAGATTTTCATGTTAAACTAGGAAGCATTTGTTTTAAACCTTAGTCATTAGAAGATGCTTTGTCAGAAGTGTCTCTGATCAGATGGAAACCTTTTGGTTTTCCAGACTCTGAAGATATCAAAGCGTGTCTATAATTCACCTCGAGCGTTGTGATTTTGTGACTAGGGTTTCAGTAATTATTATCTATTACGCATTAATATCATGTTTAACATTGGATTTGAAAAGTTATTTGATAAGTGTGTAAATATTTACGTCTTCCTTCCTCCTTAGGCATTCATAAATATGCATGTAAGACAAAGACCTCTTGGAACTTAACACATGTCTTCCCTCCTTTATTCTGTGTCAGACTATGACCTCTCACTTTCGAGTAAACATTTATTTATATTTATTGACTGATGTCATAATATGAATAATGTATACTGATTTGTGATCTTTTGGAGACTAATACACTTCTTCATCATTACCTACACTTGTCTATGTTCCTTGTATTGAAAATTATGAATATCTCGTCTCAATTCATCCAGTCTTTATTACTATTTATGGTCATCACTCTTTTTTCTTTTTAAATACCACACTTCTCTTCATAACTTCTCATCCATTCTACTTGCTTTTAACGTCTATCTTTTTGCTCTCACCATGTCTATCAAAACCTTCGCTGGTAATGAAGAAACCCTTGAGGTCATTAATGAGAAACGACCATGTCTTCCCAGACTAAAAGATGCAGGCATTTGCATTTCAACCAGCATGCAAATCCAAGGATGGTCAGGATACTTTGCAAGTCTACATGGACCCATTTATCCTGTGATGGTAAAAGAAGTTCTGGAAATACGCAAAGATTGGTGAAGACAACAACTCTGTTTGGTCTTCCGTTTTCGGTGTTCCGGTCATAGTAACACCTACCTTCATCGCCCAAGCCATTCACTTTGTTCAATCAGGAGTGACTGGTGATGAATTCCATTTGAACTATTTCTTTATTGGAGATCTCATTAGGATTCATGATGTGTTTCGAGACAAGTATGAACCTTATGATCCTGAAGGACTCCTCCCTGATGGAAAGTTGTGGTTTAAACTACTGCTAACCAACTTTCGCCCTAGAGGAATGGCCAAAAGTACCTTGACTCATGATGATAGGTTGTTTATGTATTTCATGATGTACAATGTCTGAGTGAATCTTCCATAAACCATCTTCAATCATCTGAAGAACTGTGTTGAAATCTCCAGAAATCAACATAAGTCCTTCATACCTTATGGAAGAATTCCGTCTGAGTTATTCTACAGGGCTGAAATCATCACTTTATCCAGAATACTTGGACCAGAAGATGCTACAGCTGAAGAAAAGTGTGAAAGGGTTGATGAGGTGGAGGATTTCTGATAGCTGGTTGGTGGGTGGTTCTTTTGGTCTTTTGGGTTGCTTGATGCTTGTTCTTTACTTCATTTGTCATTACTACTCCTATCCATTATGCTTGTCGTTGTTTGTTTTATGAGTCTGTTTCTATAATGCGCTTCTGCGTTTTGTTGTTTTGTTGTCAATGAAGTATTTTTCTTTTACCTTTATCTTGTCTTACTGCATTACATAATGATTACCATTAAAAAGTGAGAAGAAAATAACTAGATTTAACTTATCTAAATTCGGTCAAATCAAAATGATTTAGTTAAAATCTTGATAATGTGTGAATGATAATGATAACAACTATTGGACACATGAGTAACGTGACCTTCTTGAGAATAGTTTAAAAATATTTATGCATTCCCCCATGGTTGTGAAGTCATAAATGATAAGACATATGTGAGTTAAGATTTTCTTGAAAATAAGCTATACTCTCTTCTGACTTTACTATGCGGCAGTTCTCAATTGCCACTTATAAGTATACATTTATTGACTCCCGTTAGAACTTAAATATTGTATCCTTATTTGTGATTTTTTTTTGGGTATTCAGTATTAAGAGACTGCTACACTTCTTTCCTATTCCTTGATATTCTTGTCTCTTACTCTGCCACTGTGTCCTTGGCATATCTTATGCGTGATACGCGTCTTGACCTATGTCATTTTCTCAGTCAGTCATGTCTTCTACCCATATATATATATATATATATATATATATATATATATATATATATATATACTTCATTCCTTCTCTCTTGATCTGTAGTGTTTGATCTCACTATCTAAATCTTCTCCTCATGTCTCTAATTACTTTCCAAGGAGATGAGAACCTTCTTGAGGTCATATCAGAAGAACAAATAAATCTTCTTCATCTTGGTAACAGAGAAATTGCTAGAAGTATCACCTCAATCATGCATAATCAAGAATGGGCAAAATATTTCATGATTCTGGATAAACCAGTCTATTTAAACCTTGTAAAAGATTTTTGGAAGCATGCCTACATTAATGATGAAGGTCGCTCAAATTCTTCTCGTGTTTTTGGTGTCCCCATAAACATCACTCCCTTTACCATTGCTCTAGTAATTGGCTGTGAGAACATTGGTTTTACTGTTGAACATGTTAAGTCTAGATATCTTATCTCTAAGGAACTAGCCTCTCTTCACAACACATCGTCCAAATATGAACCTCTCAATCCTGGAAATCTTCTTCCCATTCCCAAAGCTTGGTTCAAGCTTTTGCTGACTAATTTTCGTCCTCGGGAAGAAAACAAAAATATCCTATTTCATGATGACCGGGTCTTCATTTTTCTCCTGATGGCTCAGATGCGAATTAATCTACCTCAGACTATCTTCAATTTTCTGCAAAAATCCATTACTGATTCCAGAAATGGTGATTTCATCAAGCCCTACATACCTTTTGGAAGAGTTCTATCTGAAATCTTCTTTAAAGAAGGAATTGTTGAACTTGTCCAGTCAGAAGGTCTAGAAAATGGTCTGTTGAAGAAACATTGTGAAGTCTTTGATGGTTAATCAATAGCATGTCGTATCTTGTGTTTTATGTCTTGTCTTTAGGATGCTATGTATTCGAGTCATGCCAATGTCTTTCGATCCATTATTAATGAAACTGTCTTTGTTTATAAGTGTTATGGCCTATCTTAGAAATTTCTTTCTCACATCTTTATCATAATATTGCACAATTTATTGCATTATCTTTTTTATTATGACAAAAAGGGGGAGAAATTAAAATGATTTTGATAGTCCTTATTCTCAGAATCTCGAACTCAAACATTACATAATGCTTATAGAATGCTTTTTGCAACTAACTGTTTGTTTGATGTTCCAATTAAGGAACTCTGAAAAAGTTCACTTAGCATTCTAGACAGGTTGAACGTAAAGATCCTACTCTCTGAAGATGGAAAATCTTATGGATGATTTCAACTCTGATAATTCATGGTTAAGAAGTTGTACACTTTGAGAATATATGATTATTCAAAAAGATGTTCCAATACTGTTCAGAAGATGTGAACTCTCTGAAAGTCAAGAAATCTTGTTTATTCAAACAGATGTTCCAATACTGTTCAGAAGTTATGAACTTTCTGAAAGTCAAGAAATCTGGTTTAATCAAACAGATGTTCCAATACTGTTCAGAAGTTGTGAACTTTCTGAAAGTCAAGAAATCTTGTTTGATATCATAATATTAAGAAGTTGTAAACTTTCTGAAAGTATGAAATTCAGACTTAAAGCGTCAGAAGCAGAAATCTCTTTGAAAACAAGTCAAGTCAATTCTCCGAATC
Source organism: Lathyrus tuberosus (assembly GCA_022829125.1). NCBI lineage: Eukaryota > Viridiplantae > Streptophyta > Magnoliopsida > Fabales > Fabaceae > Lathyrus > Lathyrus tuberosus. The sequence goes on along the minus strand of JALAZF010000026.1, from coordinate 21,737,861 downwards.
AGAAGACACGCTCTACAATGGATGATATTCTGATAAAATCAGTCAGGCTCTAAATCTGATAAGATTGGTGAATCTAAAAAAAAGGACAAAAGAGAAGTCACTTCCAATCAAACTCTGATACTTAAGAAGTTGTGATTCTCCATCAAGATATGATAAGATGTTCTGATACGAGATGCGCGGCATCATCCAATCAGATTCAAAATCAAGTTTTGATTTTCATCAAAGTTCTGATAGTAACCAGGTTCTGAGATGAAGACCTAGTGTTCTAGTCAGACTCTGATGAGTTGTTGTAGGGAAGTATTCCTTCTCTATTGTCATGTTCTGAAGAACTCAAATTTTATTTTGTAAGTCTTGGGATCAGGGGGAGACTCTGAACAAGCAGAAATGAAAATTTTGAGATTAACAGATTCAGTGGAAGCTGAGAGCTTAAACTCTGAATTTGTAGACTATAGTGGTTACCCTGTATAAATTGTTCTATCAAAATACATGGTTTTGTCATCATCAAAAAGGGGGAGATTGTAAGAACAAGATTTGGTTCTGCATCTTGTCTCTATGTTTTGATGATAACAATGAAGTATTTGTGTGAGAACAATTATGGTGCTCTAACGTTTGTTATTCTGATGGCTTTAACAAACAGCTTCTAACTCTAATAAAGACTATGTGCTACGTCACTCTGATATTCTTTATGGTCACTTCCGTATGAAGAAGCAAGATTGGTTCTAATCTACAGTGCGTCAGAAAGATTCTGAGAAGACACTATGTTGATGTTGTAACGTCTCTTGGATTCTAATTTCTGAGCATGACTCTGATGTTCTATTTCTAAAGCCTGCATAGCTTCTGAGGTCGTTAACTTCTGAAGACTAAGTGCTGAAGATTCTGAAGACAAGGTTTTGCTGAACGAAGTTCTGAAGATTCTGAAGACTTAAGGATTCTGAAGATTAAAGGTTCTGAAGACTAAGCGCTGAAGATTCTGAAGACAAGGTTCTGCTGAACAAGGTTCTAAAGACTCTGAAGACTTAAGTATTCTGATAACCAAGGGTTCTGAACTAGAAGTGCTGAAGACTCTGAAGACAAGGTTTGGCTGAACAAGTTCTGAAGACTCTGAGGACTCAAGACTCTGAAGACCCAATGATTCATTCTTCTGATCATGCTTCAATCAAATCAATTCAGAAGCCTCTGATGAATAGAAAAAGATGAAACGTTTGTGTGGGAAAATAATGCATAGTACAGATAAAGCACGTTCTTTTCCACTACCCTGATTTGGTGGTACAAAGGACAATTTCAATGTACGATTTTCAACCCAGCATAATGGCATTATTTCAAGTCGCCAGTACTCTTATCATATTACTGATCTGCCTTTCAACGGATCTTTTTCAGGCTATATATAGACTTGATCATTCAACGGATCTAATGCGGATATGCGCGTGGATGCATGTGTATAAGCATGATAGAATGTGAGTGAGCAACAAACGATGTAGTACTCAGTGTGAAAAGGAAAAATATCAAAAACACTGATTCACATGAAGAAAGAACTCAAGAAACAGAAGAAGATATGAGTGAACAGAAAAACACCACAATACAAAGAAGAAGAATGTTATTACTGTAGATTCTCTCTAAGTTAGATTGAGCTTAAAGTGTATGTTTACCCTGCTTGTGTTGAAGCAACATTATTGTAAACAAACCTTGTAGCAAACAGTTGTTTGCGTTCCCTAAAGGAAAATCACCTTGTGTATAAAGCAAAATCACCTTGGTGGGTGGACTGGATTAGCTTGATTGTTTTCAAGTGAACCAGGATATATCGTGTGTCTTTCTTATTGTTAGTTTATTTATGAACTTTGTTTGAGTTTCATAAAAAGCTTTCAAAGTCCCATTATGTTTAAATTTCTTGTAAGGAACTAGGTGTTTAATTAATGCAGCTAGTCTTTTTACAAAATCATGCGTCGGGTATCAACCTTGCTGGAAGAATTGAAGATGCATACTCCCTCTGAATAAACATATAATGACATGAAAGTATGGAATTTCAAGTGCAAGTATAGTACCAGCAAAACTATTTTGAAGTGGGGCTAAGAAATGGAGTTTTAATATTTAAGCCCTTTGGAGCTAGTTGTTCCATGATTTAAACCTTCTTCTCAAGGACATTCATAGAATAAATATCTGGTAGCTCTTAGTTAAATAATGCTTCAAAAAGTAATTTTAATACTAGGAAAAATTGAGTGACTAATTAGAGATTGGAAAAGTAATTTTTTTCTTCAATTTTTGAGTCTCAAATAATTAGAATCAAAACTAAAGACAGTTTATTTTATTGTTTTTCTCTAATTTTGTTAATTATCCTAATTTTTGTAATACATATTGATATTTTTAAACCAAAACAAACAAGTTACTAAAATAGTGATTAAAAAAATTGACGACTAAAATGATAATAAAAATAAAATTTTGTTTGATAAAATTTAAATATTACTCTTATTTTTTATTTGATTTAAATCCTAACAAATATACAACTTTTATTTTTTTAATGTTATTTACCCTAGTTTATGTAACCTACTTCCTCCGTTCTCTTTTATAAGAAAATATTACTTTTTAAATTTATTAAATAAATAATGTATTTGAATTATAATATAGGGTCATGCTAATACACACTCATGTAGGTGTGCATTAGCAACATACACCTTAGTGTATTTTTGTGTAGGGTCCACCAATTTTAGGTGTGATCCACATTAAAAAGATGAAGAAAAAAAATAGAAAAAAAATAGATGTAGTGTATTTTTGTGTAGAGCCCACCAATCTTGAGTGTGTGTTAGTATTTTCAGTGTGTATATATATATATATATATATATATATATATATATATATATATAAGTTAGATATATCAATTATTTAATAAATTTAAAAAAGAAAAGTTTCTTATAAAAGAGAATGGAGGAAACATTAGTTTTAGTAGATATATTCGCATTTGATAGAATATAATCAAATAGTTTACAACTAAATGAATAAATTTTAACAAACAAATATAATAGGAATTTAAACTAAACTACTAGATATGAGATTAGGGATGTCTCCTTACTTTTTTGGGAAATAGCTTGTTGGCAAAGAATCTCTTTCTTAGGTTCAGATCAAGATGCCGCATCTGATTTGTATAGGAAGATGAACATAATTTCCTTACTTTCTTCTAATATGATCCTTGGATAGGGGCGACCCCTTTGAGAGAATTTTCTTAGGCTATTCTAAATTTCTACTTGGCAAGATCTGAAAGTAAGGATCTTGAGGTGTTGTGAGGATTGAGTTTGAATTTTGGACCTCGTGTGGATAATGAGGTGTTTTTTAATAGAAGCTGTTGAATAACATTTTTTTATCACTCAAAGCACCACACTCTCTCGAGATGAGGACCACAAGTGGTGGTGTCATGGTAAGGATGATGCTTATTTCGGTAAGTCTGCCTTCATTATTCTAGCGTTTGAGAGGATAACTCCAAAAATGAAATTGACGTTTGCCTCTTATCTATAACAACTGACTAATGTTTAAGGTTATCGTCTTCTCTTGGCAACTCGTTTAGAATATGATCTTCACTAGACAAAAGCTTTTCACATGTAATGTCTTAGTGGACCCACATGATATCTCTAGTACTTTTTGTATATTATCCATAAAGTTTTTATCTCATATTTTTGTTCGGGCAATGGCTAGTTTGTGGTATAAGATCATTAAGAGGTGTGGGCGGGAGCTGATTCTTCCTATTACCTTTCTTCGTTGTTTGAATTTCTTATATCATTAGGGACTATATTTAGGACTAAAGTTGTTTTAACTATGATTTGACAGTGTGGTGTGAACCATTTAGAAATTTCAAAATAACTATATCTTCTCAAGCATGTCAGAGTTTATGAAGGATCGGGTGGATAAAAACACACTCTCTTATTGAAAATTAGTATATTGGTAAAACTTCAAGTTATTCTTGCACTTTTTATGAGTGACAAACAAAATCATTTATTAGTCTGACTCAATAACACCTTGATGAGGATGTATTATTACATGTTTAGGAAAGTGATTTTAGAGGATCTATGATTTGATGCTTTTTAGATGATTTTTTCCTAAGTTCTTGGTTTGTTTTAATGGCCTGGATTTTATCTTTTGTTTACTATTGGAAAAGTTTGGTCCTTTTAAAGATGCTGAAGACAATAATGTTTGGTTGTCGGAACCTTTCGAGGGATACATCGTGAAATCTAGGCACGATTTGATTTGTGTGGAAACAGATAGTGAAGAACAAGAGGAAGGTAAACTAGAAGCTTTCGATGGGATTTGGAAAGCTCATGTGCCGTTTATAATAAGAGCATTCGGATAGAGGGTCTTTCTAAACAGGGTCACGGGTAAGGATCAATTGTCTAGAAGAGGTATCTTAACTTCCCCCATCAATCTGTCTTGTATTTTGTGCCTTCAGGTTGCTGAAAATTTTGAGCACATTATTTTCGAATGTCAGGTGGCAATGAAGGTTTGACAGAAAGTGGAAGATTGGTTAGGCATTACTTTGCGGAGGGAGGGGCCGTCTTTAGAGCTGTCAAAATGGGTTAGCTCATATGGGTCGGCCCGCCTGGCCCAAATAATCATAGGGCTTGAGCCTTAAAATTAGAGCCAATATTTTTCAGGGCTTTTTTATCTCATCCCTAAAAAGCCCGCTACCCATTAAGGCTGACCTATATGGGCCGCGGGTAGCCCATTAGACCCACATAACTATAATTTTTTTTTAAATATTATTACTTATATTGTCTTACTCCAAAATAACACATTGATTTATCTCACCGTACTAAACTTTATCTATATTCTATTCAATCTTTTTCTTTTAAATCTTATACATAAATATGACAAACACTCTTTTCTCATATTCTATAAGTTTCTCTTATGTTAAATATTCGAGTATTATTTTATACAATTTAGACATGTGTTGTATTTAAAAACACATTATAGTATTTATAAAAGATAATATAGTACTTAAAAATGTATTATGTTTAAAATAATACAATTTTTAGTTTCATTTATAATAAATGTTATGAGGTTTTTATTTTAATTTTTTATTAAAAAAAATCGTTTAGGACCGGGTAGCCCGAAACCCATCTTGGGTCGAACTCGGGTAGTAATTTTCGAGTTCATATTACAAGCTTTTTTGGCTCTTCCCTAAAAAGTTCGAGGCCCATCAGGGCCGAGGCGTTTAGGATTGAGTAACTCATTTTGACAGTTCTAATCGTCTTAAAGGTTTTTCTTATTCAGTGGTAGAGATTTAAGGAAGAAGTATTAGAATAATAATTTATATTTTATATTTACAAACTTGGTGACCAAGTTTGTTAGAGGGTATTTTAGTATTTTATTGTTGCTTTTGTAGCCCTAGTTTTAGCTTATAAATAGACTAGTGGTAGTGAGTATTCTTAGTAATCCTTTTGTAATCCTTGTAGCCGTCATTCTCTATAATACATTCTCTTCTTTTCATCATTATTTTCACCTTGTACACCAACAATTGGTATCAGAGCCTGGTTCCGATCCAGGGACCTGTGGGTTATAGGCCCACCACGCTTCAGCTTCAAGGATTACAAAAGGATTACTAAGAATACTCACTACCACTATCTATTTATAAGCTAAAACTAGGGCTACAAAAGCAATCTAATGAGCGTGGGACAATTAATTGAGAAAGGTTTTTCAGTTACCATGAAGGACAATCTTTTGAAGTTGTATGACTGTAATCAGAAGCTGATTATGGAGTCAGAACAGGGAAGGAATAGAACATTCAAGGTGAATGTCAGAACTTCTGACTCTGAATGTCTTAGTGCAACAAGTGTTGTGAAAGAAAGTGAGCTGTGGCACAGAAGATTTGGTCATCTGAATTTCAGAAGCTTAGAACATCTGAATTCGAAGAAGCTGGTACATGGAATTCCTACAATTAAGAAGCCTGAGAAGTCATGCAAAGTGTGCATGGAAGGAAAGCAACCAAGATTGCCATTTGCGTCAGAAGTTGCTCCAAGAGCAAAACATGCCTTGGGAGTAGTACATTCGGATGTGTGTGGTCCATTTCCAGTAGAATCGTTCGGAGGGAATAAATACTTCATGTCATTTGTTGATGAATTCACGAGAATGATATGGGTATCCCTTATTAAGTTCAAACACGAGGTGTTTGCTGAATTCAAGAAGTTCCGAATGAAGGTTCAGAATCAGAGTGGTCAGACTCTGAGGATTCTCAGAACCGATGGTGGGGGTGAGTATAACTCCAAAGAGTTTCAGAAGTTCTGTGAGGAGAATGGAATTGAGCATGAGGTTACTGCTCCTTACACTCCTCAACACAATGGTCTTACTGAAAGAAGAAATCATACTTTGCTTGATATGGTGAGAAGCATACTGAAGGAGAAGAAGCTTCCTCAGAACTTCTGGGGAGAAGCTGTTGCCACCGCAGCATATGTGCTCAATAGATGTCCAACGAAAAAGCTGAAGGAAATAGTTCCTATTCAGAAGTGGACTGGAGAAAAGCAAAGTGTTAGTCATCTAAAGGTGTTTGGTTCTATTTGTTACAAACATGTTCCAGAAGCTAGAAGACAGAAGCTGGATGATAGAAGCAAAGTAATGTTACTGGTGGGGTACCATAGTACGGGTGCGTACAAGCTTTATTGTCCAGAAACTAATAAAGTTGAGTTCAGCAAAGACGTTATTGTGAAGGAATCAGAAGTTTGGAATTGGGATAAGTCTCAATCTGATTCTGATGTGAGAACTTCTGAAGAAAGGTCAGAAATAAGAATTTCTGAAACTGATGGTGATTCTGACTCTGAAGGAGACTCAGAAGATGAAGGTGATTCTGATGATCCAGATTCTGATGATGATCAAGATTCTGGTGGTGATTCAGATTCTGAGAATATGCCAGATTCTGAAGGTGGTCAAAGTTCTGGAGGAAGTCAACCTTCTGGAGCAAGAGCTTCTGAAGGAGAAACTTCTGAGGACAGAACTTCTGAGGTTCAAGCATCCGAAGAAAGTTCTGAACGAGGTCAGAGGCCACAGAGAATCAGAAACATTCCAAGAAGATTTGAAGAGTTTGACATGTTGCAAGACACTGAAGTAGATTCTGAAGGTGAAATTATTCAGTGTGCCATGTTAGTAGACCCTGAACCTGTGAGTACAGAAGAGGCTCTCAAGCAGAAGTTCTGGCTAAAGGCCATGAAAGAAGAACTTGAGGCCATAGAAAGAAACAAGACTTGGAAGCTGACAGAACTTCCAAAGGACAAGAAAGCCATCAGCGTCAGATGGGTTTTCAAGCAGAAGCTAAAGCCAGATGGATCAATTGGCAAATACAAAGCGAGGTTGGTAGCAAGAGGATTTCTGCAGAAACCTGGGCTGGATTATTCTGAAGTGTTTGCACCTGTAGCGAGACATGAAACAATCAGATTGGTGATTGCAATAGCTGCTAACAGGAATTGGCCTCTGATGCATTTAGATGTAAAATCTGCATTTCTGAACGGTCCATTAGAAGAAGAAGTTTATGTGTCACAACCTCCTGGATTTGTGAAAAAGAATCAGGAAGGGATGGTGTATAGATTACATAAAGCTTTGTATGGATTGAAGCAAACGCCCAGAGCTTGGAATTAGAAGATTGATTCATTTTTCAAGAGGCAGGGTTTTCAGAAATGTGAGATGGAATACGGTGTTTATGTTCAGCATATTTCTGAAGGCAATATGATTCTGGTGTGTTTGTACGTTGATGGCATATTGCTGACCGGAAGTTCTAAACAAGAATTAGCTAAGTTCAAGAAGGTGCTGATGAATGAGTTTGAAATGACTGATCTCGGGAAAATGACATACTTTCTAGGGATGGAGTTCAGATATTCTGAGAAAGGTATCATTTTGCATCAGCTGAAGTATGAACGAGAACTTCTGAAGAGATTTAAGCTGCAGAATTGTAAGGCTGCTATCACACCTGCAGATACGAATCAGAAACTAGATTCTGATTCTGATGGTGAGGATGTGGATGCTACAACCTTCAAACAGTTGGTTGGTTCTCTGAGGTATTTGTGTAATACCAGACCTGATATTTGCTATGCAGTTGGAATGGTTAGCAGATTCATGAGTAAATCCAAGTGGTCCCATTACCAAGCTGCTGTCAGGATTCTGAGGTATATCAAGGGAACTCTAAAGTATGGAGTGCTATTCCCTTTTGGAGGAAAGTTTGAATCAGAACTTCTGAGTTACTCAGATTCTGATTGGTGTGGAGACAGAGTTGATAGAAGAAGTACTTCTGGATACTTGTTCAAATTTCTGGGAGGTCCTATTTCTTGGAGTTCTAAGAAGCAACTTGTTGCTGCGCTGTCAACCTGTGAAGCTGAATATATTGCAGGTGCTGTTACTGCATGTCAAGCTGTGTGGATTCTGAACTTGCTGGAGGATCTGAAGATCAAAGTTGACAAACCTCTGAAGCTGATGATTGATAACAAGTCTGCAATCAATCTTGCCAGAAACCCAGTGTTGCATGGGAGAAGCAATCATATTGAGACCAAGTATCACTATCTGAGAAGTCAAGTTCAGAATGGAGTGTTAGAAGTTCTGCACTGTAGTACCCAGAAGCAGTTGGCAGATGTTCTGACGAAGGCTATCAAGACTGATCAATTCCTTCGCTTAAGGGATGGCATTGGAGTTGTTAGTTTTGAGGAAATATAAATTAAGGGATGGTATTAGAATAATAATTTATATTTTATATTTACAAACTTGGTGACCAAGTTTGTTAGAGGGTATTTTAGTATTTTATTGTTGCTTTTGTAGCCCTAGTTTTAGCTTATAAATAGACTAGTGGTAGTGAGTATTCTTAGTAATCCTTTTGTAATCCTTGTAGCCGTCATTCTCTATAATATATTCTCTTCTTTTCATCATTATTTTCACCTTCTACACCAACAAGAAGAACATCGAAAAGGAAAAGGAAGAAGTAGTGTGGTTGGCGCTTGTTTGGTGTATCTGGCACCACAGGAATGAGATCTTGTTCAAAGATGCGATTATCAATGTGTATCATATTTGGTTCGGTCTATTAAGTTGAAGATGTGGAAATGATCTCTCATATGAGATATTCCTAATTCTAACTCTAATTTCTATGAATTTTGTAAGGATCCTATTAGTTATCTAGCTTAAGTTGTTGTTGGTTGGGAATGTTTCTTTTATCCGAGTTTTCTCGATCTTTTGTAATCGAACAAGATTACTCCTAATACTCTTTCATCGAAATCCTTGTTTAAAAAAGAAGCTTTTCGAATATATAATTTATATTTTTAAGATTTTTTGTTTTGTTTTTTATGTGTTATGCACCTCTAATACTTTTTAAATCAACTTTAATTTAAAAAGAAAAAATAGTAGTAAAAAAAAAGTATTTCTTTTGTCTCATATCTTATTTAATTAAATATTGTTTTTAAAAAAGAATTAATTTTTTAATTATAAAAATATCTTTTTTATGAAAATATATGAATGAAATAGTTAAATATAAGACAGCTTAAATATAATCGTATACAAAATTATATTATTTTTAAAAAATTATTCTACTAAGTGCATGTTTGAATTGGGTTTTACAAGTTACTAAAATACTTTTATTCACTTCAACCTAAAAATTGTTTTTTTTAGATTTTTCTCTAAAATCAATTATGTTTCTTCAAAAGCAACTATCTTAAAATCAGCCATTTATAGTTTTTGAGGTTAGTAAAAATCAAATTTAAATTATAATACTTTAATTGTTACAAAATCAATTTTATCTACGGTCAATCCAACCACATATCAAGTCAACTAAAACAACGAATTATAAAAGCATTGAACTGAACTTGCATTATTATTTTTTAATAGTTTAATAATTTAAATTCACATAAAATGTTAGAGTTCCCACTTGATATTCTTGGATAACTACCAACTAAATTGATTTAATGAAACAAATTGCATTATCTATTTATTCAAGTTAAAGAGATGAAATTCTAATTATTAAATAAATAAAAAATGACATAATTATTTTGATATAAAATACAACAAAAATGATATTTTGACACCCCACTCTACACCTACACCATATATACGGACGGTAAATAGTGTCGTCCGTACATGAACAGTTCCCGTCTGTACAATGAATAGTGTCGTCCGTACATGAACAATAACGTATTTTGGTACAATAAATAATGTCGTCCGTACAATAAATAGTATCGTCCGTACATAAACAGTATCGTCCGTATAGTACGGACATACGGTGTAGGTATAATAAATAGTGTCAAGATAGCAAACCTGAAAGTACAATTGAAACATTTGTAAGATACGTATAATACTAGCAAGTAGTAATTGATTGTATAGATAAGGTATTGAAGTAAATATAAGAAAAAACAAGGACAAATTTGAAAGAGTATAAGATACATACAATGTGTTACAGCACCGTGTCTGGTCTTTTCCGATAAGCTCGTTCATTGTTCCAATGGCGACTTCAAATCTTTCTCCTTCTTAATCATCACCTTCTCTCTCTCTACCTCTCACACAATTCTCATATATTCACTCTCTTTTTGTTTCTCACCCACTCAACCACCAACCCGAGATCATTCTTCTCTTGTGCACCTCACTCTTTTTCTCTCTCTCACTATACTTCAACAAAAAATATCTGTAACTGTTAATCAAACTCAAAAATGTTAACATACTTTTGTACTGGATTTGAGCTTTTATCTTGAAGTTCTTCTTCAACAACAAAGAAAAAAACAAAAAGAAAAATTTATAATTTTATCTATTTTGCATTTCAAGGAAAGACAATTTCAGAAATCCAGCAATTCCCTGAAAATCAGGCAGCAAAGAAGGTCTTATCTCATATATATTTTTCTTCTCAATTTTATATTCATCATTTTTTTGTTGCCTTAATGGGGGTTTTACTTGTGATCTGAAAAAGTATTGTCTTTTCCAATTAATAATAATAATGGAACCTCATTTTATGTTTTTTTTTGTTTCAATGAAACCACAGATCTGTGAGGTGTTTGAGGGACACAGAACAAAAACTGGGTTTATTTTCTTTCTTTTCTGTCTTTATTTATGAGGTTAACACCTGTCAAAAACTCCGACCAAACATTGTTCTAAGTAATAACCTAGTTGTATTGTATTTGTACCCTTCAACTTTTTTTAATCATTTCTGAAATATTGTTTCATTAAATAAACATGTGAGTTTCAAAACCTTGTAGCTGGTTTCTAATCTAATGAAACAATAGTGTATGCTATTTTGACGGACATGAAAAAGCAAAAGCTATATATACTATTAAGGGTTTGCTTCAGATCGGATAGATAGTTTTATGCAAATTTTGCATTTATTTTTAGCTTAAAAACAAAGCAAAAAGGTTCAGATCTATGGTGCAAATAGGTAGGGGTCTATAAGTTTTGAGTATTTTCATAAAATGATGTAGGTTTTTTTGAGGCTCTATTCTATGCTATGTTGATAAAAATATATTGAGGTTTTATGCTATCATGAGCTATGATGAGCTATGAATGATGCTAAACATAAACATATTCAGATTTATATCTGTTTTGTACTATAGATAGTGTGTTTTAATTTTGTTTTGTTTTTGAAATTGAATGCAATTTAATTCTGTTTGATTTTCTGCTTAATGGTGTGTTTGGTTTTGAGTTTTGCAGGAGTGGTTTGGGTTGCTTTTTGAAAGCGTTTTATTCTGCAAAACTGCAAAAAGCTAAACAAGGGCCTCCTGACTTGGACCGTGATATATCAGAGTGTAAAAAAAGTCCTTTTTTTCACTACACTGCCAAACAAGTCTCTGAATTTTCATCATCAATGCAAAGGACATATTAGCTAGCTAAGTGTTAACCCCACAGACACACTCTCTCTCTTTTCTCTCTCTAGAGTTGTGCACAAAAATCAAAGGTAAATAAAGGGAAGTAACAAAAGCCAAGTTGGTTTGTTTTTGCAAAGGCATGATTTTGGTATGGAGGAGGATGAGATTCAAGCACAACAATCATGTAAATTCCCAAGAGTTGGAAATGAAGAAGAGAATGGGAATTTGAACAGGTTCAATAATTGGCACCATCATTCATCTAGAATCATAAGGGTGTCAAGAGCTTCAGGAGGAAAAGATAGGCACAGCAAGGTTATGACTTCAAAGGGTTTAAGAGACAGAAGGGTTAGGCTTTCTGTTACAACCGCTATTCAATTCTATGATCTTCAAGATAGGTTGGGTTATGACCAACCAAGTAAAGCTGTTGAATGGCTTATAAAATCAGCTTCGGATGCCATTTCAGAATTACCTTCACTCAACAGCTCGTTGTTCGCTGATAATGATAATAACAATCCAAGTGAACAAGGCGGTGTTGATTCGGTTCATGACGCTGAAATGGTTGTGGAGAATGGTGAGAATAATTATCATCAAAGCCAGAATCTTTCTTTGTCTAAATCTGGTTGTAGTAGCACTTCGGAGACGAGTAAAGGTTCGGGTTTGTCTCTTTCGAGATCTGATGTTCGTGTGAGCCGAGTTAAGGCTAGGGAAAGAGCGAGAGAAAGAACGGCCAAAGAGAAGGAAAAAGAAAATCATGATTCTTGTCACAACAATGTTAATAATCCTCTTCATCATCAACATCATCAACAGCACCAGAATGTTAACTCTTCTTCCATTTCTCAAACAGCTTCATTCACTGAACTTCTTACCGGTGGAATCAACAATGCAGTAGCAAGGAGTCCAAGAAGGTCAGTTGAAGAACCAAATTTCTTCAACAAAGCTCGACAACAACAACAGCAGCAACAGCAACAACAATGGAGTTCTTCTTCGGCACCAATGGATCATTACTTTAGTCCAGTGCTTATAGGAACTCCTTCCTCAAGAACACATCATCATCCTCATTTAGGACATTCACTTCATGATCATCAATCCATGACAATGTCTAACTCAGTTTCACCCTTCAGCAGTGGCGAAAACCATTCTGCAGATCAGAATCAACATCAGCATCAGCATCAGATGCAGCATCAGTTCTCATTCATACCTGATCATATGATGCAAAACGTGGTTACTTCTTCTTCTACTCAACCAAGCGATTATAATCTGAACTTTACGATCTCATCGGGCCTTGCTGGTTACAATAGGGGGACCCTTCAGTCCAATTCACCGTCTCTTTTGTCTCATCTTCAGAGGTTTTCAGTTTCGTCTTTAGACGGATCCAACAATCTACCTTTTTTTATGGGAGGAGGAGGTGGTGCTGCTTCTACTTCTTCTTCTCCTGCTTCTGGTTCACCTGCAATGGAGAACAATCATCATCACCATCACCACAACCAGATTCAACACCATCCGTTTTCATCTGTTTTCGATGGTAGCAGCTTGCAACTCTACTCAGATCAGAAAGGAAAACCCAAAAACTGATGAACCTCCAGTTTCTTCCTTCAGGTATGTCATAAGTCATAACAAAAATACAATATTTTTTTTTTCTCTCTTTATTATTATTATTATTATTATTATTATTATTATTATTATTATTATTATTATTATTAAAATTTCATTTTGATATTTATTGTGAAATAGTACAACATTGTTGTGTTTGTTTTTCTGTTGATGTTTTTTGTTTGACTGATTTCTTTCACATTTTCTTCCACTCTAATGATGTGTTGTTTGATTAGATTGATTATTGTACATAGGTTGGAGTGAATAAGGTTGTAGTTGTTGTATGGGCTGATTGGTCCCCTCCTAAATAGCATGTCAGTAATGTGGCATAACATATACCATGTGTTAGTGAGTGAATGGGGTTAAAGTGCTAAAATGTAACTAAATGACCTTAACTTTAGAATCCTAATTTAATTACTGTGTGCACTCACATGATATTTCCCTGGTATGCTCAGGTTGTGTAAGCTAGGAAAATAGGGTAGCTAGGAGTAGTAAGTAAAATACACATGGTGTTGATGGGTTTTTCACTTTGCTTGAAAGGTCCATGCACGTAGGAAACACATTTCATTTCTGACATTAATTCATCCATGGAGAGAGACACTCTCTTAAACTAGCTACCCTATTTGATATTTAGCCTATAAATATGTACTGTATATATGAAAAAGAAGACCATGATTTTTGTTAAAATTAATCCAAATTTTTAAATTGTAGTAATATAACTAGTGAAATATATATAGTTCATTAAAACTGTTTTAATTTGTGTTATAGTTCTTAGACAGATATTTTTCCATTTCATTCTTTATAAGAATTTACTCTGTATTATAATAAATATTTTATTTGAGCTATAGTTCTTAAAAAAATAATTAGATATATTAATTTTAATAATAATGTTAATATTATTTATTAATTTTTTTTATTAATTATACTTAATACAGTAGTTGAAAATAGTGAAAGTTAATAAATAAAGGTATAATAATAAATAATAATAAATAAATAAATATTATATTGACATTATAAAAAGATATTTATTTTGAGATTATAAAAGTGTAGATGAAGAAATAATAAATAAAGTTTAAAAAAATATCTTTTTTATAACTTGGTTGTATTGAGAAGCCAGTATTGGAAAAGGTAAAAAAAATTCAAATTTCTAGTGCAGGTCTTTGTATCAATTTAATGGCATTTGTCTTTTACAAATGTTAGTATTTTTCAATCATTGTTATAAATAAAACTAATTTTTACAGAGAATAAAAAGGCTTAGTTATGTGAAATTAATTAGTCCACATTAAATATTTATAAAATAAAATGAAAACTTTATTAGAAATACCAGCATTAAAAAATTTTTAAATAGTTTATTTTTACCTCTAATTAATCATCAAAATTTGATAAATTTTTTTTCCTCTTATAAATAGGATTGGTAATATTTGTCTGTCCATCTTCTCCACACACCCTCCGAAAACAAGTTTGAGAATGATTTATCTTTTTTAGTATTTTGTAGCTAATCAAGTTAGTATTTTGTAGCTAATCAAGTTCCTCTACTTGAAACATTTGTGCAAAAATGATTATTACACTATAATTTTCATTCATAATTTAGTTTAAAATCCTTACTTTCACTATTTATAAAAAATATTTGCGAGTTTGTGATAAATTTGACATATTATTAATTATAAATGTTTATAAGTTGGAAATTTAGTTAAAAGATGATAAATTATTTTTGTTATTTTTGTGACTTATTTACTTTGACCAAAATATCCCTCTAGCATTGATTAACTCATACCCTGAATTAAACAGTAAAACAGCCTTTATTTAGGACACACCTCTAGGGTACCCTTATAGGTATAAAAATGATATTTTGACACCCCACCTTACACCTACACCGTATGTACGGACGGTGAATAGTATCGTCCGTACATGAACAGTTCTCGTCCGTACAGTGAATAGTATCGCCCGTATATGAACAGTAATGTATTTTCGAACAATGAATAGTGTCGTCTGTATAATGAATAGTATCGTCTGTGCATCAACAGTGTCGTCCGTACAGTACGAACATACGGTGTAGGTGTAGAAAAGGGTGTCAAGATAGCAAACCTGTTATAGGTATTCTTACATTACATTTCCTCCAGACATAGCCAAAGGTTTACCCTTCTATCCATACAATTTTATTTTATATTTCATTATTACATTACAAGCTTTAGTAATTCATATTCCTAGTTTTTATTTATGGTATAGTGTTAGAGTGACCCTTTGTTTGCCACTCATACTCATGCATAGTGCCTTATACCAAGGATCTAATTCCTAAGTGGCAGACCACACATGATTAAGAAATACTATGATATTTACATATAAAGAAATGCAAGCATAAGCATATTGTAATTGTTTAAAGATTTTACTGTTAGTACATGTTACTAATGTGAATTCTCTTTATTCTTTTGTGTCCTTTGACGTAGGACTTAGAAAAATGGAGTACTGGGAGCAAAATGTGGTTCCTGACAAAGATTGTCTTCACCAAAACAGTTGATATGACAGCTGTTGGCATGTTGTTATCAAGTGTTGGTTTTTTTCTTTTGGAATCATTTTCAAGTCGTTCTATTTGGTTGAGTATTTTTGGATATAATTAAATATATTTATTTATGTATGTGTGCAAAGATCATTGTGTTTTGGAGAGTTGTAAAAGCTACTTAATTTGACTTCTCATTTTACTTTCTGCCATTGTTTTTACATTGCTGGGGAAAGAGCTGTGTCCACTGGAAGAAAGTATATCTTCTATATTTTCTACTGTATTATTGAATTGCTTACGATGAAAATCAAGAATATATTGAAAAGACAAAGAACACATAAAGTGTTATGCTGAGAGTTAAGGCGGGACAATAACAATCTGCGGTAATTGAATTCGAAAAACCGAATTGAGTTGAGTTGAAACTGATTGGATGGTCGTTGGGCCCAAACCTTGGTTTCAAATAGATTTAAATTGGTGGGTTCAATCTGAATGAATATTATATTTTTATTTTTGTAAGATATTGTCGTGGTAGAATATTAAATTTTTATTTTTTTATAACCTCTCAATTAGATTTTGAGTATTACATTTGCTTACATTTTTATTAAATTTGGATGGGTACGATTTAGATTTATTTATTAAATAACGAATTTAAATTGCAACTATAATGAAATCTGCAATTGAATTTAAGAGTGAAATTTTTTTCTAATCAATAAAGAATGTAGAGGGTATATGAATATTATAATATCACTTTTAAATGTTGTCCAATTTGAATGTTTGACGTATTTTTACATTTAAATTTTGGTATTTAATATAAGAACAAATTAGATTTTCCCAATATCAAATAATGTTATTGGGCCTAAAAATGGATAAACCCAAAACCCAAATAAACCGATTGAAATATCTCGTAATCCGTGCTAACTCAACCTGTCAAAACCAATTTAAAAAATGGGCAAAATGGACCTAGTTTGTTCCAATTTTAACATGCTCATCAGCATACCATGCAATTTGGCCATCATTTGAGAGAATAAATCTTCCACTTTGGCAGTAGTGAAATGTGTCGGTAGCATCCCAAAGTGCGCTTCCTTAGATAACATGCCAACTACAACCAGAATCATAGTGATTGTTTGGAAAAAAAAACGGAGCACTACTAGTTTACTACAAATAATACATATTATAATGTCATTTTTAGCACAGATGTCAAAAGAACCATTATGACATCTTAAAAATCAGTCTACTTCATTTTTTATTTTTAAATTAAAAACAGTTTACATTTTGTCACATATAGAAACCGTGAAAAATTCTTGTAATGGTTATGGGTTCGAATCCGAGCGCTTGTATATTTGTGTTATATGTAATATTATATTGGTGTCTTTCTTTTTAATGTATTATTAAACAAAAAACAAGCCACATTTTCTCACGGTTGAAATTTCCAACCATGGTGAAATGTTATGCCTTTTTTATTTTTAAATTGTTAAAATATTTGCACGTAACTCAAATTAAAATAAATAAATAGGATTTTACCCCTGTTGGATTTTTTAATCATGGTGAAATAGTTTATTCTTATTCAAGAAACATAGCTTTTCTTGTCATGTTTCTTTATTTTGACATTGCCTTACGAAGCCATATTCATCGCTTATGAAAAGAACTTTGAGCCCTAGCAAGTTTATCATCACTATTAACGACGAGAGTCTTAAACATGTATCATCTCTAACTTGTTCACCATTGATCGTGAAGGCTGGATCAGATCCTGTAGAAGTGGGCCACTAAGTACGTCTGAGATGCTGGTCGTATGGAGAGGGGAGGGGGTGTACCTGCAAGGCACTCCGACGCTCAAGTAAGAAAGGGTCAGAGAAAAGGGGCAAGTACAAAGTATGAGTTCGTAGGGTAAATATTGGATACCTGACCTTCTCAAGCGAGAGGGTTTACATAGAGCCCCCAGCGCGTGGCCAACGGTCCTATTTTCGAGACGAAATAACCGTTTTCCCGAAGAATAGGTAACTACCCAAACTAGCCGTTATGTCGGGCATGGTGCCCGAAACTAGTCGTTATGTCAGGCACAAGCGTAGTTTCGGGCACATGCCGTCAACTATTCAGGGAGTGGATAAGACGTGCGTAACAGGCATTATTTTCGGGGAGGAGCGATGCAGTCCCTGCCCGGTTGGAGGGGCAGAAAGGTAACTTTTACCCCTTTGTGGATTGGACTTAGGCAATTTGGGCCGTTCGGGAGCAGAAGTGGATTGGGTCATGTCTAGCCATTGGTCCAGTCCAGAATAGGAGCCCCCCAAGTCGTTGCTCCCAAGCATGAGAGTGATAACTTAAGGACAACTCGTTGCTCCGGGGAGCTAGCGTGAAGTCGTCGTTTGGTGCCGAGGAAGGCCGCATCGGGGCGCCCGTGACTGGCGGTGTTCGTGACCCCTGGTGTCCGTGGCATTCATGACCGTGACCGTGTTGCCATTCAGTCGGGGAGACTAACGGTTAGTCAGAATTGGAAACGTTAGGGCGCCACGTGTGCCTAGAACTCCGTGTAGCAGTTACTAGGCAATGATGGCTAGTTGATAGCCGTCATGACCTACGAGTGTGTGCCACTGCACGTGCCCCTCTGTATAAAAGGGGGAAACTCACTTCATTTTGAACTTTTCACTCTGATTTCTCTTCACCTTCTTCAGAATTTCTGCTCGTCACCGTCATCTGCTATTCCGACCACCGCACCAAGCTTCGAGCAACCGCTTTTTGTCTTCCTAAATCAAGTAAGTTTCCGATTCTGTGCCTGTTTTAACTCTTTTTTAGTGGTCAATGGTAGATTGCATGCGGTTAAGGCTAGGTTTAGAGGATGATTAGCTTCGTTTCCGGCGGTTGTTGGTGGTGGACGGTGGTTATGCCACTCTCCACTTCTGATGTGTCACCGGGCTGTTTTTAGTGAGGAGGACGGTTCACGGCGTTGTTGCGACGGCGATGCATGTGTAACCGCTGTGATTGTTCATCTTCTGAGTTGGTGATGAATTTTCCGGTCGAATACTCCCAGATTCCGGTGAAGCTTTGCGGTTTCCGGGGAAGCTTCAAGCAGAAACTGGGTATGAGTGCGGGGAAGCTCCTCGCTTGGGGATGATTTGTTTCGAGCGTCTCCTCGCGGGGAGGTTTCAGTTTTTCTTTTGATGTTAGGGCTTAGGCCGGGGACGTTGTCCTCAGCCCTTTGCGCGCCTTTTCACTTGACCAACGGTGGAAGGGTGGATTTGATTTATTGTCGAAGTCACTTTTTTCTCTGCTTTCAGGTGATATGGCGACGGGGCCAGATGGAGAGATTATCTTGGATTCGTCCGAGGAAGAAGCAGGTTCTTCGGACAGTAGTAGTTCGACGGCTTCGAGTACTCCCAGTGAGGTCGGGGAGGAAGAGGAGTTGGAAGATATGGACGAGGATGTCGTCGATGGTTCCGTGGAGGAGTGGGAGGTGGCCGAACCTGCCGAACATGTGTCTACTTTTGCGAAGTGCTTAGGGGACGTCTTTACGGAAGTCGCGCCAGAGGGGGAGTGGAAGGTGCACTTTCCCTCTGAGGATGACAGGGTCTGCACGAATTACAGGGACCGCTTTGCTATGTATGAGTATGCCTTCAAGGAGCTGGGTCTGAGGTTGTCGTTCACCGATTTTCAGCAGTCGATGTTCGTGCACTTGAAGTTGGCCCCTACGCAGCTGCACCCTAATTCGTTGGCCTTCATCCGGGTGTTCGAGCTGGTGTGCGAGTATCTCACCATAGGGGCTACTCTCCCTTTATTTTTCACCATCTTCCATCTTCAAAGGCAGCTGTCGGGGAGGCAGTATGGTTGGGTCTCTTTGAAGCAGCCTCGCAAATTGTTTAAACCTTTTTCAGAGTCGATACGGGCGTTTAAGGAGCGGTACTATGTTATCGAACCCGTGTCTGAAGCTGCCCAGGATAGCACATATGTCTGGGAGATCGAGGTTGATGAGGAGGGAAATGACCTGCGCGACGAGACGGGGAAATTTATTGGGCAGAGAATCTACAAGTTCCCTATCCATTGGGGACCTGACCATTTCGCCAAGAAGCCCGGTGACTATGTTCTCCAATCGCACGAGCTACACGGGCAGGATGTCGTGGCGTACGAGGCGTTGGTGAAGTACGTTAACTCCTTCCGGCTAGCGGAATGCTAGACGAATAAGGGTAACCCGATCTTCGAGGAGAACGGTAGTCAGAGGGTTGAATACCGGTTTATTAACACCAAGGCACTCCTGGAGTGTAAGACTCCTGCGGAAGTCGAGAAGCTGCTTGGTAGTATTAGTTATTTAGATTTGTTCACACTATTTCTTTTCCTCGTATCTAACGTGCTCGACTTTTGTTTGTGTAGGTGAGATGCCTCAGGCCCATGAGAGGGTTGTGAAGAATGCTCTTGCGAGGAACAAGGCCGGAGCGGTCCCCCTCAAGTCTCGATTAGCTGGTGCGCATGTTCCCACTCTGGTTCAGTCTGCTGTGGGGACCTCTTCTCCCACTCCCGCTCCCCGGGGATCTCCCCTGCCTTTGACCGTACGATCCAAGCGGCCAAGGGTTACTGACGCTATGGATCTCAACCGAGCCCCAGAGAAAGGGAAGTTCGAGTTTCCTTCTTGCATACTTGATAGGAGATTCTTTGAGGGGAACTCCTTGGTCATGCCTCGGGCGGAATCTCTTCGTTTGGAAAGCATGGACCGCCCGATTAAGAGGGCGTTGGTGGCTCAAGATGCTTCAGCTTTGGTCAGGATATTGGAGATGGCAGCCGTTTATGCTCAAGGGGACTCTGCAACTGAGTCCGAACTTAATGCTGCCCGGGCTACCATGGCGTCCCTCAAAGAAGAGGTCAAGAGTGCAGACGATGCTCGGAAGAAGGCTGAAGAGGAGGTGGCCAGGTTGAAGAAGGAGAACTCTATGCTGGCTGCGAAGAAGAAGGCGACCGAGGAGCTGGTCCAGCAGCTGAGGGCGGTCAATGCTCCGGGCGAAGATGAACCTGAAGATGTGAAGGAATTAAAGACAATGTCCGAGCTGGTCGCCCGTATGTTGATGGCCGAGGATGACAGTATTGCCGTCGCGGATGAATCCTTCAGAAACGCCGTGTCTCAACTGCGGGTGGTGAACCCCGAGCTTGACTTCTCCGTCGAGGGTACCCATTATCTGGCGCATGTTGAGGATGACTGGATTGTTATGCCTGCCTCCCTCCTTGAAGAGAATGTCGAGGACCAGCCCGCGGAGAACCAGGATCGTCATCCCGATCCCGCCGCCCAGATGGACGAGTGAGGGGTTTTCTTTATGTTGTTGTAATTTGTCCGGCCTGCGTGTCGCATAATTGTTGTAACTTATTTTGGGGGCATGACCCCCGGTTTATGTAATCTTGCACAATCACGGTCCTAGTGGCCGCTTATTATGTTTAAATTATATCCCCGGTCTTGGTGGCCAGTTCTGCTATTTACATGGTTTTACTTGCTTTTATTTTCTGCTAAGTGTTGTACTCATGCTTGTTGTGAATGTATGTCTGCCCGTGATAGGGAGTATTTGACTTATGTGAAGTTTCAGGGGATTGCTCGTTGTAGATGTGTTCGGCAGTGAGGGGTACTAGTCGAACGGTCGGGGAATATCCTGGAGGGGGTGCAGAGCTCAGGTCGCGTTTGAGGCTTGAGTTCACGGCGTGAACGTCCCATCGCGAGCTGGGGTTCTGCCAGTCATGGTACTTTGACGACGGCAATGCTCGATCAAGGACCGCTGTCGAGCAGTTACTCGGCTCGTTATTGAGCGGGGTTCTGCTTTATTGTTATGCGACGCTTGTACCTAGGCGTGCATAGTGGTCGGCAGCTGACGTTCGTCGTCGTGACGAGTCGAACCGAGAATTAGCGCCTTAGCTATAGTATTGTTTTAGCTTTTCGGCGTTCCATGGTCGAGCAAGTTCTTCCCCGTTGAGATGTTCTAGGTAATAGGCCTCATTCTCCATTTTTGCTCGGACACGATAGGGTCCTTCCCAGTTGGAGGCTAGTTTGCCTTCGCGAGTGTCTTTGTGGTTTCTCCTTAGAACAAGGCTTCCCACGTTGAACTCTCGTCGTATCACCTTAGCGTTGTGCCTGATGGTAATTTTTTGTATTAGTGGGGCTTCGCGGAGGGCTGCCCCAGTTCGGATTTCCTCGACGAGGTCGAGTTCTTCTCTTAATGATTCGTCGTTCATCTCCTCGTCTAGGGGCGACTCTGTCCTCCTGGAGGGTACATGAACTTCGACGGGGATTACAGCCTCGGTCCCGTACGCTAGACGGAAAGGTGTTTCCCCGGTTGTAGAATGTGGAGTTGTGCGGTATGCCCATAACACATTGTGCAGCTTCTCGACCCAAGCCTTCTTCGTTTCGTCCAGACTTCGTTTGGGGCCTCGAAGGATGACCCAGTTGGCCGCTTCGGCTTGCCCGTTTGTCTGGGGATGTTCGACGGATGCGAAGTGTTGCTTCGTACCTGGCTGGGCGACAAAGTCCTGGAACTTCTTCTCCGTGAATTGTGTCCCATTGTCCGTGACTATCGCCTGGGGAACGCCAAAACGTGCAAGGATGTTTTGTTTGTAGAAACGCAGTATGTTGAGGGCAGTTATTTTGGCTAGAGCCTCTGCTTCTATCCATTTTGTGAAGTAGTCTACGCCCACTATTAGGTATTTGTTCTGATTTGATCCGACTACGAAGGGTCCTAGGATGTCTATACCCCACCAGGCAAATGGCCACGTGGAGGACATTGCCTTGAGCTCGTTAGGTGGAGCCAGGTGCATGTCCCCGTGTCGTTGGCATTTATCACACTTCTTCACGTGTTCTTTAGCGTCGTGCTGCATGGTCGGCCAGTAATATCCTGCTCGAAGGGCCTTTCGGGCAAGGGACCTTTCGCCGAGATGTTGGGTGTTGATTCCCTCATGGATTTCGCACAAGATGTGTGCGACCATTTCTTCCTCGACACACTTGAGCAGCAGAATGGAGAATCCTCGCCTGTAGAGTTTATCCTCGACCAGGACGTAGGAGCAAGCTCTTCGCCTAACTACGCTGGCCTCTTTTGGGTCAGACGAAAGTTCGTCTTTAGCGAGATAGTTGTAAACCAGGGTCATCCAGCAGTTGTTGTCGCCGATCACCTGTACGTCGAGGGTCGGGGAGGCCTTCTATATGACAGACTTGTTTCCGCCTTTCTTCTTTGTGCTGGCTAGTTTGGATAGAACGTCTGCTCGCACGTTATGTTCGCGAGGAACATGTTTCACTTCTACTGTTGCGAACTTCGCCATTTCCTTTTTGACCAGGGCTAGGTATTCGGTCAAGTAGTCGTTTTTGGCTTGATATTCTCCTCAGACCTGAAGGGCCACGAGTTGTGAATCTGTGCAAATGACGACTTCTTCTGCGCCCAGGTCCTTGGCTAGGCGTAACCCAGCGAGGAAGGCCGCGTATTCAGCCTGGTTGTTAGAGGTTAGAAATGACAGGGTGAGTGATACTTCAACGATGATTCCTTCATCGCTTTCCATTATGATGCCCGCACCACTCCCTGCCGAGCTTGAGGCACCGTCCACAAAAATGGTCCATTTGCGCGTTTCGCTCGCGGGGGAGTCTGTGAATGTCATTTCTGTGACGAAGTCAGCCAGAGCCTAGGCTTTGAGGGCTTTCTTGCCTTCGTACTGGATGTCAAATTCGGATAGTTCAAGCGACCATTTGAGCATTTGACCGGCCATGTCAGGTCGTCCCAGCAGCTGCTTTATGGGTTGATCTGTTCGAACCACGATCGTGTGGGCCAGGAAGTAATGCCTTAATCTTATGGCTGCGTTGATGAGGGCCAGAGCCACTTTCTCTATCTGTTGGTATCTTAACTCTAGTCCTTGTAGTGCTTTTCTCATGAAATATATAGGCTTCTGTCCGTCAGGGGTCTCGCGGATGAGAGCGGCACTCACTGCTTCGGTTGCTACGGTGAGGTACAGGTACAAAGTTTCGCCATTGTCCGGGTGAGAGAGGACTGGTGGCTCTGATAGCGCTTGTTTCAGATGGAGAAGAGCCTTGTCACATTCCTCAGTCCATTCGAACGCTGCCTCCTTGCGGAGGAGTTTGAAGAATGGTAGGGCGTGCTGGGCAGATTTGGCCACGAAACGAGATAGTGACGTGAGCATCCCGTTGAGGGACTGGATGGATTTCTTTGACTTGGGCATTGGAAATTCGGAGAATGCTCGGCATTTATCGGGATTGGCCTCGATTCCCCGCTCTGTTAAATAGAAACCGAGGAACTTTCCTGCCCGGACACCGAACATGCACTTCTTCGGGTTGAAACCATTTTGTATTTTCTGGCCTGTTCGAAGACCTTCCTTAAATGGGCAGTGTGATCGGTTTCCTCGTGGGATTTTACGATCATGTCGTCCATGTAGACTTTGAGTATGTCGCCTATCTCTCCCGGGAAGACTTTATTCATCATTCTTTGATAGGTCGCTCCAGCGTTCTTCAGGCCGAAGGGCTTTACGTTGTAGTAATAATTGCCCGATTCGGTCATGAAGGCCGTGTATTTTTTGTCGGTCATCGCCATTGGAATTTGATTATAGCCTGAGTAGGCGTCCATGAACGATAAAAGTTTAAAACCGGCAGAATTATCAACAAGTTTATCAATATTGAGGAGGGGTAGGCATCCTTCGGGCATGCCTTATTAAGATCGGTGTAATCAATGCACATTCGCCATTTTCCATTAGATTTTTTCAAAAGTACAACGTTGAACAACCAAGTGGTGTACTTGGCTTCCAAAATAAATTTGGCCTCGAGGAGGTCCTTTACAGCTTTTTCTGCAGCCTCCGTTTTCTCTGGAGACTGCTTTCTCCTACGTTGTGCTACGGCCTTGACGGCTGGGTCAATTGTCAGTTGGTGACAGGCAACGGACGGGTCCAAGCCGGGCATCTCGGCGGCGCTCCAGGCGAAGAGGTCGGCGTTCTCACGGAGGCATGCTTTGAGCTGCTTCCTCGCAATGTCGGGCAGGTCTGCTCCAATCTTTACTCCCTGCTGAGGGTCGTCGCCGAACATAACGAGCTCGAAGTTGCCATCCGGGATTGGGCGCGTCAGATGGGAGCTACCGCTGGACTGGTCGGTTGAAGCTGCTCGGTCCTCCTGTTGGTCCTCCTCGGTGAAGCGGTTGTCGAGGTCGATGGAGTTGACCTGAGGCAGAGGCTTGGCTTCCTCGGAGCTGCTGGGCAAGGTTGGCTTACTCGATACCTTTGGCTTGGGTGCAATGGCGTTGAGCCCCTTTGCGGCTGCTTCAAAACACCGTCGTACAGCTTCGATGTCGCCGTGGAGGGTGGCGACCATCCCTTTAGAAGTGTAATACTTCATCTTGAGGTGGACTGTTGAAGGCACAGCTACCAACTCGGCCAGGGTTGGTCTTCCGAATATGCACAGGTAAAGCGGGCAGTCAATTACCAGAAATTGTACCTTAATAGATCTGGCCATCGTAGCTGATCCGAAGGTTACGATCAGTTCAACGTATCCCCATGGCTTGGTCACTAATCTATTAAATCCCTGTAAATCAGACCCCACATAGGGGGTAAGGTGTGATTCGTCCAGCTGAAGTGTTAAAAATAGCTGGGAGTACATGATGTCGACCGAGCTGCCCTGGTCTATAAGAATTCTGCGAACGTCGAAGTTCGCCATTCGGGCTCTGACGAGCAAAGGTATTCTCGAGCTTGGAGACCCCCCGAGGAGCTCTTTCCGGTAGAAGGAGATGGGGATAGAGCCCTTCTGGGCCTGATCGAGCGTGGTCACCTTATTAGAGCTTGTGTTGATCAGATGCTCGAATTTTTGTTTCACGGATCCCACCGTGACTTCGTTCAAGCCCCCGCCGGAGATAACCATGGCGGAGGGAAATGTCTCCCATGGGCTGTGGGCCGCGAAATAAGCAGGGGCGCTGAGCCCGTCCGGGATATAGAAGTCCTCTGGTCGCGATATGGACATAGCGACCTGGATGTTGGCTTCTTCCGAGGAGGGTACTTCTTCCTCTATCTTCTTGGACTCCTGGGCATCCTGTCGAGGATCGTCCTTCTTCTTTGCAAACTGTTTCAGGTGGCCGTCCCTGATCAGTATCTCAATAGCATCCTTCAGATGGATGTAGTCTTCAGTAGTGTGGCCGTGACTCTTGTGGAAATGGTAGTACTTCGATTTGTCCGCGTTGGGTTTGGCCAGCAGTTGTTTGGTGAAGCAGAACCCTGCCTGCTTGAATTCTAAATTTGCACACTCAGACAGTATCTTCTCCCTGGAGACGGTCAGGGGGGTATAGTTGTGGAATCGCCCAGAGGGCCCCTTGTTGTCGCGGGAGTCCCGAGGACGGTCCTCGCGCCTCCGTTCGCCTTGACGAGATGTTGAGGCTTCCTCGCCTCTGGAGGCCCGAGCGTTCTCCTGATGGCGTGATGTTCGGACGTTGCTGGTCGCAACCTTCTCCTCGTACTGAATGTGCGATTGGGCTTTAAGGAGGAGGGCGTCTAGGTTCCTCGGCGGTGCGAGACCGACATCTTTAGAGAAATCGGAGCCCGGGCAGAGTCCTTGCTCGATCAGAAACTTTTCCATCTCGTCCGTTGTAGGGACATATACTGCTTCTTTGTTGAACCTTTCGATATATGCGCAGAGAGGTTCGTCCTTCCCTTGGATTATGGCTCCAAGGGAGGCCTCAGTCTTGGGGTGACGGCGAGAAGCTGTGAAATGCCGCAAGAACATTCTGCCCAGTTGCCTCCATGAGGTAATGAACTCTTTGGGCAGCTGCTTGTACCATGTCATTGCTTCTTTTCAGAGCGTGGTAAGAAATAGCCGGCACTTGATGGCGCCCCGTATGCCACGGTAGTCCAATAGCGCATCGATGTTCTAGATGTGTTCGTCGGGGTCAGTAGTCCCGTCGTACATGCCCAGTGACGGTTTCTCCAGGCCCTTAGGGAGACGGGTAGCCAAGATTTCCTAGGACAATAGGTCGTGAGGCTCGTGGTCGCTGCTGGAACTGGTGAATGATGGGGACCAACGGGTACGCTCGCGGCGGCAGTTCCTTCGGGGAGAATGTGAGCAGTTCCTTCGGGGAGAAGGTGATCGGGCCCGGCCTTTGGACTTGACCGGGGGTGACTATTCGTTCCTTCGGGTCCTCTCGTGGTCGGGAGAGTGCTGGTCACGCGGGGAAACCTGGTCACGCTTCCGGACAGCGTGAGGTTCAGACTCTTGGCGCAGTCTTCTGTCGATATCTCTCCGGGGCTGCGAGCTCCTTGATCATTGCTGGTTCCTCTGTGGAGGAGGGGATCTTGGACGGTTGGACTCTTCTAACGCCCTGATCCTTTCGTTCTACTGCAGGATCAGGGTGTTGGTTTTGTTGATCGCCTCCAGGAGAGCCGCCACGGCCGGGTCGGCATTGGGCGGAACAGGAATTGGCCCCGTCCCTCAGAAAACGGGCGTCTCGGAGAAGAGATGATGGGTCGTCAATGTCAATCTTGTTGACGGGGAGGACAGCGGTTTGGAGAGCACCTTTGGCATGATCTTGAGAGGCCATGATGATTATCTTGAAATTTGCTTTGATCTTTGATTTTTGGGGAAAGAAAGATGGGGAAAACAATGATTCCCATAGACGGTGCCACTGATCATGAATGCTGGATCAGATCCTGTAGAAGTGGGCCACCAAGTACGTCTAAGATACTGGTCGTATGGAGAGGAGGAGGGGGTGTACCTGCAAGGCATTCCGACGCTCAAGTAAGAAAGGGTCAGAGAAAAGGGGCAAGTACAAAGTATGAGTTCGTAGGGTGAATATTGGATACCTGACCCTCTCAAGCGAGAGGGTTTATATAGAGCCCCCAGCATGTGGCCAACGGTCCTATTTTCGGGGCGAAATAACCGTTTTCCCGAAGAATAGGCAACTACCCAAACTAGCCGTTATGTCGGGCATGGTGCCCGAAACTAGCCGTTATGTCGGGCACAAGCGTAGTTTCGGGCACATGCCCTCAACTGTTCAGGGAGTGGATAAGCCGTGCGTAACGAGCATTATTTTCGGGGAGGAGTGATGCAGTCCCTGCCCGGTTGGAGGGGCAGAAAGGTAACTTTTGCCCCTTTGTGGATTGGATTTAGGCATCTAGAGCAGAAGTGGATTGGGCCATGTCTAGCCATTGGTCCAGTCCAGAACAACCATCATATCATCTCCATTTCTTCACCATCATATATTCTCCAAATATTTCTTTAATAAACGTAACCGAACTCCATCAATATCTCTCTAACTCGTACAAAGCAAGGAAATACAAAGAAAAAACTTGAAGGATGAACTTGAACGATACTTGCAAGACGGAAAGACGAAACTCATACGATATTTAACTCTTTGACTTCTTTATCACGTTTCCAGTACGTAAAATATCTCCACCATGCATATAACAGTAATGTTGTTGAGATATGTTAGTTTTAATTTTGTTGTTGTTGTTGATGTTTTATGCCTAAACCGTAAAGGTTTATTTGTTGTTGTTGTTGTTATTGAGAATGTTATTGAAAGTTTTATATTAGTCTTTTTGTTAAGATAAGTGATATATTTATTGTTGTTGTTGTTGTTGAGGTATTGAAGGTTTTGTGTTATTGAGATATTGAAGTTTTGTCATTATTGACATATTGAAAGTTTAGTGTTGTTGTTGTTATTGAATGTTTAGTGTTGTTGTTGTAGTAACTGAATTACTGAACATTTAGTTAAGGTTTTTAGCGTTGTTATTGCGTTAAATGTTTGAGGATATGTAAGCTCATTCGAATTCAAGTATAATATTTGATATGATCTTAACACTAATGTGTGTTGGGTTTGTTTAGATATGTTAGGTATAATGTTGTTGTTGTTAATAGCCTAATCTTTAAAGGTTTAATGTGTTGTTGTAGTTTTTTTTTTTTTTTAACATATATGGACCATTCATCTAGCGCCACTCATAAAATGAGTTTTCTACTAGTGAGAATAAATGAAAAATAAAAACTAGAGGTGCAACAATTATGACTAAATTAACAAAAGTCTGCATCACGGGCGTTAAGTTATGGTAAGAATGTTTTCCTTTTTAAGAGTTATGCGACATTCCTTGGACGTGGCAAGGTGAGTATATTAATAGTTGATTAGTGGTAAGTATTAGAACTTAGAAGATTTCAAAAATAATATATGGGCAAAAATTCAGGTATTAATTTTAATTTACATGATTTGATAGTGTTTTTTGTTAATTATTAATACCTACTTATTGTTAGATGTCAAACATGCCTTATATTTCTTATTAATACTTGATATTTTTCAACTCTTTTATGTTTAATTGTGGATTTTAATCTTGAATTATTGTCATTCTTCAAACATTGTGAAAATACCTTTGGTGCTTGTAATATGTGTGTTATCGTGCAGGAAAAGGAACTAATTTATCAAAGAAGTAAGACACAAGAAAAAGATCCAAGTTGCCAAAGAAAGGAAGAAACATCAGTAAGTTCGCTTTGCGAACTTGCCAGCGAATGTTCGCTTTGCGAACATTTGGCGAAGCTCCAGCGAACACTCTCGGACTTTGAACAGTAAGAAAAGGCACTAAAGTTCGCTTTGCGAACTTTCCAGTGAATGTTCGCTGATTCATCGTTCCATTGAAGACCTGGCGAAGGACAACTTGGATGAGGCAGTAGCTAAAGGGGCCTAAGTTCGCTTTGCAAACTTGTACGCGAATAGTTCGCTTTGCGAATAAAAGTTCGCATTGCAAACTTATGCAGAAAGTCAGAGGCGGTTTAATAGATCAGAGGCACCTCAGGTGCCTATTTGGTAGTTCGCTAGGCGAACAAAAACTTTGCAGTGCAAACTGGGCTGATTTCAAGTGAACTATAAAAGCACTTTATGTAATTTCTTGGGATCATAACCTCATTTTATCACACCATAACCTAAGTTTATGACTTTTCTTCATCTAAGAGTGATCTTTCACATTGAGAAGCTGGATTTGCATCTGATCTCGATTATTCAACGCGGATGTTTTCTCATCTCCTCCAAAAACTTATGAAACAGGCTACCATGAATATGTGTAGCTAAACACATATTGTGTCAAGATTAGTGATAGGTAATCCTTCATTTTGTATGTATTGATCTTGATTGTAGTTTGTGAACTTTGTTGATGATAAATATATGGTGAAAAACTTTGTTTGTATGGTTTATATTTTGTTTTGGTTCATGATTGAGAAATATGTTCTAAAACATGACCTAAGTTTTAATCCATCAATAATCATGAGGCTAGAGATAGTTTTGAGAGTTGATGTTCATAAATATTGATCTTGAATGTTATCATATTGATAGTTAGAGTGAGAGATCATCTAAGGATCAATATGATAAATCCCACAACAAGTGTTAGAGATAAACTTGTTGAGAGGATATGTGGTTATATTCATCGTTAACAAGTTCACGTCCTTTATCGAGTAAATACGTATAAAACGGATTATTGGACCCTAATCTTGGCAGGCTTTTACCAAACCTTTAAAACCAATTTCTTTACCATTGCTATTAAATTCTTATGCAAACGATCCGTTACAAATCAACTAAAATCTTTGTTACTCTAAGTTTAAAACGATTTCGAATATAGAACGGTGGCAATATACATACAATCCCTGTGGATACGATAAAACACCCCCCGAAATACTTTTCAACAAAATGGCGTCGTTGCCGGGGATTGTTGTTTGATATTGCAAGCATTGCAATTGTTGTTAAGTTTTAAGCTTGTATAACTTTTTCTTGTACTTGTTAATTTGTTTGGTTAAGTGTGCAGACTCTGTTTATGTGAGGAAAGTTACCCGCAGATCAACTTCTTTTCAATCCTGAGATTGAGAGAATTGTGCGTAAGTTAAACAACAAAACTAGACGGAGGAGGCAACTTCCTAAAGAAAGGCGAGAAAGAGGAGAAAGTTCAACTTCGACACCAACACCATAGTTAACACCAACCATAGCTGCACCACCAGCACCACCACCTGTTTCAACACCATGTGTTATTAGTCTGAGGCACACATCTCAGTTCGCACACAATGTCCATAACGGAAGGCATTCAGAAATGAAGACTGGCATCCTTACTCTTCTATACCAGAATCCATTCACCAGTATGGATCATGAGGATCCCTTTACTCATTTGACAAAATTCTATGAAATTGCGGGTGCGACTGGAGCCCCTGAAGCTGAAGAAGAGTCTTTGTTAAAGAGACTGTTTCTGCATTCCCTAATTGGGAAGGCAAAGGAATGGTACCTTGACCAATCAACTGCTGTTATGACAGACTGGAACATGT
This sequence comes from Lathyrus tuberosus, assembly GCA_022829125.1. Classification (NCBI taxonomy): domain Eukaryota; kingdom Viridiplantae; phylum Streptophyta; class Magnoliopsida; order Fabales; family Fabaceae; genus Lathyrus; species Lathyrus tuberosus. The sequence goes on along the minus strand of JALAZF010000026.1, from coordinate 21,706,732 downwards.
TAGAAGAGAAGTTCTTGGAACAATTTTTTCCACATAATCGTTTCATGGAAGCGAAAACGGCGATTGCGGTTTTCTCACAAGATGGAAATGAATCTCTCAACGAAGCTTGGGAGAGATTCAAGTCCATGCTTAGAAAATGCAAAGGGCACGATTTTGATGAGCTTACACAAGTGCATATTTTTCAAAAATGGTCTCCAAATGGTCCACAAGACATTGTTGGACGCTACTACGGGCGAATCTTTAATGACTAAAAGCGCCGACAAAGCCATTTCTATCATCGACAAGATGGCACTAAACGACCATCAAGGGAATCATAACCGTGGCCAACCGCAAAAGAAACCGGGAGTGCTTGAATTGGGGACTAATGATGCTATTCTTGCCCAAAATAAATTTCGCTCTCGACAAGTGGAGTTGTTAACGCAACAAATGTCAAAGCTCCCTCAACAGATTAAAGAGATGCAAGATTTTCTGAGCACGAATGTGCAAATAGTCGTTTGTGAGCAATGCAAAGAAGATCACCCCACCGGCTATTGTCCTCCGGTTGATGAAGAAGCAAACTACATGAATAATCAAAATCAACAACAAGGTTATCAAAGGCAACAACAACCTTATCAAAATCAACAAGGATACCAACCAAGTGGGAATTATCAAAATCAACAAGGATACTGACAAAATCCTTATCAACCGGCACAACTTCAAGGTGGAATTTCAAAGCTAGAAGAAACTCTAAACCAATTCATTCAAATGTCCATGGCAAACCAAAAGACTAATGAAGCATCGATCACAAATCTCGAAATCAAATTAGGCAACTTGCAAAACAATTGGCCGATCAACAACCGGGACCATCTTTTTCCGCAAACACTCAAACCAACCCGAAGGAACATTGCAAAGCCATTGCGACTAGGAGTGGAAGAGAGTTGGGGAAAGGAGAAAAAATTGAGAAAAATGCTGATGTGAGAATGGATGTGATTGTGGAGGAAGAAAAAGATAATGAGGTAGAAGTTGAAGAGAATGATAAGGAAGAATTTGAAAATGAAATGAGAAGTTAGCTGAAAATGATAACCTTGAAAAAGAAAAGATAGATGAAAAAAAGAGAAGAGTCAAAATGGGGAAGGAGATAGCGAATCCTATTCCTATCCAAAATCTACCTTACCTTCATGTGCCCGCCAAGAAAGACAATGCAAGGCATTACACTCGTTTCATGGATATATTCCGACAATTGCAGATTAACATTCCATTTTCCGAAGCACTTGAGCAAATGCCCAAATATGCCAAATTCATGAAAGATATTCTTACAAAGAAGCGAAGATTTTCGGAGCCGAAAACAACTATCCTTGATGCAAGTTATAGATTAATAATTCAAAGAACTCTACCAAAGAAAGAAGTTGATTCGGGGCGTGTTACTTTTCTGGTAACAATTGGTGATGTTTATGTTGGCAAAGGCTTAATTGATTTGGGCTCAAGCATCAACTTAATTCCATTGTCTATTGTGAAAAGGCTTGGAAACATTGAAATGAAAGCAATTCGAATGACATTACAATTGACAGACAAATCTACAACTCACCCTCATGGATTGGCTCAAGATGTATTGGTTAAGGTGGATAAATTTTTCTTTTCGGTTGACTTTGTTGTAATTGATATGGAGGAAGACGAAGATGCTCTATTGATTCTTGGACGCCCTTTTATGAAGACCGCTCGAATGATGATTGATGTTGATGACGGCCTTATGAAAGTAAGAGTTCAAAATGAAGAAGTGTGCTTTAATCTTTTTGAAGCAATGAAGCATTCCAAAGACAAGCATTATAGTTTCCGTATTGATGCAACAGAAGAAGCCATAATGGAAGTCTCAAAGCAAGTTCACATAGAATCTCCCTTGGAAAGAGCTCTTGGTGATTCATTTGAAATACTTAGCGATGAGGAAGAAAGATAACTTGAAGAATGCTTGAAGGAACTTGAATCTTTAAAAGAGTTACAACCATGGGAAAATGAAATGGAAGTGTTGAAGAAAGAGGTGAATGATGATAAATCTCAACTTGAATTGAAGGTGTCGCCTTCTAATTTGAAGTATGTGTTCCTTGATGACGGTTGTAACAAACTGGTTATCATTAGTAACATTTTGACCGACAAAGAGGAAAATCGTTTGATTTAAGTTTTGAAGAAGAATCAACAAGCTATAGGTTGGGTTTTTTCAGATCTAAAGGGAATTAGTCCGGAATATTGCATGCACAAGATCTTAATGGAAGAGGACTTCAAAGAGGTAGCTCAACCTCAACGTCGTTTGAATCATACTATGAAGGAAGTGGTGAGAAAGGAAGTTGTTAAGCTATTGGATGTCGGAATGATTTATCCGATATCTGATAGTCCGTGGGTGATTCCTGTGCAAGTTGTGTCCAAGAAGGGAGGAATGACCGTTATAAGAAATGAAAAAAATGAATTGATTCCGATGAGAACTGTAACGGGTTGGAGAATATGTGTCAATTATAGGAGGCTTAATACCGCTACTAGAAAAGATCACTTTCCAATTTCGTTTATGGATCAAATGCTTGAGAAATTGCCGAGTCAAGAATTGTATTGCTTCCTAGAAGGCTATTCCGGTTATAACCAAATCTCGGTTGATCCGGAAGACCATGAGAAGACGGCATTCACTTGTCCCTTTGATTTTTTGCGTACCGAAATATGCCTTTTGGCTTGTGCAATGCACCGGCAACTTTTCAACGGTGTGTACAAGCCATTTTTTCCGACCTTATTGAGAAAACAATGGAAGTGTTCATGGACGACTTCTCCATGTTCGGAGCATCTTTTGATCTATGTTTGAAAATTTTGGAGACCGTTCTTGAACGGTGTGTGGAAATAAACTTGGTGCTAAATTGGGAGAAGTGCAACTTCATGGTAACGGAGGGGATTGTGCTCGGCCACAAAGTCTCCTATAAAGGTCTTGAAGTGGATCAGCTAAAATTGAAGTGATCGAGAAGTTGCCACCACCAACCAATGTTAAAGGAATCCGGAGTTTTTTAGGCCATGCGGGATTTTACAGGCGGTTCATCAAAGACTTCTCCAAAGTTGCATGACCTTTGAGCAATCTGCTCAACAAAGATAAGTCTTTCTTCTTTGATGATGAATGTTTAAAACCCTTTCAAATTTTAAAAGAAAAACTCATCACCGCACCCATAATCATTTCTCTAAATTGGACTTTAAATTTTAAATTGATGTGTGATGCAAGCGATTATGCCGTTGGTGCGGTGCTTGGGCAAAGGAAGACCAAAATTTTTCATGCCATACATTACGCGAGTAAAGTTTTAAATGAGGCATAAGTGAATTATGCTACCACAGAAAAATAATTACTCACTATAGTGTATGCTCTCGAGAAATTTTGGTCTTATCTGATTGGTTCAAAAGTTGTAGTCTACACTGACCACTCGGCCATTAAATATCTGCTTACCAAGCCGGATTCAAAGCAAAGGCTAATCCGGTGGATCCTTTTGTTACAAGAATTTGATTTGGAAATCTGTGACAAGAAGGGGTCTGAAAACTTGGTAGCGGATCATTTATCCCTTTTGGTCAATGTTGAAGTAACACACCGAGAAAATAAGGTCCGAGAAGAGTTTCTGGATGAAAAACTGTTTCGGGTACAAGTTAGACCTTAGTCCGCAGATTTTGCTAACCACAAAGCAACCGGATTTATACCGGAGGATCTAACTTGGAACCAAAGAAGGGAATTCTTATCGGATGCCAATTTTTATGTTTGGGATGAACCGTATCTTTTTAAGTTAGGAGGTGATAATTTGTTGAGAAGGTGTGTCACTAGTGATGAAGCTAAAAATATCCTTTGGCATTGTCATAATTCGCCATATGGAGGGCATTACAATGGTTTAAGAACGACAACAAAAGTCCTCCAATTGGGCTTTTATTGGCCAACATTGTTTAAAGATGCAAACCTCCATACGAAAAGTTGTGACATATGCCAAACACTACTATGAAAAACCCATTTAACAACGGTTGGGAATAACATATAATGACGTGGGCGAGGGCGTTGTTATATAGATTGTTGTTGTATATATGATACTTACAACGACGGCCTTGTATGCGTTGTAATAAACAGGAAAGCGCACTAACTATCACAAAGGTTTTACATTACACCGTTGTAATAAATATAATTGTCCTCGGTTCGATTCCCAGCAGCACAGTTTTGATAATTATATTTTGCTGGACAGCGCGCCAGATATTATAACGGTTAGGAAATATAGTCGTCGTTAAAGTTTCTGCAAAATTAACGACCTGTATTATTGTTCTCCATATCTCAGCACAGCAGAAAAATACAATTCACATTTTGTGATACAGTTTTCATAATAATATTAACCGTATCATATTCATAATATCACATATACCAGATTACAGTTTATCAGAACAAACAACCTACATAAATAAAATATCACATATACCATATTACAGTTTACACACATTACATAACTTCACATAATTGTAACTTGGTGTATTGGTATCTTGTCTTTTGGTGTCTTGTCTCCTGGCCTGGTGTACCTATGATTTCAAATAATTATAATTGTTAGTAAAAATACTTCTAAACTATAACATACAATTAATATATTATGAATAAATAATAAATTACGTACTTGTTAATTTTCCCATATGCCTTCTTCATGATCGAGTCATATAGCATGCACGGCATCGCCATCAACTTCATCATATGAGGTAGGAACTTGTGTTGTGTAAGAAGGTGTGGACAGAATATCAAGATTTTCATCACTAAGAGGAATGTATTTTCCTTGGAGAACGATTGACCATTTCCCCGATTTGTCCGATGGATCGAAAACATAGAAAACTTGTTTTGCTTGAGAAGCCATGATAAATGGTTATGTATTAAAAGATGCCTTGTCAAGGTCGACCCGGGTGAATCCTAAGTCATCAATGTCTACACCATTACTATTATTGGGAACCCACTTATATTTAAATAAAGTCACTTTAAAAATAACATAATCAATCTCCCAAATCTCATCAATGACACCATAAAACGCGGTAGTTGCCAATACCAGATTCTTATCTTTCGACCTAGAGAAATACATCGATTCGGCTTCAACCATAACCCCACTATTTTGCATTGTACTACGATCATCTTTTGATTTTGTATAAAAGGTATAATGACCAATGTCGTATGCACTCCAAGTAATGACACAAAATTTTGGCCTGTACGACAACCATCTAAGTATCTCGGATGCACTAGGATCATTAGATACACTTTTATTAAACCAATCCAAGAATCTATTGTTATGCTCTATCAACAACAACTTGTCATTCATTCGGGGATATTTTTTCTTCATAAGTCTTTTGTGAGTATCTATGAAAGGTTGAACCTCATCTATATTATTCAATATATAGAAATGTGATTGAATAACTACATCCCGAGCCATTGACCTAACATTTATACCTTGAATACCTCTTCCATTTGTGTCAGCATGACGAGACTTTGGAATTCCTATAGAATCTGCATCCGACAAATAGTTTGTTCAAAACTCAACAACTTCTTCTGTGATGTACCTTTCAACAATCGAAGCTTCCGGTCGGTGATGATTCTTCGTATATCCTTTAAAGATCTTCATATATCGCTCTATTGGATACATCTACCTTAAATAAACTGGACCACAAATTTTGATTTCTCTTACGAGATGAACAAGTAAGTGAACCATAATGTCAAAAAATGATGGCGGAAAATACATCTCCAATTGACACAAGATTATGGCAGCCTCATCTTCTAACTCATCCAATTTTTTGAAATCAAGAACTTTATTACATATGGCATTGAAGAATAAACACAGTCTCGTTATAGTTACTCTCACATTTTTTGGAAGGATCCCACAGATAGCCACTGGTAGAAGTTATTGCATCAATACATGACAATCATGAGATTTTAAACCAATTAACTTGAGATCTTTCATTGATACAAGTTTCTTGATGTTTGATGAGTAACCTTGTGGAACTTTAATACCTTGCAAACACTCGCAGAACATCTTCTTTTCCTTTTTAGATAGAGTGTGACATGCTGGAGGCAGATAAGTTCTTTTTCCTTTCTCTATTGGAGCCAACTATTTTCGTCTACCCATCTTCTCCATATCAAGACGGGAAGTCTTACTATCTTTAGTCTTGCCCGGAATGTTTAGAAGTGTACTAATCAAACTATCACACACATTTTTCTCCACGTGCATCACATCAAGACAATGTCTAACATCAAGACTTGACCAATATGGAAGACCAAAGAAGATGGACCTCTTTTTCCATATATTTTTCGCAACTGCCCCTTTTTCTTTTCCTCTCTTCCCACCTTTTTCTTTTTCTCTCTTCCCACCTTTTTCTTTTTCTCTCTTCCTAAAGACAACATTAATGTGTTCCTGTCGTTGATAAACTTCATCTCCGGTTAAAGGTTTAGGAGCCTCACCAAACTCATGCTCTCCATTAAAAGCCTTCGCAATCTACGATAAGGATGACCCGATTTTAGAAATTTTGGATCCCCAAGGTAAACGGTCTTTTTCCCAATCTCAAGTTGGTGATAACAAGTATCATCTTCACATATAGGACACGCTTTATGTCCTTTGACACTGTATCCAGCCAAGTTACCGTAAGCCGGAAAGTCATTAATTGTGCAAAATAACATTGCACACATATTAAACTTTTCCCCAGAATATACATCATCAACTTCAACGCCTTCATCTCACAAGAATCGTAAATCATCAATTAATGGACTAAGATAAACATCTATGTCGTTACCAGGTTGTCGTGGTCCAGAAATCATCATACTTAACAGTATATACTTGCGCTTCATGCACAACCAAGGAGATAGGTTGTAACTAGTGAGAAGAACAGGCCTCGAAGTATGATTAGTGCTCAGATTACCAAAGGGGTTCATTCCATCGGTGGCAAGCCCAAGCCTAAGGTTTCTTGGCTCGACTCCAAAATCCGGAAACAACGAATCAATTTTCTTCCCTTGCAACGAATCAGCTACATGGCAAATGTTTCCATCACGAATCCTTTCATCTGCATGTCATCTAAGATTCTTTGCGTCATTCGAATTAGCAAAAAGTCTCTTTAATCGTGAAAGTATTGGCAAGTACCATAACACTTTAGCAGGAGGATGCGTCCTACTAACATTGTCATAGTGATCATTGTCATCACCATTGTTAGCCTTCAGCTTGTAATACGACACACCATATTTCGGACATTGAAACAAGTCTTCATACTCTTTCCAGTATAATATGCAATCATTAGGGCAAGCATGTATCTTGATATACTCCAGACCCAGTGGACACAATATCTTCATGGCCTCATGGCAACGATCCAGCAATTTGTTATCTTCTGGTAACATTTGCTGTAGCAATTCAAGTAATTTCGTGAAACTTTTATCTGACACTCCATTTTTTGCCTTCAGATTAAACAACTTTAACACCGCCGACAATCGTGTGAACTCTGTGCATCCCTTATATAAAGGGGTGTCTTTATCATGACATAAATTATAAAAAATATGAGCATTCATAAAAGAAGATTCCCCGATATCACGAAACATATCCTCTAGGTGATCTTCCATATATTCATCTTCCTCCACTCTTTGACTTTGTGACGCCCGACTTTCCTTATTATCCACCTCACCATGCCACGTCTATATTATATAATTTTGACATATACCATCACAACAAAGGTGATTGTGTATTTCTTTCTTTGTACCCTTTTTTATATTAGCGCAAACAACACAAGGACAATAAAAGATACCATCATTGTCAGGAAGATGTTTATCAGCGTATTCAAGGAATTCACAAACTCCATTCTCATAAATCGGACCTAATCTATTGGCTTTCATCCAACTACAATCCATTACAACTTCTGAAATTTATACATGTATAATAATGTGAATGACACACCAAAATCTAATCCAAAAATTCAAGCATATGCATATACAATATGAACAAAGAAAAAATAATGAAGATGTACTCTCATACTAAACGTAAAGCATATGAAACATCTCATTCTGACTTGAGCATATACAATATGAACAAAGAAAAAAGGAATGAATATGTTGAAGAGAACCTTACTTCGAAGCTGAAGAAGCAAATGAGTGATGAAGACGGTCAATATTTGAGCATAAACCAAGAAAAAGGAAATGAAGATGTTGAAGAGAACCTTACTTCGAAGTTGAAGAAGCAAATGAATGATGAAGACGTTCAATATTTGAGCATAAACCAAGAAAAAAGGAATGAAGATGTTGAAGAGTACCTTATTTGAGCAATATTTGAGCTCCAAATGAAAGGATATGAAGAGGGTAAAGGTTAGGGTGTCTCTGGCTCACTTGTTCGATTAGGACGTCTTATGAAAGAAATACATAATAAGTTTTGTTTTAATTTATCAGTAAACCTTTTAATCAAGGTTGGAGAAACAAACCATCATGGAATCTTAAGTGACACACGCTAAATGTATCCTAAAAAAAGGAAAAAATGTGTTGCAGGGAATCGAAGCTTGTTACATTTCATTTATTACTACGGTTGTTCATCTTAACTGTTGTAAAATAATTTACAATTTATTTTTAAAATAATGGACTTAATTGTCACACGCTAAATGTACTCTAAAAAATGGAAAAAATGTAGTTGCAGAGAATCGAAGCTAGATACATTTTATTTATTACTACGGTGGTTTCATTCAACCGTCATGAAATGACTCAGCTTTTACATGGGCGAGAAATTTTTAACCTATTACAACGACATAAAAGGATGCGTTGTAAGCCTGGCGTTGTTGTTTTAGTGTTTTGTAGTAGTGAAAGAAGTGGTGGGATTGGAAAATGGGATGAAATGCCCTTGCAAATTATTTTGGAAGTCAAGGTTTTCGATTGTTGGGGTATTGATTTTGTTGGACCATTTCCCCCATCTTTTTCAAATGAGTATATTTTGGTTGCGGTTGACTATGTTTCTAAGTGGGTGGAAGCAATTGCGTCACCGAGGGCCGATGGCAAAACGGTGATCAAGTTTTTAAAGAAAAATATATTTTCCCGTTTTGGCACCCCTCGTGGGTTGGGAAAGTTTCTCCTTTGGGAGTGTTGAGAGAGAGAGTTTTTGTTGATGTCGGTTTTTCCGATGTTTTTGTTAAGGTACTGGACCTAAGGTTTTTGATTGGTGTGTGAAGGTACTGGACTTAAAGTTTTTTATTGGTGTGTGAAGGTACTGGACCTAAAGTTTTTGATTGGTGTGCTCGCTAAGATTTTGAAATCTTATGCCTACATATTCCCGTTAAAGAAAACAGGGAAATCAGAGCAATCGTAGTTCCTCTTATTCTATGGGAGGAAAAAGATGTTTGGTGTCTTGTTCAAAGCCCAAGATTGAAGCTAAAGGTTATTTGTGTCTTGTTCAAAGCCCAAGATTGAAGCTAAAGGTTTTGACTGAGAAAGAATTTGTCATCTCTAAAGGGAGACATCTCGTCTGTTTATCACAACTGTTGGGTGACTGATTATAAAGGAGAATTACTTTAACTGGGATATGTGAATCCAACAATGCCATAATTTCCTTTATAGGGATGTTGTCTTGAAGGAGAAAACTTTAACTCAGTATAGAGTAATGCCATTTTTCCTTAGAAGTTTTTCATGCTAAGAGAGGGACATTGGCGTGGATGTAAATAATCCAGAGGCTTGCGACTTACAGCTGTTAGATGAAAGAGGAATTTTGCCAGGATAAGAGATGGACTACATCTTGGATTTTTGAATTAACAAGTGTGCCACTTACAACTATTATCTGGGATTAAGGTTTATTTTGAATTGTCTGTTTTAATGTGTGATATACAGAGAAATGTCTTCCCACAGAGAGTTTTTTTATTTCTTCTGAGGGGAATGATGGTTTTTATGTGTACCTTGATCAAAGCCCAAGGTTGAAGCTAAAAGGTTGATTGACTCCACTGGGGAGATTATTATTTGTCTTGTATAAAGATCAATATTGACGTTGAAAAAAGACCGACTCTTTGGGGGATATCATTGTACAAAGCCTAAGAGGAGGCTAGAAGTTGACTTTTCCGAGGAAATATTTTGTTTGTCTTGTACAAAGCCCAAGATTGAGGCTGAAAATGGGTTATTGATTCCACTGGGGAATATTTGTATGTGTCTTATACAAAGCCCAAGATTGAGGCTAAAATGGGAAATTGGCTGACTCAGCTGGAGAGTATGATTTGTCTTGTACAAATCCCAAGATTGAGGCTGAAAAGAGAATTAACTCTGCTTAAGGAGATTTTATATGGTGTCTTGTACAAAGCCCGAGATTGAGGCTGAAAAGAGACTGACTCAACAAGAGAGTGTTTTTATCTGTCTTATACAAAGCCGAAGATTGAGGCTAAAAGGTGCTGAGGGATGATCATTATACAAAGCCTAAGAGGAGGCTGGTAAGTGATTGACTCAACAGGAGAGTGAGGAAATATCTTTATACAAAGCCTAAGAGGAGGCTAGCTTCTGCTGAGGATTATTGAGATCCAAAGTCAGGTCCAGATTGAGGAATCAACTCTTGCTGAGGATTACATAAGAGTTGAAATATCATATGCCTTGAGGTTCTGATAAAGATTTATTGATAGTGATTTGACCCTAGCTGGGGAAAATCAAAGTGAGAGTTTAAAGATTAAGTTTTAAAAACCTATGAGGTTTTAACTCTGCTGGTGATTGATGAGATGATCATGGTTTATCATGAGCTTTTGGGAAACTTGAGGGTTTCTTTGAGATCCAAGAGGAGATGAGACTGTCCAAGTCTATTGGTATGGGAAAGCTTATCTTTGTAAGATGCCCAAGAGGGGGCTGGTATTTTAAGGGATGAGAATCAACCCAAAATTGTCCAAGGTTTTGACTCTTTGGAAATACTGCTCTAACAAAGGACGACTAAGTTATGTCATATACCTGTCAGAGGTCTTTGGGTCCTTGTACTAAGCCCAAGAAAAGGCATGAGAACTTTTAAGAAGCCTGAGGGTCCTTGTACAAATCCCAAGAGGAGGCTGGGGATACTTCTAGGAAGCCTGTGGGTCCAAACTTAAGAAAAGTTCAAGAAAAGTTTCACCGGGAATAATCTTTTCTTTAGTGAACAGTTCTAGGGTTTGAAGAAATTCAAGAGAGGTTTCACTGGGAATTAATCCTCTCTGGGGGAAATGAATTTCTTTGACAAATTTCTAGTAGTGACAGTCTTGAGAAAAGTTTCACTGGGAATAATGCCTTTCTCTGTTCCATATTGTATAAGCCCAAGAGGAGACAAGACTGTATCTAGAAATTCCTATGGGGAACTAGTTTTGACTGTGTTGAAAGAGTGACCACTGGTTTGATCTAATCCTAGACCTAATTGTTGGAGAAAACTCTAAGCAGATAATATACAGGCATATATATACAGATGAAATATATACAAGTATGTAAAAGAGTGTAGAAGGACTTACAGGTGAGCAAGCTTCCCCACTACTACGAAAAACCCATTTAACAACGGTTGGGAATGACATATAATAACGCGGGTGAGGGCGTTGTTATGTAGATTGTCGTTGTATATATGATACTTACAACCACGGACTAGTAGGCGTCGTAATAAACTGGAAAGCACGCTAACTATCACAACGGATTTTACAATACACTGTTGTAATAAAAATAATTGTCCTCGGTTCGATTCCCAACAACGCAGTTTTGATATTTAGTTTTTCCTGGACAGCGCGCCAAATATTATAACGATTATGAAATATAACTGTCGTTAAAGTTTCTAAAAAATTAACAAATACGATCCTGCTTTTATAATTAATCCCATTTTTTTACCTGTATTATTGTTCTCCATATCACAGCACAGCAGAAAAATACAATTCACATTTTGTGATAAAGTTTTCATAATAATATTAATCATATCATATTCATAATATCACATATACCACATTACAGTTTATCAGAACAAATAACCTACATAAATAAAATATCACATAGACCATATTACAGTTTACACACATTACATAACTTCACATAATTGTAACTTGGTGTATTGGTATCTTGACTCTTGGCCTGGTGTCTGGACTCAAAATACCTATAATTTCAAAGAATTATACTTGTTATTAAAAATACTTCTAAACTATAACATATAATTAATATATTATGAATAAATAATAAATTACGTACTTGTTAATTTTCCCATATGCCTTCTTCATGATCGAGTCGTATAGCATGCACGGAATCTCCATCAACTTCATCATATGAGGTAGGAACTTGTGTTGTGTAAGAAGGTGTGGACGGAATATCAAGACTTTCATCACTAAGAGGAATGTATTTTCCTTGGAGAACGATTGACCATTTCCCTGATATGTCCGATGGATCGGTAACATAGAAAACTTATTTTGCTTGAGAAGCCATGATGAATGGTTCTGTATTAAAAGATGCCTTGCCAAGGTCGACCCGGGTGAATCCTAAGTCATCAATGTCTACACCATTACTATTATTGGGAACCCACTTGCATTTAAATAAAGCCACTTTGAAAATAACATAATCAATCTCCCAAATCTCATAAATGACACCATAAAACGCGGTAGTTACCAATACCGGATTCTTATCTTTTAAACTAGAGAAATACATCGATTCGTCTTCAACCATAAACCCACTATTTTGCATTGTATTACGGTCATCTTTTTATTTTGTATAAAAGGTATAATGACCAATGTCGTATGCACTCCAAGTAATGACACAAAATTTTGGCTCGTACGACAACCATTTAAGTATCTTGGATGCACTACGATTATTAGATACACTTTTATTAAACCAATCCATGAATCTATTGTTATACTCTATCAACAACAACTTGTCACTCATTCGGGGATATTTTTTCTTCAAAAGTCTTTTGTGAGTATCTATGAAAGGTTGAACCTCATCTATATTATTCAATATATAGAAATGTGATTGAATAACTACATCCCGAGTCATTGACCTAACATTTAGACCTTGAATACCTCTTTCGTCTGTGTCAGCATGACGAGACTTTAGAAATCCTATAGAATCTGCATCCGACAAATAGTTTGTACAAAACTCAACAGCTTCTTCTGTGATGTACCTTTCAATAATCGAAGCTTTCGGTCGGTGATGATTCTTCGTATATCCTTTAAAGATCTTCATATATCGCTCTATTGGATACATCCACCTTAAATAAACAGGACCACAAATTCTGATTTCTCTTATGAGATGAACAAGTAAGTGAACCATAATGTCAAAAAATGATGGCAGAAAATACATCTCCAATTGACACAAGATTATGGCAGCCTCATCTTCTAATTCATCCAATTTTTTGAAATCAAGAACTTTATTACATATGGCATTGAAGAATAAACACAGTCTTGATATAGTTACTCTCACATTTTTTGGAAGGATCCTACGGATAGCCACTGGTAGAAGTTGTTGCATCAATACATGACAATCAGGAGATTTTAAACCAATTAACTTGAGATCTTTCATTGATACAAGTTTCTTGATGTTTGATGAATAACCTTGTGGAACTTTAATACCTTGCAAACACTCGCAGAACATCTTCTTTTCCTTTTTAGATAGAGTGTGACATGCTGGAGGCAGATAAGTTCTTTTTCCTTTCTCTATTGGAGCCAACTGTTTTCGTATACCCATCTTCTCCATATCAAGACGGGAAGTCTTACTATCTTTAGTCTTGCCCGGAGTGTTTAGAAGTGTACTAATTAAACTATCACACACATTTTTCTCCACGTGCATCACATCAAGACAATGTCTAACATCAAGACTTGACCAATATGGAAGACCAAAGAAGATGGACCTCTTTTTCCATATATTTTTCGCAACTGCCCCTTTTTCTTTTCCTCTCTTCCCACCTTTTTCTTTTTCTCTCTTCCCACCTTTTTCTTTTTCTCTCTTCCTAAAGACAACATTAATGTGTTCCTGCCGTTGATAAACTTCATCCCCGGTTAAAGGTTTAGGAGCCTCACCAAACTCATGCTCTCCATTAAAAGCCTTCGCAATCTACGATAAGGATGACCCGATTTTAGAAATTTTGGATCCCCAAGGTAAACGGTCTTTTTCCCAATCTCAAGTTGGTGATAACAAGTATCATCTTCACATATAGGACACGCTTTATGTCCTTTGACACTGTATCCAGCCAAGTTACCGTAAGCCGGAAAGTCATTAATTGTGCAAAATAACATTGCACACATATTAAACTTTTCCCCAGAATATACATCATCAACTTCAACGCCTTCATCTCACAAGAATCGTAAATCATCAATTAATGGACTAAGATAAACATCTATGTCGTTACCAGGTTGTCGTGGTCCAGAAATCATCATACTTAACAGTATATACTTGCGCTTCATGCACAACCAAGGAGATAGGTTGTAACTAGTGAGAAGAACAGGCCTCGAAGTATGATTAGTGCTCAGATTACCAAAGGGGTTCATTCCATCGGTGGCAAGCCCAAGCCTAAGGTTTCTTGGCTCGACTCCAAAATCCGGAAACAACGAATCAATTTTCTTCCCTTGCAACGAATCAGCTACATGGCAAATGTTTCCATCACGAATCCTTTCATCTGCATGTCATCTAAGATTCTTTGCGTCATTCGAATTAGCAAAAAGTCTCTTTAATCGTGAAAGTATTGGCAAGTACCATAACACTTTAGCAGGAGGATGCGTCCTACTAACATTGTCATAGTGATCATTGTCATCACCATTGTTAGCCTTCAGCTTGTAATACGACACACCATATTTCGGACATTGAAACAAGTCTTCATACTCTTTCCGGTATAATATGCAATCATTAGGGCAAGCATGTATCTTGATATACTCCAGACCCAGTGGACACAATATCTTCATGGCCTCATGGCAACGATCCAGCAATTTGTTATCTTCTGGTAACATTTGCTGTAGCAATTCAAGTAATTTCGTGAAACTTTTATCTGACACTCCATTTTTTGCCTTCAGATTAAACAACTTTAACACCGCCGACAATCGTGTGAACTCTGTGCATCCCTTATATAAAGGGATGTCTTTATCACTACATAAATTATCATAAATATGAGCATTCATAAAAGAAGATTCCCCAATATCACGGAACATATCCTCAAGTTGATCTTCCATATTTTCATCTTCCTCCACTCTTTGACTTTGTGACGCCCAACTTTCCTTATTATCCACCTCACCATGCCACGTCCATATTATATAATTTTGATATATACCATCACAACAAAGGTGATTGTGTATTTCTTTCTTTGTACTCTTTTTTATATTCGCGCAAACAACACAAGGACAATAAAAGATACCATTATTGCCGGGAAGATGTTTATCAGCGCATTCAAGGAATTCACAAACTCCATTCTCATAAATCGGACCTAATCTATTGGCTTTCATCCAACTACGATCCATTACAACTTCTGAAATTTATACATGTATAATAATGTGAATGACACACCAAAATCTAATCCAAAAACTAATACTAAACGTAAATCATACTAATCTATATGCATATACAATATGAACAAAGAAAAAAAATCAATGAAGATGTACTCTCATACTAAACGTAAAGTATATGAAACATCTCATTCAGACTTGAGCATATACAATATGAACAAAGAAAAAAGGAATGAAGATATTGAAGAATACCGTACTTCAAAGCTGTAATCAAATGAACGTAAGGAATGAAGATGTTGAAGAGTGCCGTACGTCAAATCTGAAGAATCAAATGAACGAAGACGGTCAATATTTGAGCATAAACCAAGAAAAAAGGAATGAAGATGTTGAAGAATACCTTACTTCGAAGATGAAGAAGAAAATGAATAAAGACGGTCAATATTTGAGCATAAACCAAGAAAAAAGGAATGAAGATGTTGAAGAGTACCTTACTTCGAAGCTGAAGAAGCAAATGAATGAAGACGAAGAGGGTAAAGGTTAGGGTGTCTCTGGCTCACTTGTTCAATTAGGGCGTCTTATGAAAGAAATACAAAATAAGTTTTGTTTTAATTTATCAGTAAAGCTTTTAATCTCGGTTGGAGAAACAACCGTTATTAAATGACTGTTTATACCCCAGCTTTTGCCTGGGCGCGAAAGTTTTAACATATTACAACGGCGTAAAAGGATGCGTTGTAAGCCTGGCGTTGTTGTTTTAGCGTTTTGTAATAGTGCCAACATTACAAACAAATATATATTGATCGTGAAGGCTGGATCAGATCCTATAGAAGTGGGCCACCAAGTACGTCTGAGATGCTGGTCGTATGGAGAGGAGGAGGGGGTGTACTTGCAAGGCACTCCGACGCTCAAGTAAGAAAGGGTCAGAGAAAAGGGGCAAGTACAAAGTATTAGTTCGTAGGGTGAATATTGGATACCTGACCCTCTCAAGCGAGAGGGTTTATATAGGGCCCCCAGGGCGTGGCCAACGGTCCTATTTTCGGGGCGAAATAACCGTTTTCGCGAAGAATAAGTAACTACCTAAACTAGCCGTTATGTCAGGCAGGGTGCCCGAAACTAGCCGTTATGTCGGGCACAAGTGTAGTTTCGGGAACATGCCCTCGACTGTTCGAGGAGTGAATAAGTTGTGCATAACGGGAATTGTTTCCAGGGAGAAGCGATGCAGTCCCTGCCCGGTTGGAGGAGCAGAAAGGTAACTTTCGCCCCTTTGTGGATTGGACTTAGGCAATTTGGGCCGTTCTGGAGCAGAAGTGGATTGGGCCATGTCTAGCCATTGGTCCAGTCCAGAACAGGAGCTCCCCAAGTCGTTGCTCCCGAGCATGGGAGTGATGACTTAAGGACAGCTCGTTGCTCCGGGGAGCTAGTGTGAAGTCGTCGTTTGGTGATGAGGAAGGCCGCATCGGGGCGCCCGTGACTGGTGGTGTTCGTGACCCCTGGTGTCCGTGGCATTCATGACCGTGACGATGTTGCCCGGCGTCCGGGGAGACTAACGGTTAGTCAGAATTGGAAACGTTAGGGCGCCACGTGTGCCTAGAGCTCTGTGTAGCAGTTACTAGGCAATGATGGCTAGTTAATATCCATCATGACCTACGAGCGCGTGCCACTGCACGTGCCCCTCTGTATAAAAGGGGGAAACTCACTTCATTTTGAACTTTTCACTCTGATTTCTCTTTGTTTTCTTCAGAATTTCTGCTCGTCACCGTCATCTGCTATTCCGGCCACCGCGTCAGCTTCTGGGGAACCATCTTTTATCTTCTAAATCAAGTAAGTTTGCTTATTCTGTGCTTTTTTACCCATCAAACGGTTGTTTGTAGTCTTGCATGCGATTAGGTTTAGGTGTAGAAGATGAAATAGATTAGTTTCTGGTGATTATTGGTGGTGGACGGTGGTCGTGCCATTTTTCACTTCTGGTACATCGTCGGATGTTTTGGTATGTCTTAGTGAGGAGGGCGGTTCACGGCGTCGTAGCGAAGGTGACGCATGTGTAACTGCTGTGTTTGTTCATCTTCTGAGCTGGTGATGAATTTTTCGGTCGAATATTCCCAGATTCCGGTGAAGCGAGGAAGCTCCTCGCTTGGGGATGATTTGTTTCGAGCGTCTCCTCGCGGGGAGGTTTCATTTTTTCTTTTGATGTTAGGGCTTAGGCCGGGGACGTTGTCCTCAGCCCTTTGCGCGCCCTTTCACTTGACTAGCGGTGCAAGGGTGGATTTAATTTATTGTCGAATTCACTTTTTTCTCTGCTTTTCAGGTGATCCATATAGCGACGGGACAAGATGGAGAGATTATTCTGGATTCGTCCAAGGAAGAAAAAAGTTCCTCGGATAGTAGTAGTTCGATGGCTTCGAGTACCCCCAGTGAGGTCGGGGAGGAAGAGGAA
Organism: Lathyrus tuberosus; assembly: GCA_022829125.1. Lineage (NCBI taxonomy): Eukaryota > Viridiplantae > Streptophyta > Magnoliopsida > Fabales > Fabaceae > Lathyrus > Lathyrus tuberosus. The sequence goes on along the minus strand of JALAZF010000026.1, from coordinate 21,688,920 downwards.
TTGGAAGATATGGACGAGGATGTCGTCGAGGGTTCTGTGGAGGAATGGGAGGTGGCCGAACCTGCCGAACATGTGTATACTTTTGCAAAGTACTTAGGGGATATCTTTACGGAGGTCGGGCCAGAGGGGGAGTGGAAGGTGCACTTGCCCTCTCAGGATAACAGGGTCTGCACGAATTACGGGGACCACTTTGCTATGTATGAGTATGCCTTCAAGGAGCTGGGTCTAAGGTTTCCTTTTACCGATTTTTAGCAGTCGGTGTTCGTGCACTTGAAGTTGGCCCCCACGCAACTGCACCCTAACTCGTTAGCCTTCATCCGCTCGTTCGAGCTGGTGTGCGAGTACCTCACCATAGGGGCTACTCTTCCTCTATTTTTCACCGTCTTCCATCTTCAAAGGTAGTTGTCGAGGAGGCAGTATAGTTAGGTCTCTTTGAAGCAGCCTCGCAAATTGTTTAAACCTTTTTCAGAGTCGATACGGACGTTTAAGGAGCGGTACTATGTTATCGAGCCCGTGTCCGAAGCTGCCCAGGATAGCACATATATCTGGGAGATCGAGGTTGATGAGGAGGGAAATGACATGTGCGACGAGACGGGGATATTTATTGGGCAGAGAATCTACAAGTTCCCTATCCATTGGGCACCTGACCATTTCGCCAAGAATCCCGGTGAGTGCGTTCTCCAATCGCACGAGCTACACGGGCAGGACGTCGTGACGTACGAGGCGTTGATGAAGTTCGTTAACTCCTTCCGGGACGCGGACTGCTGGACGAATAAGGGTAACCCGATCTTCGAGGAGGACGGTAGTCAGAGGGTTAAATACCGGTTTATTAACACCAAGGCACTCCTGGAGTGCAAGACTCCTGCGGAAGTCGAGAAGCTGCTTGGTAGTCTTAGTTATTTAGATTTGTTTGCATTATTTCTTTTCCTCGTATCTAACGTGCTCGACTTTTGTTTGTGCAGGTGAGATGCCTCAGGCCCATGAGAGGGTTGTGAAGAATGCTCTTGCGAGGAACAAGGCCAGAGCGGTCCCCCTCAAGTCTCGATTCGCTGGTGCGCATGCTCCCACTCCGGTTCAGTCTGTTGCGGGGACTTCTTCTCCCACTCCCGCTTCCCGAGGATCTCCCTTGCCTTTGACAGGACGATCCAAGTGGCCAAGGGTTACTGACGCTGTGGATCTCAGCCGGGCCCCAGAGAAAGGGAGGTTCGAGCTTCCTCCTTGCATACTTGATAGGAGATTCTTTGAGGAGAACTCCTTGGTCGTGCTTTGGGCGGAATCTCTTCGTTTGGAAAGCATGGACCGCCCGAGCAAGAGGGCATTGGTGGCTCAAGATACTTCAGCTTTGGTCAGGATGTTGGAGATGGCAGCCGTTTATGCTGAAGGGGACTCTGTAACTGAGTCTGAACTTAATGTTGCCTGGGCTACCATGGTGAAATTCTGGTACCAGACGTGTGATGTTAAGGTGCGATGTCACAACAACACACTCTGCAATAATGGACAGAATAAGCAACAGGAAAACACAAGGAATTGTTCCCCAGTTCGGTCTAACTACCTACGTCTGGGGGCTACCAAGCCAGGGATGAAATTCACTACTTGTAGATATAATTTACAGACTCAAGACACCAGTTGACAATCTCCTAAACTTATACTCTAAAAGTGACTTTCTACCTAAGAAACCACTTAGATATGAGAACACTACTCAATCCCCTAAAACACTCAAAGAACAACCTCTTTGAGATCCCTTGATCTTGCTTCCTAGCTTCGATCAATCAACAACTCTCTATTGCTTCACAGCTTCTAGAGAGGACAGAAAATTCAACACCTATTCAACCTAGAATAGTGTGATTACAAGTACTCTAAACAAACCCTAGACTCTAAGCCTCCAGCTCTTGATCTTCAATCTGTTTTTTGTACCTTCTTCCTTGGTCTTGTGCGCTTTATATAGCTCCTTGAATTTGGATTGGATTTGTCACAATATTTGATCAGATTTGTTAATTAAAAACTGAATCTTTTAAAACAGATTTTATCCCCAAAATCTTTTTAAATCTTCCACCTTTTAATTCTCCAACAAACCTGCAATCAAATCTCCCATGTAACAGAAAATATCTAGCCCAAGATATTCTCATCCGACGAGTCAACACTCTCCACAATTCCAGCTGATACGCGACCCTAATAACAACAAGCCCATGCTGTCATTAGCTTCAGTTCTGCAGGTCTGATGTTACAACATCACCTATGTGACATCAGACATCCACTTCAGCAACTAGCAACCTTAACACAACCCAGTGTTAAGTGCAATGTTATGACATCAAGCCCATGACATCAAACATAGTTAACCTTCACAACTTAGTACAACCCAGTACTAAGACTCAATGCTGCAACATCAACACCATGACATCAGCATTGAACACCTTGTTGTTTTACCAAAATTCCAGCCAATCCAGGAACTTACAATCTCCCCCTTTGGCTAATTTTGGCTAAAATAATCTCTGCATCTTCAGAGACTTCAGCAGCAGAATATCTTCAATATTTTGACTTACAGCAGTTTGACAATCTTCATATAGTCTTCATTACTTGATCTGCTGCAGCACCATTTTCATTATTGACAACAGCCAATTAGTGCTCCCCCTCAAAAACTTGAACCAGCATCACAGTTGTTCAGTAGCTCACAATGTGCAACACATCTCCCCCTTGATGTCTGCTTTGCTGCACTTTGCACTCTTCAATGCTATGAATACTTCACTAGCAGCTCCACAACTATGTTGTCTATACTCCCCCTCCACAGCTGCATCAGCACACTTTCCACTTTTCAACTAGACACCTTAATCTTTTACTACTCTTCTCTTTATGGCATTTATTAACTCTCCCCCTTTTTAGCCATAATTAGACAACTATCCCAAATCAAATGCCCTACAAGGTGACATAATACTGGTCCCACTGTCAGTAGCAACAAGACCTATGTAGTCTCCAAGCACAATGTTCTGACATTATTAATGACATAGTCAAAAACAACTTCCAACCCCTTGACTGGTCAGGCGATACAACCCAAGCATTTGAACAAACCATTATAAAACCACTCTTTCTCCTATGCTCAGTACAACACACCAATAAAGCATGAGTCAATCAAGCTCCAAAGAACCAACCAAGAACCTCAAGCATGAGGATACACAACCAGACCCTTTGAAGAAGAAGATCAAATCTCAGACGACATCAGGTCCTTCTACAGGAGCAACAAAAACTGGCAGGACTTCAGTGACCACTATGAAGCTTGGTAAGAACCATTCTGCTCAACAACAGCCTTTAGAAGATGAATGGGATGCAGATTGGAAGGCTTTTCTGGATGCAGGAGATTGGCATGAGGATGTAGTCTAATCTTGTATTTTCAACTATTGAATAAAAATCCTATTTTTAGATTTTTCAGTTGCCATGCCAAACACTTTACAGTACTATTCTAAACTGCTGAAATTTGTACTGCATTAAACAGAACCAGAGCACCAAGATGAGTTTCTTAGAGAGACTACACTAAAAAATTGAACAGACTATTTTATGTACCATACTATCTGCAGTTGAATAACCATTATCTTATAGGCCAACTGCACCATAAAACATCTTTCAATTAATTTTGAAGTAATACGCTCCCCAATTTTAAGCTCTCAAATTGGTTAGCATACATGAACTCATCATCTAATTTCTCTTTATTTACCAAATAATCTGAGTATTTAACCAGATCTTTTCTATCAACCTTCTCATCATCCCATTGATGAGTAACATTCTGCAATGTTGTAACATCTTTCTTGACATGGTGATTGCCCAACAGTCGTTTCTTCCACAAGAGTTGATAGCATGAGTTCTTTCCACATAACACTGATCTACGACTGTTCTTCTTCTTAGATCTGAGAACCAATCTGATTTTGCCCCTCTTTCTTCTTCTTAGTCTTCCAAGATCAGTTTGTATCTTTTGACCAGCATGATTCCATCCTAGAGGATGTGTATTTATTCTTGACATTTTAATCCAGGATCTGATAGAGCCAATATCAGAGGTCCTCTGCATGTCAATTTTCATATTGGGATCAGTCTTAGACTCTAGTCTATTCTGAATCATTTTTGCACTTTTCTCATCATCCTTCTTGAGGCTAGAAATACTCTTCTTGTCTTGAGATGTTTCAGCATCTGCTCTGACATCTGTATCTTTCGACACAGAGCTATTCATCCAGGGGAGGTTTTCTTCTGAGACATCGATCTTCTTCAGATCTTGATGATAGAATTTTTTATAGTTACCACTGGTATCTCCCATAACTTCAGTGAGTTCTTCAATCTCTAGCCTTTTAGACTTACTCACAGTCAGACCACTACATTGATGCGAGATTCTGATGATTTGTTCAGATGTCAAGACATCAGCATCTTTCCTCTCGAGAGATGTTGCTCTATTCAGCTCCTGAGAACCTTTAATCCTTCCATCAATGGTGAGGACTGATGTGTAACATTTGCCCTTGACTAATTTCAGATCATCTTTTCTTCTGACCTTCATCAACTTGAGGGAACCTTCATCATTCTGATGTCTATACCTGATATCTTCTTTATCATCACCAGACTGGCTTTCAGTTTGAGGAATCCACTGATAACAATTGTATTTGGATCTTGCACCAGTCATTACAGCCTCACCCTTCTCATTCGTTACAACACATTTGTCTTTGGTGTAGCTGACTAAGTAACCTTCATCACATAATTGGCTGATGCTTATCAGATTAGCATTCAAACCATTGACAAGATAGACATTGTCAAGTTCAGGTCCTCTTACTTTTCCAATACCTTCTACAACTCCGTTATTCCCTTTACCAAACACCACTTCAAGAGAAGGACACGGTCTACATTCAGCAAACATGGATCTACATCCAGACATGTGTTTGGAACACCCACTGTCAAAATACCATGTTTCTTCTTTAGCTTCTTTGTCAGTCAGGTGAGCCAATAAGCACTTCATCTTCTCATTCTGTACCAATTGTTTAACGACTTTGGGCCTGTATTCTCTCCATTTGTTCTGTGTCTGAGGGTATCCATGCAGCTTGTAGCAAGAGTATTGCATATGTCTAAGCCTTCCACAATAAAAGCATCTCACCCTTTCTTCTCTGAATCTTCTGCCTTGATGAGACTGCATAGGTTGCCATCCATAATGTGGTCTTCTCCTAACATTGCTTGTCTGCCTTCTATTATGCTGGTATCCATAAGGAAGCTGAGAATGCTTTTTCCTGGATTGTCTCCCATGATGGTGGGACTTTCTCCTTCCATAATGAGACACAGCATTAGTGTAACCATACCCCTGATGTTGAGACACCTGATGAGACACGTGTTGTTTGAACTGAGGATGCTGTCTTCTAGGCTGTCTCCCATGGTGATGAGGCTTCCTTCTTCCATAATTATACGGCACAGCATTGTTGAAACCAGATCCATACCAGTTTTCCTGATGTTGAGACATCTGCTCTGACATGTTCTGTTTGTACCTTGCAGCCTTCATGCTCCTATGATATTGGGGAGGCATATACTGTCTAGCACCTTGAGGCTGCTTTCTCTTCTGATTATGACCAGTCTTCTTCTCAATCTTCTTAGGTTGTGAAACATCAGCTTCCTTGGGAGTAAGATTCTGCCTCTTTGGCTGATGTTGAGGCACAGTTTGTGACTCTTCCTTCTTTAGACCTGAAGTACTTGCTTCTGAGGTACCTTTGTCTTCGGCCACATATCCGATCCCAGCTTTGTCTCCAGCAACTTTTTCTGACTGAAGTATCTTGTCAAGAGTGGCTGTACCACTGTTCAACATTCTAACAGTTTTAGTCATATGCTCAAGATGAGCTTTGACACATAGGACTTCTTTCTCCAATTCAGCTTTATCATCCTCAAGCTGAGCTATCTGTTGCTTGTGGCACTTGTTTTCTTGACAGACTTCAGCACTCTTAAAACACAGCTCTCTGTAGGTTGAAGCTAGCTCATCATAAGTGACTTCTCCATCACTATCATCATCAGATTCAATAATTCCTGTCAAAGCTGTAACATGCTTTGCTGACTCACTTTCACTTTCACTGTCAGAGTCAGACCAGGAAATTGTCAAGCCCTTATTCTGCTTCTTCAAGAATGTGGGACACTCTTTCTTGACATGTCCATACCCTTCACATTCAAAGCACTGAACACCTTTATCTTGGACAGTCTTCTCTTCATCTTTCTCTTTTGACTTGCTGATGTCAGAGGAGATGTCCTTGACATTAGGCCTGTAGTTATAGTTCATCTTCTTGAACACTTTGTTGAATTGCCTTCCCAACATAACTATAGCCTGAGGCAGATCCTCCTGGGACTCATCATCTTTAGCTGCTGCAGGAGTGGAGACTAAGGCTATACTCTTGGGCTTCTTTTCTGGTTCTTCCTCATTCAGCCCAAGTTCAAATGTTTGAAGATATCCAATAAGCTCATCAACTCTCATCTTGCTGATGTCTTGAGATTCTTCAATGGCTGTTACCTTCATCTTATACTTCTTAGGGAGGGACCTAAGAATCTTTCTTACTAGCTTCTCTTCTGTCATCTTCTCACCAAGAGCACTGGATGCATTTGACAGCTCAAGAACACTCATGTGGAAGTCATGAATAGTTTCCTCTTCCTTCATCTTCAAGCTTTCAAACTTAGATGTTAAAAGCTGAAGTCTTGACATCTTCACTCTAGATGTACCTTCATGAGTAGCCTTCAAAATATCCCAAGCAGCCTTAGCAGTTTCACATGAGTTGATCAGCCTGAATATGTTCTTGTCAACCCCATTGAAGATAGCATTTAGGGCTTTTGAATTCCCAAGGGCAAGCTCATCTTCTTCCTTGGACCATTCTTCTTCAGGATTTCGCTTAGAGGTGCCTTCTTTATCCTTGCCAGCATCATCTTTTTCACACACAACAGGAGCCTCCCACTCTTTAATGACAGCCTTTCAAGCTCTGCTGTCTAATGACTTAAAAAAGGTAGTCATTCTAGGCTTCCAATACTCATAGTTTGAGCCATCCAATATAGGGGGTCTGTTGACAAATCCTCCAACCTCTTTGTCCATCTTTCACCAGAAAGTACCTTCCCTAGATCTCATCCAGAAACAGACAGGATGCCTGCTCTGATACCAATTGAAATTCTGGTACCAGAAGTGTGATGTTAAGGTGCGATGTCACAACAACACACTCTGTTGCATGAACAAGACAATAAAAACAGAATATGAACACAATCAATTGTGATGAAATTCACTACTTGTAGATATAATTTACAGACTCAACACACCAGTTGACAATCTCCTAAACTTATACTCTACTAGTGACTTTCTACCTAAGAAACCACTTAGATATGAGAACACTACTCAATCCCCTAAAACACTCAAAGAACAACCTCTTTGAGATCCCTTGATCTTGATTCCTAGCTTCGATCAATCAACAACTCTCTATTGCTTCACAGCTTCTAGAGAGGACAAAAAATTTAACACCTATTCAACCTAGAATAGTGTGATTACAAGTACTCTAAACAAACCCTAGACTCTAAGCCTCCAGCTCTTGATCTTCAATCTATTTTTTGTACCTTCTTCCTTGGTCTTGTGAGCTTTATATAGCTCCTTAAATTTGGATTAGATTTGTCACAATATTTGATCAGATTTGTTAATTAAAAACTGAATCTTTTAAAACAGATTTTATCCCCAAAATCTTTTTAAATCTTCCACCTTTTAATTCTCCAACAAACCTGCAATCAAATCTCCCATGTACCAAAAAATATCTAGCCCAAGATATTCTCATCCAACGAGTCAACACTCTCCACAATTCCAGCTAATACGCGACCCTAATAACAACAAGCCCATGCTGTCATTAGCTTCAATTCTGCAGGTCTGATGTTACAACATCACCTATGTGACATCAGACATCCACTTCAGCAACTAGCAACCTTAACACAACCCAGTGCTAAGTGCAATGTTATGACATCAAGCCCATGACATCATACATAGTTAACCTTCACAACTTAGTACAGCCCAATACTAAGACTCAATGCTGCAACATCAACACCATGACATCAGCATTGAACACCTTGTTGTTTTACCAAAATTCCAGCCAATCTAGGAACTTACACATGGCGTCCCTCAAAGAAGAGGCCAAGAGTGCAGACGATGCTCGGAAGAAGGCTGAAGAGGAGGTGGCCAGGTTGAAGAAAGAGAATTCTACGCTGGCTGCGAAGAAGAAGGCGGTTAAGGAGCTGGTCCAGCAGATGAGGGCGGTCAATGCTCCGGGCAAAGATGAACCTGAAGATGTGAAGGAATTAAAGACAAGGTCCGATCTGGTCACCCGTATGCTAATGGCCAAGGATGACAGTATTGTCGTCGCGGATGAATCCTTCAAAAACGCCGTGTCTCAACTGCGGGTGGTGAACCCCGAGCTTGACTTCTCTGTCGAGGGTACCCATTATCTGGCGCATGTTGAGGATGGCCGGATCGTTATGCTTGCTGCCCTCCTCGAAGAGAATACCGAGGAACAGCCCGCAGAGAACCAGGATCCTCAGCCCGATCCCGCCGTCTAGATGGATGAGTGAGGGGTTTTCTTTATGTTGTTGTAATTTGTCCGGCCTGCGTGCCGCGTAATTGTTGTAACTTATTTGGGGGCATGGCCCCTGGTTTATGTAATCCAGCATAATCGTGGTCCTAGTGGCCACTTATTATGTTTAAATTATATGCCCGGTCTTGGTGGCCGGTTCTGTTATTTGCATGGTTTTACTTGCTTTTATTTTCTTCTAAGTGTTGTACTCATGCTTGTTGTGAATGTATGTCTGCCCGTGATAGGGAGTATTTGACTTATGTGAATTTTCGGGGGATTACTCGTTGTAGATGTGTTCGGCAGTGAGGGGTACTGGTCGAACGGCCGGGGAATATCCTGGCGGGGGTGCAGAGCTCAGGTCGCGTTTGAGGCCTGAGTTCGCGGCGTAAACATCCCATCGCGAGCTGGGGTTCTGCCAGTCATGGTACTTTGACGACGGCGATGCTCGATCGAGGACCGCTGTCGAGCAATTACTCGGCTCGTTACTGAGCGGGGTTTTGCTTTATTGCTATGCGACGCTTGTACCTAGGCGTGCATAGTGGTCAGCAGCTGACGTTCATCATCGTGATGAGTCAAACCGAGAGTTAGGGCCTTAGCTATAGTATTGTTTTAGCTTTTCGGCGTTCCATGGTTGAGCAAGTTCTTCCCCGTTGAGATGTTCTAGGTAATAGGCCCCATTCTCCATTTTTGCTCGGACACGATAGGGTCCTTCCTAGTTGACGGCTAGTTTGCCTTCGCGAGAGTCTTTGTGGTTTCTCCTTAGAACAAGGCTTCCCACATCGAACTCTCGTCGTATCACCTTGGCTTTGTGCCTGATGGTAATTTTTTGTTTTAATGAGGCTTCGCGGAGGGCCGCCCCAGTTTGGATTTCCTCGACGAGGTCGAGTTCTTCTCTTAATGATTTGTCATTCATCTCCTCATCTAGGGGCGACTCTGTCCGCCTGGAGGGTACGTTAACTTCGACAGGGATTACAGTCTCGATCCCGTACGCTAGATGGAAAGGTGTTTCCCCGGTTGTAGAGTGTGGTGTAGTGCGGTATGTCCATAGCACACTATGCAGCTCCTCGACCCAAGCCTTCTTCATTTCGTCTAGCCTTAGTTTGAGGCCTCGAAGGATGACCCGGTTCGCCGCTTCGGCTTACCCATTTGTCTGGGAATGTTCGACGGATGCGAAGTGTTGCTTCGTACCTAGTTAGGCGACGAAGTCCTGGAACTTTCTGTCCGTGAATTGTGTCCCATTGTCTGTGACTATCGCCTGGGGGACGCCAAAACGTGCAAGGATGTTTCGTTTGTAGAAACGTAGAATGTTTAGGGCAGTTATTTTGGCCAGAGCCTCTGTTTCTATCCATTTTGTGAAGTAGTATACGCCCACTATTAGGTATTTGTTCTGATTTGATCCTACTACGAAGGGTCCTAGGATGTCTAGGCCCCACCAAGCAAATGGCCACGGGGAGGACATTGCCTTGAGCTCTTTAGGTGGAGCCAGGTGCATGTCCCCGTGCCGTTGGCATTTATCGCATTTCTTCACGTGTTCTTTTGCGTCGTGCTACATGGTCGGCCAGTAATACCCTGCTCGGAGGGCCTTTCGGCCAAGGGACCTTCCACCGAGATGTTGGGTGTTGATTCCCTCGTGGATTTCATGCAAGATGTGTGCGACCATTTCTTCCTCGACACACTTGAGCAGCGGAATGGACAATCCTCTCCTGTAGAGTTTATCCTCGACCAGGACGTAGGAGCAAGCTCTTCGCCTAACTACGCTGGCCTCTTTTGGGTCGGACGGAAGTTCCTCTTTAGCGAGATAGTTGTAAACAGGGGTCATCCAGCAGTTGTTGTCGCCGATCACCTGTACGTCGAGGGTCGGGGAGGCCTTCTCGATACTGGGTCGAGGAAGTACTTCCTGTATGAAGGATTTGTTTCTGCCTTTCTTCTTTGTGCTGGCTAGTTTGGATAGAACGTCTGCTCGTACATTATGTTTGCGGGGAACATGTTTCACTTCTACTGTTACGAACTTCGCCATTTCCTTTTTTAACTGGGCTAAGTATTCGGTCAGGTTTTCGTTTTTGGCTTGATATTCTCCTCGGACCTGAAGGGCCACGAGTTGAGAATCTGTGTAAATAACGACTTCTTCTGCACCCAAGTCCTCAGCTAGGCGTAACCCAGCGAGGAAGGCCTCGTATTCAGCCTGGTTGTTAGAGGTTGGGAAGGACAGGGTGAGTGATACTTCAACGATGATTCCTGCATTGCTTTCCAGTATAATGCCCGCGCCGCTCCCTGCCGAGCTGGAGGCACTGTCCACAAAAATGGTCCATTTGCGCGCTTCGCTCATGGGGGAATCTATGAATGTCATTTCTGCGACGAAGTCGGCCAGAGCCTGGGCTTTGAGGGTTTTCTTGCATTCGTACTGGATGTCAAATTCGGATAGTTCAAGCGACCACTTGAGCATTCGACCGGCCATGTCTGGTCGTCCCAGTAGCTATTTTATGGGTTAATCTGTTCGAACCACGATCGTGTGGGCCAGGAAGTAGTGTCTTAATCTTCTGGATGTGTTGATGAGGGCCAGAGCCACTTTCTCTATCTATTGGTATCTTAACTCTGGTCCTTGCAGTGCTTTGCTCATGAAATATACAGGCTTCTGTCCGTCAGGAGTCTCGCGGATGAGAGCGGCGCTCACTGCTTCAGTTGCTACGGCGAGGTATAGGTACAAAGTTTTGCCATTGTCCGGGCGAGAGAGGACTGGTGGCTCTGAGAGTGCCCGTTTTAGATGGAGAAGAGCCTTGTCACATTCCTCGGTCCATTCGAACGCTGCCTCCTTGCGGAGGAGTTTGAAGAATGGTAGGGCGTACTGGGCTGATTTGGCCATGAAACAAGATAGTGACGCGAGCATCCCGTTGAGGGACTGGATGGATTTATTTGACTTGGGCGTTGGAAACTCGGAGAATGCTTGGCATTTATCGGTATTGGCCTCGATTCCCCGTTCTGTTAGATAGAAGCTGAGGAACTTCCCTGCCCGAACAATGAACGTGCACTTCTCCGGGTTGAAACGCATTTTGTATTTTCTGGCCTGTTCGAAAACCTTCCTTTAATGGGCAGTGTGATCGGTTTCCTTGTGGGATTTTACGATCATGTCGTCCATGTAGACTATGAGCATGTCGCCTATCTCTCCCCGGAAGACTTTGTTCATCATTCTTTGATAGGTCGCTCCGGCGTTCTTCAGGCCGAAGGGCATTATGTTGTAGTAATAATTGCCTGATTCGGTCATGAAGGCCGTGTACTTTTTGTCGGCCATCGCCATTAGGATTTGATTATTGCCTAAGTAGGCGTCCATGAATGATAAAAGTTTAAAACCGGCGGAATTATCAACAAGTTTATCAATATTGGGGAGGGGATAGGCATCCTTCGGGCATGCCTTGTTAAGATCTGTGTAATCAATGCACATTCGCCATTTTCCATTAGATTTTTTCACAAGTACAACGTTGGACAGTCAAGTGGTGTACTTGGCCTCCGAAATAAATTTGGCCTCGAGGAGGTCCTTTATAGCTTTTTCTGCAGCCTCCGTTTTCTCTGGAGACTGGTTTCTCCTACGTTGTGCTACGGCCTTGACGGCCGGGTCAATTGTCAGCTGGTGGCAGGCGACGGATGGGTCCAAGCCGGGCATCTCGGCGGCGCTCCAGGCGAAGAGGTCGGCATTCTCATGGAGATATGCTTTGAGCTGCTTCCTCACGATGTCGGGCAGGTCTGCTCCAATCTTCACTCCCCGCTGAGGGTCGTCGCCGAACAGAACGATCTCGAAGTTGCCATCCAAGATTGGGCGCATCGGATGGGAGCAGCTGCTGGACGATGTAGATGAGTTGGCTGAAGCTGCTCGTTCCTCCTGTTGGTCTTCTTCAGGGAAGCGGCTGTCGAGTTCGATGGAGTCGACCTGGGGCAGAGGCTTGGCTTCCTTGGAGCTGCTTGGCAATGCTGGCTTGCTCGATGCTTTTGGCTTGGACGCAATGGCGTTGAGCCCCTTTATGGCTGCTTCGAAACACCGCCGCGCAGCCTCGGTATCGCCGTGGAGGGTGGCGACCATCCCTTTTGAAGTGTAATACTTCATCTTGAGGTAGACTGTTGAAGACACTGCTACCAACTCGGCCATAGTTGGTCTTCCGAATATGCACTGGTAAAGCGACAGGCAGTCCATTACCAGAAATTGTACCTTGATGGATCTGGTTATCTCAACTGATCTGAAGGTTACGATCAGTTCGACGTATCCCCATGGCTTGGTCACTGATCCGTTGAATCCATGCAAATCATACCCCACATAGGGGGTAAGGTGTGATTCGTCCAGCTGAAGTGTTGAAAACAGCTGGGAGTACATGATGTCGACCGAGCTGCCCTGGTCGACGAGGATTCTGCGAACGTCGAAGTTCGCCATTCGGACTCTGATGAACAAACGTATGCTCGAGTTTAGAGACCCACCGAGGAGCTCTTCCCGGTAAAAGGAGATGGGGATAGAGCCCTTCTGGGCCTGATCGAGTGTGGTCACCTTATTAGAGCATGTGTTGATCAGATGATCAAATTTTCGTTTCACGGAGCCCACTGTGACTTTGTTGAAGCCCCCGCCAGAGATAACCATGGCAGAGGGAAACGTCTCCCACGGGCTGTGGGCCGCAAAATAAGCAGGGGCGTTGAGCCCTTCAGGGACGTAGAAGTACTCTGGTCGCGATATGGACATAGCGACCTGGATGTTGGTTTCTTCCGAGGAGGGTACTTCTTCCTCTATCTTCTTGGACTCCTGGGCATCCTGCTGAGGAGTGTCTGCTTCTTTGCGAACTGTTTCAGGTGGACGTCCCTGATCAGTATCTCTATAGCATCCTTCAGATGGATGAAGTCTTCAATAGTGTGGTTGTGACTCTTGTGGAAATGGTAGTACTTCGATTTGTCCGTGTTGGGTTTGCCCGGCAATTGTTTGGGGAAGTGGACCCCTGCCTGCTTAAATTCTGTATTCGCACACTCGGACAGTATCTTCTCCCTGGAGATGGTCAGGGGGTATAGTCGTGGAATCGCCCGGAGGGACCCTTGTTGTCGCGGGAGTCCCGAGGACAGTCCTCGCGCCTCCGTTCGCCTCGACGAGATGTTGAGGCTTCCTCGCCTCTAGAGGCCCGAGGGTTCTCCTGATGGCGTGATGCTCGGACGTTGCTGGCCGCAACCTTCTCTTCGTACTGAATGTGCGATTGGGCTTTGAGGAGGAGGGCATCTAGGTTCCTCGGTGGTGCAAGGTCGACGGCTTTAGAAAACTCGGAGCCTGGGCGGAGTCCTTGCTCGAGCATAAACTTTTTCATCTCGTCCGTTGTAGGGACCTGTACTACTTCTTTGTTGAACCTCTCGATATATGCGCGGAGAGGTTCGTCTTTTCCTTGGATTATGGCTCCCAGGGAGGCCTCAGTCTTGGGGTGACGGCGAGAAGCTGTGAAATGCCGCGAGAACATTCTGCCCAGTTGCCTCCATGAGGTAATGAACTCTTCGGGCGGCTGCTTGTACCATGTCATTGCCCCTTTTCGGAGCGTCGTCGGAAATAGTCGGCACTTGATGGCGCCCCGTACACCACGATAATCCAATAACGCATCGATGTTCTCGAAGTGTTCGTCGGGGTCAGTAGTCTCGTCGTACGTACCTAGTGACGGGGGCTTCTCCAGGCCTTTAGGGAGACGGGTAGCCAAGATTTCCTAGGACAATGGGCCGCGAGGCTCATCGTCGCTGCTGGAACTGGTGAATGACGGGGACCATAGGGTACGCTCGCGGCGGCGGTTCCTTCGGGGAGAAGGTGAGCGGTTCCTTCGGGGAGAAGGCGCTCGGGTCCGGCCTTTGGACTTGACCGGGGGTGACTGCTCGTTCCTTCGGGTCCTCTTGTGGCCGGGAGAGTGTTGGTTACACAGGGAAACCTGGTCACGCTTCCGGACAGCGTGAGGGTCAGACTCTTGGTGCAGTCTTCGGTCGATATCTCTCCGGGGCTGCGGGCTCCTTGATCATCGCCGGTTCCTCTACGGAGGAGAGGATCTTGGACAGTTGGACTCTTCTAACGCCCCGATTCTCTTATTCTGCTGCAGGATCAGGGTGTTGGTTTGGGTGGAATAGGAATGGGCTGGATGTCTAGCGAGGGATGATCGTTGTTGCGGTTAGCAGGGGTAGGGGAAGGAGGAAATGTGGCCCCGTCCCTCAGAAAACGGGCATCTCGGAGAAGAGATGATGGGTCGTCAATGTTAGTCTTATTGATGGGGATGACAGCAGTTTGGAGAGCACCTTTGGCGTGATCTTGAGAGGCCATGATGATGATCTTGAAATTTACTTTGATCTTCGATTTCCGGGGAAAGAAAGATGGGCAAAACAATGGTTTCCACAGATGGCGCCACTGATCGTGAAGGTTGGATCAGATCTTGTAGAAGTGGGCCACCAAGTACGTCTGAGATGCTGTTCGTATGGAGAGGAGGAGGGGGTGTACCTGCAAGGCACTCCGACGCTCAAGTAAGAAAGGGTTAGAGAAAAGGGGCCAGTACAAAGTATTAGTTCGTAGGGTGAATATTGGATACCTGACCCTCTCAAGCGAGAGGGTTTATATAGAGCCCCCAGTGCGTGGCCTATGGTCCTATTTTTGGGGCGAAATAACCGTTTTCCCAAAGAATAGGTAACTACCCAAACTAGCCGTTATGTCGGGCAGGGTGCCCGAAACTAGCCGTTATGTCGGGCATAAGCGTAGTTTCGGGCACATGCCCTCGACTGTTCGGGGAGTGAATAAGTCGTGCATAACGGGCATTATTTTCGGGGAGGAGCGATGCAGTCCCTGCCCGGTTGGAGGGGCAGAAAGGTAACTTTCGCCCCTTTGTGGATTGGACTTAGGCAATTTGGACCGTTCTGGAGCAGAAGTGGATTGGGGCATGTCTAGCCGTTGGTCCAGTCCAGAACATATATATATATATATATGTAAAAGAAAGTTGTTTTAAAACTTACAGGTGAGCAAGCTTCCATTCTAACAGTTGTATGGTTAGTTGTTCAAGAAATTAAATAAAGTTTTGATAACAACTATGGATTCGAATCTAAATCAAAGGGAAAGTTGTTTTGAAAAGAAGATTGGGGCTTATACTCAAGGAGAGGCCCAGATATAATAGTGATTGCACCGTTGTTCTGAAAATTGTATCGGGACTTATACAATGACTGAGGCCCAAAAATGTTTTATGTACAAAGGGGTCGGTCTTACACTCTATTAAAGGCGCAAAGTGTTTTTTTTTTAAGAAAAGAAATGGGACTTACAACCCAAGGCTAGGCCCAGATGAAAATGTTTTTGAAAACGACGATCGCGCCGTGGTTTTTTAACGTACTGGGACTTATACAATGAATGAGGCCCAAAATTTGTTTTTATTTACAAGGGATAGGTCTTACACTCTATGAGAGACCTAAAGTGTTTTTGTGAAGATTTGTGAGGGTGAAAATAAGCAAAAACCCTAATTTGATTTTAAAAATGTATTTTAATTGAATAAAATTCAATTAAAATGATCAAAATTATCAAACATATGTGAAAAACACGTTTTGATCTTGGATTAGTGTTTGAAAAATCATGTTTTATTCATAGAATGATTTGAAAATCATTTGAATTTGCAAAATCAAGAGAAAGAAATATTTTTAAATGCCTAAAAACAAATAAAAATATAATTCTTTACAAAAATACCAAATACATGAAATAAATAATATTTTTGTAGAATAAAATATTTTAACATTTTTGTGAATTTTCAAAAAAAGAACCAATAAAAAATAATTAAAATTGAGAGAGAAATTAATTTTGGAATTAATTAATAAAAACCATGAAAAATGTTAAAAATAGCAAAAATAGAGAAAATGGCAAAATGGTCTGGGTGGGTGATTAACCCACGACCTTCCAACCAAACACACATGCGCGCTACCACTGGGGTGGTGATACATCCGTGTATCAAAACCACCCCATGAATATATGAGGGTGACTTGGTTTTTAGGCCTGGCCAAGGCAAAAAACCAAGTTTTGGTGGATTTGCATGAAGGCTCTAACTTCCTCAATTCTCCATGGATTTGAACAAAATTTAGGTGTATCCTGCCTAGAATTTCATGAGGAATCCAATGGTGCTTTTATATTTTTCTAAAGATGTCCCTATTTTAAAACCCGATAGTAAAATAGGCCTAGATTTGCATGTTCTATGCTATCTCATTATACAGGCAACAATAGCATGGCAAATTGGTTCAAACACAACATATATGATATGTATGAAATGTCCATGATCAATGGACATCAAAGTAATGCATGATTTAGAGAGTTCAAGTTGTGATGCAGTTACCTCTTGAAGCTCCTTGTGTTATCTGTCAATATCCTTGTGCCAGAAGTAATCCAATGCTTTAGACACTTTTGAATGATCCCTTAGAAGCTTTTAGGATGATCAAAACCAGCTAGAATCCTCAGGAACAAGAATTGGCTCTTTCTTGCAAAAGGGGCAAAATTGACCAAAATGGTAACTCACTCAAATGGTGTTCCAGTTGAGGGGAACCAGTTGGGACAGTTTGAGGATGATATTTGGAGTGTGTTTGAGGTTTTTTTTGGTTTTGAAAGTGACTGAATCAAGACATGGCTTGGAAAATGTAAAAAGTCAAAATTTGAGGTTTTGGAGGTTGACTTTCTGATTTTGGTGTTTCAGATCAAGGATGAGTGTTTGAACAACTTATATATGATACATTGGATGTGTTTGGATCATGAGCTATAGTGGAATTTCTCCCTAACTCAGAAATTCAGTGGTGACTTGTAAAAGAAGGCATTTTTGCAAAATGAGAGAGATTTTAAGGAAAGCAAGTGTTGTGGTGCTTTGGTGTACTCAAACTGACCACAAATGAGCTATATTTATAGTAGAGCAAGTTTGTTTTGGCATCAATAGTGAATGGCAACTTGGACAGTCCTGTTAGAGCAAGAGTTGTCTCTACAAGTCGTCTCTATGTTTTGATGATAACAATGCGTATTTGTGAAAGAACTATTTTATGTTCTAACGTGTGTTGTGTGCAGATCATAATCATAGAAGATATCATATCCAATAAGCACAACCAGATGAGCGTAATTGATTATATACGAAGTTACTATGTGTGACACAAGTCGCAAGAAGCAAGTATGCTTCTGTATCTAATCATAATCAGTCAGATCCAAGGATGCCGATATTGCTGTTGCAATGCTCTTGTGGATGCTCTCTGAAAGTGGTTGTGATTCTAAAGATAGCGAAGCTTCTGAAAAAGATAATCTTGTGGAAAACCGAAGTGCTGAAGATTCTCATAACTTGAAGTTCTGAAAGCTAAAGGCTCTGAAGACCAAGTGCAGAAAGATTCTAAAGACTAAAGTGCTCTGAAGATTAAGGTTCAAAAGGTCAAGTGCTGAAGACTCTGAAGACAGCGTTCTGAGTGACCAAGGTTCTGAAGATTCTGAAGACTTGAAGCAATGAAGATAATGGGTTTCAAGACAAGTGCTGAAGCTCTGAAGACACATTCCTAATGAACAAGTTCAGAAGACTGAAGACTTGAAGTTTCTAAAGACCCAGTTACAAAGTCTCTATTCATGCTTCAATTAATTACCATCAAAAGCCTCTGAAGATTTGAAGACAAATGTTATCGTTAGCAATGACTGTACACCATTCTAAATGACCTATCCCATCACTTCTTCTACAATAAAAAGAAGATATGGTAGTACAACTTTCATCATTGCATAACGAATCTTTTCAAACAGCCAACGGCTCTTTAACAGCTCTATTTTACATGGCTATAAAAGAAAAGACGAAACGCTTCTGAAGGTGTCGATTTTTGATGTATCAATTACATAATCAATCAAGTATGTGTGATGATAGCCACAACGATGAGTTCTCGTTGTAACACTTAATATCCAATACTATCACCATTAACACATGACCATTGTTGTTGAAGCTCAAGATCATAAATCAACAAAACAACAACAATTGAAACAGAAGTTGTTGATGAAGGAGACAACATTGCAAATCAGTCAAGTCATCAACCACCTCCTCGTCTAAGCTACATTGAAGATCTGAAGCAAGGAGTTGTTGCTCGAAGCTTGCTCAACCAAGAAGACAAAGAAGAAGAAGATCTACAAGATGTTATCAACTGTCAAATCAACATACATCTTTGTAGAATCTTAAGATAGCAACTAGTTGTTGCTCACATCTTGCTTGAACACTTGTGTGCTCTTTTGTACTTAATCTTAGGAGTTATCTGCTTATTAAGAAGCATCATTGTAATCTCCGGTTTAACTAATTATATGTGAATTAGGATTCCTCAAGTGGTCAGTGTGACCAGAGACTTGAGAAAACAGTGACTTGGTGTTATTGTGGGAAATCCTGAAATATGGTTAGTAAATGTTATATTCGTTGAGACGAATCCCTGAACGTTTAGCTGTGAAATCCTGATAGTAGATCTTATGATATTGGAACCTATTAGGTCAATGTTTGTTATATTCATTAAGTTGAATCCCTGAACGGTTCATTGTGGGTTAGTCACAGCTGTGGTTGTGCAGGTTGTTAGTCACCGGCTGTTGCCCGTGCATCTGTAATTAGATTGGATTATAGTGGATTAAGTCCTTGTGCTCAAGGAAAAATCACCTTGGAAGGGTGGACTGGATAAGCTTGAGAATGGCTCAAGTGAACCAGGATATATCATGTGTTCTTTACTCTTGCTTATGCTTTGATTTATTGTTTATGTCTTTCTATTAATTATCAGAACCTTACATAAACAAATCAGAACCTTGCAACTTGACTCAGATAATCTTCCGCACTGCAAGTTCTGAATCATGCATATCTTATTCAGACTCTTGTTGTTCCTTATGCTTTATGCATTGCAAGATCTGAAGGATGCATCTCGAGTCAGAGTCTCTCAACGAACTCTGATATTCTCTTAGCGATTTAACGATAAGAGGCGAAAATGTTTTTAAGAGTGAAAACACAATTCAAACCCCCATTTTCTTGTGTCTTTCTCGTACCTTCAATTGGTATCAGGCTCCAGTTCTGTTATTTATGGATATCATACACTTAACAGTGTCAGAAAAAGATCCAGATGAGGTGCGTAGAAATACTCTGGGTGAGATTTCAATCCACTTACAAATTCTGTAACAGTTCAGAAGATGATTGTGTACAAAATTGTAATCAATCGGATTACTTGAGCAAGTCACTGATTCTGGAAGTTTCGAAATGTCTACAACTGAATCTTCCTCACTAAAGCTTTGAAGAAGATTGAAGAATCAGCTGACAGGATAGATTCATCAGATAAGTAGTAGTATCTGTTGAATGCTTATCTTAGAAGATACGTTTGGATAAACAACGTATTTGCACAAGGATGAATCATCAGAAAACAAGAAATCTTGTCGGCTGAAGAATTAATTCTTTGTGAGCTTTTGAGATGTTTTCAAGAAACGGATTAGGTCCACCCTTGACTTTCTCATTTAAAGCTCGTTGAGAACTTCTTCATGTAAAGAAGAAAGATTGTTGTTCTATGATTTTGAACTTCAGAATGGAGTCTGCAGAAGAAGTCAGAAAACTGAAGAATTTTCAGGAAGAAGGAATCCAATGATCCATCAAGAATCTGATTAAGAATGAATTCTGAGTCTTGTTTGAATTAACATGGATGATTGAGTTCTGATAACTTAAGATTCTATCTCAGTTTAACCAATTGTGATTGGTCTGACCACTATCTGATAATTCTCTCAGAACTTCATAAATTCGGAATCAGAAGATGCTCAACTAGATGCAAAGACTGAAGTCATCAACTTAAAGCCAAAGGATTTATGTCACTAATGTATTTCAAGACGGAGAAATCAGTGGACATTCTTTTGAGAAGAGGATATGTTATTAATCCTTTGATGAACTAACTCTAAACAAGTTAGATCAGCATTGCAAGAACAAGAAGTATCATGCAAACTATGTCACATGTTTGATGATACTTGGTTCTGAACAAGCTTTGTATTTGTTCAAGGAAACAAAGTCAGAAGATGTGTTAAGATATCAGCTGATTTCCTTCAAGCACATAACTTTTAAGAAGTTTATGTTAAGAAATTAATGACCTTCTGGAAACAAGGAAGCTTGATGAAACATAAACGTTCTGAAAACAGTGATCAGAATCTCTGAAGGTTGCTCTCAGAAGTCAGATGAATATTTTTGAAAAAGGGATAAAAGAAAAGGATCATAAAAAGATTAATTCCAACTCTCATCAGAATTCAGAAGACAACGATACTGTTCAACATCAGAAAATAGAAAACTTCTGAATATGGCGGAAATCAGCAAGCGTTCGGTAACTAACTCTGAAGGAAGCAGAAGCTGAAAGATGATGCACTCATATGAAGTATGACAAATAAAGATTTCAGACTCTCTAAGGTATGACCTTCCTTATACTAAAATAGTTATGCAAGAAAAACTGTCTAGTAAGTAGATATATAAATAATCTGAAACATTCTCTTCTTCCAAGAAAAATCTTTTGACAATGTGTGCACTCAAACGCAACCTCAGTCATAGTTGCTAATCTTGAGTAATCATGACATATCTCTGAGAACATAAAATCTTTTGACATCTTATTAAAATATTCTTTGTACTTGATCTATGTTTTCCCTAGATTAGGCACAACTCATCTTACCTATTTATATGTATATAAATCACTTCTCCCTACCAAATGATTTCATACTCAAGTCCTTCTATCATAAGACCTTAAGTGTCAAAATTCTGTTGTCCATCCACCATCATGCCTCCACTCACCTTTCTTGAGAACCAGGACCTTCTTGAAATCATTCCTGAAAAACAATTTGTAATCAATGTCCCTCCTCTTTCGAGTAACATTGCTAGCAGTCTAGCTGATGTGTTTTATACTCAACAATGGACTAGATACTCCACTATGTTGGAAAAACCCATTTACGTAAATCTAGTGAAAGACTTTTGGAAGCATGTTTTCCTTGATCATGAAACTGGACATATCACCTCCTTTGTTCTTGAAATCCCCATCACTATCCCTCCTTTCTCAATCACTCTAGCAACTGGATGTGAAAATGTTGGAATCTCTGTTGACTGTGACTTCAATAAATTCTTCGTTGCTAAAAGATTTACATTTCTTCATAACCTTTCATTCGGATATGAACCTACCAATCCTGAAAATCTACTACCCATTCCCAAGGCATGGTACAAACTCGTTTTGTGAAATTTCCTCCCAGAGGAGAATACCATGACATACTAAGGTATCATGACCATTAATTCATTCATTTTCTAATGAATGATACTCAGATAAACCTACCACACACAATCTTCAACTGTCTTTGGAAATCCATCTCTGAGTCAAGAAATAGCGCAAAGTCTTACATTCCTTATGGAAGAGTTTTGTCTGAGATTTTCTTCAGAGAAGGAATTGTGGATATGATCAAAGAGAAAATTACAGAAGATGGTCCTGAAAGCCTTCCAGAAAACTGCTTGTTGAAGACTAAATGTGAAATCTTTAGTAACTAGAAAAACTAGACTTAGCTATGTTTAAACTGTGTCTGCTATGTGCATGTTGTGTAGTAGTTTAAATCGTTTCTGGTCTAAGTTGTTGTACTCGTGTAAGTTTGTCCTTAAATGATCTAAGTATGAAAAAATTGCTAAAAGTATGTATGTGAACCGTCTTAATTAATGAAGTATATTTTTTTTCGGTTCATAATCTTAATAACATATTTTTCCCCGCTCATCACCACTTAAAATTAAACAACTGATATACTTTAAAGGTAAATTGATTTTATTTAAATCCCATAAACATATATCTTGTGAAAGACATATGAAAGATTTTGAGTGGCTCAAGAAACCGCCATCATTAAAATACATCAGCCACATTTGCCACTCACAAGAAGAGTAGTTATTACCCATAACCAATTAATATTTTCTCATTAAAGTCGGTAACTGCTCCGTTTTCCTTTCCCATACATCTACACCCTTTAGTATACCCTTGGCAATCATGACTTACCTAGGAAATAGTAATCACAAATCTTTGGTACCAATTCAGTCATCACTCTTCACTCTCACTCACTTATAAATAGTAGGATTTTCCTTCACCGTATTCGACCCTCAAACCTAAATTATCATCCTCCCAAAACCCTTATTTGAACTACAACAAAGATGATGGCTTCTCAGAGAACTGGCCCAACCTTTTAGGGAGAAAAGAAAATTTAGAAGTTATTTCTGAGAAAAGACCTAACCTATCTCGTCTCAAAGATGATGGATTGGAAATAATAAGGAGCATGCAAGCTCAGTCTTGGCATAGCTACTAGTCTCTACTAAATGGTCCCATCTTTCCAGACCTTGTTAAGGAATTCTGGAATTTTGCAAGGATCAGTAATGACGGGAACACTATCTGGTCTGAAGTCTATTTTCACCGCATTGCTATCTCTATCTCCTTGATAGAGAAAATCACTAGATGTGTCTCCTCCGGAGTCGCGATTGATGACTATCAATCTGATTTAAGCATGGTAGAGAGGTGCAAGATTCTGTTTGAAGATTTAGTTCCTTATGAACCGAACAACCCTGAGAAGCTTCTTCCTTCTCCCAAAACCTGGTTCAAATTCTCATTAACTAACCTCCGTCCTCGTGCAACTGCTAGAGGCACTCTAACGCATGATGACAGAATCTTTATCTTCCTCCTAACGCATCATGTTTTGATAGACCTTCCCAAAACCATTTTTAACCACTTGAGACACTCTATCAAAATCTCAAGACATCAGATGCATTCATACATTCCTTATGGAAGGATATTATCTGAAATAATGCTAAAAGAAAAGGCCTGGGGATTGATAAGCAGGCTTGGATCAGGACCTTCACCGACCGAAACCAGATGTGAAAGAGTGGACAATGTTGAAGATTTTGATGATTAAGTTTTTAAAACCTTGATGTCTTTCCAGTCATTGTCATGTTGTGCTGTGTAGATATAATTATCATTTTGTGTTGATGTTTCTATCTCATTCTCTTCTCCCTGTATGGTTCCAAATCAATTAATCAATGAAAATGCTTAAGTTTGATTTCTGAAGATGTTATTATCTATTTTGTTAAATGAAATATCTTTATAATCTATTCGAAAATTAGCATATTTTATGATAAAATGTTCACTATCATATTAATCACATTTAAATTGCTTAAATGCTCTAAACTTTTTGATGATACAAAAAGGGGGAGAAATAGAAATATTATTTTGATAGAAATCTTAAAAGAATAGAATAGAATGCAAAACTCAAACAAGTAAATCAATGATATAAAATGCGTTTACTACTAACGTTTGTTGTTTGATGTTTAACCGAGGAACTCTGAACAAGTTCACTAGGCATTCTCGGAACAGGTTAAATTACGAAAGAAGAACTCTGTAAGAAGTTCTTATGAACTGTCCGTTCATATGATCAAAGTTGTACACTTCGTGAACATGTGTTCAGAATCAGATTTACCCAGTACTGTTCAGAAGTTGAGAACTTTCTGAAAGTCAAAGTTATCGTGGTTCTTGTTTCACTTGGTTCAGAAGCTGTAAGCTGTCTGAGAATATGATATTTAGATCATAAGAATCAGAAGAAGAAAAGATTTGAAAGCAGTCAAGACAAAGTTTACATTCTAAGATGCTTTTCAGATGAACTAAGCAAATCAGAAGTCGAAGACTGTCTGAAGATCTGGATAGAAGATCCAAGAAGAAGAAGTTCTGATTTTAACCAAGAATTCAACTCAGGAGAAAATGATTTGGTATCAGGATAAATCTACATTTGGTAATCAGACCCAGTATATAAAGATTGGTATCAAACTCAGTCTGTAGTGGTATCAATCAGAGCTAAGCTGTGAAATGTTTTCAAATACCTTCATTGGTATTAAATTCGGCACGTTACAAAAAAAACCTTGCAACCGGTATCAGACTAAGAATCAAGATCACATTAGTATCAAATTCAGAATCAAGCATTGATTGATCACTAAATTATCCTTTTATTGGTATCAGATCAAGAATCAAGCTTTGATGAACCACTGAGTTGTGACAGTAACAAGGTTCTGAGATGAAGGCATGTGTTCAAAGTCAAACTCTAAAAAGTCATGATATTATTTGTGATTTAAAATTAATGTATCTGAATTATGATTTTGAAGATCCCAATATCTGACTTATGGAAACTAAGGGGAGACTACCCAGAAGATTCAAATGTTAAAATCTACAATCTTCATCAAGTCTGAAACTCAGGGGGAGTTTCTTAAGACAATGTCTGTTTCTGATAAATAGCGTGGCTATGTTATTAGATGAGAACTGCTCTTTCTCTGTGCTAAAATGAATCTGTTGAAAAATAGAAAATGCTTCAGACGTCTCTGAAGATTATGAGCTCTGATACGACGTACAAAGGAACTAAGTTCTAAAAGATCTGAAGACGGAAGTTCTGATGAACTAGTCCAGATGCTGAATATTTTTTTTAAAAGACAAAATAGAGAAGTATTCCTTTTTTATTCTTTGTTCTGGACACTCAAATTGTTATTTTATGATTTTTTGGATCATATGAGAGTCTAGATGTTCACAGATAAAATTTTGAGGTTAACACATTCAGGGGAAACTGATGTTCTGGACTCTGAATATGTTTGTTTAGTGATTACCTTGTATAAAATGTTCAATCAAAATACTTGGTTTTGTCATCATCAAAAAGAGGGAGATTGTTAGAGCAAGAGTTGTCTCTGCAAGTCGTCTCTATGTTTTGATGATAACAATGCGTATTTGTGAAAGAACTATTTTATGTTCTAACGTGTGTTGTGTGCAGATCATAATCATAGAAAATATCAGATCCAATAAGCACCGGCCAGATGAGCGTAATTGATTATATGCGAAGTTACTATGTGTGACACAAGTCGCAAGAAGCAAGTATGCTTCTGTATCTAATCATAATCAGTCAGATCCAAGGATGCCGCTATTGCTGTTGCAATGCTCTTGTGGATGCTCTCTGAAAGTGGTTGTGATTCTGAAGATAGCGAAGCTTCTGAAAAAGATAATCTTGTGGAAAACTGAAGTGCTGAAGATTCTCATGACTTGAAGTTCTGAAAGCTGAAGGCTCTGAAGACCAAGTGCAGAAAGATTCTGAAGACTAAAGTGCTCTGAAGATTAAGGTTCAAAAGGTCAAGTGCTGAAGACTCTGAAGACAGCGTTCTGAGTGAACAAGGTTCTGAAGATTCTGAAGACTTGAAGCAATGAAGATAACGGGTTTCAAGACAAATGTTGAAGCTCTGAAGACAGATTCCTAATGGACAAGTTCTGAAGACTGAAGACTTGAAGTTTCTGAAGACCCAGTTACAAAGTCTCTACTCATGCTTCAATTAATTACCATCAGAAGCCTCTGAAGATTTGAAGACAAATGTTATCGTTAGCAATGACTGTACACCGTTCTAAATGACATATCCCATCACTTCTTCTACAGTAAAAATAAGATATGGCAGTACAACTTTCATCATTGCATAACGAATCTTTTCAAATAGCCAACGGCTCTTTAACGGCTCTGTTTTATATGGCTATAAAAGAAAAGACGAAACGCTTCTGAAGGTGTTGATTTTTGATGTATCAATTACATAATCAATCAAGTCCGTGTGATGATAGCCACAACAATGAGTTCTTGTTATAACACTTAATATCCAATTCTATCACCATTAACACACGACCATTGTTGTGGAAGCTCGAGATCATAAATCAACAAAACAACAAAAAATTGAAACAAAAGTTGTTGATGAGGGAGACAACATTGCAAATCAGTCAAGTCATCAACCACCTTCTCGTCTGAGCTACATTGAATATCTGAAGCAAGGAGTTGTTGCTCGAAGCTTGCTCAACCAAGAAGACGAAGAAGAAGAATATCTACAAGATGTCATCAACTGTCAAATCCACATACATCTTTGTAGAATCTTAAGATAGCAAGGAGTTGTTGCTCACATCTTGCTTGAACACTTGTGTGTTCTTTTGTACTTAATCTTAGGAGTTATCTGCTTATTAAGAAGCATCATTGTAATCTCCAGTTTAACTAATTCTATGTGAATTAGGATTCCTCAAGTGGTCAGTGTGACCAGAGACTTGAGAAGACAGTGACTTGGTGTCATTGGGGGAAATCCTGAAATATGGTCAGTAAACGTTATATTCGTTGAGACGAATCCCTGATGTTTAGCTGCAAAATCCTGATAGTAGATCTTGCGAGATTGGAACCTATTAGGTCAATGTTTGTTATATTTATTAAGTTGAAATCCTGAACGGTTCATTGTGGGTTAGTCACAGCTGCGGTTGTGCAGGTTATTAGTCACCGGCTGTTGCCCGTGCATCTGTAATCAGATTAGATTATAGTGGATTAAGTCCTTGTGCTCAAGGAAAAATCACCTTGGAAGGGTGCACTGGATTAGCTTGAGAATGGCTCAGGTGAACCAGGATATATCGTGTGTTCTTTACTCTTGCTTATGCTTTGATTTATTGTTTATGTCTTTCTATTAATTATCAGAACCTTACATAAACAAATCAGAACCTTGCAACTTGACTCAGATAATCTTCTGCACTGCATGTTCTGAATCATGCATATCTTATTCAGACTTTTGTTGTTCCTTATGCTTTATGCATTGCAAGATCTGAAGGATGCATCTCGAGTCAAAGTCTCTCAACGATCTCTGATATTCTCTTAGCAATTTAACGATAAGAGGAGAAAAGTTTTTAAGAGTGAAAACACAATTCAAACCCCCCCCCCCCTTTCTTGTGTCTTTCTCGTACCTTCAAGTCCCTTGGCCAATGGTTGCATAAAGGAATTCTAGTCTACCATGATCATTGACTTGAGATTAGAGCACATGCCTATGGTCTTCTGTTGTAGGGATAAAACTTGACTCATTCAGTTAGGTTTGCTTCATTCCATGCCACCTTGATGTATCCATTGAATGCTTTGAAACAAAATTGGAGTCTTTGAGCTTTTTAGCCTTTTTAGGGTGACATAACTACATGTAGATCCTTGGACTTGGGAGGCTTGTGGATCAGATACTTTTCCTTTGATGTTATCTTTTGAGGTGTCCAAATGGATGACAAGGCTTGTAATTATCTGATTTGGCCAAATCGAGCAAATGACATATAATCTGCCTTGAACAAAATCAGTATTTGATGCCATGTTCCAAGGGTTGGAACTCCCTACTCAAATTGAATTTGGAGATGATCTGGTATTTGTTGGAAAACCCTCATGGAATACTTCAACTTTGATGTTCAAAGTTGGTCTTGGTTCAGCTTGGATCAAAGTGAAAAATGCCTCTACATTTTGGAAAAAGTAAGACAGATTCTGACTTATTGAAAATTTCACTAAGTGTTGGAAAAAGTGGAATTTTCATGTTATAGTGATTTTGCTCCATCCATAACTCAAAGTCCATGAGGATTTGGAATCTCTTGTAGTTGACATTTTTGAATTATGTCAGATGGACATTCATTTGAGCTTTGAATGGGAGAAAAAGGCCTTGTGGTTTAGGAGTTATGACCTTGCAAAGTTGGGTAAAAACCACTTTTGTTCCATAACTTAGAAAAAATTTGGTTTCTCAAGGTTGCCCCTTTTGCAAGAAACCGTACTTTTCTTGATTTTTCTTGATGGATGATGATCAATATCATACATTAACATTGTTTTTGACTTAGGGGAACCATATTTGTGAAAATTTCCAAAAAGTCAAACTTGATTTTGTGCACAGTTGACTTTTTGTCAGATGAAATCCAAACTGTGTGATTCTTTGTGTAATCAAGTTCTTGACCCAATTCAAACCTAATATATGGATTCATAGGTGTTTTCGGGTGTCTTGAATCATGTCCCAAGGTTTGGGAGCATGTCTTGGTCAAAAGTCAAAAGCACAGTTGACTTTTTCTTCAAAACCCTAATTGTGGTCCAGATGAAATTGAAACTTGTGAATCAAGCTTCTTGGGTCAATCCATTGTTGTAAATGGATCAATGTAGTGTATTTGAGGCCCTCAAATCATGTCTTGAGGTCTTGGCTCATGCTTTGCTCCAAAAATCAACTTAGGGGTGAATTAGGTCAAGAAACCCTAATTCCTGATTTTTTATGAATGCATCCCCTGAGGCTAAATTGACTTGATGATTGGGTCCATGAGGTCCCTTGGAGTATCTTGGGTTGTGCTTTGAAGCATTGGCTAATTCCCAGATAAAAATTTCCAACTGGAGGCCTTGGTCGACCAAAACCCTAATTTGGTAACAGTGGCGATTTTGAGGCTTGATCCACTTGGAATGTTGCAACTTTGTGCTTGATTCTTGATATGGGAGTCCTATTGATCCTTTATGGGTGTTTAAGAGGTTAGACAGGTTAAAGATCATGTCATTTCTTGATTGATCCTTTGTCTAAGTGCTCTGAGAGGGATGGAAACTCTTATTCTTAATTATAGTGAATGCTCAATTATCTTTTGAGGAAATTGATGAGGCATGATGGCACATCCATATTGTGGTAATGATTCTAACAATTATGGGAAATTTTGGTGGTCAAAATTTTGGGTATGACACGAACTCAGCGAGACAGACACAATTTTGTCTGCTGCCACCTCATTTAAAAAAAAAAGGGTTTAAAAGGTGTGGGCCAGACACTTGGGCCCATGACCCATCTTTGTTTTTTTGATTGTGTGAGGTAACCCTACCCTCACTTTGCCACTTTCAATCTCTCACAAACACTCACACAATTTTGAACTCTCTCACGTGCTCTCTCTAATTCCTACATCTTTTCACGAATTTCTCCAAGTTCTTACAAGTTCAGGTTTGATTATCTTTCTCTCTTTTAATTCTTGTTAGAACAATGTGGTTAGGTTAGGTTGACATTAGAAAGAACAATTGATTCTAGGTTTAAGTAGTACCAATGCACATCTGTTTTTAACGTTTCATTGTTATTGCATGTTGATTTTTATCAAACTTTAAGAGTAGAGGTTGTATTGAGGAATAAATTATGATGTTGGAAAAGTGGATAGAACTGCTAATTCTTAAAATTGCAGGTTCACCACTAGTTCGCTTTGCGAACCAGGGGCGACCATTCGCCAGAACTTAGCCTAGCGAATCTGGGGCGAATGTTCGCCAGGACTTCGCCTTGCGAACTTCTGGGCGAACAGAACAGAGTTCATAAATTTTTTTATTGTTTCTGTTTTGGGATTCTGGTTTACTATTTTATTCCTTATCTAATGAACTGTTTGCTAGCTGGTTGTTGTTTTGTCTGATGGTTTTTGCAGATGGCTCCAAAAATTATTCCGTCGAAAAAGAGAAAGACCAGAAGCTCTACACGACCGGTTCCTATTCAGTTCGATAATGTACGTTTCAAAGGGACAAAGCAGGCTGCCCGTTATTTGACACTAGAGAGACTGACGATCTTGCCTGAGAAAATATTCAACTTGAACCCGCAAGGAAGATACCGGACGGTAGCTGGACTCCTTGAAAGAAAGAAGTGGGGGAAGTTGATAACTCCTGTGGACAGCTATAAAGTTGAGATGATCCGGGAATTCTATGCAAATGCACTCCCGGATGATAGTGGGGAATTTGGGTGGAAGACCTTGGTTTTGGGTACAGAAGTGTTGTTTGATCGGGCGACGATAAACACGGTTCTTGGGAACCCGCTGTCGTTGAGAGAAAATGATATTGATGCCTACCACAGAACCTTGAGACTACATAGAGACACCGATGTCATTACTAGAGACTTATTGCGTGAAGGTAAAACTGTTGAGTTAAACCCATCTGGGGTTGCACGCAGGTACCATCGAGAGGACATGCGTCCTTTGGCCCAGTTGGTTTTATTGTTTGTTCTTACAAACATCAAGCCAAAGTCGCATTCGTCGACTATTACCATACCCCTTGCTCATTTGGTCCATAGCATCATGACTAATATCCAAATTGATGTGGCCCAGATTATTGCTGAAGAGATGCGGGCTGTTGTGGAAAGCGGACTTGGTTCGACCTCGCAGAAGAACTGTCCCTTTGTCTTTGCTTGTCTTACCATGGAACTTTGTGTGCATGCGGGGGGTTAATGTCCCCACTCGCCATCGAGTAACCATACCGGCCGCTATTGATGATCGGTATGTGGACAAATTCTGTAAACCAAAGGGGTTGCGAGGTGAGTCTTCAGGTCCTGGTACTGATGATGGCACAGGTGCAGGTGATGGGTCGAGTGGTTCTGGTTCTCAAGGATATTACCCGTATCAGCAAGAGATATGCCAGTACAACTGGGACTGGATAGAGGCTTCTCAGCGCGCCATGATGGATTTGCATGATTCTATGCAGGTGTTACAGCTGCAGATTCGTGAGCCTTCCGTGGATCATTCTATGATGACTAGGGAGTAGTTCCTAGCTCATGCTGGTTAGCCTGAGGCCAGGCCAGTTTTTGGAGGGGGGGCAAAGGCAGCTGAGCCTGAGGAGGATGTTGATGCTGATGCGGATGATGATGATGATGAAGTTGTAGAGGTTTATGGATCTGAGTCTGGTGAGGAGGAGATTGAGGAGTCCGGTTCTGAGTCCGAAGAGGACTAGTTTTGATGATGTCATTTTGTGCTTCCTTTGAAATGAAGTTTTCTTGTTATGTTATATGTATCAGTTTTTATTATTGTACTTCATCCACTATGTGGATTATTTTGGGATATTTGATGTACTTTGTACCCTTATGAGGTACTGATGACTTTTGTTGGTGTTTCTACACCATGACACTATTATGCTATTATTATTAGTATTTTGTTTTTCAGTTTAAAATGTTCAGTTTTCATTTTTATTTTAGTTTTTTTATTATTGATAAGAGTTGAATTCTTCAGTTAATGAATGTTCAACTCTTAAATTGTTGGTATGTTTATTACTATATTATGTTGGTATGCTTGTGGGAATTTAATGTTTCCATTTTTGGGTGTGGTTTTGAAAGAAACTTCTAGGCTGGTGTTGTTGTTCATCAAAGAAGATTCTTCCAAGTTTGGATGGCAATGATAGTACTTAGGCATGTAATTGTTGGCAAGGTACATGGTTACCTATTTCTAGGATTTAGAATGTGTTAAAACTTCTTGTCTTTGTGCAAATGAAATTTTGTTTCTTGTTACAACTTTATTGATTGCTTATGTCACTTAGGTCCAAAAACCAAAATGGTGAGAAACCTCCATGGTCTACTAAATGCATAAGATTGTTGATGAATTTTGTTTTATACTTTTAATTCATGCTTTATGATTTGTGTGATTTTGTGGAAGCATTAAAAATGATCAAGGCATTTGTTGATAATGAGCACAACCATTTCCAAACAGTGATTTACCTGTGAGTAGTGAGTATTCGTTAGCCCTTTGAGCCTAAACAGTTTAGATTTCGTTTTAGTAATGAACTTTGTGTATGTACATAAATTAAAAATTTAGTTCATCATTGAATTTTTGAGAGATTCTAAAAAAATTTCTTCTTAAACCTTGGAACATTGTTTTTATTGATTTCCTTGACTTAAAAAGAAAGGAGCATTAACTCAAGGTTTAGTTGAAAATAAGTTGGGGAGAATGAAAAAGAAGATTGGTAAATTGCTTAAAATTTTAAAAAATTTCAAGCAAGCATGAAAAGAAAAAGAAAATGTGAATATGAATGTGAAAAATAAAGAAAAAGAATGCTTTCTTGAATTAGAAAAATAGAGACCAAATAATTGTGCATAAGGAAGTTTGAGAAGGTTTGTGATAAAGGAATGAAAATGGTGAATGAAATTGAGATGTGTGAATACCTTGTATAGTGAATGTTCTTTTGCATCAGAAATTTTGATTCAATGGCCTTTAGAAACGTCCATTTATTGTTAACCCAACCAAGCTACAACCTTAAAAGCCCTTAGTGATCTTTTTGCTTCCATGATTTCTTTATTGATCGTTTAGATATTGTATGAATTGGTTTGTATTTGCATCATTTGTCAGATGAGCGAAATTGCCCCGCGTTTGTAAGCGCGTTTTTCCTTAAATTCTTTTTCGAAGAGGAGTGTTAGAGTGATATGAGCATGATAGTTTAGTTGTAACTTGAAACATTGTCTGATATTTATTTAAGAATCAAGTTCTTTTACATTGTTCGATTCTAGGAATTTGTAATCGTTGCTTGTTTGTAATTGTTGTTTATTTGAGCCTTACATCTTTTATTGGTTGAGTTAAATGCTTGAGCAAATCCTCTTGTTTTCAATGAGAGGCATACTTTGCTTGAGGACAAGCAAAGAGTTAGTTGGGGAGAGTTAGTTAGATGTCAAACATGCTAAATATTTCTTATTAATACTTGACATTTTTCAACTCTTTTATGTTTAATTGTGGATTTTATTCTTGAATTGTTGTCATTCTTCAAACATTGTGAAAATACCTTTGGTGCTTGTAATATGTGTGTTATTGTGCCGGAAAATGCACTAATTTATCAAAGAAGTAAGACACAAAGAAAGGATCCAAGTTGCCAAAGAAAGGAAGAAACATCAATAACTTCGCTTTGCGAACATCTGGCGAAGCTGCAGCGAACAGTCCTAGACTTTGGGCAGTAAGAAAAGGCACTAAAGTTCGCTTTGCGAACTTTCCAGCGAATGTTCTATGATTCATCGCTCCAGCGAAGACCTGGCGAAGGACACCTTGGTTGAGGCATTAGCTAAAGGGGCCTAAGTTCGCTTTGCAAACTTGTAGGCGAATAGTTCGCTTTGCGAATATAAGTTTGCATTGCGAATTATGCAGAAAATCAGAGGCAATTTAACAGATCAGAGGCACCTCAAGTGCCTATTTGGTAGTTCGTTAGGCGAACAAAAAGTTCGCAGTGCGAACTGGGCTGATTTCAAGTGAACTATAAAAGTACTTTATGTAATTTCTTGGGATCATAACCTCATTTTATCACACCATAACCTAAGTTTCTAACTTTTCTTCATCTAAGAGTGGTCTTTCACATTGAGAAGCTGGATTTGCATTCGATCTCGATTATTCGACGCGGATGCTTTTTCATCTCCTCTCGAAACTTGTGAAACAAGCTACCATGAATATGTGTAGCTAAACACATCTTGTGTCAAGATTAGTGGTAGGTAATCCTTCATTTTGTATGTATTGATTTTGATTGTAGTTTGTGAATTTTGTTGATGATAAATATATGGTGAAAAACTTTGTTTGTATGGTTTATATTTTGTTTTGGTTCATGATTGAGAAATAAGTTCTAAAACATGACCTAAGTTTTAATCCATCAACAATCATGAGGCTAGAGATAGTTTTGAGAGTTGATGTTCATAAATATTGATCTTGAATGTTATCATATTGATAGTTAGAGTGAGAGATCATCTAAGGATCAATATGATAAATCCCACAACAAGTGTTAGAGATAAACTTGTTGAGAGCATATTGTAATACCCAAAAATTTGCCCTCTCTTTTATTCATATCTTTTAGCATGAGCTTTCATTGCATTGCATTGCATTCAAGCATAGAAAAATAAACATCAAGCATTTGGCATTGCATCTTGCATAAGGGCGTGTGATCAGGTGGTTCTCTAAGGTGTTGATCATCCAAAGCTAAAGAAGAAGACCACGTGTTTCTCACAAGCTTCAAGGATCTCTTACATCATGTATCATCTCCGTTTGATCTCACAAGTCATGGGAAGAGGAGAATTCATCAAGAAGATTGGACAGTGCAAGATCTCCTACACAAGGCAGTCAAAAGTTGGGATCTGACCCTCAAATGGGCAAGCTCTTTGAGTTTTTATCATCTCCAAAGGACATATCTCATCATTGTTTGAGAGGATACACATCATATTCAGAGGAATTTGGATTTGGAGGATGTGTTATTTCCTCCTAACCAGAGGGTGCCAAAATTAGGGTTTGACCTAAAATCAGTTTATCTCTGATTTCTAGGGCAAGACTTGATCTCATGGTATTCCTTATGTTCTTAAGTGTTCATGGATGGAATCTTGGTCATTAATTCATGGTGAAGAGTGTTCAATGGATCGGTGACTTATGAAATAAGCAAAAGTCAACAGTTCAGAAGGAGAAAGTCAACTATGGAATTTTGAGGTTCTTCTCATGGTTTTCAAGGTCTCACATCCTCATATGGTCTTCAAATGTCAAGTTTCACATCATTTATCAAGAATCAAGAGTTTGTGCAAAAGTTACTAAATTTGGAAAATGACCTATAATGAGAACTTTCCATTTTTGACAATTTTTCCATCACATTCAACTTGACTTTTCATCATCAAGGAAGCTCCAAATGAATTTTCCTCCAACATGAAAGTTGAAGATATTTTTCTCCCATTTCCAAAAAGTACTAGAACATCTCCATATCATTTGTGGAACTCTAGTTATGGTCAAAAGATGGCAAGGTGCATTTTAAGGTTTTCATATGGTTCCATTTTTTCACCTTTTGCATTTTGGCACAAAAAGACTTGTAATGTTCCCATTTTCTTCTTGTCATATTACAACATTAAAATACAAGTCAAGAGGATCATTTTTTGCCTTTGAATCAAATTATTTCATGCCATATTTCTCATTATTTTCACAAAGTACAATTATGCAAATTGATTCAAAACTCACAAACCAAGCAACCACAAGGCCCAATTTGAATTCATAGGTGATCAATAAGTAAATCGGAGGTGAATCATGCTTGTGGCAAGGAGTTTGCACGTGTGGATAAGTGGAAGCAACACAAAATGCATTTTGGTAAAACCACTCCAATCTCCTTAATCAAGGGTTTAACCATTTATTAATCATAATCAGAGGACTAATGGAGAGTATATAAGCTAACTCATACCCTCACAGATAGGTCAGAGACTCTCATTTGCTCAGTTTTGACTT
This sequence comes from Lathyrus tuberosus, assembly GCA_022829125.1. Taxonomy (NCBI): domain Eukaryota; kingdom Viridiplantae; phylum Streptophyta; class Magnoliopsida; order Fabales; family Fabaceae; genus Lathyrus; species Lathyrus tuberosus. The sequence continues at coordinate 21,653,545 of JALAZF010000026.1, read as the reverse complement.
TTTGCTCTCACACTTCCTCTCTTCGAAACTCACTTTCCTTGGAGTTTCTTTGAGATTTCTCTTCACATTCTTGATCAGTGAAGAGAAAAGAGCAAGAATCAACCACTGATTGGAGCTCATACTGAGGATTTCATCAAGTTCAGTTCAAGAGGATTCAAGTTCAAAACTTAAGATCCAGACCATATTCAAGCTCTAGTTGCATTTATTTTGCAACTAGAGGTTCCAAGGAGTAGATCTGCAGTTTTTGGAGGGATTTCTTGGAGGATTTCAAGCTCTTCAAGGTTCAGGTTGGTGTTGATTTCATACTCATAGAACTTGAATTTTAGATGTGCATCATGATCTATGAAGTTCACTGAGCATGATGATCTATTTTATTTTAAGTTTGGACGTGTATCATGGATGTATTTGGTGATTTAAGTTTTGGATCCAAACTTTATTTTGTTCGATTTGCATTGTATGTGGATTGTTTGATAAAATGAGCATGATATTTGTGATCCTAATGATTTTCTGGTCAAAATGGTGTACTCGTATGCAATTTCTGGAGAAATACATGTTGCAGCTCACCGGAGAGGGTGACCGAAGCCCTAGCTCCGGCGACTGGTAAGTTTTCCGACCGGTGGAGGGTTTAAGTGGAGAAGACATAATCATGACCGTCCATTGTTGTGATCCAAGGGTCCTGGTGTTGCCACGTTTCTTTAATTTCTGATTTTAATTTAATGGTTGCGTGTTTGTTACCCCATGGTTACTATCATGTGCTGCTCAATCTGAACCTCTCATCTTAATTACTTTTTAAATGTTGGACTTAATCTGATGCGTTGATTTGATCTGGTGGATAAGATGGTGACAACACATTAAAAGGGGCATGTGCCTATCACGTGGGTTATATTGTGTGCTGAGTGGTTGTGTGTATGCGTGCGCATCATGTTTATCATGTGTTGATTGATCTGTGCCATTGATCTTGATTACTATGCACTTTTGTTTGACTTGGCATGGAGCGTTAGATTAATCCATTGGTCATGATTGAATCTGATGTTGACTGCAGTCCATTGTTTCTTTTGACTTGCGCTATTGGTTTTTTTGGCCTTGGGCCTTGCTTTTCGCACCCTTCCCTTAAGCCCATGTCTATTTCCAACGTGCTTTTGTTGCTGTATGCACCCCCTTGGTTTTCTATTTTCTTTTTTATTTCATTTAATTGTTGCATTTGCATTTTATTTTTTAAAATCATTTTAATGCATCCAAAAATCATAAAAAAAATCATGAAGTTTGTTTTCAGTTTTATGAAATTTTTCCAAATTTTATTTTCTTATTTTATTTTATTTTTGGCATCTGAATTAATTAATTGTTTAATTTCTTTGTAGTTTGTTTCACATGTGCACACTTCAACTTGTAGAATTTATTTCTCTTCATCTATAAAACATTTTCAAACCATTCTTTTTGCATTTGTTAGATGACATATTGAAGTGCATAAAAACATTTTTGTTTCATTTTTAAAACTTTCTCATATTGCATTTCGGTATCTCTCTTTTGCATATTGAATCATGGTGCTTACTTGATCTTTGCTTAATTGTTTGAATTGCTTAACTTGTGAATTTTTGTGAGATCTTTTAGCATGTGATTGTCTTCTGACCTAGATCATTTGAGTTTAAATTTCACAATTGTTAAATGTCATATGATGCATGTTTGCTTATTTGTGCTTAAGTGACTTATTCATGGTCATTTCTTGACATCTCTTTACACAAGTTGATTTGCCATGCTTAATTGATTGAGTTCCTTTGTGATGCTTTAAATGAGCTTTTGATATGATGTTTACCCCTGGTTGAGTTCCTTTGAGATTAATTTTTGCAATTTGTGGATCTTGTTTGGATCATGTTTGAGTATACCTAAGTGTTGGAACTTTGTCCTCTTTTTGTAGTTTGCTTTGGTGCATGTTTTGAAGTTGTTGATTGATGTTTGAACTTGTATGACTTGAGTTTCGTTTTGATATAATATTGATGCATATGTTACTGCCTCTTGAGTTCTATACTTGGTTTTCATGTTACTTGAGCATATTTGAATGCATTTGGTTTGAATTGTATGATGAATATCATTACCTTTCCTTTTGTGAACTTCTTTGGATCTTAATGCTTCATGTTTGGAATCAATTTTGCACACATGAATTGTTGATGATAATATGATCTTGGTTCTGAATTGTCTTCATCTTCATCTTGCCTCTCTCATTTCATTTTGTTATGAAGTACATGTGTGCTTATTTGTGCATTTCATACAAGTATGCTTGCATTCTTTCATGTTTATCTTTGCATGCTTACTTGAATTGTTTTGCATTGATCCTTGAAACATGTTTGTTGATTTGAGTTGGACATTTATGATATGATGTGCTTGCTACCACTTTTTGTATCTCATCTCTCTTCTTCTTCTTCTCTTTTCTTCTCTTTCACTCTTTCTCATCCCATGAATCTCAAGACTTGTTCAAGTCTTGGATTCTTTCCCTTTAGAGCTACCTAGTCCAACTTAATTTTTGATTAAGCGTGGAGTAGGATTAGCATTAGGTTTTAGGTAGTCTTTTCTCCTAAACCTCACTAACCATAGGACATCCATGCATGATAATATTAGGACTCTTAGTTTCCCTTTAGAGTTTCCTTCGGGTTTTCTCTCTTCTCATCTCAAAATAATAGTAAAAAACACTTAATAAAGGTTAACATGTATTGCGCTTGAGCCTTCTATGTGGGAAATGGGGAACGAGGGGCTTTCTCTCATTCTTCTAGGATACCTAGTGTACGTCCTGTTGGGGACGATGCGCGAAGTATTCGTTCCTGTATTTAAGACTTTGGTTCAATGCAAGTTACAAATAACTGTAAAAAACACTTCTTGCTAAAAAAATTCAAACCAATAATAACGTCTTTCCTTCGGGAATTCTTTTCTCATCTCACTCACTCTCAACGTACGAACGTGCTTCTTCTCGTTCTCTTGCAAGATGGTAACGCACTCGGACCAGCGAGCCTGTAACACCTGAGCTGGAACGTCAGTCGTTCCCTAAAAAACACAAACAATACGTCCCTAGTGAGGGGAACTACGTCGCTCTGATTCTCATGTTCCCGATGAGATACGTAGGCAGTGGGGTAGGGCCCATTCGAGCACTTCTTTTATTTTCCCTACATTTGTTTCTCTTTCTTTCTCCCTTCCCTTTTCCTTTTTCCTGTTCCTTTCCCTTTCCAGTAGAAGTGGAGTTCCAGACGACGTCGCCCTTTGATCGAGACAAGCAAGCGTGGATCCCATCGGATACGATGGACGCGTGGGGGTGCTAATACCTTCCTCTCACGTAACCGACTTCCGAACCCAGTTCTCTTGGTCGCAAGACCATGCTCTTTCCTTCCCTTTAGGTTTATGCGGTGTTTCCTTTCCCTCTCGTGGGATAAATACACATTGCTGGCGACTCTGTTTCGGTGCCACTTTCGCGTTTGTACTTGGATGAAAATCCCATGAGAGACAGCTGGCGACTCTGCTGGGGATCGAACCCAGAATCTCTGGTTTCCTTAGCGAGTCAATCCTAGCGCTTGTCTGTTTTATTTCATTGGGTGTTCTCTTTTTGTGCTTTGCTTTGTTGTATATTACTGTATTGTTGTTTACTGTATTTTTGCTTTACCGCTTTACTATTTTTATCGCATTTTACTGCATTACATATCATTATATGCTGGACTGTGATGCGCTGTGCTATTTTTCTGTTTGGCAGGTTGGGTGGTTTTGAGAGATGAGCCCAATACCCAGGCTCGAGCATACACCTAGGTTTTAGCGTGGGCAGGCGTGACGCTCCCGTGGTGTTGGCCACGTACGGGTGATCACGATCCCTATAATCAGACGAGGTTCTATCCGGAGCTATCTACTACTGTATGTTGATACAGGCCAGTAGTTATTCTCTGGAGGAATTGTCGACTCTGATGACCATTCCCGAGGACTCAGTAACGGCACTCCTCCCGAGATGTGATAGTGGCAGACCACGTTCTGTGGCAAATCCATTTCACATTCTCGATCCGAGGACCCAATGCTGGGAACTTGCAATAGGGTTTCCTTTTGAAGTGAATCAGCGGACGACCTCTTTGATTGGCGATAGCATTGTATCCTTCGGGCTGAATGTGCTATTGCTTCTCAAACCTCTGAAGCTGAGGATCTTTCGTTTTTGTGAATCAGTTGAGGCCTCCTCGATTGATGATGATGCCAAACCAGAAGTGGTGAACGTATCATCATTTCTCGACCTGAGAGCCCGGGATACTGAGGATCTTAGTACCCACATGTGAGAGGGATGGGTGTTTGCAGGTTTGCAGGTAACCGTGGCCTTCAACCTACCTGGTTTTCTGGTTTTAGCACTATGGTGGTTTTTGTTCTGAGTTTTGGTACAGAGCTTTGATTTGTTCAGTCAGCGCAGTGCAGCCAGTTTGTGTGGACACCTTGATCACATGCTCTGCATTGCATTCCTTTTTTCTGACATTCATGTTTGTGCATTTTCAGGTAGTATCTAGTCTTTGATTCCAGTCAGAGGGCATTCATAGGGATGGACACTAAGAGGGGTATGAAGCACATCATCGCCTACAAATTCCCGAAGATCACTCTTGGCCCGTTGAACAGTTTGCAGAGTATAGCTAGTCCAGAATTTTTAGGAGCCTTTGAAGAAAAGTAAGGTTGGATTTTATCCCTGGTTCGGAGTCTCAGTGAATATGAATACAATGGGCTACACACCTTGATGCAGTTTTATGATCCTTCCTTGAGATGCTTTGTGATGCCAGATTATGTGTTGGTTCCTACCCTGGAGGAGTACTCCAACATTTTGAGATTCCTGTCAAAGAAGGTGTTCCTTTCTGTGGTTCCCAAGGAGATTGTGATTTCCAAGCAGTGGCTGAGGCTCTTTATTTGAGCAGATCTACAGTGGAGGCTGACTTTTCTAAGAAGGGAAAATCTCGAGGCTATCACTTGGATTACTTAGTGAAGAGGGCTCAAGAAGAAGCAAAGGAAAAGAGGTGGATGGCTTTCAATGCAATATTGGCTTTGTGTATATATGGCATTGTGTTATTCCCTAATGAGTCTAATTTCGTCGATACGGATGCTATTCAGATATTTACAGCTCAGAATCTGGTGCCGACTTTGTTAGGTGATCTCCACTATGCCCTATACAACAGGAATGAGAAAAGACGAGGTGGGGTGGTTTGTTGTTGCGCATCTCTCTTTTACAAGTGGTTTGCCAAACGTTTGCCCCAATCTGGTGCTTTTATTGATTCAAAGACTTCTTTAGAGTGGAGTAAGCGTCTGATGGGCTTAGCTGCTAAAGATATTCTTTGGGTGGACAAGGGATTAGTGGGGACTGATATTTTGCACAGCTGTGGCAAGTATCTTAATGTACCCTTGGTCGAAAGAAAAGGAGGTATTAACTACAACCCATCTTTGGCTATCAGGCAGTTTGCATACGCTCTAAAAGATCCTCCAGCTGGGAAAGATTTGGAAGAATCTTTGTATTTTCATATGACTGATGGTGTGGCTATGGCACAAGAAGCTTCTCAAGCTTGGCTCAGCAGACAAAAGATAGGTAAAACTGTTTTGGGTAAGCCCAATAATCAAGCTTTCGCTCCATATGTTGGATGGGTGAAGAAGAGGGTAGAAGAGTTCTATTTGCCTTTTGATCAGGCGCCTCCCTTATATCCAGAGATTGTGGAAGAGAGACTCACTATACCATTCGAAGAATTTGATAAGCAGCGTAAGTTGGTATCTGATCTGAGGGTAATTCTGACATGAGTAGTCAGCTACAGAGTGCTCTACATGACAACTTGGAGTTGAAATGGAAAGTTCAAGACATGACTACGCATCTAGAGAAAAAAGAGAAGGATTTTGCTGACAAGGCTCAACACTTCAAAAAGATCAGTATGGCTGCTGAATCGTCAGTCAAAACTAAGAGGAAAAACAAGAAGCTTTTGACTAAAGCAGAAGACAAGCTTGCCACGTATCAGGATATGTGGAAGGAGGCCAAGATTGAGAATGAAGAGCTGCAAGAAGAGCTTCAGGTAGTGAAAGCGAGGAAAGATCGTTACTTTGCCAAGTGGAAAGAAGCACAGAAAGAAATTGAAGAGCTCAAACTGCAAGTGGGAATCAAGAAGTCAAAGCACGAAGGCAACAATGTTGAAGAGCAGATTGCTAGGCTGAATCAGGATGTCGAGAAGAGAAACAGGTTGATCAAGGGTTTGCTAGAAAGACCTACTCATCCAGATACTATGAACCTTCTTGAGGAGATTGAAGTCGGTTTATTTGGAATTGACTTGTAGTAATTCTGTTGTTTATTTTTGCTGTGATTACCATCAGGATTGTTGATGGAATCACTTTTGATTGTATTGAACCTATTTGTATGACTTCTTATGCTATGATATTGCAACATTTGTCTCAATGGCTATCAGTTGTTTGAAAGGGGTTATCTTTTGATTGATTCTGTAGTATTTCTGGATTCGGATTTATTTTCCGATGTTGTGTCCGATCCCTTGCCCAAAGCTGGAATCAAAGCAGATTCGGCCTGGAAATGTTTAAATATGATTGTTTACATTTTGCATTTACACCCTCATAATCATAAGCATTTGTGCATAACAGGTGTTCCGGGGCGGATTTCTCATTATGACTGGGTATTCTCTGTAGGATAGCGAACATGACTTCTTCCAACTACTCGATTCACCACAATCAAGGTTCAGATATGGAACAACTCCGAGCTGAGGTGACTGAGATGAAGGTCCAACTGGGGCACTTTATGAAGAACATGCAAGCTATGATTCAGGACCAGAAAGTGCTGAAGGAAGAGGTCAACCAGATGAAGATTCAAATGGGCCTGGTCATGGAAATCCTGAATAAGGTGTTAAAAAAGGAAAACGATCATGTGCCCGCTTCCACAACAGAGGTCTTTACCCCTCCCATCTCTTTGGGGTTTGACCTAGATCATGGATTGCTTCGTGAACCCCCTCCGCAAACTAAAGGTTCAGAGCTCTCTCATCAGCAGTCACCTCCTGCTCCTCAAGAGGATCCTAAGTCAGAGGGGGCTAAGAGGAAGCTTGATCCTATTCCAATTTCGTATGCGCAATTTCTTTCTTACTTGCTCGAGCTCAAACTGGTTGAACGTGTTAGTGTTGGACCGCTGCCAACGAAGATTCCTCTGGGACCCAATACTAATGCTAGATGTGAGTTCTACTCTGGGACACCTGGTCACAATGTTGAGAATTGTACAAGGTTCAAGCATAAAGTCCAAGAGCTCGTTGATTTAGGGGCAATCAAGTTTACATTAGTTGGCACTGGTAAACAAAGTGATGTTACTCCCATTGTTGCAAAGGGACTGAGGACTCCCTCTTTTGCCAAAGGATCCACCTCGCGTTAGGGATCTCTTCCACAACCCTATGTTGCAGAAGACCTATGTCAGCAACCCTTGTTTGTGCCTCAGCCGAATGCAGAAAGGAAAGTGCAGGGGCAGACTGGGCGCCCGAATCAGCAGTAGCAGAATTATCAGTAGCACAGGCAACTCAGACCAAGGAAGCCCAAGAGGATATTTGATCCTGTTCCTATTCCTTATAGTCAGTTGTTGGCTCGCTTGCTCAAGAGTTCGCTGATCCAGCTGAGGAATGCCATGCCGGTGCCTTACCCTATTCCTCCGGACTATGACATGAATGCTAGCTGTGAGTTCCATTTAGGAACGTTTGGGCACACACTTGATGACTGTAATATGTTCCGGCACAAGGTGCAAGATTTGATTAACTCGAAGGTCATCACCCCAGACGGTACCCCCACAAGGTGAAGCTTCTGTATCAGAGTGAGCCCTCAAAGCTACAAAAACATCATCAGAAGCAATAAGTCCAGACGGAGTCAAGCCTCCTCAACCAGAACAATCATTTAGTTTCTTTGCTGCATTTTCATATTTAGTCTTTATTTGTTTGTTCATACATTGTTTGCATGTTAAAACTTGTTTGTATTTGGTTTGATGATTTTAATGCAATGGATATGTTTTCTTGAATAATTTCATTTGTGTTCACTCATCTAATGCTAATGTGCACTGCAATACCAATTTTCTTGCTTAAACTCTATGAGGGAGGATGATGAGGTAAAAACGCAAAAATCTCTAATGGTGTGCTTTTGAATAAGAACTCTGTTGAGGATGTACATGCATTGTTTTAACTCCCCAAACACTGGAGATATAAGGGAGATAGTCCCTCGTTAACTCCTTTGAGCCTTGAAGTAGGAGTTTCTTTCGTACGAAAAAACCCTCACATTTAACCCAGGGGCAGGGTAGGTGTCAGTTAATTTGACCGATTGTTCAAATTTCAAAAGGAGTTAGCATCTGAGGATCCATTACCTTCTATTCCACCGCCAAGAGGTCAAGAGATGTGAAACCACGACGGTTATCTGTCAACAATCAAAGAGTGAGGCAGTCACAATCTTTTCAACAAGGTCAAGACAAGCTAGTGTCACACGATTTGTTCAAAAAAAAAGGAAGAAAAAGCCCGCTAAGTCGAGACTTGAAAACAAGCGACTTAGGCAAAAGTTAGGGCATCCCGCTGGACTTCAAAATCAAAGATTCAAAAGAATCTGTCTAGGCAAAAGTTAGGGATAAGCAAAAGAATGTGAAAGAGGAAAAAACAAAAGGATTACAAAAGAAAATCCTCGAGTAAGAACAAAAGGCAAAAGGGGTGACTGGCACTCCAAAGCCTCATTGGGTCTCAAACCATCAGTATCATGGGTTCTTTAAAGATCACAAAATCTTTTTGAGAGGCGAACGCTTGTGTAAATTAGCTGAATGTAGGACTGGAGAATATCACGAAGAGTGGGCGGGCACCAATAAACTTTGAGCCATAAACCATTTTTTCTCAAAACCGTGAACCAGGCCACGATACAACCCTCAAAAGTCCTAATTGAAACAGGGTTATTTCAAAAGCATACTACCAAGAGATAGTGTTCCTGACTCCTATGAGTTGTGCTAAAAGATATTTGTTGGTGTTGCATGTGCATTTCATTCTTTCATTCAAAAATTAATATCGTATCCTAACCCGTGATTCGCTCACAAAGGGTTTGCGACATCTTTGCAGTAAGACTTCAGGATTAACATGTGTGTTGCATTAGAATTTTCATTCTCAGATTAAAACATTTTTCTGCTTGCATACATTTGTTTGACATCAAAAGAAGTTTACATGTGGAAATTCAGTCCAGAAGCTTAATCTTGCCGAGTTGAGAATCCTGAAACTCCCAAAGGACAGCCACATCCAGTGGTACTTCCTCAGGAAACTTTGTTGAGCGGGAGCTTTCCCAACAAGTTGTGCTAAGACGTGGTCGATCTGGGGCAGTTACGTCGAGATCCGACGAATCTCTACAAGAGTTTGAAGACATTGAGGCGTTTTGGATGTCAAGTCTTCTATAAAATCCTCTTGGGACAATTTCTTTTGGTGGACCATGTTGGTCTGGGGCAAATGAAAGAAAAACTGGTGTTTACGCATATGCAGTCAATCTGCCAAAAAGATTGAAACAAAGGGGCAGGTCATCCCAAGATCACAAGAGGTATCTCTCCTAGACGAGTAAACACTTATCCCCACGCAGGAGACTGGGGCAATCATGTTCAGGGAAGGGTTCACTTGTCACCCTTTTGTCACAACGTTTACTGATTGAGTCCATCATTCGGTCAACGGTCGTTCACGACGTCTCGATATCAGTGAATTGAGTTCAACTGGGTATCGTTGTATCTTATTAAGTCGATTCTCTCATTCAGTACTTCCAACAGTTACAACCTTTTCTGTGATGATGACGGTTGCGAATCCCCAGTAGAGTTGCTTCGCAGATACCGAAGTTGATGGTTAATCCCCAGTGAAGTCGTCAGGAGTTTGAAGATGCTTAATCTCCTGTAAAATCCTCTTATGACGTTTCTTCAGGTAAGTCTTGTATCATGGAGCAGGAAGCAAGTTGTTGACCTTCCCAAGCATGGGGCATTTTGATTTTCCCTAGCAAGAGATGTTCCAGATCTATTATCCCCAGTGGAGTTTGAGGACATTTGGTCTTCTGTAAAATCCTCTCAAAAGGCATTCCCTAGCATGAGACGCTTTAAGGCGGTTTTCTCCAGCAGAGTTTGTTATAAACTCATTATCCCCAACGGAGTCTTCAAACGGAAAGTTCGCCTAGCATGGGGCATTGTGGTATTTATCCTAAGCTTGACAATCTTATTCCTCAGCGGACTACTGTGGAGTTGCTTTGGGTTTCCCCAGCAGATCTAAGGATTCCCTCCCAGCATGTTGCAGCAGAGCGTCTTCTAACCAGGATTCGCTTATCCCCGGCAGAGTAGCCTTGATTCCCAACAAGATCGTATCTCTGGTAATGGTATCCCCACAGAGTTCAGCATTGAATCTTGTCAACAATACTCCCCAGCTGAGTTGTTTCTTTTCCACAGAGGCTTATTGATCAACAGAATCCATTCCTTAGCAGAGTGCTAGTATTCTTGCCCCAGCCGGTTTAGAAGGATGATTCTCCCCTCAAAGGATCTTGGGTTTGATAGATCCTCAAGTAGAGTTTTAATGACTTTTCTTCCCTAGCAAGACGTCATGCAAAGAAATTCTCAGCCCCAGCGGAGTTGCCGTGACCAGAATTCATCCCCAAATAGATGAAGTAATTCCTGGCAGAATCATTTCCCCATATTTCAAAGTCCAATTTATTTTTGGCAGACTTGACAGTTCGAAGCAGACGGATTGTTCATTTATTCTCCAACAGAGATATCATCCTTTCAGGAGTCTCTGAAGTCAAATCATTGATCATTGTTCCTCAGCAGAGTCAGCAGAGATGTCTGACACGGATGCAGAGAGTAATCCAGTATTGGAAGTCTTAAAGTCCAACCGTAGATTGGCAAAAGGTCCATCCAAGGGTGGCAAATTCTTAAAGTCCAACCGTAGATTGGCAAAAGGTCCATCCAAGGGTGGCAAATTTTTAAAGTACAACCGTAGATTGGCAAAAGGTCCATCCAAGGGTGGCAAATTCTTAAAGTCCAACCGTAGATTGGCAAAAGGTCCATCCAAGGGTGGCAAATTCTTAAACTCCAACCGTAGATTGGCAAAAGGTCTATCCAAGGGTGGAAAATTCTTAAAGTTCAACCGTAGATTGGCAAAAGGTCCATCCAAGGGTGGCAAATTCTTAAAGTCCAGCTGTAGATTGGCAAAAGGTCCATCCAAGGGTGGCAAATTCTTAAAGTCCAGCCGTAGCTTGGCAAAAGTCCAACCGTAGTGTGACAAGCCAGTAGTCATCTGGCGTTGTACAAAAGACGTTGTTAAAGTCTACCCGTAGTGTGGCAGGCCAGTAGTCGTCTGGCGTTGTATAAAAGACATCTTTCCAGTGGTTTTATTCATCACCAGGGTTTTATTCAAGCAGAGTTCGTTTGGTTGGGTTTATATCCCTTTTCTTCTTCCCTGCAGAGTGCAAATTTTCGGGTTATTTCTGGTATTTAATCCCTCCATACCTTGAAAGTCTGACAGCAATCGCTATCAGCCGTTCAGGTCTGCAGTGATTGAATAGGGGCAGCTGTAATACCCCAAAATTTGCCCTTTCTTTTATTCATATCTTTTAGCATGAGCTTTCATTGCATTGCATTGCATTCAAGTATAGAAAAATAAACATCAAGCATTTGGCATTGCATCTTGCATAAGGGCGTGTGATCAGGTGGTTCTCTAAGGTGTTGATCATCCAAAGCTAAAGAAGAAGACAACGTGTTTCTCACAAGCTTCAAGGATCTCTTACATCATGTATCATCTCCGTTTGATCTCACAAGTCATGGGAAGAGGAGAATTCATCAAGAAGATTGGACAGTGCAAGATCTCCTACACAAGGCAGTCAAAAGTTGGGATCTGACCCTCAAATGGGCAAGCTCTTTGAGTTTTTATCATCTCCAAAGGACATATCTCATCATTGTTTGAGAGGATACACATCATATTCAGAGGAATTTGGATTTGGAGGATGTGTTATTTCCTCCTAACCAGAGGGTGCCAAAATTAGGGTTTGACCTAAAATCATTTTATCTCTGATTTCTTGGGCAAGACTTGATCTCATGGTATTCCTTATGTTCTTAAGTGTTCATGGATGGAATCTTGGTCATTAATTCATGGTGAAGAGTGTTCAATGGATCAGTTGCTTGTGAAATAAGCAAAAGTCAACAGTTCAGAAGGAGAAAGTCAACTGTGGAATTTTGAGGTTCTTCTCATGGTTTTCAAGGTCTCACATCCTCATATGGTCTTCAAATGTCAAGTTTCACATCATTTATCAAGAATCAAGAGTTTGTGCAAAAGTTACTAAATTTGGAAAATGACCTCTAATGAGAACTTTCCATTTTTGGCAATTTTTCCACCACATTCAACTTAACTTTTCATCATCAAGGAAGCTCCAAATGAATTTTTCCTCCAACATTAAAGTTGAAGATCTTTTTCTCCCATTTCCAAAAAGTACTAGAACATCTCCATATCATTTGTGGAACTCTAGTTATGGTCAAAAGATGGCAAGGTGCATTTTAAGGTTTTCATATGGTTCCATTTTTCCACCTTTTGCATTTTGGCACAAAAAGACTTGTAATGTTCCCATTTGCTTCTTGTCATATTACAACATTAAAATACAAGTCAAGAGGATCATTTTTGGCCTTTGAATCAAATTATTTCATGCCATATTTCTCATTATTTTCACAAAGTACAATTATACAAATTGATTCAAAACTCACAAACCAAGCAACCACAAGGCCCAATTTGAATTTAGAGGTGATCAATAAGTAAATTGGAGGTGAATCATGCTTGTGGCAAGGAGTTTGCACGTGTGGGTGAGTGGAAGCAACACAAAATGCATTTTGGCAAAACCACTCCAATCTCCTTAATCAAGGGTTTAACCATTTGTTAATCATAATCAGAGGACTAATGGAGAGTATATAAGCTAACTCATACCCTCACAGCTAGGTCAGAGACTCTCATTTGCTCAGTTTTGATTTTTTGCTCTCACACTTCCTATCTTCGAAACTCACTCTCCTTGGAGTTTCTTTGAGATTTCTCTTCACATTCTTGATCAGTGAAGAGAATAGAGCAAGAATCAACCACTGATTGGAGCTCATACTGAGGATTTCATCAAGTTTAGTTCAAGAGTATTCAAGTTCAAAACTCTAGATCCAGACCATATTCAAGCTCTAGTTGCATTTATTTTGCAACTAGAGGTTCCAAGGAGTAGATCTGCAGTTTTTGGAGGGATTTCTTGGAGGATTTCAAGCTCTTCAAGGTTCAGGTTGGTGTTGATTTCATACTCATAGAACTTGAATTTTAGATGTGCATAATGATCTATGAAGTTCACTGAGCATGATGATCTATTTTATTTTAAGTTTGGACGTGTATCATTGATGTATTTGGTGATTTAAGTTTTGGATCCAAACTTTATTTTGTTCGATGTGCATTGTATGTGTATTGTTTGATAAAATGAGCATGATATTTGTGATCCTCATGATTTTCTGGTCAAAATGGTGTACTCGTATGCAATTTCTGGAGAAATATATGTTGCAGCTCACCGGAGAGGGTGACCGGAGCCCTAGCTCCGGCGACTGGTAAGTTTTCCGGCCGGTGGAGGGTTTAAGTGGAGAAGACATAATCATGACCGTCCATTGTTGTGATCCAAGGGTCCTGGTGTTGCCACGTTTCTTTAATTTCTGATTTTAATTTAATGGCTGCGTGTTTGTTACCCCATGGTTACTATCGTGTGCTGCTCAATCTGAACCTCTCATCTTAATTACTTTTTAAATGTTGGACTTAATCTGATGCGTTGATTTGATCTGGTGGATAAGATGGTGACAACACATTAAAAGGGGCATGTGTCTATCACGTGGGTTATATTGTGTGCTGAGTGGTTGTGTGTATGCGTGCACATCATGTTTATCGTGTGTTGATTGATCTGTGCCATTGATCTTGATTACTATGAACTTTTGTTTGACTTGGCATGGAGCGTTAGATTAATCCATTTGTCATGATTGAATCTGATGTTGACTGCAGTCCATTGTTTCTTTTGACTTGCGCTATTGGTTTTTTTGGCCTTGGGCCTTGCTTTTCGCACCCTTCCCTTAAGCCCATGTCTATTTCCAACGTGCTTTTGTTGCTATATGCACCCCCTTGGTTTTCTATTTTCGTTTTTATTTCATTTAATTGTTGCATTTGCATTTTATTTTTTAAAATCATTTTAATGCATCCAAAAATTATTAAAAAAAATCATGAAGTTTGTTTTCAGTTTTATGAAATTTTTCCAAATTTTATTTTCTTATTTTATTTTATTTTTGGCATCTGAATTAATTAATTGTTTAATTTCTTTGTAGTTTGTTTCACATGTGCACACTTCAACTTGTAGAATTTATTTCTCTTCATCTATAAAACATTTTCAAACCATTCTTTTTGGCTTTGTTAGATGACATATTGAAGTGCATAAAAACATTTTTGTTTCATTTTTAAAACTTTCTCATATTGCATTTTGGTCTCTCTCTTTTTCATATTGAATCATGGTGCTTACTTGATCTTTGCTTTATTGTTTGAATTGCTTAACTTGTGAATTTTTGTGAGATCTTTTAGCATGTGATTGTCTTCTGACCTAGATCATTTGAGTTTAAATTTCACAATTGTTAAATGTCATATGATGTATGTTTTCTTATTTGTGCTTAAGTGGCTTATGCATGGTCATTTCTTGACATCTCTTTACACAAGTTGATTTGCCATGCTTAATTGATTGAGTTCCTTTGTGATTCTTTGAATGAGCTTTTGATATGATGTTTACCCCTGGTTGAGTTCCTTTGAGATTAATTTTTGCAATTTTTGGATCTTGTTTGGATCATGTTTGAGTATGCCAAAGTGTTGGAACTTTGTCCTCTTTTTGTAGTTTGCTTTGGTGCATGTTTTGAAGTTATTGATTGATGTTTGAACTTGTATGACTTGAGTTTGGTTTTGATATAATATTGATGCATATGCTACTGCCTCTTGAGTTCTATACTTGGTTTTCATGTTACTTGAGCATATTTGAATGCATTTGGTTTGAATTGTATGATGAATATCATTACCTTTCCTTTTGTGAACTTCTTATAATGCTTCATGTTTGGAATCAATTTTGCACACATGAATTGTTGATGATAATATGATCTTGGTTCTGACTTGTCTTCATCTTCATCTTGCCTCTCTCATTTCATTTTGTTATGAAGTACATGTGTGCTTATTTGTGCATTTTATACAAGTATGCTTGCATTCTTTCATGTTTATATTTGCATGCTTACTTGAATTGTTTTGCATTGATCCTTGAAACATGTTTGTTGATTTGAGTTGGACATTTATGATATGATGTGCTTGCTGCCACTTTTTGTATCTCATCTCTCTTCTTCTTCTTCTCTTTTCTTCTCTTTCACTCTTTCTCATCCCATGAATCTCAAGACTTGTTCAAGTCTTGGATTATTTCCCTTTAGAGCTACCTAGTCCAACTTAATTTTTGATTAAGCTTGGAGTAGGATTAGCATTAGGTTTTAGGTAGTCTTTTCTCCTAAACCTCACTAACCATAGGACTTCCATGCATGATAACATTAGGACTCTTAGTTTCCCTTTAGAGTTTCCTTCGGGTTTTCTCTCTTCTCATCTCAAAATAAAAGTAAAAAACACTTAATAAAGGTTAACGTGTATTGCGCTTGAGCCTTCTATGTGGGAAATGGGGAACGAGGGGCTTCCTCTCATTTTTCTAGGATACCTAGTGTACGTCCTGTTGGGGACGACGCGCGAAGTATTCGTTCCTGTATTTAAGACTTTGGTTCAATGCAAGTTACAAATAACTGTAAAAAACACTTCTTGCTAAAAAACTTCAAACCAATAATAAAGTCTTTCCTTCGGGAATTCTTTTCTCATCTCACTCACTCTCAATGTACAAACGTGCTTCTTCTCGTTCTCTTGCAAGATGGTAACGCACTCGGACCAGCGAGCCTGCAACACCTGAGCTGGAACGTCAGTCATTCCCTAAAAAACACAAACAATACGTCCCTAGTGAGGGGAACTACGTCACTCTGATTCTCATGTTCCCGATGAGATACGTAGGCAGTAGGGTAGGGCCCATTCGAGCACTTCTTTTATTTTCCCTACATTTGTTTCTCTTTCTTACTCCTTTCCCTTTTCCTTTTTCCTGTTCCTTTCCCTTTCCAGTAGCAGTGGAGTTCCAGACGACGTCACCCTTTGATCGAGACAAGCAAGCGTGGATCCCATCGGGTACGATGGACGCGTGGGGGTTCTAATACCTTCCTCTCGCGTAACCGACTCCCGAACCCAGTTCTCTTGGTCGCAAGACCATGCTCTTTCCTTCCCTTCAGGTTTATCCGGTGTTTCCTTTCCCTCTCGTGGGATAAATACACATTGCTGGCGACTCTGTTTCGGTGCCACTTTCGCGTTTGTACTTGGATGAAAATCCCGGGAGCGACACATATGTGATTATATTCATCGTTAACAAGTTTACATCCTTTATCAAGTAAATACGTATAAAACGGATTATCAGACCCTAATCTTGGCATGCCTTTACCAAACCTTTAAAACCAATTTCTTTACCATTGCTATTAAATTCTTATGCAAATGATCCGTTACAAATCAACTAAAATCTTTGTTACTCTAAGTTTAAAACAATTTCGACTATAAAATGGCAGCAATATACATACAATCCCTGTGGATACGATAAAACACCCCCCGAAATACTTTTCGACACTTATTGACATAAATGTAGTTAGTTTTTAAGTTTGAAGTGAGTGACAATAATTCGATGAATAAGTGAGTCTCTTATCTTGATGAGCGTTTGGGGGGGGGGGGGAGGGGGGAGGGGGGCTTAAGTCACATTTCACACGTTATTGTATTAGAAAGTCCAAGCCTAATCTTGAGCATCCAACTGTGAAATATAGTTTTACTAATAAGGACATTTGTGAAAATTTTGATGGGTCTCGTAGTTCTACTAAATTCTTGGTTATTACTAATCTTATTTTCTGAAGAAAAAACTTATTGTGTTTTTTGGTGATTCTTTTAGATAGAACCATGTAAATTAATGTTTCCACTATGTTTATAACAGGTTAAGAGTCAATCAAGAAATAAAAACAAGACTAAAAATAAATAACTTCATAGATTGTCTCGTGGGGGTTATAGAAAAATTGAGGAAGAAATGATTAATGAACAAATAAAATAACAGAGAGATGACTCAATAAGTCGTGATCGTATCCCATCTCAATCATCGCGTCATGAGAAGTAGAAAAGGGTCCGACAAAGACTAGGTTGAGAGTTCATTTCAGATGTCTCATGTGTAGTTACTAAGAAGATTGTAAGTATATTTTTTTTATCAATTAGAATATTAAATGTAATTTAAATCAATTTGGTAATGAATACTATTAATGTTGTGTAGGATTTGTTGGTTGATATGGCCAGTCAAGGTTCCTTTGTTCCACATGTACGACATGATATATTAGTATAAGTTATTGGAACAAAGGAGCATGATGTGCGTGTACGTGGTGTTGGAAAATGCATTGGCCTGAGATTATACTTTGGAACATCGAGAAAGAGTAAATATTTATGCAAGAAATAGATGGACAAGCTCGTTGATAAGAAGTTAGAAGAAAGATTAACACATGAGCGAGAATTGCAATAAAAAGAGATGGATGAGCTCTACAATAAGAAAGAAATGGATGGGTTCTACGAAAAATACGTTGGAAGAAAGATCATCACAAGAGCGAGAATTGCGCAAGAAAGAGTTGAACGAGCTCTATGCAGTATGTACAAATTTCATTTTGTGTGTTGCATATGTTTTATGGTCTTATAACATGACATATGCGTTGTATGTTTGTGTTGTTTTTATGATGCAAGAATTGACATTGATGGGTGTAATCATCAAACCGAGTACAAATATAGTTTATCAGTTGCTTAAAAAGTTGTTTTAGGTGGTGCGAGTTTAAAAGAAAGTTGTTCAGCCTCCCATACCCATAATGAGACGGCATTTCCTCATGAATACCCCTTAAAAAATTGGTATGTTTGATCATGGATATTAAAGAAGACATTCTTGTTCCATTACATCATGTTTCAAATATATAACTTTTCTATATTGATTTTAAGAATATAAAGGATTTTGCATTTGGAAATGAGTGGCTAGACATTTCTTAATAGCCCTATTAAGAATATTAAGTAGATTTTCTATGCTAATTAATGTCAATTTAAATTTGTGCACTTAAGTATTTTCAATGTTAAGACTCGCTTTATTTTTTACCATTTAGTACATACATCATTTATCTATAGAATCAAATAAATCAAATATTTATCGATTCTTGGCCCCATTTAGTATGAGATTTTCATTGTATCAATCACACATGATTAAAGCATACTTACAATCACGGTTAAGTGATGAGAATAAAGTTTGTTATTTAGCATTGAATATCTATTCGTAAGTAATTATGAAATTGTGGTTTCTCTTATATTTAGTATTCAATTTTACCAATTACGAATTATGCTCGTGTTCATCTAATGATCATTGATAACTGATTATTATTTGTCCTCTTTGACTCACTATAACTTAATTGAATGACTTACTAACCTTATTTATTTCTTTTCTTATTCCACTTAGACATCACAATGTCATTAAGGTACTTAAGCCTTGTTGTATTCTTCATGGCCCTAAGTTGAGGTCCCTTATCATTTGTTTCCTTAGCTTGATTCAATGTTTCATTTATGGGCCTCTTCTTCCTCTTCATCGCCCATGATAACATATTTAAAAAAAACTTGAAAATGAAAGAGATAAATGGATTATGATCTAATGAATTGGTGAAGACGTCGTCCAATTGTTGTGCTGATGTAACTAGCAGCGGATGAAACAACTTTTGTTGGAATTTTACACAGATCAGAAGGCAATTAAACTCCATATGTTAGGTTCTTTCATGAAATTAGGAATTTGAAGCAATATATATGGCTTATTGGTTATCAAAATATAATAAGGATAGAGTTGTGAAATCCAATTTCATATCATGCATAAGAAATATCACCCATTGAATTTTGTAAACAGGAGTAGCCATGACCTTGTATTTGGCTTTTGAAGTCTTTTAAAATGGATGCCTGTTTATTTGATTTTTATGAAATTAAAGATTTGCCAAGGAAGATAGAAAAATCACTAACTAATAAATGAGTATTCAAGCATGTTGCTCAGTCAAAATCAGAGAAAGCTTTAATGTGTAGAGTTGATGTAACAGGCATAAAATTCCAAGGCCTAGAGAGGATTTAAGATATTTAAGTACCCTTGTAGCAGCATCATAATAAATGTTATTAGTGAATTCATATGTTGGCTGAGTTGTTGAACAAAAAACATATATCTGAACACATGCTGGTAACATATATGCAAGGGGTTTTAGAGTGGTGTGGTTTTGTCCTTATTGAGTTTGGTTCCTTTTATCATTAAAGAAATGGTTAGTTTTGTTTTTTATACACTTGTATCATACAACGTGTCCAATGTGTACTTTCTCTGGCATATATGGATTCCTTTGATATATATTGATACTCCAAGTCCTATGAAGCACTTTCAAATCTCCTAGGTCTGATTTTAAATGTTTTGTTAACAAAATAAGTAATGAAAGTGATCTCTTGAGGATTATTAGCAATGTAGTTGGCTGAGTTAGTTATAGCAGTTAGATTGGTGGTTAGGAGTTAGTTAGAAAAGTGGTTATGCAAGATATAGTTTGTTATCTCATAACCACTTTTTCTCTAAGCATATATATATATATATATATATATATATATATATATATATATATATATATATATATATCTTCCCAATTTCTTGTGTAAATTTTTTGATCATGAAATGAATTCAATATTAAAGAATATGAATCAGAGATTCACTTCATCTAAACTAAATTTGAGTTTCAACATGGTATCATTTGCCTATTTATCCAATCTTCCACTTCGTTTCCTTGCTCTGCTAGATCTATTTCTAGCATGTAGCTCCCTTCCATGGAAGAAGTTGATTACTCATCGCCATTCTCTAAGAGTAGTGCGACTACCATCGAAGATCTTGTGGCTTTTGGAGGCTTGTCTTCATCCTCTTCGTTTGGGGCAAAACTATCCATCAAACTCCAAGATAATAACTACCTGTTGTGGAATCAACAAGTTGAAAGTGTGATTCTCTCACACAAACTTCATAGCTATGTAGTGAATTCAAAGATTTTGAGAATGATCAAGACGAGTGAAGATTGACGGTAGAACTTTGTATCATTAGAATAAGAGACATGGATGGTGCAGAATCAAGCTCTGTTCACATGGTAGGTTTCGCTAATAATTTACTGTCTCAAGTATTTCTGCAAATCTTGCTCAACATAAACCTGCTTCTAGTCGTGGTAGAACATGTTTGAGTGGACGTGGATGTAGTGGTAGGTTTCATGGTCGTGGACACTCAAAGGGTGGATGTGTCAACAATCACTACGCCAAAAATGACTTTTACTAGCGCACCTTAGACAGCGCTTTTATGCAAAAGCGTTGCTATAAGTTAAATAAAAAATAAAACACGGAAACTGTATACGAAAAAGAGTAAAAGTGCTGCTAAAAGGTCTACCTTAGACAGCGCTTTTTGAAAAGCGCTGGTAAAGGACAACATTAGCCAGCGCTTCTGGGAAGCGCCGCTAAAGGCCTATATTAGCCAGTGCTTTTCTCAAAAGCGCTTTCTAGAGTCATATAAATTTAAAAAAAAAAAATCTCAAAAGCGCTGCTAAAGGCCCATATTAGCCAGCGCTTGTCAAAAGCGCTACTAAAGGCCTATATTAGCCAGCGCTTTTTCTCAAAAGCGTTGTCTAAGGTCTTATTAATTAAAATAAAAAATTGAATAGTATCAGTATTCTATTTTTCATATCTCTATTCTTTCCCTCTCTGCTGCGAACTGCGAACGACGAGAACGAACGAAGAACAGCTCTCGCCACCGTCCTCCACCGTCTCGGTTACAGTCTCGCCGTCGTCCTTCCTCCATTGTCCTCCACCGTCCTCCACCGTACTACACCGTTCTCCACCGTTTCGGTAAGATTTCTTCTTTTCTGTTAGGGTTAACGTTAGAGATGATAAATAGTGGTTCTACAAATGATTTTAGTTTTGAAGTTGATATTGATTGATTTCAATTGTGATTGTTCTTTTCAGATTGTTGTTTGAGGAGAATTTGTTTTGAACCAAGTGCTACTACGAGAAAGGTATTTTATTCTTGCACTCAAAACCATAAACCATGTAGCTCCCTCAGCGCTCGTACTCCGCTGTGACCGTCTCCACTACTGCCTATTTCTGTCACTACAAGTGTCTCTACTCCGCCGTGCCTCGCATCGTCTCTGTTTGTTCTTCACTACTTGTGAATCTCCTTCAAAAAGTAGGAAGTTCTTCATCCCTGTGAACCACTAGAGTTTCTGCCACCATAACCTAAGGTGAATTTTTAACTTAGTGTAATTTCGAAACAAACTCTTTTTTTCTTGTGTTGAAGAAATTAATGCGGTTATGCCACTTTGCAACTGATACAGGAAGTGCAAATGAAAGAAATTGTTACTATTCAAGTTGGTGATTATGCCAATTATATTGGCTCTCACTTCTGGAACTTTCAGGTTTGTAGTCTTTGTTATTTGTTTACGATTTAATGATAGAAAATTTATCTATTTCGCATTCTGTCTGCTTTGTTTATTTGTTTCCAATGGTTTGAATTTGAAATGCTTTTTTCTTTTCTTTCTAATTATGCTATAATTAATGTGTGTTCAATTGTTAGGATGAGTTGATTGGGTTGGCTGGGGATCCTCAAGCTGATTCAGTCTTCAAAAATCAGGATCTTAACATGGATGTGCTTTATCGTACTGGTGAGACACATCAGGTGCAATTTTCTGTAATTTATATATTTAATTGTTGTTATTTTGAAAAGAAAAGAAAAAATCTTGTATTTGATTATAAGTTTTTTGGTGATAGATTATTGAATATGGTCTTGTTTGCATTTTGGGCTTATCTAGTTGGTCGACTTCTTATGGCTGTATATTATAGTTTTGCTGCGAAACTTGACATTGCTGCAAAGTGCAGGCAAATGTGGTCGGATTGCGGTTGTGATGGCATTGCGTTAACCTTGAAAACCTTTATATTGAAGATGTAATTGGGGTTGTAGACTTCAATCTAGAATTACGGGCTCCATTCCTTCCACGTGTTTTATCCCTGTGCACCAATGCTAGCCTTTAAGTAGTGGTGAAATAGGTTCTTTTACGAGTTAACTATTAACTAATAACTAGTACTTGAATGTCTAGATGGATAATTTTTGTAATAGTTAAAATTGCAACTAATGATACGAGTTTATAGATTAGAAGCATTAGCTGTTATACTTATGCTTATACCATTTTACTTAAATGTGTGCAGGGCATCGATACATACACTCCTCGCGTAGTCTCAATAAACATGAGAGGTATTTAATTTATATGCTTTTATATTGAAAAAACATATCAGTATGAATTTTGTTCTTTTCATTAGATCTATTTGTTGGTATTGTTGTTTATTCAGTTGACACCAATATGTGGTTGTGAAGGATTTATGGTCAGTCTTACATTCAACTGAATTATGTAAAGAAATAGAATCATAAAACTTTGTACTAGCATGTAAAGGTTCAGTGATGCTGTGAATCAAATTAAATGGTTTTTGTGTTGAAATAGAAATCAGATGGGCATGTTAAGTTGATAGGAAAATTGTAAACAATATAAACAAGAGGACCGATTATATTATAATTAAAACTTACAATTTCAAAAGCAGAAGACAACTTATTTTGAAATTCTTCAATGGCTTATTCCTGCTTTAATCTCTCTTGTGTTACTAACATCTTCATGGTTTTAGTTTTGATGTTGATATTGATTGCTTTCAATTGTGATTGTTCTAAATATTCATGTGTATATTTATTTATTTATTTATGTGAATTGTTCTAAATATTCATTTATATTTTATTAGCATTATACAAGCTTTTTGAGCACAAAGAGATATCCAAGTACCAAAGAGGAGAGCCAACAACATTACATGGATTGGAGTGAAGGTATATTAATTATTACATTTTTTATTATATTAGTGATGATACTTGATAAAACTTAGGATTTATCCATATTTTCTTTTCATGTGTAGTGTCCTCGGCAACGTAATGATATAGATTGCGGTTATTTCATGTTGAGGTTTATGAGAGAAACTCTTTTTTTGGATCGAATAGAGATTCCATCCGATGTATGTATTTCTAACTTATGAGTTATTTTAATATTTAACACATATTTCTCATATAATTAAATAGTTGAAACTAAATCAAACTATGTTATATTATTATGTAGTACTTTGATGAATTCAAGTGTGCGTATTACTCAAGAGATCATTTGGATGAAATTAAAGAGGATTGGTGTCAATTCATTATTGAGCTCGGAGTTTTATAAGGTATATTGTACTCTTACTTTAATTGATGAGAATTTTGAGTATGTATAACTTTGTAACTATAGACATTGTTTATGTCTTGTTTTAATTGAATTACAATCTTTTTGTGTTGTTTCAAGTTATATGTGCAAAGTAGAAGATAGAGTTATATTGATGTGCATTGCTTTTTGCTTAGCATTTCTATAAGTAATATGTAGATTTGAAGCAAAATATTTTGTTGGATGAAATGATTTGTATCATCAATTGTTTTGTATATATAAATTGTTGGATGAAAATTGTATATATAAATAGGCAAAATTGGTGCGTATATATTGGTTTGAAGCTCCAATTTATGATATTTTGGTGCAAAATGTGGTTGAAAAACAGGTGCAAATTGTGGTTGAAAACCTGGTGCAAATTGTGGTTTAAAAACAGGTGCATATAAACTGTATAAAACAAACAGCGCTTTTTTTAAGTAATTTATATAAAAAAATTCGTATACCTTAGACAGCGCTTTACACTAAAAGCGCTGTCTAAGGTGGGGTTTAGACAGCGCTTTCGCAAAAAGCGCTGGATAAAGTGGGGTTTAGACAGCGCTTTGACCAAAAAGCGCTGTCTAAGGTATACCAAAAAAAGCAAAAGCGTTGTCTAAGGTATACTAAAAAAAGGCAAAAAGCGTTGTCTAATGTTAGTCTGAAAAAAACAAAAAGCGCTGTCTAAAGCACCATTTAGACAGCGCTTTTACAATAAAAGCGCTGTCTAAAATATAAGCAAAAGCGCTGTCTATTGTAAAAGCGCTGTCTATTGTAAAAGCGCTGTCTAAAGCGGTGCTTTGACAGCGCTTTTTCAGTCAAAGCCCCCCTTTAGACAGCGCTTTTGGCATTAACCAAAGCGTTGTCTAATCTTTTAGCAGCGCCAGTTTAGACAGCGCTTTTAAGCGCTGTGTAATGCCAAAAAAAAGCGTTGTCTAAAGGCTTTTATGGCATAGTGAATAGACCTACATGTCAGCTTTTTGGAAAGTATGGTCATGCAGATCTTAACTGATGGCACATATATGATGAATATTTTGTTCCCTTGACTCGTCCTCCAAGTTTTCAAGGAAATGCACCAGCGAGTTAGAGTCATGTCCAAATTGAAGCACCTTTTGTCCCTAGTAGCTTTAATGCTCCCACGACAAATATGGAAACCACTGATCCACATATGTACACTGAGGAGTATTCCATGCCACATGAGCTTGAGTCTTAAGAGTGGTTCACTTATTTAGGTGCATCACATCACCTTACTTGTTTTGATTCTTGCATTCAATATAAAACTACTTATTTAAGTAATGATAGAGTCAAAATTGGGAATGGTCAAAGTTTGTCCATTAAATTTATTAGTTCTTCATGGTTTGTGCCTCAGGACTCTCCTCATACTAAACTTGTGCTTAAGCATATCCTACATGTGCTTGAAATTACTAGAAATTTGTTACCTGTGTCCAAGTTTGCAAAGGATAATTGTGTCATGTTTGAATTTTGTCCTAACAAAAGTTTTGTGAAATCTCAGGTTTCTAATCAAGTTTTCCTTGAAATGTATCTTGTTGAGAATGGTTTGTATAGATTTCCTCATATTCGCTTGCTTCAGCCACAAGCTTATGGCATTGCTTCCCTTCCCTCAAATAATTCTATACCTAGTCCTTGGCCAGCTATTGAATCTAGTCATAAAATAATTTTAGCCAATTGTAATTTTAATGATGACCTTTCTCTATGGCACTATAGACTAAGGCATATAAATTTTCCTACTGTGAGACATGTTCTCACTCTATGTAATATTAAAGTTCATAATAAAGCTACACAAAAAATTTACATCTCTTGTTGCCTAGGTAAACCTCACAAGATCCATGCTCCTCATTCCCTCATTGTGTGTGAATCCACTATTGATCTAGTGTACATTGATATTTGGGGCCCTGGCCCTTTTGTGTCTAATACTAGTTTTCACTATTGCATTATTTTTGTTGATGCATGTACCAAGTACACCTGTATTTATTTTCTTAAACATAAGTTAGATGTTATGGCTGCTTTCAAGTTGTTCCATGTGTAACATCCCAACTTTAGTTATTTATTTTTTTGAATTTATAATAATATATATTGATTTATTTACACTACTACGGAAAACATATACAACAATGGTTGGAAAAGAGATAACATCACACGTGACCTGTCGTTGTTATGTAGCGTGTGGTTGTATATGCGCTACTTACAATCACGGTCTTATAACCATTGTATAAAACCCGAAAGCATGCGATATATTATCACGGTTGATAACCTAACCGTTGTAATATATTAAATGTCCCTGGTTCGATTTCCAACGCATTTTATGTGTATAGCCACGGTCTTCTATAACAACTGTGGTTAAATTATATATGATAACTATACAACCACGATCATGATTAAAAACCGTCATTAAATTATATGATTTTTTAAAAAATATATTTTTGCATTTTGAAATTTTTCCATTTTTTAACCTGTATCGTTTAAACAGCAACTGCAATTGAAGATATATTTCTGCATTGTGTTCCATTTTATAACTTGTATTGTTTAAACTGTAATAGAACAGAAACAACAATTAAATATATATATTAAAACACTCAAACTCAAATACTTATTTATTTCATCAAATCAAACATATATATATATATATATATATATATATATATATATATATATATATATATATATCATGTTTGAGGACCCCTAAGCGCGTTGAACATATACACCTAACATTTACGAATGTCTACAAAGTCTTCGCATGGGAATGGTGTTTCGTCATTAAAAGTCTGCATAAAATATACCAGATTAAGCTCATTATTGAGGACCCATAAGCGTAGTGTAAACAATTCATTACATATAATATAATATATATATATATATGATCCCATTTATCAACAATGTCGGCAAAGACAATGTTTAACATGTGTTTCATTATATAATAACCACACTCAAATCTCTTTGGTTGTTTCCTCGTCTACAAAAATAAATATTAATTTCATGAATGTTATAAACACACATGCATGTAAATATATATATATATATATATATATATATATATATATATATATATATATATATATATATATATATATATATATATATATATATATATAAATAAATTTCACAAGTAATATAGCCACTTACATTAGGCAAGATAAATGTTGAATTTTTTCTAATATTGTTCAACATATTGTGTCGCTGCACAACATTGTACATTGAAAATATTTTACGGATTAAACCAATTATAAAGTCAAAGAAAATATATATTAATAAAAAGTTTAATATAAACATAAACTTACTCATTAATAATTTGCCTCATTTTATGTTCGAGTAGTCTATGTAAGGAACACAATGTCGTTATCATATTCGTCCTAAGCGATATGATGATCAATTGCCAATGATCACTGAATAAACACGAGCATATATATAATTAGTATTTTCTAAAACAAAACTGTCTATAAAAGATAAACCACAATTTCAAAATTACTTACGCATTGAAAAATGATGCTAAGTAACATTCTTTTTCCCCTTGACTTAACCGTTCTGAAATGTAGGACTCAATCTCTTTTGGATTATTATTCGTCCATCGAATACTATACGGATCCAAGATGCCATAAATATTCGATTTATTTAACTTTATACATACACGATGAATGTACCAAAATAGTTAAACAAAATTCAAAAAATAAGTAAGGAAATACAAAAATGATAATGTACTATAAATAATGACATGTTTGTTCAAATATATTCTTACATGCACCAAATTTGTAATATCCATAGAGAAAATCTCGTACGTTACTAGGAGAAGAATAAAAGGGCTCTACATATGGACAATGCTCTAGAGGAAGAGAATACGGGTCATCGTTTTTCGTAACCAAAACGTATAACGTGGCAATTTCATTTGCAGAAGGATCCAATAACTCATTGACCTCTTTAGCGGGGGCGGCTGAACAATTACTTCCTTTAGTGCTAGCATGACGTACAACATATGTTTGGGGAACTTGATCATCAATATTATCATCATTTTCATCCGTACGTTGTGGTAAGGATCCACTTATTCTCTGCAACATAACAATTATTTTGAACACAATACATAATAAACACATTTCTATATTTTATAACTTTTCAGATAAAACACAATATATCATACAATTCATATAAAACACTAGCATTTCAGATAAAACACTTACCGCATATAAATTTTCTAACTTTTCTATGTCTTTCTTCCGAATTTCCCGCTCGGCTTCTAACATCTTCCTCTGTTCTTCTAACTCCTTCTCAACAACCGCAAGCTTTTCTCTTTGCTCTTGTAATTTGATGTTTTCGGTGCTTTTTTTGGTTGGACCAAAGAATAATCTCAAGCCGACGCCTTCTCTAACACCACGAACGCCCGACACGCTCATTTGTTCCAATAACCTTGACTAGTATATCATGTCGTGGTTCTGCAACAAATGAGCCTCCACAGGCCTCCTCAACCAACACATCCTACACAACATGCATGATAATATTAATATTGTAATTACCAGAGAATTTAAATAACACATAACATACACACAACAAATCATACTTACAATTTTCTCAGCAACTTCTCTTGATGCATCTAATGTTACTCTCCATTTGGTCTTAGTCGAGCTCTCTTCCAATTCTCATGCCTTGACGATGGAGATGGGTTGCGATCATGACTAATGGAATCCTTATCTCTCATTTGTTGTTTTTTTCCTCCATCGTTTTTTTCTCTAATTTCTTGTAACCCCTGCGAGACAATCTATGGGGGTAAATGTTTTTCGCTTTATTTTATATTCCTGCTTTACTTTTAGTCTGTTACAAACATAGTGAAAATATGATTAGTATCTATAAATCATTAGCATCCAATTATCAAGATAAATAAGACTAGTACTAACCAGGAATTTCTCAGAAAGACGACTCTTTGTAAACTTTTTCCAAACCTTCTTCGAGAGAAAACTATACCTCACACATGGACACTCAAGACCAATATTAGGCTTCCTAATGTAGTCACACATGAGTCGTGACTTAAAGTTCCTCCAACACGTACCAGCATGACTTACCCACTTTTTTTTTAAGTGCTTATTACCATTCGTAAACTCAAAGATCATCTACATTTAAATTCATAAGAATGTATTAGAAATTATAGAAGTCATATCGAAATAATGAAAATTAAATCTAATACCTTAACGTTTGTCCATATGCTATCTTTGACATCATCTACCACTTATTTCTAATCATCTATCAATATACTAAGTTTGCTATGTCTAAGGAACGCAACATAACTCTTAAAAAGAGAATAATATTCACCATCAATTACTATATAATACGAATCAAACAAGATAGGCAATTTGATATTAGATTTGTGGATTTTTGTTACTTTGGTAAGCATTGTGGCACCTCTTTGTGACCTTTTCTTTTTTATTTGAGTATCACTTATCATAGTTTCCTCTCCACTAGATGAAGAATATGACGAAGACGACGTCTATTTTCAAAAACAACAACAACCTCAACAACAACAACAACAACAACAACAACAACAACAACAACAACAACAACAACAACAACAACAACAACAACAACAACAACAACAACAAACTCTTTCATCTATTATCACATACACATTCAACAACAACAACAACAACAAACTCCTTCAAAGATTATCACATACACATTCGACAACAACAACAACAACAACAACAACAACAACAACAACAACAACAAACTCTTCCATCTATTATCACATATACATTCAACAACAACAACAAAAGATTAATCAATTTTTATGACACACATTTAACAAGAACCAGAAAAACAACAACAACAACAACAACAATAGAAACTGAAGTTTACTGTACATGCATGGGAAAAATGTTTTACGTACCGTAAACGTGATGACTAAGTAAATGTGAATATTTGGGTTGATATAGATAGTGTTGTTGTTGTATTCCTCCTTGACGATGACGATGATGTTAGTGTTGGCGTTGGTGTGTTAGGGTTGAAAATGAACCGATGACGATGACTACGGGTTGAAAATAAATAACGAATACAAAACGAAGAACCGATGATGATGAACGATGATGAACGATGAATCGATGATGATGAACGATGATGAACGATGAATGTGAGGGTTGATATGGTGTTTTGTTTCTCAGCACTGAACGTTAAGGTTGAAATGGTGTATTGTTTCTTAGCAAATAATGGCTACTGAAAAGGCAAGCTAGTTAGCTTGATAAAAATGAATGAATGATACCACCACGGTCAAAAATAAGAATTGTGATGATATGTTACTTACTAAATTAAACTCAACCGTGATGGTATTAAATGTTAAAGAAATGTTAAAAATACAAAGGCGCGACTAAATGTTAAAGAAATAAACCATTTGAGGGTGATGAGATTCGAACCCATGAAAGGGTGATTATATAACCATGGTCGTATGTTTCATCCGTGATTATATCATATCAAAATTTTCATAAGTAAATAAAAGAAACTTATCGCATGTTAAGTAAGACATATCATCACGGTGGAAGCCTAACCGTAGTAGAATTAATGTTACCGAATGTGTATTTTGTAGTAGACTTAAGTGTTATATGTGCTTTATTGAAATTTTTGTTAATTAATTATAATTAGTTAATAATAAAAAATAAGAGATATTTCATAGTTTGGAGAATATAGATATATAGTTTTATTTAAAATTAGGGGGAAAGATGTATTTTTAGTAAAGAGTTAGGGTATGGTGAGAATTAGTGAAAATATTAGAATTATTATTTTAAGTGAATATTTGAATTATTGGAATAATTAATTTAAATATTATTTGAAATAAAAATAAATAATAGAAATAGATATTTAGTGAGGGTGTAAGGGGAATTGAAATGTGAAAAGAGTAAGTGGAGTATTATATTAGAATAAATAGTAAAGTGAGGGGAGCTTTTCGAGAGTATGTGCAAAAGTTGGGAAAAGAGACTGAAAGAGAAAGAGAGACATATCTAGAAGGATTCAGAGAGTGAGAAAAAATCCCCAAGGCAAGAAAGTTCAATGATCTTCAAACCTTCGAGATAAGCATGGAGAAATTATTCATGTATGAGTGTTTAAGCAGGTGGATAGTGAGGGTTCCTTACCCTCGTTCCTTCTTCCCTTTTTATTTGCATTTTGATAATGTTTGAGGCCAAAGATGGTTTATACAAAACCTTCTAAGGCGATTGTTATGATAAGATTTTCATACTCTATTGAGTGATATGTGTGCATTCTTGTATTTTGATTTGATACATATGTTAGTGCCATGTGATAAGGCAAGAGCATAAATGTTGAATTTTCCTTTTTGATCAGGTGAATGTTGAATTGAGATTTTTGTTGTTGCCTTATGATAAGGCGGGAGTTAGAATGTTTAATTTTCAATCGCTATGTTTATAGGTATGTTTTTGGGGTGGTGATAAGTCAAATAAGCAAAATATGTAGTTTCCAATCTATTCAATAGGGAGAAAATTCAAAAAGAAATCGCAGGTAGACATAGAAGGAGATTGATCGCCTTATTTCATGCATAACTTGAGTTTCGTAAGTTTGTTTGAGGTGCCGTCAGTTGCGTCAGAAAGCTAACACGATAATCCTTCTTTTGAAGTTAGAAAATTGGGTCTAGGAGCACCACAAAAGTAGCACTTTTCTAGTTTTTATATCATAGACGTAGTCAATTTCAATCATGCGTTGGTCATTGTGTTTCACGCATAACTTGAGATTTATAAGTTTGTTTAAGTGATGTCAATTGCTTTAGAAAGTGAGTTTAATTATCTTTCAAACTGGAAAGTTTCATAATTTTATCATAAGTATGTAATTTTTTGTGCTATTTTAAAGTCATACATTCTGTTTTAGAGTTTCAATCGTGTGATTGATCAAGTTTAATCAAGAAGGTTGAGTTTTGAGTAGTTGGTGATTTCAGTGAACTTTCCTTACCTTTTTTATGAGTTTAAGATTCCTGTTTTATTTGGTTTCAGTTGTTATAGATTTGTCGGAGTTCATTTTGAGTTGTTTAGAGTTGGAGATCAGAATATAGGATACACTTGAGTTGAGTTTGAAGCCTTTTGACATTATAAGGCTGCTTTTTGGGAAATATTTGTATTTGTTTAAGGATGTCGAGCCAAGCGAGTTAAATTGAGTTGTTGAGTAATTTATAATAATATTATTGAGTTGAGTTGAGATTTGAGTAATTTGACTCTTTAGAGTTGTTTTGATAAGGCTAGAGTTGCCTTGAAAATTTGATGCCTTACCCTGTTGGTGGTCTGACATAAGTAATAATGTGATTTACTCTGTTGGTGAGTACTATTGCGATAATATGTTAATATTTTGTACTGTTGATGAGTATGTATGAATATGATATATTTATATGATTAAGTTATAATTGTATAACATATATTCGAGTTGTGTAGTTAAGAGAGAACTATTATGTTGGCCTTGCATTGGAAAATTGTGGTTCAGAGAGAATCTTGTCCTAGGAGAACATTTTTCGAGTACGAGACATAAATGTTGTTTCTTTGATTTTCGAGTTGAATTGTTGCTTATGTGTTTTGAGAATTGTTGATAAGTCTCATGCATTCATATATATCAAAGATAGGCAAGACTTCGGTCCGACGAGGCCCAGTTCTCAGAGAGACCCATCAACGACGTTCATTACGCATAGAGAGTATGTGACAAGTTCCAGTGCTCAAAGAGAGCCAATGACGAGGTCCAATGTTCAGAGAGAGTCAGTGATGAGGACTGATGCTCAGAGAGAGCTAATGACAATCTCATTGTTCAGAGAGAACATTTGTAGAGAAGAATTAGAGACATGGATAATTCCATAAAATAAGTAGGACATCCAAACTTTTGGTACCACATGCATTTTTGGAGGAGAAGTACATTGCATTAATACATTTTCATTGTGATTCATTTTTTTCATTTGCGTATGATTGTGTTGTCCTAATTGTTCTATCCTTATTGTTTTATGCACCATTAACATGTATGAATGTATTATAACCCCCTATTTGTTTCCTTTGTTGTTATTTACGCCGGTGGTGCTGGAACTCAGGTAGAGGATGGTGTAGTTGACCTTCTTCGTTTATTGTTTTTGTATTGTTTAGTTTCCGCGAGTCGTTCTGATAGTATAACTCTCGGGTTAGGGTTATTTGATGATGTTTTATGCAATTTGTTGAGTTTATTTGACTTAATATTTTAATAAATTTGAGTAATGTTTCATGAGATCATTCAAGATGTTTTTAATTGTTTAATTCTGCTGGGATTATTTTTTTGAGAAATATGTTTAGGCTGAGAAAATGTGATACCCTTTTTTAGTTTTTATCTCTGCATTATGTTTTAAAATCATATGCTGGGTTTAGGGTATTACACCATGCATATGTCACGACCCAATTTCAGACCCCTGTCAAAGCAGTCAAATCCGACTTTGGTGGAGAATACAAATCTTTCGCCAAGTTTCTCTGTGAACTAGGAAATATTCACAGGCTCACATGTTCTCACACATCCCATCAGAATAGATCTTTTGAACAAAAACACAGACATTTTGTTGCAATGGGGCTCTCACTTGGCACATGCTTCCATACCTCTAACCGTTTGGGATTACAACATTACCATGGCAACTTACATTATCAACATGCTTCGTACTACTGGCTTACCGAGTTTATCTCACCTTATTTTACATTACACAAGAAACTACCTATCTACTAGTCTCTCAAGGTGTTTGGGTGCTTATGTTTTCCCTTACTCATAACCTAAACCAACACAATCTCCAGTTTCAAATTAAAGAGTGTATTTTCTTGGGTGTATCTTCTTAACACAAGGGCTACAAGTGCCCTAATAAAGATGGCAGGATTTATATCTTCAAGGATGTCTCCTTCAATGAGTACAAATTTCCCTAATCTTTTCTTTTTCCAATTACGGCGGGTGGTTTTGACCACAAGGCATCAATTTCATCCTTATATCGGCCTCGGCAAACTAGCATGACAAGTACCTCTGGTCTTATTCCTGCAGATTCAGTGATTGTAATTCCTGCTTCCAACCCTCCCTTGGTTGTTGCTATAGTGATGTACCAATTCATATCACAGTCTCAAGTGATGAACCAATTCTTCCTGAGATCCCTTGTGACTTATCCTTTTTCAACATTCATTAAGGTGGAGACAAGCCTATCTTCCATGCACATGAAGTGGTCCCTTCTGACCTCTCTCTAGTTGTCTCTTCACATTGTCCAAGGGATTCACTACTCTCTCTTGTCATTAAAGGTGTGAAAAGTACCCAATAAGGGGGGTTGAATTATGTTTTATGTTTTCTTTAATTTAACTTCTGATCAGAGTTTCAGAATCAGAACTGGTGTTCAGATTCTGTTTTAATTCATTGGCAACTGATATAACAAAAGTAAACAAATAACAGTAGAAGACATAAAAGATTTATCCTGGTTCTTCCCCTAACTGAGAGTACTCCAGTCCTCTTGCCTCACAAGAGATTTTCATTATAACAACTTCATGATTACAATCGCTTATGCTTATAGCACATGTCTAAGATTTCTGCTCACATCCTCTGACCGAGCCACCTGCTCTTCTGGCCATCCATACTAAGACTTCATTACTCATATCCTATGACCGAGCCACCTGCTCTTCTGTCCATCCAGACTGAGACTTCATTGCTCACATCCTATGACCGAGCCACCTACTCTTCTGGCCATCCAGACTGAGACTTCCTTGCTCAAGTTGTAACACCCTTTTCTACCCCCAAATAATGTTGTAGCAGAAACAACTCAAATATCAGAGTAAAACATCAAAATCACCTCAAAGGGTGCACATTTCTCATTAAAATCAAAATAATACACTTTTCCCTATAAACAAAGGGTTTTCCTCAAAATAAGTCAAAAGCCTTCATATGGCAGCGGAACTCAAAATTCTCAATTAAAAGGTTTTCAACAAACATCGTACTAGTCAAAAATAATGCCACATCATCAAATGTCAACAGAATAAGGAAACAACATAGCTCGACTCAAAGGACCCCAACCCGATGTTACACTATCAGAGCAAGACCCTCTAAATCGACTAAAAGCAAAATAAACTTCAAGGTCCTCGAAGGCATCCACAGCTAAACCTGATCATCTGCACGTTACCCACGTGGAGGCAACATTCAAACAGGTAGGGTGAGTAATCACAATTCATAATAATCATTATAAAACAAGATATACATAAAATGGCATTATCCTCATATACAACATCATCAGGGTCATTTTCAAGGAAAACATCAGGAAGCACCATATCACAAATTCATCAATGCCACATAAAATACAATGCATAACAAGACTCATGCATGTGGTACCAATCGTCATAATCGATGGACACTGGGCCATCACCCCTCCAAAGATCCCCATCAATAGGATCGATCCCGCATTTGGAACCGGAGCACGTCATAATTACCTCATATCCGCACAATGGGAATGAAGCGTCGTCACAGGGTATGCATATGAATGCATGATACACAAACGTCAATAATCAGCGTCATCAAAACATCATTATGTGCATCATCATTCATCAAAACATCATGTTCTTCATGTCGTCATTTATTCATCAAAACATCATGCGTCATCGTCTTATCATCATACATCATACATAAAAAAAGTCATGGTCATCAATATACGTCATAGTAATTCATATCGTCAAGTAATCATACATCAATTATACACAGTTCATAATCATCAATATTCTCATGAAATTCATCTCATCAAGTACTCGTCAAAACATCACGAAATCATCACGTCATAATCATCATTAACGTCACTAACATCATGGTAAAACATTATAAAAAAAATCAGAGCATCCCGACATCAAAACAACACAGCAACATAAACAGAATTTTGCGAACAGCAGGCATTCGCTCTTGGATTCGCTAGGCGAACCTGTTCGCTACAATCTTCGCTTAGCGAAGCGGCCAGTGAACCCCACAGACACCATACTAAGACACCAAAAACCACCCTCTGTCATACTCGCGGGTTTATTCCCTTAGCGGACCCACTCGCTGGTTCATTCGCTTAGCGAGACGTCCAGCGAATCCCCACTTCCACTCCAGAATCATCTCAGTATCCACACTCATGTTATCGCGCATTCGCTGCGCTGCTCGCTTCACGAACCTTGGCAAACATTCTCCTAGCGAAGCAATGGTTCGCCTAGCGAACCTACGATTTCAGCAAATCGTTGCTACGCATCAGTAGCTTCCCAGCCTCAAAAGCACCTGCGATTACAGTCCTAAATGACCCAAAATCATCCCTACAACAGTCCTAATACATCACAGCAATTAAAGGCCTAAAACCTATGTATGTTAGGTCGATTTGTGACCCTATGGGAAACCTTAAATCCCCTAAACCTTCAAAACTCTCAAGCTCCCCATAAACTCCATAGATCCTTCACCACAAGGTTAAAACTACAACAATGGGGAAATCTGCCCCAAAGGTCTATTTTTATCCGATTAAATTCAACCCTTAATAATCGATTCACAAAATACCTTCAAATCATCAACCCGTCACAAAAATCCCATAAACCCTCAAACACAAAACAACCACTTCAATTACATCGAATCCTATAATGAAAACAATGAAAGGTAATTACTCCCCATACCTTATATTATCGAATCTGAGCTTTCTCTATCGATCCTGCGGAAACCTTCACGAATTCCTCGCCTTTTCCCTTTTTCCTTAGAGCTCTCCCTTCTTTCCTTATTTTCACGGTTAACCAAAAATGAACCCTATTCTCAAAATCCTCCTTTTATATTCACTCTAACCCTTGGGCTTCTAAATTGGGCTTTCTCCATAATACCCTCACTAATCCTCATCAAAAGTCTATCTTACCCTTAATTCCTTTAATATTATTTAAAATAAATAATAATACATTATATCTCATAATATACATCACTATTTAATTAAATAACCAAAATTTCACAAAATCACCGACATCCACCCGAATCACCAAAATTCACGAATATAATATTTAAATAAATTAAATAAATATTCTTACGAAATTTGGGGTGTTACAACTCTCCCCCACTTAAAGGATTTTCTCCCTCGAAAATTACCTCAAGGAAACAGAGTCGGACACGACCCCCCTCAACTGATCTCTACACCTCAAGTCCAACTTTCCTCATTCTTAGATCTTCTTAACCTTTGCAGGTATCTCTTACAAAATTTCAGGTCCGAGTGCAACACTCTCGCCTGACCCATACCAACACAATGGAGTCCTACACCTCCTTCCACACAAACTTCATACAACGTCATTCCAACACTAGCATGAAAAATGTAAATGACCATCCCACGATCCACCTTGACCCAACACACAAGCCCTCGACAATTCCTCTAAAGACTGGGTGACCCTCTATGTTTGTCCATCCGTCTGCGGATGATAGGCAGAACTCATCCTCAACTTAGTACTCAAAGCATCTTGCAACTCTTTCAAAACCTCGAAAAATCTCGGATCTCTATCTGACACAATAATCGAAGGTATTTTATGCAACTTCACAATCCCTCAATACCCATCTTAGCTAGCTTCCGTAAGGATTGATCAACCTTCATCGATACGAATGAGTCGATTTAGTTAATTCTTCCACCATCACCCAAAAGAACCACTCCCTTCCTGAGTCTTCGGCAATCCTGACACAGAAATCCACGGACATACTATCCCATTTCCCTTCTGGAATACTCAACGGTTGCATCATACATAAGGCCTCTGATGCTCAATCTTCGACTTTTGACGATTTAAACACGCAACAATAGCCTCTGCAATATCCTTCTTCATAGAACACTTTCCTCGCTCTCTAGAACATCTAGAACACAAACTCTATCTCGAAACCTCATCACACTATTCTTATCAATCCGGAAGTCACCTCCGTTATCTTGGTTAATTCAAAGTCAATTGGTCAACCATCTTTAATTCAGATTGCTGCCCCACTCCGATTTCTTCCAGAATACCACTCATCAATTTCAACATTCTCAACTTCACACTGTCAGAAGTCTTCTCACAAACCAAACTTAAATCTCTGAACTGTCCAATTAATTCCAACTCTTTCACCATAAGCATCGACATATGCAATGACCTTCTGCTCAATGCATCGGCCACCACGTTTGCTTTGTCCAGATGATAACTCAAATCAAAATCGAAATCCTTCAACAGCTCTAACCACCTTCTCTGCCTCATATTTAATTCTTTCTGATCAAATAGTACTTCATACTTTTATGATCACTGAACACCTAAAATTTAGAGCCAAATAGATAATGTCTCCAATTTTCAACACAAACACCACCGCGGCCAATTCCAAGTCATGTGTAGGAAAATTCCTATCATAAACTCGCAATTGTCTCGAAGCATAGGTAACAACTTGTTCATTCTGCATCAATACTCCACCAAGACTCATCTTCTACGCATCACTGTACACCACAAAAGATTCACTCGGGTTAGTCAAAATCAACACCGGAGCGATCATCAATCTCTTCTTCAATCCTACAAAACTCTCTCCACAAGCTACATCCCACACAAAAGCTTGACCCTTTCGAGTCTATTGAGTCAAAGGTAATGCCCACTTAGAAAAACTCCAATAAACTTACGGTAATAACCCGCCAATCCCAGAACTTCGTATCTCAGTAGCAGACCTCGGCGGCTCCCACTGCAACACCGCATCAATCCTAGAAGGATCAACAGCAATGCTACCACTTGAAATCACATGGCCCAAAAAACTCACTTCCTTCAACCAGAACTCATACTTCGACAACTTCACCTACAACTTCTTCTCTTTCAACACCTATAACACAGTCCTTAAATACTCAGCGTGCCCTTTTCCAGATCTAGAATATATCCAGATATCATCGATAAACACCACCACAAACTTATCCAAATACTCATGAAAATCTGATTTGTATATTCCACGAACACCAGTTGCACTAGATACACCGACGACGTCACATCATACTCATAGTTACCATCCCTCGTCCTGAAACTGTCTTCGGAATATCATCAAGCTTAACACAAATCTGATGATGACCCGACCTCAAATCAATCTTGTTAAACACACCGACACCTACTAACTGATCCATCAAATCATCGATTCTCGGAAGCGAATACTTATTCTTAATAGTCACTTTAATCAACTGTCTATAATCAACACAACCTCATAATACCATTTTCTTCTTCACCTACATCACAGGGGCACCTCACAGAAAAACACTCGGTCGAACAATTTCCTCTCAAACAATTCTTCCATCTATTCCTTCAATTCACTTATTCAGAAACATACATTCTGTATGCAAACACCGACATCGAGCTTGCATCGCGTACCAGGTCGATAGCAAGTTACACTCCACACTACAGTGGTAAATCATTGATATCTCGTGGGAACACCTCCAAATAGTCATACACCACTGCATCCCTTATGCCTTCCAATAATCCAACATCATAACACCTTTGCACCATCTTTCACAGACTCACCCACTTGCTTCACAGAATAAACAACTCTTCACCTTCGTCGAAATTAGATTCAGGTGATCGTCAGGAATTACACACCATTGGCATATCACTAGCCACCACCCTGTTCTCTATCCCTCAAAAGCAGACATCAACAATACCTAACTGTTCTCCTCAAGATATTCCAACTTGACCGACAGGCAAGAAACTCTAATTCTTCTTATCTTCAAGTCTATTAGTCTGCATCAACTCATCAAAATAATCCATAA
Organism: Lathyrus tuberosus; assembly: GCA_022829125.1. Classification (NCBI taxonomy): domain Eukaryota; kingdom Viridiplantae; phylum Streptophyta; class Magnoliopsida; order Fabales; family Fabaceae; genus Lathyrus; species Lathyrus tuberosus. The sequence continues at coordinate 21,614,345 of JALAZF010000026.1, read as the reverse complement.
GCACTCGGCTTAACCTCAACAATTCACTGCGCACACTACTCAAGCTCGCAAGACACGTCTATCCCATCCAACGTGACCCCGTCTATTATCAACAAGAGATTAAGGGTGATCAGTTCCTCAATTTGTCAATAACAGCCAACCATCATGAGGTGGTACAAACTATCTTACCAAACTATTGTAGCATCCAACATCACACTTAGCCATTGCTCCACACTCGAAACACCTTGGAGAAGCACCATCTTCTCCCCCACTTGTTTCATTCCCAACCTGCAAATGGAAAACAAAACAAGCATCGATAGTGTTTTCACACACATGTCGCACACTAGGGAATAGACAACATTAGACAACCTGGCCGGACGGACCGACCTGCTATGATACCACTAATGTAACACCCTTTTCTACCCCCAAATAATGTTGTAGCATAAACAACTCAAATATCAGAGTAAAACATCAAAATCACCTCAAAGGGTGTACATTTCTCATTAAAATCAAAATAATACACTTTTCCCTATAAACAAAGGGTTTTCCTCAAAATAAGTCAAAAGCCTTCATATGGCAGCGGAACTCAAAATTCTCAATTAAAAGGTTTTCAACAAACATCGTACTAGTCAAAAATAATGCCACATCATCAAATGTCAAAAAAATAAGGAAACAACATAGTTCGACTCAAAGGACCCCAGCCCGATGTTACACTATCAGAGCAAGACCCTCTAAATCGACCAAAAGCAAAATAAACTTCAAGGTCCTCGAAGGCATCCACAGCTAAACCTGATCATCTGCACGTTACCCACGTGGAGGCAACATTCAAACAGGCAGGGTGAGTAATCACAATTCATAATAATCATTATAAAACAAGATATACATAAAATGGCATTATCCTCATATACAACATCATCAGGGTCATTATCAAGAAAAACATTAGGAAGCACCATGTCACAAATTCATCAATGCCACATAAAATGCAGTGCATAACAAGACTCATGCATGTGGTACCAATCGTCATAATCGATGGAAATTAGGCCATCACCCCTCCAAAGATCCCCGTCAATAGGATCGATCCCGCATTTGGAACCGAAGCACGTCATAGTTACCCCATATCCGCACAATGGGAATGAAGCGTCGTCACAGAGTATGCATATGAATACATGATACACAAACGTCAATAATCATCATCATCAAAACATCATTATGTGCATCATCATTCATCAAAACATTGTGTTCGTCATGTCGTCATTTATTCGTCAAAACATCATGCGTCACCGTCTTATCATCATACATCATACATAAGCAACTCATGGTCATCAATATACGTCATAGTAATTCATATCGTCAAGTAATCATACATCAATTATATACAGTTCATAATCATCAATATTCTCATGAAATTCATCTCATCAAGTACTCGTCAAAACATCACGAAATCATCACGTCATAATCATCATTAACGTCACTAACATCATGGTAAAACATCATAAAAAATCAGAGCATCCCGACATCAAAACAACACAGCAACATAAATAGAATTTCGCGAACAGCAGCCATTCGCTCTAGGATTCGCTAGGCGAACCTATTCGCTACAACCTTCGCTTAGCGAAGCGGCCAGCGAACCCCACAGACACCACACTAAGACACCAGAAACCACCCTCTGTCATACTCACGGGTTTATTCGCTTAGCAAACCCACTCACTGGTTCATTCGCTTAGCGAGACGTCCAGCGAATCCCCACTTCCACTCCAGAATCATCTCAGTATCCACACTCATGTTATCGCGCATTCGCTGCGCTGCTTGCTTCGCGAGCATTGGCGAACATTCGCCTAGCGAAGCAATGGTTCGCCTAGCGAACCTAGGATTTTAGCAAATCGCTGCTACGCATCTGTAGTTTCCCAGCCTCAAAAGCACCTGCGATTACAGTCCCAAATGACCCAAAATCATCCCTACAACAGTCCTAATACGTCACAACAATTAAAGGCCTAAAGCCTACGTATGTTAGGTCGATTCGTGACCCTATGGGAAACCTTAAATCCCCTAAACCTTCAAAACTCTCAAGCTCCCCATAAACTCCATAGATCCTTCACCACAAGGTTAAAACTACAACAACGGGGAAATCTGCCCCAAAGGTCTATTTTTATCCGATTAAATTCAACCCTCAATAATCGATTCACAAAATACCTTCAAATCATCAATCCGTCACAAAAATCCCATAAACCCTCAAACACAAAACAACCACTTCAATTACATCGAATCCTATAATGAAAACAATGAAAGGTAATTACTCCCCATACCTTAGATTATCGAATCTGAGCTTTCTCTATCGATCATGCGGAAACCTTCACGAATTCCTCGCCTTTTCCCTTTTTCCTCAGAGCTCTCCCTTCTTTCCTTCTTTTCACGGTTAACCAAAAATGAACCCTATTCTCAAAATCCTCCTTTTATATTCACTCTAACCCTTGGGCTTCTAAATTGGGATTTCTCCATAATACCCTCACTAATCCTCATCAAAAGTCCGTCTTACCCTTAATTCCTTTAATATTATTTAAAATAAATAATAATACATTATATCTCATAATATACATCATTATTTAATTAAATAACCAAAATTTCACAAAATCACTGACATCCACCCGAATCACCAAAATATAATATTTAAATAAATTAAATAAATATTCTTACGAAATTTGGGGTGTTACACAAGCAGCACTTGAGACTTCCTACTCACGCCCCTCAGACGGAGACTTTCCCTTTGCTCAATCAACCTAGCTGAATAAGACTTTCACAGCTCAAGTACTTAAGCAATGAGACTTATGTGGCTTAAGCGTTTTGGCTTAAGACTTGTTGCTTGAATCCCAATGAGACAAGACTTTTGCTCAAGCACATAGCAAGAGACTTTGATCTAAACTGCTAAACAGACCCAGTAGGATAGAGAACAGGGTGTACATGATACAAGTATCAGAGGTACGGGAAATCACCATAACAAAGACCTAAAGCACTTAAGATTTCTAAGTTATACAATGTTTAAGAAATCTTAAGGTTTTTACAATTTCAACCTACAAACAGAAAATCCGCATATTACAATAGAGTTGATAATTGCTTGATCTCTACTCCTTCGTCTAGAGAATCCTTGTTCTTATTTTCAGTGAGAACCTTCAGCCATATTTATAGCCTTTGCAGAAAACTAGTCGTTAAGGAAGTAACTTGATCATGTGTCTTTGTCTTTGCCCCATAGTACAAGAGACGTTGAAGATGGATGCATAGCAGATTCTGAATCCAGTGTGTAACACTTTTAACCTTTGGGTCTTCAAGAGGTTCTCGTACTGATAAAGCCATTGGAAGTAGTCATCCATAAAGCATGTCAGCTTTTCTTGAGCCTTGCAATCTGACTGACAAACTGATAAGACAGTACAGTTTACTTTCTGCAGTACGGACGGCTTCCAGCTTTATCACCAACTCTAAGTGGTACTAGATTCTGATATATAATTTCCAAGTGTAGTGACTCGTCTAAATACTGGACCTTCAGCACCAAAGTCTGCGCCAAGCCACACCAGCAAACGTTCTTTAGATTCTGCCACCAAAAGCTAGTAATGAAGCAACTCCCAAGTGTGTCTAAGTAAAACAGATTATGATTATTTATGTACAAGAACAAGAACCTGCATAAATAAAACTCACATCAAATAAATCATTATTCTTTCAATACTTTTGTTATCATCAAAGCTAAAAGAGAATATGTCATGAACAAATCTTGTTCTAACAATCATGTTTTATCTGAGGTTTCTACAAAGGAACATGTTATGAACATGCATCTTATTCTAACTAGGGCCAAGACTGGTCACTATAAGCCTAAAGGATTTTTTACCATCACTGAACCTACTTTAGTTAATGAAGCTCTAGCTAATCCTCAATGGGCCAATTCAATGGAAGTTAAGTATAATACTTTGCTTGCTAACAAGATCTGGTCTCTCACCATGTTTCCTTAACATAGGAAAGTTGTGGGTTATAAATGGGTATTCAAAGTGAAAGAAAATCCTTGTGGTAGTGTTAACAACTACAAGGCTTTCTTGGTTGCTAAGAGTTTTCATTAACAAATAGGTTTGGATTATAATTAAATTTTATCTCCTATTGTAAAACCTATTATAGTCATGGTGATGCTTACATTATATCTCAATCATAAATGAGAGCTTCAACATATTGACATCAATCAAACGTGTTTGAATGGCACCTTGCAAGAAGAAGTGTTCATGCTCCAACCCTTTAGCTTTTCACGTCTTGACAAGTCTCAAGTATGAAAGTTGCATAAGGCTCTATATGGACTCATTTAGGATCCAAGAGAAGTTGCATCAGGTTCTCTTTCAGTTTAGATTTATGTCTAGTAAGTGTGATTACTCCTTGTTTGTCTATTATTATCAAGGCATTATTTTATATGCTCTTGTGGATGTGGATGATATCTTGTTCACTGGTTCCTCCTCAGTCCTAATTCATGATCTCATTGACAAGCTGCATCACAAGTTTACCTTGAAGAAGTTGGGAAAACCTTAATATTTTCTTAGATTTTGAATGTTGTATGAATAAAATATGTAATGAAAGTGCTCTCTTGAGGATCATTACCTAAAATAATAACATCATCAACATAAATTAAAATTTTAGTGAAAGATTTATGCACTTGTTTGCTAAATATGGAGCATAAGTGGACTGCATATATCCGTTTGAAATAAGGGCAAATGATAATTTTGAAAATCATTGTCTCCTAGATTGTTTTAATCTATGAACTTTGAACTACTTACAAACTTGATTAGGTGGGTTAGATGAAATATCAGGAAAGGTAAATGCATATAAACTTCTTAGTCTAAATCACCATGTAAAAACGAATTATGAATGTCTAATTAATGTAAAAACAAGTTTTGAGAATAAGCAATATAAAGAAAAAGTCTTACCATTGTTAATTTTGCAAAAGGTGAAAAAGAGTTAAAGAGGGCAATACCTTCATCTTGAGTATAACCCTTAAAAATTAATCTACCTTTCTACTTTTCAATTGAGCCACTTAGTTATATTTAATCTTGCAAATCCACTAATAGTTAATTGGTTTCTTACCATGGAGAAGTGTAGTGATTATCCAAGTATTGTTTTGAATTTTTTTTTAAATAATAACACTTTTCAAAAAAAAATTCAAATACCTAACATTTCAAATAATTTACCAAAAATAACCACTTTTTAAACAAAAAAAAAAATCACATGGAAGATGCACTCTAAATTGGTCCCAGACGCCATTGAATGTGACACATGCTTTAGTGTCATGTCAATGGCAATGGCACATGCATGTTGGCAATAGGAGCATGCATCATCCCTTCCTACTCCTATGTTATATTTGTTTTTTTATTATTGTAACAACAAAATAATAAATAAATAAAATTTTAAATTGAAAAAAATTAAATTATAATATTATTCTAGAAAATAGAATTACACAACAATTGAAGATAATATTAATGACCCGCTCGATCATAACATCAACCGGTTCCACACCACGGCGCATTCGCTTGCCTTCGAGCCCCCCTCCCCCCCCCCCCCCCCCCCCTCTCGATGTCCCTGAGGTTTTTGGAATCTCCTAGTTTTCTCCTGAGTCAGAGGTGTTTGGTGTGAGGTTCCTGAGATATTAGTGTTATCTAATAAATTATTGATCATATCTCCCTAATAGTCAGCGCTGCTGTAATCGAGTTCAGTTCACATGTTGTCGTGTTGGTTAGGTTACAAGCGGGTGGTATGGTTGGTTGAATTGGGACATTGATACGTTTTGGAAACGAAGTAATGGTTCTTATGGTTTTTGAAAGACATATACATGTTGGCGGTGTGATGTTTCGGTGCTTTGGTTGTGTAATATTTTGGTGTATATTAGTTGGGTGTTATGGTAGGATGTGGTGGTATCATATGACTCATTGGTGCTATGGTAAGATGTGGTGGCGGAATATGGTTGTTGGTGGTATGGGTCATGCTCTTGATTTTTTGTTTGGGTGTGTGGCATGAATAGGTCGCGGGTTTGGGTTGTGCATTTAAAAGAGAGAATATAGGAGAAGTTACAATCTGGTCCAGTGTCACAAATCATTTACAAAAAATTAGTTATTTTTACCAACAACCAAGTCAAAAAATTTCTACTAAAGGTTTGAGATGATGAAGATGTTCAAAATATGTTTCGAATTCATAAACATTCCAGGTTCAACGATATTATAAAAAGAAGATTGTATGAGAGTTATGCACAAAACCAAGAGCATGAACCAAACCACCGGTTCATGCCACACACCCATACATAAAACTAAGAGTATGACCTATACCAATAATTCATGCCACACATAAAACACTAAACAAAGAGCATGACTCATACCACCAACAACCATATTCCACCACCACATCTTACCATAGCGCCGATGAGGCATATGATACCACCACATCCTACCATAGCACCCAACCAATGTACACCCAAACATCAAACCACCAAAGCACTCAAACATCATACCGTCAAAGCACTCAACCAACACATGTCTATCAAACACCACAAGAACCATTACTTCTTTTCCAAAACAATTCAATGCCCCAATTCAATCAACCAGCCCGCCCATGCGTAACCCAACCAACACGACCCAACTACGACAACATGGACACCGAACAAGAATACTGCAGCGCTGACTATTGGGGAGATATGATCGAGAATTTGTTATATAACACTAATATCCCAGGAACCTCACCCCAAACACCTAAGGGAAATCGTGGAAGGCCTTGAAGGCAAGCGAATACGCTGGAGTGTGGAACTTGATGGGCGTTACGATCGAGTGGGTCATTAAAATTCTCTTCAATCGTTGTGTGATTCTATTTTATGGATTAATATTATAATTTAATTTTTTCTATTTAACATTTTATTTATTATTATTTTGTTGTTAAAATCATTTTTAAAAAATTAATCAAATACAACATAATGAGACAGGAGGGATGTCACGTACTCATATTGTCAACATGCATGCACCATTGCCATTGGCATGACACTAAAGCATGCATCATAGGCAATGGCACCTAGGACCAATTTAGAGTGAATGCGCCACGGACAGTGGCGCATCCTCTATGTGACGGAATTTTTTTATTTGAAAAGTGGTTACTTTGATAAATTGTTTGAAATGTTAGTTATTTAAAAGTTTTTTTTGAAAAATATGATTTTTTTTTTTTTTAAATATATTGTTCTACTTGAGGGCTAGCAATTCATCAGATATTATCTTTACCCATATTATGGTGGACAACTTACTTATAATGGTAAGTCCCAAAAGTACTAGTCATGTTATTAATATATTTATAATCGTTAAGAGAAATTTTAGAATAAAAACAGACATTAGATAATAGATATAAAAGTTTTGAAAGATTATTTTGAATAGCAGTATTGCACTTGAAGCCTTTGAAGGAAGGATTTATAGGTTAGATAAACCATCTAAGGGATTATTTAATAAGGGAGTTAATGATATTTGTGAAAGCATATAGTATTATTTGGTATCGTTTACGTGTTTTAGGTTTCATTTGTGTGTTTTGCTATTTTTACAATTTGATTATTGTTTGATTGTGTATTTTGTAATTTGGGTGTTATTTCAATTCATTTATGTGATTGTACTAGTCATTTCAATTTGATTATAATATATTCGGCTATTAAATTGTACCAACAAAAACCCTGTACATTTCATGATTATTTTCATTTGATCCTTGTTGGTATATTCTTTTTAGACCTATGAAATTACTATTTTATCATTTCCACACGAGTAGCTTGAATTACAAGTTAGAACATTTGAATTTGGATATTTTGGTATTTGATTCGAATCATGTGTTATATTTGATTCGAATCACTAGCTCGCATTTTGAAAGTTAAAACTCACTTCTGGATAAAAAATTGAACATGATTCGAATCATAACGTCATTTGATTCGGATCAAGTGCAAATAATGATTCAAATCATGAGCTTTGAAAAGAACCCCTTTTGGGCCTATATAGATTGATTCGAATCATAAATCCTTCTTGATTTGAATCAAGCTTCTTAAAATCCAATTTTCCATCTCTTATTTAAATATTTGTTTCTTTTGATGAATGTAACATGTGTCTGAAACCTATGGTTATCCATAGAGATAAAAATATGTGATTTTTGTCTTCTCTTCTTAGTGTGTTCATCTTTACACCATGTTTCTCTCTTCTTTTCCAAAAATCAACTTTTTGATATTGAATCCATGTCAATTCTTTATCATTTTTGTTGCATTTTGTTCTTGTGCAATTTGATTGTTGTCTTTGTGTTAATTAGAGAGTGAGTTGATCAATCTTATTGTGATTGATTAAGCTCCTGATAACAATCAAGAACCAAGACTCGCTCATCTAGAAACTTAATAGAACCTTGTGTGTATTCTTCAATCACCAAAACTTAATTACTTGACTAACACCTTGTAATGTGAATGGTTGGTTGAGATTATCTGGCACTGTTCATCATCTTCATCCTTAGTCTTTTTCTTTGATTTTGAACACTTCCTCTAAAGATTAAGTGTTAAGGGAGACTAGTGGTACATTAAGGTGTCTAATGGTTTTTGTGTGAAGTTGGTTGTTGTGTAATAGGTGCATCTATCATTTCTTGAGTGTGGTTCGGTATTGAGTTGTTATCTATCAAGAGGAGAGTTTCCAATATACTCCAAGGAAGACTTTGGCAAGATCAAGTATCAACGGTTAGTAACGCAGAGTTGGAAGTTGTCATTCTTTGATGACGTTGGAGAAAGATTGCTTGCAAACAAAGTTGAAAGTTGTCCAATATACACTCATTTAATGAATCGTTCAGACAAGAAATCGATGGTATCAGGGGGTGCCACACACAAATACTTGGAGCAGGTTATTGTGGATAGCGAGGTTATTAGATCAAGATCTCGAGGGATCTTGTTTTTGTTAGCAGTTTAGTGTCTGCATCATCAGAGGGAATTATCGTGTGATAGTTCTTTGTAATCAAAACGCTATAATTAATTTTATCAAAATAGTGGAAGATTGTGATTATGTTCCGATAGCGTCATCCATTGAAGAGTGCATGTTGACAAAGCAAAGACGAATGTTGAAACACTATATATCTCTCTGTGTATCTTTCCATTTACATATCTCTTTTATTTTGCAAGCATTCATTTATATTTGATTGTATGTCATATAGGTTACACCGTACTTACAGAGATTTAATGTATAAGTTTATGTCTGCGGTATATGAATCTTATGGAATCATCATGAAGTCAATTATGCATTTTTAAGAACATCTAAGTAATGTATTTTTAAAACGTTTCGTTTAAAGCGGTTTTGGTTGTCTTGTAAGTGACTTGCATTAGAAGCAATCAATCTCATTGTAATCTCAAGTACCATTTCATGTGGCTTGACTCATTGAGATACTTCCAAACTCTCGCATTTTTTGTTGTTTCCGCGCTTCTTAAAATATCTTAATTTCGGTTATGGGACCTAAAAAGTTTTTCAAATTAAAGGAATAAAGATTTATTTAACTCCCTTATACACATTTTAGTATCTATATTCTCACCCAACAACTTGCATTAGACTCTATCATCTATTATATACATTAAAATCAACATTAGTTTGTCACCTATAACCATTTCTGCCAAATCAATTCTATCATCTATTATATATTCATATGTCTCACTCTATATTGCGTTGTTATTGCTTATAATTGATTTAATTGCCCAAACATCAAATGAATTATTCAAAGCGTTTGAATCATGTAGAAAATGTTGTTAATATAAGGTAATAGATCCATCAGCAAAAATTGAGATCTCACTAGGAGAGATTCATTTAATCCAATAAGAAAATGAATGGTGAAAATCAATTCATGTTGATTCCGAGCATTGCTCAAAAGCATTTATGAGGACATTTGCAAACTAGAATTGGAAGATATGATTCAAGTTCTTTTCAAAGTAACCTTTAAATAATAAAAACACTTAAACACCATGATAAAAATGTTCCTTCAATTCATTCTAATTTTTTTTTTTGTAACTTGGATCAAAATTAGTTAGAACTATAATTGTTTCATCAACCCAATCAAATTTGTTTTTAGCACCACAAGAGTGACGTGTCGAGCGAGCCCAACAGAAGCTAACTTACAATATATGAAATCAGTAAAGCATAACTAACTTTGTTATTGGCTAACAAACTCTAACTGCCTAACAAATTGAAATAAAGCTTCTAACTAACTCTTAATGTATGATCAAGTTCAGCCTAGTGAGATTTTTTATTTGATATGGTAAATTTTATTAATTTCTTTTTGTTTATTAGATAAAACAGCATTTATGATCATCTATGAGACATTCTTTTCCAAACAGAAGCTTTATTAAATTCCTAGACCATTCTTGTTAACCGTACACGAGTCGACCGCACCGATCACATGGACTAGGCCCCGCTAGAGGAACAGCGTCTTTTGGCTTCGTCTTCTTCAGCAATGGTAGATCAATTTCCAGCGCATCAGCCAAGGTCTTAGAACCTTGTTGAATCTCATCCTCGCTGCAAAGATCACTTCATGTCAAAACAAATCCTAGAACAACGTATAACAGACTTCGACTTAAGATGTTTTTATAATTGTTTGCATCATTTTCTTACCTTATGCAGAGTGGGGGAGTGAAGCGAATGATTGTGTCGTGTGTTGACTTGGCAAGAACTCCTCTTTCTTTCAATTTTTCGCATAGCTCAAAGCCTGACACGGGGGACAAGCTTTCACTGTTAAGCTCCACTCCTATAAACAAACCTCTTCCCCGCACGTCCTTTATGTGCTCCGGGTGTTTCTTCTGAATATTATGCAGCAAACCGAGAAGCTCGCCTCCCAGTTTGGTAGATCTGTCCAATAGCAAGAAAGCAATTGCATACTTTAAACATCAATATCTTAAAGAGAACGGTTCAAACTTCGAAGACATCGATTGGAGTCGGTATTATAACAGTATAAGATTATGCAATCGATATTGATACCTCTCGGTAAGTCTCTCTTCTTTGATCACTTCAAGTGCGGCAATGGCAACTGCACTAGCCAATGGATTTCCTCCAAAAGTACTGCGAACAAATTTCATTATGAGTATACCTTTTTGAAACCTTTCACAAATTTCATTATGAGTATACCTTTTTGAAACCTAACAAGCAAAAATCAAAATAACCCAAACAAAACAAACTATGTATCATAAGATTTTAGGTTCCAACAGAATCTTATAAGTTTGACAACTATTGACAAGAAAACATTAAATAAAACGAGAATTTAAAATGATTATAATGAAATTAAACCTTCCGTGCTGTCCAGGTTTAATACAAAGCATCACATCTTTGTCGGCAAGAACTGCACTAACTGGTAAAATTCCTCCACCTAATGCTTTCCCTAGAACCTGAATCAAAAGACGATTTAAAATATTAGTTGTTAGTAACGCCAAAAGGAAACATAACCTCAGAAAAGGGTTGCAAACACAGGACTATTAAAAGGATGCTCAATCAATTTGCAATGAGTTGCAACACATTTTGCTAACCGTGTCATGACAAGATGATGTTTTTAGCGAAGTACTGTGAATGAATAAAGAGATATATAGACTTGACAACAAGTAAAGGTGGTTACTAACCACTACATCTGGACGAACATCTTCCCAGTCACAGGCCAGCATTTTCCCTGTTCTTGCTAATCCAGTTTGTATTTCGTCAGCAATCATCAACACGTTATATTTGGAGCAAAGATCTCTAACAGCTTTCAAATAGCCATCTGGGGGAATTACCACCTTCGACAGACAATAAAAACCAATTTGACAGATAAATCAGATGACATAAGGAAAGAAAGCCGGTGGAAGATGGACTATCAAGAAGAAAGCAAAAACACCCAAACTAGATGAAAATGTAAATTCACTAGGACTGTATAAGTCACCGGGACATATCACAATGCACATTCTCGCAAGCAAACTATTATACTGCATGAATGGATCAAAACATACAACGGAAGTAACACTGAAATTCACGTGGTTGACGAATTCATAAAAAACAAGTGACATGTTTTCAAAACAAAACAAGTTCAACATGTTCTATGCGGTAAATCATACAATGGAACATATAGAGCGTTCCGGGCTAATCAAAAGCATATTCTCACAAAACATACCCCAGCTTCCCCTTGGATAGGTTCTAAAATAAATGCAGCTACGCGGTCTCCTTTTTCTGCAGTTCATCAAGGAGAAAATCCAATTAATAAATATCAAAAATATGTCATGCCAAGCAAAAGATACGGATAACAAATGAAGCGACTGCATAGAACAATTCAGAACCTTTGAAAATTCGTTCAATGGCTTCTGCATCACCGAAATCAACTTTAAGATGGCCCGGTATTAAAGGACCAAAACCGCGAGTAGCTTCATTGTCACAACTCATAGATATGACACCCAATGTTCGACCATTGAAGCAGCCACAGCATGAGACAATAAGAGCCTGGAATGAGGTCACAGTTAGCTTAAAAAAATCACATGTTTGCGTATAACACATTTCAAAACAACAAATAACAATGATGCCTACAATTATTATTAGTACACATGATTCTCTTAGTGATACCTCATTGTTGGGAATTTTTTTCTTTTCATAACCCCACTTTCTTGCTAACTTCAAAGCTGTTTCGACACCTTCAGCACCAGTATTCATAGGAAGTACCATATCATAACCAAACAAGGCTGTCAAATACTCAGCAAAGACCGGAAACCGATCATTATAGAACGCACGAGAGCTCACCGTGAGCCTATCCGCCTGATCGTGTAAGGCTTTCAGAATTTTAGGATGACAGTGTCCCTGAAACAAAATGAGTCATTTCAAATTATAATCAAATTCCCAATTTCATTAATTTCAGAACCATTACAAATAAAATAAAATAAAAAATCACCAAGATCCATTCAAATTCTACCTGATTAACCGCAGAATATCCAGATAGAAAATCAATGTATTTGTTTCCCTCTGGATCCCACACAGATGCTCCCTTTGCATGAGCAAAAACAATGGGAAGTGGATGGTAACTGCAAATCAAACAGACAACATCGTCTTAAACAATCGATTAAACTCATTAACAATCTATACAAATGAAAAGAACAAGATTTTGGAGAGCCAGAAACAAGCGAGAAAAAGAAACGTACTTGTGGGCACTGTGTTGATGTTCTTTCTCGATGATTGTTTGTGAAGAGGAAGAAGCATTGGACTGTGTGGCGACAGCGAAAGTTCTGGAACCTCTACAAACTCTTCGCATCAAACACTGAACTTGTCGTGTGGCAGCCATGGGTGAGAGATTGAGATGTTATGAAGTTGTTTCAAAATAACGTTGTCTTGTTGATTGGGCAGACTAACGTAAATAAAAGTTGGAAGATATGTATCAACATATAAATAATAAATAATGTTATCTGCTTTTTTTTAAGTGAATTTTTTATTCAGATAGATAACCATCTTTCCCATCTTTGTAGTTTATTTCCACAATACTCATTTCTCTCCTATTTTTCTATCCAAAAATGCTATTTTTGACACCAAAAGTTACACCTACTCAGATTGTTCATCAATTCCATGAATAATGAACAATGAAATATTATAATTATAAATTATTAAAAAAATATTTAATTTATTTTTTTTTAATTAAGGAGAAGTGATATAAAATTGTGTGATTAATAACTTCATAATTTTATAAAAAAACATTTTATATATAATTAACCAATTTTGTTTTACTACTAAAAATTATTTTTAATATTTGGACAATAATTAATCAACTTCATCACTTTATTAATCAATGTTTTATTTTAATATTGAACTATTTTTAATATTTATGCATTTATTAATTAACTTCATCACTTTATTAACCAATATTTTACATTTTATTAATTAACTTTATTTTATTATAAAAAGTTATTATTCATACATTGTGCACGAACATTGTTCATAAATACTATTTAGGCACATGTATACTATTTACATGACACTGTCACTATTTATGTATTGTTCACGATATTATTTATCGTAAATGTAAATAATGCATACGATGTAAGGTAAGAAATAGTATTAAGATAGCATTGCTATTTTTTTATCTATTTATGTTTTTTTTTTAAAACTATCCAATTGACTTAGAAGTAGGGTTGTTCATGGTTGATAACTTAACCAAACCAATTTATGATTTCGTTCAATTTGAAATAACCACATTAATAAAAATTATGTTAATTGTTAAAATGGTTCAATTTAATTTTAAACTAGTTTAAAACCAGTTTATATTTATAAATTAATATATAATTAATTTGTAATTATAGCCAGTTTTTTATTTTTTAAAACTATTGTTTTAATTTCATAAAAATAAAAATTTAATGAAAATGTTTTCAAAAAATTTGTTTCCAAAAAAACATTTCTAAAAAAATTATAATTTTTATTTTACAGAAAAAATTTTATATTATTTTTTAATTTTGGAACTTTTTTTATTTTCAGACATAAAAAATATCTTTTCAAAAAAGAACTTTAAACATATAATTTTTTTTATTTTCAAAAGATATATTGTTATTTTTTCGAATAATCTTTTATTTAATTTCAAAACAAATTATATTTCTTAAGGCTAAATACGTTGGTGGTCATCCTAAATATCTCAAATTTCGTATTTAATCTCTCAAAATATTTTCTTAAAAAAATGGTCCTCATAAAATTTTTCATCCATATTTTTTATTCATCCTGCAATTTAGCTACGGTTTTTACAATTTAGCGATTGAATTAGGACGATTTAGCAACGGTTTATCATTTAAGGACTGAATTAGCGACCGCTTAAGTATTATGGACCAAAAGTGTAGATGAAAAATTTTAAGAGGATCATTCTTTGAAGGAATAAAAATAAAATTTAAAATATTTAACAGAACCACAAACATATTTTACCCTATTTTTTAATTTTCAGTATAAATTTTTTTTTATTAAAAATATTTTTTATTTTAAAAAATATTTTTTATTTTTCTGAACATTTTTTTATTTTTCAAAAAAAATATTTTATTTTACAAAAACAAGTATATTTTTTTATTTTTGGGAATAAAAATTATTTTATATTTTTAGAATAAAAAAATATCATTTATTTTTGAAAGAAATTATATTTTTTATTTTCTGGAAAAAATATTATTTAAAATAAATTTTATTTTCAGAATTTATTTTTATTTTTTCTAAAAAGATATTTTTATTTTTGGAAAAAATGTTTTTTTTCCAAATTTTTTTATTTTTTATATTTTTTAGAAAAAAAATTATTTTTTTGTTTTGACTCTCAATTGTTTTCCTTTTTGTTCTTATGAGAAATTATTCATATATTTAAAGTAGTTTATAAAATGAAACTCGTTCTAAATTGATTTTAAATTGAATTAAAATTGTTTAAATTAAATGATTCAATTCATTAACTATTTAAATAGTTCAATTTTTTATGGCGCAATACAATTCAGTTTAGTAATATTGTTCGATTAATCATATTTTTACACACTCCTAATTAAAAGCACACCTCAATCCAATTGACTCGACCACCTATTAGTAATACGGCGTGCCAACTGATTATAAGTGGTTTGAATTTTGTTTTTTATTTATTATTTAATTATTATTTCTTCGGTCTCATAATAGGTGTTATATTTCTTACTTTTATTTATCTCAAATTATTTGATCCTTTAAAATACCAATGTGATATTTATTATTTATTTTCACTAACTTATTCTTATTTATTGTATTAACCTATATAACTATTCCACAATCTATTATTAATAAGGTTATTTAAGTAAATGACATTCGTTTTATCATTGAAATCGACACGGTTAATCATTATATTAAAAAGTGTGAAAATCTCAAAGAGGACATCTATCTTGAGACAGAGGAAAAAATATTTTAATTTTTATTAATTAATTAATATAATATATGATCGTACCTGGATCAGACAATTTCTAATGGCCAACGACGTCGTCTGGGCTTCAGCTCCGGTGGGGTTGAAAGACGGCCGGGGGGGTGGTTGGGGGGGTGTACCTGCAAGGTACTCCGACGCTCAAGTAAGATAACTATCAGAGGGAAAAGCAAGTACAAAGGTGAGTAAGTGAACGTAACCTGACCCTCTCAAGAGAGAGGGTACTTATAGAGAGCCCCCAGCGCGGGGCCAACGGTCACTAGCACTGGGCTGGATTTCCAGGCCCAATCCAAGCAACTGCCAGGGCTTACGTGGCGTAGTGGAGACCAGCATGTGGTCTTCGCCATGGGGTAACTGCTCCTAGATCTCCGGAATTAGGTCAGACCGATTCCATCGGGAGTGGGCAGTTACATGAGAATGTGTCCTCGCGGGGAGGACTTGTGTGTCAAGGAGAGACGTGTCCTCGCGAGGAGGACTTGCTTGCGGATAGGGATGACTCCTCGCGAGGAGTAGCGTCCTCGTGTCGAGGAGGGTTGAACTCCGGGGAAGGCTCAGCGCCTCTGCCCGAAGCTTAACGCCGTTTGTGCCCGACACCGCTGAAGTGGCACGTGCCCGACATTGACTGGACTAAGGCCTTCGTTGGGCCGTCTTAGAACGTGTGGGTCGGGCCTGCTCGGCTGAGGAGCGTACCTCCGGCCCAGTCCAGAACAATATATTTATCAAATTATTAATTAACAAAAATTTAAAAAAATATATAAATACTAATGTTGTATAATTAAATTTGAATTATAATACGGAAATACTTTTTTACATTATTGGTTACGACGCTTTCAACTCTCCTCAGGTGTTTGATACGAAGTCCCTAGGGTTGGATCATTGAAAGGCAATTCTTGTAATTCTTGATAGCTTCATACGTGCATGTCGATGTTGTAATTAAGTTCTTTGTCTATGTTTTCGTAGTTTGGTTGTGTTGTTTATGTTGATGTGGTCATGGTTTGGTTATGTCGTAATTATACATACGGAAAATTGAAATTGTTCAATTATATCACTGAAGTGTTTTTCAGAACTAAGTATCCAACTGCCAATGAATACTTTCCTAAGATTTGTCAGATTAAAGTTGCATTACTTGACTGGATTGAATCCTCTGATGAATTGGTAAAAAGAATGGCAGAAAACATGTTGGTAAAGTTTGAAAAATATTGAAGTGTGATTCATGAAATAATGGGTGTTGCCGCTGTTTTGGATCCTAAGTATAAAATTGATTTACTTGAATATCATTATGGAGTCTTCTATGGGAATGATGTTGATTTCCAAGTTAAGTCAATCAGACAGGTGTGTTATGACTTGCTTTATGATTATCAATTGAAAATGACCAATGAATCTAGAAGTGAATCTCAGACATTGGATGCTAATGTTGATAATGTTATTAATGATGGTTTGAAAGACTATGATTTGTATGTCATAAGACAAAAAAAAGAAGAGCTAGAACTTCACCTGTTAAAACGGAGTTGGATGTTTATTTGGATGATGAAGTTTGGGGGGGGGGGGGGGGGGGTGTACCTGCAAGGTACTCCGACGCTCAAGTAAGATAACTATCAGAGGGAAAAGCAAGTACAAAGGTGAGTAAGTGAACGTAACCTGACCCTCTCAAGAGAGAGGGTACTTATAGAGAGCCCCCAGCGCGGGGCCAACGGTCACTAGCACTGGGCTGGATTGCCAGGCCCAATCCAAGCAACTGTTAGGGCTTACGTGGCGTAGTGGAGACCAGCATGTGGTCTTCGCCATGGGGTAACTGCTCCTAGATCTCCGGAATTAGGTCAGACCGATTCCATCGGGAGTGGGCAGTTACATGAGAACGTGTCCTCGCGGGGAGGACTTGTGTGTCGAGGAGAGACGTGTCCTCGCGAGGAGGACTTGCTTGCGGATAGGGATGACTCCTCGCGAGGAGTAGCGTCCTCGTGTCGAGGAGGGTTGAACTCCGGGGAAGGCTCAGCGCCTCTGCCCGAAGCTCAACGCCGTTTGTGCCCGACACAGCTGAAGTGGCACGTGCCCGACATTGACTGGACTAAGGCCTTCGTTAGGCCGTCTTAGAACGTGTGGGTCGGGTCTGCTCGGTTGAGGAGCGTACCTCCGGCCCAGTCCAGAACAATATATTTATCAAATTATTAATTAACAAAAATTTAAAAAAATATATAAATACTAATGTTGTATAATTAAATTTGAATTATAATACGGAAATACTTTTTTACATTATTGGTTACGACGCGTTCAACTCTCCTCAGGTGTTTGATACGAAGTCCCTAGGGTTGGATCATTGAAAGGCAATTCTTGTAATTCTTGATAGCTTCGTGCGTGCATGTCGATGTTGTAATTAAGTTCTTTGTCTATGTTTTCGTAGTTTGGTTGTGTTGTTTATGTTGATGTGGTCATGGTTTGGTTATGTCGTAATTATACATACGGAAAATTGAAATTGTTCAATTATATCACTGAAGTGTTTTTCAGAACTAAGTATCCAACTGCCAATGAATACTTTCCTAAGATTTGTCAGATTAAAGTTGCATTACTTGACTGGATTGAATCCTTTGATGAATTGGTAAAAACAATGGCAGAAAACATGTTGGTAAAGTTTGAAAAATATTGAAGTGTGATTCATGAAATAATGGGTGTTGCCGCTGTTTTGGATCCTAAGTATAAAATTGATTTACTTGAATATCATTATGGAGTCTTCTATGGGAATGATGTTGATTTCCAAGTTAAGTCAATCAGACAGGTGTGTTATGACTTTCTTTATGATTATCAATTGAAAATGACCAATGAATCTAGAAGTGAATCTCAGACATTGGATGCTAATGTTGATAATGTTATTAATGATGGTTTGAAAGACTATGATTTGTATGTCATAAGACAAAAAAAAAAGAGCTAGAACTTCACCTGTTAAAACGGAGTTGGATGTTTATTTGGATGATGAAGTTTTACCAAAAATTCCAGATTTTGATATTTTATTGTGGTAGAAATTGAATGACATTAAGTATCCAACATTTCAAGCAATTGCAAGAGATGTATTGGCAATTCTTGTTTCTACTGTAGCTTCTAAATCTGCATTTAGTACAAGTGGTCATATCGTAAGCCCACATCGAAGTCGACTTCATTGGACCACTTTAGAAGCTTCGATGTGTGCAAGAAGTTGGTTATGGAGTGCTGGGAATACTGGTAAGACCTTTCTTGTTTTTATTTTTTATTTTTACTTGTCAAGACTATCATTGACTATATTTTACTATATTGATAGGTAATTTGAAATCTAACGTGGAAAATGAGAATGCTATTTTACTCACTAAAATAGAGTCTGATGATGAAGGTATTATTCATACTATTTGTATTAAATTCGCCAAGTTAAATTTTTATGTTTTAACTATTATTTTTCAATACAGATGAGTTGTTGATCAATGGTGCTACTTCTATTTCCAACTCATGCCTCGAAGATGAAGATTATTAGAAACTTTGTTGTTTATTTAGAACCTTTTTTGTTATGATGATTTAGTATATTTTGTTCCATGTTGATGGATTTGTTCTTTTGTTGATGGTATTGTTTTACTTATGTATTTGTACTTTGGAAAAAATTGTTGGTTGTTGTTGAGAGTGATTTATACTTTGAATTACAACCAATCATATTTGTGTAACTTTAAAAATGTTATGATTAGAGTCAAATGTTCGTAATGATTTGAAGGTTATGATTGAAAAAATATTTGTAATGGTGTTTAAATATTAAACCCTACAACTATTTACTCAAACTAAGGATGGCTTTTGTATTTTTGATGTGTTTATTCATATTGTCCAAGTGAGTTGTGAAAGAAAAAACATGTATTTTTTTAAAAGAAGCAGTTTTTTGCGGGTGGGGCGGAGGCAGGGGTGGGGAACCCGTTCCCCATTGGGGGCGGGTCTGGGGATAAATTTTTATTCTCGAATAGGTTTGAGGGCGGGAACGGATCTACTACAGAGAGGCGGAGCGGAGGTGGGGCTAACTAAACCCGCCCCCGTCCCGTTGCCATGCCTAAACACGAGGTTTTGAAATAAATTTAGACTGATTTTGTTGTATAAGTTGTATAGTTGAAGTACCTGTATACTTTCTTTTAATATATTTCGATTATAAAGAAAATAAACTTTAATAAATATTTTTAATTTTGTACATATAGATTTCTTCCACTAAAGTAATCAATAATTAAGACATGTCAAACAATAAAATATATTACTACCTTGTAAATAAATTTTAAGGCTTTGTTATTTGAAGGAAAAAACTTTAAAGACATTATTATTAAATGCAAAATATTTAAAATATATAAAAAATGCTAACGAGTGTCTCCGGGTATTGGTAAAGAGATTAAAAAGAAAAGTTGAACATTTTTTAAGAAATTAAAAATATATATTTTTTTAAAAAAATATGTGTATTCAATGTACTGAAAACATAAATAATTAACTTTTTTTAAAAAAATTGTGTATTCAATAAACTAAACATATAATATTTTTCTTATTTGAAATTTTTAACCAGTATTCTAGACACTAGTTAGCATGACCTTAATAATATTACTAAACATCAAATATTAAATGTGAAATTTATATAATAATAATAATTGTTATAATAATAATAATAAATTTATCATAAATATTTGAAATCATTAACCCTCCTTTTTTAAATAAAAAAAGTAAGAGATTACATATAATCTAAATCAGATGTTAGTTTTATGAGGAATCAAATATGTTTGTGATTTTTCTAAATATTTTATATTTTATTTTTAATATTTTAAAATAATTTTTTCAAAAAATTGTTCTCCTAAAAATTTTTATCCACATTTTTTATCTCTCATGCTAAAATTGTCGATAATTTAGTCACTAAGTAATAAACTATCTTTAAAATCGTCGTTAATTCTATTGTCAAGTTGTAAAAATCGTTACTAAATTTTAAGATGAATCAAAAGTGTCAACAAATTTAAAAAATATATATATATATTCTTTAAAAATAAAATTTTTGAAGAATTAAAAATAAAATATAAAATATTTAAAAAGATTAGAAATATATTTAACCTTTAAAAAATAACTATTAAATATTAAATGTGTGAATTTTTTTCAAATTGAACTCATTAAAAGACCAAACATTAAAGGGTCTCCACTTTTAATACACACGTGCGTTGAAAAACAAATCCACAATTATATAAGGATTTAATTTATAAAGTTTTTATATTCTTATTTATAAAACTATTTAATTAAATAATTGATTACTAAAACATCAAGAATGCTTTTTTATTGTACATTATTATTATTCGGATAGATTTGAATCCTTTGCGTCAAGTTGCGTGTACATAATAATACATACATACACATATACTCCGAGGTTGATTTGTCGTTTGCGTTGGTTTTCCACTTTTCCTAAACTTCTTTCATAAATTATAACCTTTCCATTTCAATGATGTGAATTACTACAGATCTGTCAAAAAAAATAGTCCTCAACATATGGGCTCGTTTGAATCACTTTTGCTTTTTAGTTTTAGAAAATTGTTTTACAAATCAGTTTTAAGATGATGTTTTTGGGAAGAAAGTAAAATACAAATTTGTTTGATGATAAAGTTTTTAAAAATTACTTTCAAAATTAGGAAACGAGGAAGTTTGTTTGGTAGTTTAGTTTTTAAAAACTACTTTTTAAAAAAAACAAACGAAAATGCTTACTTGTTAAATAAATTTTTGAAATATAATTTATTGTATTAAGTAACGAAAAATAAGATAACCATGATATAATTTGCGGGAATATAAAAATTAATTATATTTGTAGTATATTTAATAATCATATTTGAAATACTTATAATTAAATATACAATTTTATTTATAAACTTATATATATATATATATATATTCCGTTCTAGAACCAGAAATGGAGAGGAATGCAGAAGCTGCAACGGAATAGAGCTTTCGATGCAATGGAGCGGGGGTGTAGCTGCAAGTTTATCAGTCTGACGCTCAAGTCAGTATGTGAAAGAGTAAATAGTATTCAAGATGTATTGAGAATCCGTTACTTGAAATGGCGTCATTTCCTCTAAATAAGATAGAGAAATAATGACATTGATATCTTTCAGACATAGAATGTGGATGATCGTTGGATGTGCCAGGGGCATAAATCTCCTGCAGACTGGTACATGATAGCCATATCGTAAATCTCCCGTTGTTTACCTTGAAAATTGGTAAACAACCGCTGATCTTCTAAAACAACAAAGTTCTAGTAACTTACACGATCGATCAGATTGATCCTAGGACATGTGCTATGGGTGTATTTAGAATACCTCACAATTAAGCAAAGTATACATTTCGACAGTGCATATAAATAAAAGAACGTGTTTTGAAATGTAAATGAAAGTGACAGAAATCAAAGAATTGTTTAAGTCGAACAACACATCAAAGAAAAAAAACTGAATGTAAAGGTTTGATAAAAACTGGGGTTAAATGCTGGAAAAAAGTGCATAAAGATCTTAAACTGCGGGAATGTAAATGCTTGAAAGTAAAGGCTTTTTAATGTAAAATTGCAAAGTGAAACTTCATAACGTAGAATGCTTTAGAAGTAAAAGACTGAATCTAAAGATTTCAAAGTAAAGGATCTAAAACAGAAACTTCAAAGAAAATGGCATTGCAATAAAAGAAAATGGTGATTACAATCACGTACATTCTCGCCTCACTCTTTTCTCTACACGCTGGATACTTTGAGTGATTTCAGAGTTACTTGTACAACACGATTTTTCACACATTCTAACTCTAGAACTAACCTATTTATAATACTCTAAAGTAACCACCATTTGACGGTTTACTCCTAGAACACGCCACTTGGCACTTTGCAATTTTTCAACTTCTGGATATTCCCCATTTGTCCTCCTTTCAAATTCAAATAGTAGAACTTCCCTCCACTATCCAGTTGTAACTGCAGCGCATTATCCATAGTCGTTTTACCCTGTCGAATTGACGCTTTGGACTTAGAAATGTTTGAAGTCTTAAAATCATTCTCTTCGACTCAGGCTTCCAACAAATATAGTCGAATACATCTTGGTCGAAACCTTCTTCTCCTTTAGCTTATATTTTAAAGAATAACTTCTTTAAAGCCAAATCTATTTGAAATCATGAAGCGTCGAAATTAGGAGCTAACAAATTGCCCCCCAAAAATGTCCTTCGCCAGTGTTGGTAGGAAGGTCATTTTTTTATAAAACAATTTTCGACGCCTGCTCATTCGACTAAAAACATAACTGACCAACCCACGATCTAGGAACCATTCAGTTTCTTTCCACCATGCTTATGACGTCATGTCATGATGGTGAATCTTCAAACGTCTTTTCAGCCGTATTGTGATCAGTTTTCATCATCACCTTTCTTGGAACTAGACATTTGCAGTCTGATCATAACCACCACCATCCAACAATTTCAAAAGAGGACACGCGTCCCACTATCGTATTTATTTTAGCGGTGGATTCACAGTCCCTTTATCTTCCAAACGCCTATAAATACTGATCGGAGGGGACCAGAAGGAGATCGTCGCGGCCTTCGTGTAGGATAAGTGATGATGCTCGTAGGAGAGGGAAAAGGGGTGGAGGTACCTGCAAGGTACTCCGATGCCAAAGTAAGTATTTGGTCAAAGAGGGGAAAAAGCAAGTAAGAGAAGTCAAGTATATGATTTGTGATACCTGCCCCTCTCAAGCGAGGGGGTATTTATAGATGGATTTTTGGCGAGCAAAGCGCCTGACCGACCAATGAGGGATTGCCAAATGGAGGGCGAGGCGCGTGGTCTCCTAACTTGTTTCCGTTATATTCGGGGAGGCAGTTGGTCGCGTGAACTACCCTGCGCGTGAAGGGGACACGCCCAACGGTTACTTTCTGCCCAACGGCTATATTGTGCCCAACGGCTATATTGTGCTTATTGGGCCTGTTCGCCAATTGTGCTGGATTGGGCCTGGACCTTAGGGGCAGGAAGCCCTGCCCGGTCCAGAACAGGAGCCCCCCAAGTCGTTGCTCTGCTGGAGAGTAATGACTTTAGACAGCTGTGACTACGACTGTACTGGCGGGGAAGTGGTTGCTCGCGTGGAGTGTTCCATTTGTTACCCGACAAGGTGCGGTCGTCAGACGATTACGCTTGATGTCGACCAAGGTTTGTAGCGTGCTCGCAGGAATTGATACTTTTTTTTTGTCAGCCAGCCCTGAACGGATGCGTTTGTCTTGACGAGGAGGCTTGCTTGTGGGAGCCAAGGATTAGTGTTTTCTGCAATAAGCCAGGCGAAGAGTTTTTGTGACACGTGGTGAGCATTTATGGCTTTTGTCAGTCCTAGGGCCGCATAGGCTATGATGACCTTCACGATTCCCCACGATCAAATGGTTATAAAAAGGGTGGGGGAAGGTTTCACTTTCACAATTCTCACAAGTTTTCACTCCTTGCCCTTATTTGCTCTGCATCTAATCCTTCGCCGGAGCTCCTCTTCGCCACCGTCGATCCTCCTCTTCTCCGTCAACCTCTTCTTCTTCTTGTAAGTTTGTTCTTCCTTTTCTGTATATTTTTTATGAACCTTCAGTTTTCTGGGTGCTTGTTCATGGATTTTCCGGTTGAACTTCATGTTTTCCGGTTGAACTTCATGTGTTCTTCGATGAACACATGAATTTATGGAAAACTCATGAAGAACACGAAGAACATGATGAATTTTAGGATTTTCTAGGATTCTTGTAGAAATTGTTAGCGTAGATCCTTGTAGAATCTGGTTAGGTGTAGAATTTCGTTTATAGTCGGGCACTAGGCCTATTCGGGACTTTGATGTGATTTTGAGGTGAGTGCGCGTCCTCGTATGGAAATCTACGAGTTCTGGTCGCGGAGACCTCTTCTGGCGATTGGTAGGTAATTTATACGGGCACGTAGTTGTCCTCGGATTCGTCAACGCCCTTTCACTTAATTCGTGGTGGAAGGGTGGATTTGATCTTGGATGTCGAATTCACTTCTCTTCCTCTGCTTTTCAGGTGAAAATGGTTGAACCCCAGGATGATGTTGTGCCCGACACGCAAGATACACAAGAGGAACCCAGCGTGCCCGCTGATTATTCGAATATCAAGGTCACAGGAGGGGACCTTGACTGGCTCGGACATGAACCTCTAACGTTCCGATCAACTTTCTCCGCGGAGGAGATAAGAGACTTTGACTTGTTGGAGAGGCGTGAAGAAGACGCTCCTCGGTCGTGGAAAGCCTTTTGCCCCGGGGAATATGATAGAATTTTCTCCTCGTACCCAGGATTGCGTTTTCCTATGTATGAGTTCGCTTTTACGGAGGCCAAGATGCGTCTCCCCTTTACCGACTTTCAAGCCTCCCTGTTCACCCATCTGGCCTTGTGCCCGTCTCAGCTTCATCCCAACGCCTTGGCTTTCATCCGGGCTTTTGAGCTAGTGTGTCATTACCTTAACATCGGGGCGACCACAGATCTCTTCTTCTGCCTTTTCCAAATCCAAAGGAGTACAGCGGGGACGAAACAGAGTTGGGTTTCGTTTAAGCAACAGAGTAGGCTGTTCTGGCCGTATTCTGATTCAATTCGCAACTTCAAGGATAGGTTTCTGATCGTGAAGCCTATTACCGAGGAGGTTAAGAGGACCATCTCAACCATTGAGAAGGTGGTGGTGAATGGTCGGGAAAGGGATGGTGTTGTCTCCATATTTCCTTTGGAATGGGTCTATACCCACTTCAAGCGCAGAACGAATCAGTTCCTGGTGAAGCACGAGCAGCTTTGCCCGGCGGACAAGGAGTCGTATAGGATCCTCCATGCTTGCGTGGAGAGTTTTTCCCCGGCCTTCGTAGTTGACCGGGATGGGAAAGAGCTGGTCGGGGATGATGGGCCCGTCCGAGCGGCTAGATATATTAATGTCAAAGCTCTCCTCGAGTGTGATAATGACGATGATGCGATGACCTTGCTCGGTATGCTCCACTGTTTGATTTTATTTCTTCGAAATCTTGGTCCTGACTTGCTATGTGTGTTCGCAGGTATGATGGCTGACATGCGGGAGCGTTTGATGAGGTCCCAGGCGGCGAAGGTTCACAAGAAGACGACCACAGGTGCCAAGGTCGGGGTGCCTAAGCAGACAAATTTGGAGAATTTTGCCGCTGGTCCTACCCCCGTCCCGGAGAGAGCCTTGACGCCGCTGACCCCGGAGACCTCCCATAAAAGGAGGAGAGAGGCCGCGGGGACTTCTGTGGGCGCTGGTCCGGGAGGTTCTGGTGCCGGTCATCTTGTCCTGCCCGCCTGCTATACGCGCCGAGATTTATTTGCTGAAGGGGAGTCCATAGATGTTCACGATTCTGAAGCTGCGGCTATTCTGAATGCCAACTCCAAAGCGAGGAGAAAACAGCTGTGCCAGGATGCTGCGGGCATGTTTATGGTGCTTGAAGCAGCCCTTGTCCTTGCCGATGACGAAGTTGTTACTCGGGCGAGCCTCGTGACGTTCAAGAATAGAATTGCCGAGTTGGAGGCGGAAAATAACAAGCTGTTCATGATTTAAAACAGTTTGAAGGTCACGAGGAGGCCAAAGTGTTGCTTCAGACGGAGGTGACCCAGCTGAAGTTGGCTGCTCTCAAGGCTGACGAGGAGAAGGCGAGTTTGCAGGCGAGGATCGCTGAATTGGAAGGTTTGACTTCAGCTGTCCAAGACGAAAACGACGACGAGAAGTCCCTGAAGTCGCGGGCTGACTTGATCTGGAGGATTAGAATCCTCGACGAGGACAACCTGAAAGCAGCTGAGTTCGGCTTCAGTGCTGCAAAAGAGCAGATGGTGGCCCTCAACTCTGGCGTACAGCTCACGACGGATGGGATGGGTTTGTTCAACAAAGTGGTGGACGGTCAGGTCATTCCTGCCGAAGAGGAGAGTGAAGTCGCTGAATAGGACTTTGTTGTTTTTAGCATGCTTTGTGGGCCTGTGTGCCCTTATCATTTTGTACGGGCGCTGCCTTTTTGTTCTATGAATTTGTAGGGGCTATGCCCTCTTTGTATTTATAACATTATCCGGTCACGCCCGGTGTTTTAATATACTTGGATTTTGTGAAAATGTTTTATCATGGACGTTAGCTCTATTTATTTATATGCGTGTGCTCAGCGAGGTGTGAAATCTGCCGAGGGGGGCGAAGTGGTTTTGCCCATGATGAGGCTAGGACTTCGTTTGAGGTACTAATCTCATAGGCTTGGACTATTCCCATCGCGAGCTGGGTGTCCTGCCTGAACGGTGAGGCAACGGCGGAGCTCGGTTGAGGTATCCCCGTTGTGCGCAGGATCTGCTCGTACAACAAGCAGAAGCTGGCCGGCGTTGTAATGCGTGTCATGCTTCACCAGGGCATGATACAATGACCGCGGAATTCTCCCTATTTTGGGTGATTACGTCGGTAATTTGTATGTCCTCGTGGTTAAGGACTTTAGCTGTAGTACTGCTTGAGTTTTTCAGCATTCCATGGTCGAGCAAATTGTTTTTCGTCCAATGTTTCCAAGTAATATGCGCCTGTGCCCGTTTTGGACTTGACCCTATAAGGTCCTTCCCAGTTTACTGCCAGTTTCCCTTCGCGCGAATCCTTCTGGTTTCTGCGCAGGACCAGACTGCCTACGGGGAAGTCGCGCTTTATGACTTTGGCGTCATGTCGCAACGTTATTTGTTGCTTTAATGCGGCCTCGCGGAGGGCAGCCCCTGGTCTTATTTCTTCGACCAGATCGAGCTCTTCGCATAGAGCCTCGTCGTTCATTTCTTCGTCGAGGGGAGCTTCTGTCCTTCTGGAGGGTTCCCTTATTTCCACCGGTATTATCGCCTCTGTTCCATACGCTAGTCGGAAAGGGGTTTCTTCGGTAGTAGAGTGGGGTGTTGTTATGTATGCCCAGAGGACACTGTGGAGCTCATCGACCCACCTTTTCTTGGCCTCGCCTAGCCTCCGCTTCAATCCGCGTAGGATCACTCTGTTCGCGGCCTCCGCTTGCCCGTTGGTCTGGGGATGCTCGACCGAAGTAAAGTGTTGTTTCGTTCCTAATTTGGTGACGAAGTCTTGGAATTTTCTGTCTGTGAATTGGGTTCCGTTGTCGGTTACGAGGGCCTGGGGCACCACGAATCTGGCGAGGACGTTCCTTTTGTAGAAACGCAATATGTTGAAGGCTGTGATCTTGGCGAGCGCTTCGGCTTCAATCCACTTTGTAAAGTAGTCGACGACCACAATTAGGAATTTATTTTGATAAGATCCCATTGTAAAGGGGCCTAGGATATCCATCCCCCACCAGGCGAAGGGCCATGGCGAGGAGAGGGTCTTCAACTTGTTGGGCGGTGCCAAATGCATGTCCCCGTGGCGCTGGCAACGGTCACATTTTTGTACATGTTCTTTGGCGTCGTGTTGCATGGTTGGCAAGTAATATCCTGCGCGCAAAGCTTTTCGAGCCAGGGATCTTCCCCCTAGGTGTTGCGCGTTGATGCCCTCGTGGATCTCTTGTAAGATTTCGGGGACCTGGGCCTCGTCGACGCATTTCAATAGGGGGATGGAAAATCCTCGTCGATATAATTTGTCCTCGACCAGTACGTATGAACAGGCTCGTCGCTTAGTTAAGTTGGCCTCTTTACTGTCCTCGGGGAGTTCCCCCTTGGTGAGATAATTGTATACTGTGGTCATCCAACAACGGGGATCTTCGATGACGTTAACGTCCAGCAGGTCGGGCTTTACAATGCTCGGGCGGACCAGCATTTCTTGTATGATGGATTTATTCCCACCTTTTTTCCTGGTGCTGGCTAGTTTAGAGAGGATGTCTGCTCGGGTATTTTGTTCGCGCGGGACGTGCTGAACATCCCATGCTTCAAACTCCGCCATTTTTTCTTTCACCATTGCCAAGTATTCGGCTAGCTGGTCATTCTTTGCTTGGAACTCTCCCCGTACTTGGGATGCTACGAGCTGGGAATCAGTGCAAATTTTTATTTCCCTCGCGCCGACGTCTTTGGCCAGTTGTAACCCTGCGAGGAAGGCTTCGTACTCAGCTTGATTGTTTGATGTTTTGAAAGAGAGGACCAGGGATACTTCGATCAGGGTCCCTTCCTCGTTCTCGAGGATAATTCTTGCTCCGCTTCCTGAGGGGCTTGATGCGTCATCCACGTAAATGATCCACTTGCGTGTCCCTCCCGGAGGGGATAGTTCCAGAGTCATTTCTGCCACGAAGTCGGCCAAGACCTGTGCCTTGAGGGATTTCCTCCCCTCGTAGTGAATGTCGAACTCGGCTAGTTCAAGGGACCATTTTAGTATCCTGCCTGCCATATCTAGTCGGCTTAACAGTTGCCTAATAAGTTGGTCGGTCCTGACGACGATAGTGTGCGCCAGGAAGTAATATCTGAGTCTCCTCGCGGCAACTATGAGAGCAAGGGCCACCCGTTCTATTTGTGTGTACCTGACTTCGGGTCCTTGTAGGGCTTTAGTGGTGAAATAGATGGGTTTTTGCCCGTCAGTAGTCGCGAATAACTGCTGCACTTACTGTTTCGTTGACCACGGAGAGATACAGGTATATGGTTTCCCCGCGGTCTGGTCGGGACAATACTGGTGGCTCGGACAGAGCTTGCTTGAAATGGGCAAGGGCCTGCTCGCATTCGTCTGTCCACTCGAAATTTGCTTCCTTCCTGAGTAATTTGAAAAAGGGCAGGGCGTGCTAGGCGGATTTACTCACGAAACGTGCAAGGGGCGCGAGCATCCCGTTGAGGGTCTGTATCGCCTTCTTCGACCGCGGAGTGGGGAACTCCACGAGTGCTCGGCATTTATCTAGGTTTGCTTCTATTCCTCTTTCAGTGAGGTAAAACCCGAGGAATTTTCCTGCTCGTACGCCGAAGGTGCATTTTTCTGAATTAAAATGCATTTTACATTTTCGAGCTTGGTCGAACACCCTTCGTAAGTGGGTGGTATGGTCGGATTCCTCTTGGGATTTTACAATCATATCATCCATATATACTTCGAGCGTGTCCCCGATTTTTGATCGGAAGATTTTGTTCATCATGCGCTGGTATGTGGCCCCGGCATTCTTTAGTCCAAAGGGCATCACGTTGTAGTAATAATTCCCCGAGGAGGTCATGAATGTCGTGTACCTCTTGTCCTCGTCTGCCATTGGGATTTGGTTGTATCCCGAATAAGCATCCATGAAGGACAAGAGCTTGAAACCTGCGGAATTATCTACAAGTTTATCTATGCTCGATAGCGGATAAGCGTCTTTCGGGCAAGCCCGATTGAGATCAGTGTAGTCAATGCACATGCGCCACTTTCCATTACTTTTCTTTACAAGTACAATATTTGAGAGCCAGGTCGTATACCTGGCCTCAGAAATAAATTTTGCCTCTAAGAGGTCTTGTACAAGTTTTTCGGCAGCCTGTGCCTCTTCCTCGGATTGCTTTCTTCTTCGTTGGGCAATGACGCGAGCAGCTGGATTGATTGTCAAGTGGTGACATGCAATTTCTGGATCAAGGCCGGGCATATCCGCCGCACTCCAGGAGAACAGGTCAATGTTGTCGTCAAGGCATCTCTTCAACTCCTTCTTTACCTCTCCGGGGAGACCAACGCCTATCTTCACTCCCCTGTTGGGGTTATTGCTGAAGGTGATGATCTCGAATTCCCCATCTGGAACTGGTCGTAGAAGTGTAGGAGACGGGGAGCTTGTTACTCCTGCCTTGTTGTCTTCGTCCCGATCTTCATTTCCATCTTCGGGGAGCCTGCTATCTAGGTTGATTGTGTGCACGGGAAGCGTGGGCTTTTTCTCCGGCTGGCCATCTTCAGCTAGAACCTCGTCCTCTCTGGTGCGCTTTGTCGCGTTTGCCGTCGTCACGATCTGGTTCTGTCCTTTTGTTACGGCTTCAAAGCATCTGCGAGCAGCCTCGATATTTCCATGCAAAGTTACGATGTTTCCCTTCTCAGTATAGTATTTGAGCTTGAGGTGGACCGTGGAGGGGACAACAACGAGTTCGGCAAGAGCTGGTCTGCCGAGGATGCACTGATAGAACGACGGGCAATCAATGACTAAGAACTGCGTTTTGATCGTCCGAGATGCTTCTTCCTTGCCAATCGTGACTGGTATCTCCACATAGCCCCAAGGTCGGGCAGTTGCTCCGTTGAATCCTTGGAGATCCGATCCAACGTACGGGGAGAGATTAGACTTATTCAGTTTCAATGCGCGGAACAAGCTGGAGTACATGATGTCCACAGAACTACCCTGGTCGACCAGGATTCTTCGAACATCTGTAAATGCTAATTTGGCCCTGATCAGCAAAGGAATATGGGAATTCGGTGATCCTCCGGGGAGTTCTTCTCTGTAGAACGCGATCGGCTGCGAACGCCCTTTACCCTTGCCGATCGTGTACAACTGTTCGGGGTTGCTGTCTATCAGTTGTTCGAACTTTCGTTTGATGGATCCTTATCGTAAGCTCGTGGTACCCCCCACATGAGATAACCATTGTCGTAGGAAAGGTTTCTCAGGTGCTGTGTATGAATTCCTGGGAAGTCGGGTCGAGGTGGTCAGGAACGAAGAAGTCCTCTGGTCGGCTGATGGCCATTGCGACCTGCGGGGGAGGTCTGGATGGGGCTGATTCTGCTTCTTTCTTCGAATCAGATGTTTCTCGTCGGGAGGACTCTCCCTTCTTCACGTATTGCTTCAGGTGACCCTCTTTGATGAGGATCTCTATTACGTCCTTAAGGTGTACGCAATCTTCTGTCACGTGGTCGTGACTACGATGGAAACGACAATATTTGCTTTTGTCGACGTTTCCTTTGGACGTGGTCGGTTTAGGGAACCGGACACCCCCTTGCTTGACTTCTGTGTTGTTGCAGTCAGAGAGAATGCGCTCTCGCGAGGTCGTGAGTACGGTGTACTCCGTAAATTGGCCAGCCGGCCCTTTGCTTTCGTGAGGACGCTCATCGCGCCGTTTCTCCTTCCCCTGTCAGGATGATTCTGGCTCATCTTTTTTTGATGCTCGGGGTGCTTCGCGATCTCTTAAGTCCCGGGCATGATATGCGGCTTCTTTTTCCTCGTAACGGATGTAGTCTTCAGCTTTACGAAGAAGTTCTGTCAGAGTCCGGGGAGCTTCGATTCCTACTGCCTTACAGAAGTCGCTTTTGGGTCAGAGTCTCTTTTCGAGGAGGTACTTCTTCATGTGATCCGTTGTTTGGACTTTAACCGCTTCTTTGTTGAATCTTTCAATGTACGCCCGCAGGGATTCATCCCTGCCTTGTATAATGGCCTCCAACGTGGCCTCTGACTTAGGATGTCGTTGGGAAGCTGTGAAATGGCGGGCAAACTGGCTTTTCAACTCCCTCCATGAAGAGATGGATCCGCGAGGAAGTCGTTTAAACCACGTCATCGCTCCCTTTCTCAAGGTGATGGGGAACATTTTGCATCTGATAGCCCCGGAGACACCATGATATTGGAGCATAGCCTCTATGTTTTCGATATGCTCGCGGGGGTCAGTTGTCCCGTCGTAGGTCGTCAACGTGGGTGGTTTCTCCAATCCGCGGGGAATTCTAGTGTCGAGAATGTCCCTTGTGAACGGACCGTGTACGTCATCGTCACTGCCGGAACTAGGAGAGAGCGAAAGGGAATGGTTGTGCTCGCGGCTTTGACTCTGGCGAGGAGAACGTCCGCGGGTGCGACGGTGATCGTACTTATCCGCGTGTCGAGACCTCTTGGAAACCGGGGAGTGCCTAGATCTTCGCGGGGGAGACTGATGTCGTCGTTGGGCTAGATCAGGTGTGAGGTTCCTCGATCTTGAACATTTTCTCTCCAGGGAGAGGGTGTCGCGTCTTCGATTCGAGGGAGTCCGTGGACGTGGGGAAAGGCTCGCCAGTTTTTCTGAAGCGAGGCGTTCCTGAAGGATATGCTCGAGGGCATTGAGCTTCTCCCCCTGCTGGAGGATCAGGAGGTTTGAGTTGTTGAGAGAAGCGATGAGCGCTGCGGTGGTTGGGTCAGCATCCTGGGGAACCAGAACGGGCTCGAAGGTGAGCTCCAAGACTAGTGTTCGCGGCTTTGGTTCGTCGGGTTTCGGGGAAGCCGGCCTTCCGTCTCTTCGGTCACTTTCCAGCGGGATATGCCCGACAAAAGTGTGGTCGTTGTTGTTGTTGTTGGCCTCAGGGGCCACAGAGTCTTGGTGAACATCGTTCTTGATGAAAGCCATGTCGATCTGAGATTTTGACAAGATGAAGCTTTGGTATTTGTTGAGTAAGAGAGAATCTTGGTGAAAGACGGGGAAGTTGTTTCCCACAGACGGTGCCACTGATCGGAGGGGACCAGAAGGAGATCGTCGCGGCCTTCATGTAGGACAAGTGCTGATGCTCGTAGGAGAGGAAAAAGGGGTGGAGGTACCTGCAAGGTACTCCGATGCCAAAGTAAGTATTTGGTCAAAGAGGGGAAAAAGCAAGTAAGAGAAGTCAAGTATATGATTTGTGATACCTGCCCCTCTCAAGCGAGGGGGTATTTATAGATGGATTTCTGGCGAGCAAAGCGCCTGACCGACCAATGAGGGATTTCCAAATGGAGGGCGAGGCGCGTGGTCTCCTAACTTGTTTCCGTTATATTCGGGGAGGCAGTTGGTCGCGTGAACTACCCTGCGCGTGAAGGGGACACGCCCAACGGTTACTTTCTACCCAACGACCATATTGTGCCCAACGGCTATATTGTGCTTATTGGGCCTGTTCGCCAATTATGCTGGATTGGGCCTGGACCTTAGGGGCAGGAAGCCCTGCCCGGTCCAGAACAAATACCCTTTTTCTCCAATTTGCAAACTTTTGCATTCTTAGGCTTTTTTGCAACTTATTTCTTCGTTCTTCAAACTCTCAAGAAAAAACCCAGAACGCATTCTCATTTTTCAACTTCCAACAATGGCGTCTTCTCAAACCATTCCCCAAGCAACAAAAGGTCAAAAAGGTAGAGCCACACCGTTCAAGCAAACCCTTCCGCCATTTTCAAACATTCCAGGACCTAAGGTGGTGAAGAATTAACAGTTCATGCCAGAACCCCTTCTTGCGGAATCGAGGAGCATTTACGAGTCTCAGGTAATGATCCCTCTCATTGTTTCTGATACACCTTATGCTTTAGGTGGCCCCTTAGCTGATGTTAAACCCACTGATGAGAAGCTTAGTGAGTTTTTCCCTTCTTACCGTAAATCAAGACCTTTAGGGCAAAAGAGCAACCCTAAAGAAGATGAAGCTTTCCCTGATACACCCACTTTGACTAAGATGGATCTTAGGTATCTTCCTGATGGTACTATATTGGTAAAAGCTGTTAACCAGTTAAAGGATTTTGACCTCTAGATGACCATAATGGAAAAGGTCAAAGGTGATCATTGGAAGACCATTGGAATCTATGATCTGCTTATGCTGTCGAAGACCAATATTCCTTATTGTTTGAACCTGCTGGCAGCATCACTCTACTTTTGGGATAGTACCCACTACACTTTTCATCTTCCTTTTGGGACGGTTACCCCCACACTCTTCGACCTGGCTGCCATTGCAGAGCTTGGACCAGATGGCATTTCATATGATCCTGAAACGGATGCAGAGGATACCATAGGGATCTCTGACTCCAAGCTTACATACACCCACTTCATAAACTACCACAAACGTGACACTGAAGAAATAACTGACAAGGAACATATTATATTCCTCACCGTATGGTTGTCGAGGTATGTATTTTGCTCAAAATCCCTACAGGTGGCCAAGAAATATCTCACTCTGGCCAACCAACTTCACAACAACCGAGGAGTTTGCCTTAGTGGGTTGATTTTGGCAAACCTCTATGAGTCTCTCAGCGAAGGGGCGGCTCGACTCAAAGACTTGGAGGCCCAGGATATTGTTCACTTGAATGGCCCCCTCTGGTTGCTTCAATTGTGGCTTAATGCAACTTTCGAAGCTAGCCTTCCCAGAAAAGGGCAAGTCGATGAGGACTCTGCTGAAATCAAAGAAACGAGAGTCGAAGGTACTCGCCTGGTGAAACTCACACCCACTGATGATGGGGAAACTCTCAAAGGAGCCTTCTCTAGCTACATTATGATGTTCGCCAAGCGGTATGATTTCACACCCAGTATGGCCCCTTTTGCTGAAAGAAAATATGGACCTGAGTGGTTTACAAGGCCATTCCCTGATTCATCCAACAAATTCGATGCCGAATCTATTTCAATCTGGGAAGCCTTTTTGATTCCTAGATTTATAATTCAGAGGTTGAATCTTGGAAGAGATATGGAAGCCTTGATTGCTTACCAACCAAACCTTGTCTCTCGACAGTTTGGGTTTGCTCAAATTTTCCCCAAGTGTCTGTATGGGAAGAAAGGCCATGTAGTCCTTCATACTGCCAGTTTTGATGAAGGAAGTGTTGCAGTCGCTTTCGACCGGTGGAACGTGAGAAAAGCAACTCTCTCCCCTGTGAACTTTCGACCCACATTTTTGTGCACTAAACCATTTCACAACTGGTGGTCGAAGTACTATAGTGAACAATTTCTTGGTGTTGCTGCCTTCTCTTCATTAATTGACCAAGGTTTTCTTGATGTGCAGGAGAATACCAAGAAGAGTAAGTTCATTCATGTCAAAGAAATTCAGGTCTTCCAAAAGTACTTTGAAACTGTCTATCGACCAGATGATATTAGTCGAACCGTTCGTGAGGCTGCTGTCACTTTGAGGGAGAAATTTCTACAAAAAATGGATCAGTTGAAAATCCCTTCAAACGTTCCTCTTGAGAAACGTTATGAGGTGGCTTTTGAACTTTTTCCTCCAAAGTTCCCTCGACTGCCTAACGCTGATTTTGGAGTGGCACTTGCCCCCCCCATTTCCAGACTGGTTTGTCTGTGGTGAGCACCTAAAACTCCTTCGACAGCAGTCCCAATCGAAAGCCCAACAGGTGATTGCGACTAAACATACGCTGGACAGTTTCAAAGGACACCTTCATATAGGGGTCGAGGATGTTCGTGTCGAATTCGAAATATATGAAGGTTTGAGGCCCTCGATTTGTGATCTTTAACCAACCACTCAATTATTAATCCTGTAATAAACATCTGCCTTTCAGCTATGGCCAGGAAGACCAGCTCATCGAAGGGTGCTGCAGGAGTCGAAAAAGAGACTGAAGGCAAAAACGTATTTTATATCCTTTGCCTACATCTTCTTGTGTAACCAACTTCTAATATTTGCATCACCTTTCAGACTGCTCGAAAACCTCCAACGCCTTCAAAAAAGGGCAAGAAAGGTGCTCAAGCAGTTGTCCCTTCAGATGCTGATGATGAATCCCCTGAGGAGGCAGTGGCTAAAAAGAAAAAGAAGCTTACCGAAGCTTCTGGAGCTACCACCCAATCCTCCTCAAAGGCCGCCAGAATTCTTGAGAAAACACCTGCTGATAGTGGTGTTAAGAAAAAACTCTCCAAGATTGCGTCGAAAACGACTGCTGGTGATCCTGAGAGTGCAAACTCAAATCCTGATGCCGCAACTGTACAGGTATGCATACTATCTTTACTCAGTATTTGCATTCCTTATTCAGATTTCTTTCAATCTTATTCTCTTTAATTGTGATCTTCAGGCTGATGTAGGTGGTTCTAACCCACCACAAACTTCATTCAGCTTTGCAACAACTATCCTGAATAGCCAAGGTGAGCCAACTTATCACCCTACCTCTGACCTTGGTTCTGGATATAGTTCACTGAGCAAAATTAACCAACATATTCCTCTTACAGTTTCTCCTCCTGAAGCAGATGAAACAAACAAAAACTCGCATGCCAGGACCAACACTCAACAATCCCAAACCGATGGCTCTGAACATGGAAAGGATGATGTTTCTAATCAACAACCTCTCGACCATACAGAGACCATTGCCATGGAGATAGAGGGACAGCCAACTGAAGAGGAAGAAGAGGAGGTCGAAAATGAAGAAGAACAAGAAGAAGAGAGGGAAAGGACTGAGCAGGATCAGACCCATTCACCTGTGGCTGAAACAGGTCTTGTCAACAATCCAACTCCTGGGCCTACAGTCACTTCGACTGCTAGAGGATCCCCCGCTGGAGACCCATTGGCTGCCCTCAAATGGTCAAATCCTCGCGAGTATGCCAGAATGATACTTGGGAAGAAGTACAGCTCTTCAGGTACTAGCCTTAGTACTTTGACCAGTTCTGGGGGTCCAGCTCCAGATGACTTTGCCAGCCCTATCCTTCAAAAGATCAAAGACAAATTCTTCAAGGGATACATCCACAATGTCTTACTTTCAGATCGAACTGCTCCTCTCTTCCTGAAAGATAGCCTCCAAAAACTGGACCTTTCGACTCTTAGTAAAGATGTGTCTGAATTCCTTGTGGAGTTGACTGCTTTAATAAATCAGATGTCTGAGGACTTCAAACTCCTTCCCAAGATCCAAGATGACATTGAAGTTACAACTGGACTGGAACATTCAGCTTGGGATGAAGCACACGCATCAGAAGCTAAGGTCGAAAGTCTGGAGATTGACCAACAGAAAAGGCATGCAGAGGTGGAGTCGAACCAAAAGGACATTGATACCTGGAAGCAGCAAAACAAGATTTCTAACGCTGAAAAGCGCAATCTTGAGCTGAAAACAAGATTTCTAACGCTGAAAAGCGCAATCTTGAGCTGAAAGACTTCGACGATACTGAAATGGCCAGAGAGCTAAAGCGCACTATAGACTTCCTTGATAAGGCCAAAACGCTTGAAAAGGAACTTTCAGCAGCTAAGCTCAACAAAGCTCTATGTGATAAACACCTTCAGAATCACTAGTGCAACTTTCTTGAGTTGAAGTCGAAGCTCCCTTTTTTATTGTCCAATCATTTCTTATTTGTAGTTTCTTTTTGATCATCATGTTTGCTGGCCCTTTTGAGACCCTATGTAAAGACAATCCCAATGCCCCCTGGCGTTTATCTAAAGACTTTTGTTTACTATTAACTCTTCGACTTGCAAAATCTTTGATAAAATCATGGCGCATTTTTTCTTAAACTTTGCTAATCTTTGTAATTAACGTACTCTGCCTCTTTTCTTGGAAATCATGAAAATAACGCAGCTTTTAACAGCTTAGTGTTCCAACGGCACAAGTTCCTATTCCATAAAGGAATATTAATAGCATAACCCTAGGGTATATTCCCAAGAGCAATTTTACGTTTCTCCATTGTTGACTGGCCAATCGTTACAAGACTTTGCCTCTATAAAATCCTCTTTACATGAGCCATATTTTGCACCCACTGAAGCAAGCATGAGTACTTCCTCAAAGAAGGCAGTGATCCAGAAGGTGGCTGAGGAGACAAAGAAAGCTGAGGCAACAACTACTGCCTACAATGATACTTCAACTGGAGCAACCTCTCGCCCCAAGAAGCGAGAAACTAAGATGAAGATCTCCAAGAATGGGCACTCCAAAGCACAAAACTCTGATGATGAAGCTGACGAAGATTACGTCACCTTCCTCAACTCTACTAGTTGGAGAGACTATGAATGATCTTTCTCCTGGGTTTCATGTTATTGTACTTTGTTTTCTTTCCTTTGTATGCCATTTTGGCCTCACATGGCCTATTTTGGCTTTTATAATCTGAATAAAACTTATGTCTTAATATGAATCTCTTGCAAAATAGGCTTATATTTTTTCAAATATTTCCCATTTACCCTCAAGACTCTTAGATCACCCTCAATCTCCTGCTTGACCTTTTTATTATAAGACTTCTCCACCCTTTTCTTTTGCCTTTTCAGCAACTCTAATGCATGGAGTCTTTCTTCATCTAAATCCACTAACTCATCAAGCATCATATTCCAATAAGACTCAGATGGAATCTCATGATGCCTTTGAATCCTTATGGACTGAAGATAAATTTCTACAGGCAAAACTGCATCATGACCGAAAGTCAGTCGAAATGGGGTAGTATTAGTTGCCTCTTTGGGGGACGTTCGACATGCCCAAAGTATTTGGTCCAATGTCTTATGCTAATTTCTTGGCCTTTTTCCCACATGTTTTTTTATCAACCCAATAACTACTTTATTTGCCGCTTCGACTTGGCCATTAGCTTGAGCATAATAAGGTGTGAATGTTAGAAGCTTGAATCCCATTTCTTTAGAAAACTCTTGCATTTTTCGACCAGTGAAGACTGATCCCTGGTCTGTTGTAATTGTCTCTGGGATTCCAAACCTATAGATGATGTGTTTCTGGATAAATTCAATCACATCTTCTTGATCAACATTTGGTAAAGGGATAGCTTCGACCCACTTGGTAAAATAATCAATACCCACCAAAATGTACTTATGATTTTTAGATGATGCTGGTCGAATTTCTCCAACCAAATCCAAAGCCCATCATCTAAAAGGCCAAGGTTTCACTATAGAGTGTAATTCACTTGCAAGGACATGTTGAATGCCAGCGTGAACTTGACATTCCTGACAACCCTTAGCAAATTCAATACAATCTTTTAACATGGTAGGCCAATATATGCCTTGTCGAAACAACAACCATTTCATTTTATGGCCTACCTGATGTGCCCCACATGCCCCACTATAGACAGTTGAAAGGGCCAAGTATGCTTCTGCCTCACTGAGGCACTTAAGCAATACTCCCTCAGGAGTCTTTTTGAATAATTCATTACCCAACAAGACATAACTCAAAGCTTGATACTTGATTTTCCTTTCTGTCGAAGATATTGGATTTTTTTAGATAATCTACTATAGGTTTTCTCCAATCCTTGTCAGTTATGCTATCAACTGCCAGAATTGCAAAATTATCTTCATCAACGTATCCAAGCTTAGTTTCTTCCAAATCTGATGGGGCTAATCATACTGACACCACCCTTTCTCTGACTTCGACTTCGATTACATCTTGTAATTTGTCTTTCGAAACTTTATACCTTGATGCAATCTGAGCCAAGTCATTAGCTACCTGGTTTTCCAGTCTAGGGATGTGTCAAAAATTAACTGCGTCGAACCTTTTCAACAGTCGATTCACCACTACAAAGTACATAATCAAGTTTTTTTTATGCACTTGTACTCCTTGGTAACTTGTTTTATGACCAGTTCTGAATCCCCCATTATTTCGACATGAGTTGCCCCCAATTCCAACAATACTTCAAGTCCAGCAATTAAAGCTTCATATTCAGCTTCGTTGTTAGAACAACGGCCTTCAATTTTATACTTAAGTGTTGTTGGAATTTTATTAGGAGAAATAACAAGCACTCCTATGCCTATCCCATCTTTGTGGCTCGATCCGTCAAAATATAACTTCCAAGGTTTTACATCAAGATAGTTCAGAGGGGTCTCATTTGTAGAATGGTCAACTATAAAGTCTGCCACTACTTGTCCTTTAACAGCTTTTAAAGGCTTAGAAGTTAAAGAATATTCAGTTAATACTAATGCCCATTTTCCAATTCGACTATGCAAAATAGGTTTGGACAACATATGTTTAATAACGTCATAACGGGAAGAAACATAAACATCAACTGGTTTTATATAATGCTTCAATTTTGTACAAGAGTAATACAAACATAAACATAATTTTTCAATCATGCTATATCTAGTTTCTGCATCATTTAAAACTCTACTAAGGTAATAGACGGCCCTTTCGACACCATCATCATCCTCTTGAGCTAACATGCTCCCTAAAGTTCTATCTGACGCAGCTATGTACAATCTCATACACTTATTGCCACAAGGTGGTGAGAGAATCGGGGGTGACTCAGGTACTCTTTGATCTTGTCGAAGGCTTCCTGTTGAGCTTACCCCTAGTCGAATCCATCCTTGCTAGCTCGAAGCAATGGCGAAAAGGCTTGCGTTTTCCCACTCAAGTTGGATATGAACCTCCTCAAGAAATTTATTTTGCCCAAGAGGGACTGCAATTCCTTCTTTGTTGATGGCGCTTTTGCTTCCATAATGGCTTTGGTTTTATTCTGGTTAATTTCGATCCCCTTCTTGTGGACCACAAAGCCTAAGAAATCCCCTGTCTGCACACAAAAAGCACATTTGAGAGGATTCATTTTAAGACCATGCTTTCTCATCCTTTCAAAGGAATGTCGAAGATGGCTTAAATGATCTTTTCCTGAAAAAGACTTAACAACAATATCATCAATATCGATTTGCATAAAAGTGTCAATAAAATCATGAAAGATCGAATTCATTACTCGCTGGTAAGTTGCCCCAGCATTTTTTTAGACCAAAAGGCATTACTACCCATTCATAAGTGCCTAATGCCCCTGGACATCGAAAAGCAGTTTTTGGGACATCTTCCTCAGCAATGAATATTTGGTTATAACCAGAATAACCATCCAACATACTCAAGTATTCATGTCCTGCAGCAGAATCAATCAACATTTCTGCCACAGGCATAGAATATTCGTCCTTAGGGGTTGCAGAATTTAGATCTCTGAAATCTATACAGACCCTTAAAGAACCATTTTTTTTAATGACTGGTACAATATTAGCTAGCCATTCGACATACCTCGCTGTACGGATGAACTTGCATCTAAGTAACCTCTCAATTTCCTCTTTGATCTTTGAAAGGATTGTTGGGGCAAACCGTCTTGGATTTTGCTTGACTGGTTTTTTCCCAGGTATGATTGGCAACTTATGTTCAACAAGCTCTCTCCTCAAACCAGGCATTTCGTCATAGTCCCAAGCGAAGCAATCCTTGAATTCCTTCAATAGTTGGACCATTTCGACTTTGAGTTGTGGGTCGAGATTAGCACTAACATAAGTAGGCCTTTTTACTCCCCCTTCACCCAAGTCAATTTCTTCCAAAGGATCTTGCGCCAGCATTTTAATGTTGTCTGACAATGGATCCTTTTCGAAACCCAAAGGCTCATTATCATAAATAGCATCAAGCCTTTGATTTTGGTCTTCGATTTGAGACTCATCAGGTGGTTCAGGCTCAAAGTCCTTACCAGGGCCTACCTCACAAATTTGA
The DNA here is from genome assembly GCA_022829125.1 of Lathyrus tuberosus. NCBI lineage: Eukaryota > Viridiplantae > Streptophyta > Magnoliopsida > Fabales > Fabaceae > Lathyrus > Lathyrus tuberosus. Next base: position 21,572,521 of record JALAZF010000026.1, on the reverse strand, counting down.
GTTGTGGCTTCGACAACCATGTGGTTGTGTGCAGCGTCCAAGGCCGCTTGTAGTCTAGATTCGGCCACATAGGCCGAAATTCTTTGCAGTGCGTCGAATTCAGTCATTGTTATTGAATTCACTTCCCCAGCCTATGGGGTCTATAGGCTCCCCACAGTATGGGACATTGCCTTCTTCCCTTATGACCTCTATGTCCCATCGAAATCCCTCCACTGGGTGCAAGTGTAATGAGCAGAATGCATGGTCATCTGGGGTGAAATCATATTTTGCTGGAGTACAAGGCGCAATGTGCGCCAAGTTTTTGTCAAACTCGACTCCATCAACATGATTGACAGGCACCTTAAAGTACCCTTGACCACCTTCAATGTTTTCCACTATACCATCAGGCCTCCAGATTGTGATCCGCTGGTGCATTGACGAAGGTACTGCTCCAACAGCATGGATCCATTCTCTCCCCAGCAGAAGGTTATAGTTAGCTTTGCTTTCGACTACCATAAATAAGGTAGGCCTTGTCACCGTTCCCACAATTAAATCAACCTGCAGAACACCAAGAGTGGTCCCAATTTTCCCTTCATAGTTGGAAAAGACCATGTTGTGGGGCTTAAGATCAGTGTCGAATTTACCGATCTTGCTTAGTAGGAAATGTGGCATTAAATTGACTGTAGCCCCAAAATCCACCAAGATTTTATTTACAGCCACGTTCTCTACTTTCCCTGTAATGTACAGAGGTTTCAAGTGCCCTTTCATGGCCTCAGTTGGTCGTTCAAAGAACGCATTTTGTTCTTCGACACAACCATTATTCATCACATAGTAGCACACAGGTTGGTGCACTGCCATTTCAGCCTCAGCTTTGGCATCCAAGTTTTCCACTTCAGTTATCCTATCATATTCTCTTGGCATTATTGAGACCACATTAACAATGATATTTAAAGAGGCATCAGAGTCGGAATTAAAGTTGTGAGTCGAATCTCCGTCCTCAGCTGCTTCGACTGCAAACCTCTCAGCTTCTTCCTTCTTAGAAGTAAATAACCTACGCCCCACAGGCATCTTATTTGATATTTTTGTCCCAACGTCTTTATTGCTAGCGGGCAGGATGTTGGTACTAGTTTTAGTTTGATCTTTTGCCTGAGCTTCCCTCAAAGTCTTCCTTCACCTCTGTTCCCTTCTCCACTGGGACCTGGACATACGATTTTTGGCTTTGTAATTCTCAGAAATATAGGCAGCTTTATTGGAGGACTTGAATTCTTTCCGGTACTCCATTGAAGAACCTCTAGCCACGTCGAAATTCTTCCATCTCTGTTTCCCTTTCCCTGCTGCTTCAACTGGTTTGACCCACTTTCCAGTTGGTACATCACTGCTAGGCTTGAAAGTAGCCTGCTTAGCCCTTGGCATTTGTGGCATTTGGCTATATTTTTTTTTAGTATCTTTCCTTGGGTCAAAACGCCCTGACCCTTGAGCAGCTCTTTTCTCACATCCAGACTTGGCTTCTCTCCTCGCTTGGAGGCTATGAGCAGCTTCTCTGTCGAAGATAGCACTGTATCGAGGGCACAGCATGACCTCAGAGTTCTTTCCTTGGCACCTGTGGAGAAAATCAACAATGGTTTCATCTTCTCTGGGATAAGCCAGCTTGTTGCAGTCTTCTTGACGAACTAGTTCATCAATATCCATGGCTTGTCCGTTAGGCACTTCGACCATGTTTATGTCAACTTCATATTTTAAGCGCATTTTAGAGAAGTTAACATCAAGGCCCTCAGCAGCCTCGTCCATCTGTCTGAAACGGTCAGCAGTCTCTTTTGTCACCATCTGCAATTTTGATGCTTCAGCTTTAGCATGGATCTCGACTGTAGCCTCAGCGTCGAACCTTTGAACTTCAGAAGATGTCCTAAAATAGTGTTCAGCAGCCATACATATCAAATGCTCAAGCTGGCAGCCATCCACTTCCTCGACTTCTCTAATAAACACAACATCATTGGTAAGGTCTTCAGTAACCTCCACCACTGTGGCATTTCTGCCAAGAGCTTCGTTGGTGTTAATACTATCTGAGCTACTGTCAGATTCCTCAACTAATTCGACCATGTTAACCTCTTCGGGCTCTGTGTAATTTGCTTCAGCTACTTCAAGAGGGTTGGTATCAATTTTCATCTGGGTCTTAGTTTTCTCCCCAAATTTGAGTCTGCCTTCCTGAATAGCATTCTGCACCAGATCCTTGAAAAGAAAACATTGAGAAGGACCCAAATAATTATGGTATTTACAAAAGCCTCTCTTTTTTCTTTTCTCTAAAGGTGGCATTTTAGCACCAGGAGGCACTAGTATTTGACCATCCTTAACTAACAAATCAAAAATTTCGTCACATTTAGTGATGTCGAAAGTGTATGTTATCTTTGGGAACCTATCATTCTTTTCGGTTTCGACAGGGTTTTTCCCATTTGAAGGGACTAATAATTTACAAGAATAAGGAGGGCCTTGCTTAAGTTCAGCAAGATCTATTTCACTTTCGTCGAACCTAACAGGCTCGTCATACAATTCTTCGATGCCCTCCTGGTATTCGACGTAAGCTACCTTCTTGTTTTTGTTCACCCTAGCTTTCTCATCTTTGAGACGCTCTAGCTGTCGAACTCTGTCAGCTAACTGGGCCATATCCCTCAAATACTGGGTGTCCAGTTTTTTCCTGATAGAGTAATCAAGGCCACCAGCGGCCATTTCGACAAGTTCATGTTCAGGCACTTGTGTAAAGCACCTAGCCTTGAGTAGTCGAAACCTATTCAAGTAATCATCTATTGGCTCATTGAACTTTCGTTTCACACTAGCCAATTCTTTCAAACTGATTTTAGTCTGCCCCATGTAAAATTGCTCATGGAACAAACGTTCTAACTGGGTCCAATCACAAATCGAACCAAATGGTAACGTAGTGAACCACGTAAATGCATTTTTAGTGAGGGAACTAGGGAAATACTTCACCCTTAGACTCTCATCATTTGTAATCTCACCAGCTTCGATCAGGTAGCGCGCCACATGTTCGACGGTAGATTATGTAGTATCTCCTGAAAACTTAGTGAACTTTGGTACTTTTGTCCTGGGAGGCAGTTCAGCTTGGAGTATATAGTCTACTATAGGCGAAGTGAAATTTGGCCTAGAAAAACCCATATTCAAGCCATTTCGAGCCATTATTATCTCGACCATGGCTGCCAAATTGTTCTCTGCTGCTACATTATTGCGTCGAACCTGATTCACCACATGGTCAGCGTTTTGATTTCTGTTTACTAACACCATCCTTGGTTCCTCCTTTTCAAGTATAGGTATTTGATTCCTAGGAGGCTCCTCCCTAGGTGGTTCGACCAACTCTGGATTCACCGGATTCACTTGCTGAGCGTTTTCCCTCCTCTCGACTCCTTGATTTTGAACAGGAACAGGCATCCCATGAATTCTGCTATACGCGCCATCTGGGTTGTCATCATTTGCTTGGTTTGAGTAGTATTCTGGATCAATGGCTGGAAAATTTCTCCCATTGTCTGAGACAAATTATGTACCATTTGCATGTTGCTCTCATCCATCTGTTGCCTCAAATATGCTGCAGATTCATTTGTTAAGTTGGGTCTTTGAGCAGAAAATTCCAAACCTATGGACTGGCTGTTTCGACCCATGTTAATTCCATAGCCTGACTCCTGCAAAGGGGAAGATATCACATTCTCTGAAAATATTGAGGGTGCAGTACGCAAATTCTGCATCATTGCCGTTGCCATGCCATAGATTGGGTTCCTAGGCAAAGGCTGTGAAAATCCTGGGGAAGGAAATTACATATACGTCGAACCTCCTCCTGGCGGAGTCTGAGGATTTGTCACTGATGGGCCAATGTACTCCAGGACTGGCTGAGTGTAAGGCCTTACATATGTCGCCTCTGGCCCAGCTGTCGAAGGCGCTGGCTCTGTCACCATGGTTAACACTGTTGACCCTGCTGTCGAAGGAACTGGAGTTGGCGCCACAGTACTTCTTGGTAATTCTTGAGGATTGATGGTGCTGTTCTGAACGCTTGAACTGCTTGGTTGAGGATTAGTCCTAGCAGAACTAGGATTTGAATTCCCTTGGCCAGATGCCATTTTCCTCGGGTTTCTTCTCTTTGGTCTATATTCGTTTGAACTGACTACCTTTCCACTTCTCAAGTGCATACAATAAAGTTTACCAAAATCTCGACCAATGAAACGAAAAAAAATTCAAAAAATGGGGAGTTATAAAACTTCCTTTTGACAGTTATTTAAAAGTTATAAACTTCCAAATACACGTTTAGCACTGTCCCACTAGGCGTGCCAATTTATTTACCTTGAAAATTGGTAAACAACCGCTGATCTTCTAAAACAACAAAGTTCTAGTAACTTACAGGATCGATCAGATTGATCCTAGGACATGTGCTATGGGTGTATTTAGAATACCTCACAATTAAGCAAAGTATACATTTCGACAATGCATATAAATAAAAGAACGTGTTTTGAAATGTAAATGAAAGTGACAGAAATTAAAGAATTGTTTAAGTCGAACAACACATCAAAGGAAAAAAAACTGAATGTAAAGGTTTGATAAAAACTGGGGTTAAATGCTGGAAAAAAGTGCATAAAGATCTTAAACTGCGGGAATGTAAATGCTTGAAAGTAAAGGCTTTTTAATGTAAAATTGCAAAGTGAAACTTCATAACGTAGAATGCTTTAGAAGTAAAAGACTGAATCTAAAGATTTCAAAGTAAAGGATCTAAAACAGAAACTTCAAAGAAAATGGCATTGCAATAAAAGAAAATGGTGATTACAATCACGTACATTCTCGCCTCACTCTTTTCTCTACACGCTGGATACTTTGAGTGATTTCAGAGTTACTTGTACAACACGATTTTTCACACATTCTAACTCTAGAACTAACCTATTTATAATACTCTAAAGTAACCACCATTTGACGGTTTACTCCTAGAACACGCCACTTGGCACTTTGCATGTCTTCAACTTCTGGATATTCGCCACTTGTCCTCCTTTCAAATTCAAATAGTAGAACTTCCCTCCACTATCCAGTTGTAACTGCAACGCATTATCCATAGTCGTTTTACCCTGTCGAATTGACGCTTTGGACTTAGAAATGTTTGAAGTCTTAAAATCATTCTCTTCGACTCAGGCTTCCAACAAATATAGTCGAATACATCTTGGTCGAAACCTTCTTCTCCTTTAGCTTATATTTTAAAGAATAACTTCTTTAAAGCCAAATCTATTTGAAATCATGCAGCATCGAAATTAGGAGCTAACACCCGTAGACGGGTACATGATAGTTATATCGTAAGGAAAAGACTTTCTAGGATATAATTGTGTACCCAGTCTAGAGACCACGACTTGGATCTAAGTATCTCTCTGTGGTCGGTCCCAAAGAGGTATGACCAGTTTATAACAATATAATATATAATATGTTAAACAATATTATATATTATATTGGTTTTTAAGATAAAGGGAGATGAAAGGGAATCACCCTTCATCTCCTACATCCTTCGTCGACTTTCCTGTTACTTTTAAGCATTTTGATTTTTGGAAATCTCGACACATGTTTCCCTTCTCTTCATCACTTGAGGTTTTAAGGCATACTTCTATGATTCTCCACCTTAACTTTATACCAATTGTGATGCCAATTTATCCATCAATTAACTTGATGCTCTCTCTAATAAAAATATCCATTCAACAATATTTATCAAGTCCAAGCCACACTTGAACCTTAATCTTATCACTTGCATCTATTTGCACCCAATCACCTTTTCATGTTTACTTAATCTAGCAAGCCCATAAGTATGGTTATTCAACCATCTTTAACTCCTTTTTTTAATGCCTTCCCTGAGATGGCACTATCTCTTTCCTTACAGTATCACGAGTCAAATAATAATCAAAGGTCGTTGTAATTGTTCATTCTCTACCACTAGTATCCATAACATGAACCTTCACCTCAAACTGAGTCTTATCTGTCATAGTTTCTAATATCTTCATCTACTTGTCTTTACTCTTTCTCCCCTTACGGGACTCACTAAAGGTAATACATATGTGAATTATGAGCTTTGATTCTCTGGGTTTCACTTCCTACGGCTCATAACCCTTCTTAGCTCTTAAATAACCATTAAAGACACAACCAACAACTCCACCATCAACTGGATTAGCTTAATTTATACGATGATAAAATATTTGACGATCTTCAAAACAGAGTAGTCTATTAGTACATCCATAAGTGTTTGGAAGTCTATTCATGTGAATGGACATTTGTCGATCAAGTAAGATGTTTTGGCACTATCACCTCCTCATAAACTCCATGGAAACTCAACTTCTAGTACCATTCCATAAGTATTTAAATTCGTTTTTATCCTTTGTCTCCTGGAAAACTCATTAAAGTGCTCTGAAACAACCTTCGCGCATCTACGATGCCTTGACCTCAAATCTCTTGGCATGTTCTCATCTTGAAAATCTTTACTAGATGATGATGAATTAAAAACAACATTAGAACCTTCTAATATATAATCCACATACATTATACCCATTATCCATGTTCAATCCACCACCTAAATTCTTCAACATCACATGTTCAACTCTAGCGCAATAGCCTATATTATCAAACATACTTAAAAATAAAAAATTTTGTCTGATCTATGGAACATATCTCATATTGTGTCGAAGGAAATCATGATCATATAACATTTAAAGTTTGATCATACAAACACCATGAACCTTGCAAGCCTTATTGTCACAAAGGAGAAATGCTCCGCTTTCTTCTAAATTTAAAGTCTCAAAGTATTCTTTCCTTGGGCATATGTGATAAAGGCACACTGAGTCCATGACCCAACTCTTTTAGGTCTCCAAACTTTACACCAGTAGTGCAACATACCTCTCATAACTATCAACATCTAAGGCAACAACAATCTGAACAAAGTCTCCATTCTCCTCCTTTTTGGGACAATCTTTCATGAAGTGGTTGATTTTCTTACAAATAAAGCATTTTGATATTGACTTGTCAAATCTACTTGATTTAGATATCCCTATATACTTACTTACTCCTTTTGAGACACTCGATTATTCACCATTATCGTCAATTTTCAAATATTTCACCTTTTAAAATTCCTTGTATCTCACAGCCATCTGGACTCCATCCAAAGTAATAGTGTCTTCCTTAGCATAAAGAAGGAAATCCGTGAAGTTCTCAAAGTATCTGGGTAATGATCTTAACAAGAGTAGAGTTTTGTCCTCTTCATCAATACTTACCTCAATATTCTCCAGATCATCAATGATATTGTGAAATTTTATCAACTGCTCCATTATAGATTTGTTCTCTATCATTCAGAATGAGTAGAGTTATTATTTCAAACACAACATGTGAGCCAATAGATTTGTTATATACAATTATTCAAGAGTTTTCCACACCAAAGTCGTCATATTATCCTTAAGGCATAAGATAATGGAACTTTTGGCCGCATCCATCATCTCAATCTTCTCTACTTAGGTTAGGCATGCAGACATCGATGCCTCAACCTTCAATGCTTCAACATAATTTTGAGTTAATATTTGTTGCGTATTCACTTTTCACAACCCTAAATCGTTGTCTCCATAAAACTTCTTGATCTCCCATTTAGAACCCATAGTGCACACTTGTAAACTTAACCCTTTTTCCCCACGGTAGGGGGTCACTTGTTGAGAAAATGAAAGGTTCAACCACACCTATATATAATTAAAATCTAACATTAATATTAATATCATTGATAATAAACATGTGTGGGACAACGAACAATGAAAAACAAAATATATGGTCTTAAGCAACAAAATAACCTACAATCAGTAAGAAAATCCATAAAAAAAAACAAAAGGAAGAATTATTACAATAAATTACAAAAGAGTTACAAGAAAATAGTCACTCAAGTTCTCAAGAACAAATTGTATTTTCTACCCAAGTGTTTCTCAATCTCTTAAACTCTTTAAATATGAATTGCACAAAACTGGAGTGTTTATAATTGTTTCTCATTCCCCTTATATACCTCCAAAGGTTTATCAAAATTCCAAGAACTTCAAGGAATTTCTACCTTTTTCCTTTTTAACTAGGATTACCAATTATTTCCTATTTCTTTAAATCTTAACCATTGAAATGATAGAGATACTACTTATAACTGCTGAAACTCAACATATCCATCACGGGCCCAAAACACAACTGATCAACGAATGAATATGCAAATTGAAACAACAAGCTTGATACTCACAAACCACCCGAAACGGACTCGTGGCCACCCCGTACACTACCACAGCTCTGCCGCTGCCACTAGACAAACTCTAAAATCTTCGTTGTTACCCATCGCCGACTTTTTGGCATTGGTTTCCCCGTGGTTCTTGCATCCTCTATTAAATTTCTTGTTGCTTTCTAACATTCTAATTTTTGGAAATCTCAAAACATGTTTTCATTTTTTTCATCACTTGAGGTTTTAAGTCATACTTCTACAATGAACATAAATACTTCATTACAACATATGAAACTCAATAACATGTTACATGTCAAACAAGACCAATAAATTATGAATACTTAAAAACATAAATAAAATACATATATGATTATAAATTAGACAAACTAATTACTTCTTCATCAGACTTAAACATGCACATCGTGATCTCACCAAACGTCCTATGAATAATTAGGCTTGAACACATAACATCAAGAGATCTGATTAAGATATCTTTTAACTTGATATGCCCCAAATAAACGATAATAATCATTATCAAGAAAATGGCTCTCACATTATCATCATTGTTTTATAATTGTATGTTGATGAATTGAACATGTTATGGGCCAACCAAAGGCCCAAATAGTCAAGGCCCAATTTATCTCAAATTCACTCCACTTGAGCTAAGGTATAAAAACAGTTGACACAGAAAGTAAGGTACATTCTCTGATCTCCAATTTTGACTACAACCATCTAAAATCTTCATATGACTTGGCATTGGAGTGTTATCAATGCAGGTTTACCATGCATCACTGCAACAGAGATCAGCACCACCAGTTTAAGATACTCAGTTCACCAACTACATCCAGATCTATGGTTCCTAAGCGAAACAGTGGTGTCATCTCTGGGAATCGACTTTTGATTTCTATGATTTCCATGATTTTATGATTGCTCTCTGATTAATCAGTTTTTAACTTTCAAGGATCACCAAACCAAGAGCGATCAGGATCGAATACAAATATCCTACATGTTTGATCCAATCAATTATCATTTCAACAATGATTCATTAGATTTACAAATATTTAATTACCTCGGGAACTCCGCGAAGTAAAAAAAAAAGAAGGATCCTAAATCAAAATCTATATTTACACTAAAATTACCATAGAATGGAGGCAGTTTATTTCAAGATCATGCTAAAGATTCTTGACTAATCTTCTGATCTAGCATTGACTTGATTACTCATTGTTAACGTGATACTTATGGTGGTGACTTTGAAGATACAACGAGTTCATAACAAATGTTGGCGTAGATCTCATACTGAAACACCTTATTTAGGTACAAAGGAACTATGAACGATGAACAGAGATCTCCGCATGCCAGATTCGATAAATCGTGATAAAGCTCATATTGAAACTAAAGCTACCTAATTGTGGCGAAGCAAATAAGCTTCTAGCGTGAAATTGTCTGTAGTTGAGCATGTCGAATCTACTATGCCCTTTCTTCATTGCTTATGTCCGAAGAGCAATTTCTTTCAAGGGTGACCTCCTGGTAAAATTCCTCTTCCATATGATTGTTTAGTGTTGCATCAAGAAATAGAACATCTGGGCCCAAATATGTTCGAAGAACAAGAATGTTGAACAAACTATAATTATGGACGACACAATAATTGTAGCAGCTTCCACCAATTCCAGAGTCCTTACGAGATAACTCATAAGCAATGTTCGCCAAGCGCAAGCACCCTGTCTGACATAGCAAAACTATCAGGTCCCGATGGTCGGGCTAGCAAGATAATAGAGATTCACTAAATATGCTCATGGGAGCGACACCATGAACTTTGGTAGCAAGTAAGATAAATCTCCTCAAAGACATCTCTGGTTAGTAGTTATATCTGATCCCTTTCCCGACATCATCGTTCCTTAAAGAGATTACCTGATGAAAATAGTGGACTAAGTTTCTTTCGTAAAGGTTGGAAAGACAAGCCTCTCAAGGAACTTCACCTTTGTTTGGCCATACTCTTGGCCCTAGGAGAGTTTGTTCGTAAGCCCAAAGACAAACCCCATATCTCTTATAAGCAAACCTTCAATCATATCTCGACTGACCGGGGCAGATATTCACACTAAAGTGAGAAGGGAGAAATAATGTTGTCATCCCAATGGTCAGAAGGTGTCGTGACAGAATATTCAATAAAGAAAACTAACTTTGGGGCCCCAATATTTCAGAGTCGTCCTTAACAAATTCGACCATCCTATGGTACCCCGACAGATGAAGATAAGGCTCTATACACTAATGCCTCAACCGTCTGAAAGAGATAAAACACGAAATAGGACACCTTCACATAAAAAGAAAGGCACAATCGTTGCATTCGACCAAGAGAATTATATACCAAGGATTTAGTGTTTTGGAAAACCGATATAGAAGGGAGAAATGCTTAGGATTTAAAGCTAGCAACAAACTAGGAAGGACCCTACCGGGTGATTTCCGGCACCAAAAGAGGATCATACTCCTTATAGTCTCTCCAAGGAGGACAGGTACCAAGGATTTGAAACCTCACCAAGCTAAAATGGTGTGACAGTTAAAGGTTTATTTATCTAGTCATTTTGTTGTTTCACTTTAATAAATTCACTTCATTATGAATACAAATATTTGTCTAACTTTTCTTTTTTCCTCTGTTGCATGCTTTCTTGTCTATCTCTCTTTGGTCGAGAAACGATCCTCTATGATGCGGAGTATAATACACATTAATCTAGTGATTGCTAACAACATCAAACAAATACACATTGAATCAGTGGGAGCTCATTAAATCGAACAAACATAGCAACCAAACATGGTGACAAGCGGCTTCTAACGCGCTAAAACCTGGATTACAAGAGACTATCGTCGATAAAGTCTAAAGGATACTTCAAAATAATTAAACATAACGAGGCACCTATTTTCCTCCTAAAGGCAAGTCATAAGGTTTCTCGCACCCAAATCAACTACAATGGTGTTAAGGAAAAGCTCCCTGGTGCCTGCTGGGAGCGCATCTAAAGCAAACAAACTTTATATTGCATGAATAACGCTCAAGCCCTAGCATTGCAATAACTCGTAAAATAATCGGAAGTGTAGCACAAGTAAAATTAAATGGAGTCAAATACATGGCTTAAAGTTAAAAAATATACAACTCGGTGAGATAAAAATATTTTTATAATTATTTGCCATTACACCCAAGGCACAAAGCCTGTGAAATGTTATAGGAAAAGGAGAAAATACAAAGAATAATAAAAACCAGTCAAGCATCAACGCTCAGTGCCAAAGTACTTGGACCACCCTCAAGGATACTGGCGGGAGCAGCCTTGAAGAGGGACCAACCTTTCAACAGGAATAGGAGTAGTAAGGTATAACCTCCTCGCCAGTTCCAAGACTTGCCGCAGACTTCATACATATCTTGCATCTTCCGTTGAAGGGAATTTTGGAACATTATTTTCCAGATCCGTGGCATAAGCTTCAACCTCCTGCCTAATAGTTTCCTGGTCCTCCTTCATGTCGCGAGTCATCTTAGTAACAACATCAAAAGCCACATAACGTCGCTTTTTCTCTGCCCCCTGCATCGTCTCCAACTCTGTAATTTGGGCTGCCATAAGAGAAGAAGAGTTGTGGGTCTTCGCCTCTTCTTGCAAAGAGTCAACAAGCTTGGCCTTATTTTTTAGCTCAGGCACCTATTTATGGAAAGAAAAACACTTATTTTCCATAACTTCACATTTACCATTTCAAGTGTCTCTCTCCTTAGAGGGATTTCTAGCAGCCAAGACATTTCCCCTTCCAGTAGTAGCCAAGGAGACCTGAGAAGATGCCTGATACATATTATAGGTCATCTCAGAGAGGAGAGCCATCTTCTCTGCCTCGTTAAGGTTTTGGATGAAGGACAAAGCTCGTGCCGATACAACAACAGCAACCTCATTAGGGGTACTAGCAAGCTGAGAAAGAAGGATGTCACACATCTGCAAGAAATGAGTTATCTTTCAGAAGAAGCATTCCTAGTCAAGTGAGTCCACTTGGGAGAGCCCTTTTTCCAGAGGGAAATGTTGATATGCATCCTGGCCCCTCTTTGTTGAAACTGGAGACGGGTACGTCCACGGTTAGCACGGCCGTAACATTGACGAGTTATTCGATTCTGGGGACAGCGGTAGCGATCTCGGTGGTTGAGAGGGAAACCATGGTCAGAGCAGGAATAGTGGTCTGAGGAGAGGACATCACAGCTTGACCAGTAGGGCCAACCTTAATACCTTGAGCATTGGAAAGGTTGTAGAACATCTGCAACTTATCCATGTTATCTACAAAATACAATCACACATGTCAAAAAAATTAGGACTCCGTCCTCACCGAAAATATTTTTCCTCTCCTTCTGGTTGACTGCACTCAAGGTGGTGTAAGTGATAATTCACTTCTTCCCCACCTCAGAAGAAGGTACCTTACCGGGGCCAAACCATTCATCGTAACTAAGCCTATAAACTAGGAATGCAGGTATTCCTTCATCGCTGCCTCGTTAAGGGAGGGAATACGTAGATTGGAATGACAGAAACAGACATTTTGGAAGAAATGAGATGAAGATCAATACTTCGAAAATGCACCCTTATAGAAGTGGGAAGATTCATTAGGGGAGTAGCAAAAGGTTATATGTGGCTCTGGCGTAAGGGGCCTTACCAGCAAGAAGCTCCCTAAAAAATCACCTCAGCATTAGGTGAAATGTTCAAACTAAGGATCATCATTGTGGAAACTAATGAGCCCTTGGTCGCAATATTCGTCTTGAAAAGAGAAAACCATGTAAAATAAGTTGAAAAACAGCCTGAGTGAAGTTTTCCAAAACTTATGCTCAACACACAGCTAAAATACCCTCATGTAAGCCCAGGACCCCAGATGAAGCTGGAAAGGAGCAACTTTTAGATGCTTTTAAACAGACACTTTGAAGTAACAGAAGGACAAGTGCGTGCATATCCTAGTAAATAGACACTCATAAATGTTGGGCGAGAATATGGACACAAAGAGGTCTAAAATGGGGGGTTTAATAGACCCTTTTCCCTTTAGATAATTTCAAAAATATTTTAGGTCCCATAAACCAAATCAAGCGTGAAAGCAAAACAGAAAATTAAGAGTGCTTGGAAGCATCTCAACAAATTAAACCAAGTGAAATAATACAAGATGTTACAAAGTGCTTGATTGCTTCTAATGCAAGTCAATCACAAGACAACCAAAGTTGCTATAACCAAAGCAATTTAAAAAATTTTCACTTATGTATTCAGCCAAGCCATAATTAGATTTCTGATAATTCTATAAGATTGATACACCACAGACCTAAGCTTATGCATGAAATCTCTATAAGAAAAGTCTAACTTATGTGGCATACAATCAATGTAATTATGCAATATATGTAATAGCAATATTAATGGATGCTATTAAACTAAAGGAGTTAAGGGAGGAAGAAAAGATACACAGAGATATGTATTGGTTCAGTGACCATCCTCGCTTAGCCTACTCCACTCTTCAATTGTGTTAATTAACCACTAGAAAATAATCACGATCTTCCTATATTATGATAATTTTGATACAAGCATTTTGGTTACAATGAACTATCACGTGATAATTCCCTTTGTTTATGTAGACAGTCAAACTGCTAAAAAAACAAGATCCCTAAAGATCTTGATCCAATAACCTCATTATCCACAATAACCTGCTCCAAGTATTTGTGTGTGGCGATCCCCTTGATCCCACCGATTTTTTGTCTGAGTGATTGCCATTAATTGAGTGTATATTGGATAACTCCCAACTCTGTATACGAGATATCTTTCTCTAACACCCCCATGGAATGAAAACTTCTAACTACGCCTTACGGACCGTTGATACTTGATCTCACCAAAGTCTTCCTTGGAGCATATTGAAACTCTCTTCTTTATAGATAACAATACAGATCAAATTGCATTCAAAAAATGATACTTGCACAGGTTACAAATAGCAAACTTCATACAAAAACATTGGATACCCTAATGTACCACTAGTCTCCTTCAACATTTAAACTTTAGAGATGAAGGTCCTCAATAATGGAAAAAGACTAAGGATGAATATGATGAACTATGGCAGAATGTCTCACAAACAATCTAAAAATACAAGGTGTTAATCAAGGAATTAAATGAATATGAATGAAGAACACACACACACACACAAGGTTCTCTCAAATTTTTGGGTAAATAAGTCTTGTTTCTTGATTGCTATCACGAGCTTCATTAATCATGAACAACATACAATATTAATCAACTCACTCTTTCTAATTCGCAAGAAACAACAATAAAACTGCACAAGAACAATATGCAACAAAAAGAAGTGAATCTGACATGCACTGCAACCAATAGGTTGTTCTAGAGAAGAAGAGAAAGATTCAAGGTGATGGGTATAAACACACTGCCATACCCTAATTTTGACCCTGAATCACTGAATTGATGCATTTATCATGACATTAACATCATCTGCATGTCATAACATGCATTTCATCTCGTGTAATGTCTAAAATGTCAACCAGAATAATTTTTCGGATTTACAGACAGGCCGATTAAACTGATTCTCAAATGTATGTGAAATTAGCGGGCAAAAAATTTTAAAATCAAGGTTGCAGATGTCAATTTTGTTAATCTATTATTCGTCTAGTTTAACCTGACGTGTTCGTTTTAATTTTTCGACTACTTTTTCGGTCGCATGATCAGTCTGAGCATTTTAACCGGTCATTTTTTATTTCAAAATTTGTATGTTTCCGAGAAGTTTATTTTGCGTTGATTATTTTGGTGCATTCGGTTTATTTTTCGGGCATTTTTGCGCCCGACTTTTATTCATTTTGAGTCCGTTTATTTTATTTTTTTGTCAATAGGTTTGAAATAATTAAATAGGATTATTTATGTTTTTATTTTTATTTTATTTTTATTATTTAAAGCAGTTTGATTTTTCTGTGATTTATTTAATTTCAATGCATTTTTCACTCTAAAATCAAGACAAAGAACATTGTGGGCATATTAAAAAAATTCAAAATCCTAAGTGTCCTCTATTTAAGCATGCATGGCCATTGAGAGCAGACACAAACTAATACATTCACGGCCCAGCTGGAAGTATCCCATGTTTGTTTTCAAAATTTTACAAAAATGGAAGTGTGTCATTGGTTATGAATAAAGGAAAGTAGCAGTGTCCCTTCTTTCACTCAGTTTTCGTTTTTTCCTTTCATCAAAACTCCACCTTTCTACACCAATTTATTTTCCACTATCCACTTTCTCTCAATATAGTATGTTTGAAAAGCACAAAAAAGGATTGTTCTCTCTTAAAAAGAAGGCATCGTGGACCCACCCTATTGGAGGACTCAGAAATAACATCCTCTTCTCTCCTTTAGTAAAGAGGAGTTGTGGTTTTTTCTTCAAGGATCTTACTATCTCATCAACCTACAATAACATAAAAACCAACTTTTCATTCACCTTCATTTTATAATACTAGCTTCTTCTTTCTCTTCACCTACTCGTCCACCATTTTCCCCTCTTTTTATATCTTCATCACAATAATAAACCTACTCAACCTCATCATAAATTCATATTCCTCTCTTATTTCCATCCTTTACATACCCCACCATAGACACACTTTTTCTCACAACATCATACTCTCACAAACACATTGTTCATAACAAGACCACCTTCACTTTTTTTTTCATTGACACACCAACAAACTTGCAACTCCCACCATTAAAACTCCTACATTAATATCACAATAGAAACTGCACCATTATCTACCTCTCATCAAAGCAACTACTCATAAAACATAACTCCATGTTTACCTCTCCTTATCACACGATAACTTTCTCACACCTTCATTTCATTCTCCTTCATCTTGACGACACTCAAACACTTACCAAACCACCAACAACCACCTTGTTTCATCAGCCTAAACACATCTCAATACTCTCTCTGTTTGCAACAGAACATGACATCATTTTTTCACAAAATCACAACACAGCCTTATAACCTTAATCTCCAAACGCTTACTACCATCAACACCCCCTTCACAACTTATTACTACATCGAATCTAACGCCACTGTGAAAAATCCCCGTCATTTTTCCAGCAACAACCGTAAAACACCTTACCTCGCGAACCACCAAGATTGAACTTTTCCCTATTTAATCACATAACTCTCATGAACCACCGCGAACGAAAATAAGGAACCGACGTCGCCTGCATGACGTACACCGCCACCACCATATCTGCCATCGTATTTTCGATTCAGTAACCCCTTCTTCTCATTTTTGTTTTGTGTTGTTGATTGAGTATCTGAAATTTAGATAGATGAAGATCCTTTTTTTTCATTTTTCTCTCTGAACTTTGAGTGGTGATGGATTTTGAGATCTTCTTTTGCTATATTTATTTTCGTTTATTTTCATGCTATTAACTTGTTTCTCATGCTGTTATTTTAAATTTTTGATCCCATTTGATAGTAGAGTGGCCATGTGTTCACTTTTTGTTTGTCATGGTGTATTATTGTGTGAATGAGTCAACTTATTTTTTGTAATTTTGAGAATCAGCTCCTCAGAGCTAAGAGGTGCTGACAAACCTCCTTCTCTTGCCAATTTTATTTTTTTCTTATTCTTTGTTTGTATTATATTTTATTATAATTTAATTAGGATTGTTTGTGTTGGGATTGGGCTTAGGCACATGTTTTCTTTTGCACTCCCATATTAATGTTTGCACCCTTGTTGTTTTATTTTTTTCTTTATTTATTTGATTAATTTAAATTGATAGTTAATTAATTGATAATTTTGATTAATTAGTTGATTGCTAGTTTAATTAATTATGTTAAGTAGATTATTTAATTAGTTAATTTTATTGTGCTTAGTCGATTAATTAGGTAATCCCTGTCATATTGCACATGTAAATAATTTCACTAACTTCACTAACACTTTTAATCAATTTCAAAACAATTTCAAAGCATGTTCCATTAATCATTTTTTATTACTTCAAACCTTTTTTCTTAATTAAATTCGAAGAAAAAGATTACCTGGGTGAAGGTTTAGTCATAGTCCTGAATGCTAGGCCCAAGTTGTAAGAGCTTGCAAGCCATAAGCGTTCGTCTTCCTTTCAAAACACTTGTAAATATTCAAACCCTTTTCTTAATAAAATTGAAAGAAAAGGATTAACTGGGTGAAAGGTCCATTCGTAGTCCCGAGTATTAGACCCAAGTTGTAAGAGCTTGCAAGTCATAAATACTCGTCTTTTAAACCCGAAAATACATCAAACACATTCAAACCTTTTTGCCTCTAGGCACAAATCTCAAAAAACCTTTTAAAAACAAAAGACATTGTGTATTAAGATGATGCAAAGCAATACTTCATCCACAATTGATGAGTTGAGATAAGTGACATTTTCCCGTGAATGTTGATTTGTAAATCCATTCAATGTGATGCAAACGTCTGCTCCTCACTTGTTTTGGGTAAAACAATGTTTTCCATCGGTTAATACAAGATAGCTTTTGTTAAAATCGACCAACAAATAAATATTTTCTACCCAAAACTACGTAAGCCTTGAGTTCTATATTGCACTCGGAGATACGTATGAGCGAGATTCAAAGTCTCGTCACGCACTCTAATAAAAAATAAACCTTTTTGTCCTCATTTTTCCTTTTAATAACTCGAGAAGCCTAACATTTATAAGCTAACGCTAACGCGCAAAACTAACTAAGTGGTTCCCCTTAAGTACAATGGATGTGAGGGGTGCTAATACTTTCCCCTTACGTAATCGACTCTCGAACCCTGATTTGGTTGCGACAACCAATATCATTGTCAATCTTTTTAGGGGTTTTATCGATATTTTCTTTTTTCCTCTTTGGGAATAAATAAAGTTTGATGGAGACTCTGTTAAGTCCATCCCGCGAGCTGTGATTGCGCTTTGCGAGATCGTGTTCTCATTTTTCGAGGTACAACACACACTAAGGATTTCATCTTTTGTCTCTATCGGTTTCACCCATATGTTTCACACTCTTGTTACTTTCACCAAAGAAACAATCATTTAAATCAAGGACGGAAATGGGTCTTGTGAAGCTTTGATTCAAATCAAGAAGAAATTTTGATTCAAATCAATTTGAGCAATGCCCAAATATGGCTTCATAATGACAGTTAATTCGAATCAGGATTTTAACTTGATTCGGATCACATGAGGTTGTGATTCAAATCATGTTTTATTTATGATTTGATTCAATTGTCCAAACGCAATTCTCAATTTTCAGAAAGCTTCTGATTTGAATCATGATTTACACATGATTCAAATCAAGTACTTCATCATCCAAATTTAAAAGCTTTAACTTGTGATTCAAGCTATGCTTGATAAAACAACAAAGTAGAACCTTGATAAGCTCAAAAACTAACAATATTATGGATCAAAAGACTCTTATTGAAATGATCAAGGAGGGTTCTCAGTGGTACAACAACATAATAGCCAGAGCAATTACAATTGAAATGAAATACAAATAAAGTACAAGCACACAAATATTGAACAAAAAGCAAATTACAAATACACAAATAGACTAAAATAACTACATTCAAATTCACAAAAACATCAAAACAAATAAGTGATACCATATGATGTCATGATTGCACTTTCAGCCTCCCCTTTTTTATGTATGGAAAATTTGAGATATTGTTGTTGATCAATTATTTAAAGTGTTATTTGGAATTTGATGGATGAAATGAATCTGGTGAACTAGTGTACAATACTTTGCTTGAATTGTAAAAGTTATAAAGCGCCCCCTTGATTAAACATTTAATGCTGATGAATATTAATAATATCTCGATACCTTCTCCCCCCTTTGACAAATATACATATATATAAAAAATAAATAAATAAATAAAAGAGAGAAAAGATATAGAGAAAACACACACAACCAGTTGAATCCAAAATAAATCAAAAGTCAAAAGTAGAATGCCTTACTTAATGAGCTAAATAGACACCTTACAGATTGCATACGAAAATAATTATCGCAAATATGCAATTTTAAGATACGTATCAGGAAAAATAATAGTATAAAGAAAATCACACACATACCATATATATGTGACTAAAATACTTGTCATATGATACATATCCAAAATGTAGTCAAAGATCGCAAAATAACTCAACAATCAAAATAACATAAATATCCATACGTTAATGTTATGTTATGCATGAAAAAAAATATCATGGAAATGTAGTTTCATCATTAGAAGGTAGTGCAGTAGTTGTGACATCTAGATCTGCATTAATATCAGAAGAACCAATATTATGGATGACATTAGATCTACCTAGCTGGTCAACAGCAGCTCTCACAGAGTCTACTTGAGCAGTCACTCGAGTTTCAGAATTCTGCATCTCAGCCTTCAATTCACTCTTCAGCTTTTCCCGACTTTCTTCACTTTCCTTGGTCACACTATCAATGTGTGTCGTGATCCTCTCTTCCCTTATTTGGTATTCATCCAAATTCCTCCCAACCAAAAGGTAGGATTTCAAATCAGAAGAAAGTGAACTAGAAGAGGAAGAACCAGCAGCCTCAACAGATGGATCCTTAACAGGCTCCACAACCTTGTCCTCGTATATCATTTGGCCAGGCTCAAGATAGTAGTAGTTACCATCAGTTTCTCTATAGTATCTCATCTTAGAGACAACTGATTCATCCAGAATCTTAGGAGCCTCAACCAGGTGCACTTCTTTGGAAACAACTTCATTAATCTCAATGATCGTCTGCATAAAGAAAGAGAAAAACAAAGGTCTCTTCAGATTATCCATGCAATGAATTATCCTTTCAATAATGAAGGTTATCCAATCAAGTCTCATAACTATTTATCTTATACCACCTTTGCCTCCAAAATTCACTTGAAATTCTTATCATCATTATATTTTAATATTACTCCTATAATATTTAATATTTAAGTGTACATTAAATTCATAGTCATAGTAGAGATCAATGTGATCCTACAAAAGTGTCTTCATCGATATTCATCCACCAAAAAGGTGATTACAAATAATAATATTCATTATCACACAAAGTATGTCTCTCAAAATGTTGCCTTTTATGAACAAGAAAGTTTTTTCGTCCAAACTCATGTTCCGAAGAAGAATGAGTAAAAAGGACGAGTCTTTTCTTTTCTACTTGTGGACCGTACCCTCATACTAGTAGTTAAGATCAGAGACGGATCTAGAAAATTTTACTAGTGGGGACAATATTATACATGATATAATAATTATTTTATAAAAAAAATAATAAATAAATTCATAAGCATTCAAATAATGACTATTTTTTATTTAATATAAATAAAGAGATAATAAATGAAATTTAAGTAATATATTTAATTTAAATTAAATGCATTTTAAGTTTTATTAATATTAAATTCTATAATATAATACTCTGTTCCATATTATAAGTAAAAGTTACTTTTTAGATACATTGAATAATTAATGTATCTGATCTATATATAGACCAGATACATTAATTATTTAATGTATCTAAAAAGTAATTTTTGCTTATAATATGAGACTGAGGGTGTATTAATTATACTTTTTAATACACATAAAAATGTGTAATAATCATTTAAATAAAAACAATGAAATGGAGAAAACTCATTGCATTTATTTCATAATGAATTTTATTTAGTGGGGGGAATACACTATTTTAGCTAAAACATTAATTAAAATATTAATATATACAAAAATTTAATAGTGGGGCAGCTGCCCCCAATATTCTTGCTGTAGATCCGTGCCTGGTTAAGATTGAAACTAGTCACGACAATGTTAAGATTAGAATTGATTTTAAAAATGATGGAGATGTTAAAACAAGTATAAGATATGAGAAGAATTTAATATATACAAGAAGAAATAACATCTCTAAATCTCCTCACATCCAAGAGTCTAATATGATATTACTTGAGATAACTTCCTTTAACTTTTCAAGATCTAGCGATTCAGTTTTTAAATTTTTTGAAACCAAAATTCAAGTCAATACCACCATAAAATGTATCATATTTTTCAATTAACTTTAGAAAATGTATCATAACTTCCTTTTAAGAATTTATAACTTTCATTACCTTTAGAATATATATCATAACTCATACTAAAATACCATTTTACCCTCTTTAAAACCACTTAAGCTTTAACCATTAGTCACATGCTCATAAAATGGTCATCACAAATCCAAACACTATAATAATACACTGTAAAATGCTTGGAAGTTGGCTTTTCTACCAAATAGAAATAAACAAATTATTATACATTGCAAAATGTACATTTGTTGGATTTATTGAAAAGTACAAGACAAGATGGTAATCAAAATATTCTCTTAAATTTAGAAGATTTTTCAATGCACCCCATATACTCTTTATGCACCACGCGAAATTTTGAAAATGTCTTTAATTTTTGAAAATATATCTCCTGATGCACTAAAAGATTAGTTAATGTTAAAATATTTCGGAGATGCATCTCTAAAATATTTAGGAGGTTAAATCGCATCAAACTCTTCTCCTTCCTCATTTCACATTTTACTCAAACTCAACTTCAAACTCTCTCAAATTTCTTCTCTACACCAAATCAAATTTCATTCAACATGGCTCAAGGAAACATCAATCTTCATCAAAAACATCAATTTCTTGTAAGTTTTTTGAGTTTTCGATAAATGTTTGAATTTTTATGTAAATGAGTAGAAACCAATTATAAGAGTTAGAAATGAGTAGAAATGACATTTAAGATAGTTTAGAGATAGTGTATTAGTTGTTTGTTGGCTGAAATTGACGATCAAAACAATTTCTTTGAGATTGCATAGGGTATATTACGCCATTGACGCAACTTCTGAGTTGCAGAATATTTCGGAGATGCATCTCTGGAATTTTTCAGCGTTTAATTTTCTGCAGGAAATTTCGGAGATACATCTCCGAAATTTTTCAAAGTTTTAATCTCCTCCAGATTTCGGAGATGCATCTCCGGCATTTCCTACAGTAACTTTTTTTCTTGATTGTGTGTTGTTTGCATTCACTAATGGCCTGTCTTACTTTAACTTACATGAATAATGTAACGCCCCGTTTTGTCCGATTTATTTAATCGAGTCGATTTAATTATTTTCGTTTTTATTTTATTTTATTCTTGACTTTTATTTGACAATATATTATTTTTTTTTTCATCGTTATTATGTTTTATCGCGTTTTGAGAGCGTTTGCGAGATATTTGAGCTGAGGGGTAAAATGGTCATTTTGAGAGGTTAGATATTTTAGAAAAATTAGATATTTTTATAAATAGAGATTTGAGAGAAAAAGAGAGAAAAGAAAGAGAAAGGAAAAACGTGGAAAAAGAAAAGAGAAGAAGAAACATGGATTCATCATCTTCACTATTCATCATCTTCTTCAAACTCCTCTTCGATTAATCGGGTAAGAGTGAGAAGTTTCGATTATATCTTGCTTGTATATGTATATGTATGTATGTGGTTGAATGTTTACTTGTTTTTCCATAGTCTTCATTTCTAGGTTGAAAATGAGCAATATGAGTAGAAATCGATGTTTTCACAGTTGGAATGCGGAATAAGTTGTGTAGTATAGTCGGGTGAGGATAGGAATTAATCGGGAATGATTGTTTGTGTGTTTTTGAGTGGTTTTGATTGAGTTTGGAGTTGGGATAAATTGATAAAATTATGTTTCAAAATATTTCAAAAATGGAAAATGTGTTGGATGGCTTTTTAATGGTGAAAATATTGTAGTATGTTGAATTCTGAGACCGGGGCATTTTACGGAATCGAAATTGGAGGTCCGGAAGGCATTTAACGGTCGAAAACTGAGTTTTTAGCAGAATCTGTGTATTATGCGCCGACACCCCAGGATTATGCGTCGACTCATGATCTGTGTGCGCTGACCTGGGCGAAATCTCCAGGTTTATGCGTCGACTCATAGTACCATGCGTCGGCTCATGATCACTGAATTTTTTCAAAATGTCAGATTTTGGTTTCTTCATAACTTTTGAACCGTAAGTTCGTTTTGACCCCCGTTCGAAGCGTTGGAAAGCTAATGAAATATTATTTCTATTAAGAATTTTTTGGAGGACATTAGATGATTTATTTAAGTCATGGTTGTGTAAAAGTGTTGGGTTGTCGGGTTTTTATCGCGTTAAATGCGTGCGGTCGGTGTTTTACAGTATGTTGTGCTATTGTTATATGACACGGAGCTTTTATGTGGTTTATATGATGTTGAAGCATGTGATAAGTTGTTGTAATTGTTGTTGCCTTATGGAAAAATACTTTGTTGACTTGAATACAAATGTATGGTATTAATGTATGTTGTTGTGGGTAGCCTTCGTGGCGTGAATCCTAGTGTTGTGAATATCATTGTATAATTGTAGGATTATTGTGGTTGCTGGTGAGTAATTATTGATGTGAATTGATATGAGTGTATATGCTAAAATGCTAATTGTTGTGGTTTGTGGATTATGATGAAATGCATTGTTTATGTGAAATTCAATGTGTGTTATTTGGTGGCCTTATGGCAAGTAAGGGCATTGTTTGAATTGATTTCCAATGCATGATTATTGATGTTGAGATGGTTCACATGGTTATATATGTATATGCATTTGATTGTCATGAGTTATTAGTATGCCATGCCGCATGATATGCACCTTGTGATGTCGTGTGCCCTTGTGGGGTGTGAGCGACGAAACGATTCCAGAGGGAATTTGCTGTAACGGTCGTGAGCCTTATACAAAGAGGACCTAAAGCGACGTTATAGACGATCGTGAGCCTTATACAAAGAGGACCTAAAGCGATCGGATCGTGAGCCTTATACAAAGAGGACATAAAGCGGCGGGGAACATCGTTTTCCTGACGGGGAGTTACACTAAGTAACAAGCGATGATTCCAATAATTCTTGAGTGAATTAATGATGATGAGAATGATGGATGGAATGGTACCGCATTACATAGAGTCGTTGTGTCGGTCTCTGTGCATTTGCATAAATCATGAATGGATTGATTATGTGTGGGAAATTGTGAATGGATTGATTATGTGTGGAAAAATGTGAATTGATTGATTATGTGTTGAGCTCGTGATAGCATTGGTGATTTGATATGCATTCGTGATAAATGTATGGATTATGGATGATATGTTTTATGAATGGACATATGCTATGTTTTGTGGAGATGTTATACATTACAAAGATTGTTTGGATTATCGTTGGTATGCGGTGTATGAAATAGGAGATGTGGTGGTGTGTCCATATGTCATAACTTTGGTATGCATTATGTGTGAATATGCTATTATGTTGGTATAATTGATATATGTTATGTGGTTGGATTATTAGAAATATGTTATGTATCTGTGGCATGCTATATGTATTAGTATGTGATGCTTGTGGTGAGAATAATTATGCATGTGAATTTATATGTGTTTGCATATTATTATGCAATCTTGATTTAGTTGTTATTGTTCACCCTTCTGCTGTGGTTTGATGCCCTATGAGGCAATTGCAGATTAGTATCTTGGAGGCTTTTGTGAAGATTAGTTCTCCATCCTTTTGCCGGCCTGTCTGCTCTGATACGTAACACGGAAGTCGGGGAACGCTTTTGTTATATATGTATACATTTGTTGGATCTATTTTGTATTACCTTTGTACGAATATTTTGATGTTATAAAACAATTTATTTTGTAAAACAAGTCAGTTATAGATCTTTCCGCTTTATTTCATAATTGAACTTTCCTTTTGTTGGAAAAAGTTTCCCTTTTATGTTTATTCCATTTTGTGGTATGTATCAAATTTATGAGCAGGGATTGTGTTTTCTTTCTTTAAATGTCGCATCCTTGTTTCTGTCTAAGAATAAATTTTTATTCACTCTGATTTATTTATGTATTATTTATCCGCGATGGGAATTGGGGTGTTACACATAATGACTGATAGACAAGACAGGCTGAGGCATGGCAGGGTTGCTCAACACGCATCCGTTCAGCAGGAGAAGAGTCAGCAGGTTCTAGAGGCTCCTAGTCCCTCTTGTCAGGCAGAGCCGTCTAATTCTAGGGCTCGTGCTTTTCATCATGCCACTTCATCTTCCTTTTCCCGTAGGAGACAGGATTCACCATGTGACGCATCACTGCCTCATCCTCCCGCAGACGTCAGGTTTCATCAGTGCCACCTACTACTATAGATGTTGATCTAGTCTCACCTCTTGTCCCACCTCTTACTGATGATGTTGTTGATCCAATCCCACCTCTTTGTCCAGTTGATTTGTGTTTACTGCCTCTGTATCCAGACCATACTGGTACACTGAGATTATGTCGCGTGCTACTGCTTTTATCCCACTCAGAGGGAATCAGGCAATCGAGCCTTTCGGAGTTTATCTAAACTGTTTGGTTGCTGAGGGCATGCACTTTAATACTTATGTTGATCACCGTCAGACGCGGCCATTTGACAAGATAGTGTTATACTCTAGATGATGGCAATCGAGCCTTTCGGAGTTTATATAGAACTACGAATGCTTTGATATCATGTGGGTCCTATATGCCATCATGATGGAGGCATAAGGGGCATTGTTGTACCGAAAATTGCCAGAGGACAGGGGATTTTGATGGCCAAAGAGGTAGACGATGCAGAGGAGGTAGAGGAGAGGTTGTCAAACACACGGTAATCTCTTATTATATAGTAATAGTAGTAGTATGGTTTGTACTTTATTTTGACGGCCTTACTACTTTATTGTTCTCAAATGTACGACATTTTTTACATTTATTGGTATTATATTTTTGTATGACATTTTTGGTCCATCTGCAATTATGTACATCTATTTTTTAAATCTTCATCTAAGCACAAATAAACAAATAATATGTAATATCTGTTCTGACATGTTAAAGAGATGTATCTCCAAAATATTCACAGAGATGCATTTTTAGAATATTTCAACATTTATTCAGAATTTAGTCATCCGAAGATGTATCTCCAAAAATTATGGACATATAATTTCACAAGGTGGCTAAAAAGTGTTAATGATACATTAAAAAATCCTCTAAATTCTTAAGATTACTCAGAGACATTTGTTCTAGTTATAAAATATTATATTGTTAGAATAATAATTTCTTTAAATTACAAATGAAACTTACACCAATTTAATATGAAAAATATCTTCCTTCATAATGAACTTGAAGGGATCTACTTAGAAGTCACTAAAGTAATCACCACTAACATAATTTATAATATTCACTAAAGTTATAATAGCTTTGAAATTTAAAGAATATCAAGATTATACCCTACTCAACAAGCATCTTGATTTACTAAATCTTTTTGAGCAAGTTGAAGTTATATTTTAATATTTAAATTATGGATATCGATATTCTTGTTTATATTTATGAATCAACATTAAAATAAAAAATATATCTAATTAGTATAGGTCCAACCCCAATTGCAATAGAACCTTTGAACCTCAAATGGGTACACTTAATATATCAAACCCATGCGTGGCCATAAAACATCATCATACATTGCATTTCAAATCAATAAGATGCAGTTCAAAACAATAATCCATTTGGATCTAATTATTGTCATACCTCAATGGCTGGAATTTCAAATAACTATGCAGCAACTTGCTTGTTTTTGGTTAATTGAAAAATCAATATTTCAATCCTAGGTGAAAAATTTTGATTACTAAAAGAACTACTTGCTTGGAGTTGGAACCTTTGAATTTAAGGGACTAGCCTGAAATAAACACCACATTCGGCCAAAAAGAAAGGGATGTAACCAGTTATGGATTATGGTTCAATGTAGATGCATTACTATATAGAAATATACAAATACTTGTATGTATGACATCAAATGACAATCATCTACTGGTTATACTACTTAATGAACAAAATGAAAGTAACTTTACATACAAAAATTAAGAACTAACAACAACATTTCTAACATTAGCTTTCAGTATGCTTCTACTACCCTCAAAAAGAACCCTTCCGGCTTTCAAAGAAAGAGTAGACGGATTCACCGCCAATTTAAAATATTTGATTGCATGATATCAATCTATTAATTATATTGATGACTAAACCATCAGCCAATTGACCAAAACTCAAAATAAACCGACATCCTCACCGAAGAATGATATCAAAAAGTTTGAGAGAAAAGAATGGACAGTAATGAATACAGAACTAAGACAAATATTTGATTAGATGAATATTGTAGAAAGATAGAATGAGCTCCATCACATTTAAAAAGAGAATGGGAGCTTTGAGCACACTGACATTAAATCTAAGTCAACAAATAATCTGGATGAAACAATGTTTTACTAGAAGATAACAGTATGGATACTAGGGAAATGAAGATCAAATAAGATTATCGAATGCATCCTAAAAATAAGTATACTAAATAGAAAGCGATATCTGAATAAACATAGGCTAATGCAAGCAGATTTTACTTCTGTTTTGGGTGAAATCGCTGAAAATAGAATTGTATATTGTATTGACAAGGTCGCTAAAAGTCATTAACTCTAATCCAAATTTAGTTGGGAGCAGAGATAGAGACGTCCCTTTCAAAGAATTTAGGAATCAAATGAAACAATTTTGAATCATATTGGAAGAGATTACCACAATAATGAGAAAGCCAGCAGTTGTGAGGCATTGTTTAGCTGTCAACCTGAGTTTCATGTGAGGATTGTAAGGGCTCAAAAGTCAAAAGGCCAACCAGAAAGAAAATCACACTCGGGGTCGACATACATTATGGTCTAACCACAATAATATGTAGCAGGAACTAAGTATTCCTAGCCAAGTGGTATCCAGCACAAGACAGGTAAGAAATGAAAACACATACACAAGTTACGAAATACACTTCTCAGATAAAAGTATGAGCAGTGCTATATGGCAAAAAAAATTGCAAGAAGTCTCTCATTATAGGGTCATTGTTGGATAAGACATAGGAAGGAGAAGGATACCACTCATTCATCAGTCAATAGTCAAATGATATTGACACTGCCAATTCACAATGTTTATCTGTGATTCTTTTTTTGTATTCTCATACACCAAAGAGGAGGACACTGTATCCTCCTGCCTCTGTATTTATCTTCTCAGGCTAAATGAATTTCTTTTATTTGACAAAATAAGATCTGTCTTACAGCATTTCTCTACGTATATAATAAATCACGCTTGCCGAGACAACAAGGAAATGGTTATGTCTAGTTGCAAATACCATCATGCACGGCAGAATTGCAAGATACAGAAATAGAATCAGGGGAAGAAAATGATCCAGAGTATTCTGAAATTCTTCAGATTCACCACACAACTTCCTTGTTTGACCAAATTACTTGCATTACCAAGGAAACTAGACAGAGGAGATTACTAGAGACTCGACATCTCATTTGCATTATTATGGCAGATATTTTCAGAAAGAAAGCAACATAAGAGGGTGAGCCACCAGAAACAATATAAAAACAGCGTCCTGGTTTTCCTCTGAAAATAATTTATGGAGATAGAGATGACTCCACAGTAGTCTAAGACAAACATTAAGAAAGGACAGGCAGATCCATGATTTCTAAGATAAAACACAGATGAGAGTAGATAAAGAAAATTAAAAGGAACGAAACTATTATTCCTACATACAAAACCAGAAATGGATTATCAAGCACAATCACGTTAACCGCTGATTTGGAAGAAACAGGATCCAAGTTGAAGAACCCTAGAGAATACTGTCTCGACCAACAGAATAACTTTACGGAGCTAAGGAGATGAACAAGGACATGCTTCAATAATTAAACTTTTCACCTTCTAAACCACCCCAGAAAGAACTTCAACAATTCAGGTGGACATGATAAATGCCTGGATCAAGTTTTCAGCTGCACGTTTCTCTTCAAGTGTGCCAGATATTAGGGCAATGCGATCACCACGGCCAGATCTAGTGTCAGAAATCTCTACCGTTGCTCCAGAAATCTGGTGTTAATCAAGAAGCCATTAAGTAAACATCCAATGAAGAAAATTTTGCATGCATGTATTACTAGGATATGGGAGAGTAAATAGACTAGTATCTCATTATAAGTATAAACGAATTCAAAAGAAATGAATTGCGCTTGTCTTGCAATAGAATTAACGATAGAAAAAATCAAGATTGCATGGACCAACCTTCCTGATATTGGCTATATTTGCCCCTCCTTTACCCAACACTTTACCAACAGCATTAGCAGGAATCAACATATCCCGAGTTGATGGGGGAGGCAATCTGTGCACGATAAAGGTACAACAAAAAGACAAGCTCAATTAACAATTTAACATTGGATCATTTCATATTAAGTTAAGGAAAGAAAAATTAGGGATTGTGCAAGTTTGTTTGGGCCTAAACCCAGGTTTATAAAAATATATACTAACCCTTCATAAGGATTGGAAGCATATGAAGATACAGATCCATAGCTATTTTCCCCCATCTATTAAGATAGAATCAAACAAAAGAAGATATCAGTAACATAGATACAATTTGAAACAAAACGGAATATAGATATGTAACAAAACAGGAAGGAAATAGAGATTCACTGCAGTTTATAAGCATTTTGCACTAGAAAAGATATGCTCCAAGCAGAACCTCAGAGGTAAAAATACTGAATAGAAGGAACAGTTTTAACAAACCGTCGCTTCAACTACCTCCACCCAAATAGTAAATAAGAAAAAGCAATACTATTTCATCCATTATATTCAAACCCAGCTAACTAAGGCGCCATATGATAAAATTTAACTGTACATTGTAACAAGTGTTTTACCTTCCCTGTATCTATATAAGAGGCACATTAAATTAAAGATGAGAAGATTAAATATTAGTCCGTAGATGAAATAATTAGTTGAGATCCCTATTTCCTTAAAACTGCACATTATGTCCCTTCTCTCACACGTGACTACTATCTTTCTCTTTCTCCCTGCTACTCTCACAAACTATCCTATCTTTTCTCCCCTTTTTTTTCATCTCATATCCCACCGAAAGGCATGAAGGCGGTAGGTTTTATTAAATGGCACTTGGTTGGATTAGAGGTTGATGTCACCAATTGTAATTGTGATTACGCGTCACTCAGTGGCAAATTGGCAATTGCAAATCAACTGGCTGTTATAATTATGAGACGACGCGAGCATAGTTCAAAGAGATCCATTCAATTGTAGTTATGATTTGAAGTAGGGGTGGCAAAATGGATGGATTAGATGGATATGGATTGGATTGTTAATGGATGAATCAAAACAATCCATTAGTCTATTAACAATCCACTAAAATTTTCTTAAAATTATCCAAACCAATCAATCAAATCCATCCATTAACATATTTTTAGTGGATGAATATCCATCCATCCAAAAAATTGTTTTCTAGCGTTTTTTTTTTTTGAAAAAATCGATTTTTTTATATTTTCAAAAATTTCAATTTATTTTATTTTTAAAAATAATTGATATTTTTTATTTTTTTGGGAAAAATTGATTTTTAAATTTTCGGGAAAAAATCGGATTTCTTTCTCTGAAAAAAATTGTTATTTTTTCTGAAAAAAATCGATTTATTTTGGGAAAAATCGACCTTTTGTATTTTCCAAAAAATCGATTTTTTAATTTTAAAAAAAAAAATCATTTTTTAAAAAAAAAATCCATTTTTAATTAATTTTTTAAAAATAAATCTAACTGAGATAAAAATAATCCATTGGATCATTAATATATGTTGGATGGAAGAGACCCATTATTGTGGTTGTACCTGTACATGTTTGTTACATTCATTTAGCCTTAGTCAGCAATAGTATTATCTATCTTCTCAATCTTTTGGTATTTTCCGTGAGTCTCCAACAACGGATGTGAGAAATAAGCAGTAGTAAGGCGCAATACCATATAAGTGAGAAACTACATAGCTGAGGGTGCCAGTAAATGAGGGTACTTACTGCTTAGAGAAGGTAAAGTTTTAAAAACAATTATTATCAGAAAGGTTTATTTGATCCAAAGACTAATAGTTAATCCTCATACCCCCTTCATATGCCCCCATATGTATATATAATCTTTGAATAGTAGAATTCTTATTATGTCAGGGATCTTATACTATATGTAGTCCTACTGAGCTAAGCTTGCACGGGTTTTTGACCAGTTAAGCCTAATATAAGCATGATGAAGAGTTGGGGAAATCATCATATTCTAACAGTATAGGGTGATAAGAGCACATGTCCTAAAATATCCCAAGCAAAAAGCTCTAACCCTTAAATTTTAAGAGCTTTCTGAAAATTTTGAAAGCATTATGAGGTGCGGCACCGTAGGAACCAAGACATCCACTATTTTGGCTGTTATAAAGGCCACAGCACAAGAGAACTTTACCCCTTTCGCATTATATTTATAAACTGTGACACATGAAATGCTAACACAACATTCACTAGACATCAAACCATTAACGGCACATTCATGCATCCACCTCTCTCCTTCCATCGACGGGAACCTCCCTTTTCAGGTCAAGAAATCATTGTCTTAATCTTCTGTCGATGTTACACATTTTTCAGTCTATCCGTAGGGCGGGTGACACAGCTTGCTCCTTTCACTTTATAAACCGTGACCCATGAAATAAAAACACGACATTAATCAACACTCAAACCCTTAATAGCATACACTCTTATCTCACCTCTCCACTTCCATATCTGGCAATCTTCCTTTCCAGATGAAGGACCCATTGCTTTCCTATTCTTGTCTTTTTTCAAGTTAGTTAGCATATTTATTGGCCTATCCCTTTCATATTTATTTTTCTTCTATTCTATTCAGTCAACTTCGGTTAAATCGATTTTCCGGTCTTTTCTGTTTATTTTGGGTTCTCTGTTATTCAATTATGTCAGATTCTCTTGTTATTCTTTTCAGCTATTCTTCCCTTATATGTTCTTTGCTTTCTATTATTAAGTTTATTGGGAAAAACCCAGATCTCACATTGGTTAAAGATAGAGCCCACAAAGGGTTTATATAGAGTGGCACCCCTCACCTTACAAGTCGGTTTTGTAGGGATGAGTTAGGTCAAACTCTAATCTATCAAAGTTCAACTAGTTTTCTATCAATTTATAGTTACTTGAACTCTATGGTTTTTAACTTACTTTCTATTTAACTTATGCTACGAGACCTATGACATCGTATTTTAAGTTTAAGAACTATGTTAATTTTAGTGGATTCTACATGTTGTGTGTTTTGATTTTATTATACACTGGTTTTATGGGACACTTTTTGAATGTAATATCTGGTTATGTCTATCAGAGGCTACAAAGCCATCAGTCATCCAATTATGGCATATTTTTGGTTTGCAACCATAAACTGTCATTCACCACTAGTAACAACGACAGAAATTTAACATGAAATAGTTAAAAATACTATCCTTCTCCGCATGCAATATATTGAATAATCCTAGAACTTTGATTTGGAAAACCCAAATAAATAAATAAGATTTTTAAAAAGTAAAAACAAACCATGATATGCCAGCAAGAAAAGTATCATAAGGCTAGTTACGGAACAACCATATGAAACCCCAAGAGAGAGAGGCATACCGGCAAAGACCCGTATCCATACAGTCTGCTTGAAGAAAACATGCCTAGACCAGTTGCACCTTCAGCCCTCTGATCATAAACCAGTGGAGCAGCAACAGAAGGAATAGAAGGCAGCATTGATGGGAATGAAAGACCAGCACCACTTGAGTAGAAGGATTCACCTCCTGTAGAAGAATTATGCCCAACGTCCTTTTCTCTCAATACATCATCTCTGAGTCTTAAGATAATCTGGATTAGTGCATCTCTTACACAATCAACAGCACCCCCTACCTAAAAAAGAACAATGAATAAAATAAATATCATAAGTGTAAAATGAAATGGGTTTTCATGAAATGACTTGTAATTTATTAGTCTCATTTGCTTTTCAACATAACTTCTTTCATCCAGCCGTGCTTAGTCATCAGACATTCACAACAAATTCTGTGCAAGGCTTTATGTTAGACATCATATTAGACAAAATACAAGAGGAAAGGATATAACCTTGTAACTTTACTATCATTGTCTCTCTAGACTTTCCTTTATGTTATGGTGTGTGATTGTTATCATAAATATATATCCTCTGTTTAAGACAATTCTGCAGAGGAATTATCCTATAAATTATGTTCTTATCCTACTTTATTCGAATATAGATACCAGTTCTAAGCTTTACTACCAAATGGCATTATTGAATAAATATACTAATTAAACAGGAAAAGTGATAAAGATTTCTTTGGCTTATTATTCAAACCTCAACAAGTTCATCATTGACATCTGCACGTTTTGGCTTATCACTTCTAGAGATTCGAATATCTGCCCCAGTTCTCTTCCGAATTTCATTTATGATAGAACCACTTTTACCGATAATACAACCTATCACTTTGCATGGAACTAGAAGCCGGATTGACACTGATGTATCATCTTCGTCGCTTATCTTTCCTTGTATCAGTAAAGCAGCTTCAACTGCCATGGACTTCAGATCACTAGGCGACTACAAAATGCATAAAACACATGAACATTTACCACTTGATGATAAAATATGACAAGATATTCAATATATATCAGGAAAGGGATAATCTCCACCAAAGCATGAATAATGTGGTAATTTGCACTATTCAGTCCACAAACTAGAAAATCAAGCATAAAACTAATTAAAAAAGCAATTATTTGAAGAACTTTTTGTGTTGAATAATATTATTACGGCTCTAACATTACTTACTAGAAGTCCAGTACACTTCTTACAAAAATAAAATAAAATGTCCAGTACACCTACACTGGTTGAAATTAACAGTATAGGTCTAAGACTAAGAGGGAGAAAAGTAAAAATACTTGACACATGAAGAGTGATAAAGAAACTGCATGCTTTCACTGCCACATCACAGAGTGCTCAATAACTATTCACAAAATGTCAACACAATGAAATCAACATATTTTAATTTAGCTTTAACTAACATCAGGGAACTCCCCTCCCTCTCAACCCCAGGGAAAACAAGAGTACAAATCTTGTACTGCCAATATTTGCTGAAGAAGGCCCTTTGTTTCCTTTGTCTTCTTGATCCTTTTTAAGTGGATCTATCGGTGTTGGATTCGTGAATGAGTGAGTATTAATCTTCGTAGTTTCAAGGGATGGATCCACGGGCACTTGCCACTTAGCAAAGAGTGATTAACTAGTAACGACTAACAAGTAAAAAAAAAACTACTAAATATCTCTAGCCATGGATCTTTTAATTAATGAAGATATATTCGTCATCTAAAATTTATCACTCAGTAAAAATAATAATTTTCTGTGAAAATAAATTAAGAATTCACCAAACAAGTTAGTGGCAAACCTCGTCAAGATATTTACGATAAACCAGATAAAAAATGTTAGAAGAAAACAAAACTTATTTATAATGATTTAGACTGTAAAATTGTTTATGGAAAAAATAAAGAAATAGTTTTAAAATAGGTTAATAAAATCTAAAAAAAGAAATGAGAGCTCAAACAATTCAGAAAATGCAAACAAATATACAAGCTTATCGACAAATTCCAAGAAAGAAATATTTGATTCCTTAGTTCAGTAATTAAGTTTTACCTGATTTTTATTATACTTGTTTGTAATTCCAAGAAATACTTTCATAAAAATTACCACAACATAATGAAACATTGATAAATAGTAAATATTGTTGAGGTTGTGAAATTTTAGATTAAAGGAAGAGAGCAAATGATAAGAACCTTGAATATTATTGATAATAACTTGATACTTAGTTTACCCAAAAGATTCAATACCAATCCCTATCTATAGATAACATAGACTCAATCTTAAGAAATAGTATAAGATACTCTAATACAATATAGTAAAAGATGTTATAAGACATTTTATAATATTTTAACAAATATCAATGTTATCCCAATTTAATATGAAAGCCTGTTATTTAAAGCTCCTGCGCAGAGAATAGGGAAGCGTTGAACCTTTACAAACCTACTGCACACAGCTTTACCATGCATTTGCGAAAGGCTGATTCCATTCGACAACTAAAATCTGTGACCTCTAGTCACACAGCAACAACTTCAACCAATGAACCTAAAATCCACTTCTAAAAGTTTTCCCCAGCTGAACAACAGCATATTTAGTTTAGATATTTTTACTCAAAAGTTTTTTACTACAAAGATTGCAGAGTGTCATTTTCTAACAAAATTAAAAACTCAATTCTAATGTCAATTGAGTGTTAAATAATTACATTTTATATTGTTTATTAATAAAATCAGCTTTCGGAAATTTGGCAAGCAAAGAGAGGTAAATTGGCTATAAATAAGTAGTGGATAACTATATTGAACATGTGCTAACAGACTGCAGCGCACTAGTGGGACCAGTGTTAAAATCTTCTTAAAGTAATTAACCCTTCCCACTGTAGTTATTGAACTTTTATTTTTATTACTGTTTCCTTGTTTAAGCTATTCACTTTTGCTCAAATTAATTGAAAGTAGTGTTTTCTGTCTGGCTGCGTCCGTAACGGGAATTTTACCAGTTGTAACAGTGTTTTGTCACGGTTTTTGTAGGTGATGTTTTTTCACCTCTTAAAAACGGGGAAAACGGTAATAACAACTGTCCATACCACTCTATAATGGGTGATACGTATGCTACATAATTTAAAACCCTGGCTACAGTCTATTTGTTATTAAGTTTCACAGGCAAATAAGCTATTCAAGCACGTACTATAGTATGTCACAAACCCTACAAAGAACAACACCTGCAATTATTGAGTTTATCAATAAAAATGGGAGATGGCGCACCTCTGTTGCAGTTATAATGATCAAACACTCTTCGTGATTAGCCTTGGTATCATCAACATCAATACGAGCACCACTTTCCTGCCTCATACTTTTAATTGTACTCCCTCCCTTTCCAATGACACGGCCAATCCTGTCAGCAGGGCATAACATTCTGATAGTTAAATCCTCAGACAGAGAAGCGTCGACACCAGACATTACTGGAAGGGAAGATGAGTACAGAGGCCATGTATTTCCTGCATCAGCATATCCTTGCAGATCATGTACATTAGTTGCGCCTAAAAACTGGGGAACATGTGCAGACGAGATTATAGAATCTGAAGCTGGGTACAGTCCACCATGTGGAAAAATTGGAACTTCGGAGGGGATGATAACACTGGGTGAGGCTTCAGGTACATTTGTGTCGAGAGAGATGTTTTCCTTTGGACCAAACTTGTACATAATAGAAGAAATTGCAAATAGTGCTCTTTTAACTGCTTCTGATTCACCAGTGATCTACTCAAAAATAAAGCAAGAATATAGAGATAAGATAAAAAAATTCACTGCAAAAGAACTTGTTTTAAAATTCAAAAAAAAAAAGTTAAAATAAGGTTAGAAAAAGATATAGAAATTGCAGATCTTCTAAGACACTATGAAAATGAATTTCAAATTCATATTGAAGTAGCCATCAAATGTGATTTACAATTTTCTTTAAACAAAAGAACAAGTCCAGCATCGAAAATATTATTGATTTTACCCCTATATGGATGGTTTCTTAGGATGATCCACGATGCAGGATATGCAATAATCCATCAGTGCATTCATTAGCTACCAATTGAATTGACTGAATTTGCTTCGTATATTAGAAACACACAAATTTATTTTTCTCAAAAGACTGGAAATTTGGTTTCGTCATTTTACCGAGTTAGTGAGTCACACATGTACCTTTAAAGAAAGTTTGCATTCTGTAGCCATTGAGGTCATTCTTCAAAGTCCTAGTTCTTCCTAATACTACTTGTATGGTTAAATTAGTATAAGTTTAATCACAAAGATTATCATTTTATTCTCGAGAAGAAACAATGATTCCACTAGGATCACTATGCCTAATGAATTTAAGTTTATTTATTATTTTCTAATACTCGATACATGAATATGACTAGCCAGAACAATGAGAGACAGCCACCAATGTAACACACATGAAAGTGTGATGGTTAAATGTTAAATGTGAGGGAATGTGAGTTAGGATTTTAGGATCAGATAGAACTTTAGAAAAGAAGTAAACATTAACCCTGCATGTTAATGCATCTATTCCAAATTTTAAAGTTACTTGCTGCATCAATAAAAATAGAGCATTTATTCACTTCTTAGAGAAAAAGCATATGTTTCAATTCAACAATATGAAAGTACATCTTATAGTTTCAGAGGGATACGGGATAGCAATAACTGAAATTCTTGAAATCCAATTAACACGCTTCAAAAAAGTAATGTAATGTAGTCACAATTGAATATTGACACCTTTGTATCTTCACTTACACAGTAATTAAGAAGCACTGAAAAATAGCTATCCTACATCCATATTATGTTGCGTACTTCATAGTTTACATATAAATATATAGAGGCAAAATCATATGCAAGTTTGAAAATTAAAATGCATGCATATATAATAGAGTTAGCACAACATCGTGAAATTGATATTGTTAAATGCTTATTGTTTAGAACTACAAAGACAAATTGTATAGCCTTTAATTGCCTGTTGCCATTAAGTTTACCATTTACCCCTATTATAAAATATTATTGGCAATTTGGCATAAGTCTGTTTATGGTT
Organism: Lathyrus tuberosus; assembly: GCA_022829125.1. Classification (NCBI taxonomy): domain Eukaryota; kingdom Viridiplantae; phylum Streptophyta; class Magnoliopsida; order Fabales; family Fabaceae; genus Lathyrus; species Lathyrus tuberosus. The sequence goes on along the minus strand of JALAZF010000026.1, from coordinate 21,534,754 downwards.
AGATGCTACATGTCAGTGCTTCAATCAGAGAGATGGTAAGTATGAACCCATGCATAAAACATTCAACATTAAATTAATAATATTCAATATACTAACCGATACAAAATTATCAAACTCCATAGCACATGAGTGTGTCGGTTCAGTTGCATCTTTGGCAGTAACCTGGACATTTGCTCTTGTCTTACTTCTCAGTTTTTTAATAGTAGCCCCACCCTTCCCTATGATATTTGCAGACTGGCTTGAGGGAACAAGAATCTGACATTCATCTTTATAATTCCGTTTCCTATTATTTTTATCAGAATCTTTAAGAGCTTCAATGGAATTCAATATAGCTACATGAACCTTAAGAAGAGCATCTTGGGCAGCACATAAAGGTTTCCTATCATCGAACTCATCATCAATCTCAATCTCCTCCTTCTCCTTAAGATAGCAATAGATTGTTATAACCCGATCCTTAGCACCAGGAAATGCATCCACAACCTTGACTTTTGCCCGGGTCTCCTGCCTAATTGAATTTATCACTTTCCCATTCTTCCCAATAACGCTCCCAATAACTTCAACGGGACATAGTATCCTATAAACAACCAATTCACCATTGCCCTTGTCGTTGTTTTCATTCCCGCGTCTCTTTTGATTTTTTCTGTCCCCATCATGGTCTCTTTGCGAATGATATCGTTTTCCAGTTTCAACCATTTTACAAAGTTACAAAATATCACACAATTCCTGAAAGCAAAACAAAAAATACTCAGACATATACATAGCCAGTGAAAGAAACAACTACAGACAGCGAGATTCGTCATAAACTACATGAGAAACATGGATTGAAATGACAAAAAGAAACTGTAACAAAATGGTTCAATTTATCCATTAAAGATTACACTTTCAGTTCAAGGAAAAGATAGTATATAATAAACCTAAAATAAATAAATGAAATTGAAAACCCTAGAACTGAACTGAGAGTTAATGCATAAGCAGAGGAATGCGTTAGGATGAACGTGTATAAGGAATTTTGAATATACCTGATGATGCTGACAGAGAAAATAGGGCAGTTAAAACCCTAATCCTAGAGAGAGAGAAATACAGAATTCTCAGAAGTAGAACAGTACTAATCAGGCTCTCCGTCTTTTTGATCTCTCTGCGTGTTTTTTATTTTTCTTTTCAGTAATTAATTTTTTTTATTTTTTGTTTCACTAGAGAGATTTCAAAAGATTTTAAGGTTTAATATATGTTACTCCTCATATCATAGTGCATTTTGGTTTTCTTCTTACAAGATTTTTTTTTTAGTTTCTTTACGAAATTTAAATTTCAACAATGAAGATCCTTGTGTCATTATTTTGTTAATTGTGTAAGTGAGATCTCCTAGTTAGTATTTGATGGTGAAGCTGACTGGATCATTTAATGTCACGTTGATAGGCTGAGTGTGCATTTTTTTTATTTGTTTTGTTCTTCTTCTTCTTCACCTTAGGGCTTCGTTATGTACTTCACGTTTTCGTTCTTCTTCTTCCATTCTTCTGAATTCGTTCTTCTTCTTCGGAGTACGATTTTGCGTATAAGATATCATGGTTTTAAGCAACTCAGTTGAAAGCAGCAGCACACCTGCCGTTGGATTTCCATCTTTACCCAGATGTGGATGTGATCGTGCAATGAAGATGTGTGTCTCCAACACTATTCAAAACCGTAATAGGAAATTCTAAAGATGTCGCAACGCATGGGTAAGAATCTTGTTTTGTAAATGTAGTTTAAAATCAAAAAGTGATGTTTAAGATGTTCATAGTTGTGTAAATATTTTTTGTGTTTGTAGAATGGGAATAGATGTGACGTGTTTGTGTGGGATGATGAAATTGGACACTATGTGAAAGGAAATTCTAATATTCAACAAAGTTGCCAAAACTGTGAGATGGCAAATGCAAAATTAGAAATCACATCGAAGAAGTTAGAAAAAGCCAAAATGAAGATTGAAGTTCAGAAGAGGAAATATTTCAATTTGAAGATGGCAGTTGTGATCTCTTGGTTGATTTTTGCAATGTTGTACAAGTTAATGTAATTGTCATGTTGTTGTAATTTTATGTAGTTTGATGTATTTGGAAGTTATGCAGTCTGATGTATTTTCATCGTGTTGAAGATTATGAACACGCTTGTAAAATTGCTTTGTATTAATTAAATGTTTAACTTTTTGTCAATCAATGATTGTGATATAAGGTATTGAAATGATTAGTTCATAAAATGATTACAAAATGGCACCAAAAGTGTGCATTAGTCATTACAAAATGGCATTAATAGTGTGCATTATGGACATTACAAAATGGCACACAAAGTGCGCATAAGTCATTAAAAAATGGGACACATGTGCATTCCAGTCATTACGAAATGACATTAAAATTGCATAAGTCATTACACAAGGATATAATTGATTAAAAAAGGTCATAACATAGTGTGCACTACTTCTTTGATTTCTCCTTTGGAGATTTCTTTGTACCCTTCTTTGCATTTTGAGATTTGGTTGATTCATTGCCTTCTTGTGTCAGAATATCTCTTTCTTCTTCTGACAAAAATATTGGTTGGTTAGGGTTTGAACCAGGTCATATGATTGGTTTTTGAAACAACATATGCTCTATTCTGTCAAACATTTCTTCAAATACTGCTACCAAACCATGTAACAATCATGAAAATGACACAACTTTTAAAACAGCTAACATTTGATAATGAGAAGTATGAAAATAGAATGAGAAATATGAACTAACGGCTAATAGTTGAAAATGACACACCTTTTGCTAATTTGAAATAAAGACATATCTATTGTCATGTCCAACACTTTCCATTAATAACTGTAGAAACCACCTCCAGCTATCTTTTGTTTCAGTTTCCACAACACTAAAGGCCAATGGGAAATATTGGTAATTGGGGTCCCTAACCACAGCTATTAAAAGTTGACCATCATATTTGGTCTTCAGATGGCACCTATCAACCCCAACAAATGGTCTGTATTCATTTATGAATCCTTTTTTGCATCCATCAAAACAAAAGTAAAAAGATTCAAACCTTAGTTGAATTGATGGGATTGGTTTGTCAATGTTGATCTTCAAAGTATTCCCAACATTTTCCCTTTTCAACTCAGCAGCATATCTGCATAAGTTTGCATATTGCTTATCTGAATCTCCTTCAATTATCTTCTTTGCTATCAGCTTTGCCTTCCATGCCCTAGCCACAGTAATTTCCACAAAGTAATTATGTCGCATGTCTTGAATAATATCATAAATCCTAACTGTCTCAGATGTTTTCATTTTCTTCACAACTGCCTTGGCCACCCACCTTGAATTTGCATATCTATTATACAAAACCCTAACACATGTGTGGTTGTCTTTTATAGTCGTAATGGCATAAGTGTGCTTATGGCCCACTTTAGAGCATAGCATTAAAAAACCACATTTAGCCCTGCATTATATCCTTACACTGTAACTCTCATTTTTCACAAAAGTAATTTCCTTACCATTTAAAATTGACCACTCACGAATTGCCTCTCTGAAGTCATCTAGAAAATCGAATTGCATACCCACTTAAACTTGAAATTCTTAATAAGTTGGTATTTCCTAAACTTCTCAAACTTAGGCCCATTATCATATTCAAAATCATCTGGATCAGAGCTGTACAGCTCATCACTAACATATTCTTCATCTTCCTATTTCTTCTCATTGGAATCAATTAATAATCCAGCTACTATTAGACCCTCACTAATGGGTAGAGAGACATTAATTCCATCAAATCATCTGTAATAGCAGTGGTTCTTTCATCTTCACTATCATTCAACCCTTCAACTCCCTCTTCGTCACTTCCATCTAACTCTACCATTTCATTCACACACATAGGACTCTTAACTGTGACTTCTATACCATTGACATCATGTACCACAAACATTTCCCCATCTACTTGGGTCGCACAAGCGTATGCAGCAAAATCATAAGCATAATCATTATTCCTAATATAGAAAAAGTTTTTATCTATGTCAAGGATTTTGGTCCACGTTCTGTACGTCCCTTCTATGTAACCCCCCTCATTATCCAAATTATGAATGTTAATCATTGACCACTTATCAATTACTTTCCCATACACTATGGTCGAAACACCACCCCTGTAAATCGTTTCACCATTAATAAACCTTACAAACTCCTCTCCATGGTGAAAGACAACGTTAAATACTTACATGTTCTGAAATTAAAGATAACAACAACTGTGAAACAAACTGCATTTTGAAACAACAAAGAGCGACAATAAACCAAACTAACCTGTGGCATTTCATCTGCGTCTTGGCCTCGTTCCATGTAACACCCTAAACTGCCCCGCATAATTTTATCGAATTAATCAGTGTAAAATAATACAATTTAGAAATAAGGGCATTACTTTCACATACACTTGCTCATAAGTAGAAATGTAACATAATTTAAAACATACTTTAATCCAAAAATACTCTTTATTACGCAGCGGAAATGAATCATTCGAATAATAAAGCATAACGGTCTTAAGCGACCAAAAATTAGTTTTGTAAACCGTAAAGACAACTAAAATTCTTTAATCAAAATAAAACATGCATAAAAGCGTTCCCGACTCCTAATGTTACATATCAGAGCAAACGCCACTAAAGTGAAGTACCTCGTCTTCACCGACCACGACTTCCAACTACTCCTGAGAATCTGCAAGATGCCGTATAAAGCATCACCAAACACAGAAGGGGTGAGATTCATAAATCAACAAAAGAAGAAAATGATATAAGTGTAAAAGCATAAATCAACAAGTTATTCACTCAGGTCACAACTATCAACAACAATCACACACCTCAGCACAACCACAAATCATCAATCACAATGTAATGCAACACAACTAACAAGGGTAATGCAATGAGACACCAACTAGACTCAATGCATGTGGTACCAAATTTCGATCCCTGTTTCATGATCGCAATTCCCGTCGGAACGTCTATCTAGTCGCTCACACCCCACATGGACACACGACGTCGTGATTGCTCACACCTCACATAGGCACACAATCACCTCAACAACAACAACATTGATTCCATTAAAGGAATCCGGATAGACGCTCACACCCCACATGGGCACACGTCATCCCTCAACTCATGCATCATGATATGCACCTTCAACGACAACATGCAACAACGAAACAAATACATCAACATAGCGTATCATCATTATTCGATTCATTAATTCTCAACAACACCTATACACCTATTCGAGCATGCATATTCATAACAATCTTCCAAAATACGTCATCTAAGAAAATTATCAGCGAAGCAACAAGAATCATGCGAAACAACAAGAGACATCAACAAAACAACTAAAAAATGCACAAGCAGCATGGCAGCGCCTCCCTGCACCGCCCGGCGCCTCAGCAGCGTCGCTACGCCTCTTTGCACCGCCCGACGGCGCACATGCGTAGCTTTTTCCCCCCTCAATTCCACACTTCCAGTAGCGTTCCCTACAACGCCTCCTGGTCACCGCCTAGCACAACATTGTTGCGCCTCTTGCACCGCCCGGCGGCGCACGGGCGCAACTTCCCCCTTCTCATTTCCAAATACTTCCAGTAGTGTTCCAGACTGTGCCTTTTGAGCACCGCCCGGCGCTACGATCCTTCTGCCCGGTGCTACGTACGCGTAGCAGAGTTCCTGCAATCCCACTGTCAGCTACACCAGACCCAATTTTCTCCCCCAAAACCTTCCTCATAGTGCACGAAAATTATACAAAATCTCAGCAATATTCAGCAACCACAACATACATGATTTCATAGGCAACATTATGAACACATATTAACATCCTACATCATTAGGACCCATCCTTTCCCCATCAAACCCCACCAAAACCCCAATTATCAATCACAATATTCAGCATTCCCATGAACTCAACCTAGTGATTCCTACCCAAATACATACATCATCCAACCTTTGAGAGATTAAAGAATTCCCACCCTTACCTTGTATTGATGAGCTTTCTTTCTTCTCAAATGGGGTTCTCCCTTCTCTTCCTTGCCCTAGCTTCTTTCATCTCTTCCCTCAATTTCACGTAGAATGAAACTGATTTCTCTATTCCTAACTCCTTTCATAAACCCCCAATTATGGGTTTCCTTATTTGCCCTTACTCAACCTTGTACAATTACCTTCTCGCCCTTCCACTCTCCCCACATCTAATTATTTTATTTATTTTATCTTATTATATCATTATTGTATTATCATTATTATTAAATCTCACTAGTGAAATAATAATAACAATAATTCCCACTAATAATTATAATCCCACATAATATCCATTTTATACTATGGTTCAACAAAGACCAACTAATTAGTCTAATTAGTTTCGCTCCCTCAAGGACTCATTTCTAAGGCCACAACCCCTTAATACGGGTACTTAAAACACAACGAAAACACATCAAGTCACAACATCAATTACTCTGACTCATAGTTATCTTGCAATTAATGAACAAATACAAACGGGGCGTTACAACTCTCCCCCACTTAGAATATTTTCGTCCTCAAAAATTTATCTGACACGAACAAATACGGGTACGACTCTCGCATCTTGCTCTCCAATTCCCAAGTCATGTTCCTGCCGGCAGCACCTCCCCATACTACCTTCACGAGAACGATCTCCTTGCCTCTCAACTGCTTCACTTCGCGGTCATCAATATGCTCTGGCAAAGCCTCGACCGTAAAATTATCTCTCACTTCCACCTCATCCATTGGAATCACATGCGACGGATCCGGAACATACTTCCGAAGCTGTGACACATGGAATACATCACACAAATTTGACAAACGTGACGGCAACGCCACTCTATAAGCAACAGGTTCAACTCTTGCTGAAATTTGATACGGACCAATAAACCGAGGAGTAAGCTTCCTCGACTTCAACGCACGACCTACACCGGTCACTGGGGTGACCCTTAAAAATACATGATCTCCTCCTTGGAACTCAAGATCCTTCCTCCTCTTATCATGGTAACTCTTCTACCTACTCTGCAAAGCTTTCATGTTTTCCCGAATCAGCTTCACCTTTTCGGTAGTTTGTTGAACAATCTCATGTCCAAGTACTACACTCTCACCAGATTCGTTCCAACACAAAGGCGTCCGACACCTTCGACCATACAATGCTTCAAAAGGCGTCATTCCAATACTGGAATGATAACTGTTATTATAAGTAAACTCGATCAATGGCAAATGACTATCCCAAGCGCCTACTTGTTCAAGCACACAAGCCCTCAACAAATCCTCCAAAGATTGTATAGTCCTCTTTGTCTGCCCATCCGTCTGCGGATGATAGGCCAAACTCAATCTCAGCTTCGATCCCAAGGCTTCTTGCAAACTCTCCCAAAATCTGGAAGTAAACCTTGGATCTCGGTCCGACACAATACTCAATGGAACTCCATGTAACTTCACAATTACCTGAATGTAAATCTCTGCCAGCTTCGACAAAGGAAAACTGATATAAATCGGGATGAAATATGTCGACTTCGTCAGCCTATCCACTACTACCCAAATGGAATCATGTCCTCTCGGCGTATTAGGTAACCCGGTCACAAAATCCATAGAAATATTGTCCCACTTCCACTCTGGAATATCTAATGGTTGCATCATACCAGCAGGTTTCTGATGTTCCACCTTTGACTTCTGACAAGTCAAACAAGCATACACAAACTGAGCTACATCACGTTTCAACCTAGGCCACCAAAATATCTTCTTCAAGTCTTGATACATCTTCGTAGCTCCTGGATGGATACTCAAACTCCTCCTATGACCCTCTTCTAAAATCATTCTTTTCAACTCAGGATTATCAGGGACGCAAATCCTATCATGGAATCTCAACATGCCTTGTTCATCCACTCTGAACTCATTACCTTCGGCTTGGTGATTTCCAATCATCAAATCTACCAGTTTCACATCCAACTTCTGACTTTCTCTGATACTATTAAGGAATTCATTGTTGATCGTCAGCATACCCAACAACACACTATGCGGTGTCTGTTCACAAACCAAACTCATATCTCTGAACTGTTCGATCAATTCTAGCTCTTTAACCATCATAGCAGACACATGCAAGGACTTTCGACTCAGAGCATAAGCCACGACATTAGCTTTGTCGGGGTGGTAGTTCAAGCCAAAATCATAGTCTTTTAAGAATTCTAACCATCTTCTCTGCCTCATATTCAGTTCCTTCTGATCAAACAGATACCTCAAGCTCTTATGGTCACTGTACACTTCAAATCTGGAACCATAAAGATAGTGCCTCCAAATCTTCAATACGAACACCGCTGCAACTAACTCTAAATCATGAGCCGGGTAATGCCTCTCATGTACTCTTAGCTGTCGCGAAGCATAAGCCACAACCTTACCATCTTGCATTAGCACACTGTAACACCCTAAATTTCCCTGTAATATTTAATCGAAAAATCAGAGTGAAATAATCCAATTCAATTTAAGGCATTACTTTCGACAACATACTTGCTCTTTATTAGACATGTAACATATTGTATAATTCAATAAACCAACTTTTATTATACAGCAGAAAAATCAATCATAACAATGATAAGGAAACATAACGGTTTTAACTGACAACTTTTAATTCGAAACTATAAAGACAACAAAATCCTTTTAACAAAACAACTCATGCAATAAGCGTTCCCGACTCCCCATGTTACATATCAGAGCAGACGCCACAAGGTGAAGTACCTCGTCTTCACCGACCACGACTCCAACTACTCCTGAGTATCTACAGGATGCCGTATAAAGCATCACCAAACACAGAAGGGGTGGGATTCTTAAATCAACGAAAGAGAGAGATGATATAAATAGAAAAACATACATCATCAAGTTATTCACCATATCGTAACATCCAACAAGAATCATACACCTCAACTTATGCACAAACAATCACCGATAATTATACCAACCGTCATGCGACACAACCAACAAGAGAATGCAAAGGAGACTCGACTAGACTCAATGCATGTGGTACCAAAATCGATCCCTGTTTCATGATCACAGTTTCCGTCGGAACTCTTGACCCCTGTTTCATGGTCAAGTATGACCCCTATTTCATGATCACACCAACGACCCCTGTTTCATGGTCACGTACGACCCCTATTTCATGATCGCACCAACAACTGTGATTGCTTACACCCCATCTGGGCACACAATCACACCAACAACAACGATTCCATCAAGGAATTCGGATAGACGATAACACCCCACCTGGGCACGCCATCCTATAACTATGCACATGTCATGCAACAATGACTCATGCATACACATAACATACTCATCTTTATACCCAACATCATTTAACAGTCAACATGCATTCATCTAAACATACATCATTACACCAATACAATAACTACACATCTTTGCATCATTCAATCATGCATTTCACATTATCACATCAACATCAACAAAACAAGCACATAACACCTCAATACATGTTCACCATACAACAGCAACAACACAACATTAATATAATATAAAACAGATATTTTCCATGAATTTTAAGTCAATAAAAATAATATTTTTCAGTCCCAGGTCGCGCTAAGCGAGCCCCACCCGCGCTAAGCGCGCAGCTCTCTGCCTCGAAGAGGCGAAATTTCTCCAGACCGCGCTAAGCGCGCTAGACCGTGCTAAGCGGGCCCTGCGATTCTGCAACCCAAAACCCTGCGATGACAGCAACAAACCACCTGCTTTTTTTCTGCACTAACTCGATTTTTAACAGCATTTTTTCATAGAGTTTTCACCAATAGCCTACATCTAACATTTGTAATTCAACCAAACAAATCAAACAAGACTAATTCATCAATTCCAATCATATTATCACAAAATCTTCCTAAAACCCACATTCAACCCCATGGATTCCAACTTAGTGATTTCTACTTCAATACTTACATCATTTAACCCTTGAGAGATGAAAGAAATCCCACCCTTACCTTAAAGTGATGAGCTTTCCTAACTTCAATGGATTCTCCCTTTCTTCCTATTGCCCTAGCTCTTCTCCCTCTTTCACTTTTTCACTTGGAATGAGAATAATAAACTCCCACTCTCTAATTCTCTCATATACCCCAATTAATGAATCGCCTTATTTGCCCTCACTTAACCCTCGCCTAATTACCATAAAGCCTTTTCACTCACTACACCTCTTAATTATTTTAATTATCTTATTATATTAACATTATCACTCAACTAATGAAATAAATTAGTCAACAAATGATAAATTTAAGTAATCCAATCAACATTACTCAACGCACCGCTAATCTCTATGTTATTAGCCATACACCCCTACTACGCCTAAGACCTACTACTTCAGGCCACTACCCTTCACCACGGGTACACAAAACACAACGAAAGTACAACAACACATAATCGATCACAACAACATATAATTATTCGCAAATAATAATAAAAGGAAAATGGGGCGTTACAACTCTCCCCCACTTAGAATATTTTCGTCCTCGAAAATTTACCTGACGCAAATAAACTCGGATACGACTCTCGCATCTTACTCTCCAATTCCCAAGTCATGTTCCCACCGGCAGCACCTCCTCATACTATCTTCACGAGAACAATCCCCTTATCCCTCAACTGCTTCACCTCGCGATCATCAATACGCTCTGGCAAGGCCTCGACTGTGAGATTATCTCTCACTTCCACATCATCCATCAGAATCACATGCGACGGATCCGGAACATATTTCTGAAGCTGCGAAACATGGAACACATCATGCAAATTCGACAAACGCGGCGGCAACGCCACTCTATATGCAACAGGTCTAACTCTTGCCAAAATCTGATACGGACCAATAAATCTAGGAGTAAGCTTCCTCGAATTCAAAGCACATCCAACACCGGTCACCGGAGTGACTCTCAAAAACACATGGTCTCCTTCTTGAAACTCGAGATCTTTCCTTCTCTTATCATGGTAACTCTTCTGCCTACTCTGCGAAGCTTTCATTTTCTCCCGGATCAGCTTCACTGTTTCGGTAGTTTGCTGAACAATCTCAGGTCCGAGCACTACACTTTCACCAGATTCGTGCCAACACAAAGGCGTTCGACACCTACGACCATACAACGCTTCAAAAGGCGCCATTCCAATACTAGAATGATAACTATTATTATAAGTGAACTCAATTAACGGAAAATGACTATCCCAAGCATTTCCTTGTTCAAGTACACAAGCCCTCAACAGATCTTCCAAGGACTGGATAGTTCTTTCCGTCTGACCATCCGTCTGTGGATGATAAGCCGAACTTGTAACACCTCTAATCTATACCCCTAATTAATTAAAGCGATAACAAATAATCAGAGTATAATTAAAACATTCATGGCATAGGCAGAGGCGTCACATCAATTGAAACAAAATATAACAACCTGCTCATATAGATATGCAACAATCGGGTAGCACAAAACAGAGGAACTCAGTTCATAACACCCACAATTCAGATACAGAATAAAAGCGGAAAATCTGCAACTGAACCTCATATATATATAACATAAAAGTTTGTCTGTCATATACAGAGTCATACATGTACAATCCAAAGAACATATATACATATACAAATAAACACATAACGATCTCCCCGACTACCCGGTGCTACATATCAGAGTCGGCCGACAAAAGAATGAAGACCTAAGCTTCACAAAAAAACCTTCAGCATCTAATCTGCAATGCCTCATAGAGCATTCAAAACAGCAGAAGGGTGAGAAACACAATTATAATATAATTGCCTACAATTATATAATAACACAAAATACACATGTAAAACACTCTCACCATAACTTACACCATGATTCAAATACAAAACAACACAAATCATATCTCATATATCCGTCACAAAGGCATATCACTCATGCACAATACATTTATCACCAACATATATATATATATATATATATATATATATATCAATTCACCGATTCCATTCACAATTTTACACAAAATCAATCCATTCATGATTTATGCAAATGCAAAGAGACCGGCACAACGACTCTATGCAAATGCAACGCGGTACCATTCCATCCATCATTATTATCATTAATTCACTCAGGAATTATTGGAATCATCGCTTGTTACTTAGTGTAACTCCCCGTCGGGCAAACGATGTTCCCCGTCGCTCACACCTCTTTGTATAAGGCACACGACGTTTATGGATCGCTCACACCTCTTTGTATAAGGCACACGACCCGATCGCTCACACCTCTTTGTATAAGGCACACGATCGTCTATAATCATCGCTCACACCTCTTTGTATAAGGCACACGATGTTATAGCGGATTCCCTCTAGAACCGTTTCGTCGCTCACACCCTACAAGGGCACACGACATCACAAAATGCATATCATGATGCTTGGCATACAATGACTCATGACAATCAAATGCATACATATATATACCCATAATCATGCATATACAATCAAACAGAACACAATGCATTTCTTTGCCCTTAGCCACAAAACATCATCACAACATTTCATCACATGCATTCACATTATACAACCGCACACAAGTCATACATTAAATATCAAAAGCATATTGCATGATAACACATCAAATACACACAGTTAGGATGGTAAAAGTCGACAAAACGACACATTTCCAAATTCCCAACACAATTAAATCGGCCACCAATCTCAAAACCATTTTAATAAGAAAGAACATCTCAAAAGCTTTCTAACGGTACCAAGAACGCCTCGATTCGAGTTACGGATCAAAAGTTACAGCATCGGACGTGAAATCGGGAACAACTCTGCACCCTCTCTGGTCCTACGCGTATTGCCTTGGGCCATACGCGTATTGCCCAGTTCGCTCGCCCATCCATACGCATAATGCCCTAAGTGCTACGCGTATGGGCAGAGACTAATTTCTCCCAAAAAACTCCACTAAAACCTCGTACGCGTATTGCCTTCCTATTTACGCGTATTGCCTTGCCAAGTACGCATACCATTACGCATTTCAGCAGAGGGCCGTGCAAAATGGGTTCCATACACGTAATGCCCACATTTTCCCTTTGCCACACGCGTATTGCCCTAACCAATACGCGTATTGCCTTGCCTGTTACGTGTATGGGCAGCGAAACCCATAATTTTTCCTGCAAAATTTTTGCTGCGAAATTCATCCAATTTCTCTCCCAAATCTCACCTAAACATCAGCAAATTACCAATTAAATGCACAACAACATACATCTAACATGTATCAACAATAAGGAACCTTAAAATATCAAATTCTAGCAATCTCAACATATTAATGGTTTTAGTTCTCTATTCAATTTTAACCCAACAACAAACAAATACATACATACATAATCATACACAAGCATAGAATAATCGAGTTTCGCACCCTTACCCGATTAATCGTGTTTTGAAATGTCGGTTGATTCGATTCCTTAAACCCCAAGTTTTCCTCTTTTTTTTCTTCTTTCCTTTCTCTTTTCCTTCTTTCTCTTTTCCTTCCTTCTCTTTTCCTTTCTTACTATTTTCTCTCTTTTTTTTCTCTTTAAGTTTCTAACTTAAAAAAAATAAGTAAAATGACCAAAATACCCCTACACTCAAATATCTCGCAAACGCTCCCAAAACGCGATAAAACATAATAACGATGAAAAATAATATATTGCCAAATAAAAGTAAAAAATAAAATAATATAAAAATAAAAATAATTAAATTGACTCGATTAAATAACTCTAACAAAAACTGGGGCGTTACAACTCTCCCCACTTAGAAATTTTCGTCCTCGAAAATATTACCTGAGACGAACAACTCCGGATACGACTCCCGCATCCGACTCTCCAACTTCCAAGTCAAATTGCCCTCAGCAGCGCCTCCCCACGCTACTTTCACAAGCGCAATATCCTTGCCTCTTAACTGCTTCAACTCGCGATCCAAAATTCTCACCGGTAATGCCTCAACTGTAAGGTTTTCCCTTACGTCAACCTCATCCATCGGAATCACATGCAACAGATCTGGAACATACTTCCGAAGCTGTGAAACATGGAACACATCGTGCAAATTCGAAAGATTCGATGGCAATGCCACCCGATAAGCCACAGCACCCACTCTCGCGGATATCTGGTAAGGACCAATAAACCGAGAAGTAAGCTTCTTCGACTTCAATGCCCGTCCAACACCCGTCACCGGTGTAACTCTCAAGAATACATGATCTCCTTCTTGAAACTCAAGATCTTTCCTCCTTCGATCACGATAACTCTTCTGCCTACTCTGAGAAGCCTTCATTTTCTCACGAATAAGTTTCACCTTTTTCGTAGTATGTTGCACAAACTCCGGTCCAACCACCGAACTCTCACCCGATTCATGCCAACACAAAAGTGTTCGACATCTCCTTCCGTACAACGCTTCAAAAGGTGTCATTCCAATACTTGAATAGAAACTGTTGTTATACGTGAATTCCACCAACGAAAGATAACTATCCCAAGCACCACCTTGCTCAAGAACACAAGCTCTCAGCAAATCTTCCAATGACTGAATAGTTCTCTCGGTCTGACCATCCGTCTGAGGATGATAAGCAGAACTCAATCTCAACTTGGAACCTAACGCCTTATGCAAGCTTTCCCAAAATCTGGAAGTAAACCTCGGATCTCGATCTGAAATAATACATAACAGAACACCATGTAGCTTCACAATCACACGGATATAAATCTCAGTCAACCTCTCCAAAGAAAAACTGATGTCAATCGGAATGAAATGCGCCGATTTAGTCAGCCTATCCATAACCACCCAAATGGCATTATGTCCCCTCTGTGTATTCGGCAACCCTGTCACAAAATCCATAGAAACGATGTCCCATTTCTACTCGGGAATATCCAACGGTTGCAATAATCCACTAGGCTTCTGATGTTCTACCTTCGACTTCTAACACATCAAACACGCATAAACAAACTGAGCCACATCCCTCTTTAATCCGGACCACCAAAAGATCTTCTTCAAATCTTGATACATCTTATTAGCTCCCGGATGTATACTCAAACTACTCCGATGTCCTTCCTCTAAAATCATCCTTTTCAAGTCCGAATCATCAGGAATACAAATTCTACCACGGAATCTCAAAACTCCCTTATCATCCACTTTAAAGTCACCATTCACACCTTTATCTCCAACCATCAACAAATCAACAAATTTCACATCCAACTTCTGTTTCTCGCTAACGGTCGACAGAAAATCATTAGTAACCTTTAACATACCAAGCCTCACGCTATCAGATGTCAATTCACACACCAAACTCAAATCTCTAAATGCTTCCAAAAGTTCCCACTCTTTAACCATCAAAGCGGACATATGCAAAGATTTCCGGCTTAACGCATCGGCTACCACATTAGCTTTACCAGGATGGTAATTCAAGCCAAAATCATAGTCCTTCAAAAATTCCAACCATCTCCGTTGCCTCATATTCAACTCTTTCTGATCAAACAAGTATTTCAAACTCTTATGATCACTAAAGACTTCGAATCTTGCACCGTAGAGATAATGCCTCCAAATTTTCAACACAAAAACCACTGCCGCTAATTCCAAATCATGAGTAGGGTAATTCTTCTCATGAACCCTCAATTGCCTCGAAGCATAAGCCACAGCCTTACCTTCTTGCAACAACACTCCACCTAAACCACTCAAAGACGCATCACAATACACCATAAACGGTTCAGTGGGATTCGGTAAGACCAAAATCGGAGCTGTAGTCAATCTTCTCTTCAGCTCACTAAAACTTTCCTCACACTAAATATCCCAAATGAACGCTTGACCTTTACAAGTCAGCTGGGTCAAAGGAAGTGCTAACTTGGAAAAGCCTTCAATGAATCTTCGATAATATCCAGCTAAACCCAAAAAGCTTCTAATTTCCGTAACTGATCTAGGAGCCTCCCATTGTAGAACTGCATCTACTTTGGATGGATCCACAGTAATACCATTACCTGAAATCACATGCCCAAGAAAATTCACTTCTGACAACCAGAACTTACACTTGGACAACTTGGCATAAAGTCTCTTCTCCTTCAAAATTTACAATACAATTCGCAAATGTTCCGCGTGTTCCTCCCGAGACTTAGAATAAATCAAAATGTCATCAATAAAAACAACAACAAATCGATCCAAATGCTCATGGAAAATGCGATTCATATACTCCATAAACACTCCTGGCGCATTAGAAACCCCGAACGGCATCACAAAATATTCGTAATGTCCGTATCGTGTCCTAAAAGCCGTCTTCTGAATATCTTCCTCTTTCACTCTAATCTGATGATAACCTGACCTCAAATCAAATTTACTAAACACATACGCACCTACCAACTGGTCCATCAGATCATCAATTCTCGGAAGAGGATACTTATTCTTAATCGTCACCTTATTCAGCTGGCGATAATCAATACACAATTGCATACTTCCATCTTTCTTCATCACCAAAAGAACTGGAGTACCCCAAGGCGACACACTCGGCCTCACAAACCTCTTTTCTAACAATTCATCTAATTGCTTCTTCAACTCAACCAACTCAGATACCGACATACGATAAGGTGCCATAGATACAGGTCTAGTACCAGGAACTAGATCTATAGAAAACTCCACCTCTCTCTCTGGCGGCACATCTGAAATATCCTCCGGAAACACCTCTGGAAAATCACACACAACTGGAAACACGCCAATTGCAACTTGACTATCCACTGTTAACGATGCAAA
This sequence comes from Lathyrus tuberosus, assembly GCA_022829125.1. Taxonomy (NCBI): domain Eukaryota; kingdom Viridiplantae; phylum Streptophyta; class Magnoliopsida; order Fabales; family Fabaceae; genus Lathyrus; species Lathyrus tuberosus. Next base: position 21,518,042 of record JALAZF010000026.1, on the reverse strand, counting down.
CAACCCGAACAACTGAGCTTCATCCGCCAAAAGCTTCTTCAACTCTTTGGTAGATAAGAAACTCGATTCCTCGTCTTCTTAAAGAGAAGGAAATCTTACCAACTTATGATAACAATCAATATGCACTCGATTTAACTGCAACCAGTTCATTCCCAGAACCACGTCTAAACCCTCTAACGACAGACACACCAAATCCATCTCAAAATCTCTACCATAAATGGTCAAAGGACAACTTAAATAAACCAAAGAAGTAGTTACCGACCCCATTGCTGGAGTATCAATAATCATCTCTCCACCCATCGATGACAACAAAAGATTCAAACGCTTCGCACACTCAGACGAAATAAACTAATGAGTCGCTCCGGTATCAATAATAGCAACTAAAGGCATACTATTAATAAAACAAGTACCTCTGATCAGACGGTCTGAACTAGTAGTCAGAGTTCCTGCCAATGCAAATACTTTCCCTCCAGCATGAGCTTGATTTGGTTTTGGACACTTCGTACTAACATGACCAGCTTCACCACAATTGAAACATTTCACCACATTCCTCTTGCAATCAGCTGCGACATGTCCTAAACCTCCACAATTGGAACACTTCCTTATATCCTTTCTACATTCAAACTGACGATGTCCTAAGTCACCACACCTAAAACATCTCAGAGGATTAGACATACCTCCCCCACTTGGCCTTTTATCAAAATTACCCATTTGCTTACCCTTGTCAGCTGGTGACACATAAGGACCACCACGAAACGGTTGCTTTCCTTTCCTTTCATTCACACTCTTATAATGAATAGAACGAGCTTTACTATCCTCCTCATAAATTCTACAACAATCCACCAAATCCGAAAACCTCCTTATCCTTTGATAACCAATTGCCTGTTTGATCTCAGGACGCAACCCGTTCTCAAACTTCACACATTTGGAAAACTCTGCAGTTGCTTCAGCATAATGTGGATAAAACTAAACAAGCTCCACAAACTTAGCAGTGTAATCCACAACAAACATGTTACCCTGTTTCAACTCAAAGAACTCTATCTCTTTCTTTCCTCTAATATCTTCAGGAAAATACTTCCTCAAAAACTCACCGCTAAACAAAGCCCAAGTGACAACTTCACCTGTAGCTTCCCACACATGGCGCTTACTAACCCACCAATCATCAGCCTCCTCCTACAACATGTGAGTACCCAGTCTCACCTTATGTTCCTCAGCATAGTCCATCACTCGAAAGATTCTTTCAATCTCCTTAAGCCAAATCTGAGCACCATCAGGATCATGTCTCCCTTTGAAGACAGACGGTTTGTTCTTCCTGAACTCATTATTCCCACCAGCATTAGGTGCACCCCGCACAGCCTGAGCCATAGCTTGCAAAGCAGCAGCAAGAGCAGCAGCATTCCTACCAGCCATATTTTGTTCATATCCAATAACAACAACTATGGTTAAATAAACAGCTCACCCCAAATACAAAGACCGACACGGACTGGCACGAACTGACACAAACTGGCACAAACTGGCTCAAACTGGCACAAGCTGGCACAAACTGGCTCCGATACCACTTAATGTAACACCCCTAATATATACCCCCAATTAATTAAAGCGATAACAGATAATCAGAGTATAATTAAAACATTTGAAATTCTGGTACCAGATATGTGATGTTACGTGTGATGTCACAACAACACACTCTGCAATGGACAATGTAAACCAACAATAAATCAACACAATTAATTGTTCACCTAGTTCGGTTTAAAACTGAATCTTCGACAGATTTTCTCTCTCAAAATCTTCTTAAATCTTCAGCCTTTAAACACTCCTACAAATCTGCATAAAATCTGTTTGTAACAGAGAATATCTATCCCAAGATATCCGCATCCAATTACTCTACCAGCTGTCTCAAATTCCAGCTAAAACGCAAACCCTAACAACATCACTAAACCTGATGTTATTAATCTTCTGCAGACCTGATGTCACAACATCGCATGTGACATCAGACTTCACAACTCCAACAAGTTAAACACTTAACATAAATCAATGTTAAGACTCAATGTTAAGACATCACCCATGTGACATCAACATTGAACAGCTTTGTTTTACCAAAATTCTAGCCAATCCAAGAGCCAACAATCTCCCCCTTTGGCTAATTTTGGCTAAAACACTCTCTGCAACATCAGAGACTTCAGCAGCGGATAAACATGAATATTTTACCATCCTTTGCAGCAGCATTTCTTCATAACAGCTTCACAATGCTTTCAGCATGCTGCACACTCCCCCTCAACAAAGGGCAAACTCCCCCTCAAAACCAGCATTTCAGCATCACACTAGTTGCACTCCTTAGCATTGCACAATGACTAATTCTTGGCTAACTCTCCCCCTTTTTAGCCATAATTGGACAAACTCTGAACTGCACCCCAACAGAAATTATCACAACCTGCACAATTACATCCACCAGTAGTTGTTGATACTAGTGAAGTCTTCAAAATTAGTAGTCGGCTCTACTAAAAACAGGACCAGAATCTAATACACATATTTAGAAACACCTCTTCTGACACCACACGCACAATCTCAAACATCTTCCAAATATCAGCAATCATGATGTTACAACATCTCTTCTCATCACCATTCAACAACATCTTTTAGGAAATCTGCTTCTCATTACCATTCAAAGGACTCATTTCGCATAGACGTCCTTCAAGAAGCTCCCAATAAAACACAGTCAGAGCAGCTTATTCAGGTTAACATACACACCTGAATACCATAAGCTCGCACACCCTCTTCCTAAGTAATTATTTATAACAGCTGGAGAAAACTCAGTACATTTCCTTCTCATATACACTTTTCCAAAATCCCCATCTCTTCTATCAGCAATGTCAGCAGGAATGAATTCTTTGACAAGTATCTCATAGCATTTGCAAAAACCAAAAACAGTTTTTATTAGCCCAACAAATGGAATCATTTCCATAACTTCTCTAATTTCCAGAGCATCTTTACTAAGATCTCTTTCCAAACCAAGCCTCCTTTGAAAAACATACATCCACCTTTTTACACTTTCCACAGAGTGAAAATAAATGTTATCTAGTGAAGCCTCAGGAATTTTCTCAGAAGTTCTAATCACACCAGCTTTCTTCTTATGAGTGATGTCTTGGACATTATCATCAGAATCAGACTCATCTCTGGTCTTCCTCTTTCTGGAAGAGATTGACACTTTACTCCAGGATTTTGTAGGACCAACCACTGAGGTCTTCTGCTTATCAGTTCTCACCTTTAAAGGTGATTCAATAGCTTTTCCTTTCCTTGATTTCAGTCTTTTAGCAACCCCATGAACCACTTTTGCAATCAACTCCTTGTCAGACAGATCATCCACATCAACCACTTCAACATTCTTCTTTATTTTAAGGATAGGAGAAGTTTCAACATTAGCTCCAACATCTGCATCTTCCAAAACAGAGATTGCCAACCTGTGATGGTTGTCTTGTGAGTCATCAGTTTGCTTATCATCTTTTAGCTTCCAAAACTTCTTACGGTCACAACTTTTGATCCTTCCATCAACATTGTAGACTTCTTCACATATGCCCAGTTTTCCACTTAAGACTTCACAAATTTCAGCACACACATCTTTAGACAAATTGTCATTACACTTCATTTCTGTATGATCAACCTCTATGACCTTATTTTCCTCAAGATTTCCTCTGAATGAATTCATAACACTAGGTTGTTTTATGATCCTTCTGATGTCACAGCAAGATGTCATGACATCACTCTTGGCATTGTGATCAATCATACTATGATTACCCTCCAGATGTTCCACCTTTTGATCCCATATTTTGATCTCATCACATGTGTAAGAGCCTGATTCAAGAGAAACCCATAAATAGCAGTTGTCTTTGGACTTAGCACCCTCCATGACAACTTCACCTTCCTCATTAGTGACAATACATTCAGCTTGAGTAAAGTGAACTTTAAGTCCTTGCTCACACAGTTGACTGATACTGATCAAGTTGGCTTTCAGACCTTTGACCAGTAATACATCATTTAATCTAGGAGCACTTGCACAATTCAGATTTCCCATACCTTTGACTTTTCCTTGAACACCATCGCCAAAGGTTACACAACCTGAATAAGGTTCAACTTCAACCAACAAATTCTTCTCACATGTCATGTGTTGAGAGCAACCACTATCAAAATACCAATCCTTCTTGGTAGAACCCCCTAGAGACATATGAACTACCAAACAAGTAGTGGCAGTCTTTGGAACCCATTGTTTACTAATTTTAGGCCTGTTCTGATTCTGTTTAGGTTGAGGGACAGATTTGGGATAACCATGCAGTTTGAAACAAGAAGATTGTATATGACCAATTCTTCCATAATAGTAGCATCTTACTCTTTGAATCTCCTCTTTAAAGTAATTAACATGCCTTTTCTCTTGATGATACTGCTGAGTATTCCTTCTGACAACATATTGAGGTTGTCTATAGAATTGAGACTGTCTTGTCTGATAATGAGGCTGTCTACTCCATTGAGGTTGAGTTTGTCTTCTGCCATAATGCTGATGTTGTCTTCTCCCATACTGATGAGGTTGTCCCCTCCTATTATGTTGTCTTCTACCATGATGCTGCCTTTTCCCATGATGATGAGGCTTTCTTCTGCCATAATGATGAGGAGCAATATTATTAGTCCCATAGCCAGACATATTCCCTTGATGTTGAGACATCTGATGGAACATGTTATGTTTAAACCTAGAAGCCTGCATACTCCTATGGTAATGTGGGGGCATATACTGCTTAGCTTCAGAAACCTGTGCCTTCCCATGAGGAATATGAGCATGTCCTTTCCCAGAATTTTGAGGCAGATGATGATGAACAACCTGCTTAGGTTTAGGAATATGTCTTTTTCTGTTATGTTAAGGCAATTGTTGAGACATGTCCTTTTTGGTTCCAGAAGTACTAGCTTCAGCAGAGATCTTCTCCTCAACTACAAACCAAGACCAGTCTTGTCATTTGTCCCTTTTCCAGCTTCAAGAATTTTATCCAAGGTGTTAGTTCCATTGTTCAGCATTCTAATGGATTTTGACATTTGATCAAGTTGGGATTTTAACAATACAACTTCATTCTCAAGCTCAGATTTATCAGTCTCTAGTTGTATTATGGCTTTCTTCTGCTTCTCCCCTTCTTGACACACCTCTTCACTCCTTAGACATAACTCTTGATAGGATGCTGCTAACTCCTCAAAAGTTAATTCCTCGTCACTAGACTCTCCATCAGAGGCACATGTTCCAGTCAATGCCCTAACATGCTTGGCAGACTCTTCTTCACTTTCACTGTCAGTATCAGACCAGGAGATAGATAACCCCTTATTCTTCCTTTTGAGATATGTAGGACATTCTTTCTTGACATGTCCATATCCTTCACACTCAAAACATTGAACTCCTTTGTCTTGAACATTCTTCTCTTCATCCTTCTTGCTGATGTTAGAAGAGATGTCTTTAACATTAGGTTTATAGTTTCTATTCATCTTTTTTAAAACCTTATTAAACTATCTTCCCAGTAGTGCAATGGCATGGGACAGCTCCTCCTGAGACTCAACATCAATCTCTTTCTTAGCATCTTCAGAAATAGATACCAAAGCTATGCTTTTGGTCTTCTTTTCAGGTTCTTCTTCCATTCCTAACTCAAATGTTTGAAGAGAACCTATCAACTCATCAACCCTCATCTTGCTGATGTCTTGAGCTTCTTCAATAGCTGTCACCTTCATCTTATATCTCTTGGGAAGGGATCTAAGAATCTTCCTCACCAGCTTCTCTTCAGTCATTTTCTCTCCAAGATCACTTGAAGCATTTGACAATTCAAAAATATTCATGTGAAAATCATGAATAGTCTCATCATCCTTCATCTTCAGATTTTCAAATTTTGTTGTCGGCAGTTGAAGTCTAGACATCTTGACTTTGGAAGTTCCTTCATGAGTAGTCTTTAGGATATCACATGCTTCCTTAGCTACTTCACAAGTATTAACCAGCCTGAAGATATTTTTGTCAATACCATTAAAGATAGTATTTAGAGCTTTAGAGTTACCAAGGGCAAGCTCATTTTCTTCCTTGGTCCATTCTTCTTCAGGCTTCAGCTTTGAGGTGCCCTCTTTATCTTTCCCAGCATCATCTTTTTCAAACACAACAGGTGCTTTCCATTCTTTTATGATAGCCTTCCAAGCCCTGCTGTCCAAGGATTTCAAAAAGGTAATCATCCTTGGCTTCCAATAATCATAATTATAGCCATCCAAAATAGGGGGTCTGTTGACAAATCCTCTAACCTCTTTGTCCATCTTTACACCAGAAAGTAACTTCCCTAGATCTCACCCAGAGACAGACAGGATGCCTGCTCTGATACCAATTGAAATTCTGGTATTAGATATGTGATGTTACGTGTGATGTCACAACAACACACTCTGCAATGGACAATGTAAACCAACAATAAATCAACACAATGAATTATTCACCCAGTTCGGTTTAACTACCTACGTCTAGGGGCTACCAAGCCAGGGATGAATTTCACTATCAGTAGAATTAATTTCCAGACTCAACAACCCAGTTGACATCTTCTAAACTTAATCTCTACTTAATGAACCTTCTACCTAAGAGACCACTTAGGTATGAGAACACTACTCAATCCCTAAATCACTTCAGTGATATAATTCAAAGATTACACACTTTGAATAACCCAACTTGATTCTGCTTCACAGCTTTGATAAAGAACAACTCAAAATAACACCACCAATTCACACTAGAATGGTTTACAACACAAACACGAAGACTCAAACGACTCTCAGTCTTTAGCTCACTTTCTTCGTTGCTTTCTTCAAGGATTGATGCGCTTTAAATAACTCATTGATCTGGTCTTGGACCTGCTACAATATCTGACCTTATTTGTTATTTAAAACTGAATCTTCGACAGATTTTCTCTCTCAAAATCTTCTTAAATCTTCAGCCTTTAAACACTCCTACAAATCTGCATCAAATCTGTTTGTAACAGAGAATATCTATCCCAAGATATCCGCATCCAATTACTCTACCAGCTGTCTTAAATTCCAGCTAAAACGCAAACCCTAACAACATCACTAAACCTGATGTTATTAATCTTCTGCAGACCTGATGTCACAACATCGCATGTGACATCATACTTCACAACTCCAACAAGTTAAACACTTGACATAAACCAATGTTAAGACTCAATGTTAAGACATCACCCATGTGACATCAATATTGAACAGCTTTGTTTTACCAAAATTCTAGCCAATCCAAGAGCCAACAACATTCATGGCATAGGCGGAGGCGTCACATCAATTTAAACAAAATACAACAACCTGCTCATATAGATATGCAACAATCAGGTAGCACATAACAGAGGAACTCAGTTCCTAACACCCACAATTCAGATACAGAATAAAAGCGGAAAATCTGCAACTGAACCTCATATATATGTAACATAAAAGTTTGTCTGTCATATACAGAGTCATACATGTACAATCCAAAGAACATATATACATATACAAATAAACACATAACGATCTCCCCGACTACCCGGTGCTACATATCAGAGTCGACCGACAAAAGAATGAAGACCTAAGCTTCACAAAAAGACCTCCAACATCTAATCTGCAATGCCTCATAGAGCATTCAAAACAGTAGAAGGGTGAGAAACACAATTATAATATAATTGCCTACAATTATATAATAACACAAAATACACATGTAAAACACTTTCACCACAACTTACACCATGATTCAAATACAAAACAACATAAATCATATCTCATATATCCGTCACAAAGGCATATCACTCATGCACAATACATTTATCACCAATATATATATATATATATATATCAACTCACCAATTCCATTCACAATTCCACACAAAATCAATCCATTCATGATTTATGCAAATGTAAAGAGACCGACACAACGACTCTATGTAAATGCAATACGGTACCGTTCCATCCATCATTCTCATCATTAATTCACTTAAGAATTATTGGAATCATCGCTTGTTACTTAGTGTAACTCCCCGTCGGGCAAACGATGTTCCCCATCGCTCACACCTCTTTGTATAAGGCACACGACGTTTATGGATCGCTCACACCTCTTTGTATAAGGCACACTACCCGATCGCTCACACCTCTTTGTATAAGGCACACGATCGTCTATAATCATTGCTCACACCTCTTTGTATAAGGCACACGATGTTATAGCGGATTCCCTCTGGAACCATTTCGTCGCTCACACCCCACAAGGGCACACGACATCATAAAATGCATATCATGATGCTTGGCATATAATGACTCATGACAATCAAATGCATACATATATACACCCATAATCATGCATATACAATCAAACACAACACAATGCATTTCTTTTCCCTTAGGCCACAAAACATCATCACAACATTTCATCACATGCATTCACATCATACAACCACACACAAGTCATACATTATATATCAAAAGCATATTGCATGATAACACATCAAATACACACAGTTAAGATGGTAAAAGTCGACAAAATGACACATTTCCAAATTCCCGACACAATTAAATCGGCCACCAATCTAAAAACCATTTTAATAAGAAATAACATCTCAAAAGCTTTCTAACGGTACCAAGAACGCCTCGATCCGAGTTATGGATCAAAAGTTACGGCATCAGACGTGAAATCGGGAACAACTCTGCACCCTCTCTGGTCCTACGCGTATTGCCTTAGGCCATAAGCGTATTGCCCAGTTCGCTCGCCCATCCATACGCGTAATGCCTTAAGTGCTACGCGTATGGGCAGAGACTAATTTCTCCCAAAAAAATCCACTAAAAACCCCGTACGCATATTGCCTTCCTATTTACGCGTATTGCCTTGCCAAGTACGCGTACCATTACGTATTTCAGCAGAGGACCGTGCAAAATGGGTTCCATACGCGTAATGCCCACATTTTCCCTTTGCCATACGTGTATTGCCCTAACCAATACGCGTATTGCCTTGCCTGTTACGCGTATGGGCAGCGAAACCCAAAAATTTTTCTGCAGAATTTCTGCTGCGAAATTCATCCAATTTCTCTCCCAAATCTCACCTAAACATCAGTAAATTACCAATTGAATGCACAACAACATACATCTAACATGTATCAACAATAAGGAACCTAAAAACATGATTTCCGACACAAATTATATCAAATTCTAACAATCTCAACATATTAATGGTTTTAGTTCTCTATTCAATTTCAACCCAACAACAAACAAATACATACATACATAATCATACACAAGCATAGAATAATCGAGTTTCACACCCTTACCCGATTAATCGTGTTTTGAAATGTCGGTTGATTCGATTCCTTAAACCCTAAGTTTTCCTCTCTTTTTTTCTTCTTTCCTTTCTCTTTTCCTTCTTTCTCTTTTCCTTCCCTCTCTTTTCCTTCCTTACTATTTTCTCTCTTTTTTTTTCTCTTTAAGTTTCTAACTTAAGTAAAATGACCAAAATACCCCTACACTCAAATATCTCGCAAACGCTCCCAAAACGCGATAAAACATAATAACGATGAAAAATAATATATTGCCAAATAAAAGTAAAAAATAATTAAATCGACTCGATTAAATAACTCTAACAAAAATAGGGGCGTTACAGAACTCAATCTCAGCTTTGATCCCAAAGCTTCCTGCAAACCCTCCCAAAATCTGGAAGTGAACCTTGGATCTCGATCCGACACAATACTCAACTGGATTCCATGCAACTTCACAATCACTTGAATATAAATCTCTGCCAACTTCTGCAAAGGAAAACTGATATTAATCAGAATGAAATGTGCCGACTTCGTCAGTTTATCCACTACTACCCAAATAGAATTATGTCCTCTCGGCGTATTAGGCAACCCTGTCACAAAATCCATAGAAATACTGTCCCACTTCCACTCTGGAATATCTAACGGTTGCATCTTACCAGCAGGTTTCTGATGTTCCACTTTTGACTTCTGACAAGTCAAATAAGCATACATAAACTGAGCCACATCGCGTTTCAATCCAGGCCACCAAAATGTCTTCTTCAAGTCTTGATACATCTTCGTAGCTCCTGGATGGATACTCAAACTACTCCGATGACCTTCTTCTAAAATCATTCTCTTCAACTCCGTATTATCATGAATGCAAATCCTGTCACGGAATCGCAACATACCTTATTCGTCCACCCTGTACTCATTACCTTCTGCTTGGTTATCTCCAATCATCAAATCCACTAGCTTCACATCCAACTTCTGACTGTCTCTAATATTATTAAGAAATTCATTATTAATCGTCAGCATACCCAACATTACACTATGCGGTGTCTGTTCACAAACCAAACTCATATCTCTGAACTATTCGATTAATTCTAACTCTGTAACCATCATAGCAGATACATGCAACGATTTTTGACTCAGAGCATCAGCCACGACATTAGCTTTGTCGGGATGATAGTTAAAGCCAAAATCATAATCCTTCAAGAATTCTAACCATCTTCTTTGCCTCATATTCAATTCCTTCTGATCAAACAGATATCTCAAGCTCTTATGATCACTATACACTTCAAATCTGGAACCATAGAGATAATGCCTCCAAATCTTCAATACAAAAACCACTGCGGCTAACTCCAAATCATGAGTCGGATAATTCCTCTCATGTACCCTCAACTGTCGTGAAGCATAAGCCATAACCTTACCATCTTGCATTAGCACACCTCCCAAACCCATCAAAGAAGCATCGCAATACACTACAAACGGTTCATTTGGTTCAGGTAGAACCAACACTTGAGCTGTGGTCAACCTCTTCTTCAGTTCAATGAAACTCTTTTCACAATGAACATCCCACACGAATGCCTTACCTTTGCACGTCAACTGAGTCAACGGAAGTGCCAACTTCAAAAACCCTTCAATAAATCTTTGGTAATAACCAGCCAAACCTAAGAAACTTCTAATCTCGGTCACCGACTTCGGAGTCTCCCATTGTAGAACATCGTCTACCTTGGATGGATCTACAGCAATACCATCACCAAAAATAACATGACTAAGAAAACTTACCCCTCTCAACCAGAATTCATACTTAGACAACTTGGCATAGAGTTTCTTCTCTTTCAACACTTGCAGCACAATCCGCAAATGTTCAGCATGCTTCTCTTCTGACTTAGAATAGATTAGGATATCGTCAATAAAGACAACCACAAATTGATCCAAGCTCATGAAAGATACGATTCATATATTCCATGAATACACCAGGTGCATTAGTAAATCCGAATGGCATTACCACATACTCATAATGTCCAAATCGAGTTCTGAAAGCCGTCTTCTGAATGTCTTCGTCTTTTACTCGTATCTGATGATAACCTGACCTCAAATCAATCTTACTAAACACACGGGCACCCACTAATTTATCCATCAAGTCATCGATTCTCAGAAGTGGATATTAATTCTTAATCGTCACTTTATTCAGCTGTCTGTAATCAATACACAACCTTATACTACCATCATTTCTCTTTACCAACAACATTGGGGCTCCCCAAGGCGATACACTCGGTATCACGAATTTCTTTGCTAATAAGTCTTCCAGTTGCTTCTTCAGCTCTGACAATTCTGACGCCGACATCCTGTATGGTGCCATAGAGATAGGTCTAGTACCAGGGACAAGATCAATAGCAAACTCTACTTCTCTCTCTGGTGGCACATCAGTAATGTCATTTGGAAACACTTCAGGGAATTCACGCACCACTTGCAATTCTTTAATCACTAAATTACTCTCCACTGACAAAGATGCAAACAATGCAAGCACCTGAACTTCTTCTTCCAAGAGCTCCTTAAACTATCTAGCAGACAGAAAACCATCATCTCCCTCTTCTTCAGGAGTAACAAATCGAACCGACTTATTAAAATAGTTAATATGAACATGATTGTACTCCAACCAGTTCATGCCCAAAATCACATCGAGACCTACCAATGGTAAACAAATTAAATCTACACCAAAGTCCTTACCATAGATTGATAATGGACAATTCAAACAGACCAAAGAAGTAGTCATTGATCCCTTAGCAGGAGTTTCGATAACCATCTCTCCCTTCATAGGAGAAACAACAAGGCCTAGCCTTCTTACACAATCAGCAGCAATAAAAGAGTGAGTAGCACCAGTATCAATAATAGCAATCAGAGGCGTATTATTAATATAACATGTACCTCTGATCAATCTGTCCTCACTGGAAGTTTGAGTCCCTGTCAAAACGAACACTTTTCCTCCAGCCGAAGCTTGCTTTGGTTTCTGACAATGAGTACTAATATGGCCCTGTTCCCCACAATTGTAACAAGTAACCAGATTAGCTTTGCAATCAGCAATCAGATGTCCCGCCTGACCACACTTGAAGCACTTCTTCACATCGCTCGTGCATTCACTGACACGATGTCCCAACTCACCACACCTATAGCACTTAAGAGGAGCAGATGCACCTCCCCCACTTGGCTTCTTGCCATCAGCATGTTTCTGTTTACCCTTCTCAGCGGGAGCTGCATAAGGCTTCCCACGATTCACCAGTTGTTTTCCTCTTCTCTTGGCCATTCCCTTATAGTGAGCAGATCGAGCCTTGTTATCTTCCTCAAATATCCTGCAACAATCCACTAAATCAGGAAACCTTCTGGTCCGCTGATACCCAATTGCCTGTTTGATCTCAGGTCTCAACCCATTCTCAAACTTGACACACTTCAAGAATTCAGCTGTCGCCACACTGTAGTGACGATAAAATTTAGCCAAATCTGAGAATTTAGCAGCGTACTCGATAACCGTCATATTACCCTTCTTCAGTTCCAAAAACTCAATCTCTTTCTTTCCACGGACATCTTCGGGAAAATACTTCCTTAAGAACTCTCTACTAAACACGGCCCAAGTAATTGCCTCACCTGCTGCTCCCAATACTTGACGAGTACTAACCCACCAGTCATCAGCCTCCTCAGCCAACATATGAGTACCTAAACATACCTTCTGTGCCTTAGGACATTCCATAACCCGCAAGATTCTCTCAATCTCCTTGAGCCAAGTTTGCGCTCCATCCGAATCAGATCTTCCCTTGAAAGTAGGCGAATTATTCTTTCGAAACTCATCATTCTCGTTAGCACGCGGCAAATTCTGTACTGCTTGAGCCATAGCTTTCAAGGCAGCAGCAAGAGCAGCATCGTTCCTTCCAGCCATTCTAAATCTCGTCACATGCCAACAACATAACACAATGGATAAGGAAACGACACCGACACTAAACAACTCACACACGACAACGACTCGACAACTTGGTCGGACGGACCGACCTGCTCTGATACCACTTTGTAACACCCTAAATTTCCCCGTAATATTTAATCGAAAAATCAGAGTAAAATCGTCCAATTCAATTTAAGGCATTACTTTCGAAAGAGAGAGATGATATAAATAGAAAAACATACACCATCAAGTTATTCACCATATCGTAATATCCAACAAGAATCACACACCTCAACTTATGCACAAACAATCACCGATAATTATACCAACCATCATGCGACACAACCAACAAGAGAATGCAAAGGAGACTCGACTAGACTCAACGCATGTGGTACCAAAATCGATCCCTGTTTCATGATCACAGTTCCCGTCGGAACTCTCGACCCCTGTTTCATGGTCAAGTATGACCCTTATTTCATGATCACACCAACGACCCCTGTTTCATGGCCACGTACGACCCCTATTTCATGATCGCACCAACACCTGTGATTGCTTACACCCCATCTGGGCACACAATCACGCCAACAACAACGATTCCATCAAGGAATTCAGATAGATAATAACACCCCACCTGGGCACGCCATCCCACAACTATGCACATGCCATGCACCATCAATGACAACATGCAACAACGACTCATGCATACACATAGCATACTCATCTTCATACCAATATCATTTAACAGTCAACATGCATTCATCTAAACATACATCATTGCACCAATACAACAACTACATATCTCTGCATCATTCAATCATGTATTTCTCATTATCACATCAACATCAACAAAACAAGCACATAACACCTCAATACATGCTCACCATACAACAGCAACAACACAACATTAATATAATATAAAATAAATATTTTCCATGAATTTTAAGTCAATAAAAATAATATTTTTCAGTCCCATGTCGCGCTAAGCGAGCCCCACCCGCGCTAAGCGCGCAACTCTCTGCCTCGAAGAGACGAAATTTCTTAGCGCGGTCCCTGCGATTCTGCAGCCCAAAACCCTGCGATGACAGCAACAAACCACCTGCGTTTTTCTGCACTAACTCGATTTTTAATAGCAAATTTTCATAGATTTTTCACCAATAGCCTACATCTAGCATTTGCAATTCAACCAAACAAATCAAACAAGACTAATTCATCAATTCCAATCATATTATCACAACATCTTCCTAAAACCCTCATTCAACCCCATGGATTCCAACTTAGTGATTTCTACTTCAATACTTACATCATTTAACCCTTGAGAGATGAAAGAAATCCCACACTTACCTTAAAGTGACGAGCTTTCCTAACTTTAATGGATTCTCCTTTTCTTCCTCTTGCCCTAGCTCTTCTCCCTCTTTCATTTTTTCACGTGGAATAAGAATAATGAACTCTCACTCTCTAATTCTCTCATATACCCTAATTAATGAATCGCCTTATTTGCCCTCACTTAACCCTCACCTAATTACCATAAAGCCCTTCCACTCACTACATCTCTTAATTATTTTAATTATCTTATTATATTAACATTATCACTCAACTACTGAAATAAATTAGTCAACAAATGATAAATTTAAGTAATCCAATCAACATTACTCAACGCACCGCTAATCTCTATGTTATTAGCCATACACCCCTACTACGCCCAAGACCTACTACTTAAGGCCACTACCCTTCACCATGGGTACACAAAACACAACGAAAGTACAACAACACATAATCGATCACAACAACATATAATTATTCGCAAATAATGATTAAAGGAAAATGGGGTGTTACACACACCTCCCAAACCCATCAAAGAAGCATCACAATACACCATAAACGGTTCATTTGGTTCGGGTAGAATTAACACTGGAGCGGTAGTCAATCTCTTCTTCAGCTCAACGAAACTTTTCTCACAATGAACATCCCATACAAATGCCTCACCCTTGCACGTCAACTGAGTCAACGAAAGTGCCAACTTCGAAAATCCTTCAATAAATCTCCGGTAATAACCAGCCAAACCCAAGAAGCTTCTAATCTCGGTCACCGACTTCGGAGTCTCCCACTGTAGAACAGCGTCTACTGTAACACCCCAATTCCCATCGCAAATAAATAATACATAAATAAATCAGAGTAAATAAATTTTTTATCCTTAGACAGAAACAAGGATGCCACATTTAAAGAAATAAAATACAATCCCTGCTCATACATTTGATACATAACATAAAATGGAATAAACATAAAAGGGAAACTTTTTCCATACAAAAGGAAATTTCAATTATGGAATAAAGCGGAAAGATCCATAACTGACTTGTTTTACAAAATAAATTGTTTTATAATATCAAAATATACATACAAAGGTAATACAAAATAGATCCAACAAAGATATACATATAACAAAAGCATTCCCCGACTCCCGTGTTACGTATCAGAGCAGACAGACCGACAAAAGGATGGAGAACTAATTTTCACAAAAGCCTCCAAGATACTAATCTACAATTGCCTCATAGAGCAACAAACCACAACAGAAGGGTGAGAAATAACAACTAAATCAAGATTGCATAATAATATGCAACACATATAAATTCACATGCATAATTATTCTCACTACAAGCATCACATACTAACACATATAGCATGCCAACAGATACATAACACATTCCTAATAATCCAACCACATAGCATATATCAATTATACCAACATGATCACATATTCACACATAAGGCATACCAAAGTTATGACATATGGAAACACACCCCCACATCATATAGCATATGTCTATACATAAAACATATCATCCATAACCAATGCGTTTATCACAAATGCATATCAAATCACCAATGTTATCACAAGCTCAACACATAATCAATCAATTCACAATCTCCCACACATAATCAATCCATTCATGATTTTTCACACATAATCAATCCATTCATGATTTATGCAAATGAACAGAGACCGACACAACGACTCTATGCAATGCAATACGGTACTGTTCCATCCATCATTCTCATCATTAATTCACTCAGGAATTATTGGAATCATCGATTGTTACTTAGTGTAACTCCCCGTCGGGCAAACGATGTTCCCCGTCGCTTTCGGGCCTCTTGGTATAAGGCTCACGACGTTTATGGAACGCTTTTGGTCCTCTTTGTATAAGGCTCACGATCCGATCGCTTTCGGTCCTCTTTGTATAAGGCTCACGATCGTCTATAACGTCGCTTTTGGTCCTCTTTGTATAAGGCTCACGACCGTTATAGCATATTCCCTCGGGAATCGTTTCGTCGCTCACACCCACTAGGGCACACGACATCACAAGAATGCATATCATGATGCTTGGCATACAAAGACTCATGACAATCAAATGCATACACATATACAACCATGTGAACCATTTCAACATCCATAATCATGCATATACAATCAAACCCAACATAATGCATTTACTTGCCCTAAGGCCACAAATCATCATCACAACATTCATAATAACATACACTTCTAATTCAATTCAACAGAGTATTTTGCCTTTAGGCCACAAGCAACCACGACAAATTATCACATGCTTCAACATCATATAACAGCACACAAGCTATACGTTATATATCAAAAACATATCACATGATAACACATCAATCGCACACAATTACGATGGTAAAAGTCGATAAACGACACGTTTCCAATTTCCCGACACAATTAAATCGGCCACCAATCTCAAAACCCATTTTTATAAGAAAGAACATCTCATTAGCTTTTCAACGGTACTAAGAACGTCTCGATCCGAGTTACGAATCAAAAGTTATGTATTTTCAAAGAAAACAAATTTGTTGTAAAAGAGTCAGGAGCGTGACATGCTACGCCTCATGGGCATCGCCCCGCGCAAGAACGAATCGCCCTTCGCCCGGCGCTCTGCACCAGAAGCAGAATTTCCTGTTGCGTTTTACACTATTCCACCCCACCAAAATCCCACTTTCTCCAACCAAAACGTTTTCAAACAATCAAAACAAGTATCAACAATGTTCATACATATAATACGATCATTAAACACAGTTTATATCGATTTCCGACCGTGAAACCATCGATTCCGATTCATTTTTCTTATTTCGACCTATAATTGAAAAACCATGGAAAAGCAAGAGAACATTCAAACACACACATACATATACATATACAAGCAAGATATAATTGAAACTTCTCACCCTTACCCGATTAATCGCGCTTGAAACGGAGCTATGTCGATTTCCACCTCTTTTCCTCTTCTCCATTTCTTTCATCTCCTTTCTTTCCTTTCTCTTTCTTTTCTCTCCTTTTCTCTCAAATCTCTATTTATAAAAATATCTAAACCCCTAAAAAGACTATTTTACCCCTCAGCTCAAATATCTCGCAAACGCTCTCAAAACGCGATAAAACATAATAACGATGAAAAATAATATATTGTCAAATGAAAGTCAAGAATAAAATAATATAAAAACGAAAATAATTAAATCGACTCGATTAAATAAATCTAACAAAAATCGGGGCGTTACATCTACCTTGGACTGATCCACAGGAATACCCTTACCTGAACTAACATGACCAAGAAAACTTACCTCTCTCAACCAGAATTCACACTTAGACAACTTAGCATAGAGCTTCTTCTCTTTCAACACTTGCAGCACAATCCGTAAATGCTCGGCGTGTTCCTCTTTCGACTTAGAATAGATTAGAATATTGTCAATAAAGACAACCACAAATTGGTCCAAGTAAGTACGAAAGATGCGATTCATATACTCCATGAATACGCCAGGTGCATTAGTAACTCTGAACGGCATCACCACATACTCATAATGTCCATATCGGGTTCTGAAAGCCGTCTTGTGAATGTCTTCATCTCTTACCTGTATCTGATGATAGCCCGACCTCAAGTCAATCTTGCTAAACACGTGGGCACCCACTAACTGGTCCATCAAGTCATCTATTCTTGGAAGTGGATACTTGTTCTTAATTGTTACTCTATTCAGCTGCCCGTAATTGATACACAACCTCATGCTACCATCCTTTTTCTTTACTAACAACACTGAAGCTCCCCAAGGCGACACACTCGGTCTCACAAATTTCTTTTTCAACAGCTCCTCCAGTTGTTTCTTCAGCTCTGATAATTCTGATGCTGACATCCTGTATGGTGCCATAGAAATAGGTCTGATACCAGGGACAAGATCAATAGCAAACTCTACTTCCCTCTCTGGTGGTACCTCGGCAATGTCATCTGGAAATACTTCAGGAAATTCATGCACCACTTGCAATTCTTTGATCACCGACTCATTTTCCACTGACAAGGATGCAACCAATGCAAGTACCTGAGCTTCTTCTTCCAATAACTTTATTAACTCTCTAGCAGACAGAAAACCGTCTTCTTCCTCTTTCTACGGAGCAAGAAATCGAACTGACTTATTGAAACAATTAATATGAACATAATTGAACTCCCACCAGTTCATACCCAAAATTACATCGAGACCTCCCAACGGTAAACAAATCAGATCCACACCAAAGTCCTTATCAAAGATCGATAGTGGACAGTTCAAACAGACTAAAGAAGTGGTCACCGATCCCTTTGCAGGGGTTTCGACAACCGTTTCTCCCTTCATAGGAGAAATAACCAGACCTAGCCTCCTTACATAATCGGCAGCAATAAAAGAGTGAGTAGCACCAGTATCGATAATAGCAATCAAAGGCGTATTATTAATATAATATGTACCTCTGATCAGTCTGTCGTCACTGGAAGTCTGAGTCTCTGTCAAAGCGAACATTTTTCCCCCAATCGAAGCTTTCTTTGGTTTCTGACAACGAGTACTAATATGGCCCTGTTCTCCACAGTTGTAACAAGTCACCATATTAACTTTGCAGTCCGCAATCAGATGTTCTGCCTGTCCATACTTAAAGCATTTCTTCACATCACTCGTGTACTCACTGACACGATGACCCAACTCACCACACCTATAAAACTTAAGTGGAGCAGGGGCACCTCCCCCACTTGGCCTCTTGCCATCAGCATGCTTCTGTTTACCTTTCTCATCTGGAGCTGCATAAGGTTTCCCGCGGTTCATCGGTTGCTTTCCTCTTCTCTCGGCCAGCCCCTTGTAGTGAGCCGATCGAGCTTTGCTGTCTTCTTCAAATATCCTGTAACAATCCACCAAGTCTGGAAACCTTGTGATCCTCTGATAACCAATTTCCTGTTTGATCTCAGGCCTTAATCCGCTCTCAAACTTGACACACTTCGAGAACTCAGCAGTTGCCGCACTGTAGTGAGGATAAAACCTAGCCAGATCTGAGAATTTGGCAGCATACTCTGTAACCGTCATGTTACCCTGCTTCAGTTCCAAAAACTCAATCTCCTTCTTCCCTCGGACATCTTCCGAAAAGTATTTCCTTAAGAACTCCCTACTGAACACAACCCAAGTGATTGCCTTTCCCGTTGCTCCCAACAGTTGACGAGTGCTAACCCACCAATCATCAGCCTCCTCAGCCAGCATATGAGTACCCAACCGCATCTTCTGCGCTTCAGGACATTCCATAACCCGGAAGATTCTCTCGATTTCTCGGCCAGCCCCTTGTAGTGAGCCGATCGAGCTTTGCTGTCTTCTTCAAATATCCTGTAACAATCCACCAAGTCTGGAAACCTTGTGATCCTCTGATAACCAATTTCCTGTTTGATCTCAGGCCTTAATCCGCTCTCAAACTTGACACACTTCGAGAACTCAGCAGTTGCCGCACTGTAGTGAGGATAAAACCTAGCCAGATCTGAGAATTTGGAAGCATACTCTGTAACCGTCATGTTACCCTGCTTCAGTTCCAAAAACTCAATCTCCTTCTTCCCTCGGACATCTTCCGAAAAGTATTTCCTTAAGAACTCCCTACTGAACACAGCCCAAGTGATTGCCTTTCCCGTTGCTCCCAACAGTTGACGAGTGCTAACCCACCAATCATCAGC
The DNA here is from genome assembly GCA_022829125.1 of Lathyrus tuberosus. Lineage (NCBI taxonomy): Eukaryota > Viridiplantae > Streptophyta > Magnoliopsida > Fabales > Fabaceae > Lathyrus > Lathyrus tuberosus. The sequence continues at coordinate 21,497,805 of JALAZF010000026.1, read as the reverse complement.
CTCCTCAGCCAGCATATGAGTACCCAACCGCATCTTCTGCGCTTCAGGACATTCCATAACCCAGAAGATTCTCTCGATTTCCTTGAGCCAAGCCTACGCTCCATCCGGATCATGTCTTCCCTTGAAGGTAGGCGGCCTGTTCTTCCGAAACTCGTCATTCTCGTTAGCATGTGGCTGGTGCTGCACTGCGTTGCATCTGCGAAAATCAACCGGCGGAAATGAACAGAAGAGTCGCCACCGAACGTTATTTATACCGACGCAGGGAAAATAAACGATCGAAGAAAACCTCAACGAAGGGAAAGGAATGGTCGTCGCAACCATCGCCTGGGTTCGGGAGTCGGTTACATGAGAGGAAGGTATTAGCACCCCCTCGCGTCCATCGTACTCGATGGGATCCACGCTTGTTGTTATCGATCTAAGGGTGTGGGTATCTGAAGCTCTAAATGCTAAACTAGAAAGGAAAATGAAAGGGAAATGGGAAAGGTGAAAAACCAAAAGAGGACTTGCAAGGATCATCGCAATCCTATGCCTACGTATCTTCGTGGACGAACGAAGAATCAGAGTCGATGTAGTTCGACGGACTATGGAATTATGGGGGAGGTTTGCTCGCCAAGACATCACCGTCTTGTGCCTACGTATCCTCAATCTAACGCGAAGGAGGAAGTCAGAGCAGTCGTAGTTCGACCTAACAAAGTCTTGTTGTTTGTGTTTTTTAGTGGAATACGTCAACGTTCACGTTCTAGCAGTTTAGGTGTTACCGCCTGTTCGCCAAATATGATGGATTGGGCCTGGCCCTTAAGAGTAGGAAGCCTTGCCCGGTCCAGAACAGGAGCCCCCCAAAGTCGTTGCTCTGTTGGAGAGCAATGACTTTAGGTAGCTGTGATTTTAACCGTACTGTCTGGGAGGTGGTTGCCGTTTGGAATGTTCCTTTCGTGCCCGACCAGATGTGGTCATTAGCTACTAGCGTGAAACGTCGATCAGGGTTTGCAGCGTCATCGGAGAAATGGGACTTTTTGGTGAACAGCCCTGCACGGACGTGTTCACTTTGACGAAGAGGCTTGCTCGTGGAGGCCAAGGGCTAGTATATTTTCTACACTGAACCAGGCGAAGAGTTTGTGACACGTGGTGAGCATTTATGGCCTTTGTCAGTCCTAGGGGCGCATAGGCTATGATGACCTTCACGATTCCCCACGATCAAATGGTTATAAAAAGGTGGGGGAAGGTTTCATTTTCATAATTTCACAAGTTTTTTACTCTTTGCTCTCATTTGCTCTGCAATTAGTCTTTCGCCAGAGCTTCTCTTCGTCACCGTCAACTTCTTCTTTTACTTGTAAGTTCGTTCTTCCCTTTCTGCATATTTTTATAGGTTTTCCGGTTGAAGTTCATGTTTTCCGGTTGAACTTCATGTGTTCTTCGATGAACACATGATTTCCAGGAAATTTTGTGAAGAACATGATGAATTTCGGGAATTTCTAGAATTTTGTAGAAATTATTAGCATAGATCCTTGTAGAATCTGGTTAGGTGTAGAATTTCGTTTGTAGTCGGGCACTAGGCCTGTTCGGAATTTTAGCGTGATTGTGAGACGAACATGCGTCCTCGTATGTACATCTGCGAGTTCTGGTCGCGGAGACCTCTCCTAGCGATTGGTAGATAATTTATACGGGCACGTGGTTGTCCTCGGATTCATTAACGCCTTTTCACTTGATTAGTGGTGGAAGGGTGGATTTGATCGCGGATGTCGAATTCACTTCTCTTCCTCTGCTTTTCAGGTGAAAATGGCTGAACCCCGCGATGAAGTTGTGCCCGACACACAGGAAATACAAGAGGGGCCCAGTGTGTCTGCCGATTACTCAAATATCAAGGTCGTATGAGGGGACCTTGACAGGCTTGGACATGAGCCTTTGTCGTTTCGATCAACTTTCTCCGCCGAGGAGATACGGGACTTCGACTTATTGGAGAGACGTGACAAGGACGCTCCACGGGCATGGAAAGCTTTTCGCCCCGGGGAGTACGATAGAATATGTTCCTCGTACCCGGGATTGCGCTTTCCTATGTACGAGTTCGCGTTTACGGAGGCCAATATGCGTCTCCCTTTCACTGACTTCCAATCCTCCATGTTCACCCATCTGGCCTTGTGCCCGTCCCAGCTTCATCCAAACGCCTTGGCTTTTATAAGGGCTTTTGAGTTAGTATGTCGTTATCTCAATATCGGGGCGACCACAGATCTCTTCTTCTGCCTCTTCCAAATTCAACGGAGCACGGCGGGGTCGAAACAGAGTTGGGTATCGTTTAATCAACAGAGTAGGCTGTTCTGGCCGTATTCTGATTCGATACGTAATTTCAAGGACAGGTTTCTGATCGTGAAGCCTATAACCGAGGAGGCGAAGAGGAACATCTCGACCATTGAGAGGGTGATGGTGGATGGTCGGGAAAGGGATGGTGTGGTCTCCATCTTTCCTTTGGAATGGGTCTACACCCATTTTAAGCGCCGAACAGATCAGTTCCTGGTGAAGCATGAGCAGCTTTTCCTGGTGGATAAGGAGTCGTATAGGATCCTCCATGCTTACGTGGAGAGCTTTACTCCAGCCTTCGTCGTTGATCGGGACGGGAAAGAGTTGGTCGGGGAGGATGGGCCTGCCCGAGCAGCTAGATATATTAATGTCAAAGCTCTCCTTGAGTGTGATAACGACGACGACGCTATGACTTTGCTTGGTATGCTCCACTGTTTAGTTTTATTTCTTTGAATTCTTAGTCCTGACTTGATATGTGTGTTTGCAGGTATGATGGCTGACATGCGAGAGCGTCTGATGAGGTCGCAGGCGGCGAAGGTTCACAAGAAAGCGACCACAGGTGCCAAGACCGGGGTGCCTAAGCAGACAGTGGTGGAGAGTTTTGCTACTGGACCTACCCCCGTCCCGGAGAGAGCCTCAACGCCGCTGACCCCGGAGGGTTCCCTCAGAAGGAAGAGAGATACCGCGGGGAGTTCTGTGGCCGCTGGTCCGGGGGGGTCTGGTGCCGGTCACTTTGTTTTGCCCGCCTGCTACACGCGTCGAGATTTGTTCGCTGAGGGGGATTCGATAGAGGTCCATGACTCTGAAGCCGTGGCTATTCTGAATGCCAGCTCTAAGGTGAGGAGAAAACAGCTATGCCAGGATGCGGCGGGCATGTTCAGGGTCCTCGAAGCTGCCCTTGTCCTCGCCGACGATGAAACGGCTACTTGGGCGAACCTCGTGACGTTCAAGAATAGAATTGCCGAGTTGGAGGCGGAGAATAACAAGCTGTTCAATGATTTAAAACAGTTTGAAGGTCACGAGGAGGCCAAAGTGTTGCTTCAAACGGAGGTGACTCGACTTAAGCTAGATGCGCTCAAGGCTGACGAGGAGAGGAAGAGGCTGCAGGCGAGGATCGCTGAGTTGGAAGGCTTGACTTCAGCTGTCCAGGATGAAAATGATGATGAGAAGTCTCTAAAGTCGCGGACTGACTTGATCGGGAGGATTAGAATCCTTGGCGAAGATAACCTGAAAGTAGCTGAGTTCGGCTTCAATGTGGCAAAAGAGCAGATGGTGGCCCTCAACTCCGACGTGCAGCTCCTGACGGATGGAATGGGTTTGTTCAACAGAGTGGTGGACGACCAAGTTGTCCCTGCCGAAGAGGAAAGTGAAGTCGCAGAATAGGACTGTTGTTTTTAGCATGTCTTGTGGGCCTGCGCGCCCTTATCAATTTGTATTTATCAATGTGTATGGGCGCTGCCCTTTTTTTCTTGTACTTATGACATTATCCGGTCATGGCCGGTACTTTAATATACTTGGATTGTGAATGTTTTATCATAGACTTTTGCTCTTTTTGTTTATATGTGTGCGTGTGTGCCCGGCGAGGCGTGAAACCTACCGAGGAGGGCGAAGTGGTTCTGCCCGTGATGAGGCTAGGACTTCGTTTGAGGTACTAATCTCATAGGCTTGGACTATTCCCATCGCGAGCTGGGTGTCCTGCCTGAATGGTGCGGTAACGGCGGAGCTCGGTTGAGGTATCCCCGTTGTGCGCAGGTTCTGCTCGTACAATGAGCAGAAGCTGGCCGGCGTTGTAATGCGTGTCATGCTTCACCAGGGCATGATACGATGGTCGCGCGCCTCTCCCCGTTTTGGGGCGATTATGTCGGCGACTTGTCTATCCTCGTGGTTAAGGACTTAGCTATAGTATTGCTTGAGTTTTTCAGCATTCCACAATTGAGCAAGTTGTTTTTCGTCCAGTGTTTCCAAGTAGTATGCTCCCGTGCCTGTTTTGGACTTGACCCTATAAGGTCCTTGCCAGTTCGCTGCCAGTTTCCCTTCGCGAGAATCCTTCTGGTTTCTGCGCAGGACCAGACTGCTTACGGGGAAGTCGCGCTTTATGACTCTGGCGTCATGTCGCAACGTTATTTGTTGCTTTAAGGTGGCCTCGCGGAGGGCAGCCCCTGATCTTATTTCTTCGACCAGATCGAGCTCCTCGCGCAGAGCCTCATCGTTCATTTCTTCGTCGAGGGGAGCTTCTGTCCTTCTGGAGGGCTCCCTTATCTCCATCGGTATTACCGCCTCTGTTCCATATGCTAGTCGGAAAGGGGTTTCCCCGGCGGTGGAGTGAGGTGTTGTCCTGTACGCCCAGAGGACGCTGTGGAGCTCCTCTAGTCTTTGTTTTAATCCACGTAGGATTACTCTGTTCGCGGCCTCTGCTTGCCCGTTGGTTTGGGGATGCTCGACCGAAGTAAAGTGTTGTTTCGTTCCCAATTTGGCGATGAAGTCTTGGAATTTTCTGTCTGTGAATTGGGTTCCGTTGTCGGTTACGAGGGCCTGGGGTACCCCGAATCTGGTGAGGACGTTTCTTTTGTAGAAGCGCAGTATGTTGAAGGTTGTGATCTTCGCGAGCGCTTCGGCTTCAATCCATTTTGTGAAGTAGTCGACGGCCACGATTAGGAATTTATTTTGATAAGATCCCATTGTGAAGGGGCCTAGGATGTCCATCCCCCACCAGGCGAAGGGCCACGGCGAGGAGAGGGTCTTCAACTCGTTGGGTGGAGCCAAATGCATGTCCCCGTGGCGCTGGCAACAGTCACATTTTTGTACATGTTCTTTGGCGTCGTGCTGCATGGTCGGCCAGTAATATCCTGCGCGCAAAGCTTTTAGAGCCAGGGATCTTCCCCCTAGGTGTTGTGCATTGATGCCCTCGTGAATTTCTTGTAAGATCCCGGGGACCTGGGCCTCGTCGACACATTTCAATAGGGGGATGGAGAATCCTCGTCGATATAACTTGTCCTCGACCAGTACGTATGAGCAGGCTCATCGCTTAGTCACACTGGCCTCCTTGCTGTCTTTGGGAAGTTCCCCTTTGGTGAGATAATTGTATACTGGGGTCATCCAACAATGGGGCTCTCCGATGACGTTAACATCTGGCAGGTCGGGCTTTGTAATGCTCGGGCTAGCCAGTATTTCTTGTATGATGGATTTGTTTCCACCTTTTTTCCTAGTGCTGGCTAATTTAGAGAGGATGTCTGCTCGGGTATTCTGTTCACGCGGGACGTGCTGAACTTCCCATGCTTTAAACTCCGTCATTTTGTCTTTCACCACGACCAAGTATTCGGTGAGTTGGTCGTTCTTTGCTTGGAATTCTCCTCGTATCTGAGACGCCACGAGCTGGGAATCAGTGCAGATTTTTATTTTCTTCGCGCCGAGGTCTTTGGCGAGTCGTAATCCTGCGAGGAAGGCCTCATACTCGGCTTGATTATTGGATGTTTTAAAGGAAAGGATCAGGGACACTTCGATCAGGGTCCCTTCCTCGTTTTCGAGGATAATTCCTGCTCCGCTGCCCAAGGGGCTTGACGCACCATCCACGTAAATGATCCATTCCTGAGTCCTTCTCGGAGGGGACGATTCTGGAGTCATCTCCGCCACAAAGTCGGCCAGGACCTGTACCTTGAGGGCTTTCCTTCCTTCGTAGTGAATGTCGAACTCGGCCAGTTCAAGGGACCATTTTAGCATCCTGCCCGCCATATCTGGTAGGCTTAACAGCTGCCTAATTGGATGTTCGGTCCTGACGATGATAGTGTACGCCAGGAAGTAATATATGAGTCTCCTCGCGGCAATTATGAGAGCAAGGGCCACCCGTTATATTTGCGTGTACCTGACTTCGGGTCCTTGTAGGGCTTTACTGGTGAAATAGATGGGCTTCTGCCCGTCAGTAGTCTCGCAAATGAGTGCTGCACTTACTGCTTCGTTGGCCACTGAGAGGTACAGGTATATGGTTTCCCCGTGGTCTGGTCGGGACAATACTGGTGGTTCGGACAGAGCTTGTTTGAAATGGGCAAGGGCTTGCTCGCACTCGTCCGTCCACTCTAAATTTGCCTCCTTCCTGAGTAATTTGAAAAAGGGCAGGGCGTGGTGGGCGGACTTACTTACGAAGCGAGCAAGGGGCGCGAGCATCCCGTTGAGGGATTGTATCACCTTCTTCGACCGCGGCGTGGGGAATTCCACGAGTGCTCGGCATTTGTCTGGGTTTGCTTCTATTCCTCTTTCGGTGAGGTAAAATTCGAGGAATTTTCCTGCTCGCATACCGAAGGTGCATTTTTCTGGATTAAAACGCATTTTACATTTTCGAGCTTGGTCGAACACCTTACGCAAGTGGGTGGTATGGTCGGATTCCTCTTGGTATTTCACGATCATATCATCCATATATACTTCGAGCATGTCGCCGATTTCTGATCTGAATACTTTGTTCATCATGCGTTGGTATGTGGCCCCGACATTCTTCAGTCCAAAGGGCATTACATTATAGTAATAATTCCCCGAGGAGGTCATGAATGCCGTGTATCTCTTGTCCTCGTCTTCCATTGGGATTTGGTTGTATCCCGAATAAGCGTTCATGAAGGACAAGAGCTTGAATCCTGCAAAATTATCTACGAGTTTATCTATGCTCGGTAGTGGGTAAGCGTCTTTCGGGCAAGCCCGATTGAGATCAGTGTAGTCAATGCACATGCGCCACTTTCCATTACTTTTCTTTACAAGTACAATATTTGAGAGCCAGGTCGTATACCTGGCTTCAGAAATAAATTTTGCATCTAAGAGGTCTTGTACAAGTTTTTCGGCAGCCTGTGCCTTTTCCTCGGATTGTTTCCTTCTTAGTTGGGCAATGGCGCGGGCAGCTGGATTGATGGTCAAGTGGTGACATGCAGTTTCTGGATCAAGGGCGGGCATATCTGCTGCACTCCAGGCGAACAGACCGGCGTTGTCGTCAAGATACATCTTCAACCCCTTCTTTACCTCTTCGGGGAGACCAGCGCCTATCTTCACTCCCCTATTGGGGTTGTTGCTGAAGGTGATGATCTCGAATTCCCCATCTGGAACTGGTCGTAGAATTGTAGGAGACGTGGAGCTTGTCACTCCTAATTTTTTGTCCTCGTCCCGATATTCGTTTCCATCTTCAGTAATCCTGCTGTCGAGGTCGATGGTGTGCACGGGAAGCGTGAGATTTTTCTCCGGCTGGCCATCTTCGGCTGGAACTTCGCCTTCTCTGGTGCGCTTTGCTGACTTTACTATTGTCGCGATCTGGTTCTGCCCCTTTGTTGCGGCCTCGAAGCATCTGCGAGCAGCCTCGATGTCACCGTGCAGAGTTGTGATGTGTCCTTTCTCAGTATAGTACTTGAGCTTGAGGTGGACCGTAGAGGGGACAACAACGAGTTCGGCAAGAGCTGGTCTGCCGAGGATGCACTGATAGAGCGACGAGCAATCAATGACTAAGAACTGCGTTTTGACTGTCCGAGACGCCTCTTCTTTGCCAAACGTGACTGGTATCTCCACGTAGCCCCAAGGTCGGGTCGTTGCTCCGTTGAATCCTTGGAGATCAGATCCTACGTACGGGGAGAGATTAGATTTGTTCAGCTTTAGTGCGCGGAACAGGCTGGAGTACATGATGTCCACGGAACTGCCCTGGTCGACCTGGATTCTCCGCACGTCGGTAGATGATAATTTGGCCCTGATCAACAGAGGAATGTGGGAGTTCGGCGATCCTCCGAGGAGTTCTTCTCTGTAGAACGTGATCGGTTGTGAACGCCCTTTACCCTTGTCGATCGTGTACAACTGGTCGGGGCTGCTGTCTATTAGCTGTTCAAAATTTTGTTTGATGGATCCTATCGTGAGCTCATGGTACCCCCAACATGAGATAACCATGGTCGTAGGAAAGGCTTCCCAGGTGCTATGTATGAATGCCTGGGAAGTCGGGTCGAGGTGGTCAGGAACGAAGAAGTCCTCTGGTCGGCTGATGGCCATTGCGACCTGCGGGGGAGGACTGGAGGGGGTTGATTCTGCTTCTTTCTTCGGATCAAATGTGTCTCGTCGGGAGGACTCTCCCTTCTTCACGTATTGCTTCAGATGACCCTCTTTGATGAGGATCTCTATGGCATCCTTGAGGTGCACGCAATCTTCCGTCACGTGCCCGTGACTACGGTGGAAACGACAGTATTTGCTTTTGTCGACGTTTCCTTTGGACGTGGTCGGTTTAGGGAACCTAACACCTCCTTGTTTGAATTCGGTGTTGATACAGTCGGAGAGGATACGCTCGTGTGAGGTTGTGAGCACAGTGTATTCATTGAATCGGCCAGCTGGCCCTTTGCCCTCACGGGAACGCTCCTCCTGTCGCTTCTCCTTCCCCTTACGGGATGGTTCTGGCTCCTCTTTTTTGGGTGCCCGGGGTACTTCACGATCTCTTGCGTCCCGGGCACGATACGTGACCTCCTTTTCCTCATAGCGGATGTAATATTTGGCCATGTGAAGAATCTCTGTCAGTGTTCAAGGAGCTTCGATCCCGACAGCTTTGCGGAAGTCGCTCTTTGGTCGGAGTCCCTTCTCGAGGAGGTACTTCTTCATGTGATCAGAAGTTCTGACTTCCACTGCCTCTTTATTAAATCTCTCGATGTAATCCCGCAGAGGTTCTTCCCTGCCTTGTATGATCGCTTCCAACGTTGCTTCCGTCTTTGGATGTCATCGGGAGGCTGTGAAATGGCGGGTGAACTGGCCTTTGAGCTCGTGCCAGGAGGAGATGGATCCTCGAGGGAGTCTTTTGAACCATGTCATCGCGCCCTTCCTCAGAGTGATGGGAAATATTTTGCACCTGATGGCTCCGAAGACACCATGGTACTGGAGCATAGCTTCGATGTTTTCCAGGTGCTCGTGAGGATCTGACATGCCATCGTACGTAGCCAGTGCGGGAGGTTTCTCCAACCCGCAGGGGATCCGGGTGTCCACAATGTTTCTCGTGAATGGGCCTTGAGCTTCGTCGTCACTATTAGAGCTATGAGAGAATGACGGAGAAAGACTGTGGTCGCGACTTCGACTGCGGCGAGGAGAGTGTCCGCGGGTACGCCTATGCTCGTACTTGTCCGAATGTCGGTGTCTTTTGGAAACAGGGGAGTGCCTAGTTTTCCTAGGAGAACGACGATGTCGGCGAGCAGGATCGGGTGTAGGGCTCCCTGATCTTGAATGTTCCTTGATCGGGGAAGGACTATCACGTCTCCGCTTTGAGTGAACTCGCGGAGGCGGGGAGAGGTTCAGCGTTTCCGAGGTGTGATGCTCTTGAAGGGTGTGCTCGAGGGCGCTGATCTTTTCTCCCTGCTGGACGATGAAACGATTGGAATTCTTCAAAGAGGCGATGAGCACCGCAATGGTTGGATCAGCACCTTGAGGAACCGGAATGGGTTCAAAGGAAAGTTCCACGGCTTGTGCTCGTGGTCTTTGTTCGTCGGGCTTTGGGGAAGCCGGTCCACCGTTGTGCTGGACGTTTTCGGACGGGATGTGCCCGACGACAGCATCGTTATCGACATTGGCAGCGGCGGTCACAGGTTCTTGGTGGATGTCACTCTTGATGAAAGCCATGATGATCTGGGATTTTGGAGAGTGATGAAAGCTTTGGTCTTTTGGGTGAAAAGACGAGGGATCTTGATTCAAAAAGACGGGGAAGCAAAGTTTCCCATTGACGGCGCCACTGATCGGAGAGGACCAGAAGGAGATCGTCGCGGCCTTCGTGTAGGACAATAGTTGATGCTCGTAGGAGAGGAAAAAGGGGTGGAGGTACCTGCAAGGTACTCCGATGCCAAAGTAAGTATTTGGTCAAAAGAAAGGGGAAAAGTAAGTAAGAGAAGTCAAGTATGTGATTTGTGATACCTGCCCCTCTCAAGCGAGGGGTTTTTATAGGGAGATTGTAGGCGAACAAAGTGCCTGATCGTCCAATGAGGTGTTGCCAGCTGGAGGGTGAAGCGCGTGGTCTTTCTAACTATTTCCGTGATATCCGGGGAGGCAGGTGGTTGCGTGAACTGCCCTGCGCGTGAAGGGGACATGCCCAACGGCTATATTGTGCCCAACGGCTATATTGTGCCCAACGACTATGTTGCGCCTATTGGGCCTGTTCGCCAAATATGATGGATTGGGCCTGGCCATTAAGAGCAGGAAGCCTTGCTCGGTCCAGAACAAATTATAAAATGAACAATTATTATATAAATTCAATTGTATTAAAATACAAATAGAAAAAAAATATTCTTGAGATAAAAAAAAGAAATATTTAATATTTGATCATAAGGATTTTATCTTTCAAGTTAAGATAATTATTAATTAAAATAAAATATGTCTTGTGTTTATAGTGACCCGTGAAATATAAAGTTTATTTGATACAATATAAAATGTATTTATATACAGATGTATTAAATAATCATGCAAAAAAAACTTGTGAGATGAAGAAAGACAAAAAGAAAATTTTGATGCGATAATGACCCGTGAGATAAATAAATTATTTGGTGCGATATAAAATGTATTTAGATACAAATACAAAATTTAAAATGATATGCTTAACTGTAAAATGAACAATAATCATATAAATTAAATTGTATTAAATAATTACATAAAAAGAAAAAAAATTAATCATAAGATGGAGAAAGAAAAAAATATATTTAAATATAAGATAATGGTTAATTAAAATAAAATAAATATTATGTTGATAGTGACCCGTGAGATAAACAAGTTTTTTATTTTATTAAAATTAAAAAATAGATTATTAGTATTTTTAGCGATAATAAAAAATATAGTGAAAAAAAATTAAAATGAAAGTGAGAAAGTGTGGGGAAAAAAAGTGAAAATGATTTGAAATTTGAATGAAGAGAGAGAATGAGTGTATGTAATATTTAATTTGAATGGATAAATAGAAGATAGTAAATAGTAACAAATGTTAAGTCAACACATGACATGCAATTGTGAAAAGCTACTTTTGATTTTGGATGAATTTGCTAGTTACCGAAATAACCTTTTCATAGTGTATTTTATTTTTGGTGGAAGGGCAATTTGGGCAGTTCATGGAACCTTTTAGTAATGGATAGATAGTAGATAACATGAATCAAAATCCTTCAGCTCTCAAACATCTCTCACTCTCTCAAACGTCTCTCTCTCTCTCTCTATGCATCATCGCCGGAAACCTAATCTGGCCGGAGAAGGTCGGTGGCCGACGGCGGCGCCACCGTCTTCTCCGGCGACCTACCACCACCAATCAAAGAAACCCAAACATGAACCCTCCCTAGAATTTTCCACTCATCACGAATCCGGGATTAGATTTCCCTAAAACTCAATCAACTCATGGGATCGTAAATACCAGAAGGGGAATCAAACTAAATTAGAGCAATATGATCCACAATGGACTCTAAGTCCAAAGTCGTAGCTACGAGATTGGAACGAAAATGTGCGTACCTTCACGATGGCGAATCTACAGTAAACTCGGTTTCTCTCTTCTTACTTTCGTTCATAAATTCTCCCTCTCCCTCTGAATTTCTCTTGTTCGTTCTTGATTCTTTCCGCAGTTTCGCCAAAATGAAATTCTGGTTCTTGTTGCGATTCAAACTCGAGATTATGATTTGTTGCAAATTGCGCTTTGAATCGTATTGCCGAAATTGTTGTCTTGCAGGTTGATGAATTGGTAAATTGGTGAAGATGTTGAATGATAACAAAGGTCCTTTTTGTAGAATTGATGGAGGTGATTTGAATTTGGAGCAGTAAATTCTGATGATGGTTGATAATTGAAGATGGTGAAGATGATTGGAAACGATGAAGATAAGGTTATTGGGGACTGATACGATAATTGGAAATGATGATGGTGCAGGTTGGAGCTTTAAGATTGAAGATTGATTGAAGAGGAGAAGAAGAATTCACTAGAGAGAGGGCTCGAAGAAAGATGATGAGAGGTTCTGGAAGAATTTTTATTTTGTTTTTCTGTTAGAGTTAGTTTTGGTTAGTAGTTAGGAAATGGTTAGGGAAGATGTTGGAGAGTTTGTAAATGTTATGGAGTGTTAGAGTTTCTGTTAGGATCAGTTATGCGGGATTCGATGGGGAAAGTTTGTTGGGGTTCTGTTATCAGCTGTACCATTTTCTGGTTTTTTCCTCTAACCGTTATTGAGTTCTGGTGCTAACTTGGTTTTTATGAAGAGTTTTTAAAATGACTTTCATCTCAATGCTATGTATTTTTCTTTGTTCTGAATTTTTGTTTTGGACTGCTGCTGTTACTCCGCGCCATGCCTTTTTTCTTTTCCTGCTATATACTTTCTTCCATCATGAATGAATGTTGTGGACTTAGTTGTTATGAAAATCTTGTATTTTCTTTCCAACATGTTGTGTACCTCTTACAGCTGTACACCCCTTCCTCGCGTTGGCATTTGATATGTGGATTAGGAATATGGTTAATGGGATATGAATGGATGAACATGAATTTAGTAAAATTTGGATTACTGAGAAGATAGTTAGCCGTGGTTCATAAAAGTGAACTTCAAAATGGTTTAATGTATCATGAAAAAGAACTTTGGATATCTTGTTTTGAATATGAGTTTGGTTTAACAATGGGTAATTGGTTTTAGGAAGTGGTAAAATGGGTTAATGGATATGGATAGAGAAAGAAAATGGATATGGATTATTTGGAATTTAAAATTGGACAATTGGATTTTGAGTGAGCAAATGGATTTTGATTTAATTTGGTTTAGAATATGGATTTTGGATATGGATTTTTGGGTTGATGAATTTGAAAATATGGATTTAGAAAATATGGTAAAAATGGTCTAATGGATTTAATATGGACATGAAAAAGAATGGATAAAAGTGGATATGGTTTTAACAAATGGACATTGGATAATGGTTTACGGTTGAAATGGATATCAAAAGTGGCTTATGGTTTATGATGCGGGGTGGATACGGATTAACGAACTTGTATCCTAAATTCCAAATATCTTAAAGCGCTTTCCCAATCCAAATTCAAACTCAAATACTCCATGAACTTCACCTCGAATCAACTTCCATATCAATCCTCATTAACTTGTGTTACAAGCAACGAACCATAAGCAACTGAGAGAATAATTTTGTCATGACCACAATATAAATCCCCAACTGGATCTCATATCAAGATGCCTTTGCCATGAACCCTAACCACCATCTTCAATTGATGAATATCAACCAAGACGCACAGAAGATAAGAAACCATAATCCCACGCCTCAGGAGCCCAATGCAAATGAATGAATGAGTCATGACCTAACGGATATGCAGAATGAATGCGAAGCGAAAGCCAGAAAAAGTTGAAAAAAGTAGGGCAAATTTTGGGGTGCTACAGCTGCCCCTATTCAATCGACTTGGATCTGAAAGGATGATAGCAACGACTTTCAGACATTCAAGGTAAAAGGTGATTGAATACAAAAAGAACCCGAAAATTTGCATTGCGAGGAGAGAAAATGTAAATGGAGCCCAGTCACACTTCGTCAAAGGAATTTGACGAAAAGACAACATACCCAACGAAAGAATAGTGAACCCTAAAACCGCATCGGAAAGAACACATACCCAACGGACCACATCGTCAAAGGGGTTTTACGAAAAGACAAAACCTGGCTGAAGGAACACATCGTCAAAGGGGTTTGACGGAAATAAAACTTAACCGAAGGAAACACATCGTCAAAAGGGTTTGACGGAAAGAAAACCTGTCCGAAGGAACACTTCGTCAAAGGGGTTTGACGGAAAGAAAACCTGACCGTAGGAAACACATCGTCAAAGGGGTTTGACGAAAAAAAAACCTGTCTGAAGGAACACTTCGTCAAAGGGGTTTGACGAAAAGAAGACCTAACCGAAGGAAGCACATCGTCAAAGGGGTTTGACGAAAAGAAGACCTAATCGAAGGAAGCACATTGTCAAAGGGGTTTGACGGAAAGAAAAACTGACCGAAGGAAACACGTCGTCAAAGGGGATTGACGTAAAGAAAACCTGACCGAAGAAAGCACATCGTCAAAGGGGTTTGATGGAAAGGGAACTTGACCGAAGGAACACGTCGTCAAAGGGATTTGACGGAAAGAAAACCTGACCGAAGAAAGCACATCGTCAAAGGGGTCTGACAGAAAGGGAACTTGACCGAAGGAACACATCATCAAAGGGGTTTGACAGAAAGAAAACTTGACCGAAGAAACACGTTGTCAAAAAATTGACGAAAAGAAAACCTGACCGAAGGAAGCACATCGTCAAAGGGGTTGATGGACAAGGACCGATCGAGGGTAAGATCAACGTATGATCTACGACCCAAAAGAAAGGTAAGCAAAGGTTGACTGAAATGTTTGATGAGGAATGGCTCAGCATTCTTTCTGGGGATATGTCTCTGTCTTGACTGAAAACTGATTAGGGCTTTCGTGCAAGGTACTAAATCTGGTTTATGCTTCGTATGCATATGTTTGAATTTTCTTTCTATGGCGTAATGCTCCATACGAAATGGAAATGCTACGCGATTTGAGGATGCAATGATTGCTATATGCAAAATGCCGATGTATGCTCGGGCTACCGGGGAAAGAAGGATGTGCCAAGTTTAATTGAACTTTGCTGGCAAGGACAAGTGAAACCTGATTTTTCGAAGGCGAGATCTTTTGGGGTACCAATGCGGATTGGATTTTGAAATGATGTGCCAATAGGGATTGGACTTTTGGTGGTCGCCAATAGGGATCAGGCTTTAGGATTTTGGGAGATGCCAGCAAAGTGGGCTGTAGATAAAGGTGCCGAGCAAGGTTGGGCTATGGAATTTCTGTTCGATTTTACACGGCTTTATGCAATGCTATGCAGATGATTATGTAATGATGTGACTGTGCAATGGTATTTATGATATGTAACAGGACCACTCCAGTAAAATAAATGCTGAAGAGACGAGGCCAACTTCGCCGGGGATAACAAACTGGATCGTCTTCAGGGTCATAAACCGCTCAAGATCCCAACTACACCTTTATTCTGCAGGGAAGTATGAGTAACGAACGTCTGCTAGAGAAACATCCCAGGAATCTGCTGAAGAAAAATGCCACTGACAATCGGCTTTTGACCTGCCGGGGAACAATGGTTGACGATATCAACTATGCTAAGGGACAAGATCAGACTCATTCCTGGGGAGGCATAGACCCATCATTTTTATCCTGTACGGGAATATGAACTCTTGCTGGGGAGAATGATTCACAATCTTCATAATGCTCTACCGAGTAATGAAACTTCAGCTATCTCTGCTGGTGAGAGGAACTCTACTGGGGTCGTCACGTGCTAGTTATCCCCGTGAACCATGCATGTGTGATATGACCAGAAGGAAGTGCCCTGATGCAGCGTAACCCAAAAGGAACTTGTCTTTAAAATCTGACATATCTTGCCCCATGACTTTGATTAACCGTCCTCCGGAGAGAATAACCTTTTGTGCTCTTGGAGTGGCCTACGCCAGTACGAGCCTCACGGTGACTTTGCCTCTGACAAAATAATCTCCGAGAGATTTTACAAATCTCGACCTGATTGCCCCAAATTCTCGACATAATTGCCCTAGATTAGCTGAACTTCAGAGATGTTTCACAATGTAACTGCCCCGGATTGGCAGCTTCTTAATATGGCTTACCGGGGAAGCCCACACTCAATAGAATCATTTGGCAACATGTCCTTTGTCACGCTTATCCTTCGGAGTTTTCAAGCATCTCACTTAGGTGGGATCAAAATTCTCGACCGATATTCACTTTGTAAGCCTTACTGGTGTCAAATACATGTAAGCAAGCAGAAAATATTTATTCCAAGAATTAGAATTATAATGCAACACGTGTGTTAATCTTGAAGTTTTTTCGAAAAGAAATCGCCAATACCTGTGAACGAGTCACTAGTTAAGATGCGACCCTAATTTTTAAATGGAAAATAGCATGCACATGCAATACCAACAAAGGTCTTTTAGCACAACTCACAGGAGCCAGGAACGCTATCTCGTTGAAGTATGGCTTCAGGCTAACCCTATTTCAATTAGGACTTTTGAGGGTTGTAACGTGGCCTGGTTCGCGGTTTAAGAAAGAAAGGATATAAGGCTCAAAGTGTTGTTTTAACCCACCTATTCTCCTTGATGTTCTCCAGTCCTACGTTCAGCTAACTCGACATATGCGCTCACCTTTCAAAAAGGTTATGCACGGTATGAGGATGGTTAAGGAACCCACACGGTTTGCGGAGTGACAGTCACCCCTTTTTACTTTGGTGTCTATGGTCACACGACTTATTCTTTGCTCGAGGATTTTTCTTTTGTAATCCTTTGCGCTTTTCGTTTTTTTGTTTTTTTATTTCCCTGATTTTTGCATGGACAGATTCTTTTTTAGTCTTTTGATTTTGAAGTCCAGTGGGATGCCCTAACTTTTTCCTAAGTCACTTGTTTTCTAGTTTTGACTTAGCGGGTTTTTCTCTTTCTTTTTCTTTTGATTCTTTTTTTTTTAGAACAAATCATTTGACACTAGTTTGTCTTGGAATGGTTGTGACTGTCTTACTCTTCAGTTGGTGAGGGATAACCATAGATGTAATTGATCCTCGAATGCACATTCCTTTTGAAATTTGAACGCTCTATCAAATTAACTGACACCTACCCTGCCCCAGGTTAAGATTGAGGTTTTCATTTTCAGAAAGAAACTCCTACTTCTAGGCTCAACGAGTTTGACGAAGGTTTTACTCCCTTATATCTCTGGTGTTTAGGGATTTGAAACAATGCCTGTACATCATCAACAAAGTTTTATCCAAAAGCATACAAACAAAGACTGTGCGTTTTCATCTCGTCATCCTCCCTCCAAGAGTTTAAACAAGAAGGTTAGTATCGCAGTGCATACAAACATTAAATGAGTGAACAAGAATAAACTTCTTCGAGAAAAACATACTTATTGCATTAAGATCATTATTCAAGAACAAACAAATTCTTTATACATGCAAAGACATTAACCAATAAGGAAAAATTACAAATGAAAATGCAGTAAAGAAAGTTGATGTTCGCCATTGCTCAGGAGGCTTGGCTCCGACTGGACTGATTGCTTCAGGAGACATCTTTGCAGTCTCAAGTGCTCACTTTGGGAAGCTTCAGTTAACGTACATACCGTCTTCAGTGAAAATGATAAACCCAACGTCAATGAGATCTTGCACCTTGTGTCTGAACACCTTGAATTCTTCAATGGCATGCCCCTGTGTCCCTGAGTGGTACTCGCATCTAACACTCTTGTCATAATTTGGAGGAAAGGGATACGGAACAGGCGCAGCTTCCCCTAGCTGAATCAAAGAGTCTTGAAGTAAACGAGCAAGCAGATGACTGTAAGGAACAGTAATAAGATCAAACTTTCTCTCCTGCCTTCTGGACTTTCGTTGACTCTTTGGATGATAGCTCTGTTGTCGATACCGACTTGTGTCTTCCTCTCGTTCGGGTGCTTTCATCCTTAAACTTGGCATAGTAACAGGCAACAATGGAGGACGAGAAGGTTCTAAAACCACAGGCTGCAAGAAATGCCCCTGACTCGGTGCAACTTCAGAAGGGACAACAGGGACATTCACTTCTCTTGCAGCAACAGGAGTAGGACCACTTTGTACGTTCACGCTGCCCGACGTGAATTCAATTGCTTTCAAATCAATCAGATCCTGAATCACATGCTGAAAGGCTCTACATTTTTCCACATTATGTCCCTGCGCACCAGAGTGAAAATTGCAATAGGCATTTGCATCATAACCGGGTGGGGGCTTACCACCAAGAGGATTTATCGTCCGAAGTTCAACCAATTGGAGCTGAAGTAGGTACCTCAACAGCTGAGCATAAGACATAGGAATCAGATCAAAGATTCTGCCAGCTTTCTTCGGCTTCGGTGGGTACTTCTTAGCCTTGGGGTTGTCTTGGGAGACGACTAGGGCTGTTATTGGGTCTTAAAAACCGGGAACCGGCCCGAGAACCGGTCAGAGAGAACCGGGCCAATGGACAGACCGAAATCTACTCGGTCCGGGAATGGATAATTTTTTTTATCCGATACCGAAAATGGATACTATATTGGATACTTTTTGGATACTTTTATCGGATACCCGAAGTAACGGTCTAGTTTTGGTCCAAAAAAATTATCCATTACTGTTTCAGTCCGGTCTTGGATTAATCCATTACTATTTCGGTCCGGTTCTCGGGATAGCAAATATCTGGACCGGACCGGACCGAAAACAACCCTAGAGACGACAGGTAACTGCTGGTGAGGAAGTTTCGGAGACCCAGGTTGTGCAGAAAATCTGTGAGGTAAATCACTCTTTGGGATAGATTCCACAGGCAATGGTGGAACGAAAATTTATGTTGCAGCCTCAGGCATGGGATTATCATACTTTCTGAGCACATTTCTCATGACTTACATAACCAGACTCATCTGAATCTTCATTTGATTGACCTCTTCCTTCAACATTTTCTGGTCTTGAATCAGAGCTTGTAAGTCCCCCATAAACTGCCCAATTTGGCTTCGCATTTCCCTCAACTCTGCTTGAACTTGATCCATGGTCAACTTTTGAATGGCTTGAGCAGTTAAGTCTGAAATTCTGAAGAAAACCAGACCAGGATAAGAATAACCAAGCCTCGAACACTTGTTATGCAAATGATTATGAAAATGCAAAGCAATGTTATGAATGCAATAAGACATGGGATCAAAGCTTCCATATATTCTGAATAAGTGTTGTGCTGATGACTGAATAAGTTCGAAGGTCTGCTCTGAAGAGAATACCGGAACACCAGAATATCTGAATAATCAGAATACCAGAAGGTCAGCATATCAGTATAATCAGAATACCGGGATAATCAGAACACCAGAATAATTAGGGTGTCAGAATAATCAGAATACCAGAATATCCGAATAATCATAATACCATAATACCAGGCTGCAAAGCCACACCGATAAGAAAACCAGAATACCGGGTAGGTTGAAGGTTACGGTTACCTGCAAACCTGTAAACACCCGCCCATTCTCACATGTGGGTACTAAAACGAAGGATCCTTAGTTTCTGGCACTGAGGTCGAGAAGCAATAATACATTCATCCTTCTGGGTACAGTATTATCGCCAATCGAGGAGTGCCTCCACTGATTCCCCTCTCAAATAAGGTAATCCTATGCAAGTTCCCAGCTTCGGGTCCTCGGCAGGATACGTAATGGGTTTGCCATTTCTGGTCTGCCATTATCGCTCCCTGAAGGAGTGCCTACGCTGAGTCCTCGGGAAATGGTCACCAGGTATCGACAATCCTCTTCGGACCACCTAGCCACCACATACACATGTAATGACCAAGCATCTTCGGAAAGATCTCCTCTAGTTTGTGAGCTTAGGTCAGCAACACGTGTCACATGCCACGCGTACCAACAAAAGCCCACACTAGAAAACTAGGTACACTCGAGCCTGGGTACTGGGCTCATCACTCGGAACACCCTGCCCGCCAAACAGAAATAATCCAGCACAGTCCAGCACAACATATATGGCAACAGTGAAATGAAAAGCAAGTAAATGTAATAAATAGTAAACATGCAACAATGCCATAAATAAAGCGAGTAAAGTAAACAGATGAACACCTTAAAATCAAAAACAAATAGGCGCTAGGATTGACTCGCATAGGGGATGGACTAGCAAGAGGTCAATCTGTCCCCAGCAGAGTCGCCAGCCTGCTGGGGAGTACCAACAAGCTAGGTACCAGCAGTCCCCAGCAGAGTCGCCAGCTGTCGCATCTGCAAAAATCAACCAGCAGAAAAGAACAAAAGAGTCACCACCGGACGTTGTTTATCCCGACGCAAGGAAAGGAAACGATCGAAGAAAATCTCAAAGAAGGGAAAAGAATGGTCATCGCAACCATCGCCTGGGTTTAGGAGTCGGTTACGCGAGAGGAAGGTATTAACACTCCCTCGCGTCCATCGTACTCGATGGGATCCACGCTTGTTGTTATCGATCTAAGGGTGTGGGTATCTGAAGCTCTAAATGCTAAACTAGAAAGGAAAATGAAAAGGAAACGGGAAAGGTGAAAAACCAAAAGAGGACTCGCAAGGATCATCGCAATCCTATGCCTGCGTATCTTCATGGACGAACGAAGAATCAGAGTCGACGTAGTTCGACGGACTACATAATTGTGGGGGAGGTTTGCTCGCCAAGAAATCGCCGTCTTGTGCCCACGTATCCTCAATCTAACGTGAATGAGGAAGTCAGAGCAGTCGTAGTTTGACCTAACAAGGTCTTGTTGTTTGTGTTTTTTAGTAGAATACGTCAACGTTCACGTTCTAGCAGTTTAGGTGTTGCCGCCCGTTGTATGGACTCTTACGCGTTTACCTGTTTGCAGTAGAACGGAAATGATGCATCCTTTACGATGAGAGTGAGTGAGATGAGAAGAGAATCCTGAAGGAAGACGTTTGTTTGTTTTTGTCTTTTATGAGAAAGTGTTTTGGTTATTTTGTTTACGATATGCGAAGTGTTAAATTCTATGACACAGTGAACACTTTGCGTAACGAGTCACACACCTCGCGCGACAAAGCATACAACGTACTTAAGGCTCATGGCATACAAAGCACATCTTTATTCATTAAGTGTTTTAGCTTTTCTTTGAGAAAGAGAAGAGATGACTCAAAGTGTAAGAGAAAATGGAAGTTAGTTGTTAGTGTGCTCGCCGAGATATCGCATCTCGTGCCTACGTATCCTCAATCTGAAAAGAAAGAGGAATCAAAGTATCCGTAGTTCACGCTACTACGGGTGAACAGGAAACAGTCTCGATTGCATGGGTGCGAGAGAAAGGTTAGACTCACGAAGGTCAAACAGGTAGTCTAAGAGGGAAACTGAATCTACAAGTTAGCATGTAATGATGGTCCTAAGGTCAGGATCAAGTGGGGAATCTAACTAATGTTGTCATGCATGGATTGCTATCCTAAGGTCTCTCCTACCTCCGACTTAATCAAAAATTAAGTGGAGCTAGGAATCCTAAGGGGATCATGTCATCAGACAAGTAAACATTATGTAACTCAGTCCATAAACAAAAGGAACTAAAAGCAAACGAAAGAGTAAACAATGTCAGTCAACAATAATGTCACACAATCAAAGTAAGAAAAGGGGGAGCTTTAGCCAATGGGTCATATCAACCGAGGCAAACAAGCTAGCTGTGGGAAATAAGGTACTCACCCAATGGTATCGAGAACCATGGAGAGCAGAGTAAGGAAGGGGAAGATGTGAATCAGATCACATAAGCATCAACATCGGTCAATGTGAGCTATAGACAAGGTGTGGGGGTTTGATTGTGAAACCCTTTTCCACTTGACCAACTCGATAAAAAAAAAAAGCTATGTTCAAAGCATTAACATGAAATGCGAGCTAAGAACGACCTGAGACTAGAAATGGCGGGAGTCGATTGCGGACTCTCATTCCGCCTAATGCCTTCTTTGAGGACTTATCATGGGGATAGGGAAATGGATGCCTCTTTGGAGGTCTTATGCACAATATTAAACAAACACAATCAACACCTCTTTGGAGGACTTTAAAACAAATAAACAGCCTTGCCCACCTAAAGTAGGGACTCCCAGTCATGCATCTCTATTCCTACTTCTCATGGCATTTTGAAAGCGGTAAAGTTCGAGGGATATAAAGAGATGAGATGTCCTACCAAACGGATATAGATCCGTAGCAGAGCAACACAAGCAAAAACAACGTAAGCACCTGTTAATGTTAATGAACAAACAAGTTAGAAATGAGCATTTACAAAGTAAACAAACTATGCCATTCTTGGAGATTTCCTTGAAGCACCTTGCACAAATCAACAAATGAGTTAGGAATCACAAGGAAAAAGCAACAATGAAACAACCAAAGGAACAAGGCCTTAGTTGGTAAACACCTTTGGTTAAACCCTATCCATGTTAATGGACCAAAAGAAATTAAATAATTACAAACTATAGCAAAAGCTAAAGTCTACTTCAAAGTCAATTGTAAACTACAAAAGAAAGCCATTATAAGTTAGATGAATTGAATTAAAACATGAAAATGGACCAAGGTCAGAATGTGCACCCTTCATTGATGCATGATAATATCATTGAACTAACATAGAGATAGCACATGCATGCATTCATGATGAGCAAACAAGTTATGCACACTTGAGTTCACTAAGATGCAACATTTCAAATGCATTTATGCACAGATCAAATGAGTATGGATGTAGGAAATTAATAAAGCTCAAAGTCAGAAATGAAATCAAGTTATGAACACCTAAAATATCCTACAATTATCAAGAGGTTTCAAGTTATCACATGTCTCAATCACTCAAGCAAAACTACCACAAGTTAACTTCAATCAATTCCTAAACTAGTGACTTGCAATACAAGTAAGAAATTAAGTCATGAAGATGTAAATACACATGAGGCAAGTTTAGGTCAGTAGAGAAGGCACCTACAAGTTATGTTCAAAGTTCACAATCAATGCACACAAGTGGAATTCAAAGGATTAAGCAAACTAGGCAAGCAAGTGTCAATTCCCTCTTAGGAGCCAAAGCAAACTTGATCATGCAAATAAGAATGGTAGGTCCAATTTAAATGAAAACAAACATTATAGGTCAGTACCTATTCTTCATAGCATCATGCTTACAAGTATCAAAAGGGATTGACAACAAGAGGTCTCAAAAGCACAAGTGGAATGCCACAAAGTTGATGCAAAATGATGCTTAAAACATGCAAGCTTCCATGCACACTATGAACATACACAAATGACTTGGAATGGATTATAGGTCCTCTAAATTGTGACACATCCCAAGCATATAATATCAATATAAGTTTCCAAGTCATGGCATCAATGCCTTCTCATCAAACATCTCACGAATACAACATGTGCACAAACGCGTTAATCATAATGAAAATGCATGGAAAAATGGTTATGAGCATTGGGAAAATGTGTGATTTAAAGCATAGTTGGATGAGGTCAGGGCCTAATCATGTCAAGAAGATGGGCTCAAAATTTGGCTTTTATCATGTTCAAATTAGTGCAAGCAATTCACCTATAATCAATGACTATACATCCACAAGAGATTACCAAAAGTACACTTAAAAAAGCTCTAAAAAATCTCAAACAAATGTACAAGGTCCTTCAATATGTTCACAAACCAAGTATCAAATTAGGTGCAAAAACTCAATTCAAAACTAACTAAGAAAAATCAATTAGGAAGCATGTAATCAAGGGTATGATCATAGAAACACATTTCAAGGTAAATTCAAGAAAAATACCAAATCATGCCAAAAATGGAATTAAAAATTGAGGAAAATTAATTAACATCTTCAGGTACACACCTGAATTTATTAATAATTTTCCTCAAACAGAAACTATTAAAAAAAGATTTTCCTAGCATGTATTAAAGGAAAAGAATAGAAATGAAGAACACGAGCTAGGGGGTGCGACCATAGCATTTTTTAGTTTAATATTCTATTGGGCTCAAATGGACGGGGTGCATTTAGTAAAATGCACAGGCCCATGGAATATGGAGGCTCTGGCGGTCTACCGTAGTCCCTCAATCAACAATCTTGACTGATCTGGACCCTCCGATTGTAATGAACCATGATGATGGCGCATCATGGGGTGGCAAACGGAGGGGTGCATGGTAAGAAGCTTGGGACGACACGCACTAGATTAACCAGGAGGTCCTACCGGACGAGTGGACCACCACCACCAAACCTTATCTCCTCACTGCCTTTATATGAATAACATAAATCAAAATCCTTCAGCTCTCAAACATCTCTCCCTCTCTCAAACGTCTCTCTCTCTCTCTCTCTATGCATCATCGCCGGAAACCTAATATGGCCGGAGAAGGCCGGTGGCCGGCGGCGGCGTCACCGTCTTCTCCGGCGACCTACCACTACCAATCAAAGAAACCCAAACATGAAGCCTCCCTAGAATTTTCCACTCATCACGAATCCGGGATTAGATTTCCCTAAAACTCAATCAACTCATGGAATTGCAAATACCTGAAGGGGAATCAAACTAAATTAGAGCAATATGATCCACAATGGACTCTAAGTCCAAAGCCTCAGCTACGAGATTGGAACGAAAATGTGCATACCTTCACGATGACGAATCTACGGTAAACTCGGTTTCTCTCTTCTTACTCCCGTTCGCAAATTCTCCCTCTCCCTCTGAATTTCTCTTGTTCGTTCTTGATTCTTTCCGCGGTTTCGCCAAAATGAAATTATGGTTCTTGTTGCGATTCAACCTCGAGATTATGATTTGTTGCAAATTGCGCTTTGAATCGTAATGCCGAAATTGTTGTCTTGCAGGTTGAGGAATTGGTAAATTGGTGAAGATGTTGAATGATAACGAAGGTCCTTTTTGTAGAATTGGTGGAGGTGATTTGAATTTGGAGCAGCAAATTCTGATGATGGTTGATAATTGAAGATGGTGAAGATGATTGGAAATGATGAAGATAAGGTTATTGGGGACTGATACGATAATTGGAAATGATGATGATGCAGGTTGGAGCTTCAAGATTGAAGATTGATTGAAGAGGAGAAGAAGAATTCACTAGAGAGAGGGCTCAAGAAAGATGATGAGAGGTTCTGGAAGAATTTCTATTTTGTTTTTCTGTTAGAGTTAGTTTTGGTTAGTAGTTAGGAAATGGTTAGGGAAGATGTTAGAGAGTTTGTAAATGTTATGGAGTGTTAGAGTTTCTGTTAGGATCAGTTAGAGGGGATTCGATTGGGAAAGTTTGTTGGGGTTCTGTTATCAGTTGTACCATTTTTTGGTTTTTTCCTCTAACCGTTATTGAGTTCTGGTGCCAACTTGGTTTTTATGAAGAGTTTTTTAAATGACTTTCATCTCAATGCTATGTATTTTTCTTTGTTCTGAATTTTTGTTTTGGACCGCTGTTGTTACTCCGCGCCATGCCTTTTTTCCTTTCCTGCTATATACTTTCTTCCCCCATGAATGAATGTTGTGGACTTAGTTGTTATGAAAATCTTGTATTTTCTTTCCAACATGTTGTGTACGTCTTACGGCTGTACACCCCTTCCTCACGTTGGCATTTGATATGTGGATTAGGAATATGGTTAATGGGATATGAATGGATGAACATGAATTTAGTAAAATTTAGATTAATGAGAAGATAGTTGGTTGTGGTTCATAAAAGTGAACTTCAAAATGGTTTAATGTATCATGAAAAAGAACTTTGGATATCTTGTTTTGAATATGAGTTTGGTTTAACAATAGGTAATTGGTTTTGGGAAGTGGTAAAATGGGTTAATGGATATGGATAGAGAAAGAAAATGGATATGGATTATTTGGAATTTAAAAGTGGACAATTGGATTTTGAGTGAGCAAATGGATTTTGATTTAATTTGGTTTAGAATATGGATTTTGGATATGGATTTTTGGGTTGATGAATTTGAAAATATGGATTTAGAAAAAATGGTAAAAATGGTCTAATGGATTTAATATGGACATGAAAAAGAATGGATAAAAGTGGATATGGTTTTAACAAATGGACATTGGATAATGGTTTACGGTTGAAATGGATATCAAAAGTGGCTTATGGTTTATGATGCGGGGTGGATACGGATTTACGAACTTGTATCCTAAATTCCAAATATCTTAAAGCGCTTGCCCAATCCAAATTCAAACTCAAATACTCCATGAACTTCACCTCGAATCAACTTCTATATCAATCCTCATTAACTTGTGTTACAAGCAACGAACCATAAGCAACTGAGAGAATAATTTTGTCCTAACCACAATATAAATCCCCAACTGGATCTCATATCAAGATGTCTTTGCCATGAACCCTAACCACCATCTTCAATTGATGAATATCAACCAAGTCACACAGAAGATAAGAAACCATGATCCCACGCCTCAGGAGCCCAATGCAAATGAATGAATGAGTCATGACCTAACAGATATGCAGAATGAATGCGAAGAGAGAGCCAGAAAAAGTTGAAAAAAGTAGGGCAAAATTTGGGGTGCTACACACCGCTTGAGCAACAACCTGTAAAGCAGCAGCAATCGCAGCATCGTTCCTTCTAGCCATTCTAAATCTGTTACACACCAACAACAGACATAATGGTTAAGGAACCGATAACGACAACGACAGCTTGTCACACGATAACGACTCGACAACTTGGCCGGACGGACCGACCTGCTCTGATACCACTATGTAACACCCTAAATTCCCCCGCATAATTTTATCGAATTAATTAGTGTAAAATAATACAATTTAGAAATAAGGGCATTACTTTCACAAACACTTGCTCATAAGTTGAAATGTAACATAATTTAAAACACACTTTAATCCAAAAATACTCTTTATTACGCAGCGGAAATGAATCATTCGAATAATAAAGCATAACAGTCTTAAGCGACCAAAAATTAGTTTTGTAAACCGTAAAGACAACTAAAATTCTTTAATCAAAATAAAACATGCATAAAAGCATTCCCAACTCCTAATGTTACATATCAGAGCAGACGCCACTAAAGTGAAGCACCTCGTCTTCACCGACCACGACTTCCAACTACTCCTGAGAATCTGCAGGATGCCGTATAAAGCATCACCAAACACAGAAGGGGTGAGATTCTTAAATCAACAAAAGAAGAAGATGATATGAGTGTAAAAGCATAAATCAACAAGTTATTCACTCAGGTCACAACTATCAACAACAATCACACGCCTCAGCACAACCACAAATTATCAATCACAATGTAATGCAACACAACTAACAAGAGTAATGCAATGAGACACCAACTAGACTCAATGCATGTGGTACCAAATTTCGATCCTTGTTTCACGATCACAATTCCCATCGGAACGTCTATCTAGTCGCTCACACCCCACACGGGCACACGACGATCGTGATTGCTCACACCCCACATGGGCACACAATCACCTCAACAACAACAACAACATCGATTCCATTAAAGGAATCCAGATAGACGCTCACACCCACACGAGCACGCGTCATCCCTCAACTCATGCATCATGCTTTGCACCGCCCGACGGCGCACGGGCGTAGCTTTTTCCCCCCTCAAGTTATGTGCGCTAACCTTGGTCGGACCAACCCGGTTATGGTTCAACGGCCTACCTGATGGATGCATTGATTTCTGAGTGGAATTCTGTAAGAGGTTTTTGATGCAATTCACGTCCCGAAAGCGATGTCCTATCAGTGAGACCGCTCTAACAAGAACCGTTTAAAGGAAGAAGGAAAGCTTGCGATCATATATCGATCAGTTTACATAAGTCTCGATTGAAGTATATGGGGCTCAAGAAGGCCTTTAATGCTAGATTTGTTAGAATGACTTTTTAGGCGACCATCCTTTCAGGCAAAAGTTGGGGAATATGGATGTCAAATTCATCAAAGAGATGTTGACCATTTTTAGACCTTTTATGATTTTGGAAGATGAATTACCAAGCTCTCAAAAAAGATTAGCGAGAAGGCATATCATGGACCTCAACATTACTCCCCTTGTCAGATAACTCAACAAGATAGGCATCTGCCCTCTAAAAAGTGACTAAGCATACCATAAGAAGCGAAAAAATAAGTGGCGGCCACCCCACCTGATTATGTTTTCTGTTCCTCAATCATACCAAATTTTAGGCTTAAGTCATTTACCATTTGTATGTGCGTATCGTTATACATGGCAAAATAAAGTAATGTTTGCTAGCACAATATTTTCTTTGTAAATTTGCAAATCAATAGGTAATTGGGGGTACGACCAAAGACATTTATGTCTTACATACATAAGTCAGTGGTGTAATCGGAGTCGCTTTGTACGTCTAGCAAAAGCAATATATCCCCCACATCGAGTCAGGGGCATTGTCAGAGATGCTTTATACGTCTGACTAAAGCAATCAATCCCCCGTATAAGGTCAGGGGTGTTGTCGGTGATGATTTGTATGCCCGACTAAAGTAATTAATCCCCCACATCAAGTTTGGGGTGTTGTCGAAAACACTTTGTACGTCTGACTAAAGCAATCAATTCCCCACATCAAGTCACGAGTGATGTTGAAGACACTTTATACATCCAGCTAAAGCAATCAATCCCCCATAAAAAGTCATGGGTGTGTCGGGGATGCTTTGTACATTTGGCTAAAGCAATCAATTCCCCACATAAAGTCATGGGTGGCGTCATAGACGTTTTGTACGCCCAACTAAAGCAGTCAATTCCCATATGAAGAAAGTCTTCGAGCAGGCTAGAAAATACAAGATGCGTTTTAACCCGGATTGCACGTTCGGGGTGCAAGCGGGCAAGTTCCTCGGCTTCTACCTAACATAACGGGGGATCAAAGCTAACCCAGACAAGTGCAGAGCCTTCTCCGAGTTCCCTACCCCGAACTCAAAGAAGTTCATCCAATCCCTCAAAGGGATGCTCGCTTCGTTGTCCTGTTTCGTGGCGAAATCTGCTCAGCATGCACTCCCCTTTTTCAAACTCCTCCGCAAGGAGGCCACATTTGAATGGACGAAGGAAAGCGACAAAGCCCTCCTCCACCTAAAACAAGCGCTATCAGCGCCACCAGTTCTCTCCCGGACAAATAATAGGGAAACCCTATATCTCTATCTCGCCGTTGCTGTCGAGGTCGTTAGCGCCGCCCTCATCCGTGAAACCCACGATGGGCAGAAGCCCATATACTTCACGAGCAAGTGTCGTACCTCGAAAAATATGATCCTCGCGATGGACGCGGAAAAAAACTGTTCGAAACAGAGTCGCCACCGAACTTTATTCATTCCAAGGAAGGAATAGGAAAATATCGATAAAACCTTTTAAAGGATAAGAAAATGGTCATCGCAATCAAATTTGGGTTCGGGAGTCGGTTACGCAAGAGGGAAGGTATTAGCACCCTCTACGTCCGTTGTACTCAACGGGAACCTCTTGATTCGATTCGGGAGATAAGTTAGCTTGGTTTGTTTGTTTTCTTCTAAGGTAGATAGGATTTGTTTTCTAAGGGGAAAATGGATGGTTTTTTATTAGTGTGCTCGCCAAGGAATAGAACCCTTGTGCCTACGTATTCCCTCGTGCAATGGGAAAGTCAGAGCATTCGTAGTTCGTGGGACTACGGTTTGTTGGTTCGTGTTTTTTAAACGAACGAGTGTTTAATTCGCATTCTAACTGCTAAACATTGGCTTGTCTGCTCGTCAAGAGAGGCTGAAGCACTAGTTCATATGCGCGGAAGAATGGACTAAACAACGTTCTTTTTGTGAAAAGTTGTTTGATTTGGATTAAGTGTGTTAAGATTTGATTGAAAAAAAAGAGTTTGATGTGCGAATGTTTTAGGGGTTCGATCGCATGGAGGCGAGAAGAATAAGGTTCGATTTGTTAAGTATTTTGAGGGAGAATGATGATTATTCGATAAACGAGACGTCGGCCTCGTAACCAATTAATCAGGGCATTACTGAGATGCTAGATCTCAACGACACCTTTTTCATTCTATTAATTGTGAAATCGTGTTGTTACGGCAGGTGTTTTATGGACGAAAGATCGGAACGAACACAACCCAAAGCGTGCGCCTCAAGAGCGTTCGTTCAAGGGCCCAAGAAGTGCTAGACGTCAAGAGTCCACTACTTTCGTAGTTTGATTAAGAAAAATATTTGAATTGATTAGAGTATTTTAATTAGACGTACTTAATCAGATTAGGGTTTGAATGAATTAAAAGTTTTTTAGGAGAATTAAATGTTTTAATAGGATTGAAAGTTTTTAAGTTTACAAATGGAAGGTTGAAACGAACACAACACAAGGCGTGCGCACCAAAAACGATCGTTCAAGGACCCAAGGAGTGCTAGACCCCAAAAGCCCACTACCTCCATAATTAGTTAGGAAAAGGTTTAGAGATATTAATTGGAAAGACTTTAATTAAGAAAATATTTTAAGTATTTTAAAATACATTATGATTTTAATTTTAGTTATGAGAATATTTGTAAAAGATTAAGTAATTGTTTTAAAATTTGAATTATGATTTTTAAGTTAAGAAAATGTTTTAAAGGTTAAGTATTTTAATTAGATTAAGTATTTTAATTTAAAAAAATTGTATTTTTAAGTGTTAAGTGTTTTGGTTAGGATTTGAACAAGTTTTTTAGAAATGAAAGACGGAACGATCACAACTCAAAGCGTGCGCCCCAAGACCGGTCGTTCAAGGACCTAAGGAGTGCTAGACCCCAAAAGCGCACTACTTCCATAATTAATTAAGAAAAGGTTTGTGTATTAACCTAAGTGGTTTATGATTTAATTTAGTTAAGAAAGTATTTTATGATAATTTCAAAGTTAGAGAAATTGGATTAATTAAAATATTAATTAATAAAACAATTAATTAACATTAAATAATTTTAATAAAATTAGAAATTAAATTAGTAAATAGATTTTATGATTTTCTGAAGAAAAAAAAAAATAATTAAAAGTTTTTTTTTTTTTGGTTTTTATACTAAAAGGTGATAATAATAATAAGTTCTAAAAAAAACAAATAAATGGGCAAGGAAAGTTAGTAGAAAGGGGGGTGTGTTTATGAATTTCTCCCAGGCCCATCAGAAGAGTCCCACACGCTGGTGGGGGAGGGTCCATCGTGGACCCTCGGTCAACTGTTGATCTCAGGCTGAATGGGGAGTGTTGGATCTGTCATGGAGTCAGCCTTGACTCTAGATTTGGTGGCCAGGAAACGCATGCACACGGTAGGGGATCAGGGACAACGCGGAATCATGATGAAGGGCAGGATCGGTGACACTTGTCACCGGCTCAGTCTGCCACCATCATCAACGTCAACACGTGTGGCAAGAAAAAAAAGAAAAAAAAAAAGGTGAACGGGAATCTGAACTCATTTCTCTATTTCATTTCTCTCTCAAACCCTTACTCTCTCATTCTCTCTGTAAATAAAGGGTCACCGGAGCCGTCCTTCTCGTCGGAGAAGACGGTGGCGCGCGGTGGCCGCCGCCGTCTGTTTCCGTCCAACCACCTTAAAACCCAGATACTTCTACATGAACCCCAGCTAAAAACGTATTCTCTATCCAAATCTGAGCTTAATTTTTCACAATTCCTCACCAGTAAACCAAATCGGAACCACCCCCAATCTAAACCCTAACTTCTAAATAGATCCAGAATCAAGTAAAACGGAGCAAGAAGGACAACGCAAGTTATTCAGAGATATCACACAACATACAATCCACCAAGGATAACTCAGATCAGAGGAAATAAAGTTCAAAAGAGTACCTCCTTGAAGAGTCCTTCAAAAAGAGACTTGGAACACACCCGAGTAATCTTCACCTTTCTCCTTTCTAGACCTTAATCTTTCTTCTTCATCTTCAATTTCTTATTCTGATTTGTGTGTTCTGGTTGTATGGGTTTCGATTTAGAGTTGTGAATAGAAGTTATGTGAAGGAGCGGTGAGTTGTGGTTGATCGTGTTTGCAAATGGGTTTAATGGTTTACTGAGTTATTTGGAAAGTGGAAGAGGAAATGGTTCAGTGAGGTTGCGTTGACGACAGGTGTGGATAAGGGTTGGATACGGGATTTGAGGTTCGAAAGTGGAAGAAGGGTGGTTATGAAACGAGTTGATGAATGGTTGTTGTGTCCAGAAGATGAACAGGGCGGAGGCAGATTTGAAGATGTAAAAGATGTTGTTATTGCTACGGTTATGGCAGTGTTGGTGAATGAGTATGGTGAACAAAGAGAGAGTGGTATGTGGAAAGGGCGGACGAAGATGGTGGTACCTCTGAGAAATCGCGTCTCTATCTTTGGAATTATGACCATGTGCTTTCAAAATAGAAATGAGTTTGCAATGTGTTTGGGGTTTATGGATCCTGAAGATTCTTGTTTGTGCTTCGTGGCTTTAATGGTGTTATGTGGAGGTACGGTTGTTGTTATGAGATTTGAGGATGTACATGGTGTAAGGGGCGAATGAAATATGGCTAGAAATGTGTTATTGAGTAGGGTGGTTATTTTGTTAATGAAATGGTGGATGTTTATTTTGTGAGGTGAACAAGGTTCACATATTATATGGTTGGAGGTGAGTAGATGTGAGTTCATGTGCAGTTGTTATGAAGGTGGATTCTTTTTGCTAACAACTTCTTGTGTTCTCCCCCCTTGATCTGTTGAAGCTCTGTCTTTATATAACATGAAGAACTAGGGTTTTTGGTTTGAAGCTTGCTGAAGAATCTTCTTGTTATGGTATGTCTGAAATTACTTTCTCGAATTCAAAAGCTCAACTTGCCAAACTGTGAAAACTTCTCTGTTGTGCTTCTTTGCTACTGTCTACATTTGCTGAATTTTGTTTGTTTGTGTTTGTTTTGTAGAGAATTTTGGAATTTTGCAGGTAATGTTGGTTTGGCAGGAAGTTGGTACGTGTCGCAGGCTATGTATGCAGAAGCAGAGGTTTTGTTTAGTGTTGCAGGATGAGCAGTGATGCGCAACAGTGGTCTGGTCTGTTCATAGCAGCATGTCGTACGGTTTTGTAGGCTATTGTGTGTGAACATGTAAGCTTGTTGTGTGAGATGCTTGGTGGGGTCATGGTTTATGTGAGGGATGAGGTCGTACGATTTGGGTGATGGCTAGTGGTGTGAGGACAAAGTATTGCATTATATTGGTTTTGTATAGTTCCTCACAACTTGTTATTTTATGTAGCAGCTTGGAATTTTATCAAGTGGCTGATAAGAGTTTTTGGAATTTGATGCTTAGTTATTTGGGTTGTGGGCTTAGGAAATAGTGAAGGAGAAGAAAATAGACATGTACAAAAGTGATGGTGAATTGTAACAAATGAACTTTAAACTATTTTTTGCAATTATTTTCTTGTAATGGACTTTTTGTTTTGCATTATGGTTTGTAATAAAAAACGAATTTTGGATAAAGATGATTTAATGTGAATTTAGAAATGGATTTGAATTTAGAAATGTGGTCATAGCTTAAGATAGGAAGTGGATAATAAATATGAAAATGAAAAGAAGAAATGCATATTTATAAGATGGATTAAATAATGAAATTAAAATGGATGTTGAAGTGTTATTTGAATGTTGGGTTTAGAAATTAGGATAATAATGGTTTATGATGGCTTTGATATTTGATGAGAAAAACTAAAAGATAATAAAAATGGATATTGTAATGAAATGATTAAAAATGGAATTGGATTTTTTAATTGGACA
The DNA here is from genome assembly GCA_022829125.1 of Lathyrus tuberosus. Classification (NCBI taxonomy): domain Eukaryota; kingdom Viridiplantae; phylum Streptophyta; class Magnoliopsida; order Fabales; family Fabaceae; genus Lathyrus; species Lathyrus tuberosus. The sequence continues at coordinate 21,464,374 of JALAZF010000026.1, read as the reverse complement.
AATGGATAGATTTGGATAAGATTTAAAGAAAAAGATTTTTGAACAAAATAAAAATGGATATGGGTTTTGAAATGGTTATTGGAGAATATGAATTTGAAAAGTGGGAATGAATATGGATGAAAAATGATTTAGAATTAAAAATGGAAAAAGATAATAATGGAGAATGGGTAATTATGGACATAAAAAATGAAGTGGATTTTTATGGATATGGATAAATAATTTTGAAGTGGACATGGATTAAAAGTTTGGATTGAAAATGGTTTGGAAAAAAAAAAAGGATGTACAGAGGTCATTTATGCACAGGTAGGACAAATTTGGGGTATGACAGATGCCCCTATCTAATTGTCTTAAACCCGAGAAAATGAACTGCTGTATGACGTTCATTTTTTGGGTGGAAGTCAATTAGATATAAGAAGACCCCAAAATTTGTCTGACAAAAGTTAAAGTGTAAGAGCTAACAAAATGAGGTAGCGAGGTTCCAACTGAACAAAAATAACTTGAGATCCTTTGGTTAGTCGAAGCAGTCCCTTGTCCATATAAGGTTCCTAGGTGATACCAAAGAAGTATCTCTACGGTAAATTTGCTGAGGAATAGTTGAGCAAGATTCCTGTCGGAGGAAATGTGCTGGCTCTGCGGGGGAAAGCTTACAAGAAACTTTCTAGGATAACCTTTGCTTGGGGAGCACTGACAACAACTGTTGAGGATTGTCATTATCAATTGCACGGTTGAAGAATGACTTACTGGGGAATATAATTCCTTGAGTACATGCTGGGTATCTTTATTTAGAATACTGCCGACTTTAACGGAGGACTGACCAAGATGCTCGCGAACTGATCCTGGATCCTGTTATGCCATGCGGGGATGGAAATGCCATGCATTGCATAATGCACTGAAACACATACTAAGATGCAACTTATGGGGAATCTAAGGCACGTATGATATGATAATGCTTGATATGATTATGTAATGTTATGCTAGCATGCTATGCATATGACGATGCAAATGATTGGGCGCGCTGGGGATAAGTTTCCTTGTCGAGGGTATCACCAGGGATTGGATTTGGTGGTTGCCAAGTGAAATTGGACTTTGGTAATTTTGGTGTTATGAGGATGCCAACGACGGTGGACTTTTACTGGTTGCCAATGAAGACTGGACTCTGGGTCAAACTTCCAGACTAAAACTGGATTGGAGGATAGATTACCAGATGAGAACTGGTGTTTAAACTTGTTGTTTGTCAGACGAGAACTGAATTTTGGATAGCCTACCAAACGAGAATTGGTGAGAAAAAGGTATTCGCCAGACGAGAACTGGGCCTTAAAAGATTTGCCAGACAAGAACTGGACCTTGAATTAGTTTTCCGAACGAGAACTGGGCCTTAAAGTGATTTTCCAGACAAGAACTGGACCTTGAATTGGTTTGCTAGACGAGAACTGGGCCTTTAAAATGATTTTCCAGACGAGAACTGGACCTTAAGATGATTTGCCAGACGAAAACTGGGCCTTAAAATGGATTGCCAGACGAGAACTGGACTTTAAAAAGTTTTGCCAGACGAGAACTGGACCTTGGATTGCCAAGCTAGGTTGGACTTTTGGGTTGCCAAGCTAAGTTGGACTTTTGTGTCAAGTCTTGCGATACCAGGCTTTGAGATGTCAAATCTTGTTGCAAGGTAAGGCTTGAGGTATGATACACATGTTTATGCCATGAGCGAAGCGACATGACTAATGCATATGAGTGATTTATGCCATGATATGAAGGTTTCCAAATATGCCCCAGGAGAGGATAATGGATGGATATGTTCCTACACAGCGAGGTTTCTTGTTAGAAGGAAGGCAAAAGGTTATTTGTGGGGTGATAGCATGATTCCCTGACACTTGTCTTGAACTCAAAGGTCACTTGACGGTGTTCGCTTGAGCAGGTTGAAAGCAACGATGAGATTTGCCCCTGTGTGGCTCATCCTTCCCCAGCCTGGGTCTATGAAGAATTTTTCCTTGACAGGAAATTAGAAATAACTGTACCATGAGATGATCTCGAGATGGCTTGCCCCAAAACTCCAAGTCGTGAAAGGCTTTGCCCTTGAAAGGAAGTTGGAAGCAGATGCCCCATGAGATGGTCTCGAGATGGCTTGCCCCAGAATTCCAAGTCGTGAAAGGCTTTGTCCTTGAAAGGAAGTTGGAAGCAGATGCCCCATGAGATGGTCTCGAGATGGCTTGCCCAGAATTCCAAGTCGTGAAAGGATTCTTCCTTGAAAGGAAGTTGGAAGCAGTTGCCCCATGAGATGGTCTCAAGATGGCTTGCCCCAGAATTCCAAGTCGTGAAAGGATTCTTCCTTGAAAGGAAGTTGGAAGCAGTTGTACCATGAGATAAACTCGAGATGGCTTGCCCCACAACTTCAAGTCATAAAAGGGTCTGTCCTTGAACGGAAAATTCAGAAGCAGGTGTACCATGAGATTACTCGAGATGGCGTGCCTCAGAACAATTGTACCATGAGATGGACTTGAGATGGTTTGTCCCAGAATTCCAAGCCATGAAAGGATTCTTCCTTGATTGACTGGCTCTTGGAGTATTTGGGTTTGAAGTACCCTTGAGGTAGCTTGCCCTAGGATGAGCGTTGTAGCGACTTAACTTGTGTTGATTGAACATTGGAGGGGTTTTCCTTTAATCAAAAGAACCTCTGGGTGGCCTGCCCTTGGTTGGTAGAGTCTTGAGATGATTCACCATGTTCAACCTGATTCCTGAATGATTTGCCCTATAATCAACTAATGCTTTGGGGACTTGCTTTATACTGACTGATTCCATAACCATTGGATGTCAATGCCCCTGTTTATGAGGTGTTGTTAGTTCAAATCAACTTTGTTGAATGATCTAGCTCTCTTTGATTGCTCCTTGTTGGAATTTCCTTGATGTCAAACGCTGACTTGCAGTCAAAATTATTCGTTCACAAATGGTAATTTTAATGCGATGCTCATGCAAGCTTTGAAAATCAGTCATTATTAGAATGATGTGATAGTGTGTGACGGATGGACCATTAGTCCAAACGTGGTGCTGATTTAGCTGGTGTGAAAGATATAGCAAGAATATGACACCAATTCAGAAGATTAGCAAATCTCTAGGAGTCAGTTTACGCAACCTTGCTGTAGTATGCTTTCAGAATAAACCCCGCCTCAATTAGGTCTTTCGAGGGTTGTAACATGGTCTGGTTCACGGTTATAGAAACAAAGGATATAAGGCCCAAGATATGTTTTGTACCCACCCTTTCTTCGTGATGATCTTCAGTCCTACGTTCATTTAAACTGATACACACATTCATCTCGGTAGTGAAGATGAGGATTCGAGATTTCCTTGAAATGGCAGTCACATTAGTTTGCTTTTGTTAAGGATGTTAGTGACCCTTTAATTTGACATGGTGCTCACTGAATCTTATTTTGTTTTTGTTGAGGATTTGGAGACCTCTTTTGCTTTTGATTTTTATTTTGATCCCTAACTTTTGCCTGGACTGATTTTGTTTTTTCAAGTCCATCGGGATTGCCTTGATTTTTGCCTAAGTCTCTTTTTGAGGTGTTCGACTTAGCATGCTTTTTTTTTTACTTTGTCAGAGGATTGTGACTGCCAAGTCATGGGTAATTGATGAACAACCATCATGTTTTTGGATTTTGCTTTTGTGAACTGAGTGCGTAATCAGGTTAACTGAACACTACCCTGCCCCAGGTTGAGTGTAAGGGTTTGAATATCCGAAGGAAACTGCTACTTCTTGGCTCGAAGTGGTTTACTAGGGATTAGCTCCTTATCTCTCCAGTGTTTGGGGATTTGAAACAATGCCTGTACATCCTTGGCAGGATTCCATCCGAAAGCCATCAGGAATTATGGGTACCTTGTTTTCATCATCCTCCCTCCAATCTTTGCTAAACAAAAGTTTGATAAAGAGAGCGGACAAGAAGTATATGGAAGAATTTTGTTGTTTTTATTTTGTATTTTTATAAGTGAAGAAAAATGAGTGTATGCGACATGATTAATTTAGAAAACGCATGATCACATCATTTATATTACCATTCACAACAACAATATTAAAAAACAAGTAGCATTTAACATAACACAATTACAAATGCAAATTATAAAAATGTCCAAGGATTGTCAGCTCTGAGGACGTCTTCATATCTTAACCACTAGCTCGAGAAGATGCCTCTTGGAATCCTCAAACTCATTTGGGCGAGATGCTAATACGCACAATCAAATTCCCTTCTTGAAAGGATATGCACTTCTTGTCAATCAAGTGTTGCACCTTGGCTTGGAAAGCTTCACAATCTTCAGTTGAATGCCCCATTGATCCAGCGTGATAGCCACAATGCGCATTAGGATCGTACCCAGGAGGGTATGGTTCTGGCACCGACTTGAGAGACTTGGGCTCCACCAATGAATTTCGAATCAAATATGGCAGAAGCTGGGTGTAGGACATAGAAATTGGATCAAAATGAGCATTCCTTCTTTCTAAATTGTTGCGAGGCCTATGCTCATTTTGGCGTTGATTTTGATGTCCTCGGTCATGAGCTCGTTGATTTGTATGAGGAACAACCCAAGGTTTCTGGTATGACGTCCTAGGCACTGTTGGTTGCCCTTTTGGGACCCAGAGGTTGATGTCATCATCGTCATTAGAATCAACGGGATGCTTTCCAAAGTCTTTTTTCAAAGGCTATTCACAAAATACAACCCTTTTGGACTTCTCCTCCAGCTCTTCTCTTGCGGTGGTGACATCCCAGACCATATTTTCAACCCTGTTATCAGAGAATAAAGATGTCTCATCTTTCATAAGCTCGACCTTTTCCTTGTGGTACAAGATTCTGAGTGGTCCATGAAACTCTTGTATTTTCTTTTTGCCAGATCCTTGGGTTAAACCATTCATGCTAAGGTCTTCTTTTCTTGTCAATTTTTGCAACTTGTTTCGAACGCTTTCACACTCTTTGACAGCATGCCCTATGGTTCCAGTGTGGTACTCACACTCTACCCCTGAGTTGTCTTCCTCAAAGACTAGATGTTTCTTGTTAATAAGCTCTTGAACTTTATTCTTGAATGACCAACAGTCTTCAATAAAGTGCCCCCTCGCTCCTTTATGGTATTCACACTGTGCATTATGATCATATCCAGGTGGAGAAGGGTTACGAGCCGGTCCAAGGGAGGTGAGTGCCACCATTGAACTCTGAATCAGGTATGATAGCAGTTGTCCACATGGTATAGGAATAGGGTCAAGAATAGGGCACAACTTAGACTTCTTATGGCCTCTCTGATTTAGATTCTCATGCCCTTGGGACAGAATGAGTGCTGACCACTGATTCTGAGGCTGTGGAAGGATTGGTCGGGGACAAAACCTAGGAGGAACAACACACAATGGATTATTCACTATAGCTTGTGGAGTAGAAGAAACTGTGGGAGTAATACTCCTAGATATTGTGCCTTCTTGAAACTTTTTCTTTCTTCTCCCCATAGTTGTTAAAGCTTCTGGAATCTGCTCCGTCTTGCCTTTCGTGTTGTTCATGCCTTTTCTCCACTCAACTTGATTCTACTTCAAGTGTTCCATGGTTATCCCAGAGCTACCTCGAGTCCAATACGTGTGTCGGGAAATCAACTGCGGTTATGGACAAAGGATCGGATGAGTTTTGGTTGGAAGGGTATGCCATGCAAATGAGATGTAAATGCAATGATATGCAAACAAATGCAATGCAGACAGATTCAGGATCCCGGATATGACAAGTAACTTCCCAACCCTCATAACAGGTAGGCTTTATAAGGATAGTTCTAAATTCTTTACCCATAAACCCACTCACAGGATAGCTCCTACGTTGATGGATAAGGTTCCATAGGATTACGGACACTAATTGCATCAACACCACGCAACCGACTAGCTGCATTGTGACGGGGATACGAAAATGTCTCTCATGAGTGTAGTCTTCATCAAGAAGCGAGTCCTCGGAGACTAACACTAATGACCACCAAGATAGAAACTGGTGCTAAGAGTGGTTCCTAGAGTCACAGACCCTTCATGAATCAAGTCGTGCGATATGCTAGCTACATTATAACAAGATCTACGAAAAGGTCTACTCTAGGGGAAGCTTTCATGCTAGGCACACAAGGAGCGAGTCCTTGGGGACTAACACTAATTACTTCCAGAATCTAAACTACGTGTTCTCTCTTATTTTTCCAAGACTCGGGTATGGAGCCTTACTTGTGATATCATCCCAAGATCCAACAGACAAGTATGATAAACAACATATAATAAAGAGAAAGCAACACAAAGCAAATAAAGAAGTAATAAGAGAAAACAAACAAGAAGAAATTAAACAAGTGAAGCTAACACTCTCGAATCGAATCAAGTTAGGCTTGACTCTCTCTAGCATAGGGTAATTTGTTTCCCCAGCAGAGTCGTCATCTGTCGTACCTCGAAAAATACGATCCTCGCGATGGACGCGGAAAAAAACTGTTCGAAACAGAGTCGCCACCGAACTTTATTCATTCCAAGGAAGGAATAGGAAAATATCGATAAAACCTTTTAAAGGATAAGAAAATGGTCATCGCAACCAAATTCGGGTTCGGGAGTCGGTTACGCAAGAGGGAAGGTATTAGCACCCTCTACGTCCGTTGTACTCAACGGGAACCTCTTGATTCGATTCGGGAGATAAGTTAGCTTGGTTTGTTTGTTTTCTTCTAAGGTAGATAGGATTTGTTTTCTAAGGGGAAAATGGATGGTTTTTTATTAGTGTGCTCGCCAAGGATTAGAACCCTTGTGCCTACGTATTCCCTCGTGCAATGGAAAAGTCAGAGCATTCGTAGTTCTTGGGACTACGGTTTGTTGGTTTGTGTTTTTTAAATGAACGAGTGTTTAATTCGCATTCTAACTGCTAAACGTTGGCTTGTCTGCTCGTCAAGGGAGGCTGAAACACTAGTTCATATGCGCGGAAGAATGAACTATACAACTTTCTTTTTGTGAAAAGTTGTTTGATTTGGATTAAGTGTGTTAAGATTTGATTGAAAAAAAAGAGTTTGATGTGCATATGTTTTAGGGTTTCGATCGCACGGAGGCGAGAAGAATAAGGTTCGATTTGTTAAGTATTTTGAGGGAGAATGACGATTTTTTGATTAACGAGACGTCGGTCTCGCAACCAATTAATCGGGGCATTACTGAGATGCTAGATCTCAACGACACCTTTTTCATTCTATTAATTGTGAAATCGTGTTTGTTGGACAATGGGCTTTTTATCCATATAATTACGGCAGGTGTTTTAGGGACAAAAGATCGGAACGAACACAACCCGAAGCGTGCGCCTCAAGAGCGTTCGTTCAAGGGCCCAAGAAGTGCTTGACGTCAAGAGTCCACTACTTTCGTAGTTTGATTAAGAAAAATATTTGAATTGATTAGAGTATTTTAATTAGACGTACTTAATCGGATTAGGGTTTGAATGAATTAAAAGTTTTTTAGGAGAATTAAATGTTTTAATAGGATTGAAAGTTTTTAAGTTTAGAAATGGAAGGTTGAAACGAACACAACCCAAGGCGTGCGCCCCAAAAGCGATCGTTCAAGGACCCAAGGAGTGCTAGACCCCAAAAGCCCACTACCTCCATAATTAGTTAGGAAAAGGTTTAGAGATATTAATTGGAAAGACTTTAATTAAGAAAATATTTTAAGTATTTTAACATACATTATGATTTTAATTTTAGTTATGAGAATATTTGTAAAAGATTAAGTAATTGTTTTAAAATTTGAATTATGATTTTTAAGTTAAGAAAATGTTTTAAAGGTTAAGTATTTTAATTAGATTAAGTATTTTAATTTAAAAAAATTGTATTTTTAAGTGTTAAGTGTTTTGGTTAGGATTTGAAAAAGTTTTTTAGAAATGAAAGACGGAACGATCACAACTCAAAGCGTGCGCCCCAAGAGCGGTCGTTCAAGGACCTAAGGAGTGCTAGACCCCAAAAACCCACTACTTCCATAATTAATTAAGAAAAGGTTTGTGTATTAACCTAAGTGGTTTATGATTTAATTTAGTTAAGAAAGTATTTTATGATAATTTCAAAGTTAGAGAAATTGGATTAATTAAAATATTAATTAATAAAAAAATTAATTAACATTAAATAATTTTAATAAAATTAGAAATTAAATTAGTAAATAGATTTTATGATTTTCTGAAAAAAAAAGAAATAATCAAAAGTTTTTTTTTTCTTTTGGTTTTTATACTAAAAGGTGATAATAATAATAAGTTCTAAAAAAAACAAATAAATGGGCCAGGAAAGTTAGTAGAAAGGGGGGTGTGTTTATGAATTTCTCCCAGGCCCATCAGAAGAGACCCACACGCTGGTGGGGGATGGTCCATCGTGGACCCTCAGTCAACTGTTGATCTCAGGCTGAATGGGGAGTGTTGGATCTGTCATGGAGTCAGCCTTGACTCTAGATCTGGTGGCCAGGAAACGCATGCACACGGTAGGGGATCAGGAACAGCGAGGAATCATGATGAAGGGCAGGATCGGTGACACTTGTCACTGGCTCAGTCTGCCACCATCATCAACGTCAACACGTGTGGCAAGAAAAAAAAGAAAAAAAAAAGGGTGAACGGGAATCTGAACTCATTTCTCTATTTCATTTCTCTCTCAAACCCTTACTCTCTCATTCTCTCTGTAAATAAAGGGTCACCGGAGCCGACCTTTTCGTCGGAGAAGACGGTGGCGCGCGGTGGCCGCCGCCGTCTGTTTCCGTCCAACCACCTTAAAACCCAGATACTTCTACATGAACCCCAGCTAAAAACGTATTCTCTATCCAAATCTGAGCTTAATTTTTCACAATTCCTCGCCAATAAACCAAATCGGAACCACCCCCAATCTAAACCCTAACTTCTAAATAGATCCAGAATTAAGTAAAACAGAGCAAGAAGGATAACGCAAGTTATTCAGAGATATCACACAACATACAATCCACCAAGGATAACTCAGATCAGAGGAAATAGAGTTTAAAAGAGTACCTCCTTGAAGAGTCCTTCAAAAAGAGACTTGGAACACACCCGAGTAATCTTCACCTTTCTCCTTTCTAGACCTTAATCTTTCTTCTTCATCTTCAATTTCTTATTCTGATTTGTGTGTTCTGGTTGTATGGGTTTCGATTTAGAGTTGTGAATAGAAGTTATGTGAAGGAGCGGTGAGTTGTGGCTGATTGTGTTTGCAAATGGGTTTAATGGTTTACTGAGTTATTTGGAAAGTGGAAGAGGAAATGGTTCAGTGAGGTTGCGTTGACGACAGGTGTGGATAAGGGTTGGATACGGGATTTGAGGTTCGAAAGTGGAATAAGGGTGGTTATTAAACGGGTTGATGAATGGTTGTTGTGTCCAGAAGATGAACAAGGTGGAGGCAGATTTGAAGATGTAAAAGATGTTGTTGTTGCTACGGTTATGGCAGTGTTGGTGAATGAGTATGGTGAACAAAGAGAGAGTGGTATGTGGAAAGGGCGGACGAAGATGGTGGTACCTCTGAGAAATCGCGTCTCTATCTTTGGAATTATGACCATGTGCTTTCAAAATAGAAATGAGTTTGCAATGTGTTTGGGGTTTATGGATCCTGAAGATTCTTGTTTGTGCTTCGTGGCTTTAATGGTGTTATGTGGAGGTGCGGTTGTTGTTCTGAGATTTGAGGATGTACATGGTGTAAGGGGCGAATGAAATATGGCTAGAAATGTGTTATTGAGTAGGGTGGTTATTTTGTTAATGAAATGGTGGATGTTTATTTTGTGAGGTGAACAAGGTTCACATATTATGTGGTTGGAGGTGAGTAGATGTGAGTTCATGTGCAGTTGTTATGAAGGTGGATTCTTTTTGCCAAGAACTTCTTGTGTTCTCCCCCCTTGATCTGTTAAAGCTCTGTCTTTATATAACATGAAGAACTAGGGTTTTTGGTTTAAAGCTTGCTGAAGAATCTTCTTGTTATGGTATGTCTGAAATTACTTTCTCGAATTCAAAAGCTCATCTTGCCAAACTGTGAAAACTTCTCTGTTGTGCTTCTCTGCTACTGTCTACATTTGCTGAATTTTGTTTGTTTGTGTTTGTTTTGTAGAGAATTTTGGAATTTTGCAGGTAATGTTGGTTTGGCAGAAAGTTGGTGCGTGTCGCAGGCTATGTATGCAGAAGCAGAGGTTTTGTTTAGTGTTGCAGGATGAGCAGTGATGTGTAGCAGTGGTATGGTCTGTTCATAGCAGCATAACAGCATGTCGTATGGTTTTGTAGACTATTGTGTGTGAACATGTAAGCTTGTTGTGTGAGATGCTTGGTGGGGTCATGGTTTATGTGAGGGATGGGGTTGTACGATTTGGGTGATGGCTAGTGGTGTGAGGACAAAGTCTTGTATTATATTGGTTTTGTATAGTTTCTCACGACTTGTTATTTTATGTAGCAGCTTGGAATTTTATCAAGTGGCTGATAAGAGTTTTTGGAATTTGATGCTTAGTTATTTGGGTTGTGGGCTTAGGAAATAGTGAAGGAGAAGAAAATAGACATGTACAAAAGTGATGGTGAATTGTAACAAATGAACTTTAAACTATTTTTTGCAATTATTTTCTTGTAATGTACTTTTTGTTTTGCATTATGGTTTGTAATAAAAAACGAATTTTGGATAAAGATGATTTAATGTGAATTTAGAAATGGATTTGAATTTAGAAATGTGGTCATAGCTTAAGATAGGAAGTGGATAATAAATATGAAAATGAAAAGAAGAAATGCATATTTATAAGATGGATTGAATAATGAAATTAAAATGGATGTTGAAGTGTTATTTGAATTTTGGGTTTGGAAATTAGGATAATAATGGTTTATGATGGCTTTGATATTTGATGAGAAAAACTAAAAGATAATAAAAATGGATATTGTAATGAAATGATTACAAATGGGATTGGATTTTTGAATTGGACAAATGGATAGATTTGGATAAGATTTAAAGAAAAAGATTTTTGAACAAAATAAAAATGGATATGGGTTTTGAAATGGTTATTGGAGAATATGAATTTGAAAAGTGGGAATGAATATGGATGAAAAATGGTTTAGAATTAAAAATGGAAAAAGATAATAATGGAGAATGGGTAATTATGGACATTAAAAATGAAGTGGATTTTTATGGATATGGATAAATAATTTTGAAGTGGACATGGATTAAAAGTTTGGATTGAAAATGGTTTGGAAAAAAAAGGATGTACAGAGGTCATTTATGCACAGGTAGGACAAATTTGGGGTATGACAGCAAGGCGCTGCAGGATCGGAACTTAGATACCAGCATATTAAAAAGGTGGCCCTGGCCCTTATCAATGTTGCGAGGAGACTGAGGCACTACTTCCTGGTCCACACGATTGTGGTGCGCAAAGACCAGCCCGTGAGGCGACTGATGGGCCGTTCAGACATGGCCGAAAGAATGCTTAAATGGTCGCTGGAACTGTCCGAGTTCAACATCCAATATGAGAGCAGAAAAGCCCTCAAGGCTCAGGCGCTGGCCGACTTCGTCGCGGAGATGACTTTGCCCGACTCCCCCACTTGCGGGGCTCGCAGGTAGACAATCTTCGTCGATGGAGCATCCAACTCGGCAGGGAGCGGGGCAGGCATCATCCTGGAAAATGAGGAAGGTATCCTCGTCGAAGTCTCGCTTACCCTATCTTTCCCCACTTCAAACAATTAGTTCGAGTATGAGGCCTTCCTCGCAGGCATGTGCCTCGCCGAAGATCTGGGAGCCGAGGAAGTCGTTATCTGCACAGATTCTCAACTTGTGGGCCTCCATGTCCAGGGAGAGTACCAGGCCAAGAACGACAACCTATCCGAATACTTGACCCTGGTCAAGGAAAAGATGACGAAGTTAGCGTCAGTGGAGGTAAAGCATGTTCCCCGCGAACACAACGTCCGGGCGGATGTCCTGTCAAAACTAGCAAGCACGAAAAAGAAGGGAGGAAACAAATCTGTTATCCAGGAAGTACTTTTTCGGTCCAGCATCGAGAAAGCCTCCACAACCCTTAACGTGCACGTCATTGGCGACAACAACTGTTGGATAACCCCGATCTACAACTACCTCGCCAAGGGCGAACTACCGTCCGACCCAAAAGAAGTCAGCGTAGTCAAACACAGGGCATGCTCCTATGTTCTGGTCGAAAATAAGCTCTACAGGTGAGGGTTATCCATTCCCCTCCTCAAATGCGTCGAGGAAGAGATGTCCGCCCACGTTCTGCGCGAGATCCACAAAGGAATCAACTCCTAACATCTAGGAGGAAGATCCCTCTCCAAGAAGACCCTACGACCAGGGTATTAATGGCCAACCATGCAGCAGGACACAAAGGAGCATGTGAAGAAATGCAACAAATGCCAACGACACGGGGACGTGCACTTGGCACCGCCCAATGAGCTCAAAGTAATGTCCTTCCCGTGGTCCTTCGCATGGTGGGGCCTGGATATCCTAGGACCATTTGTCGTAGGATCAAATCAAAATAAGTACCTGATAGTAGGCGTGGACTACTTTACGAAGTGGATAGAAGCAGAGGCTCTGGCCAAAAGAACGGCCCACAACATACTCCGCTTTTACAAGCGAAACATCCTTGCTTGTTTCGGCATCCCTCAAGCGATCGTCACCGATAACGGGACACAGTTCATGAACAAAAAATTTCAAGAGTTCGTCGCCTAACTAGGCACAAAACAACACTTCGCGTCTGTCGAGCATCCCCAGACGAACGGGCAAGTCGAGGCAGAGAACAGGGTGATCTTGCGAGGTCTCAAACGGAGACTAGACGAAACTAAGAAACAATGGGTCGAGGAGCTGCCCAACATGCTCTGGGCCTACCGAACTACGCCTCACTCTTCGATCGGGGAAACCCCTTTCCGTTTAGCATATGAGAATAAGGCAGTGATTCCCATTGAGATACATGTACCCTCCAGGCGGACTGAAGCCCCCCTAGACGAGGAGAGTAAGAGCGGGCACTACGAGAGGAACTCGATCTCATCGAAGAGGTCCGATCGGGAGCAGCCCTCCGCGAGGCCTCGTTGAAACAAAAAATCGCAATTAGGCATAACGCCAAAGTTATACGACGAGAGTTCCAAGTAGGCATTCTCGTCCTAAGAAGAAATCACAAAGATTCTCGAGATGGCAAGCTCGCTGCTAACTAGGAAGGGCCCTATCATGTTCGAGCAAATACAGAAAATGTGGCCTACTACCTAGAACACTTTAACGGGGAAGAACTCGCTCGACCGTGGAAAGTCAAAAAGCTAAAACAATATTATAGATAATACCTTAACTGTCGGCATGCTCCGTCGACACGATGAGCGTAACGTACCGACCATAAGTATGCGCCCAGGTACAAGCGCTGCATGCCAAAATAAATCGAGGCAAGCTTTTGCTTAGGAACGAGCAAGACCCATGTCCGACAGCGGTCCCCCGACCGAGCCTGCCGTCTTCCAAGTACCACGACAGGCAGAACACCCAGCTCGCGATGGGAAGTTCACGCCGCGAACTCATGCCACAAACGCGAGCTGAGCTCCACCGTTATGCCCGGAAGCTACCCAGGCCTTTCGATCAGTTCCCCTCACTGTCGAACACAACTTGTCGAGTAAACCCCAAGACCTCAAATTCATTTACTAAAGCAACCCTTACAACAGGCACGCATATCGAGCAGTGTTTAGACACTTAGCAAAAATAAAGCAGAGTAAAAACATGCTTGAAAACAAATCATACATAACAGACCACATTATCCGAAAACAAACATTACAATAAGAACGACCACAAGGACCACAATTGTACTTGTTACATTACAAAGGGGCTAAGCCCCATACAAAAAAATAAATTAAAAAAAACACGGCACGCAGGCCGGTAGTACGACTGAAAGGAAAATCACTCGGCCGTCGGCTGAGGCTCTTCACGGGTGGGTTATGCCCGTTCCTCGCTGAATTGAAGAAAGTCGTGGATGATGATTTTGCCGTCCACCACACTGTGGAGGAACCCGGTCTCCTCGGTGGACAGTTCAACCCTGGGGTTCACGATCCTCAGCTGCTCCACAGTGTTGTTGAAGGCATCCTCAACGATACCCACACAGTCATCCTCCTCCTAGGAAATACGGGTAACCAGCTCAGCTCGAGTCTTTAGACTCTTCACCTCCTCGCTTTCGTCCTCAGCGGAAGTAGAGGCGGTCTTCAACTCCTCAACCAGGTCCTCCGCGGCTTTCTTCTACGTGGCCAGGGTATCCTTCTCCCCGTTGACCTTGGCCAGCTCATCCTTGTAGTCCTTCACCGCCTCGTCGATGGACATGGCCTGCTCCTCTTGGGACTTCTTCAACTTCTATTCCAAGACCGCATTCGCAGCCTGGGCCTTCTTCAGCTCGGATTCATGGAGGACACCCTCCTCGGTGTAAACCACCGCCATTTCTAGGACCCTTATCAGGGCAGCAACATCTTGAGCCATCATCGTCCTCTTGCTCGGACGATCCGTCTCCTCGAGCTTCAGAGGCTCTGCCCGAGGAAGTGCCAGAGAGGAGCCTTCGAAGAATTTCCTGTTGTGAAGGCACGAGGGCAACTCAAATATACTATTTTCCCCCTCGTTGGTAAGGTCTATGATCTCGCCCGTCCATAAGCGCTTGGGCTTTGACGTTACTGGCACAGGGGATGTCTGGGCGGTCGATGAGGCGGACAAGGAGGTCCCCGACCCCGTTTGCGGATGAGGCACTCGTTGGCTGAGGCGGCTCTTCTCGATCGTTTGGCCCCCTTGAGCTTTGCATGGACGCTCTTTACCATTCATTCCTGTGTAGAATAGATGTTAGCTGCAAAACAACGAGCACGTTAGTAAACGAGGAAAACAACGATCCAAACAAACTAAAAAAAATAAAGGGCTACCCAGCAATTCTAGAGCCTTCTCACGAGTGCTGCACTTGAGGAGCTTCTTCGTATTAATAAAACGGTTCTCCACCTTAGGCCCCCCATCTTCTTCATAAATTGGGGCCCCGCTCCTGGTCACGCACTGAGCAGGGGTGAAGCCGTTGACAAAGCCCACCAGTTTCTCGTAGCTGACCTTATCATCCTCGACCAGTAAGTTCAGACTGGCGAGATAGTCATCAGTCCCCCGGACGAAATGGTTCCCACTCCAGCAGAAGGGGAACCTCAGCAACCTCTGCCCTTCCACTTTGCCCTCCTCGTCGACAAGGGCTTCCCTGTTCTCATCTGTCAAAACCTCCCAGATGAACTGGAGTATGTGGCCCTCTCCTACACGGGCTCGATGATGTAGAACCTCTCCTTGAAAGTCCAGATGAACTTAGAGAAATGCTTGAATAACTTCCTCCTCTGTTTCAGGGAGACCCATCTGAATTGCCTCCCCGAAACTTGGCGCTAAAGATAGAAGATGGTAAATAACAGGGGAAAAGTAGCTCCAATCTGCAAGTATTCGCACGTCAGCTCGAATGCCTCCATGAAAGAAATCAAGTTCGGATGGAGTTGTGAGGGTGCCAGATCCAAATGCCCGAAGACTGCCACCTGAAATTCCGTAAACGACAGCGTCAACCCTATGTCTTTAAAGACATACTCGTACATGAGGAACCTCTCCCCGTAATCCGAGCAAATCCGATCGTTCTCTCTGGGAAAATGAACCTTCCAGTCTCCCTCAGCCCCCACCGTCGTGAAGGCATCTCGAGTATATGTAGAAAAAAGGGAGGCATTCTCCCGAGGCTTAGCGACGACCCACTCGTCCGCATTACTACTTGGAGGGGACGCCTCGCTGACAGTCCGAAAAACAAAAGTATCTTCAGTATCACTGTCGTCCGAGGAGCTCTCCTCGGATAAATCTCTCATAACTTCGTCCTCAGCTTCGCGAGACATATTTTTTACCTGAAAAGTAGAGGACAAAAGTGAATTCGATGAAAAAGTCAAATCCACCCTTCCACTGCTAGTCAAGTGAAAGGGCACGCGAAGGCCCGAGGACAACGTCCCCGACCTAAGCCCTACTCAAATGACACAACAACAACGCGAGGAGACGCCCAGGGCAATCCCTCTACCCCGCGCGGGGAGACCCTCCCCGGTGTGTTACCCAGAACTTCCGTTGGAGATCCACCGGAAAATTCATAAGTACACCGGAAAATTCATGGATTCCACCGGCGACGAACTCATCCGTTGTCGCAATGGTGCCAAAATCAACTAAAAAGCCTAAGTTTCTAAGGCTCCGGTGACGCCATCAACGGCGGAAGATGGCCTAACCACCACCAGACACCAACAATCACCGAAAACGGCCCCTACACTACGTAGTTTTGTCCTAACCACATGCATACTAAAGAAACAGAAATTGAAAAACCTAAAACAGAGAACAGTTCAGACAACTTACGTGGTCGAGGAAGAAAGTTAGGGGGTCGAAAAGCTCTGGTCGGTGCCTGTACGGTGGTTGAACGACAGCAAATGATGGAATGCGGAAACAAAGAGCAAGAGAAGAGAGAGAAACGAAAAATGTAAATGAGCAGGTTCTCCCTTTATTTATAGACAGTCTAAGGGCACGTACTCAAGCACGCGCGGCGTAGGAGCATCATCATGACCCTAGCCTAGCCATCATTACGCATTAAATGCGGCACGTGGCTCAAGGCATGCGTGGCACTCCATCCTTCAAATCACATCAACCGTTAGGCTCCCCGCAAGCCGGGCACGTCAGCCAACGTTATAGGTCCCCCGAGCACAAACTCCCTCGGACACTGCGGAACAACCTCATCTCAGCAACGGGCAACGACCATGTCTGTTCCTCCCCGTGACTACGAGCTTCCCTTAAGTCATCACTCCCATGCTTAGGAGCAACGACTTGGGGGGCTCCTATTCCGGACTGGCCCAATGGCTAGGCATGACCCAATCCATTTCTGCTACCAAAACGACCCAATTGCCTAAGTCCAGCCAATTTAGGGCAGAGGGAAGCATTTACCTTTCTGCCCCTCTACTGGGGAAGGCTGGTCGGTTGACCTCCAGGGTCAGCTGCCGCTCCTCAGCATTTCCTGCCCTTCACGCACGGTTCCACCACGCAGAAACAGTCACGACGCCTGTGCCCGCGACTACACCTCTGCCCGTGGCAACAACTAGTTTTGGGCACCTTTGCCCGTCCCAACGACTAGTTTCTGGCAGTTGCCTATTCTTTGGGAACAAATATCTCGCCCCAAAAATAGGGACCAATGACCAAGCGCTGGGGGCATTATAAAAATCCTCTCATTTGAAAGGGTCAGGTATTCTAAATCATCCTAAGACACATACTTTGTACTTGTCTTCTTATCTCCCGATCCTTACTTTAGCATCAGAGTGTCTTGCAGGTACAACCCCCTCCCGATCTTTCAAACCCAGCATCACAGACGTTGTCTCTGTCCCACTTCAGATTCTGATCAGCCGGTAAGATCAGTTGGATAGCATGAAGCTCATCTAAGACCGTGCTCGAGTAGTAATTTTTGAGCTTATATTATAATATGATTTTTTTAGCCCAACCTTAAAAAACTCAAAGCCCGTTTAGAGTCGGATAACACATTTTGACAACCCTAATTAATTAAGAGATACTAGTCCTCAATTTTTTTTTTTTAAATGAAAAAAAAAAACAAAAAAAACAAACCCAAAAAATAGCATATATAAATTGTTTTAGGAACAAAAACACTATAAAAAAACCTATAAAAACTAGGAAAGTAGTAAGACCGTAAAAGAATCTACCGAAGGCGTTGCGACTCCGCTGTTGTTGTGTAACTCGTGTTCCATTTCTCATATTCTGAAACAGAATGAGTGAGTCAAAGCAAGAAGAAGACACTGTTGTAGCTTCAGTTCACTCCACCGTCTTCAAAGAATCAGAAAATCTCCATGGAAAATGTCTTCAAATCGAGGGTTACGATTTCAACCGCGGCGTTGATTATCAAAACCTTCTCAAATCCATGCTCACTACTGGGTTTCAAGCTTCCAATCTCGGTGATGCAATTCAAGTCGTTAATCAAATGGTTCTTTTCTAAACTATCCCGTCTCTTTGTTTTTCCTATTTTTCTCACTTTTTGCTTATAAAGTTTTTGTCTTTATGTTTTTTGGAACATGGGGTTGAAGCTACATTGGAGGCTGGTTGAAGAACCTATTGCTGAGGATTGTAGTGACGAAGAGAGGGATTTGGAGTACCGGAAATCTGTTGATTGTAAAGTGTTTTTGGGTTTCACTTCTAATCTTATTTCTTCTGGTGTTAGAGATGTTGTGAGATACCTTTGTCAGCATCACATGGTCAGTGTGTTTTGTTTTTTATTTTTCAAGTAAAGAATTTCTCATTGACTCATATTCATTCTCATTAAGAATTTTTCTGGTTTTATAAAAAGTTCTTAGCATCTAAGGTTCCAGGAAGTTGATTTATGTTAGGTATAATGATAGGTTTTGTTTATCAGAATTAGGATAATGTACATTTAGGATATAGACAGTTTTGACAATTGGTTAGTTTTAGGTTAGGATTCAGATATTAGGGCAGGTAATGCATTTTAGCCTATTTGATACTCTAATATCTAAAGATTTGAATTTGTGGATGCAGTGTGGTTCTCCTTGAAGAAGGAAAAACTTGATTGCTATTAGATGATCTCAAAGGGGTTGATATGTTCAAGTTACATGTTCAAACTTTGATGTTGAACGCTGAACTTATGCAGTATTAAATTGGGGGGTTAGTTCGGTTGTGAAAATGGTTGCCTTAGTGTGCAAAGAGTTGAAGTTTCTGAGTTTTGCTGTCTGCATTCATGTTGTATTTTGCTGTGTTTACTCAATGATTTGAGACTGTTGCTAAGCTAAATTTGAATTTTGTATATGTTGCTTGTCGCTTAGGGAAAAAGAAAGATTTGCTTAACCAATTCAGATGTTTCTTTCCCACAGATTTTCATACTATGGATGGACTCCCATGCTGTATGATGGAACTATAAATTTTTTTATTCTTAATATGTTTTGTGTGTTTGTGTAGAAATATGTTAAACAAGAGTATGCATATGAGCTAGTATATACATGTATATAGGTATTGGTGATGGTTCGTAATTAGCTTAGGTGTAACACCAAATATATTCGGTTGACCATGAAAAGATTGTACTGAGAGATTTCCTATTGCAATATCCTTTTACTAAAAGTGTTTTTTTTTATTATTGAGAATGACATGGTAGTCATGTTATTAATTTTTTTGCACTCACTCTACAGGTTCATGTAGTTGTTACAACTACAGGTGGCATTGAAGAGGATCTTATAAAGTGCCTTGCACCAACATATAAAGGAGATTTTTCTTTGCCTGGAGCTTATCTGCGTTCAAAAGGACTGAATAGAATCGGTAATTTATTGGTCCCTAATGACAATTATTGCAAATTCGAGGACTGGATTATTCCTATTTTTGATCAAATGGTGAAGGAACAAAATGATGAGGTATTTTATTTTTGTGCTTTTCCTGTGTTACAAAAATAATTTGGTTCAGTTTTTGCGTAGATATTCAAATCTGGACTTTTTCTGATCCGGAAGACCCTGGTAACCTGTAGTTAACCGGTTTGACTTATTTAAAAAAATTGTGAAAAAATTATTTTCAAATGACCTATGGTTAATGCTTGGATGTGTGTGGTATCTGTACATACTATTAGACTAAAGTGTGGTTGCAAGCGAAGATAAATGGAGGAAAATAGCTGCTGCAGGTTGGTTGGTGTCACCGATTTAGTTGTTTTATAAATATCGGTACATAAACTTTTCGTTACGGGGAAGGAGTTAGTGGACTAGCGGTAGTCTGGTAGATTTGGTCTTGGTATTTTGACTGCAGCAGGGAAGAATATAACATAGTAACATAATAACTAATAAGTATATTTTGAGTGACAATAGTAGGAATCATTCTAAAATTGATTCCAATAACACTAGTACTGAGGAGAGATCAAACTAATGTTGTATGGCGTGTAGCAGTGGGAATTATTATCTGAAAATTGATGACGCAGAAGAGAGGTATTTGTATAGTATAATTGGTAATTGGTATGGAAATGTTTTATACATTATGTACTTGTTGAGGTATGGTTTGTAATATTTGGCTTAGACATTATGTAGTTGTAGAATACATTTACTCTGCTTTCACTTGAAACTCTTTCGCCTGTTGCTTCATTTTTTATTTTTTTGGGCAGAATGTGCTGTGGACACCATCCAAGTTAATAGCTCGATTGGGAAAAGAAATTAATAATGAAAGCTCCTACCTTTACTGGGCATACAAGGCAAGAACGAAATCAAGCTTAGATTTTCAGCAAAACACGTTTTCTACTTCATTTCTGAATCAATTATTTACAAGAGTTTCTTTTTCCATCATTACTGTTGATTTCCTACATATCCTTTATTGTGTTTCATTCAAAATGCAACATGGTTATTTGTGTTGTTGATTTTCTTATTTATTAATTTGAATGTTAGAAAGTTGTACATTGTATAATATTACTGACAAGTTCTTTGGTGTTTTACAGAACAACATTCCGGTTTATTGTCCAGGACTAACCGATGGCTCATTGGGTGACATGCTGTACTTCCATTCCTTCCACA
This sequence comes from Lathyrus tuberosus, assembly GCA_022829125.1. Lineage (NCBI taxonomy): Eukaryota > Viridiplantae > Streptophyta > Magnoliopsida > Fabales > Fabaceae > Lathyrus > Lathyrus tuberosus. The sequence goes on along the minus strand of JALAZF010000026.1, from coordinate 21,443,849 downwards.
ACCCTGGTCTGATTGTGGACATAGTACAAGATATAAGGGCCATGAATGGTGAAGCCGTTCATGCAAATCCTAGGAAGACAGGCATGATTATTTTAGGAGGCGGCCTTCCAAAGCACCACATTTGCAATGCCAATATGATGCGCAATGGTGCAGACTATGCAGTTTTTATTAACACTGCACAAGAATTTGATGGGAGTGACTCTGGAGCTCGTCCAGATGAGGCTGTTTCATGGGGGAAAATACGAGGATCTGCTAAAACCGTTAAGGTACATTGTGATGCAACGATAGCATTCCCTCTGTTGGTTGCTGAAACATTTGCTTCGAGAACAAAACCTCAACATTGATGAAGGTTTACTACTTTAAAAGAGAAACAAAGAGAGAAAAATGGAGAAGATCCAATACTGTGTTTGAGAATCTTGATAGACCGTTTTGCCACCGGTATTTAACTTGATCGGGTATTATTATTCTTTAAGGTCCACTTAGCAGGCATTTTTAGCATTGAGAGAGTCATGAATTGTAGATGTACAAATGTGTAATGATAATTAAATTTTTTGGAGCTGTGTTTTCTTAGTTTTGAGGTGTTGAATGTACACAAAAACATAGGTTTACTTGATAATCCAATTTCTGTGCAACTTTAATGTTTAAGAAAATCAGAGACATTGCAAGTTCATACTACAATCTAGCTAGCTAATTATGATTTCATTTCATATATACTACATAGAACACGTGGATACCATTTCATGTTTGTTAGAAACAGATTCAAGAAGCTAATAATATAACTTCAAAAAGTAAACACCTACATCTCATACACACATTTGAGATACATTTGAGATTCTTCCAATATCATGGTAACACATTACGATTCTGCCAAAACTACGACAATAATAGGAGCAGATATGCTAAGAAATAAGGTCATGCAAGGAAGGTTGGTAGGAAATAAGAAAGAAAAGCAACAAAAGAACAAAGGCAACACCCCAAGGAGAGCCACCAGCTCTATGGATAGCACTTGGTTCAGATCCTGGTATGGGAAAGTTCAACTGGCTACCAGTGGAGAGCCAATGAACAATGATGATTAAAAGCAGTGGAGAAATTACCAACAAACGCTGCAGCAGCTCTGAAGCAGTAGCCATTATTGCATCATAGATTAAGTAACCAAGAATTCCACAAATGAGGGTAATGGATATCATCAAAAGCCAATGTTCTGTGAAGGTGAAACCAGAACCTGATGACCTTTTTGCTACTGAATAAGCCATGGGATTGGAGAGAGTAATGCGTGACTGAGAAGTGGCTCAGAAAATAAAGCATAGAGAGAGGGGACTTATTATGGAGAAAACTTGGTTTGGTACAATATAGGTAGCTGTCAATTTTTTTACAGTATTTCATAAATTTTGAGTAATTGTTTATGACATCAACAGATACAATACAATAATGTGTTTCTTTCTACTTTTTTGGGGGATGGGTGGATTCCTGGGTGATGGGGCAAATCATATACATCTCTCATTTTCATATACGTGTGTTACGTGTGTTACTAAATCAATGTGGTCCTAGATTCTTTTTATGCTTTATGCATATAGTAATGCCAAGGGTATCAGAGTTCATGTTATGATGACATACTAGTACTTGTAAGTTTTTGAAATATGAAAATAATCATGATCCCTCAATTTCATTCACCTCATGTAATTAAGTTAACAGTTTGTAGAAAGTTTAGATAAAAAACTAAGAGGGTCTTTAAGCTTAAGATTTTGACTTGTATTGCATTTTGATATAGAGACTATAGGGGAATATAATTAACAAAGAGTTTATGTGTATGTATAACGATATTTCCCAAATGAATGCATGTGATTGTGAATAAAATTACTCTGGTGAATATGCACCACATACCAAATAGTACACCATTGAAAATGATGCAAACAAATTAGATAATTGACCATGAGTTTAGGGTGCAATTGAATGAGTTTATAGATAATGTTTTCATTGATTACTTTTTTTCATCGTTAAAACATCCCATTTAATTGATGTAAAAAAATCCATCTAATTGTTATAAGCTTTCAATAGGGTGACAAACAGACGTGTCCGTCCCGTTTAGACCCGTTCCGCAAAAGTCTACAAAAAAATAGAGAGCCGGTTATACTTGAGTATGCAGACCTAAAACCTCGATCCGTCCCGCAAAAAAGTAAGGGCGATGCGGAAAAAGCGCGCAGACAATGCATCTTTTAAACCTAAAAATGCAAAATCTTATGTAAATGCTAGTCCCCACAAAAGCTTATGTAAATGCACTAAAGTGCGGGAAAAACCCGGGCTTATGTAAGCTTTTCCACTCCGCCCCGCCCCATTTTCTTTGCGGACTTTTGTAGGCATGAACATTTACATAAGCTTTTGCATTTTTAGGCTTAAAAGGTGTAGTGTCCGCGGGCTTTCTCCGCCATGCCCTCACTTTTTTGCGGGACGACTCTAGATTTTAGGCTCGCATCCTCAATTATGACTGCCCCGCCTCGTCCCATTTTTTTGTGGACTTTTGCAGGACAGGTTTAAATGGGACGGGTATTGATCGTTTGCCACCTCTATGTAATTGTATCTTAGACCACTAAAACCCCATATTTTCATGGTTGGTTCAATGATAAGATCCTTTAAGTAAAGTTATTTTTTTAGGACAATTTTTTTTAGTTGAATCACCACTATTCATGTTTTGATTTAACAATCTGACTTTTATCGAATATCAATCTTCATCTTTCAATCCATCAATTGATATCGATATCTGATATTATCTTTATGAGACATTCGCTAAAAGCTTAAAAGTCAAAAGATTCACTAAAATTCTCATGAAAAAGTATGGTACTAAGTTTTATGTTGAACCCGTCATTAGAAAATCCTCCTAATGCTAGAATTATAAGGATCTACTCGCACTGGAAATCTAAATTTATTGATGGCCTTCCCTACCTTTTTTTCTGAGAAAGTGAGACATTTTCTAAGACAAAAGAATGATGGGATAAATACTAATTATCCTGACCTTACCTATGGCCATATCATTAGCACATGTATTAATGAAGGATTAACTTTATGTAATGACATAAAGCTAAAAAAACCAATTAAAGAAGCAAAAGCTGTCTGAGAAACACCAATTTGGTGAATTTTGTGATCAATTTGCTTTTGATCTTGGAAAATTTCCAGATAAACAAAAGAATAAAAGAAAAATTTTCCGAAAAGAATCCTATAAGGATAAATCTCGTAATTCTTATAAAAATCCTTATAAGAAAAATAGAAAGAAAGGTCAATTTAATAAAAGTAGACATAAAGAAAAACCTTTTGACCCTAAAGGAAAGAGAAAAGCCAAAAGACTCGATATTAGTGTCATAAATGTGGAAAAGCTGGCCACTATGCCAACCAATGTTGGACCAAGAAGGCTCTTAATAACATTGAAGACGAGCAATTATGCTCTCAATTAGAGAAAGTTCTTCTGCTCAATTCTGAGTCCGAAAACTGTTCTTCTAATGAGGATATTGATATCCTCTATGAATCTTCTTCAGACTATTCAGAATATTTTGACAATAATGAATGTCAGTGTAATAAACTTGATTACTAGAAATCTATTATTGAGATGAACGGATTAAATGCTAACGTTTTAACCTCAGATCAAGATGAAGCTATAAAAGCTCTTGAATCCATTTTAGATAATAAGCTGAGAAGAAAAATGATGGAACTCTTAATTAAAGAGAATTCTAAAAAAGAATCTCCTTAAATTATTGAGGCACCGTACCAGCTTTGGCTAGATTTCAACAATCTAACACCCGTGAAACTCCTGTTTCAGTGATGGATCTTAATAGAGAAATGAATCTCTTAAAAGGTGAGATAGCTCAGATAAAAAATACCAACCAATCTTTATCTCAGAGACTTACCTTTCTAGAGTCTAAAGGAGAAGAGGCACCCTCGGCCTTAAGTATCGAAGGAACTTCCACACCTAGTCCTTCTACTAACAATAATTTTTGTGCTCTCTTTGATAGAGTAACTTCAAAAAAATGGTTTGTTAAAATTACTTTGGTTGTCAATAAAACCTTTATTTTAGAAAATGAAGTCGCATTAATCGATAGTGGCGCTGACCTTAATTGCCTTCAGGAAGGAATTATCCCTACCAAATATTTTGTTAAAACAACCCAATCTCTTACTCAAGCCGGTGGTGATAAGCTAACAGTTAATTACAAACTGTCTAACGCTTATGTTGTAACAAAGATGTTTGTTTACCCACTCATTTTATTTTGGTTAAAAATTTAACCCATAGAATTATCCTAGGAACTCCCTTTTTACATCAAATCATGCCTCTAATTAAGGTAGACCAAAAGGGAATTACCACAGTAATAAATGATAAAAAATCACTTTTGGATTTATTACAGATCCTCACACTAAAATGATCAATGAAGTTAGAGATATTCTTTTGAACAAACGAGAACAATTGTTTTTTTCTTAAAGAAGAAGTTAATTCTTTGAGTATTACTGAACAGCTTAATAATAGCGAAGTTAAACAGCAGATCAAAATTATTGATCAACAATTTAAAAATGAAGTCTGCAATGATGTTCCCAATGCCTTTTGGGACAGAAAGAAACATGTTATATCTCTACCTTATCTTGATGACTTTAATGAAAGTTAGATTTCCACAAAGGCCAGACCTGCCCAAATGAATCATGATATGATGAAATTATGCAAAGAGGAAATTGATTCTCTTTTGAATAAAAATTTAATTAGAAAATCAAAATCTCCTTGGAGCTGCACGACCTTTTATGTTAACAATGCAGCAGAGAAAGAACGTGGCGTCCCCAGACTTGTCATTAATTATAAACCCCTTAATAAAGTGTTAAAATGGATTAGATATCCTATCCCTAATAAAAAGGATTTACTTGACAGATTAAACAATGCTTTAATCTTTTCTAAAATTGATATGAAGTCCGGATATTGGCAAATACAGATCAATGAATCTGATAAATATAAAACAACCTTTGCTGTACCATTTGGCCATTATGAACGGAACGTTCTTCCTTTTGGGCTTAAAAATGCCCTTTCCGAATTTCAAAATATTATGAATGAAATTTTTAATCCTTATACGGAATTCATAATTGTTTACATCGATGATGTTTTAGTATTTTCTAAAACTATTAACCAGCATATTAAACACTTAAAGATATTTAAGGGTTTAATAAAACATAATGGTTTGGTAATATCCGCTCCTAAAATGAAACTTTTTTAAACAAGAGTTAGATTTTTAGGTCATGAAATTGACCAAGGAACAATTGTTCCTATTAAAAGAAGTATAGAATTTGCTTCTAAATTCCATAATGAAATTACGGATAAAAAGCAATTACAAAGATTTCTTGGTAGTCTTAATTATATTGCTGACTACTATGAAAATCTGTCAAATGATACAACAATATTACATGCTAGGCTAAAGAAAAATCCTGGCCACTGGACTATCAAATATTCTGAAGCAGTCCAAAGAATTAAGAACAAGGTTAAATGTTTGCCTTGTTTGTCTCTTGCTAATCCTAAGTATTTCAAAATTGTGGAAACTGATGCTTCCAACTTAGGATATGGAGGGATCCTTAAGCAAGTTATCCCTGAAACTTCCAAAGAAGTCTTAGTTAGATTTACTTCTGGAAATTGGAATTCCACTCAATCCAAATATTCAACCATTAAAAAAGAAATGCTTTATATTATAAAATGCATTTCTAAATTTCAGGATGATTTACTTAATAAGAATTTTTTTATTAAGAATTGATTGTAGCTCTGCTAAATCCATAATTGAAAAAGATGTAAAAAATCTTGTGGCAAAACAAATTTTTGCTAGCTGGCAATCTCAGTTATCCATGTTTGAGTTTGAAATTAAGCATATTAAAGGTGAAAATAATTCACTAGATGATTATCTAACTCGTGAATTTTTGCAAAGTAATGACCACCCCTCTTAGGGGAAAAGGCCAAGGCTATGGTCGAGGTGGAAGAGAGGGTAACAATAGGTTACCTCAGATCGAAACCAATGTTCCCCTAATAGGGGATTGGACTACAGTTCACAGAAATAGAAATATGTAGCAATTGCCTGCACAAGCCTAAAAAAAGGAAGACATTCCTTCCTCCCCATCTTCTAACAAGATCATATCTTACAAAGAGATTGCGGTCAATAACCCCCCTCAAGAGCAAGTAGCTGAGTACTTTAAAAACCCAGTAACAGAAAAGGTCATGTATATTGATGACGAGGACATTCAGATGAATCCAAATGATGGAAATGCCATCAAAACCAGATACCTTGAATCTAGAGGTTATCCAGGTCTTTTCGGAAAAGCAAGACCTCATATGGAAATCTTGTTATCAGTTACCGAATCGGTAACCATCACCCATCATTATCAAAACAATCATCCAGAAAGTTTTATAAACTTCAGCAAATGTCAAGTTAATAAAATTTTATCTCCAAGAGAGTGGGGCCTAAATCCAAATGGAGAAAAGGCTATTAAAATTGCAGAAGGAAAATATATTTACTTCAGTTATTGGGACAATGTCCATGCTTTTACCCAGGCCTTCTATTATCAAAACCCAAAGAACAAACATTCTTGGTTCTTTTCAATTAGTCCAGAAGTGATTAACAGACTTACACCAAATTGGGTATATGCTTGGTGGACAAAATTTAGTCCTTCGCTGGAAATATTGCCAAAAGAGTTGATGGAATTATACAATCCATGATGTGACAATAGTCCACTAATATCAAAAATATTATCTACAAAAATGATAACAGGACAATTCCTATTTCTTTTCTTTGTGAAATTTCAGATTCCTTGGATATGGAGATATTCCATAACCGTATCTCAAGATCATTTTAATATTTCCATTATAGAAAGAAATTTCTTTTATAAATGGTGGTCAAAAATTAGCACATAGGACATAAAAATTAAAATGGTCCAGATTTAAGAAGTCATTGAGGAAGACAAGAATCATATTGTCAAAGATCAAAGCTCCCATCAAATGTCTATGGGACACCTAAAGAACTTCTTCCAGAAAAAATATCCCAAAGAATGAGAAGAAGAAATCATGGTCAGAGCACTAGACCATATGAAGACCCAATTCTTCAGCACCTTTCCTTCAAAAGTTTCTAAAGACGATGTGTCTATGAAGACTAACTCTTCCATGGGATCAATGGATTCCAGCAACTTTGATTGCCATGCAGGGGAATCTTAAGAGGACCCAACTGCAGAAGATTACTGGGACGCCGTGATTCAGTCCATGATTCAGAAAGGAAAGGACAAAGCTAAAGCTCAATAATTGTCCTCCAATCTTTGGCGTCAATCTCACGATAGCAATAATGCTAAAAGTTTAGGAATCTTATCTTTTCAGGCCACTATAGGGGCCCAATTAGGCACTATTGTCTGCCATTATTGTAGTCTTTGTTTGTTTCTGAATTATTGATGTGTCGATGGGGCCCATTGAGCACTGATAAGTGATAAATGTACCTATTTTTGTATATAAGTTTTGTTGCACTTATCGATACTTTTTGTCTATATCGTTCAAATAACCCCACTTTGTTTATAAATACGTTTACTTTACGTTTTAGTGTATATATTGCGTAACGTGTAAATATTACTTAGTTTAATTGATTTTTATCTCATTTTTGTAGGTATTAAATAAAGGATATCTTGCCATATTCTTGAAGAGCATTGAATAAGCTTTCCAGCGCTTCAAACCGTGCGTAAATCGGAGTTTCGGTAAAGAAGTTGTGGCAAAACTAAGGGTTGGTTTTCTGTCATGTTCGCAATGCGAACTGGCAGCGAGTGTTCGCATTGCGAAGGCCACAGCGAAGGAGGCCAGAAAGAGTCAGGGGCGAAACAAGCTAAAATTCGCACTGCGAACCAGTCAGCGAGCATTCGCACTGCGAATGGTTCGTTCGCACTGCGAACCAACGAAGGAAAACAAAGGCGGTTTAGCAATCAGAGGCACTTAAAGTGCCATTTTTTGAGTTATTCGCACTGCGAATCATGCAGAATTTGCAATGTATATAGTTTATTTCAGTCATTATTTTGGGGATGGTTTTGGGGTTTCTTGATCCCACTTCCATCAAACTTCATTCTTTGGTAGATTTGCTTAGAAAACAACTATGGAGCATGCATACGGATGAACCGGGGTGGATTGATCGCCGAACGGCTCCGACAATCCGCGAGATGTTTGGTTCATTTCTTTTTTTCTTTGTGTTTTTCTTTATGGTTGGGTTATGTATATGTATTTGCTCTGAACTCATGTATATTTGTCGCCCATGGCGTTGTATAAAACTTGCTTTACAAATCTCTATTGGTGATTGTCTCTGATTTTTGCTTTATGCGCGGGGTTTGGATTGCGTTAGATATAACCTTCACGAACTTCGATTAGGGATGATTGTCTGTTAGTTTCTGGACTCTAGAGATAGATTTAGGAGCTAACAAATCTTCGATAGGCATTGAAGCTTAATGCCTTCCGTGTTTCGAGGCTTCGCTCGCGAGAGTGACGAAGAGAGTGACACAGTTGTTATCTCAACTTTGCGTTAGACATAACCTGTGTTGTTAGCGATGCTGGGTGATATTGAGGAGTATTGTAGGTGGAGTATAACTGGTCGGTAAGTTTAAGTTTGTGAGGAGTCGATTATGTGCGCGCCTGATAAGTTCTTGTTGCTGAAGAATGAATTTCTTTTTATGTTTTAATGTTTACTTTTCTGTTTTATTGCTTTAAACGATTTAAACCCAAACTCTTAAACGCGAGAGACTGTCGAACGACATTCTTTCCCTCGAACCGATCTCTGTGGACACGACATAAATCCCGGAGGGAATTGTTTCCGACAATAAATATTTTTGCTGCTTGCCCTATTCTACAACCAACAAAATGGCGCTGTTGCCGGGGATTGGTTTTGATATTGAATCGCATTGGGATAGTTTCTTTGTTTTTGAGTTTTGTAAATATCGTATATATTGTCTGTTTTCGTTATGTTTGTTCACGTGTTATATACGTTTTGTTCCCGTAACCGTTTGTTTATATGTTTGGTTATGACACTTGCTTTTGGTTTGCGCGGTGAGACATCACTATGGCATGAAGGAAGGAAGATTGCTAGCTAAGCATTGTAAAGGCGCCGAGCTTACGACGTAAAACAAACATGTTGTATTATTTCTTTGGCTGTGTGGTGAACTTTTATTAAACAAGTTGTACTCGGATTGTTCGTAAAATTCTCAAATCTTCACTTTACAACTTGTTTAATGAATTTTTGCTGGTTTTTCAGTTTGTGTATATTAATAATTTTTTGTGTTTGCCTTTGAGCTTGTTTTGAGTAGCTTGAGAAACTTTTGGTGATGTTCCAAGTTTGATCGTTTCAACTTGCGGATGTATGGTAATGATTTTGTTAAGTTTTGTACGCGTTCGAGGTATGTATTTATCGTTTTCTATACTTTAGCATATTCATGATACTTAGGCATTTTACAAACTTCCATGCCATCCATTCTTTTGTATACTTGTTCTATTGTGAATCACTTTAGTTCCCAACCTTTTTGTGAGGTGGCTTTCCATTATTCATATATGCACGGAGAACCAACATTCTTGTTCTAACTGGATTTTATTATGTTGAATCTTTTGTTTGTGTTGATTATATGAATACATGAAAAGGATCAAGGCAATTGTTTCATTTTGAGCACAACCACCTTAGCCTAATAGTCAATTCACCTTGTGAGTGTGTGAGGATTCGTAACCCCTTTGAGCTTTTTGATCCATGTTTCTATTTGAACTTAATGCTTGTCTATGAGTATTTAGTTCACTTATTTTTTAATGGATTTTGTTTTTTCTTGGACCTCAATTTTGTGTTGTTGTATGGATTTTTTCCTTGCCTTAGAAATTAGGGAGTATTCACATGATGGTGCGGTTGAATTCAAGTTGGGGAGAGGATGATTGTATACTCATTGGTTGGATTCTATGAGGATTGAAAAAGAAAAGAAAAAAGAGAAAAATATGACAAATAAAAGAAAAGAAAAAAAGTGAAAAAGAAAGACAAAAGAAAAATCCTTGAAAAAGGAAACAAAAAGAGTTTCAATAATTGTGCTAAATAAGTATTGTGTGTTGTGTAACACTTGGGATTTTGGAAGAAGTTGGTTGAAATTTTGTGTGTGAATCTTTGTGAGTTTTCACTCCCTTAGGTTTAGGCAAGTTTTTGTTTCAATTACCTTTAGAAATTGCCCCTTGTTTATTTACCTGAACACGTTACAACCATGAAAGTCCTTGTGATTCTTGCCTTTGTATGTTTAATATGAATTTGTGGATGTATGCATAATTTAGTCTTTTGTTTGCATGAGTGTTGTGTGAGTGTAAAGTACCTTATTGTGTGTTTTTCATCTACCGATGATTATTTTTGCTAGGTGTGATTCACTCTGGAAGTTGTGTTGTTTTAGAATTGTTGGCATGATTTTTGTATTTTGCATTTGTTTCGTGACTATGTTATCGTCGTAGTTTAGTGGTAAGTATTTACTTTGGGTGTACCGTTTTCATTTGAACCATACATTTGTCCGTTTTTCAAAACCTGTTGATTTGTGATTCTTTGGTGATCACCTTGTTGCTTTGAGTTGTTTGATTCTTGTTTGAGGACAAACAAGTAGGTAAGTTGGGGAGAGTTTGATAAGTGCAAAATGCACCTATTTTTGTATATAAGTTTTGTTGCACTTATCGATACTTTTTGTCTATATCGTTCAAATAAACCCCACTTTGTTTATAAATACGTTTACTTTACGTTTTAGTGTATATATTGCATAACGTGTAAATATTACTTAGTTTAATTGATTTTTATCTCATTTTTGTAGGTATTAAATAAAGGCTATCTTTCCATATTCTTGAAGAGCATTGAATAAGCTTTCCAGCGCTTTAAACCGTGCGTAAATCGGAGTTTCGGTAAAGAAGTTGTGGCAAAACTAAGGGCTGGTTTTCTGTCATGTTCGCAATGCGAACTGGCAGCGAGTGTTTGCATTGCGGAGGCCAGCGAAGGCCACAGCGAAGGAGGCCAGAAAGAGTCAGGGGCGAAACAAGCCAAAGTTCGCACTGCGAACCAGTCAGCGAGCATTCGCACTGCGAATGATTCGTTCGCACTGCGAACCAACGAAGGAAAGCAAAGGCAGTTTAGCAATCAGAGGCACTTAAAGTGCCATTTTTTGAGTCATTCGCACTGCGAATCATGCAGAATTTGCAATGTATATAGTTTATTTCAGTCATTATTTTGGGGATGGTTTTGGGGTTTCTTGATCCCACTTCCATCAAACTTCATTCTTTGGTAGATTTGCATAGAAAACAACTATGGAGCATGCATACGGATGAACCGGGGTGGATTGATCGCCGAACGGCTCCGATAATCCGCGAGATGTTTGGTTCATTTCTCTTTTTCTTTGTGTTTTTCTTTATGGTTGTGTTGTGTATATGTATTTGCTCTGAACTCATGTATATTTGTCGCCCATGGCGTTGTATAAAACTTGCTTTACAAATCTCTACTGGTGATTGTCTTTGATTTTTGCTTTATGCGCGGGGTTTGGATTGCGTTAGATATAACCTTCACGAACTTCGATTAGGGATGATTGTCTGTTAGTTTCTGGACTCTAGAGATAGATTTAGGAGCTAACAATCTTCAATAGGCGTTGAAGCTTAATGCCTTCCGTGTTTCGAGGCTTCGCTCGCGAGAGTGACGAAGAGAGTGACACGGTTGTTATCTCAACTTTGCGTTAGACATAACCTGTGTTGTTAGCGATGCTGGGTGATATTGAGGAGTATTGTAGGTGGAGTATAACTGGTCGGTAAGTTTAAGTTTGTGAGGAGTCGATTATGTGCGCGCCTGATAAGTTCTTGTTGCTGAAGAATGAATTTCTTTTTATGTTTTAATGTTTACTTTTCTGTTTTATTGCTTTAAACGATTTAAACCCAAACTCTTAAACGCGAGAGACTGTCGAACGACATTCTTTCCCTCGAACTGATCTCTGTGGACATGACATAAATCCCGGAGGGAATTGTTTCCGACAATAAATATTTTGGCTGCTTGCCCTATTCTACAACCAATAAAATGGAGCCGTTGCCGGGAATTGGTTTTGATATTGAATCGCAATGCGATAGTTTCTTTGTTTTTTAGTTTTGTATATATCGTATATATTGTCTATTTTCGTTATGTTTGTTCACGTGTTATATACGTTTTGTTCCCGTAACCGTTTGTTATATGTTTGGTTAGGACACTTGCTTTTGGTTTGTGCGGTGAGACATCACTATGGCATGAAGGAAGGAAGTTTGCTAGCTAAGCATTGTAAAGGCGTCGAGCTTACGACGTAAAACAAGCATGTTGTATTATTTCTTTGGCTGTGTGGTGAACTTTTATTAAACAAGTTGTACTCGGATTGTTCGTAAAATTCTCAAATCTTCACTTTACAACTTGTTTAATGAATTTTTGCTGGTTTTTCAGTTTGTGTATATTAATAATTTTTTGTGTTTGCCTTTGAGCTTGTTTTGAGTAGCTTGAGAAACTCTTGGTGATGTTCCAAGTTTGATCGTTTCAACTTGCGGATGTATGGTAATGATTTTGTTAAGTTTTGTACGCGTTCGAGGTATGTATTTATCGTTTTCTATACTTTAGCATATTCATGATACTTAGGCATTTTACAAACTTCCATGCCATCCATTCTTTTGTATACATGTTCTATTGTGAATCACTTTAGTTCCCAACCTTTTTGTGAGGTGGCTTTCCATTATTCATATATGCACGGAGAACCAACATTCTTGTTCTAACTGGATTTTATTATGTTGAATCTTTTGTTTGTGTTGATTATATGAATGCATGAAAAGGATAAAGGCAATTGTTTCATTTTGAGCACAACCACCTTAGCCAAATAGTCAATTCACCTTGTGAGTGTGTGAGAATTCGTAACCCCTTTGAGCTTTTTGATCCATGTTTCTATTTGAACTTAATGCTTGTCTATGAGTATTTAGTTCACTTATTTTTGAATGGATTTTGTTTTTTCTTGGACCTCAATTTTGTGTTGTTGTATGGATTTTTTCCTTGCCTTAGAAAGTAGGGAGTATTCACATGATGGTGCGGTTGAATTCAAGTTGGGGAGAGGATGATTGTATACTCATTAGTTGGATTCTATGAGGATTGAAAAAGAAAAGAAAAAAGAGAAAAATATGACAAATAAAAGAAAAGGAAAAAAGTGAAAAAGAAAGACAAAAGAAAAATCCTTGAAAAAGGAAACAAAAAGAGTTTCAATAATTGTGCTAAATAAGTATTGTGTGTTGTGTAACACTTGGGATTTTGGAAGAAGTTGGTTGAAATTTGGTGTGTGAATCTTTGTGAGTTTTCACTCCCTTAGGTTTAGGCAAGTTTTTGTTTCAATTACCTTTAGAAATTGCCCCTTGTTTGTTTACCTGACCACGTTACAACCTTGAAAGTCCTTGTGATTCTTGCCTTTGTATGTTCAATATGAATTTGTGGATGTATGCATAATTTAGTCTTTTGTTTGCATGAGTGTTGTGTGAGTGTAAAGTACCTTATTGTGTGTTTTTCATCTACCGATGATTATTTTTGCTAGGTGTCATTCACTCTGGAACTTGTGTTGTTTTAGAATTGTTGGCATGATTTTTGTATTTTGCATTTGTTTCGTGACTATGTTATCGTCGTAGTTTAGTGGTAAGTATTTACTTTGGGTGTACCGTTTTCATTTGAACCATACATTTGTCCGTTTTTCAAAACCTGTTGATTTGTGATTCTTTGGTGATCACCTTGTTGCTTTGAGTTGTTTGATTCTTGTTTGAGGACAAACAAGTAGGTAAGTTGGGGAGAGTTTGATAAGTGCAAAATGTACCTATTTTTGTATATAAGTTTTGTTGCACTTATCGATACTTTTTGTCTATATCGTTCAAATAAACCCCACTTTGTTTATAAATACGTTTACTTTACGTTTTAGTGTATATATTGCGTAACGTGTAAATATTACTTAGTTTAATTGATTTTTATCTCATTTTTGTAGGTATTAAATAAAGGATATCTTGCCATATTCTTGAAGAGCATTGAATAAGCTTTCCAGCGCTTCAAACCGTGCGTAAATCGGAGTTTCGGTAAAGAAGTTGTGGCAAAACTAAGGGCTGGTTTTCTGTCATGTTCGCAATGCGAACTGGCAGCGAGTGTTCGCGTTGCGAAGGCCAGCGAAGGCCACAGCGAAGGAGGCCAGAAAGAGTCAGGGGCGAAACAAGCCAAAGTTCGCACTGCGAACCAGTCAGCGAGCATTCGCACTGCGAATGGTTCGTTCGCACTGCGCACTAACGAAGGAAAGCAAAGGCGGTTTAGCAATCAGAGGCACTTAAAGTGCCATTTTTTGAGTCATTCGCACTGCGAATCATGCAGAATTTGCAATGTATATAGTTTATTTCAGTCATTATTTTGGGGATGGTTTTGGGGTTTTTTGATCCAACTTCCATCAAACTTCATTCTTTGGTTGATTTGCTTAGAAAACAACTATGGAGCATGCATACGGATGAACCGGGGTGGATTGATCGCCGAACGGCTCCGACAATCCGCGAGATGTTTGGTTCATTTCTCTTTTTCTTTGTGTTTTTCTTTATGGTTGGGTTGTGTATATGTATTTGCTCTGAACTCATGTATATTTGTCGCCCATGGCGTTGTATAAAACTTGCTTTACAAATCTCTATTGGTGATTGTCTCTGATTTTTGCTTTATGCGCGGGGTTTGGATTGCGTTAGATATAACCTTCACGAACTTCGATTAGGGATGATTGTCTGTTAGTTTCTGGACTCTAGAGATAGATTTAGGAGCTAACAATCTTCAATAGGCGTGAAGCTTAATGCCTTCCGTGTTTCGAGGCTTCGCTCGCGAGAGTGACGAAGAGAGTGACACGGTTGTTATCTCAACTTTGCGTTAGACATAACCTGTGTTGTTAGCGATGCTGGGTGATATTGAGGAGTATTGTAGGTGGAGTATAACTGGTCGGGAAGTTTAAGTTTGTGAGGAGTCGATTATGTGCGTGCCTGATAAGTTCTTGTTGCTGAAGAATGAATTTCTTTTTATGTTTTAATGTTTACTTTTCTGTTTTATTGCTTTAAACGATTTAAACCCAAACTCTTAAACGCGAGAGACTGTCGAACGACATTCTTTCCCTCGAACCGATCTCTGTGGACACGACATAAATCCAGGAGGGAATTGTTTCCGACAATAAATATTTTTGCTGCTTGCCCTATTCTACAACCAACAAAATGACGCCGTTGTCGGGGATTGGTTTTGATATTGAATCGCATTGCGATAGTTTCTTTGTTTTTGAGTTTTGTATATATCGTATATATTGTCTGTTTTCGTTATGTTTGTTCACGTGTTATATACGTTTTGTTCCCGTAACCGTTTGTTTATATGTTTGGTTAGGACACTTGCTTTTGGTTTGCGCGGTGAGACATCACTATGGCATGAAGGAAGGAAGTTTGCTAGCTAAGCATTGTAAAGGCGTCGAGCTTACGACGTAAAACAAGCATGTTGTATTATTTCTTTGGCTGTGTGGTGAACTTTTATTAAACAAGTTGTACTCGGATTGTTCGTAAAATTCTCAAATCTTCACTTTACAACTTGTTTAATGAATTTTTGCTGGTTTTTCAGTTTGTGTATATTAATAATTTTTTGTGTTTGCCTTTGAGCTTGTTTTGAGTAGCTTGAGAAACTTTTGGTGATGTTCCAAGTTTGATCGTTTCAACTTGCGGATGTATGGTAATGATTTTGTTAAGTTTTGTACGCGTTCGAGGTATGTATTTATCGTTTTCTATACTTTAGCATATTCATGATACTTAGGCATTTTACAAACTTCCATGCCATCCATTCTTTTGTATACTTATTCTATTGTGAATCACTTTAGTTCCCAACCTTTTTGTGAGGTGGCTTTCCATTATTCATATATGCACGGAGAACCAACATTCTTGTTCTAACTGGATTTTATTATGTTGAATCTTTTGTTTGTGTTGATTATATGAATGCATGAAAAGGATCAAGGCAATTGTTTCATTTTGAGCACAACCACCTTAGCCAAATAGTCAATTCACCTTGTGAGTGTGTGAGAATTCGTAACCCCTTTGAGCTTTTTGATCCATGTTTCTATTTGAACATAATGCTTGTCTATGAGTATTTAGTTCACTTATTTTTGAATGGATTTTGTTTTTTCTTGGACCTCAATTTTGTGTTGTTGTATGGATTTTTTCCTTGCCTTAGAAAGTAAGGAGTATTCACATGATGGTGCGGTTGAATTCAAGTTGGGGAGAGGATGATTGTATACTCATTGGTTGGATTCTATGAGGATTGAAAAAGAAAAGAAAAAAGAGAAAAATATGACAAATAAAAGAAAAGAAAAAAAGTGAAAAAGAAAGACAAAAGAAAAATCCTTGAAAAAGGAAACAAAAAGAGTTTCAATAATTGTGCTAAATAAGTATTGTGTGTTGTGTAACACTTGGGATTTTGGAAGAAGTTGGTTGAAATTTTGTGTGTGAATCTTTGTGAGTTTTCACTCCCTTAGGTTTAGGCAAGTTTTTGTTTCAATTACCTTTAGAAATTGCCCCTTGTTTGTTTACCTGACCACGTTACAACCTTGAAAGTCCTTGTGATTCTTGCCTTTGTATGTTCAATATGAATTTGTGGATGTATGCATAATTTAGTCTTTTGTTTGCATGAGTGTTGTGTGAGTGTAAAGTACCTTATTGTGTGTTTTTCATATACCGATGATTATTTTTGCTATGTGTGATTCACTATGGAACTTGTGTTGTTTTAAAATTGTTGGCATGATTTTTGTATTTTGCATTTGTTTCGTGACTATGTTATCGTCGTAGTTTAGTGGTAAGTATTTACTTTGGGTGTACCGTTTTCATTTGAACCATACATTTGTCCGTTTTTCAAAACCTGTTGATTTGTGATTCTTTGGTGATCACCTTGTTGCTTTGAGTTGTTTGATTCTTGTTTGAGGACAAACAAGTAGGTAAGTTGGGGAGAGTTTGATAAGTGCAAAATGTACCTTTTTTGTATATAAGTTTTGTTACACTTATCGATACTTTTTGTCTATATCGTTCAAATAAACCCCACTTTGTTTATAAATACGTTTACTTTACGTTTTAGTGTATATATTGCGTAACGTGTAAATATTACTTAGTTTAATTGATTTTTATCTCATTTTTGTAGGTATTAAATAAAGGATATCTTGCCATATTCTTGAAGAGCATTGAATAAGCTTTCCAGCGCTTCAAACCGTGCGTAAATCGGAGTTTCGGTAAAGAAGTTGTGGCAAAACTAAGGGCTGGTTTTCTGTCATGTTCGCAATGCGAACTGGCACCAGGTGTTCGCATTGCGGAGGCCAGCGAAGGCCACAGCGAAGGGGGCTAGAAAGAGTCAGGGGCGAAATAAGCCAAAGTTCGCACTGCGAACCAGTCAGCGAGCATTCGCACTGCGAATGGTTCATTCGCATTGCGAACCAACGAAGGAAAGCAAAGGCGGTTTAGCAATCAGAGGCACTTAAAGTGCCATTTTTTGAGTCGTTCGCACTGCGAATGATCGTTCGCACTGAGAATCATGCAGAATTTGCAATGTATATAGTTTATTTCAGTCATTATTTTGGGGATGGTTTTGGGGTTTCTTGTTCCCATTTCCATCAAACTTCATTCTTTGGTAGATTTGCTTAGAAAACAACTATGGAGCATGCATACGGATGAACCGGGGTGGATTGATCGCCGAACGGCTCCGACAATCCGCGAGATGTTTGGTTCATTTCTCTTTTTCTTTGTGTTTTTCTTTATGGTTGGGTTGTGTATATGTATTTGCTCTGAACTCATATATATTTGTCGCCCATGGCGTTGTATAAAACTTGCTTTACAAATCTCTATTGGTGATTGTCTCTGATTTTTGCTTTATGCGCGGGGTTTGGATTGCGTTAGATATAACCTTCACGAACTTTGATTAGGGATGATTGTCTGTTAGTTTCTGGACTCTAGAGATAGATTTAGGAGCTAACAATCTTCAATAGGCGTTGAAGCTTAATGCCTTCCGTGTTTCGAGGCTTCGCTCGCGAGAGTGACGAAGAGAGTGACACGGTTGTTATCTCAACTTTGCGTTAGACATAACCTGTGTTGTTAGCGATGCTGGGTGATATTGAGGAGTATTGTAGGTGGAGTATAACTGGTCGGTAAGTTTAAGTTTGTGAGGAGTCGATTATGTGCGCGCCTGATAAGTTCTTGTTGCTGAAGAATGAATTTCTTTTTATGTTTTAATGTTTACTTTTCTGTTTTATTTCTTTAAACGATTTAAACCCAAACTCTTAAACGCGAGAGACTGTCGAACGACATTCTTTCCCTCGAACCGATCTCTGTGGACACGACATAAATCCAGGAAGGAATTGTTTCTGACAATAAATATTTTTGCTGCTTGCCCTATTCTACAACCAACAAAATGGCGCCGTTGTCGGGGATTGGTTTTGATATTGAATCGCATTGCGATAGTTTCTTTGTTTTTGAGTTTTGTATATATCGTATATATTGTCTGTTTTCGTTATGTTTGTTCACGTGTTATATACGTTTTATTCCCGTAACCGTTTGTTTAAATGTTTGGTTAGGACACTTGCTTTTGGTTTGCGCGGCGAGACATCACTATGGCATGAAGGAAGGAAGTTTGCTAGCTAAGCATTGTAAAGGCGTCGAGCTTACGACGTAAAACAAGCATGTTGTATTATTTCTTTGGCTGTGTGGTGAACTTTTATTAAACAAGTTGTACTCGGATTGTTCGTAAAATTCTCAAATCTTCACTTTACAACTTGTTTAATGAATTTTTGCTGGTTTTTCAGTTTGTGTATATTAATAATTTTTTGTGTTTGCCTTTGAGCTTGTTTTGAGTAGCTTGAGAAACTTTTGGTGATGTTCCAAGTTTGATCGTTTCAACTTGCGGATGTATGGTAATGATTTTGTTAAGTTTTGTACGCGTTCAAGGTATGTATTTATCGTTTTCTATACTTTAGCATATTCATGATACTTAGGCATTTTACAAACTTCCATGCCATCCATTCTTTTGTATACTTGTTCTATTGTGAATCACTTTAGTTCCCAACCTTTTTGTGAGGTGGCTTTCCATTATTCATATATGCACGGAGAACCAACATTCTTGTTCTAACTGGATTTTATTATGTTGAATCTTTTGTTTGTGTTGATTATATGAATGCATGAAAAGGATCAAGGCAATTGTTTCATTTTGAGCACAACCACCTTAGCCAAATAGTCAATTCACCTTGTGAGTGTGTGAGAATTCGTAACCCCTTTGAGCTTTTTGATCCATATTTCTATTTGAACATAATGCTTGTCTATGAGTATTTAGTTCACTTATTTTTGAATGGATTTTGTTTTTTCTTGGACCTCAATTTTGTGTTGTTGTATGGATTTTTTCCTTGCCTTAGAAAGTAAGGAGTATTCACATGATGGTGCGGTTAAATTCAAGTTGGGGAGAGGATGATTGTATACTCATTGGTTGGATTCTATGAGGATTGAAAAAGAAAAGAAAAAAGAGAAAAATATGACAAATAAAAGAAAAGAAAAAAAGTGAAAAAGAAAGACAAAAGAAAAATCCTTGAAAAAGGAAACAAAAAGAGTTTCAATAATTGTGCTAAATAAGTATTGTGTGTTGTGTAACACTTGGGATTTTGGAAGAAGTTGGTTGAAATTTTGTGTGTGAATCTTTGTGAGTTTTCACTCCCTTAGGTTTAGGCAAGTTTTTGTTTCAATTACCTTTAGAAATTGCCCCTTGTTTGTTTACCTGACCACGTTACAACCTTGAAAGTCCTTGTGATTCTTGCCTTTGTATGTTCAATATGAATTTATGGATGTATGCATAATTTAGTCTTTTGTTTGCATGAGTGTTGTGTGAGTGTAAAGTACCTTATTGTGTGTTTTTCATCTACCGATGATTATTTTTGCTAGGTGTGATTCACTCTGGAACTTGTGTTGTTTTAGAATTGTTGGCATGAGTTTTGTATTTTGCATTTGTTTCGTGACTATGTTATCGTCGTAGTTTAGTGGTAAGTATTTACTTTGGGTGTACCGTTTTCATTTGAACCATACATTTGTCCGTTTTTCAAAACCTGTTGATTTGTGATTCTTTGGTGATCACCTTGTTGCTTTGAGTTGTTTGATTCTTGTTTGAGGACAAACAAGTAGGTAACTTGGGGAGAGTTTGATAAGTGCAAAATGTACCTATTTTTGTATATAAGTTTTGTTGCACTTATCGATACTTTTTGTCTATATCGTTCAAATAAACCCCACTTTGTTTATAAATACGTTTACTTTACGTTTTAGTGTATATATTGCGTAACGTGTAAATATTACTTAGTTAAATTGATTTTTATCTCATTTTTGTAGGTATTAAATAAAGGATATCTTGCCATATTCTTGAAGAGCATTGAATAAGCTTTCCAGCGCTTCAAACCGTGCGTAAATCGGAGTTTTGGTAAAGAAGTTGTGGCAAAACTAAGGGCTGGTTTTCTGTCATGTTCGCAATGCGAACTGGCAGCGAGTGTTCGCATTGCGGAGGCCAGCGAAGGCCACAGCGAAGGGGGCCAAAAAGAGTCAGGGGCGAAATAAGCCAAAGTTCGCACTGCGAACCAGTCAGCGAGCATTCGCACTGTGAATGGTTCGTTCGCACTGCGAACCAACGAAGGAAAGCAAAGGCGGTTTAGCAATCAGAGGCACTTAAAGTGCCATTTTTTGAGTCATTCGCACTGCGAATGATCGTTCGCACTGAGAATCATGCAGAATTTGCAATGTATATAGTTTATTTCAGTCATTATTTTGGGGATGGTTTTGGGGTTTCTTGATCCCATTTCCATCAAACTTCATTCTTTGGTAGATTTGCTTAGAAAATAACTATGGAGCATGCATACGGATGAACCGGGGTGGATTGATCGCCGAACGGCTCCGACAATCCGCGAGATGTTTGGTTCATTTCTCTTTTTCTTTGTGTTTTTCTTTATGGTTGGGTTGTGTATATGTATGTGCTCTGAACTCATGTATATTTGTCGCCCATGGCGTTGTATAAAACTTGCTTTACAAATCTCTATTGGTGATTGTCTCTGATTTTTGCTTTATGCGCGGGGTTTGGATTGCGTTAGATATAACCTTCACGAACTTCGATTAGGGATGATTGTCTGTTAGTTTCTGGACTCTAGAGATAGATTTAGGAGCTAACAATCTTCAATAGGCGTTGAAGCTTAATGCCTTCCGTGTTTCGAGGCTTCGCTCGCGAGAGTGACGAAGAGAGTGACACGGTTGTTATCTCAACTTTGCGTTAGACATAACCTGTGTTGTTAGCGATGCTGGGTGATATTGAGGAGTATTGTAGGTGGAGTATAACTGGTCGGTAAGTTTAAGTTTGTGAGGAGTCGATTATGTGCGCGCCTGATAAGTTCTTGTTGCTGAAGAATGAATTTCTTTTTATGTTTTAATGTTTACTTTTCTGTTTTATTGCTTTAAACGATTTAAACCCAAACTCTTAAACGCGAGAGACTGTCGAACGACATTCTTTCCCTCGAACCGATCTCTGTGGACACGACATAAATCCCGGAGGGAATTGTTTCCGACAATAAATATTTTTGCTGCTTGCCCTATTCTATAACCAACAAAATGGCACCGTTGCCGGGGATTGGTTTTGATATTGAATCGCATTGCGATAGTTTCTTTGTTTTTGAGTTTTGTATATATCGTATATATTGTCTGTTTTCGTTATGTTTGTTCACGTGTTATATACGTTTTGTTCCCGTAACCGTTTGTTTATATGTTTGGTTAGGACACTTGCTTTTGGTTTGCGCGGTGAGACATCACTATGGCATGAAGGAAGGAAGTTTGCTAGCTAAGCATTGTAAAGACGTCGAGCTTACGACGTAAAACAAGCATATTGTATTATTTCTTTGGCTGTGTGGTGAACTTTTATTAAACAAGTTGTACTCGGATTGTTTGTAAAATTCTCAAATCTTCACTTTACAACTTGTTTAATGAATTTTTGCTGGTTTTTCAGTTTGTGTATATTAATAATTTTTTGTGTTTGCCTTTGAGCTTGTTTTGAGTAGCTTGAGAAACTTTTGGTGATGTTCCAAGTTTGATCGTTTCAACTTGCGGATGTATGGTAATGATTTTGTTAAGTTTTGTACGCGTTCGAGGTATGTATTTATCGTTTTCTATACTTTAGCATATTCATGATACTTAGGCATTTTACAAACTTCCATGCCATCCATTCTTTTGTATACTTGTTCTATTGTGAATCACTTTAGTTCCCAACCTTTTTGTGAGGTGGCTTTCCATTATTCATATATGCACGGAGAACCAACATTCTTGTTCTAACTGGATTTTATTATGTTGAATCTTTTGTTTGTGTTGATTATATGAATACATGAAAAGGATCAAGGCAATTGTTTCATTTTGAGCACAACCACCTTAGCCTAATAGTCAATTCACCTTGTGAGTGTGTGAGGATTCGTAACCCCTTTGAGCTTTTTGATCCATGTTTCTATTTGAACTTAATGCTTGTCTATGAGTATTTAGTTCACTTATTTTTGAATGGATTTTGTTTTTTCTTGGACCTCAATTTTGTGTTGTTGTATGGATTTTTTCCTTGCCTTAGAAATTAGGGAGTATTCACATGATGGTGCGGTTGAATTCAAGTTGGGGAGAGGATGATTGTATACTCATTGGTTGGATTCTATGAGGATTGAAAAAGAAAAGAAAAAAGAGAAAAATATGACAAATAAAAGAAAAGAAAAAAAGTGAAAAAGAAAGACAAAAGAAAAATCCTTGAAAAAGGAAACAAAAAGAGTTTCAATAATTGTGCTAAATAAGTATTGTGTGTTGTGTAACACTTGGGATTTTGGAAGAAGTTGGTTGAAATTTTGTGTGTGAATCTTTGTGAGTTTTCACTCCCTTAGGTTTAGGCAAGTTTTTGTTTCAATTACCTTTAGAAATTGCCCCTTGTTTATTTACCTGACCACGTTACAACCATGAAAGTCCTTGTGATTCTTGCCTTTGTATGTTCAATATGAATTTGTGGATGTATGCATAATTTAGTCTTTTGTTTGCATGAGTGTTGTGTGAGTGTAAAGTACCTTATTGTGTGTTTTTCATCTACCGATGATTATTTTTGCTAGGTGTGATTCACTCTGGAATTTGTGTTGTTTTAGAATTGTTGGCATGATTTTTGTATTTTGCATTTGTTTCGTGACTATGTTATCGTCGTAGTTTAGTGGTAAGTATTTACTTTGGGTGTACCGTTTTCATTTGAACCATACATTTGTCCGTTTTTCAAAACCTGTTGATTTGTGATTCTTTGGTGATCACCTTGTTGCTTTGAGTTGTTTGATTCTTGTTTGAGGACAAACAAGTAGGTAAGTTGGGGAGAGTTTGATAAGTGCAAAATGTACCTATTTTTGTATATAAGTTTTGTTGCACTTATCGATACTTTTTGTCTATATCGTTCAAATAAACCCCACTTTGTTTATAAACACGTTTACTTTACGTTTTAGTGTATATATTGCGTAACGTGTAAATATTACTTAGTTTAATTGATTTTTATCTCATTTTTGTAGGTATTAAATAAAGGCTATCTTGCCATATTCTTGAAGAGCATTGAATAAGCTTTCTAGCGCTTCAATCCGTGCGTAAATCGGAGTTTCGGTAAAGAAGTTGTGGCAAAACTAAGGGCTGGTTTTCTGTCATGTTCGCAATGCGAACTGGCAGCGAGTGTTCGCATTGCGGAGGCCAGCGAAGGCCACAGCGAAGGGGGCCAGAAAGAGTCAGGGGCGAAACAAGCCAAAGTTCGCACTGCGAACCAGTCAGCGAGCATTCGCACTGCGAATGGTTCGTTCGCACTGCGAACCAACGAAGGAAAGCAAAGGCGGTTTAGCAATCAGAGGCACTTAAAGTGCCATTTTTTGAGTCATTCGCACTGCGAATGATCGTTCGCACTGAGAATCATGCAGAATTTGCAATGTATATAGTTTATTTCAGTCATTATTTTGGGGATGGTTTTGGGGTTTCTTGATCCCATTTCCATCAAACTTCATTCTTTGGTAGATTTGCTTCGAAAACAACTATGGAGCATGCATACGGATGAACCGGGGTGGATTGATCGCCGAACGGCTCCGACAATCCGCGAGATGTTTGGTTCATTTCTCTTTTTCTTTAGGTTTTTCTTTATGGTTGGGTTGTGTATATGTATTTGCTCTGAACTCATGTATATTTGTCGCCCATGGCGTTGTACAAAACTTGCTTTACAAATCTCTATTGGTGATTGTCTCTTATTTTTGCTTTATGCGCGGAGTTTGGATTACGTTAGATATAACCTTCACGAACTTCGATTAGGGATGATTGTCTGTTAGTTTCTGGACTCTAGAGATAGATTTAGGAGCTAACAATCTTCAATAGGCGTTGAAGCTTAATGCCTTCCGTGTTTCGAGGCTTCGCTCGCGAGAGTGACGAAGAGAGTGACACGGTTGTTATCTCAACTTTGCGTTAGACATAATCTGTGTTGTTAGCGATGCTGGGTGATATTGAGGAGTATTGTTGGTGGAGTATAACTGGTCGGTAAGTTTAAGTTTGTGAGGAGTCGATTATGTGCGCGCCTGATAAGTTCTTGTTGCTGAAGAATGAATTTCTTTTTATGTTTTAATGTTTACTTTTCTGTTTTATTGCTTTAAACGATTTAAACCTAAACTCTTAAACGCGAGAGACTGTCGAACGACATTCTTTCCCTCGAACCGATCTCTGTGGACACGACATAAATCCCGGAGGGAATTGTTTCCGACAATAAATATTTTTGCTGCTTGCCCTATTCTACAACCAACAAAATGGCGCTGTTGTCGGGGATTGGTTTTGATATTGAATCGCATTGCGATAGTTTCTTTGTTTTTGAGTTTTGTATATATCGTATATATTGTCTGTTTTCGTTATGTTTGTTCACGTGTTATATACGTTTTGTTCCCGTAACCGTTTGTTTATATGTTTGGTTAGGACACTTGCTTTTGGTTTGCGCGGTGAGACATCACTATGACATGAAGGAAGGAAGTTTGCTAGCTAAGCATTGTAAAGGCGTCGAGCTTACGACGTAAAACAAGCATGTTGTATTATTTCTTTGGCTGTCTGGTGAACTTTTATTAAACAAGTTGTACTCGGATTGTTCGTAAAATTCTCAAATCTTCACTTTACAACTTGTTTAATGAATTTTTGCTGGTTTTTCAGTTTGTGTATATTAATAATTTTTTGTGTTTGCCTTTGAGCTTGTTTTGAGTAGATTGAGAAACTTTTGGTGATGTTCCAAGTTTGATCGTTTCAACTTGCGGATGTATGGTAATGATTTTGTTAAGTTTTGTACGCGTTCGAGGTATGTATTTATCGATTTCTATACTTTAGCATATTCATGATACTTAGGCATTTTACAAATTTCCATGCCATCCATTCTTTTGTATACTTGTTCTATTGTGAATCACTTTAGTTCCCAACCTTTTTGTGAGGTGGCTTTCCATTATTCATATATGCACGGAGAACCAACATTCTTGTTCTAACTGGATTTTATTATGTTGAATCTTTTGTTTGTGTTGATTATATGAATGCATGAAAAGGATCAAGGCAATTGTTTCATTTTGAGCACAACCACCTTAGCCAAATAGTCAATTCACCTTGTGAGTGTGTGAGGATTCGTAACCCCTTTGAGCTTTTTGATCCATGTTTCTATTTGAACTTAATGCTTGTCTATGAGTATTTAGTTCACTTAGTTTTGAATGGATTTTGTTTTTTCTTGGACCTCAATTTTGTGTTGTTGTATGGATTTTTTCCTTGCCTTAGAAAGTAGGGAGTATTCACATGATGGTGCGGTTGAATTCAAGTTGGGGAGAGGATGATTGTATACTCATTGGTTGGATTCTATGAGGATTGAAAAAGAAAAGAAAAAAGAGAAAAATATGACAAATAAAAGAAAAGAAAAAAAGTGAAAAAGAAAGACAAAAGAAAAATCCTTGAAAAAGGAAACAAAAAGAGTTTCAATAATTGTGCTAAATAAGTATTGTGTGTTGTGTAACACTTGGGATTTTGGAAGAAGTTGGTTGAAATTTTGTGTGTGAATCTTTGTGAGTTTTCACTCCCTTAGGTTTAGGCAAGTTTTTGTTTCAATTACCTTTAGAAATTGCCGCTTGTTTGTTTACCTGACCACGTTACAACCTTGAAAGTCCTTGTGATTCTTGCCTTTGTATGTTCAATATGAATTTGTGGATGTATGCATAATTTAGTCTTTTGTTTGCATGAGTGTTGTGTGAGTGTAAAGTACCTTATTATGTGTTTTTCATCTACCGATGATTATTTTTACTAGGTGTGATTCACTCTGGAACTTGTGTTGTTTTAGAATTGTTGGCATGATTTTTGTATTTTGCATTTGTTTCGTGACTATGTTATCGTCGTAGTTTAGTGGTAAGTATTTACTTTGGGTGTACCGTTTTCATTTGAACCATACATTTGTCCGTTTTTCAAAACCTGTTGATTTGTGATTCTTTGGTGATCACCTTGTTGCTTTGAGTTGTTTGATTCTTGTTTGAGGACAAACAAGTAGGTAAGTTGGGGAGAGTTTGATAAGTGCAAAATGTACCTATTTTTGTATATAAGTTTTGTTGCACTTATCGATACTTTTTGTCTATATCGTTCAAATAAACCCCACTTTGTTTATAAATACGTTTACTTTACGTTTTAGTGTATATATTGCGTAACGTGTAAATATTACTTAGTTTAATTGATTTTTATCTCATTTTTGTAGGTATTAAATAAAGGCTATCTTGACATATTCTTGAAGAGCATTGAATAAGCTTTCCAGCGCTTCAATCCGTGCGTAAATCGGAGTTTCGGTAAAGAAGTTGTGGCAAAACTAAGGGCTGGTTTTCTGTCATGTTCGCAATGCGAACTGGCAGCGAGTGTTCGCATTGCGGAGGCCAGCGAAGGCCACAGCGAAGGGGGCCAGAAAGAGTCAGGGGCGAAACAAGCCAAAGTTCGCACTGCGAACCAGTCAGCGAGCATTCGCACTGCGAATGGTTCGTTCGCACTGCGAACCAGCGAAGGAAAGCAAAGGCGGTTTAGCAATCAGAGGCACTTAAAGTGCCATTTTTTGAGTCATTCGCACTGCGAATGATCGTTCGCACTGAGAATCATGCAGAATTTGCAATGTATATAGTTTATTTCAGTCATTATTTTGGGGTTTCTTGATCCCATTTCCATCAAACTTCATTCTTTGGTAGATTTGCTTAGAAAACAACTATGGAGCATGCATACGGATGAACCGGGGTGGATTGATCGCCGAACGGCTCCGACAATCCGCGAGATGTTTGGTTCATTTCTCTTTTTCTTTATGTTTTTCTTTATGGTTGGGTTGTGTATATGTATTTGCTCTGAACTCATGTATATTTGTCGCCCATGGCGTTGTATAAAACTTGTTTTACAAATCTCTATTGGTGATTGTCTCTGATTTTTGCTTTATGCGCGGGTTTTGGATTGCGTTAGATATAACCTTCACGAACTTCGATTAGGGATGATTGTCTGTTAGTTTCTGGACTCTAGAGATAGATTTAGGAGCTAACAATCTTCAATAGGCGTTGAAGCTTAATGCCTTCCGTGTTTCGATGCTTCGCTCGCGAGAGTGACGAAGAGAGTGACACGGTTGTTATCTCAACTTTGCGTTAGACATAACCTGTGTTGTTAGCGATGCTGGGTGATATTGAGGAGTATTGTAGGTGGAGTATAACTGGTCGGTAAGTTTAAGTTTGTGAGGAGTCGATTATGTGCGCGCCTGATAAGTTCTTGTTGCTGAAGAATGAATTTCTTTTTATGTTTTAATGTTTACTTTTTTGTTTTATTGCTTTAAACGATTTAAACCCAAACTCTTAAACGTGAGAGACTGTCGAACGACATTCTTTCCCTCGAACCGATCTCTGTGGACACGACATAAATCCCGGAGGGAATTGTTTCCGACAATAAATATTTTTGCTGCTTGCCCTATTCTACAACCAACAAAATGGCGCCGTTGTCGGGGATTGGTTTTGATATTGAATCGCATTGCGATAGTTTCTTTGTTTTTCAGTTTTGTATATATCGTATATATTGTCTGTTTTCGTTATGTTTGTTCACGTGTTATATACGTTTTGTTCCCGTAACCGTTTGTTTATATGTTTGGTTAGGACACTTGCTTTTGGTTTGCGCGGCGAGACATCACTATGGCATGAAGGAAGGAAGTTTGCTAGCTAAGCATTGTAAAGGCGTCGAGCTTACGACGTAAAACAAGCATGTTGTATTATTTCTTTGGCTGTGTGGTGAACTTTTATTAAACAAGTTGTACTCGGATTGTTCGTAAAATTCTCAAATCTTCACTTTACAACTTGTTTAATGAATTTTTGCTGGTTTTTCAGTTTGTGTATATTAATAATTTTTTGTGTTTGCCTTTGAGCTTGTTTTGAGTAGCTTGAGAAACTTTTGGTGATGTTCCAAGTTTGATCGTTTCAACTTGCAGATGTATGGTAATGATTTTGTTAAGTTTTGTACGCGTTCGAGGTATGTATTTATCGTTTTCTATACTTTAGCATATTCATGATACTTAGGCATTTTACAAACTTCCATGCCATCCATTCTTTTGTATACTTGTTCTATTGTGAATCACTTTAGTTCCCAACCTTTTTGTGAGGTGGCTTTCCATTATTCATATATGCATGGAGAACCAACATTCTTGTTCTAACTGGATTTTATTATGTTGAATCTTTTGTTTGTGTTGATTATATGAATGCATGAAAAGGATCAAGGCAATTGTTTCATTTTGAGCACAACCACCTTAGCCAAATAGTCAATTCACCTTGTGAGCGTGTGAGGATTCGTAACCCCTTTGAGCTTTTTGATCCATGTTTCTATTTGAACTTAATGCTTGTCTATGAGTATTTAGTTCACTTATTTTTGAATGGATTTTGTTTTTTCTTGGACCTCAATTTTGTGTTGTTGTATGGATTTTTTCCTTGCCTTAGAAAGTAGGGAGTATTCACATGATGGTGCGGTTGAATTCAAGTTGGGGAGAGGATGATTGTATACTCATTGGTTGGATTCTATGAGGATTGAAAAAGAAAAGAAAAAAGAGAAAAATATGACAAATAAAAGAAAAGAAAAAAAGTGAAAAAGAAAGACAAAAGAAAAATCCTTGAAAAAGGAAACAAAAAGAGTTTCAATAATTGTGCTAAATAAGTATTGTGTGTTGTGTAACACTTGGGATTTTGGAAGAAGTTGGTTGAAATTTTGTGTGTGAATCTTTGTGAGTTTTCACTCCCTTAGGTTTAGGCAAGTTTTTGTTTCAATTACCTTTTGAAATTGCCCCTTGTTTGTTTACCTGACCACGTTACAACCTTGAAAGTCCTTGTGATTCTTGCCTTTGTATGTTCAATATGAATTTGTGGATGTATGCATAATTTAGTCTTTTGTTTGCATGAGTGTTGTGTGAGTGTAAAGTACCTTATTGTGTGTTTTTCATATACCGATGATTATTTTTGCTAGGTGTGATTCACTCTGGAACTTGTGTTGTTTTAGAATTGTTGGCATGATTTTTGTATTTTGCATTTGTTTCGTGACTATGTTATCGTTGTAGTTTAGTGGTAAGTATTTACTTTGGGTGTACCGTTTTCATTTGAACCATACATTTGTCCGTTTTTCAAAACCTGTTGATTTGTGATTCTTTGGTGATCACCTTGTTGCTTTGAGTTGTTTGATTCTTGTTTGAGGACAAACAAGTAGGTAAGTTGGGGAGAGTTTGATAAGTGCAAAATGTACCTATTTTTGTATATAAGTTTTGTTGCACTTATCGATACTTTTTGTCTATATCGTTCAAATAAACCCCACTTTGTTTATAAATACGTTTACTTTACGTTTTAGTGTATATATTGCGTAACGTGTAAATATTACTTAGTTTAATTGATTTTTATCTCATTTTTGTAGGTATTAAATAAAGGATATCTTGCCATATTCTTGAAGAGCATTGAATAAGCTTTCCAGCGCTTCAAACCGTGCGTAAATCGGAGTTTCGGTAAAGAAGTTGTGGCAAAACTAAGGGCTGGTTTTCTGATATGTTCGCAATGCGAACTGGCAGCGAGTGTTCGCATTGCGAAGGCCAGCGAAGGCCACATCGAAGGAGGCCAGAAAGAGTCAGGGGCGAAACAAGCCAAAGTTCGCACTACGAACCAGTCAGCGAGCATTCGCACTGCGAATGGTTCGTTCGCACTGCGAACCAACGAAGGAAAGCAAAGGCGGTTTAGCAATCAGAGGCACTTAAAGTGCCCTTTTTTGAGTCGTTCGCACTGCGAATCATGCAGAATTTGCAATGTATATAGTTTATTTCAGTCATTATTTTGGGGATGGTTTTGGGGTTTCTTGATCCCACTTCCATCAAACTTCATTCTTTGGTAGATTTGCTTAGAAAACAACTATGGAGCATGCATACGGATGAACCGGGGTGGATTGATCGCCGAACGGCTCCGACAATCCGTGAGATGTTTGGTTCATTTCTCTTTTTCTTTGTGTTTTTCTTTATGGTTGGGTTGTGTATATGTATTTGCTCTGAACTCATGTATATTTGTCGCCCATGGCGTTGTATAAATCTTGCTTTACAAATCTCTATTGGTGATTGTCTCTGATTTTTGCTTTATGCGCGGGGTTTGGATTGTGTTAGATATAACCTTCACGAACTTCGATTAGGGATGATTGTCTGTTAGTTTCTGGACTCTAGAGATAGATTTAGGAGCTAACAATCTTCAATAGGCGTTGAAGCTTAATGCCTTCCGTGTTTCGAGGCTTCGCTCGCGAGAGTGACGAAGAGAGTGACACGGTTGTTATCTCAACTTTCCGTTAGACATAACCTGTGTTGTTAGCGATGCTGGGTGATATTGAGGAGTATTGTAGGTGGAGTATAACTAGTCGGTAAGTTTAAGTTTGTGAGGAGTCGATTATGTGCGCGCCTGATAAGTTCTTGTTGCTGAAGAATGAATTTCTTTTTATGTTTTAATGTTTACTTTTCTGTTTTAATGCTTTAAACGATTTAAACCCAAACTCTTAAACGCGAGAGACCGTCGAACGACATTCTTTCCCTTGAACCAATCTCTGTGGACACGACATAAATCCCGGAGGGAATTGTTTCCGACAATAAATATTTTTGCTGCTTGCCCTATTCTACAACCAACAAAATGGCGCCGTTGCCGGGGATTGGTTTTGATATTGAATCGCATTGCGAAAGTTTCTTTGTTTTTGAGTTTTGTATATATCGTATATATTGTCTGTTTTCGTCATGTTTGTTCACGTGTTATATACGTTTTGTTCCCGTAACCGTTTGTTTATATGTTTGGTTAGGACACTTGCTTTTGGTTTGCGCGGTGAGACATCACTATGGCATGAAGGAAGGAAGTTTGCTAGCTAAGCATTGTAAAGGCGTCGAGCTTACGACGTAAAACAAGTATGTTGTTTTATTTCTTTGGCTGTGTGGTGAACTTTTATTAAACAAGTTGTACTCGGATTGTTCGTAAAATTCTCAAATCTTCACTTTACAACTTGTTTAATGAATTTTTGCTGGTTTTTCAGTTTGTGTATATTAATAATTTTTTGTGTTTGCCTTTGAGCTTGTTTTGAGTAGCTTGAGAAACTTTTGGTGATGTTCCAAGTTTGATCGTTTCAACTTGCGGATGTATGGTAATGATTTTGTTAAGTTTTGTACGCGTTCGAGGTATGTATTTATCGTTTTCTATACTTTAGCATATTCATGATACTTAGGCATTTTACAAACTTCCATGCCATCCATTCTTTTGTATACATGTTCTATTGTGAATCACTTTAGTTCCCAACCTTTTTGTGAGGTGGCTTTCCATTATTCATATATGCACGGAGAACCAACATTCTTGTTCTAACTGGATTTTATTATGTTGAATCTTTTGTTTGTGTTGATTATATGAATGCATGAAAAGGATCAAGGCAATTGTTTCATTTTGAGCACAACCACCTTAGCCAAATAGTCAATTCACCTTGTGAGTGTGTGAGAATTCGTAACCCCTTTGAGCTTTTTGATCCATGTTTCTATTTGAACTTAATGCTTGTCTATGAGTATTTAGTTCACTTATTTTTGAATGGATTTTGTTTTTTCTTGGACCTCAATTTTGTGTTGTTGTATGGATTTTTTCCTTGCCTTAGAAATTAGGGAGTATTCACATGATGGTGCGGTTGAATTCAAGTTGGGGAGAGGATGATTGTATACTCATTGGTTGGATTCTATGAGGATTGAAAAAGAAAAGAAAAAAGAGAAAAATATGACAAATAAAAGAAAAGAAAAAAAGTGAAAAAGAAAGACAAAAGAAAAATCCTTGAAAAAGGAAACAAAAAGAGTTTCAATAATTGTGCTAAATAAGTATTGTGTGTTGTGTAACACTTGGGATTTTGGAAGAAGTTGGTTGAAATTTTGTGTGTGAATCTTTGTGAGTTTTCACTCCCCTAGGTTTAGGCAAGTTTTTGTTTCAATTACCTTTAGAAATTGCCGCTTGTTTGTTTACCTGACCACGTTACAACCTTGAAAGTCCTTGTGATTCTTGCCTTTGTATGTTCAATATGAATTTGTGGATGTATGCATAATTTAGTCTTTTGTTTGCATGAGTGTTGTGTGAGTGTAAAGTACCTTATTGTGTGTTTTTCATCTACCGATGATTATTTTTGCTAGGTGTGATTCACTCTGGAACTTGTGTTGTTTTAGAATTGTTGGCATGATTTTTGTATTTTGCATTTGTTTCGTGACTATGTTATCGTCGTAGTTTAGTGGTAAGTATTTACTTTGGGTGTACCGTTTTCATTTGAACCATACATTTGTCCGTTTTTCAAAACCTGTTGATTTGTGATTCTTTGGTGATCACCTTGTTGCTTTGAGTTGTTTGATTCTTGTTTGAGGACAAACAAGTAGGTAAGTTGGGGAGAGTTTGATAAGTGCAAAATGTACCTATTTTTGTATATAAGTTTTGTTGCACTTATCGATACTTTTTGTCTATATCGTTCAAATAAACCCCACTTTGTTTATAAATACGTTTACTTTACGTTTTAATGTATATATTGCGTAACGTGTAAATATTACTTAGTTTAATTGATTTTTATCTCATTTTTGTAGGTATTAAATAAAGGATATCTTGCCATATTCTTGAAGAGCATTGAATAAGCTTTCCAGCGCTTCAAACCGTGCGTAAATTGGAGTTTCGGTAAAGAAGTTGTGGCAAAACTAAGGGCTGGTTTTCTGTCATGTTCGCAATGCGAACTGGCAGCGAGTGTTCGCATTGCGAAGGCCAGCGAAGGCCACAGCGAAGGAGGCCAGAAAGAGTCAGGGGAGAAACATGCCAAAGTTCGCACTGCGAACCAGTCAGCGAGCATTCGCACTGCGAACCAACGAAGGAAAGCAAAGGCGATTTAGCAATCAGAGGCACTTAAAGTGCCATTTTTTGAGTCATTCGCACTGCGAATGATCGTTCGCACTGCGAATCATGCAGAATTTGCAATGTATATAGTTTATTTCAGTCATTATTTTGGGGATGGTTTTGGGGTTTCTTGACCCCACTTCCATCAAACTTCATTCTTTGGTAGATTTGCTTAGAAAACAACTATGGAGCATGCATACGGATGAACCGGGGTGGATTGATCGCCGAACGGCTCCGACAATCCGCGAGATGTTTGGTTCATTTCTCTTTTTCTTTGTGTTTTTCTTTATGGTTAGGTTGTGTATATGTATTTGCTCTGAACTCATGTATATTTGTCGCCCATGGCGTTGTATAAAACTTGCTTTACAAATCTCTATTGGTGATTGTCTCTGATTTTTGCTTTATGCGCGGGGTTTGGATTGCGTTAGATATAACCTTCACGAACTTCGATCAGGGATGATTGTCTGTTAGTTTCTGGACTCTAGAGATAGATTTAGGAGCTAACAATCTTCAATAGGCGTTGAAGCTTAATGCCTTCCGTGTTTCGAGGCTTCGCTCGCGAGAGTGACGAAGAGAGTGACACGGTTGTTATCTCAACTTTGTGTTAGACATAACCTGTGTTGTTAGCGATGCTGGGTGATATTGAGGAGTATTGTAGGTGGAGTATAACTGGTCGGTAAGTTTAAGTTTGTGAGGAGTCGATTATGTGCGCGCCTGATAAGTTCTTGTTGCTGAAGAATGAATTTCTTTTTATGTTTTAATGTTTACTTTTCTGTTTTATTGCTTTAAACGATTTAAACCCAAACTCTTAAACGCGAGAGACTGTCGAACGACATTCTTTCCCTCGAACCGATCTCTGTGGACACGACATAAATCCCGGAGGGAATTGTTTCCGACAATAAATATTTTTGCTGCTTGCCCTATTCTGCAATCAACAAGCACCCGACATTGATAATGCACCTTTTCTGGTAACCTGTTATGACTTGTTACTTTTACCGGCTTAAATAGTAAGCCTTTCTCTCCCTATAAAAGGAGACTTTTATTTCCTTTGTACATCAGAACTAAAATATATAAGAGCTTTTCTAATATGCTCCGTCTTCTCTCTACCCTCTCTCTATAAATCTTAATAAAACTTGCCATTCCGATTCTGATTCCGCTGCTGTCTACAACTGGTATCATCGCTTGGATTAAATCTAAGGTAAAATTCTAAATCCAACTAATTGCAATGACAATTAGTGGCTAAACTTTTGTTGTGGAAGGTTGATTGACTTAGTTTAAAACAAAGTATGTAAATTTTTCTCATAAAATAGAGATAACCAAACAACCAACTTTTTATGTTTTCACAAACAAAGGATGTTTTTCAGAGTATTCTGCACGGTTCATCTTTTTCCCAGGGAGTGAGTAGTATGATGATTTTGATAAAGAATATTTTTGCTGAAAACATTATATATATATATATATATATATATATAGTGTGCATTAGCAACATACACCTTAGTGTATTTTTGTGTGGGGTCCACCAATTTTGGATGGGACCCACCTTAGAAAGATGAAGAAAAAAATAGAAAGAAAATAGATGTAGTATATTTTTGTGTGAGACCCACCACTTTTGGGTGTGTGTTAGCATTTCCCTATATATATATATATATATATATATATATATATATATATACACCCACCTATTTTTATGAAGGTGTGTTTTAGCAAACTTTAATTAAAAAATAGTTAAATACACCCAAGGTGCATCTTACTAAAACACACCTTCTAAAAATTAAATAGATGGAAGTTAGCATTTATCACTTTCAATTCAACGCACCACTCAAGTTTTGAATTGTAGTGTGGAAAAAAGCTATATAAAAACTTTGTTTTCTTTAAAATGGTCGATGTGGGACAACAACAAAACATAATAACATTCCTCCTATATCACTTTGTTTTCTTCGCACAGTTCAAGCCTTCAAAATCAATCTTCAATTCTCACCTTGAAACAACATAATTCGCTTCAGTTCTGAAACAACAAATTCAACCTACTGCAGATTATGGTTGCTTCAAAGAAAAATATATATATTGTGAATGAGTTCCTAGGAATTCCTCAATTTCTTCACAAAATCAATGTAGCATGAAGGGTTGACATGGATGGTTTAGGAAGAAGAACAAGCTGTTTGAGCTGGCATTAGCAATGGTAGACGAGAAACACCCTGATCGGAGGTGTGAGAAAAGTGCAGCCCGAAAGGTGGGAGGTTGTTGCAGCTATGTCACATTTTCACTATTCTATATAGAAATAATTGTCATTTTTCAAAATATGTTCTTTAAATATTATTTTTTACACTAGTTCCAATGTATTAATATATCTAATGGGGTAAAAATATAAAATTTAATGACAAAATCATTGCATTTTTTATTTTGAATCTTATATATATATATATATATATATATATATATATATATATATATATATATATATATATATATATATATATGAAAATGCTTTTAGGAAGCCTGTGGGTCCAAGTTTAAGAAAAGTTCAAGAAATGTTTCACCGAGAATTAATCATTTCTTTAGTGAACAGTTCTAGGGTTTGAAGAAATTCAAGAGAGGTTTCACCGGGAATTAATCCTCTCTGGGGGAAATGAATTTCTTTGACAATTTTTTAATATTGACAATCTTGAGAAAAGTTTCACCGGAAATAATGTCTTTTTTTGTTCCATATTGTATAAGCCTAAGAGGAGGCAAGACTGTATCAGGAAATTCCAATGGGGAACTAGTTTTGACTATGTTGAAAGAGTGACCACTGACTTTATCTAATCTTAGACTTAATTGCCAGGGAAAAATCTAAGCATATATATATATATATATATATATATATATATATATATATATATATATATATATATATATATATATAGTTGAGATATATATGAGCAAGTATGTAAAAGAAAGCTGGTAAAAATTTACAGGCGAGCAAACTTCCATTGTTACAGCTGTATGGTTAGTTATTCAAGAAATTGAAGAAAGTTTTGATAACAACTATGAATATATTGCAAAACATCAATCAAAAGTATGATTTTGTGTAAAAAAAAATTAATTTACTTTAATCTACCTTTTGATATATTAAGATTTTTGAAGGGCATGGATTTTTTTTCCTAATACACTCATTGCATATAGAATTTTTTTGACTATTCCTGTGATAGTTGCCTCGGCAGAAAGAAGTTTTTCAAAATTGAATTTGTTGAAGTCTTATTTACGGTCTACCATATTACAAGAAAGACTTAATGGGCTAGCATTGATAGCAATTGAGAATGATTTGTTGGAGAATATACAGTATGAAGACTTGATTGAAGAATTTGCTTCAAAAAATGCTAGAAGGAAAACTTTTTTTTAAGTAGCTTAATGTTATTTTGATAAGATTGAATAGAATATGTCTTTTTTAGGTTAGTTACATGGATAAACGATTACTTTTGATGTAGTTGATGTTATTTACAATTTAAATAGATGATTTTTTTTTTTATTTTAAAAATAATATTTTTTATTAGGGGTCCATTTTTATTATTTGTCCCGGACCTCTTAAAAGTTTGGACCGGCCCTATATATATATATATATATATATATATATATATATATATATATATATATATATATATATATATTTCTTTGAAGCTACCATAATCTGCAGTAGGTTGAATTAGTTGTTTCAGAACTGAAGCGAATTATGTTGTTTCAAGGTGAGAATTGAAGATTGATTTTGAAGGTTTGAACTGTGCGAAGAAAACAAAGTGATATAGGAGGAATGTTATTATGTTTTGTTGTTGTCCCACATCGACTATTTTAAAGAAAACAAAGTTTTTATATAGCTTTTTTCCACACTACAATTCAAAACTTGAGTGGTGCGTTGAATTGAAAGTGATATTGGGCTTTATTCAGAATAGCCCAATGTATATATATAGCTTTTTTTTTCCGCTATTCTGAGCTTTTATTTATAGCTTACAACCTTTAATGATAAGTAATTACATGAAATTAGGCAATGACTCTTAAGTACATTACAGCTGAAAGTGAGAAGTGAGAACAAAACGTCGAAAGCTAAAAGGTCTGGGCTCATGGGACTTTGACACGCATATTGCAGAAATATGGGTCACCTGTAAAAGCCAAATACGGGCATAATGCAAAAATATGGGTCACCCGTATTTCCATAATCCATAATCCTTCGATTTTCAGTTTTCAGAAATATATAAAAGCAATAAACATCATAGCATAAAATGGAAATAAAATCAAATAAGAACACAAAAATGATAATGATAACGAGCTTAAAAACAGGATAAAAATCAGAGTTATCACTGCCACAAACAAACAAGAACCCATTGAATTATGACTTGTATGAACTATGAGGAAATAAATGAAAGCAAATATTATGTGGCAATTCTAATCCTTCATCACAATACAAAATGGACATAACAAAGGAAGTTAACAACAAGGGGTTTCCAGGGTGAATCATGATCACTGGAAAACGATTACTCACAATAGTAAGATACATCATTATTTTTATAAATTGCTTAGATGGTTCAGAGGCAGACCACGTCCACCTTAAGCACAACCAAAAGTTAATCATTCAAACCCACTTTCTACTAATTAAGACCATTGGGATTAGGTGGTAAATTGGTAATCATGCACAAAATAGTGTCAAAAGACAAACATGGACAAAACTTGACAAAGACCATTGACATTTGAATGTACTGACTTAAGGAAGACACATTTTATTAGTTAATCCTAGAAATAACAAAGCACACGTTTAGCAAATTGAATCACTAACAGAATGCATTCTTGCAATGCAAGAAGCTTTTAATGGACACTTCAAAGAAATTCACCACCGGTGATAAATTCAATCTAAAGTAGGCACATATGGTGGTTTGCAACAGAAAACCTGGATGTCTTACCTCCAGAATGATCTAGTATTCTTTAGAGCTTCTTTCTATACTCTGAAGAGTCATTGCCAACATGGAAAGCTGTTATTATTGCATGTGACAACAAACATTTTTGGCAACAAAGTCACAGAACCCGGCGAGCTGCTCCGCGTTGTTCTCTTCACATGCCACTTAAACAAATTTGGTAGTTTTAATACGCATAAAAAGCTAACATTCAGTGGTTGTGTGTGCATCCGCTTGCAATCAGTAATTCCACGAATATAGAAGAAGAATGCAGCAAGATGATTCATAAGCCATAGCTTCTTCTCTGCACCAATAACCTACAGTGGAGCTTCTTCTCAAAAACACTTGGCTATCAATTTTGCACCGCCAACCAACTACAACCAGGGACTTTCTTCAACCCTTTCCGCTTCATGGCTAACCTCAACTCATTGGCATCCTTCCAAGAAGAACGGTCCGAAAAAAGATTAGCAGTTAGTACATAGTTTGCCCCCAATTCAGACTCCAGTTTAGACATTAGATCATCATCCAAATTAGGAACCCACCCATGATTTCGACAAGCACCTAGAAAACTCCTCAATATCACACCATTAGGCTCCACAGGCATGTTCTTGATGATATCATAAGCTTCTTGAATCAAGCCAGCTCTTCCTAACAAGTCAACCATACATCCATAATGCACAACAGTTGGCTTTATGTCATACAATCTAACCATCCTATCAAAATACATTTTCCCCTCATAAACAAGTCCCATGTGGCTGCAGGCAGACAGTACCACAGAAAAAGATAAACCATCAGGTCGCAATCCCATATCCTCCATCTGGTTAAATAGCGAAATAGCATCCTTTTCACAGCCATGATTTGCAAGAGCAGAAATCATGATAGTGCACGACTGCAAATTCTTTTGAGGCATTAAATCAAAAATCAAACGCGCTTTCTCTATCCGCCCACATTTTGAATACATCTCAAACAAAGCAGTTCCCAACTCAACTCCCATCTCAATATGATTCCTTATAACATAGGAATGAATAGACTCACCAGCACATATATTGATCATTTTAGTACAAGCAGAAAGCAAACTAACCAAAGTCACATAATTCGGCTTTTCATTCGCCAGACTCATCTGTTGAAACACATTCAATGCCTCTAAAGGATTGTTAAGACAAACATATCCAGCAATCATGGAGCTCCAGGAAACAACATCTCTATCAGACATTTCATCAAACACCTTCCGTGCAGACCCAATTTCACCACAATCGGCATAAAACTGCAAAAGGGCATTACCAATATATCGATCAGAGCAAAACCCTGTCTTAAAGGTCAAAGAATGAATGACCCCACCTAGTGAAATAGACGAAAAGCGAGCACAGGCCTTGAGAACAAAAGGGTAGGTGAAATTGTTAGGGGAAAGAGGGGAAGCTTGAAGTTGGCGAAAGAGGTAGAGGGATTCGAGTGGAGTTTGGGTGTTGGAGAAAGCTCTGATGAGGGTGTTCCAAGCGAAGAGTGGAGGGAGGATGGGTGAGGAGTGGAAGAAGGAATTGGCGTAAGAGAGGGAAAAGGAGGAGGCTGATAAGAGGAAATGGGAGATGATGTTGGGGTGATGATGGAGGGAAGATTTGAGGAAGAGAGAGTGGAGTTGGAGGAGATGATACAGTTTTGTGGATCTCTTAATCAGGTTCAGGCTTATTAGCACAGTAGCATCCTCATCAAACATGTTTTAAATACGTTTTTGTCTTCTTGGAGAAAATTCATGACAATGTTTGGATTTTATGTTTAAAAAAAAATATGAGCTTTCCCATTACATAGACTAGCGTCCAGACGGGTACTCTCGTACACGTCTATCCGCTTTTTAATTTATAATGTGCAAGCGGATAAAAATAATAACGGTATTTTTTATCCTCATCAAACATGTTTTAAATACGTTTTTGTCTTCTTGGCGAAAATTCATGACAATGTTTGGATTTTATGTTTAAAAAAAAATATGAGCTTTCCCGTTACATAGACTAGCGTCCAGACGGGCACTCTCGTACACGTCTATCCGCTTTTTAATTTATAATGTGCAAGCGGATAAAAATAATAACGGTATTTTTTAATATTTATTTTTTATTTTAGTTTAAAATATTTTTAAAATAAAAAAAAAATGAAATAAGTGTGCAAACCACCATAAAACATTAAACGGTTAGAATAAGCGAAATTGAAATTTTTAAAATAAAAACTGAAAAGGGCATCATTGGCACAAAAATAAGCTACACTAAAACTAAATTTTCTCATAGATTAAGTGAATGTGGAGTTTACTTGTTTGTTTCAAACGAAAATAGAGTTGAAAATTTTTAATGGCTTTAAAGTAAATGGAATTTTGGAATATTCTGACTTCTTTTCAAATTATAAATTTTTTTGGGTATTTTTTACTAATTAAAAAATTTAATTATTATTTTATAAAAAAGATAAATTATATATAATTTTATAGTAGTTTATTTTATAATTACATAAGAGAGAAATTAAAATAATAAAAAAAAGATAATAATAAATACTTAAAAATATATTTAAAAAAATATCATTAATATTATATTAAAAATATAAAATAACTTATAATTTAACATAATTTTCTTTTATAAAATAATTTTTAATTTGGGACAGAGGAAATAACATCTCACCATTTGCAAAATACACTGTATATTTGGAGAAGGTGATTAGGAGAATTTATGGAGCATAAAAAAATATTGAGAAGTTTTGAATTAGTTTACGAGTTAAGAGTGAATTTCTTCAAGAATAATCCATGAATTTTATAGCTTGATTTGGAGGAATCTTTTGTTAAAGTGGCTTCACACTTCCTTTCATGTATCTAGACGACCTTCAACATGACTTGATGTGTGATTGATGATTAAAATATTTATTTATATAGTGCTAATATTGGACTTAAGCAAGAGATTTTTATTTGTCAAATATGACCAGGTAGATAATGTGATGAACCCTAAAATTTCTAACACCCAAATTACCCATCCAAAAACAAAAGATCTCAAAATTGATTTGGGGCTTTCATACAATCAAGCGGTTGATCAAAGTACAACAAAATTATTGCGCAAATTGTGAGAGAATAAATTGGTAATGGCGGATCCTGTGATTGTGAGTCTAGCTTCCGTACTGGTTAAGAAACACAGGAACAGAAGAATGGCTGTCGCTTTCTTGGATGGTGGAGTGATCAGTGAGAGACAAAAGGTGGTGGACCCTCAACAATGGGTAATAGTCGGTAAAAGATAAGATGACAAATTAGGTTAACAAACTCACTTATTATAACGGTCCCATTCACTCACTTGTATCTATGCAATGTATCAGGGGTGAACCGATCGATCCGTTGTCTTTTTTGTGCAAATGGATCGGGTCGGGTCGGGTATCAAGTTGATTCAGTTGTTTAATTTGGATATTATAGGATTGTTTCGCTCGGGCTCGGATACTAATTTTGGATCCGACGAAAATCGAAACCGACCGAACTTAATTAATATATTTTTTATTTATTTTTAGTTCTATATGAATGATTCACTATAAAAATGAGATTCACAATTTTTTAGGATACTATCATTTTTATAAATTGATGATTGCATTGTATACTCTCAAAAATACAAAATATGTAATATAAAATTTTGTATATTATTTAGTTTATCGGTTAAAGTATGATAATGATCAAAATTAATGTCAAATAATATTAAAAATATTATTCCGTAATAATAATTTTTATTAAAAAAATAATTTTATTCTAAAAATTTAATATTTTTTATACAAAAATTAAAAAAATCATTTTT
This sequence comes from Lathyrus tuberosus, assembly GCA_022829125.1. NCBI lineage: Eukaryota > Viridiplantae > Streptophyta > Magnoliopsida > Fabales > Fabaceae > Lathyrus > Lathyrus tuberosus. The sequence continues at coordinate 21,401,599 of JALAZF010000026.1, read as the reverse complement.
AGAAATTTTTTCTAATAAATATTAAACCGATCCGACTTAACCGCCAAACCGACTTAACCGAATTCGACGAAAACCGAAATTTTATCGGTCGAAATTGGACCATAAAAATGAAACCGTGGTTTATGTCAGATTTAAATTTTGAGCCCGAAACCGACCGTATCCGATCAATTGTCCACCCCTGCAATGTACTACTTTTATTATCACGTTGTTTTCAAAATAAATTTGAGCTAACACGTGAATTCTATTAATTGTTTTTGACTAACGTGACTGAATTTGTCATATTACTCATTTTTGCTATGGTCTTAGAACTTGAGTTGCCTAACTTATCTCTACAATACTGACTTTAAAACCGACCTGTAAGGTCAGAATTTTGTTTTACCAGTACAATCATTCAAATCTTTACTTGGATGTAACTGTTGATATATTATAAGTTACTGTCAATGTCACCTTCTGTTTCTTTATTTATACGCAGATTTCACTACTTCACCTCTTATTTTCATCCTTCTCCTAATTAGCTCTATCTTGTTCCTTACTTCACCTGCACAAACTACAGGTTCTCTCTCTCTCCTCTTCATCATGAATTCATATTAATTTCATTCTACAGGATTGGAAAAGTTGCTTTTGATGGTGGGGTTGTTCGCCGGAATAGGTGGTAGCAGCGGTGACCGGGAAACAGGGTCCAGAAGGGGTCACGGCAGTGAATCATTTATGTTAATTTCATTCTTTTTCTTACCTGGTTTCGTTCCATGTTATTTTCTGTTGTATATCATTTCTTGGATCATGAATCTGTATTCTTTGTTTTGTAGTCTGTATTCATAGACTTTGCTTAGTATTTTTGGATTTGGAATTGATTTCGTTTATATTGATGTTATTGAGTAATTATGCATTTTAATCTCACTTTCAGAAGATCTTGTGGACATATAACATAATAAAGTAACTTACCTATATAGAAGATGACGAATATAACAAATGTGAGCGAGTATGAAGCAATTGCAAAGGAAAAATTGCCAAAGATGATTTATGACTTCTATGCATCAGGGGCAGAAGATGAATGGACATTGAAAGAGAACCGGAATGCATTCTCAAGGATTATGTAATCTACAAACTTCTTTTTATTCGATTTCCATATGCCCTTTTACTGAATCCCTTATTTCAATATCTATGTTTACTGAGAATAGGTTTAGGCCACGCGTTCTTATCGATGTAAGCAAGATAGATATGACAACAACTGTTTTAGGCTTCAAAATATCAATGCCTATCATGATTGCTCCTACATCCGTGCATAAGATGGCTCACCCCGAAGGTATGCCATCATACTTGGTCTGTGTTACATTGAGATATTGCCATTGCATCCGGTCTTTTGTTATTGACGTATTTTTCATTAAAACAGAAGCTGATGATTCTCTGTGTTTGGCATTGAAGTTTTTTGTTCACTACAATATATAAAAACTTTTTATTTAAAACAAATCATGCAACTTTTGTGCAGGAGAATACGCTACTGCTAGAGCAGCATCAGCAGCTGGCACCATCATGGTTTGGTTTCCACAATATTTACTCTCTACTCTAGTTTAATTTCCAAATCAAGCAGTATTTTTCTTCCCTGTATCTTTTCAAGTGAAGTGGATGAAAATGGAGTGCATGTAAAAATGAAATCATAAAAAAGGATTTAGATTTAAATGGTTTGTTAATGGACATGATTTACCATTAATCCCACTTGGTCTGAAAAAGCTACTACTATTGTTGTATTTATTACAATCTGGGGGATTTATTTTCAAAAGCTTGCGACAGACACTATCCACAGCGGCTTCTTCTAGTGTCGAGGAGGTTGCTTCAACAGGACCTGGTATCCGTTTCCTCCAACTCTATGTGAGTATATTGCTCTCATTTCTTCTTTGCATGATTTCATTTTCTATGAAGTCTGTCACTTGTCCCTTCCTTGTTGAACAAAAACCATTTCGTTGTTTGAGTAAACATTTCTTAGCAGCTTAGCTTAAATCAGAAATTTACTTTTGATATATGAGTTTCATAGTTTTTTTGTGTTCGCTTAGTGCTATACTGAGTCGGCAGATTAAGGTTGGCTCCTGCATGCTGACACATGGAAATTCACTGCTTGCATGTGATTTTTAAGAATCCAGTTTTCCTACAATATGTATAACAAATCAATTTTTTTAATTAAAAACAAAAAGACCAAAATAAAAGGAAGAGTGTAATGTATTCATGGAGGAATATAATTTTCATCTTCTTCCTCATATAGCTCGTGCGGTTCTGACAATTCTTTTCCCAACTACCTAAACATCATTGTCAGCTTATTCCTGTGGAGACCAACACACCCTCTCAGACTTGAGACCATATTTTCGATAATGATAGAGCTGGCCAACCTTGTTAACATTATGAAAGTTAAATTAAAAGACCAATTTAGAAAAACAAAAACATAAAGTACAAATTCAAGTATAGAAACAATTGTCTAAAATTAGTGATATGAACTCGTTAATGTTACAAATGTCAATGTCTTATTTGATAAAAGACTAATTTATTACCATAACAAAACATTATTCACCTGCGCCAATACACAAGTACTAGTTTGATTATCAAGATTTTCAAGTATCTGTGTGATAACATAATTTGTTTATGTTATTTTCTTCTTAGGTGTTTAAGGACAGAAATATAGTTACTCAGCTAGTGAGAAGAGCTGAAAATGCTGGTTTCAAGGCAATTGTCCTTACTGTAGACACTGCAGTGGGTGGTCATAGAGAGGCTAACATAAAAAACAGGTTCACAATCATTGGAAATTTCAGTTGAATTGATTAATCTCTATTTTAAAATAAATTTTCCTGATTTTTCTACATGGAGTTTTGTGCAGATTTACATTTCCACCACACTTGAGATTTAAAAATTTTGAAGCCATGGTTTCTGAAAGGGTGTGTGATTAGTATGGAAATTTCAAACCAGATGATTTTTTCTGTTATTGTCATCTTAATGTTGCTTTATTATTACGGAAATTGGATATAACCTTGCAGACTAAAGACTCTAATCCGGTCTCCATTGTTAATGGCCTATATGACCAATCACTCAATTGGAAGGTGATATATCTTTCCTAATACACGACATTGAATGTGGGATGTCATAATATATATATATATAATTGTAACAGGATGTAAAATGGCTTCAAACAATAACATCATTGCCAATCATACTCAAGGGTGTAATTACTGCTGAAGATAGTAAGTTTATTAAACAAATATATTCTGAAGCCATGTTTCCTTATCCATTTGATATTTTTTTATATCAATCTTGAATTTTAATTCCGCAATTGGCAATCTAATCCTATGCTAATAATGTAGCCAGGTTAGCTATTCAAGCTGGAGCTGCTGGAATCATTGTTTCCAATCATGGTGCTCGCCAACTTGACTATGTTCCTGCAACTATTATGGCTTTGGAAGAGGTCTGATTTTGGCCTCTAGTGCTATCATTATTGGTTTAATTTTGCTAACTTTTTATGCTGCGATAAAACTTCAAGCTGCCTTATTTTTAATCCTTCCAGGTTTTCTTTTTCATTGCCTTATTTCCTTTTGTTTACCTTGTAGAATAATTTTCTTTTCCAACTTATTACCTTGAATAGGTTGTGCAAGCTGCAGCAGGGAGATTTCCTGTTTTTATGGATGGCGGAGTCCGTCGAGGTACAGACGTTTTTAAAGCACTGGCTCTTGGAGCAGCCGGCGTGTTTGTAAGTATATATATGAAAATTTGATTATTATGAACATTTAAAATAATCTTATTGTGATGAGGTTTGTAAGTATTTTACTGAGGTTTTGTTTGGGAGTTTGGAGTGGGAAGGGAGGGAGGACTTTGAAAAGATAGAAGGATCGAGTAAAACGTATTAGAAAGATTAGACGGGGAGGGTTTTGGGTGTTTTATTTTTATTCAAAAACCAAAATCCCCCAAATTTCGGGAACTAAATAATTGTATCGGAGGGTTTAGACAAATTGTTTAAATTAAATTTATGTTGTTATAGTATTCCAAAAATTAAAAATATGTTAATGATAAACACTTTTATCATTCTATACAATTTTTTTTTATTTTTTTCAAAAAATGTTACTGATTTCTCTATATATTTTTAAAAAAATCGTTTTTCGAGGCCCTTCCTTCACCTCTTCTCCAAACTCCCAAACAAATCCTTAAAGGATATAATATAAAAAAAGTTTAACTAAAATTTTGAACGCATTAACATCATAAAAGTTAGAGGACTGACTTAAGAAATTAAACTATCTTAAAGTACCTTGCTAGAAAATTTACCTATATTATAGATTTACTTTTCGTCTTGTAATATTCCAGATTGGAAGACCTGTGGTGTTCTCATTGGTTGCTGATGGTGAGGCTGGTGTAAGAAAAGTCCTTGAGATGCTTCATGATGAACTTGAAATAACTATGGCACTTTGTGGTTGCCCTTCACTTAAGGACATAACTCGTGACCATGTTGTGACAGAGCGCGACCACCCAAGAATCGCTCCTAGGTTATGAAACATCAGACATAATTCTCTATAGTGTTGGAGCTATCATTAATAAACAATATCATAGGAGCTTGTCGGTTTCCTAATGATTGAAATAGGGTAGTTATTTATATATTATGTTTTAATTAGGACAACTATGATTATGTGTGACGGATATGTATTTGTGTAATAAATAGGAAAATTATGGGAAAAAGGGAAGGAGAATACTAGTTCTCTGAAACTTGGAAGGGAGTCCCTGCAACATATATTACCTTCTGTTTTTGTAATTGTATTATTTCCATAATGTATTGGTGTGGATTGTTTAGTGGATTCCCGCTCTATGAGAATTTATATTGTTAACTAAGAAAGTTTTGGTCAAAAAGCTTACCCTTTTCATTCTGATCTCTACTCATATAAATATTGTAGTTACAAGCTGTTAGGTTGAATTTCAACCCACTAAATTAGCTAAATTGCCATATTTACATTTACAGCTAATTATGTTAATTAAGAGAATAAATATTACAAATAAATGTACAATCTCAACAGAATTATTTCTAATAATTAGTTCATTATTGCCAATAATTCTGTTGACATCCCCCCTCAAATTGATGCTGGTAAATTTACAAGCATCAATTTGCCAAGTAGAAGATTGTGTCGCTGACGTGTCAAAGTTTTAGTGAAAATGTCAGCTATTTGAACAGATGTTGAGACATGTGGTAGATTGATGACTCTTCTATCATATGCTTCTCGAATAGAGTGACAATCAACTTCGATGTGTTTCGTCCGTTCATGGTAAACTGGATTTGCTGCAATCTGAATGGCACTGGTATTGTCAGCATGCAGCGGAGTTGGTTGTTGTTGAGAGAATCCAAGCTCAGTAAGAAGACCACGTAGCCATATTATTTCAGAACAAGCGGCAGACATTGCGCGATATTCTGCTTCAGTGGATGACTTTGAGACAGAATCTTGTTTCTTACATTTCCATGAAATAGGAGCATTTCCTAGGAACATACACCAGCCAGTAGTAGATTTTCTTGTGTCTGGACATCCAGCCCAATCGGCATCACTATATGCTTGGAGTTTAATTGATGAATCAACAGGAAAAAATAAACCTCGCTTTGGAGTGCCAAGAAGGTATCTAATGATTCGTTGTACCGCTGAAAGATGGAAATGTCGTGGAGCTTGCATGAACTTACTAACCGTGTGTACAGCAAAAGAAATATCTGGGCGAGTGATAGTGACATAGATAAGACTTCCTACCAGTTTGCGATATTGAGTGGGATCATCAAGAATGTCACCTTCATCTCTTCTATATTTAACATTAACTTCCATGGGAGTGTCTACAGGGGTTGCATTTGTGAGTCCAACTAGCTGTACCAAGTCTTGAATATACTTTTGTTGATTTAGAAAAACACCTTCATGATGATAATGCACCTCTAAACCCAAGAAATAAGTGAGATGGCCTAATTCTTTCATTTGAAAAGTTGAATACAACAAGTGTTTGATTCTAGAAATAGCATCTTGATCAGAACCTTTATCTTTGTCTACCCATTTGGCATGTGCAACTTTATCTTTGTCTTTGTCAGGGGCTGGAGTGTTGCCATCGACATGACCCCACAAGTCTTTTCCTGTGACGAAAATCTCGAAATGGAATGCCCAAGCTGCGTAGTTTTTGCCATTAAGGCGAACCAACAAGACTTCATGCTTTTCGGTAGACATGGATCTATGGAAATAGGAATTGAACAAGAACGACGAATTGAGCGACGAATTGAGCGAGAAACAGAAGAGAAAAAACGAGAACAAGAATAAAAATGAAACAAGATCGTGAAAAAAAAACAGACTAGATTTTTGGATTTTAACCTAGGCTGATACCATGTTAACTAAGAAAGTTTTGGTCAAAAAGCTTACCCTTTTCATTCTGATCTCTACTCATATAAATATTGTAGTTACAAGCTGTCAGGTTGAATTTCAACCCACTAAATTAGCTAAATTGCCATATTTACATTTACAGCTAATTATGTTAATTAAGAGAATAAATATTACAAATAAATGTACAATCTCAACAGAATTATTTCTAATAATTAGCTCATTATTGCCAATAATTCTGTTGACACCCAATAATTCTGTTGTAACATTGTTTTAAATAAATGATGCTCTATTCTAACTTGAAGTATTTGCAAAACAATTTTCAGAAGAATTTTGTTTTAGCAGTGCAATCATTAAAATCTTTAGATGGATGTGACAACTAAACAAAACACATTATATTATAGCCAGAAAATTGTTGATATTATAAGTGGGAACATGTGGTTCATATCCTAGCTACTGTCACTGTCACCTTCTGTTTCTTTATTTATACTTTCACTACTTGACTTCTTAGAGCATGTTTGGTTTCACGTTTGCATTTTCAATCGCGCGTTTCAAAGCTCTCTCACCGTGAAAAACAAGAAGCTCCAAAAGGTAGCTTCTGGAAAAACGTGGAAATTCACCGTGATTTCACAAAAGCTAACGCCATACCAAACACACTATTAGTCTTTATTCTATACTCAGATTTCATTTTTTATTTATTTATGATATCTTATTTTCTTCATTCTCCTAGTTAGCACCAGCTTGTTACTTACTTCAGCAGCCCGAACTACAGGTTCTCTCTCCTCTTCATCTTACATTTATATTAATTTTATTCTCCTAATTAGTTCCAAATTGTTCCCTACTTCAACGGCACGGGAGGCCCACACGTGGTTGTTGTGGCGGTGCGTGAGGGGACAGTTGGCGGCTATCTTTCGGGGATAGGCCGGATCGGAAGAAGTGTTTCTGATGGCAGGGTGGTTTGCCGGAAGGTCGTTGGAATAGGCGGTGGCAGTGGTGGCAGGGAAGTGATGACTGGGAAAAAGAGGCCGGAAGGGGTCACGTCATTGAATCATTTATGTTAATTTCATTATTTTTCATACCTGGTTTTACTCCATGTTTCTGTATATCATTTATCGGGTCATGCATTTGTATTCTTTGTTTTGTAAGAATTTGAAAAAGTTAATTAGAACTGGTCCCTATTAGTGCCAATAAGGATTTGGATCCTCTCCCACAAAACTTTTCCCCCGTTCCTCTCCCTCATAATTTTTCTATCTATTTCTCTATTAATTATTTTCTCTCACTTAACTACCCTCTCATTTTCCTCATATTCTCATTTAATTCATAATTTTGTGTGACAAACTTCATTAGATTTAAATGGTGTATTGTTATTAAGTAATTATGCATTTTCACTTTCAGACTATCTTGTGGACATATAACATAAGAAATTAACTTACCTATTAAGAAGATGATGAATATAACAAATGTGAGCGAGTATGAAACAATTGCTAAGGAAAAGTTGCCAAAGGAGATTTATGACTACTTTGCATCAGCGGCAGAGGATCAGTAGACTTTGAAAGAGAACCGGAATGCATTCTCAAGGATTATGTAATAAAAAAACTTCTTTTATTTGATTTTAGTCTTCTCTTTAGCCTTGTGTGTTATGTTGAATCCCTTATTTCAATATCTATGTTTACCAACAACAGGTTCAGGCCACATATTCTTATCGATGTAAGCAAGATAGATATGACAACAACTGTATTAGGCTTCAAAATTTCAATGCCTATCATGATTGCTCCAACAGCCGCGCAAAAAACGGCTCACCCTGAAGGTACTCATTGTTGTTATGTACTTTTTGTTAATAAAGAAGCTCTTGATTCTTCATGTGTTTGACATTGAAGTTTATTGCTTTCCTACTATAGAAATACTTCTAAGTTAAAACAAATCATGCATTTTTTTGTGTATAGGAGAATATGCTACAGCTAGAGCAGCATCAGCAGCTGGCACCATCATGGTTTGATTTCCACCATATTTATTAATTCTTTACTCTAGCTTAATTCTCTGCAAGAAATATTTTGCTTCCTTGCAGTTTCTTTATATATAATTCAAATGAAATGGATGAAAATGGAGTAGTGCATTGGATGTTATTTTCAAAGGATTTAGATTTAAATCATTAAATGATTTGTCAATAGATATGATTTACCACAATTCTTTCATTTTGCGAAAAAACATTTGTTATTGTTTTACTCATTCCATATTAAAATCTCATAGAGATTTGACAAAGTTTTACGTTGGATGTCGATTGCCTAACACAGCCCTTTCCTTTTATCCGGGCTTGGGACCGGCTATGCATAGCAAAGCTAACATAGGCAGGATTTCATTCCATATTAAAATATAAGCAAAAAAAGTATAATCGGCCCAAATTTGGAACAAAATACCTGTATTTTTAATATATATTTTGTTACGGAGGGAGTATTTAATACCTAGGATATTCATTTTGATAACTGTGACAGACACTATCCTCATGGGCTTCTTCCAGCATTGAGGAGATTTTTTCAACAGGACCTGGCATTCGCTTCCTCCAACTCTGTGGGTATATAGTCTTCATTCCTTCTATTCTTTATTTTATTTTCTATGACGTGTGTGTGCGTGTCACTTGTCTCCTCCTCAAAACACAGAACATTTCCAAGCAACTTAGTTTAAATCAGAAATCCACTATTGATGTATTAATTATACTTTTTACTACATTAAAACAACTATTAACTTGATTATCTAACTTTTCAATTATTAGTGTTATAATCTAATTTGTTGATGTTATTTTCTTCTCTCAGCTGTTTAAAGACCGAAATATGGTTACTCGGCTTGTGAGAACAGCTGAAAATGCTGGTTTCAAGGCAATTGTCCTTACTGCAGACTCTCCAGTCATGGGTCGTAAAGAGGCTGTCATAAAAAATAGGTTGACAATCATTGCAAAATTTCATCTGAACTGATAAATTTTATATTTAAAAAATAGTAGTAATATACACGTGCACGGATAACACGGAGTTGGTTACTAGATTAAGATAAACACTATAGAATTAAAATAGCTAGAAGTTTGTATTGGAGATTTAAAAAAAAAATTCCTGGTTTGTTTATTGGAAATTTTTACAGATTTAAACTGTCATCATATGTGAAAATGAAGAACTTTGAAGTCACGGATCTTGAAAAGTTGTATAAGGTGTGTGATCATTACAGAGATTTTAAATTAGATGAATTTTCTTCTTTAGTTATTGTTGTTACTTTTGCTATAACTATTTGAGAAATTGGATATAACCTTGCAGACTAAAGACAATGGTGGTCACATCTCTGTTGTTAATGGCCTATATGACCAATCACTCACCTGGAAGGTGATACTATGATACATAGATCTTTTACATATACGTGGCATTGAATGTGGAGGTCACAATAACTAGTATGGCAAACCTTATAACAGGATGTAAAATGGCTTCAAACAATCACCCCATTGCCCATTTTAGTGAAGGGAGTACTTACTGCTCAAGATGGTAAACTTATTAAAGAGATACATTTTAGAGTTTACTTTCAAAATAACTTAATGAGAGCGTAAATAAAAACTCTTTAACGGAAAGCAGTGTGAACAAATTAAATCCTGTATTTTTATTCAAGGCTTCCTTATCCATTTGATCTTTGAAATTAATTCCAAAATCCTATGCTAATAATGTAGCAAGGTTAGCCATACAAGCTGAAGCTTCTGGAATCATTGTTTCCAACCATGGTGGTCGCCAACTTGACTATGTCCCTGCAACTATTATGGCTTTAGAAGAGGTCTGATTTAAGTCTCTAATTCTATCACTCTTAGTTTAATTTTAACTGCTATGGTATGATGCATTAAAGCTATTCCTCTGATTTAAGTTTCTTCTTCATTGCTTGTGTCCTTGATATAATAACTGCGTTTCTTTTGTTTACATGTGTTGACCCTATAGAATAATTTTTTTTCTTCAATTTATTACGTTGTATAGGTTGTTCAAGCTGCTGAAGGAAGAGTTCCTATTTTTATGGATGGTGGAGTCTGCCGAGGGACAGATGTTTTTAAAGCATTAGCTCTTGGAGCCTCTGGTGTATTTGTAAGTATACCATGTTATAAATTCCTTGCAGTAACAATAGCACGATGTTGCTTTTATTAGACAGTTCAGATTATTCATTTTGTAGAATACTTTTTAACTATCTCAATCATTGATTTAGATCGGACTGTAGAAGGTAGTAACTGTATCACCAGTTACCTGTGTAACTTACCGCCAATAATGTATATCCAAATTAGATTACCATAATCAAAACTCAAAACTAATTAGTAATATGGTTTACTAGTATTTTATTAAATGGAGATGCTATAATATATTCTAACTAGTCACATTTTTATAATATATCAGATTGGAAGACCTGTGGTGTTCTCGTTGGCTGCTGAGGGTGAAGCTGGTATACGACAGGCACTTAAGATGCTATAATACATTTCTATGATATATCAGATTGGAAGACGTGTGGTGTTCTCGTTGGCTACTGAGGGTGAAGCTGGTGTAAGAAATGTACTTAAGATGCTTCATGATGAACTTGAAATAACCATGGCACTTTGTGGTTGCCCTTCACTCAAGGACATAACTCGGGACCATGTTGTGACAGAGTGGGACCTCCCAAGAATTGCTCCTAAGTTATGAGATTATATTCTATAGTGTTGGAGCATGAGGAGGGCACTCGTTGAGAAACTGGCAAACTATAGGAATTTAATTTTGTAATCTTATAACTGTTTCATGTTATAAAAATGAGATTTTCTAAAACTTTCAGTATTATATTTTGACAAGTTTGAGTTTAATAGTGCATTTTGACAGATATGAGTTTAGATGGTGGATTGAGAAAAGGCTATATACATTTGTTATATGCCATGAATTATCATCCATCACTTAGTAGTAACTGCATGTTTACTTATTGCATGTAGATTGTGGTAGAAATATATCTATCACATTGCAGTGCTAGGATTTATTAGACACTTGAAACATGGTTGGCCTGATGTATAGAACAAAAATTTATGTTTTGACCATTAAAATGAATAAACTGAGGGAATTGTTTTTTTTCCATGTGTTGCTCACAGTGAAAATTTCATAAAAATTTCATAAAGCTTCTACAATTCATATTCTATTCTCCGGACGCACTCAAAATGATAAATTCTTTCACACTTTTGCCAAACTAAAGGTGAAATTTTCATCTAAATTTTATACTCCAGATTCATTTAAATCAAATTTATTCTCTAATTCAATTGCATAATGCTAAAAGATTAATTCGAATTTTACAATCTGGAATGTTTCAAATAATGTTCAGGGATTATTAGGATATTAAACTCCGGAATCTTTATTGTTACCACAAATCATAAGCAATTGCATAAATGAAAAGAATAATATAAATTAACATAAATTTTTCATTTGACATTCATAAAATAAGTAACATCAAATATATTTTCTTTAACCTAAAACTAACATTACATTTCATCATCAAAAGATAATTGAGGATGTTAAAACATCAATATCGTTGGTTGATCTTGTAACTGTCACATTGACCTCGATCAGACCCTTTGTTTCATATCAGTGAAATGTATTCCACATAACCGTTAAATCTTCATTCGTCTTCAACTAAAACTTGCTAGATTGTATCTTCTTTTTGTTGTCAATAGACAGTGAACGATAATGGAGTTTCATAACCCTTCGACTGTCTGAGTATTGCAAGAGATTCTCTAGTGTGAATTTCAGATCGACAAGATAGGTGATATCCGTGAACCTAAATTCAAGAGAGAACCTCTCGCCGTTGAAGTAGCCAAATGTGAGAAGTGAATATTGAAACATTCTGCATTGTTTTAGTTAACAACACGAGGGACACCAATATTTATACAAATTTAAGATTAATATGGACCTTAAAAACCCAATCCTGTCTCATCGGTAATCCAGATATTGAAATTCGAATTCACACTTTTAAGTGCGCCAAGAGTTTAAAATTCGGATTCAATCATGTCACAAATAAAACTTGTTTTTTTGACATAGAAAATACAAACAAAATACAAATGTAACTTATTTTTTGACCTACATTAAAACACATCAAAATGTGTTCGGATTACATCATTGAAAATAACAATCCAACATTATATACAAAAAATGAATCAACCCCTAAATACATTGTAAAATAGAAACTAAAATACATCAAAAGATGTCTCGCCACCTAAATCTATATCTATGGGTAGTTTCGCCTTTAATTTCAAAGTGGAAAAAATGTTTCCGAAAAATCATATATTGTAAGATTGATACACACCATGTTATACACACCTGCAATAAGATGACTCATTTCAAGGAAACACATCAATTTTGCCTCCAGTGCTGGACCATTAACACAAGGAATAAGAGATTCACGAATTTCATCAAAATGTTATATTTTTCTTGATAGCTTAGTGTATGGTTCCTTATGTGTCTTCAACTCGTTGATAATATGTTGGTGGACAAATGTATGATTCTCATCTCCTTTATCAAGCAATTACCGTCACCCAATTTGCTTCAATAATTGTTGCATTTCAGTTCTTAGTCCTCTTATCGCCTTGTTGTTTACACACAAACATTATATATTTGCTTGATATTGAGACATTTTGAGGTCTGTTCCGTTTCAACGTTTCAAGTATGTTTTCGAAGACACCATATTCAATCTTATGATAGAAACAAGTTCATTGTCCTTAAGATTAAAGCGAGATCGGCTAACTTGTGACACAAGTGATGATTATGTTGGAGAAATTTCCAAAATATTAAATTGATAAATAATAATGGTTAAATTAACAAAATAAATGGCCAAAAGTTGCAATTGTTTAAAATCAAACCAGAGACCTTATTGTGATAGGGTGCGTGGTCATAAGGTGCCACCACCAGACCAACACAACTTTTCATGAAATGATTTGCTATTACTGATATATAATGGTTCGCGAATGGTCATATTTAAACCATCGAAACATTGTTTCTCCTCACCAATTAATATAAATTTTTCTATAAATAGAGATACTTGTTAGGCATAAAATAGACACAAAAATTACTTGTTTCACGTGACAAAAATTATATCTAAGTCATTCTTTTATTTTTTAGTGCACAAGAATAAATAATGGAACTTTATTCCGTAAAATATCATTGATCGATATGCTTAATGTGAATATGTGATTCATGTTAAGGTTTTCAAAGTATCCTGAAGGGAATTTGCTGGTTAACCCATTTGCATCCAATTTGTCTAAATTGGTGGGGACGAATCAAACCTAAAACTTAGTGTAAACACACGCTTTGAAATTTATTTTGTGTAACTTTCATCGTACCGTTTTCATCTTCTTCTTGTTCATGTTTTGCAGCAGACCCCCAACACAAGATCTAACAATCTTTAGGTTTTATTTTCGATTTTCGATTTTGATCCATACTTTATTTATAATTAATATTAAAGTATGCAACTTTAAAGAAGATGATAACAACTTTTAATGATGGTGAAAGAACTTTGATGGAGAGATAAACATACATATGTATTTATTCATATCCATTCTGAAAGGTACATAATTGTATTAAATAAATATGTCATTTATATGATGTTTTAAATCCATGTAAAATATGTTTAAAATAATATTTATTTATGTTAAGTATATCATGTGGAATAAATTTATATATGCATGATTTATAAATGATCAAGTATGTGAATTTGAATAATTACAAATATATTTGATTTATGATGTGTGATTGAATGTAAAATAAATGTTAAATATCATTCTTTGGTGCAAGTAATTTATTTTAATTAATAATGCATTATTTATGCATGAAATGATTTAATAAAAAAAATTATGAATATGAATTAACGATGCATATATTGGGTAACATAAAATGTTAAAAATATCAAGGATATGTTTTTTAATTTGTGCAAGAATTTATTAAATTTATAAAGATGTATCTCATATTATATGTGTATCATAATATGAAAGTATTATTTTTTGTTCATCCTGATATTAAAAGTAGTTTTGACATATTTTACGTTATTGTAAGTTGACAAATATTTATAGAGAAAAGTTATAGAAAATATTAATAACGTGAATTCATTGTTTACTTTGTATTGTGATTTTTATTTGGATATACCATAGAATATTGTTAAATATGAAACATGAATTTATCACATAGAATTTGTTATGCATGTGCTAGTTATGCAAGAAAATTGTTTATTTTTAAAAGACTATAAATCAATTCTATGGTGTTGTATTTATATGGAGTTTATGAATTACATGTTTGAATTCACTTCATGAAATAAAAGTTAGTCATGACAAATTTGTTTGATCGTGGTTGTCGATTACTATAATGTTTAATGCATTACATATATTTTGTATATATTTAAGTGGAAGTAATAAACCTACACTTTAAAAAGGCTAGCAAATGAAAAATGACATAAAAATTGTGTATATGACAAAATGAATGAAAAAAGTGTCATGATGATAGTTTATCAAAACTATCAAGAATATAGATCTATTTTGTATGTGATAATTGTACTAAAATGACAAAAATGTCATGTGTTGATAATAGTTGTAAATACTATCAAGAGTATATACAATAATCATAGGAATGACTATTTAAAATAGTAAAAATTCAAAGTTTATTAAAGTTTGGAAAATCTTGCAATTCTTTGACGAAAGGATTGACAAAAAGATCAGTCTTTGGATATAATTGAAGACATTGCAGACATCATTGGATGTGGAACAAACTCATATCTAATTAATCATCAATAGTGAAAACTCAACTCACACTTGATTAACGTTAAGTATTGAGTTCAATGATGAAAGTACACTATTAGAGTGATTGAAGTACTTGACAATAGATACATCCCAAGGGGTAACAGTACTTGGACCATAAAAATAAATGTGCAAGGATGAGGTTTTCCTCTTAATGGACATATAACATATGTTTGCTGGAATGCATAAGTATAGGTGCATTTATGATATAGTCTACCTATATGAGAATGAACTGGCACCGCTTCATAGAATTCAAAAGCTTGACTCTTAAATTCTCATGAAAAGGATATGAGACACAAGACCTTATTAAATGTGTCATATTGATAATTCAATCAATGATACCGAGATTTCATGTGTGAGTTATGTACGCTTGTTCTAATGAATAATTGGTTCAAAACTTGTCTACCAATCTATTTAGAGATGAGTGAAAACTTAACTTACTAAGTATTCGTTCAACTCGTAAGATACCTTTATCTGAAACCATGAAAATTTATAAATAATGGATTTAGATATATTTTAAAAATGGTGGGGGATTGTTGAAAAAATTTCCAAAATATTAAATTAAATAATAATGGTTAAATTAACAAAATAAATGGCCAAAAGTTGCAATTGTCTAGAATCAAACTAGAGACCTTATTGTGATAGGGTGCGTGGTCATAAGGTGCTACCACCAGACCAACACAACTTTTCATGAAATGGTTTGCTATTATTTATGTATAATGGTTCGCAAATGGTCATGTTTAAACCATTGCAACATTGTTTCTCCTCACCAATTGGTACAAGTTTTTCTATAAATAGAGATACTTGTTAGGCATAAAATAGACACAAAAATTACTTGTTTCAAGTGGCAAAAATTATATCTAAGTCATTCTTTTATTTTTCTAGTGCACACGAATAAATATTGGAACTTTATTCCGTAAAATATCATTGATCGATATGCTTAATGTGAATATGTGATTCATGTTAAGATTTTCAAAGTATCCTGAAGGGGATTCGCTGGTTAACCCATTTGCATCCAATTTATCTAAATTGGTGGGGGCGTATCGAATCTAAAGCTTAGTGTAAACACACGTTTTGAAATTTATTTTGTGCAACTTTCATCGTACCGTTTCCATCTTCTTCTTGTTCATGTTTTGCAACAGACCCCCAACACAAGATCTAACAGATTATGTGATCGTACCTGGATCAGACAGTTTCTGGTGGCCAACGACGTCTGTTGAACTTTGGCTCCGGTGAGATTGAAAGACGGCCGGGGGGGGTGTACCTGCAAGGCACTCCGACGCTTAAGTAAGGTGGTTGTCAGAGAGAAGGCGAGTACAAAAATGAGTAAGAAGTAAGTGTTCCCTGACCCTCTCAAGTGAGAGGGTATTTATAGAGCCCCCAGCGCGGGGCCAACGGTTACTTGCATTGGGCTGGATTGCCAGGCCCAATCCAAGTAACTGCTAGGGCTTACGTGGCGTAGTGAAGACCAGCACGTGGTCTTCGCCCTGGGGTAATCGTTCCTAGATCTCCGGAATTAGGGCAGACCAATTCTATCGGGAGTGGAGCGGTTACATGAGAACGTTTCCTCGCGGGGAGGACTCTTGCATGTCAGGGAGAGACGTGTCCTCGCGGGGAGGACTTGCTGCGGGGACGGAGATGACTCCTCGCGTGGAGAAACGTCCTCGTGTCGAGGAGGGGAGCACCCCGGGGAAGGCTCAGTGCTTCTGCCTGAAGTTCTACGCCACTCGTGCCCGACACTGTGATGTGACACTTGCCCGACATTAGCTTGGCTAAGTCCTTCGTATGGGCCGCCCCAGAGCGAGTGGGCTGGGCCTGTTCGGGTGTTGAGCAGGTCCTCGGCCCAGTCCAGAACATGAGCCCCCCAAGTCGTTGCTCTGAGATGTCGGAGTGATGACTTAAGGGTCCAAGTTATGTCGAGGGTATGCCCGTTCGGGAAAAGGCTTCGAGAGGGGAGCAGTCCTCGCGAACCGGGCAGAAGTAAATAGGCATGCTCGAGTGAGATTGGTTGTAGAGGGAAAAAATTCGCGGGGATACGAGGAGTCACAGCCGAGGTGAATGAAGGGACGCGTGCGAGGGAATGAACAGATGTGCCTGGGGAAGCGTGCGCCACGTGTCACACCTCATTATTGCGTAGGGCGGCTACCCTAGGGTAGCGTACTCAATTGCCTAGGGATTCCTCGAAGCTCGTGAGGGGCTTATAAAAGGGGCGAGTTCGTGCCGTTTGCACGTTCCCCCATTTTTCGCTCTGCATCTCCTCTAGTCGCCGTCACTGCTCCGCCGCCGCACGCCGCCGTGTACCGCCATTTCTGCTGCTCTACTGCGCTCTCCACTGCTCAAGTAAGTTTCTCATCCTTTGTGGTTTATTTTGTTTTATCTTTTAGTAGTATTCCGGCGAGTGGACGTAGGGTTCATCTTTTAGTAGTTCTCCGACGAGTGGAGTGTATTCCCGGCGCTCCGTTAGGGTTCCGTCGGGAACGGAGGAAAATTCCTAGGTTTCCGGTAGGTTCTGACGGTGGTTTGGGATGAACATACCGAGGGCAAGATGGATGTCCCGAGGACTATTATGAATGCGCCAAGGATGCGCGATGAATGTCACGGGGAAGTGAGACGGAGAGATCGGGGAGCGAAGAGAGAAGGGATGGGGTGACGGCCTCGGGCAGTTCGCCGTGTCCCCGAATGTTTCTTGCTCGCTACCCTTTCACTTGATCTGCGGTGGAAGGGTGGACTTGGCTGCGATCGACGAATTCACCTGTTTCCTCTGCTTTTCAGGTAAAAATGGCCGCGAGGATTCCGGGGGTTGTCTACGTAGATACTGAGCCCGACATGGATGGACCCGCTCAGATCCCCGGGGAGGCGCCCGTGAGTCCGGCAGCCGAATGGGCCGGGGAAGAACCTCTGCGTCTCGGGTCGTGTTTCTCGGTCGACGACACAGACGCGTTCGCCTTCGCCGAGAACGTCCCCGACGGAGAGGAGGCCACATAGACGGTTTTCCAGCCTCGGGTACACCATCACATCTGCTCGAACTATCGCGGGCTGCGATTTCCCATGTACGAGTTCGCCTTCAAAGAGGCCGGTATCCGTCTCCCCTTCAATAGCTTCCAATTAGGGGTTTTCAACCGCCTGCACTTGGCGCCGTCGCAACTTTACCCCAACGCGCTCGCCTTTATGCGGGCGTTCGAAATCGTCTGCGACTATCTCCGTATCGGGAACACCCTCGAGCTCTTCTTCCGCGTCTTCCATTTGCAACGCTCGACGGATAATGGGCGACATAGTTGGGTATCTTTCAAACAACCCCAGAAGTTGTTCAAGGCATACGCGGATTCAATAAGGGGCTTCAAGAGAAGGTTCTACTATGTCATGCCCGCGACGCACTCGGCCGTGGGTAGCCTTTATGACATTGTGCCCGACGGATCCGGGGGGAGAGGTTCGTATCCAAGTGTCCTCTGGAGTGGGAGGACGCTCACTTCGCGCTCGGCACCGAGGATTACGTCGTGAAACATAGCGCATTGTCGGAGGATGACAAGGTGGCGCATGCCATGTTGGTCGCCTTTGTCAAGGGTTTCAACCGGGCGGAATGTGTTGGTAGGGATGGAAACCTCCTCCGCGACTCCCAAGGGAGGGTTTTACGAGAGGCCCGATATATAAATACCCGGGGGCTCCTCGAATGCAAGTCTCCTGACGAGGCCAAGCGGTTCTTAGGTGGGATTTCCTCGCCATGTTCGAGCCTTCATTTTACTTTGTCTCCGTGCTAACTTTTTCTGTGTTTCTCTTGCAGCTCAAATGTCTAACGCCACCGAGCGCATCATGAAGTTGGCCGCTGAGCAGGCACCCAAGCGCCCCAAGAGCCGTGTTCGAGATATTATCGAGACTGCAGCGCCAGTTGGGACGACGAGTGGCTCCTCCTCGCCACAATTCAGCCAGTTTCCTCCCCCAGAGAGCACCCCTGCCAAGAAGGCAAGGACCGAGGGACCTATCCTCGTGGATCTTGTTGACCCCGTCTCGCCGGAAAAGTTTCAGCTGCCCACCTGCCATCTCCAGCGGAATTTCTTCGGGGGAAGCCCCCCTGTTATTGCTGATGCCGAGGTGAAGGCGGTTATGGGTATGGACGGGACGGCCAGGAGAGAGGCGCTTGTCGCGGACCTTGCGGCCATGATACGGGTCTTTGAGACTGCTTTGATATTGAATGACGGGGCCCCTTCTTCATCCGAGCTGCAGAAGCTGAAAGACGACTGTACGACCCTCGAGAAGGAGAAGAATAAGGTTGCGGCTGACCTGCTGAAGGCCCAGGTTGAGTGCGAGGGTCATGCCAATACCCTCCGTGAGCTGAACGAGGTCAAATCTGCCCTGAAGGCGACCCAAGAGGAGCTTGACCGCTCTCGGGAAAAGGTCGAGGAGTTGGAGGCTGCTGTCCGTCCCGCAGAAAATGAGTCCCCGGCAGAGCAAAACCTTGCTGATCGCGCCGCTTTGATTGGCAAGATTCGGGAGATTCAGACGGATAGCTTGGAAGCTTTGGAGATAGGTTTCAAGAATGCCGTGGATCAGATCGCCGCTGAGAATCCCGGGGTTTCGCTGGTGCTCGACAGAATCGACCCGTTCCTTCGTGTGGTCGACGACAAGCTCAATCTTCCGGAGGAAGGGCAGGAGGAAGGTGGAAGCCGGGTCGAAGATGATATAGCTGTGTAATTCCTTTGGTTGTTTTGGCCTGCGCGCCGTTTCCTTTGTAATGATCTGTGCCCGACCTATGTGCCAGGGGCTTTCTGACGCTTTTGTAATACTTGTTTTGTAATATTCGTACACTGGGCTTCTGCCCGTTTCAATGTACTGTTGTTTACTTGCCAATATTGTTTGCATGTTTTGAATTGTGTGTGATGTGTTATTTGTTATACTTTATTTTTGTCTAAGTAACAAGGCTTTGGGGTTTGCTCGACCTTGATAGTCCTTGACCGCGTGGAGAGCTGGCCGGGCGGCCGGAGGTGTATTCCGACCTTCAACGAGGCTAAGAGTTCGATTGAGGTCCTAGCTTCGTGGCATGAACTTCCCATCGCGAGCTGGGTGTTATGCCCGGTTGGTACGACGACGGTGGGCCTCGATCGAGGTATCCCCGCCGGATCAAAGGTCCTCGCGCACACACAATGCGGTCTCTGATCGTCGTGTTCTGTATAGGGGTGTCGCACTTGTACCCTAGCGCGTCCCCGTAATCGCGGTGCTAGTGAGCCGCGGGCAGTGCTTAACTGTAGTACTGCTTGAGCTTCTCAGCATTCCATGGTCGAGCAAGTTCTTCCCCGTGCAGGTTTTCGAGGAAGTAGGCTCCGGTCCCCGTTTTTCCGCGGACGCGGTACGGGCCCTCCCAGTTCGCGGCGAGTTTGCCTTCTCGCGAGTCCTCCTGGTTCCTGCGTAGGACGAGGGTGCCTACCTAAAATTCACGTTTGATAACTTTGTCGTTATAACGTAGTGTTATTTTTTGTTTAAGTGACGCCTCTCGGAGAGAAGCGCCCGAGCGTGTTTCCTCGACGAAGTCGAGCTCTTCCCCCAAGGCTTCATCGTTCGCGTCCCCGTCAAGGGGGGCTTCTGTCCTCCTCGAGGGTTCCCTGATCTCCACGGGGATCACCGTTTCCGTTCCGTAGGTCAGACGGAATGGGGTCTCCCCGGTCGTGGAGTGTGGGGTCGTTCGGTAGGCCCAGAGGACGCTGTGAAGCTCCTCGACCCACCTTTGTTTGGCGTCGCCTAATCGGCGTCTCACTCCTCGGAGGATTACCCTGTTCGCCGCCTCAGCCATCCCGTTTATTTGGGGGTGCTCGACCGACGTGAAGTGCTGCTTCGTGCCCAGTTTGGTGACGAAGTCTTGGAAGTTCTTGTCGGTGAACTGTGTCCCGTTGTCGGTGACAATGGCTTGAGGCACGCCGAATCGGGCGAGGATGTTTCTTTTGTAAAAATGCAGTATGTTAAAGGCCGTGATTTTGTCCAATGCTTCCGCCTCGATCCACTTCGTGAAATAATCCACCCCGACGATGAGGTATTTGTTTTGATATGATCCTACGACGAAGGGGCCGAGGATGTCCATTCCCCACCAAGCGAACGACCACAGGGATGATAGCATTTTGAGCTCGCTGGGAGGAGCAAGGTGCATGTCCCCGTGACGCTGGAACCTCTCGCACTTCTTGACATGTTCCTTGGCGTCTTGTTACATGGTGGGCCAGTAGTATCCTGCGCGAAGCGCCTTAAGGGCCAACGAGCGGCCGCCGAGGTGCTGGGCGTTGATTCCCTCGTGGATTTCCTGGAGGATGCCGGGGACCTTAGTCTCCTCTACACACCGGAGAAGGGGGACAGAGAACCCTCGCCGGTATAGCTTACCCTCGACTACCTTGTAGGAGCACGCCCGCCTTTTGACCATCCCTGCTTCTTTGGGATCTTCGGGCAATTTGCCTGTTATGAGGTATTCGTATACCGGGGTCATCCAGCAGTTGCTATCCCCTATGGCGTTGATGTCCGAAACCATGACCGATTTGTCGATGCTTGGGTGGGAAAGCACTTCTTGTATGACGGACTTGTTTTCGCCTTTCTTCTTTGTGCTCGCCAACTTTTACAGGACGTCCGCTCGGGCATTGTGCTCACGGGGGATGTGAGTTACTTCCGCCGAGGTGAACTTTTTCATCTTTTCTTTTACTAAGGCCAAATATTCTATGAGGCTGTCGTTCTTGGCTTGGTACTCTCCTCGGACTTGCGAGGCTACGAGCTGAGAATCGGTGAAAAGTTTGACCTCCTTGGCGCCGAGGTCCTCGGCCAGCCGGAGCCCTGCGAGGAAGGCCTCGTATTCGGCTTGGTTGTTCGATGTGGGGAAGGACAGTTTGAGGGACACCTCGATCATGATGCCTTCCTCGTTTTTGAGGATGATGCCCGCCCCGCTTCCCTTCGGGTTGGATGCTCCGTCGACATAGATTGTCCATTTCTGCGACCCGTTGGTCGAGGGTTCCGGGGCGGTCATCTCTGCCACAAAGTCGGCCAGTACCTGTGCCTTCAGGGCTTTCCTCCCTTCATATCGGATGTCAAACTCGGCGAGCTCGAGCGACCACTTGAGCATCCTCCCCGCCATGTCCGGTCGTCCGAGGAGCTGCCTAATAGGCTGTTCGGTCCTTACGATGACGGTATGGGCGAGGAAGTAGTGACGTAGCCTCCTGGCCGCGGTGACGAGGCCCAGTGCGACTTTCTCGATCTGCTGGTATCTGAGCTCGGGACCTTGGAGGGCTTTGCTCGTGAAGTAGACTGGCTTCTGCCCGTCCGAGGTTTCCCGAATGAGGACGGCGCTGACTGCTTCGCTCGTGATCGCAAGATACAAGAAGAGTGTTTCCCCGTTCTCAGGCCGTGAGAGGACCGAGGGTTGCGACAGGACTCGTTTTAAGTGTGCGAGTGCTTGCTCGCATTCCTCGCTCCAATTAAACTCCGCTTTTTGTCGAAGAAGTTTAAAAAATGGGAGTGCGTACTGCGCGGATTTGGCGACGAAACAAGAAAGGGCGGTGAGCATCCCGTTCAACGATTGTATCGACTTCTTTGAGTCCGGGGTGGGGAGCTCAGAGAAAGCCCTACACTTGTCAGGGTTTGCCTCGATTCCTCGTTCCGTGAGGTAGAATCCGAGGAACTTTCCTGCCCGGACGCCGAAGGTGCACTTGTCGGGATTGAACCTCATGCGGCACCTCCTCGCCGTGTCGAACACCTTCTTGAGGTGCGCGGCATGGTCGACTTCTTCTGCAGACTTGACGATCATGTCGTCCATGTAGACTTCGAGCATGTCGCCGATTTCATCCCGAAAAACCTTATTCATCATCCGTTGGTAGGTCGCACCATTTTTCAGACCGAAGGGCATTACGTTGTAATAGTAGTTGCCCGACGCGGTCATGAAGGTCGTGTGTTGTTTGTCGACCTTGTCCATGGGAATTTGGTTGTAACCCGAGTAAGCGTCCATGAAAGATAGTAGTTTGTAACCTGCAGAGTTGTCGACCAGTTGTTCGATGTTAGGCAGGGGGTAACAGTCTTTCGGGCAAGCCCGGTTAAGATCACTGTAATCAACGCACATTCTCCATTTTCCATTATTCTTTTTAACAAGTACAAGGTTGGACAACCATGTCGTGTATTTGGCTTCCGAGATAAAATTTGCCTCTAGGAGGTCTTTTACAGATTTTTCAGCAGCCTCCGCTTTCTCGGGAGACTGCTTGCGCCTACGTTGTGCTATGGCCCTAGCGGCCAGATCTACTGCGAGCTGATGGCAAGCCACCTCGGGTCGAGGCCAGGCATCTCGGATGCGCTCCACGCGAAGAGGTCAGCATTCTCCCTCAGACATACTTTCAGCTGCTCCTTTGCCAGGTCGGGGATCCCGGCTCCAATCTTCACGTTGCGGTCTGGATCGTCCCCGAGGGTCACGAGCTCGAAGTCTCCATCTGGGACGGGGCGCGCTGGGTGGAGAGGCTGTCCGTTGTTCTTCGCCTGGTGGCTGAGATCTTCAACCCTGTCTTCGTCGAGCTCGTCAGAGAATCTGCTGTCGAGGTCGACCGCATTGACGCGCGGGAGAGGTGCCTGTTCGACATCCTGGGGTGGCTTGGCCACGGTCTTGGGTTTGGGGCCGATGGAACTTAGGCCTTTGATCGCTGCGTCGAAGCATCTTCTGGCTGCGTCGATGTCCCCATGCATCGTCACCACTCGTCCCCTGGCCGTGTAGTACTTCATTTTGAGGTGGACCGTCGATGGCACCGCCGTAAGTTCAGCCAGGGTGGTCCTCCCGAGGATGCAGTTGTAAAGTGATGGGTATTCGACCACCAGAAAGCGGATCTTCACCTGTCGGGCCGTGTCTTCGGCCCCGAATGTAACCATTAGCTCCACGTAACCCCATGGTCTGGTGGTGGTCCCATTGAACCCTTGTAGATCTGAACCGACGTACGGGGTCAGATGCCTCTCGTCAAGCTGAAGGGTCCTGAACAAGTGAGAATACATGATGTCGATCGAGCTTCCCTGGTCGACTAGGATCCTTCGGACGTCAAAGTTCGCCATCTGTGCCCTGATCAGGAGGGGAATAGTGGCGTTTGGTGCTCCGCCGGGGAGTTCCTCGAGGTAGAAGGTGATGGGATTGGAGTTTCCCCGCACTTTCTCGAGGGTGGTCGCCTTCGCAGATGTCGCGGATTCTAGTTCGTCAAATTTTCGCTTGATTGATCCGACCGACAATTTCTCCGGACCGCCTCCGGAGATGACCATTGCTTTGGGGAAGCCTTCCCAGGTACTGCGGGCAGTGATGGGGTCCTCGTCAGGGAAGGTTGCCCACATGTTGCGGATGACTTCTTCGCCCTCAATGATCGGGGGGACGAAGAAGTCCTCGGGGCGAGTGACGCTGAGGGCGACCTGCAGCTGGTTGTCGGCAGGAGGAGGGGTCGTCTCCTCGACGTTCTGCGCTTCCCGTGAACTCGGACGAGGAGGGTCGTTCTTTTGGGCATATTTCTTCAAGTGCCCCTCTTTGATGAGAATTTCAATTGCATCCTTGAGATGGATGCAGTCTTCGGTCACATGCCCGTGGCTCCGGTGGAACCTGCAGTACATAGATTTGTCAACGTTTGATTTGGGAGCAGCGGGCTTCGGGAAGCAAACTCCTCCTTTTACAAACTCGGAATTCTGGCATTCGGAGAGGATTCGAGACCGTGGAGTGTTAAGCGGGGTGTACTCCGTGAATCGGCCAGCCGATCCGTGCGGTTCCCGAGGATCACGGCTGTGGTTCTCTTTCTTCTTTTCTCCTCCTCGTCGGGGAGAAGAGTCTTCATCTTTGTGGCCGCGGGGGCCTTCTCTACGTCTCGTCTCCAGAGCGATCTGAGCTGCTTCAGTCTCCTCGAGTTCGATGTACTTCTGAGCTCGAGCGAGAAGGTCCTCGAGACGCCGTGGTCTCCGGAGGCCTATGCATTTGGCAAAGTCTGACCCGGCACGCAGTCCATGGATAATTAAGTATTTCTTCATGTCATCGGTCGTGTAGACCTCGACGGCTTCTTTGTTGAACCTCTCGATGTAGTTTCGGAGAGATTCGTTCCTCCCTTGGAAGATGCTTTCCAGGACAGCCTCCGTCTTCGGGTGTCGACGAGACGCGGTGAAGTGCTTAGTGAAGCGTTGCTTCAGTTGCTTCCATGACGTGATGGACACAGGTTCCAGACCCTTATACCAAGTCATGGCTCCCTTCCGCAAGGTGGTGGGGAACAACCTGCACCTGATGTCTCCCCTGACATTTCGGAAGTCGAGCATTGCTTCGAAATTCTCCACGTGATCGTCAGGGTCGGTCAGCCCGTCATAGGTCCCCAATGGTGGGGGTTTCTCCATGCCGGCAGGGATTGGGGCGTTCATGATTTCCCATGACAAGGGGGTCCTCTGGTCCTCGTCGTCGCTACCAGCCGAGGATCCCGAAGGTGACCGAGGGTGCCGTGGAGGGGAGTTCCTCGAACGGTTCTTTGGTCTTTCTTCGGTCTGCTTGGACTTTTTGGAGGTGGTGGAGGCCCTAGGTTCCTTCCGAGGCGGGGAACGAGGGCGTTTCTGGGAGATCGACGGCTGTGGGCGCTCTAGACGCGGTCGGCAACCCTGGCGTACCGGCGACGGGGTCCGAGAATCTTCGGAAGGGGTTCTTCGCGGGGAAGGAGAACGGCGAAGTGACGGGGGACGACGATGTCTTCGCGGGGAGGATCGTCGTGCCCGCCCTTGCTCCAAGGCTTCAATCCTGGTGTTCTGTTACGCGATCAGCTGATTGGTCTGGTTGATCAATGCGAACAGGGCCACGGTGCTCGGGTCCGCATTGGGCGGCGGAGCAACTGGTTGGAGAATGGTTTGCTGATCGTCCTGGCGGGCGGTGTTATACGCCATGTCTTGGGAGTCCGGGGAGGCGGTCTGGCCGTCTCTTATGTCGCCTTCGCCGCCGTTGGGGGTGACGGCGTCTTCACGATGGTTCCCGTTCTCGAGTTGTGCGAGCACGGTGTCCAGAGCTTGGTTAACTGACGGATTGGCCATGTTGGTGATGGACGGAGAAAGCTTTGGTTTATCGAGCAGAAAAACGGGGAAGCTTATGAGTTTCCCACAGACGGCGCCACTGATCGTACCTGGATCAGACAGTTTCTGGTGGCCAACGACGTCTGTTGAACTTTGGCTCCGGTGAGATTGAAAAAAGGCGGGGGGGGGGGGGGGGGGGGGTACCTGCAAGGCACTCCGACGCCCAAGTAAGGTGGTTGTCAGAGAGAAGGCGAGTACAGAAATGAGTAAGAAGTAAGTGTTCCCTGACCCTCTCAAGTGAGAGGGTATTTATAGAGCCCCCAGCGCGGGGCCAACGGTTACTTGCATTGGGCTGGATTGCCAGGCCCAATCCAAGTAACTGCCAGGGCTTACGTGGCGTAGTGAAGACCAGCACATGGTCTTCGCCCTGGGGTAACCGTTCCTAGATCTCCGGAATTAGGGCAGACCAATTCTATCGGGAGTGGAGCGGTTACGTGAGAACGTTTCCTCGCGGGGAGGACTCTTGCATGTCGGGGAGAGACGTGTCCTCGCGGGGAGGACTTGCTGCGGGGATGAAGATGACTCCTCGCGTGGAGCAACGTCCTCGTGTCGAGGAGGGGAGCACCCCGGGGAAGGCTAAGTGCTTCTGCCCGAAGTTCTACGCCACTCGTGCCCGACACTGTGATGTGACGCTTGCCCGACATTAGCTTGGCTAAGTCCTTCGTATGGGCCGCCCCAGAGCGAGTGGGCTGGGCCTGTTCGGGTGTTGAGCAGGTCCTCGGCCCAGTCCGGAACATTATGTATACCAGAAACCACATTAAATTTCCATTTACTATTTACCTTACGGTATCCATTAATCTTAAAAGGACAACCACACTTTCTCAATCCAGTGTCATCTTGTTTCAACTTCCGAATAGGTTGTTGGTACGTCCCACTTCTTTCGCATCTTTTTGTTATAAATCTCAGTCTTCTATCAGAACCATTATTAGGCCTCCTAATTACAACACCGAACCCAAGTTTAATGGCATTTATGCGGATCCATTGAGACATTTGTTCACGCTCAACAAACTCCTGTTTAGTTGTAAATTATTCACGAACATCTACCACAGTAAAAACAAGTTTATCATCCACCTCGACATCAACCGATTTAACATCATTTTCGACATCACCCGATTTAACATCATTCCTCCACTTTAACATCCACATACATAATAGATTTAAAGAAAATATCAGTGTGCACCATATCTACAGCCAAATATAAAAGAAAAACAAAAGTAATATTCAAAATTCAACTTTAGAAATATTTCTGAAAGAGCATATCCGAAACATATAACCTAATCCAGAAATGTATCTTCGGACTCAACGTTTATTTTTACACAACAAAAATCAGAATAATGCAAGCAACGTGGAAGGAAAAACATGTTCTTTACCTTAAAATACAACTTCTTTTGTTCATTTTGATGTGATAAAACACAAAAATGTTATTTTCAAATGAAAAAGTTGATTGAGAATGGAAGGTTTTTTAATGGTTTTGATAAAATAGTGGTGTTTGATCATGAAGAAGAAGAACATGAGAGGGTGGTCTTTTACTAAATTTTTCGCATGACATTTCTGAAGATGCATCTTCGAAATCGTCATTGATTTGATTAAAATAACTCAATCAACTTTTATTTTGGTCAAATTGTCTAGTGGCTAGGTTCACCTTTTACCGGTGAACAAGTGGGATGTCGCGGGTTCATAGCTCAATCAACTTAAAACATCATCAATGACATATCAATGATGATTCAGAAGATGCATATTCAGAATTGTCATTGATTTGATTAAAATAACTCAATCAACTTACAATACCATCAATGATAATGACGGTTTTTCCGAAGGTACATATTCATATTAGTTTTTTGACATAAAGAGACTGTGACTCACTTGCAGACTCTTCTTAAAGTATTGAATGTGTTAGAAAATGTATTTTTAAAATATCAAAACATTCAGCGTCATGTCATGTAACTTTCTCAAATATAAAAAATACTACATTTTTGAAGAGAAGCTATAAATATATGCGACAACAGTGATTATAATGACATACAATTCATTTTGACATGTGTAGTTCTTTTACAATATAATTAGTTTTGAATTGATTCTACTAACTAGAAATGGTAGCTTTTGATTCTACAATTCATTCTTACTTTCAAATTTATTGTTTAACTCATTTTACACGAAATGTATCAAAACATAAATCATAATGTTTATGTCCCGGCACCTTCTATTTCTTTCTTTATTCTATGACTTAGATCTCGTTTAATTCATATCATATTTTCTTCATTCTCATTTTGTTCCTTACTTCATCATAACATAATAATCGAGTCTTGTTACTTGTATTCCATTCTTTTTCACTTCATTAGCTTAATGTTAGTTGTATTATCATTGTTGCGTTCATTACAATCTGGGAGGTTTATTTTCTTAAGCTTGTGACAAACACTAGCCACATGGATGTTGAGGAGGTTGCTTCATCAGGACCTGGTCCATTTCCTCCAACTCTATGTGAGTATATCGCTCTCATTTCTTCTTTACATGATTTCATCTTCTATGAAGTCTGTCACTTGCACTTTCCTTGATAACAAAACAACATTTCCAAGCAACTTAGTTTAAATCAGGAATTTACTTTTGATATATGAATTTCACTGCTTTCATGTGATTTTTAAGAATCTTGTTTTCCTTCTTGACAACACCATGAATGCTTAACACATTTAACACATTAATATTTTAGATACTGTTTGGTGGTCAAACAAAACAACCAAATCCCAAACTGAAAGTTATGAAAGATAGAGCTGGTCAATCTTGTTAACATTATGAAAGTTAAATTAAAAGAGCAATTTAGAAAAACAAAAACATAAAGGACAAATTCATGACAATTAAATAACTTCAAGTGCAGAAACAAATTGTCTATAATTAATGATGTGAAACAGCCACATATTGAATATTTGTTGAGATTCTTTGGGAGAGAGTATCACGTTTATCGATTAAAAACCATATCATTTTGTATGTAACAACTAAGCAATTTTGTATGGAACACGTGGCTGTCTCACTCTTTTTATATAATCAATCCTAGCTACTGTCACCTTCTGTTTCTTTATTTATACTTTCACTACTTGACTTTGTTTTTATTCTATGCTGAGGCTTCATTGACATTTTTTATCATATCTTATTTTCTTCATTCTCCTAATTAGTTCCATCTTGTTCCTCACTTCAGCAGCCCAAATTAAAGGTTCTCTCTCCTCTTCATCTTACATTTATGTTAATTTCATTCTGCTAATTAGTTCCATCTAGTTGTACTGTCGTCGGTATTCATAGCTGTTGCTTAGTATTTTTGGATCTGGAATTGATTTGGTTTAGATTGATGTTATTGACTAATTATTCATTTTAATCTCACTTTCAGAAGATCTTGTGGACATAACATAATAAAGTAACTTACCTATTAAGAAGATGACGAATATAACAAATGTGAGCGAGTATGAAGCAATTGCAAAGGAAAGATTGCCAAAGATGATTTATGACTACTATGCGTCAGGAGCAGAGGATCAGTGGACTTTGAAAGAGAACCGGAATGCATTCTCAAGAATTATGTAATATACAAACTTCTTTTTATTTGATTTCATCTTCTCTTTAGCCTTGTGTATTATGTTGAATCCCTTATTTCAATATCTATGTTTACCAAAAACAGGTTCAGGCCACGTATTCTTATCGATGTAAGCAAGATAGATTTGACAACAACTGTATTAGGCTTCAAAATATCAATGCCTATCATGATTGCTCCTACAGCCGTGCAAAAGACGGCTCACCCCGAAGGTACTCATTAAGATATTACCCTTGTATTAAGGTACTCATTGTTGTTATGTACTTTTTGTTAATGAAGAAGCTCTTGATTCTTCAAGTGTTTGACATTGAAGTTTACTGTTTTCCAACAATATAGTAGAAATACTTGTAAATTAAAACAAATCATGCATTTTTGTGTTTGTAGGAGAATATGCTACTGCTAGAGCAGCATCAGCAGCTGGCACCATCATGGTTTGATTTCCACCGTATTTATTAATTCTCTACTCTAGCAATAAAAAGTATAATTGGCCCAAATTTGGAAGGAAATACCTGCATTTTTATATATATTTTGTTAGGGAGGGAGTATTTAATATTTCGGATATTCATTTTGATAATTTTGTGACAGACACTATCCTCATGGGCTACTTCCAGCATGGAGGAGATTGTTTCAACAGGACCAGGCATTCGTTTCCTCCAACTCTATGTGGGTATATTGTCTTTATTTCTTCTCTTCATTATTTTAATTTTTATGGCAGGTGTGTGTGCGCGTGTCACTTGTCTCCTCCTCAAAACACAAAGAACATTTTCAAGCAACTTAGTTTAAACCAGGAATCCGCTTTTGATGTATTAATTATAATCTTTGCTACATTCAAACGACTGCTAAATTGATTATCTAACTTTTCAATTATTAGTGTTATAATCCAATTTGTTTGTTATTTTCTTCTCTCAGCTGTTTAAAGACCGAAATATGGTTATTGAGCTTGTGAGAAGAGCTGAAAATGCTGGTTTCAAGGCAATTGTGCTTACTGCAGACTCTCCGGTCATTGGTCGTAGAGAGGCTAGCATAAAAAATAGGTTGACAATCATTGCAAAATTTCATTTGAATTCATGTCTTATATTTAAAAAATAGTACTAATGTACCCGTGCACGAGCACCGATCACACCAAGCTGGTACCTGATTAAGATAAACACTAGAGAATTTAGAAGTTTGTATTGGAGATTTAAAAAAAAAATCATGGTTTGTTTAATGGAGATTCTTACAGAGTTACACTGCCATCACATGTGAGATGGAAGAACTTTGAAGGCATGGATCTTGAAAGGTTGTATAAGGTGTGTGATCAATACAGAGATTTTAAATTAGATGAATTTTCTTCTTCTGTTATTGTCATCTTAATGTTGTTACTTTTACTATAACTATTTGAGAAATTGAATATAACCTTGCAGACTAAAGACAATGGTGGTCACACCTCTGTTGTTAATGGCCTATATGACCGATCACTCACCTGGAAGGTGATATATGATCTTTTACATATATGTGACATTGAATGTGGAAGTCACAATAACTATTATGGCAAACCTTGTAACAGGATGTAAAATGGCTTCAAACAATCACCCCATTGCCCATTTTAGTGAAGGGAGTACTTGCTGCTGAAGATGGTAAGCTTATCAAAGAGATACATTCTAGAGTTTACTTTCAAAATAACTATAACTAAAGTGAACCAATTATATCCTATATTTTTATTTAAGACTTCCTTATCCATATGATCTTTGAAATTAATTCCAAAATCCTATGCTAATAATGTAGCAAGGTTAGCCATACAAGCTGGAGCTTCTGGAATCATTGTTTCCAACCATGGTGGCCGCCAACTTGATTATGTCCCTGCAACTATTATGGCTTTAGAAGAGGTACGATGCTTTAAAGCTATCACTCTGATTTAAGTTTCTTCTTCATTGTCTTGTCTCCTTACTATAATAACTGCATTTCTTTTGTTTACATGTGTTGACCCTATAGAATTTATTACCTTGCATAGATTGTTCAAGCTGCAGAAGGAAGAATTCCTGTTTTTATGGATGGTGGAGTCCGCCGAGGGACAGATGTTTTTAAAGCATTGGCTCTTGGAGCCTCTGGTGTATTTGTAAGTATACCATGTTATAAATTCCTTGTGGTATAATAGCACGATGTTGCTATTATTAGAAGACCGTTCAGGTTATTCATTTTTTAGAATACTTTTAAACGATAGAAATTGGACTGTAGAAGGTAACTGTACCACACAGTTAGTTCCAATTAGATTACCATCATCAAAACTCAAAAACTAATTAGTAATATGGTTTACTAGTATTTTTATTAGATGGAGATGCTATAATACATTCTAACTATATCAGATTGGAAGACCTGTGGTGTTCTCGTTAGCGGCTGAGGGTGAAGCTGGTATAAGAAAGGTACTTAAGATGCTTCATGATGAACTTGAAATAACCATGGCACTTTGTGGTTGCCCTTCACTTAAGGACATAACTCGAGACCATGTTGTAACAGAGAGCGACCGCCCAAGAATTGCTCCTAGATTATGAGACATCATTCTCTATAGTTTTGGAACATGAGGAGGGTACTCATTGAGAAACTGGCAAACTGTAGGAATTTAACATTATAATCTTATAATTGTTTCAAGTTATAAAAATGAGATTCTCTAAAACTTTCAGTAATATATTTTGACAATTATGAGATTAGATGGTGGATTCAAAAAATGCCATAAAATTTGTTATATGCCATGAATTGCCATTCATCACTTAGTAGTAGCTACATGTAGATTGTGGTAAAAATATGTCTGTCACATTGTGCTAGGATTTGTTAGACACTTGAAACATGGCTCGCCTGATATAGAACAAAACCTTATGTTTTGACCATTCAATTGAATAAATTTAGGAAATTGTTCATCCCACACTAGGATTTGCTCTCACATTTTAATATAAAACCAAAACTACTTCTAGAATACTAATATGTATTTCTGGACGCATTCACACACAATTTATTCGTTTTTGAGTTAAACCTTAATATTATGTCAAAAATTACTACGGAAATGCATTTCTGTATAACTTACGGTGTAATACGGAAATGTACTTTCGGACACATTTTTAATCAAATACGCGTCAGATTCTTCTCCTTCTTTATTTTACCTTTACTCTCTCAAACTGTTAGAGTCGCAGCGGAATTTTTAGCTTCTAATAATGATATGAAATATCACCCTCACTAAAGTTGAATATGAAATAATGTAGCTAGAACAATAAACTTGTATGAAGAAATAAAATGTCTAAAGAAGAAAGATTGAATTTATAAGAGAAAACTACTTTATATATATATATATATATATATATATATATATATATATATATATATATATATATATATATATATATATATATATATATATATATATATATGTTGTATTGCTTATGTTATTATAATAACTTTTCACTTGCTTCTACTTATATAGTAATTACATACTATAAAATAATTGAATGATATTACAAACAAATGTAAACCATTATTTTCCTATTGTTTCTCCTGACTTATATCAGAGTAATGTTGCATCATTGCATAATTAATTTTGACTAATTATTCCCAGGCAAAAATACTGTCTAGGTCCTTTAATTTATTTTAAAATATCAAGTTAGTCCTTTAAGTTTTTTTTTTGTAACGCTTTGGTCATTTATATTAAGTAACGTTTGCGTCGTTGACCTTTTTAAAAATCTCTGTTACAATAAATTGCAAACTCATATACCATTTGAACTGGTTTTTCGCGCTGATCACGAATATGCAATCAAATTTATCAAACAAGTTACGGTTCATGAGAATCAGAAAAAAAATGGACAAATACATAGTGAAAAATCGTTCGATCCGACCAAAATACACAATCAAACGCAAAACTAATTACATATTTGTGATCAGTGCGAAAAACCAGTTCAAATGGTATATGCGTTTGCAATTTATTGTAACGGAGATTTTTAAAAAGTTCAACAATGCAAACGTTACTTAACATAAAGGACCAAAGCGTTACAAAAAAAAAATTTTAAGGGCTAATTTGATATTTTAAAATAACTTAAAGGACTAAAACAATATTTTTACCTTATTCCCACAATACTCCACCTCGTGCATAATTTGAAACATTCACATTTTGGACGAATATGGAATAATGTTTAGCAAGTTCAAGCAGTGTTGGAACTTGCTACCTGACACAACCTTGGCTAACATGTCAATTAGGTTATCATCAGTATGTACCTTCGTAAGAGAAATATGACCTTCCTCTACGACATCCCGTATAAAATGATACCTTACATCAATATGCTTGGTCCGAGCATGATGAACCTGATTCTTTGCCAAATAAATTGCACTTTGACTATCACACATCAGTCTCACGCATATTCTTGCTTAACACCCAAATCACCTAGAAGACCCCTCAGCCACAATGCTTCCTTTACTCCTTCTGCTACGACCATGTACTCGGCTTCCGTAGTTGAGAGTGCCACTGTAGACTGCAACATCGACCGCCAACTAACTGGAGCACCATGTATTTGAAACACATAACCAGTAATAGATCATCGTCTATCTAGATCGCCAACATAATCTGAATCAACAAACCCACTTATTTGACATGTATCTCCACCAAAACGCAAACTAGTGTTAATGGTACCTTTTAAGTACCGCAAAATCCATTTCACTGCTTCCCAGTGCGCCTTTCCCGGATTTGCTATGAACTTACTGACAACACTTACCGCTTGTAAAATATTGGGACGTGTACACACCATAGCGTACATCAAACTGCCAACTGCACTAGCATAAGGTACATTTTCCATGTATGCCTTATCTTCTATTGTAGTGCGAGATTGATTACCAGAAAGCCTAAAATATGGAGCTAATGGAGTAACCATCGACTTAGCACCTTTCATTCCAAACCTTTCAACAACCCGCTCTAAATAGCCTTTTTGACTCAAGAACAGTTTTCGGTTTGTCCGCTCTCTTCTAATCTCCATACCCAGTAATTTCTTTGCAGCGCCCAAATTCTTCATCTCAAACTCTTTACCAAGTTTAAACTTTAACTTATCTATCTCCACCTTGCTTTTTGAAGCAATAAGCATGTCATCGACATACAATAATAGATAAATATAATTACCTCCATGAAGCTTCTGAATATAGACACAACTGTCATAACTACGTCTAGAGAAGCCTTGTTTTATCATAAAAGAATCAAATCGCTTGTACCACTGTCTAGGAGATTGTTTCAACCCATAAAGGGATTTTCTCAAGCGATATACCTGACTTTCTTTACCCTCAACCTTGTATCCCTCAGGTTGATACATATATATCTTCTCATCTAAGTCTCCATGCAAGAGGCTGTCTTCACGTCTAGTTCTTCCAGCTCAAGATCACCATG
This sequence comes from Lathyrus tuberosus, assembly GCA_022829125.1. Taxonomy (NCBI): domain Eukaryota; kingdom Viridiplantae; phylum Streptophyta; class Magnoliopsida; order Fabales; family Fabaceae; genus Lathyrus; species Lathyrus tuberosus. The sequence continues at coordinate 21,366,437 of JALAZF010000026.1, read as the reverse complement.
AGCTACTAAACTTAATAGCACTCGAATAGAAGTATGTTTCACCACCGGAGAAAATATCTCATTGTAATCAACTCCTTCCTTTTGTGCAAACCCCTTGCCCACTAGTCCAGCCTTATATCTTGTAACGCACGACTTAGTATGATCTTCTTTTCTTTTATACACCCACTTACAACCGATATCAGACTTTCCTACAAGCAATAGGACCACCTTTCATGTCTTGTTCTTGTGAAGAGATTGCATCTCTTCCTCCATAGCAACCAACCAACTCTCTCTATCTTTGTCTTTGATAGTTTGCTTGAAGGTTTCCGACTCATCATCTTCAACTGAGAGTGCATATTCCACCAAGTTAACCTGCCCATAATGCCTCAGAGGTTTGTTTGACCCAAACTTCTGAACTAGTTTATAATTTCTCTTTGTCCTAGTGGCATCCAAAGATTCTTGCTGCTGTTGTTGTAACACATGTATATTTTCCTGCTGAACCTCCACATGATCACGTTCATCCTCTTCCTCGTCTTCACTGGCGATAGGAGTCTCCACCTGATCACGACTATAATCTGGTTGGTCTTCAGATTCTATCTCAATAACTTGCTTATTTGATATCGTCACATCACCATCATTAGGTTTAATAGATTTTGACAAAGCTACCAAATATTTTTCATCAAATGTAACATCCCTGCTGATCACAACTTAGAATATTCTACACTCCAAAGACGATAACCTTTGAACCCTTTTGCATATCCTAGAAAGATAGCTTTCTTGGCTCTATTATCAAGTTTGTTATCCTTAACGTGATAATAGGTTGTGCATACGAAAATTTTCAGTCTTTCATAATCAACATGTTCACCTGACCACACCCTATAGGGCGTGTCTCCACCTAAACTAGAATATGGGGATCTGTTTACTACATAATAAGCGGTAGCAACCGACTTTGCCCACCATTCTCGACCTAACCCAGAATTAGAGCGCATACACCTTGCTTTCTCAAGAAGTGTACGATTCAGTCTTTCCGCGACTCCATTTTGTTGTGGCGTGCCTCTGACCGTCCAGTTTCTAATAATGCCTTCCTGATTACAAAACCTCTTGAAAGCTCCATCCGTATACTCTGTACCATTATCCGATCGCAGAGTTTTCAGCTTTCTACCCGTTCTGTTCTCAACCACTGCTTTCCAACACTTGAAAATATCAAATACCTCATTCTTATACTTAAGAAAATAAATCCAAGCATACCTCGAATAATCATCAACATATGTAACAAAGTACCTGGAACCACCCTTAGAAGTAACCGGAGCCGGACCCCAAACGTCAGTATACACGTAGTCTAATATTCCCCTGTTTTTATGCTTGCTTGTAGAAAACCTCAACTTATGTCCTTTGCCATACACACAATGTTCACAAAATTCCATGCATGGCTTTTCCATGTTCTTCAGCAAACCTTTCTCACCAAGCAGTGATAGACCCTTTTCAGACATATGCCCAAGGCGCATGTGCCACATCCTCGTACATTCAGTCTGGTCTTTACTTCTATTGATTCCAACTGCCAAATCACCCGTGACAGTTTCCCCCATAAGAGGATAAAGATTCTTGTGACGAACCCACTTTATCACAACCAACGAACTACGAACAACCTTTAAGACTCCATTTTTCAAGATTATTTTGCAACCATTTTCCTCTAATACACCAAGAGAAATAAGGTTTTTCCGTAAATTAGGGACATGTCTCACGTTCCTCAAAGTCCTTACCGCTCCATCATGCATCTTGATTCGTACTATACCATACCCCATAATTTTACAAGCATGGTTATTCCCCATCAAAACTGTACCACCATCTGTGCTTTGGCAGAAAGTAAACCACTTTCTATTTGGGCACATATGGTGTGAAGCTCCTGAATCAAGCATCCATCTCCTGGAGATATCATGGTCTTGCTCTGAAACCGAGAAGCAATCATCCTCGCCATTTGAGACATAACTCGCCTCCTGCAAATCTTGTTGTTTACCTCTGGAGTTGTTTTCATTGCTGGTATACTTCTTAAATAATATCCTCTTATCTGGACAATTTTCCTTAAAGTGCCCAAACTCACCACATTTAAAGCATGTTCTTTCCGCAGGAGCTCTAGATTTTGATCTAGACTTGCCGCCCCTGCCCTTTCCTCTTCCATTGTTCCTTCCCTTACTAGAAAACAACCCTTGTGCCTGTTCATTATTTTCTCCACCATTACCAGACATCCCACTAGTAGCAACCTTTCGGAGATCATCCGCTAATAACGATGTTCTAGTCTCATCCATGGTTAGAGTATCACCCACAAGCATCAATGTTTGAACTAGATTTTCATACATCTTGGTCAATGAAAGAAGAAACATAAGTGTTTGGTCTTCATCATCAATCTTCACTCCTATATCCTTCAAGTCTGATATAATCCTATCAAACTTATTGACATAATCCCAGATTGAGGTGCCTTCCTCCATCTTGCATGTATACAATTTGGATTTCAAGTAGATCCGATTTGTTAGAGTTTTCGTCATGAAATTTTTCTCTAACTTTGACCACGCACCAGCAGCCGTTGCTTCTTCATTAACTAAGAACGCAACATCCCTCTCAAGGCATAAGATTATGGCTGCACGTGCTTCAAGATCTAACTCTTCCTAATCTTCATCCTTCATACTCACAGGTTTTTGTTCTTTTCCCGCTAACGCCTTATGCAACTTTTGTGATATAAGCAGATTTTTCAACTGCATCCTCCAATAGGAAAAATCATTTTTCCCATTGAACTTCTCTATTTCATATTTCCCAACCTTGACAGTTTCACTAGTAGAAGCCATTATCTTCGATAACCAATAAAAAATAATAAAGTTTTTTTTACCACTCTACAATTTTACAATTGGCTCTGATACCAATTGTTAGAGTCGCAGCGGAATTTTTAGCTTCTAATAATGATATGAAATATCACCCTCACTAAAGTTGAATATGAAATAATGTAGCTAGAACAATAAACTTGTATGAAGAAATAAAATATCTAAAGAAGAAAGATTGAATTTATAAGAGAAAATTACTTTGTATATATGTTGTATTGCTTATGTTATTATAATAACTTTTCATTTGCTTCTAATTATATAGTAATTACATACTATAAAATTATTGAATGATATTACAAACAAATGTAAACCATTGTTTTCCTATTGTTTCTCCTTACTTATATCAGAGTAATGTTGCATCATTCCATAATTAGTTTTGACTAATTATTCCCACACAAACTCTCAAACTCTTTCAAACACTCTCAAACTCTCTCATTTGATTTCCTAGTTTCTACTCTCAATGTTTAATCAATCAAAGAGTTCAACAATCAAATACGCTCTTTTATTTGATATCTCGAACGGTTTCTCTATCATCGCACACTTGGTACATAAATACATAATGGTTATCATCCAGAACTTTCAAAAATTGTTGCATTTAAATTTTGTCCCCTCTTATTACCTTGTTGTTTCGGATATGAACATTGTATATTTGCTTGATAATTGAGATATTTCTGGGTCTTTTACGTTTCAAAGTTGCAAGTGTGTTTTTGGACTGCACCATGCTCAATGTAATGGCAGAAACAATTTCCTTCTTTTCGGGCATAAGGCGGCAAGCAAATGTAATGATTATGTGTACCACAACTCACATTAAATCTCCATTTATTATTTGCCCAAAGATATTCACGCAGCTTAAAAGGACAATCACCTTTCCTCGAACCAGTGTCATCTCGTTTCAACTTTTAGAAATGAATTGTGTGCTTGCCACTTCTTTCGCATCTCAGCGTTACAAATGCAAGTCTTCTATTTGAATCATTTTTTGACATTTAGATTACAACGCCAAACCCTAATTTTGATGCCTCTGTGCATTGGAGAATATGATCACAAACATTAAATTCTTGTCCATTTGTAAATTGGTTGCCAACATCTACCTTGATATCAACAGGTTTAACATCCATATACACAATACGTTTGGTGATAACATCAGAAACAATAACATAAAATATTAAAAAAAATGTCCAAGATGTATTTTAAACTATTCTGAAAATACACTTATGTATTTTCTTAGCTAGAATCCAGAAATGTATTTCCGAACGCATCATTCATTTTTTTAACTCAAAAACCAGCTTAATGTGAGCAACGAGGAATGAAATATATGAACTTTACTTTAAACTCCAGCTTCTTTTGCTCCTCTTTGATAGGGGTGTGCAAAATATCTGGTTATAAGGCCCAAATTCATAACTGTATCCAAATTCATTTTAAATATCCAGATATAATGAAATGGTTATCAACCGGATTATTTATAAATGGTTGATTATTCATCCATATTTTATTTTTGGATCCGGTTATAATCTGATTATTAACCAAAAGTCCAAAATGCATCTTCAAATTTGAACTTCCAATTTCAAATATGAGTATTTTTACATTTTCACTTCTAATGTGGCTCACTTCATCTTCATCCTCAAGAACCTCAAGACATTTTTCTTCTTCATTGCATCAAGTTTTCAGGTAGACTCATTTCCATTAATCACTACTCATCTTTTTTCCTTAATCAAAACTTATCTTCGACCATTTTTTTTCACCTCAGCTTCATGGCTTAGCTCAAATTTGTGAGAAACCATAATCCCAAATTCTACTACAAATTTAATCTACCGTAAGTAAATTCTTCTATCCACTAAAAATGTTGAATATTTAGTTAGAATTTGATGTTAGAATTGTTGTTTCCCCAAATCCCGCTTTTGGAACCTCTGGAGAAATTTCGAAAACTCTATATTTTGAAAATTTAGACTCTTTTAAAATTCTGCTATGCAATTGAACTTAGCTTAGACTCTTTTAAAATTCTCCTATGCAATTGAACTTAGCTTAGACTCTTTTAAAATTCTTCTATGCAATTGAACTTAGCTTAGTGGCAACTCTAATATCTATCCGATTTAGGCACTTTTGAACTTAGCTTAGAATTTTTTATAATTCTGCTATGCAGTTGAGCTGTCATAGGAGGTACTTTTGACAATACTTTTCACTACATAACTACTGTTGCTAGTAGCGATGTTAGCTAAGCAAGTGTGACAGTTGATCACAAATCCTAATTCCGTAGTGTCCAAACTTTTAGAGCTAAATATTATCATTGTGAGTTTTTGGGAGCGAATAATGGTAACAAACCAAGTTTTCATGGAGAAATATATGCACATCCAGAGTGCTTCCAAAGGAAGAAACCATATGGGATATAAGTGATGGTAGTCGTACACTCAAGGTTTGGCATATAAATCTTTGCCTCTGCAGCCTTGTATGTAACAGGACAATCCTTCTTCAATAGTCATTCTTTGTGATAAATGGTAAACCTTTTTATCATGCCATTTTGGGTAGAGATTGAATTCCTACCAATGAGTGCATGCCTTCAACAATTCACAAAAGGCTTCTGTTATGGGTAGGATACATGGTAGAGGATGATAAAAATTCTTTGTCAAGTTAGGTAAAGACGTTTAAAGTATTGTTTTACTCTCTTTACTTGAGTTTCATTATGGTTACCTGGGGTTATCAAGAAAGCAAATGAAATTAGGATATCAATAAAAAGAACTAAAGTATTTAAACATGATCACGATTTCCATGTTCTGTCTTCAATGTTTATAACTAGATCAGTAGAGGATATACATTATCAGCAAATGAAAAATTTAGTTGGGAGTCATCAACATTGTAGAGACATCAACATTTGAATGAGGGTTCTTTCAATCGAGAACTTAGTTAGGAGTCAAGATATACATCTTTCAAGCATGTGATCTAATTCTGCACATATGTTTCCCGAAACTGATGATTTTGTTTAATGTTGCAAAATTCAACTAAATAGTAAAAAAGTCATCACTATAGGCATATTTATTCTTTAGTTCTTTGCTTTCAGGGCATTGTAAAAAACAAATTAACTCAAACTATGTCTCTCACCAGCCGTAAATCTCTTGCATCAACTGAAGATCCTGGTTTCAGACCTAGGTTAGACCAAGATGCAGTTACTGTTGCTTTCGATGAACTCCTATTCCATAATACGGCTTCTAGCTTATTATAACTGAGAGGACATGCCCAAACCTGCACACTTTCTTGTTTATTACATAAGATTTGTTTCTAATCTTAGATTATATCCTAAATATTAGTTTCTATATTAGCATGTCAGGATCTATCCCCCACAAAACAGAATTTGAACTTTAATTTCTTCATTATAAGATAAGTAAATACGGAGTAGGAATTATATGCAGACATGTTAAGTTATTTTACGTACTTTGTTGAAAGGATTGGTTATTTTTGTACTTGAAGAGTGAAATCATGATAAACATGTTCTAGAGAAGTAGTATATTGTTTGAATAATTACCATTCCAACCTCTAGGTCCAACGTAAGAAGCCCATTCTGTTATGGGTAGGATACATGGTAAAGGATGATAAAAATCATTTGTCAATTTAGGTAAAGACATTTGAAGTATTGTTTTATTCTCTTTACTTGAGTCTCATTATGGTTAGCTGGGATTATCAAGAAAGCACATGAAATTAGGATATCAATAAAAAGAACTAAAGTCTTTAAACATTATCATAATTTCCATGTCCTGTCTTCAATGTTTATAACTAGATCAGTAGAGAATATATATTATCAACAAATGAAAAATTTAAAGATGCTTTTGACCAAGTTACTAAGAAGCAAAAGTTATACACTTCTAAGAATTGAAATGGTTGACCTTATATGTAGGAAATTAGTGTGTTTTGACATGATGCAATCACTCATCAATGAGACAATAACTAGAAGATGGGGACTCCATGAGTCATGATCGGGAATCATTTCTACCATCATGACATGAGAAATGGAAGAGAGTTCGACAAAGACCAAATGGAGACTATACTTCGGATGCCTCAAGATTAGTAGTTGAGAAATTGTAAGTAGGACTTGTTGTGCATATGTTAAGTGTTATTTATATTTCTTTGGTAATTAACAATGTATGTCTTATCATGTAGTGTAGGATTCGTTGGTTAACTCAGCTCGTGAAAGTACATTTGTTCCAGAATTACAACATGCTATATTAGTAAAAGCAATCAGAACAAATGAGCATGATGGACGTGTCTGTAGGGTTGGAGATGGCATCGATCTGAAATTGTTTTTTGGTACGTCCAGAAAAAGCACCAGACAAGTATAAAAAGAAACATTGGAAGAGTTTGAGGGGAAGATAAATAGTCAAAAGAAATAATTTGAAGAGAAGTTAGAAGCGGAGCGAGAAACTCACAAGAAACAATTGGAAGAAATAAAAGAGTTATATGCGGTATGTGACAATATTGTGATATCTGAAATGTATGATATATATTGTGTTCATGGGCGGTTTTAAGGTCCGGCCAGCCTGGGCATGTGCCCAGGCTCTGGCCAAAAATATTTCTTTCTTTACACCAAAATTTTTAAAATTGCGGCGGTTAAAAAGTGCTATTACGGCGGCGTAAACCGCCACAATTACCGAAAAACAGAAAAATACAAATTTCAACCAAAAAAATAAATTATGAAAGTAATATTACGGCGGTTTAAACCGCCACAATTAATAAAAATGCAGAAAAATAAAAATATAAACAAAAAATTAAATTATAAAGTGCTATTACGGCTGTTTAAAACCGCCATAATTAATGAAAATGAAGAAAAATACAAATTTAAACCAAAAATTAAATTATAAAAGTGTTTTTATGGCGGTTTAAACCGCTAAAATTAATAAAAATGCAGAAAAATACAAAATTTAAACCAAAAATTAAATTATAAATTATAAATTATAAAAAAAAAATTCATGTATAATGTTGTAAATTATGGTTTAAACCAAAATTTTTATATTTTTATGCATAAAATTACAGGTTTAAACCAAAAAATTATAAATTATGCAAAAAAATTATATTTTTATGCAATTAAGTATACATTACATCAATTTTTTTTTGATATTATAATATTTAGATTCAACTACATTACAAAAAGTGCAAGAATTGAAATAAAGATTAAAGTTGCAATTTATGACTAAATTAACCAAAAATTAAAAATGAATACTTAGAAGAAATAAAAATTAACATAAATTTAGCAATTATTAAAATTAAAATAAAAACATGTACAGTGTTGTAAAAAAGAAGTAGAAAAGATTAAATTTTATCCTCAAATATATAAAAAATATATTAGGACTCTATACAATTCTATAGATCAATTTCTACAATTATAAAAGAAAATATTCGATTTAAAAAAACAATAAAAACAAAATTCACTGTAAAGGAACTGACGTGTCAAAATAAAGGCGGTCAAACTGCCATTTTTCTATTAACACTACGTCAGTTTATAAAACTGTCATATTTTAATGTAAATAGTGGCGGTTTTATTAAACGCTATTTTAAAACCGTCATATTTCATACAAATTTTTGCGGTCTTTAAATTTTTGCCCAGGCTTCAAATTTTTTTTGGCTCCGCCACTGATTGTGTTAATTTTGCTTTGTGTTCTTGTGTTTTTTATGATGTTGAGAATCAGTGGAACCGTCTCACAGTGTACAAATGAAGATTATGATGCTGATGATCAATTGCCTAATAGAATTTTTTTTAACGTGGTGTAAGCACACAAGGCAGTTAGTTGTTCAGCCGAAACATATGCCAAAATGTTATGTTACGTTATGCGCAACGAAGACGGGGTGTTTACTCTTGCGCTAGAACATGATCTAGAGTTACAGGGGTTAGAGGAATTCTTAATCCTTCCTAGAGATATAAAGGATATGATTGTTGGAAATCGGTGGCTGGACGTAGGGTTGCTACAAGTTTGGTGAACGTACGTATATCTCATTATGGTACATTCATTGTTTTGTATATAACTAATTTCTCACGTGTTTTTTCGTATTTTGTTTTAACCATTTAGGTACATTCATCGTGTTTGTATATGTTAGTTCTTGTAATTGGCTACAATTTTGGTAAAACAATGTTGCTGTCATGTGATGATTAATCAAGATGTTGAAACAAGATGTTCTTGTTTACTGCATTCAACATGTCGGATAAAGATGTCCCATCCTGGATCATAGGACATCGCGTCTGTTATTGGATTGAAAGAAGATTTTGTTAGTTGTTATCTATTATTGAATATTCTGTGAATATTTAGTTACCCTATGTGGCGTCCAAAGTAATTGGGTTGAGATTTTGTGTTGGTTTTCGGATTTTCACTACTTTCTAAATATGGAGACATATTAGGAAACATTTGATTGAAGACCTATTATATAGCAGAAGGTTCTGCTGATTTGTAGCAGCTGATATGCTGTGATTTGAAGCCCAAATCCAGTTGGGATGTAGGTTATAAATAGGAGTGTTTGTAACCAGATTCAATAACGATTCCAAGATGTAAAATTATTAGGGTTTCGTTCTTGTGAACCACTCTCTAGGAGAGTTGGTATGTGTGAACCACTCGGATTGTGAGATGGTCACTGTACTCCTCGAAGCTTTTAAGCAAGAGTGAGTGTTGTTCTTAGTCATGTGTGTCATGTCTAGGTATTGTGATTGAAGTGTGTCTTCTATTTTTCTGTGATTGAAGAGCTGTTGGAAATCAAGTTGTTGATGCAGTGGCTGAAGTGTTGACTGCTAGACATCATTGCGATGATTGGAAGTGAGATGGAGTCTCTTACCTAGGGAGGACTTAGGTAGAAGGGTCATTGGGTAGTTATTAAGTTAGGAGATTGTCAACTTGGTTGTTGAGTCTGTAATTTGATACTGCTAAGAGTGGACTTCCTTCCTGGCTTGGTATGCCCCCAGATGTAGATTGTTAGATCGAACTGGGTGAACAAATTCTGTGTGTGGTTTATGTTTTTCTGTACTGGTTTTATTTGTTTATACCTTGCCATGTTGTTTTGCTCAGATCAGATGTCCAGACATTCTATAGGACATCTGTAGTCTGATATACCAGAATTTCAATTGGTATCAGAGCAGGCATCCTGTTCTGTTTCTGGGTGAGATCCTAGGGAAGATACTTTCTGGTCATGGGCAAGGTAGGTGGTACCTACTGATAAGTTGTTTGAACTTGGAGAAGTTCATTTTGTTGTTTGAATGGTCCCTAGAAGTGGAGGATGAATTGTTCATGACAGGGTGTGTATTGGACCTATCTATTGTTATCAGGCTTGTAGCTTTGGTGGTGAGCTGCTGTGTAGTTTGATTTATTTTCAAACCTATTTTGTTGGCACTTGGATTATGGTGATGATGTGCAAGGATTATTGAGTCGTGCCTAAAGGTTGTTGAGGAGTTGTTGTGTGTTCCGCTGCATGGTATCTGATGTAACCCTGGTTGTTTCTTGTGTCTCTGGTGGTGAGACTTTAGGAATGTATTTTCTTGGAAATACGTTAGGGTTTGGTCTCCTCAGCAGGTTATTCTATGATGTTGCAGTTTATACAAGACAGCTTCAACCGTTTGGTTAGAGATGCCAAAGATACTTGATGATTATCTCAACTCCACTCATAAAGGTATTGAAGACCAATTTGTCCAGAACATTGATTCCTTCTTTCTCAATTTTCTTGATGGTGAATGAAGAGGGTGGAGCCAAAGCAAAAGAGTATCACTGAAAAATCTTTCATGCGGGAGTGAAGATCTTGATAAGTTATCTCTTAAGCTTATTTGTGGTGACCTAGTTCGGAGATTCTTCCTGGTTATGGTGTCCAATGTAGTTCTAGTATATCTAAGGATGAATTCAATTTGGAAGGAGGTTTCAGATTTGCTGAGGGAAATAGGATCTATTCAGAGAAGGTCTTAGGTACTTGAGCCAAGTGTAGCATCCTTGATATCTCAACCCTCTGCAAAAGAAGAAATGGGCTTGGATAGGCTACTTTGGTGGTGTTTACTTGGTGCTGATATCTGGTACAGTTTTTATACAAGGATTTAAGATCAATTGTTGTTTGTGGAGTTCACAAATATTTGATTGATTATCCTTGTGACTCAAGATTGGTGATGTTCAACACGATGTTTGGAACATTTCATCATCAGAGTTTGTGCAGAATCATGGGAGGGGTACTGCATAATCTTTAGCATCAATTGTTACTTCTTGGGAGTTGGCCTGAGAATTTGCTTCAGTCTTGTGTGACAGGAGTTGTGTATTCCTGGAAAGTTTCCTGGTAAGAAGCTGGTCTGGATATTGTTGATGCTGAAGATGGAGATGAAAGACTTATGTCTACTTGGATTGGTTTAGGTGCAGTCCAGAATGCTCATCATAGAGTTAAGATAGGTGGCATTATCTGAACTTTGTGAAGACTGCTTTACTCAAGGAAAGGTGGCATCCTTGGTACAACTATGAGGTGTAGTTCCTAACTATTCCTTCTGAAGATTCAGACAGTGGCAGGTTTGAAGACTTTGGAGAAGCACTGGCAGATTTTCATCAATGTGTGAGATTGGTTGGAATTACTGCAAAATCAACAGAATGGAGGTTGTCTACTCAAACTTGATATCACTGTCAAGTCGATGAGAGCATGGAACTCTTGTTCTAGTGGAAGAGAAACTCAAAGGGTTGTGTACAGAGGAGATATATTAACCTAACTGGTTGGTTAGTGTCTTCATTGTTGGGGTGTCATCCAAACCATCCAGGATGAGCATTTCAGATTTGGAGGAGTTGGTGTATTTGGGACCAAAGGATCATGGTTTCCTGGTATCTGCATGAGAAGGTTGAAAATAAGATTCTTGAGATGTAGAGTATGCAGGTTCCTGCATGTGTGTATGATCTGGTTTTGAATGGTTGTCATGATGAAAGAAGAATGTCAGACCAATTGTCCTACCTGGTGAGAGAAGGTAGTCTTATCTGACTAATGATAGATACTTTGACGGGAGCTAAGTATCTGTCTGATGTGAGTATGCAATTCTGCAGTCTGAACTCTTTGCTTCAGAGAGGGTGTGCGAGTTTATTTCTCTCTATGGTGTTCAGGTTAACCTGAATAAGCTGCTCTGGCTGTGTTTTATTGGGAGCTTCTTGAAGGACTTCTATGCGCAATGAGTCCTTTGAATGGTGATGGGAAGCTGATGTCCCAAATGATGTTGTAACTTCATGATTGTTGATGGTTATATTTGGAATATGATTGAGACTGTGCATGTGGAGTTGGATGCTCAAGCGTCTTTTTCAGATGAGGTGATCTGATCAGGAAGGTTTGTTAAAGAGCTGTTCTTTCTCTTGAAGTGATTAGATCTCAGTAAAGCTTATAAGTAAGCTGAGAATTCGTGGAGTTTATGAGCAGTGTCAGTGTTCTCCAGGAGTAAGAGTACAGTATATGAATGTGCTCAGCAATTGTGTGAAGATCCAATGCTCAAATTTTAATCTTCATCTAGAGCACTGGGTATCTTAGATAGGGGGAGTTGGACTTCTGTTTTGGATTTGTTGCTGCAGTAGTACAGTTGTTTATCAATATCGTTTGTGGTGAGGGGGTAATGTCAGACAAGATGTCAAGACATTGTGTGACTGGTTTAGTTCTGGGTTGTCAATGTATTAAATCAAAGTTGTATGTGTTCTGCTACTGGTTGATTGTCCTTATCGCATAGTTGCTTTGTCTCCAAAAAGGGAGAGTAGAGATTAGAGAGTAGAGAATGTTGTAGTGTAGTACTCTGTGTGCTATGGTGGTTGGTATCATGCAGTGTTGTAGCTTTCTGAAGTAGATGTTCTGTGATGATGTGATGTTCTGTGTTGTTTAGGGGGAAGCTTGGAGATTCTGTTTTGGAATGTGGTGTTTTTCTTAGTGCAGTTGGATTCTGTTCATGATGTCAAGACTGATGTCTTAACATCTGTTGACAGAATATTCTGTTCAGAATGTCATGGTTTTTGTCTCCTGAGATCACAAGCTTCTACCTGACTTATGTACTGTTGTGAGGGTCAAGTAGTAAGTGAATGTGTTCAGCAGGTGTGTTGAACAGAGGGTGCGCTCTTGAAGACATGAAGATGAGTCTCATGTTCTCCATTCATTTAAGGTGTTCTTCTTGCAAAGGAGTACTGGTTTTCTTAAATAGAGAAAAGCTGATCAGCTTGGCATCACATGAGTATTGGTACAAGGGATGATTGTGTTCAGCTTATGAGTTGAACAAAGAGTGAGCTCTTGAAGACATAAAGATGCGTCTTATGTTTTCCATTCTTCAAGGTACAAAGAAGCACATGTTATTATTGATAGGGGGAGAGTGTTACAATTTTGTGCAGCTGGACTTATGATGTTAAGGGGAAGATTGATAATTCTGCAGCTTTTGGTCTTGGCATTTATTTTGGTAAAACTTACTGTGATTGATATATGTCTAAAACGATGTTCTGACTTCTGTTTTCTGCTGCTGCATTTTCCTTTTATATGATGTGTTTTGGCCAGAAGCAAATTAAGAATTTGCATACATGAGGATTAAGTGTGCTGGGAGGTGTCTTGTGCAGTTGTGAACTTTATTGCATATGGAAACAGAATTTTATTCAACTGCTGAAAGCATACAAGATTAGATTTTAGTACATCAAAAGCAACAAACAAAGAGTCTAAAGATTATCCCAACCCCCTGAATCAAGAAAAGTTTTCCAATCTTCGTCCCATTCATCATCAGAAGCTTGAATTTGCACTGGAAGTTTTTGATGGCTTTCATCCTTGTCTCTGATGTTTTTCTTGTTCTTGTTGCTCCTGAAGTTGCCCTAGCTGTTGACAGTGTTTTGTTCTTCAACTTCTGTGGATCTGGTTTCTTGACTTCCTGCATGTGTCTCTTTCCTGCATCCTTGTTAAACTGACTCATGGTTCTATCTGTGTTATACTGTTAGAAGCAATGAGGCTTGGTTTTTATACTGCATAAAGAGTCCTTGTGTGTATCACCTGACCAGTCAAAGTGGTCTTTGGCTTGGGAACTTGTTTTTCTTGGGAACGTGTTTTTCTTGGGACCTTGTTAAATTGGATGTCAGAACTTCGTGTTTGCTGCCTTGGTAGGTTAAGAGGTTGTCCAATTGTGGCTAAAAAGGGGGATAGTTAGCCTTAGTGTTGTCTAGTTGTCTGGTGTGATTCTAGTTTGTGCAGCTATTTGAGTTTTGTGCAGCTGTTTGATTTTGTTGCTGATGCTGATTGTGAAATTGTTTGGGGTTCTGGTGTTTATCCAATGCAAGCTTTTCTGATGTTGACTGAGATTGTTTTAGCCAAAATTAGCCAAAGGGGAGATTGTTAGTTCTTGTAATTGGCTACAATTTTGGTAAAACAATGTTGCTGTCATGTGATGATTAATCAAGATGTTGAAACAAGATGTTCTTGTTTACTGCATTCAACATGTCGGATAAAGATGTCCCATCCTGGATCATAGGACATTGCGTCTGTTATTGGATTGAAAGAAGATTCTGTTAGTTGTTATCTGTTATTGAATATTCTGTGAATATTTAGTTACCCTATGTGGCGTCCAAAGTAATTGGGTTGAGATTTTGTGTTGGTTTTCGGATTTTCACTACTTTCTAAATATGGAGACATATTAGGAAACATTTGATTGAAGACCTATTATATAGCAGAAGGTTTTGCTGATTTGTAGCAGCTGATATGCTGTGATTTGAAGCCCAAATCCAGTTGGGATGTAGGTTATAAATAAGAGTGTTTGTAACCTGATTCAATAACGATTCCAAGATGTAAAATTATTAGGGTTTCGTTCTTGTGAATCACTCTCTAGGAGAGTTGGTATTGTGAACCCCTCGGATTGTGAGATGGTCACTGTACTCCTCGAAGCTTTTAAGCAAGAGTGAGTGTTGTTCTTAGTCATGTGTGTTATGTCTAGGTATTGTGATTGAAGTGTGTCTTCTATTTTTCTGTGATTGAAGAGCTGTTGGAAATCAAACTGTTGATGCAGTGGCTGAGGTGTTGACTGCTAGACATCATTGCGATGATTGGAAGTGAGATGGAGTCTCTTACCTAGGGAGGACTTAGGTAGAAGGGTCATTGGGTAGTTATTAAGTTAGGAGATTGTCAAATTGGTTGTTGAGTCTGTAATTTGATACTGCTAAGAGTGGACTTCCTTCCTGGCTTGGTATGCCCCCAGATGTAGATTGTTAGATCGAACTGGGTGAACAAATTTTGTGTGTGGTTTATGTTTTTCTGTACTGGTTTTATTTGTTTATACCTTGCCATGTTGTTTTGCTCAGATCAGATGTCCAGACTTTCTATAGAACATCTGTAGTCTGATATACCAGAATTTCAGTATAGAATTAAATAAATCGAATACTTATGGATTGTTGGATCCAGTTAGAGTACAATTTACAGGTAAATCTACAAAAAAAATTTAAGAATACTTAACATAGCAGATAGCGCAGGGGCGGAAAGAATGTTACTTAGCACCATTTATCAATTAATGAGTAATTTTAAAATTATGGTTTCTCTATTATAGTTAGTTTTCATATTTTACCAAATACTAATTATATATGCTTGTATTGTTTATTCGAAGAATACTATCAATTGATCATCATATCTCTTCGGACGAATATGGTAACCACACTGTGTTCGTTACACTATCCAATTGAACCTATGATATATTACTAGGTAACTTTTATGTTTATGAGACTTTTGGTAATATTTTATTTGACTTTGTAATTATCTTAACATGTAATACTTTTAAATTATTTTCAATATACTAGGTTGTAGAAAGATACTATAGGTTGAACAACTCTAGAAAAAAGCTCACATTTTGTGAGCCCAAAAGGTAAGTGGATTTAATTGTGACATTCACTTATATATATATATATATATATATATATATATATATATATATATATATATATATATATATATATATATATATATATTCATTAAATGTGTAAATTTGTAGACTAGGAAACAAGTAGAGGGATACAAGTGCGGGTACTATGTAATGAAACACATGTTTAATATCGTCTCTACCAACATTGTTGGTTCGTGGGATCAGGTATATATAATGTCATGCAATATTTACAATGACATATTAATGTTAAAGTAATTTACTATCATAATTCAAATCACGTGATATTCAATTTTTTTCACTTGTTTATGTAGATGTTTAACGACAAGAAATTTTTTTCTCTCGATGACATAGACGACGTCCGTAGACGTTGGGCATTTATTTTCAATGTGTTAGTTGAAAAGGGGAGTGGTACTGTATGACTTCGTCTTTGATGGTTGTAAATATATTTTATTGCTTAATTTGATATTTTGTAAATATTTAGCAAATATATGTATATATAATGTCATGCAATATTTACAATAACATATTAATGTTAAAGTAATTTACTATCATAATTCAAATCACGTGATATTTAATTTTTTTCACTTGTTTATGTAGATGTTTAACGACAAGACATTTTTCTCTCTCGATGACATAGACGATGTCCGTAGACGTTGGGCATTTATTTTCAATGTGTTAGTTGAAAAGGGGAGTGGTACTGTATGACGTCTTTGATGGTTGTAAATATGTTTTATTGCTTAATTTGATATTTTGTAAATATTTAGCAAATATATGTATAATATAAAGGTAAAAAAAATACAGGTTTGTAATATATGGAAAAATAAAATAATATAAAATAAAAAACAAAATATTTAACCACAGTTATTTATATCAATAGTTATTATAGATAGAACGTAAAATATTATAACCATATAATCATTGGGTTTCGAACCCATGACATTTCTCTTTATATCACAACAGTTGTATATTTTGACCGTTGTGATATATAGCGTGCTACCTAATTTATTACAATAGTCCTATGCCCGTGGTGGAAAGCATCATGCATACAATCACACCTTACCTCAAAATGGTTGGTCGGGAGTGGTTGTATCATTTTTCCAACTGTTATGATAAGTGTTTTCTGTAGTAGTGCGGTTCTTACTGTTGTTTATGTTATTAATAGAATTCCAATGTCTTTCACATTCGGTTTGGCTCATGTTGAAAAATGGTATAACTATAACCCTGATTATTCCTCTTTGAAAGTGTTTGGTTCTACTTGTTTTGTTCTTCTCTCATGAGTATAACGTAGTAAGTTATCTTCTCGTTTTGCTATATATGTTTTTCTTGGTTATAGGGATGGTTAAAATGGTTATCGTTTTTATGATCCTGATGCAAGGAAAGTTTATGTCTCTCTTCATGTTGTTTTCCTTGAACACATTCCTTTTTACTCTATTTCATCTAATTCTCATATCACTAGAAGTTCAAAACTCACCCATATCGATACTTTTGGTCATAATGATAATGTCTCTAGTGATTTTGATTTTGAGAATTGCAGAACTGATACTAATGCTACTCTAGATAGTGATCCCTCTTGTCCCCATGGCTACCCAAGAACCTCGCGCGATTGTTGATCATTCGCCTCCTCTTATCCCTCTCGTGACTTTAAGTATACTCAAATACCTAATTTATCTATTCCTCTGTCTATACTTCTTTTGCTTCTTTTCTAACCTCTATTCACAATTTGTATGAGTCGTCTTCCTATAAATAGGCTATTCTTGACCCTCTTTGGCAGCAGACTATGATAGAAGAACTTTCTGCCTTGCATATAACAAATACTTGGGAACTAGTACCTCTTCCTCTTAGAAAATGTGTTATTGGGTCTCATTGGACATACAAGATCAGAACTGAGTTTGATGGGTCAGTTAAGCGCTACAAAGCACATCTCTTTGCTAAAGGATTCTCTTAATAGAATGGTATGTATTATGAAGAAACTTTTGCTTCTGTTTCTAAGATGACTAATATTCACACTCTTATTTTTGTTGCATCTGTTCATCAGTGGTATATTTCTCAAATGGATGTTAAAAATTCATTTCTAAATGGTAATCTTCAAGAAGAAGTATATATGGTACCCCCGCAAGGTGTTTCTCATAAACAATGGGAAGTGTGTAAGTTGAAAAAGGCAATATATGGTTTGAAACAAGCTCGAAGAGTTTGGTTTGGGAAGTTTACCACTGTGACTACATCTATTGGATTTCCCTATAGTGATCGTTATTTTTCTTTGTTTGTCAATACCATTTATCATGGTTGTATTTTACTCTCATTATATGCTGACGATATAATTTATTACAAGTGATGATACATATGGAATTAGTGATTTGAAATTACAGTTAGACAAACAATTTGAGATGAAAGACTTAGGCACTCTTCGCTACTTCTTGAGCATTGAAGTTGCCTACTCTCTTAGAGGATATCTTCTATCTCAATCCAAATATATTTCCAACATTCTTGAACAAACTTTCGATGACAACATTCAAAAGTGTATCAAAAGTGTTTTGCTCTAGGGGATCGTAGTTCAAATTCGTATGGGGAGCGGGGGAGGGTTAGATTAGAGGGAGGGGAACCGTGCATTCCTCTCTACTGGGCTCAGGGAGTGCAATCAATCGCTTCCCCAGTAGTCATCAACTTGTTCTTGATAGATCCGATCGGGTGTTCATAATCTGGAGTAAAATGATTCGAACCTTTGCATGTCGGTACCAAAAACCAATGCCTTACCAATTGGCTATACTCTATACGACTTTTGGACAGTAGAAAGAATAGGGAGATGAGGAAGGGAGAAGTAGGGATCAAAGAACGAGTCGTGCAAGAACGCGGGGATATAGCAAGTAAGCATCAAGTTTTCCCTTCACGGACCGACTACAACAAGCTCACAATTTTTATAGAAACAGACAATAAGCTCTCTGCTCTATTTACTTGTAAAGCGTTTACCTATCAAAGTTGGCGAACACTTCTGTAACCTTAGACTCGTTACGCTTAACGCCCACTTACTTAAAGACTCGTTGGCTCCATATCCACCGAAAGTCGGTAACCTTCATCAGCATTTGGTACTCTCTCTATAGCTTTAATAGTTCACTGAAAGCTTTTTGAGTAATGAACCACAAGCCATTCGGAAAGACATAATCAAAAGGCTTGGTTGTGCGAACCGAAGGTAACGAAGGTTACCGCACCAATGCAGCCGGTTACCGGGAACCGCAAGGTTGCAAGGTTACCGGGAAACAACCTTCCCTTTGTTTGTAAAGTAGGCCTTTTGATAACTAATTAGAGTTGACATGAAATAGATCACGGAAGAAGACGTATCTGATGAATGAATGATTCAATCCCCTCTCACCCATACGAGTTCTTCTATGTAAAAGGTTCCCCTTATTCTACGTGAGGTAACATGTACGTAAGAGCGAAACCTAGATAGAACACAGAGTGCCGACTGCCGATACAGTGACCATGCTTACCAGGTCTGACCATTTTTGCCTATAGATATAGATGGAAGGTAGCTTTCTTCTCTTCTCCTAGGTGGCTCCCTACACATGTTATTCGTGAAGAAAAGGCAGCAAGCAGTTCTTCGCTTAGTGGAGCTATGGACCACCGGTTACTTTCTGAGGGGCTCCACTGGAGAAAAAGAAGGTTCCCTTTACTCTTCTCTCTTAAAGCTTTATAAATCTTTGCGAAAAAGGGTTGGTTAAGAACTATTGACTGTAAACCATAGCAGTTACAGTCACTCAATTCAAATGTTTGCCTTTGGAATGAAGATGGACGAGCAGAGGTTTGAAGCCACTCGACCCAAACAAGCAATGACATTTGAGCCCCTATCATAGAAAAACTTGGTACAGCGCCCTAGCGTGCTTGACTTGGAGGTTCACACATCCTCTTGTTGGGAGAGGAAAGCCTATAACTGATAAAATTTGGGGGAAACATGGAATCAGTCACTATACTGAGGGGGTGAGACATGACCGCGACTTAAGATTCAAGTACTGTTGAAAAGACTAAAGGAACAGGGGGAATTGGTACTTGTAATAAAGTGCAGGTTAATACGAGCCGTGTAACACCCCCCAATCTATACCCCCAATTAAAAAAAGCGATAACAGAAAATTCAAAATTTCATCAGAGTATATCTAAATTATCATGGCATAGACTGGGAGGAATCACATTATATTGAAACCAACATACAACACCTGCTCATAAAGATATGCAATAGTGGGGTAGCAATCAACAGAGGAACTCAGTTCCTTGCACCCACATTTCAGATTTTAGAATAAAAGCCGAAAATCTAAAACTGAATAACATATATATATATCACAAAAAGTTTGTCATACATCAAGTTATACATGCCAAAGCCAAAAGATATATATATATATATATATATATATATATATATATATATATATATATATATATATATATATATATATATATATATATATATATATATATAATACACAAATATTCATAAACGGCCTCCCTAACTACCCGGTGTCATATATCAGAGCCGACCGACAAAAGAATGAAGACGCAAAGCTTCACAAAATACCTCCAGCAACTCTAATCTGCAATACCTCATAGAGCATTATAAAACAGCAGAAGGGTGAGAAAAACAATCATAATACAGTTGCATACAATTATATATAACACAAAGAATACAAATATATACGGTTCTCACCACAACTCACACTATAATTCAAACACAAGGCAATACAAGGAATAATTCATATCTCCATCAGCAAGGTATACCAACCATACACATATCCATATATCAATTTATCAATTTTATCCACAATTCCACACATAAACAAACCATAATGATTTTATGCAATGCGCGAGGCCGACACAACGACTCAATGCATATGCACACGCGGTACCGACTTCCAATGTTTCTCATCACTAGTTCACGCAGGAACTCTGCTGGAATCATCGCTCGTTACATCACTGCAACTCCCCGTCGGTCATACGATGTTCCCCATCGCTCACATCTCTTTGTATAATGCACACGACGTTTATGGATCGCTCACACCTCTTTGTATAAGGCACACGACCCGATCGCTCACACCTCTTTGTATAAGGCACACGATCGTCTATAATCATCGCTCACACCCCACATGGGCACACGAAGTTATAGCGAATTCCCTCTGGAATCCAAACCGTCACTCAGGACGTCTCAACAATGCATATCATGATGCTTGGCATACAATGACTCATGACATTTAATATGCACACACATACATGCATTCATCTACATCAACAAAGTCACACTTTGCACTTATGCCCAAAACAATGCATTTAATTTGTCATACGGCCACAAATCATCACAACACCATCTAACCACATACATTTACGTCACACAATAGTACCTTGCATAATACACATCAATTACGCACAATTACTATGACAAAAGTCAACAACCGAAACTATTCCCGATTTTCGACATAATTAAATCGGCTAACAATTTCAAATTCATCATAATAAGAAAGTACAGCTCAATAGCTTTCCAACGATACCAAGAATGTAAAAATCGGATGAATAGAACCAAAGTTACGAAAGAAAAACGAAAACGATATTTTGAAAAGTCCCATTTTACCATTCTCCTGTCCTTACGCGTATTGCCCTGAGCCATACGCGTATGGGCAGCGACTCATCTTTCCCAAAGTTCACGTGTAAAAGTCCGTACGCGTAATGCCCAACCTCGTACGCGTATTGCCCTGAAATGTTACGCGTATCATATGCAAATGGGCAGATGGCCGAGCAAAATAACATCCCATACGCGTATTGGCCCCAAAACACGCCCACATTACACGTATTGCCAAGGTCAATATGCGTATGAACATGCCCCATACGCGTATGATCTGGAAAAACCAGAAAAAATTCTGCAGAACTTTGTTCTGCGTTTTCTTAACCAAATTCATCCAATTTTTCACCTACACTCAGAAAATTACCAATACAATGCATAGCAACATGTATCTATCATGTATCAACAAGAATTAACACCAAAAACATAATTTCCAACACATTTAATCAATTTCTAATCAATTTGACACAATATGGGTTTTACTAAATATTTTCATTTCAATCCAACAAACATCACAAATACACATACATAATCATACACAATCATACAATAAATCGATTCTAGGAGTTGATTTCTTTGATTTTCCAAGTTTTTTTTACTATTTCTCTCCTTCTTCTCTTTTCTCCCCTTTTTCTTTCTTCTCCCTTTCTTTCTTTCTATTTTTCTCTCTTCTATTCTATTTTCTATTCTTACTACTTAATCAAAATATTATGAAATGACCAAAATACCCCCACACTCAAATATCTCGCAAATGTTCCAAAACCCGATAAAATATCACCACATAGAAAAATAACATATTTTCAGATAAAAGTCGAAAATAAAATAAAATAATAATAAAATAATCAAACGACTCGATTAATTAAAACTCACACAAAACGGGGGCGTTACAACTCTCCCCCACTTAGAAATTTTCGTCCTCGAAAATATACCTGAGACGAACAACTCTGGATACGACTCCCGCATCCTACTCTCCAACTCCCAAGTCAAATTTCCCTCAGCAGCGCCTCCCCACGCCACTTTCACAAGTGCAATATCCTTGCCTCTCAACCGCTTCACCTCGCGATCCAAAACACTAACTGGTAATGCCTCGACCGTAAGGTTCTCCCTTACCTCCACCTCATCCATCGGAATCACATGTGACGGATCCGGAACATACTTCCAAAGCTGTGAAACATGAAACACATCGTGCAAATTCGACAGATTCGGCGGCAACGCCACCCTATAAGCCACAACACCCACTCTCGCGGATATCTGGTAAGGACCAATAAACCGAGAAGTAAGTTTCTTCAATTTCAATGCACGACCCACACCCGTTACCGACGTAAACCTTAGAAATACATGATCGCCCTCTTGGAACTCAAGATCTTTCCGTCTCCGATCATGATAACTCTTTTGCCTACTCTGAGAAGCCTTCATTTTCTCTCGAATAAGCTTCACTTTCTCCGTCGTCTGCTGTACCAACTCTGGTCCAACCACCGTTCTCTCACCAGATTCGTGCCAACACAACGGTGTTCGACATCTCCATCCATACAGTGCTTCAAACGGTGCCATTCCAATACTAGAATGGAAACTGTTATTATACGTGAATTCAATCAATGCAAGATAACTATCCCATGCACCACCTTGTTCCAAAACACACGCTCGCAACAAATCTTCCAACGACTGAATCGTCCTCTCCATCTGACCATCCATTTGCGGATGATAAGCCGAACTCAATCTCAATTTAGAACCCAACGCCTTCTGTAAATTTCCCAAAATCTCGAGGTAAACCTAGGATCTCTATCAGAAACAATACTCAATGGAACCCCATGCAACTTCACAATCACACTGATGTAAATCTCAGCTGACCGCTCCAAAGGAAAACTGATGTCAATCGGAATAAAATGAGCCGATTTAGTCAGCCTATCAACAGCCACCCAAATAGCATTATGCCCTCGCTGAGTATTCGGCAACCCTGATACAAAATCCATGGAAATGCTATCCCACTTCCACTCAGGAATATCCAACGGTTGCAACAAACCACTAGGCCTCAGATGTTCCACCTTCGATTTCTGACAAGTCAAACATGCATAAACATACTGAGACACATCTCTTTTCAATCCAGACCACCAGAAAATCTTCTTCAAATCCTGATACATCTTGTTCGCTCCCAGATGTATACTCAAATTACTCCGGTGCCCTTCCTCCAAAATCATCCTTTTCAACTCCGCATCATCAGGAATACAAATCCTACCTCGAAATCTCAAAACACCATTAATATCCACTTGAAAATCACTATTCGCATCTTTTTCTCCCACCAACATCAAATCCACAAATTTCACATCCAGCTTTTGTTTCTCACTAACCGTCATCAGAAAATCATTAGTAATCGTTAGCATTCCAAGCCTCACGCTATCCGACGTAACTTCACATACCAAACTCAAATCTCTAAACGATTCCAAAAGTTCCCACTCCTTAACCATTAAAGCGGACATATGTAACAATTTCTGGCTCAACGCATCGGCTACCACGTTAGCTTTACCAGGATGGTAATTCAAGCCAAAGTCGTAGTCCTTCAAGAATTCCAACCATCTACGTTGCCTCTTATTTAGCTCTTTCTGATCAAACAAATATTTCAAACTTTTGTGATCACTAAAGACTTCAAACCTTGCACCGTAGAGATAATGCCTCCAGATCTTCAACACAAAAACCACAACCGCTAACTCAAGATCATGAGTAGGATAATTCTTCTCATGAACCCTTAATTGCCTTGAAGCATAAGCCACCACCTTACCTTCCTGCATCAGAACACCACCTAGACCAATCAAAGAAGCATCACAATAAACCACAAATGGTTCATTAGGATTCGACAAAATCAAAATCGGAGCTGTCGTCAATCTCCGCTTCAGCTCATTAAAACTTTCCTCGCACCGAATATTCCAAATGAACGCTTTGCCTTTACAAGTCAACTGGGTCAAAGGAAGTGCTAGCTTAGAAAAACCTTCAATAAACCTTCGATAATAACCGGCCAAACCCAAAAAGCTTCGAATTCCAGTAACAGATCTCGGAGCCTCCCATTGTAGAACTGCTTCTACTTTAGATGGATCCACAGAAATACGATTACCTGAAATTACGTGCCCAAGAAAACTCACCTCCGACAACCAGAATTCACACTTGGACAATTTGGCAAAAAGCTTCCTTTCCTTCAAAACCTGCAAAACAATATGCAAATGCTCCGCGTGCTCTTCCCGAGACTTAGAATAAATCAAAATGTCATCAATGAACACAACGACAAATCGATCCAGATGCTCGTGAAAAATACGGTTCATGTATTCCATAAACACACCTGGCGCATTAGAAACCCCGAATGGCATCACAGAATATTCATAATGACCGTATCGTGTCCTAAAACCCTTCTTCTGAATGTCTTCTTCCTTTACCCTAATCTGATGATATCCAGATCTCAAATCAATCTTACTGAACACACAAGCACCAACCAACTGATCCATCAGATCATCAATCCTTGGAAGAGGATACTTATTCTTGATCGTCACCTTATTCAACTGGCGATAATCAATACACAACTGCATACTTTCATCCTTCTTTTTCACCAATAAAACTGGAGCACCCCAAGGAGAAACACTAGGTCTTACAAACCTCTTTTCCAATAACTCATTCAACTGTTTCTTTAACTCAACCAATTCAGATGCCGACATACGATAAGGTACCATAGAAACAGGTCTAGTACCAGTAACTAGATCTATAGAAAACTCCACCTCTCTCTCTGGCGGCAAGTCTGAAATATCCTCAGGAAACACTTCCGGAAATTCACACACAACAGGAAACACATCAAGTGAAACTTGATTATCCACAGTCAAAGATGCAAACAAACCAAACAACTGAGCTTCATCCGCCAAAAGTCTCTTCAACTCTTTGGTAGATAAGAAACTCGAGTCTTCGTCTTCCTCAAGAGAAGGAAACCTTACCAGCTTATGATAACAATCAATATGCACTCGATTAAATTGTAACCAATTCATACCAAGAACCACATCTAAACCCTCCAACGGCAAACACACTAAATCCATCTCAAAGTCTTTACCATAAATGGTCAAAGGACATCTTAGACAAACCAAGGAAGTAGTTACTGACCCCATTGCTGGAGTATCAATAACCATCTCACCACCTATCACAGACAACACAAGATTTAAACGCTTCACGCACTCAGACGAAATAAACGAATGAGTCGCTCCAGTATCAATAATAGCAACTAAAGGCGTACTATTAATAAAACAAGTACCTCTGATAAGATGATCTGCACTTGAAGTCTGAGTTCCTGCCAAAGAAAATACCTTCCCACTAGCTGGAGCTTGCTTCGGTTTCGGACACTTTGTACTAACATGTCCCAGCTCACCACAATTAAAGCACTTCACCACGTTCCTCTTACAATCAGCTGCAATGTGTCCTATACCTCCACAGTTAGAACACTTTCTAAAATCTTTTCTGCACTCAAACTGACAATGCCCCACTTCACCACATCTATAACATCTCATAGGACTAGACATCCCTCCTCCACTTGACCTTTTCTCAAAATTCCCCCTTTGTTTACCTTTATCAGCTGGTGTCACATACAGACCACCACAGAATTATTGCTTCCCTTTCCTCTCGCTCACACTCTTGTAATGAGTAGAACAAGCCTTACTGTCTTCCTCATAAATCCTACAACAATCTACCAAATCAGAAAACCTTCGAATCCTTTGATAACCAATCGCCTGTTTTATCTCAGGACGCAAGCCATTCTCATACTTCACACACTTAGAAAATTCCGCAGTCGCTTCAGCATAATGAGGATAAAACTGCACAAGTTCCACAAACTTAGCAGTATAGTCAACAACAGACATATTACCTTGTTTCAGTTCCAAGAACTCAATTTCCTTCTTTCCTCTCACATCTTCAGGAAAATACCTCTTCAGAAACTCAACGCTAAACACAGCCCAAGTGATCTCCTCCTCTGCAGCCTCCAACACACGACGAGTACTAACCCACCAATCATCAGCTTCTTCCAATAACATGTGAGTACCCAGTCTCACCTTCTGATCTTCAGCACAATCCATCACTCAGAAAATCCTTTCAATCTCTTTCAGCCAAATCTGAGCACCATCAGGATCATATCTTCCTTTGAAGACGGGCGGTTTGTTCTTCCTGAACTCATCATTACCCGCAGCATTAGGTGCACCCTGCACAGCACGAGCCATAGCTTGCATAGCAGGAGCCAAAGCAGCATCGTTCCTACCAGCCATATTCTGTTCATTTCCAATAATAGAAACTATGGTTAAACAAACAACTCATCCAACCACAACGACCAACAAGGACTGACACAACTGACACGGACTGACACAAACTTGCTCTGATACCACTTAATGTAACACCCCCAATCTATACCCCCAATTAAATAAAGCGATAACAAAAAATTCAAAATTTCATCAGAGTATATCTAAATTATCATGGCATAGACTGGGAGGAATCACATTATATTGAAACCAACATACAACACCTGCTCATAAAGATATGCAACAGTGGGGTAACAATCAACAGAGGAACTCAGTTCCTTACACCCACATTTCAGATTTTAGAATAAAAGCGGAAAATCTAAAACTGAATAACATATATATATATTTCACAAAAAGTTTGTCATACATCAAGTTATACATGCCAAAGCCAAAAGATATATATACATAATACACAAATATTCACAAACGGCCTCCCTAACTACCCGGTGTCACATATCAGAGCCGACCGACAAAAGAATGAAGACGCAAAGCTTCACAAAATACCTCCAGCAACTCTAATCTACAATGCCTCATAGAGCATTATAAAACAGCAGAAGGGTGAGAAAAACAATCATAATACAGTTGCATACAATTATATATAACACAAAGAATACACATATATACGGTTCTCACCACAACTCACACTATAATTCAAACATAAGGCAATACAAGGAATAATTCATATCTCCATCAGCAAGGTATACCAACCATACACATATCCATATATCAATTTATCAATTTTATCCACAATTCCACACATAAACAAACCATAATGATTTTATACAATGCACGAGGCCGACACAACGACTCAATGCATATGCACATGCGGTACCGACTTCCAATGTTTCTCATCACTAGTTCACTCAGGAACTCTGCTGGAATCATCGCTCGTTACATCACTGTAACTCCCCGTCGGGCATATGATGTTCCCCGTCGCTCACACCTCTTTGTATAAGGCACACGATGTTTATGGATCGCTCACACCTCTTTGTATAAGGCACACGACCCGATCGCTCACACCTCTTTGTATAAGGCACACGATCGTCTATAATCATCACTCACACCCCACATGGGCACACGAAGTTATAGCGAATTCCCTCTGGAATCCAAACCGTCACTCAGGACGTCTCAACAATGCATATCATGATGCTTGGCATACAATGACTCATGACATTTAATATGCACACACATACATGCATTCATCTACATCAACAAAGTCACACTTTGCACTTATGCCCAAAACAATGCATTTAATTTGTCATACGGCCACAAATCATCACAACACTATCTAACCACATACATTTACGTCACACAATAGCACCTTGCATAATACACATCAATTACGCACAATTACTACGACAAAAGTCAACAACCGACACTATTCCCGATTTCCGACATAATTAAATCGGCTAACAATTTCAAAATCATCATAATAAGAAAGTACAGCTCAATAGCTTTCCAACGATACCAAGAATGTAAAAATCGGATGAACAGAACCAAAGTTACGAAAGAAAAACGAAAACGATATTTTGAAAAGTCCCATTTTACCATTCTCCTGTCCTTACGCGTATTGCCCTGAGCCATACGCGTATGGGCAGAGACTCATTTTTCCCAAAGTTCACGTGTAAAAGTCCGTACGCGTAATGCCCAACCTCGTACGCGTATTGCCCTGAAATGTTACGCGTATCATACGCAAATGGGCAGATGGCCGAGCAAAATAACATCCCATACGCGTATTGGCCCCAAAACACGCCCACGTTACGCGTATTGCCAAGGTCCATACGCGTATGAACATGCCCCATACGCGTATGACCTGGAAAAACCAGAAAAAATTCTGCAGAACTTTGTTCTGCATTTTCTTAACCAAATTCATCCAATTTTTCACCTACACTCAGAAAATTACCAATACAATGCAAGCAACATGTATCTATCATGTATCAACAAGAATGAACACCAAAAACATAATTTCCAACACATTTAATCAATTTCTAATCAATTTGACACAATATGGGTTTTACTAAATATTTTCATTTCAATCCAACAAACATCACAAATACACATACATAATCATACACAATCATACAATAATTGAGTTTCGCACCCTTACCCGATTAAATCGATTCTAGGAGTTAATTTCTTTGATTTTCTAAGTTTTCTTACTATTTCTCTCCTTCTTCTCTTTTCTCCCATTTTTCTTTCTTCTCCCTTTCTTTCTTTCTATTTTTCTCTCTTTTATTCTATTTTCTATTCTTACTACTTAATCAAAATATTATGAAATGACCAAAATACCCCCACACTCAAATATCTCGCAAATGTTCCCAAAACCCGATAAAATATCACCACATAGAAAAATAACATATTTTCAGATAAAAGTCGAAAATAAAATAAAATAATAATAAAATAATCAAACGAATCAATTAATTAAAACTCACACAAAACGGGGGCGTTACAAGCCGACCAAAACTTAGATTACCAGATCCTGGACACAATTTTCCTAGAGATGGAGAGCCCTTTACCACACCTTTTCTAGCCTCTCCATCTTGCTTACCTAGCTTTTGTCTCAATTACTCTTCTTCTTTCCTATTTTTTAGGTTTCTTTTTTAGTGTTAACACCGTAGATTTTTAATTTTCCAATGAATTGGCACCGATTCGATCAATAATGGGATTCTTGGCTAGAAGAAAGGTTTTGTGACATGGACGCCCAACAAAATTCGGTCGGTCAGTTAGCATCGGGAAAGGGAATATACGGTTTGAAACAAGCTCAAAGAGTTTGGTTTGAGAAGTCTACCACTGTGATTACATCTATTAGAGCAACATATAGTTATATTGAGTTGAATGTGAAATATGCTCCATCTGACGGTGTTCCTCTGCTAGATCCCACCTTATATTGTACTTTGGTTGGCAGTCTGGTGTACCTTACAATTACTAAACCAGATACTGCTTATGTTGTTCATGTTGTTAGTTAGTTTGTTGTCTCTCCTACTATAGTGTATTAAGCTGTTGTTCTTTGCATATTTAGTTATCTTCAGGGAACCAAGTTTCAGAGCCTTCTTTTTCCCTCATCATCCTCATTAGAGCTACATGCTTATTCTGACACTGATTGGGTTGGAGACCCCACATATTGTAAGTTTACCACAAGGTTTTGTATCTTTCTTGCAGACTCTCTTATTTCTTGGAATAATAAAAAAAAAATAAGACATTGCCTTTCGTTCTTCTATATAAGTTGAGTATCGTGTTATGGCATCCACCACTACTGACATAGTTTGGTTGCATTGGTTACTTTCTGTTATGGGTGTCATTCTTTCTGAACCAAGCCCCATATATTATGATAACAAGAGTGTCACTCAAACTGCCCAGAACTCAGTCTTTCATGAATATACCAAACACATTGAGATTGATTGTCACTTCACTTATCATCATCTTCAACATGGAACAATTACTCCACCGTTTGTCTCATCCACTTTACAGATTGCTGATTTATTTATGAAGACACATTCCATTAAATGTTTTCATTTTTTGATTGACAAACACTTGATGCTCTCTGTTAATGCATCTTGAATTTGAGGGTAGATGCTAGTTGTTATTATTATTATTATTATTATTATTATTATTATTATTATTATTATTATTATTATTATTATTATTATTATTATTATTATTTCTTTGTTTGGGTAGTTTGGTCTTTCTTACGCTTTCCAAGCATATAATATATATATATATATATATATATATATATATATTGATATAACCCTTGTTTTGATAGTTTTTTCATTATATTAAAACCCTAAACTAAATGGTATGTCTCCTTCTCTATGTTTATACTATTGTTAACTGATCTCGATGGTTGATCAGAACCTAAAGTGGGCCAAGAGAGACGTCTGTGATGCTGGGTGTATGAGATGAGGAGGGGGTGTACTTGCAAGGCACTCCGATGCTAAAGTAAAGATCAGGAGAGGAAAAAGGCAAGTACAAAAGTATGTGTTTCTTAGGATGAGTTAGAATGTCTGACCCTCTCAAATGAGAAGGTTTTTATAGAGCCCCCAGCGCGTGGCCAACGGTCCCTATTTTCTGGGCGTAATAACTGTTTCCCGAAGAATAGGTAACTGCCAGAACCTAGCCATTAAGACGAGCAGAGGTGTCCGAAACTAGCCGTTGCTACAGTCAAAGATGCAGTTCCGGGCACGAGCGTCATGACTGTTTCTGGAAGGTAGAGCCATGCATGACAGGCAGGAATGCCGAGGAGGAGCAGGTGACCCTGTAGGCCCTCTGACCATACGTGGCAGAGGGGCAGAAAGGTAAATGTTGCCTCATATTGGCTGGGCATAGCCAATTGGGTCGTTCTGTGAGAAGAAGTGGATTGGGCCATGCCTAGTCATTGGTCCAGTTCGGAACCGGAGTCCCCCAAGTCGTTGCTCCCGAGCACGGGAGTGATGACATGACAGGGAGATCTGGAAGGGGTCGTCGCTTGTCGACGAGGTGGAGCCGTTCTGTGGTGCCTGGGGGATTTAGTGCCCGCGGGACACGTAACGTTGTTTGGTGTACCCGACGTACGGGGATACTAACGGTTGAGGTAGTTTGAAGAGATGGGACCCCACGTGTGCCTCGAGCCTTGTGCAACATTAAATGCATTATGATGATGCCCCTAGCCGCGCGTGCTCGTGCCCGTGCCTTCAAAGTGCTTATAAATAGAGGGAGAAGCTGCTCATTTGCTTTTTTCGCTTCTCTCTCCTCCTTCGATCTTCTCTCTGAGCTTTCCAGTTCGTCACCGCCGTTAGCCGCCGTTTCCGCCGCCGTACAAGCTCTGAGCAGCATCTTCGACCCTTTAAAGCTTCCCCGTCCATGTAAGTTACTCATTTCTTCCTTAGTTTCCAGCTTTTTGCTTTCATTTTGCTAGAATGCATGTGGTTAGGATGACTTTAGGTAGTTACCGTAGCCGTTTCCGGTGACTGTTGGTGGTAGACGATGGCTTGGCCACTTTCTGCTGCCGTCGTGGTCGCCGGAGCTTTAAGGAACTTGTAAATTTAGGCTATTTCTGGTGCCGTCGCGACGACGATTGTGTGCTCACCGACGGAGCTCATGAATTTTCCAGCGTTCCTATGAATTTTCCGGTGAAGCTTCAAACTGAATTCTGGGTAGTGACCCGGGGAGAATTTTCTCGTACGTGCAGAAGGGGTTATCCCGGGCATCTCCTCTCTCAGCGCTTTTATGCCATTTGGTTAGGTCTTAGGCAGTGGACGCCGTCCTCGGCCCTTCCCGCGCCCTTTCACTTGACTAGCGGTGGAAGGGTGTATTTGATTTTGTCATCGAATTCACTTTTGTCATCTGCTTTTCAGGTGAAAAAGATGGCCTGCGAACCCGAGTGAGAGATCCTTATAGACTCGTTCGAGGAAAGCTCCTCGGAGAGTAGTGACACCGAAGCTTCAACCGCCCTCAGCGATGTAGGGGAGACTCCCCCTGACAGGACCTCCGCGGAGGAATGGACAGTTGTGGAGCTTGCCGAACATGCTTTTTTCTTTGCTTCATATACCAGGGATGTCTTCACGGCCGTGGGGCCAGAAGCGGAGTGAAAGGTGCACTTTCCAGGCGAGGAAGACCATATTTATATATTTTACGGGGAGATGTTCCCGATGTACGAGTACATCTTTAAAGACATAGGACTGAGGTTGCCCTTCACCGACTTTCAGCGGTCTGTCTTTGTGCACTTGGGCCTGGCCCCGTCACAGCTGCATCCTAACTCGCTGGCTTTCATCCGTGCCTTCGAGCTGACGTGTGAGTTCCTGAAGATAGGAGCCACCCTTCCCCTGTTCTTCACGATATTTCACCTCCAGAGGCAGGTCTCGGGGAGAACGTATGATTGGGTTTCATTAAAGCAAGCGAAGAAGTTGTTTAAGCCGTTCTTCGAGTCTATCAGAACCTTTAAGGAGAGGTTCTACATCATCGAACCCGTGTCGGTGAAAGCCCAGGATACTACGTATGCCTGAGAAGTGTCGACAAACGAGGACTTTAATGACCTCTACGACGAGCATGGTAAGTTGGTGGCGGACAGAGTGTTTAAGTTTCCCTTTTGTTGGAGTGGGAACCATTTTTCCCGGGGCACCGACCATTACCTTGCCCAACCGGAGATGCTAAATGCTAATGACAAAGCCGGCTACGCCGCCCTGGTGAATTACGTTAACAGTTTCAAACTTGCGGAGTGCTGGACCAAGAAGAGAGGCCGGATTTTCGAGGAAGATGGCAAGCAAAAAGTGGAACTCCGTTATATCAACACGAAGGGGCTTCTTGAGTGCAAGACTCATGCTGACGCCCTTAAATTACTCGATAGTCTTTATTTTTTTTGCTTGTCCAGAATCTAGTTTTCCTTGTTTCCTAACATGTTCGTTATGTTTTTGCAGGTGAAATGCCTTCAGTACACGAAAGGATGGTGAAGAATGCTCTAGCAAAGGGTAAGGCCGGTGCAACGAACCCAAAGACTCGGATTACTCAGTGGGTACCTCCTCCTCAACTAGCGTCGGGGAGCTCCTCACCCATTCCTTCATCTGCCCAGGGTTCCCCGGTGCCTAGGACTACAAGGTTCAAGCAGATCCGTCAGAATGAGGTAGTGGATCTTAGCCGGGCAGGGGAGAAGAGCAAATTTGAGCTTCCTCCTTGCCTCTACGACAAAAGGTTCTTTGAGGGTTCATCTTTGACGGTTCCTCTGGCAGAGTCCCTAAAGCTCGAGGGAATGGACCACCCGAGCAAGAGGGTGATGTTGGCGCAGGATGCCTCTGCACTAATCAGGGTGCTGGAGATGGCGACGGTCTACACTGAGGAAGACTCCCCCTCTGAATCTGAACTAAAGAAGGCCCAGGCTGCGATATCAGTCCTGGAAAAAAAGGTGAATAAGGCCAAGGAGGAGGCCAAGGCTACCGATGATGCGAGGAGGAAGTCTCAGGAGGAAGCAGCTAAGTTGAAAGGGGAGAATGAGACCCTGGTCGCTGAGAAGAAGGCTGTTGAGGACTTGGTGGAGCAGATAAGGTCCGCGGCGGCTCTAGCTGAAGACGATCACAATGAACTGAAGGCTCTAAAGACTCGGGCTGAGCTGGTTGCTTGCATCGTGCAGGCGGAGGACGACGTCTGCACCATCTGGGAGGAATCTTTCAACAACGTTGTGGCTCAGCTTAAACTCGTGAATCCATGGGTTCAGATGTCCACGGAGGGGACCAATTTTCTATATCATGTTGAAGATGGCAAGGTTGTCACTCCTGACTTCTTCTAGATTGGCGCAGAGCATGCCCAAGTTCCCGACGAGGAGTCTCAGTCGACGTAGACTATTCCTAAGAAGGCCGAGCAGATGGAGGAATGATGTTTCTTTTTTGTTGTTGTTGTATCTCTGGCCTGCGTGCCATGTTTGATGTAATTTTATTATTTAGTATGGGGCGTAGCCCCTTTATCTTATAACAAGCACAATCATGATCCTCGCGACCATTAATTATTTTGGAATGTATGTGTCTGGCTGTCTTGGTCAGTTTTGTATGCTTTATATTCACGCATGTCTTTATTTGTTTTTATTTTTGCTAAGTGTAGTAACTTTTCTCGATGCGTGTGTGTGCCCGTAATAAGGGCAACTTTGATTTGTTTATTGCTTTCGGGATTTGCTCGACTTGGATGTGTTCGCCAGTGAGGGGGACTGATCGAACGGCCAAGGTAGTTACCGGGCGTGAAAGCGGGGCTCAGGTCGCGTTTGAGGCTTGAGTTCGCAGCGTGAACCTCCCATCGTGAGCTGGGTGTTCTACCTATCATGGTACTTTGACGACGGCGCTCTCGGTTGAAGAACCACTGTAGGGCAGGGATCCGGCTCGCTCTTGAGCGGGATCCTGCCTCAGTTGATATACGACGCTTGTACCTGGGTGATATCGTAGTCTGGATGTTATGTTTGTCGCTCTGACGAAGCAAACCGACAGTCAGGGCCTTAGCTATAATATTGTTTTAGCTTTTCGGTGTTCCATGGTCGAGCAAGTTCTTTCCCATTGAGGTATTCTAGATAGTAGGCCCCATTCTCCGTCTTTGCCCAAACGCGATAGGGCCCTTCACAGTTTGCGGCGAGTTTGCCTTCTCGAGAATCCTTGTGGTTCCTTCTTAAGACAAGGTTGTCCACTTAGAATTCTCGCCGGATAAACTTGGCGTTGTGCCTGATTGGGATTTTCTACTTTAATGAGGCTTCGCAGAGAGCTGTTCCTGATCGGACCTCTTTGACGAGGTCGAGCTCTTCTCTTAGTGCCTCGTCATTTGTCTCTTCGTCCAGGGGCGATTCAGTCCGCCTGGATGGCACGTGTATCTCGATGGAGATCACTACCTCAGTCCCGTATGCTAGGCGGAAACGAGTTTCCCCAGTCGAAGAGTGGGGCGTAGTGCGGTAAGCCCAGAGTACGCTGTGCAGTTCCTCAACCCAGGATTTATTTGATTTGTCCAGCCTTCATTTGAGGCCCCGCATGATTACTCTGTTCGCAGCTTCGGCCTGTCCGTTGGTTTGGGGGTGTTCGACGGACGTGAAGTGTTGTTTCGTGCCTAGTTAGGCGACGAAGTCCTGAAATTTTCTGTCTGTGAACTGTGTCCCGTTATCGGTGACTATTGCCTGCGGGATGCCGAAGCGGACAAGAATGTTTCGCTTGTTGAAGCGAAGTATGTTGTGGGCTGTTATCTTGGCCAGAGCCTCGACTTCTATCCACTTTGAGAAGTAGTCAACGCCTACTATAAAGTACTTGTTCTGGTTCGACCCTACGACGAATGACCCCAGGATGTATAGGCCCTACCATGCGAAGGGCCACGGGGAGGACATAACTTTGAGCTCGTTAGGTGGAGCCAAGTGCATGTCCTTGTACCGTTAGCATTTGTCGCACTTCTTCACGTGTTCTTTTGCGTCATGTTGCATGGTTGGCCAGTAATACCTGCTCGAAGGGCTTTCCTGGCGAGGGATCTCCCCCCGAGGTGTTAGGCGTTGATTCCTTTGTGGATCTCGTGCAAGATGTGGGAGACCATCTCTTCCTCGACGCACTTGAGTAAAGGGATGGAGAACCCTCGCCTGTAGAGCTTGTTTTTGACCAGGACGTAGGAGCAGGCTTTGCGCCTGACTGTACTGGCCTCTTTGGGGTCGGATGGGAGTTCATCCGTAGCGAGGTAATTATAAACGGGGGTCATCCAGCAGTTGTTATCGCTAATGACTTGCACATCGAGGATCGTGGAGGTTTTCTCGATGCTGGGTCGAGGGAGCACCTCTTGGATGACAGATTTGTTTCCGCCCTTTTTCTTTGTGCTCGAAAGTTTAGACAACACGTCTGCTCTGACATTATGTTCGCGGGGAACATGTTTTACTTCTACAGTTGCAAACTTCGTCATTTTTTCCTTGACCAGGGATAAGTACTCAAACATGTTATCGTTCTTCGCCTAATATTATCCTCGAACTTGAAGGGCCACGAGTTGAGAATCGTTGCAGATGACGACTTATTCGGCCCCTAGGTCCTCGGCCAGGCGTAGACCGGCGAGGAAGGCTTCATACTCAGCTTGATTATTGGAAGTAAGGAAATATAAGGTGAGTGAGACTTCAACAATAATTCCTTCGTCGTTTTCCAAGATGATATCTGCCCCGCTTCCTGCCGAGCTGGATGCCCCGTCGATGAAGATGGTCCATTTGCGCACCCTGCACGTAGGGGAATTGGTTAACGTCATTTCTGCGACAGATTCGGCCAGCGCCTGGGCCTTGAGGGTCTTTCTGCTTTCATATTGAATGTCAAACTCTGATAGCTCCAAAGACCACTTAAGCATTCTGCCGGCCATGTCTGGACGTCCCAACAATTGCTTCACAGGTTGATCTGTTCAGACCATGATTGTGTGGGCCAAGAAGTAGTGCCTTAGTCTCCGCGCAGCATTGATGAGGGCCAGAGCTACCTTCTCTATTTGTTGGTATCTCAGCTCTAGTCCCTGCAATGCTTTGCTCGTGAAGTATATAGGTTTTTTCCCGCTGGGTGTCTCACGGATGAGGGTGGCGCTAACGGCCTCGGTTGCCACAGCGAGATAAAGGAACAAGGTTTTGCCGCTATCTGGTTGAGAGAGGGCCGACGGCTCTGATAGTGTTCGTTTTAGGTGGAGGAGAGCCTGGTCGCATTCCTCCATCCATTCAAACGCTGCCTCCTTGCGGAGGAGTTTGAAGAAAGGCAGAGCGTGCTGGGCGGACTTGGCCACAAAACGAGATAATGAAGCGAGCATCTCGTTCAGGGATTGGATGGATTTCTTTGAGCTGGGCGTTGGAAATTCAGAAAACGCCCTGCACTTGTCGGGGTTGGCTTCGATTCCTCGTTCTGTCAGATAGAAGCCGAGTAACTTGCCCACCCGCACCCCGAAAGTGCATTTCTCTGAGTTGAAACACATTCGGTATTTCTTGGCTCGCTCGAAGACCTTCCTTAAATGGGCTGTGTGATCGGTTTCCTCGTGGGATTTCACGATCATATCGTCCATATAGACTTCGAGCATGTCGTCGATTTATCCTCGGAAGACCTTGTTCATCATCCTTTGATATGTCGCGCCAGGGTTTTTCAAGCCGAATGGCATTACGTTGTAGTAATAGTTGCCCGACTAGGTCATGAAGGCTGTGTTTTTTTTTGTCACTTTTCGCCATTGGTATTTGATTGTAGCCCGAATAGGCGTCTATGAATGATAACAGTTTAAAACCGGCAGAATTATCAATAAGTTTATCAATATTGAGGAGGGGGTAAGCATCTTTAGGGCATGCCCTATTGATATCAGTATAATCAACACACATACGCCACTTTCCATTAGATTTCTTGACGAGTACAATATTGGATAGCCAAGTGGTGTACTTGGCTTCCGAAATAAAGTTTTCCCCGAGGAGGTCTTTTACAGCTTGTTCTGCAGCCTCTGTTTTCTCCAGAGACTGCTTTCTCCTATGTTGTGCTACAACCTTGGCGGCGGGGTCAATTGTGAGCTGATAGCAGGCGACATAAGGGTCTAAGTCGGACATTTCTGTGGTGCTCCAAGTGAACAAGTTTGCATTTTCTCGGAGGCAAGCTTTGAGTTATTTCCTCGCTATGTCGGGGAGCCCAATCCCTATCTTTACTCCTCACTGAGGGTCATCGCTGAGCAGGACGAGTTCGAACTCTTCATCCGGAATCGGGAACATCTGATGGGAGCCGTTACTAAAGCTGGTCGAAGTTGACGTGTTGCTCGGGCAAGTCTGGGTCACCTTCTAGTCAACTTCGGAGAAGCGGCTGTCGAGGTCGATAGATTCAACGCGTGGCACCGGCTTGGCTTCCTCGGAGCTGCTGGGCAAGGCCTACTTTTTGGAAGTCTTCGACTTGGCATCAATGGTGTTGAGTCCTTTGGTGGCCGCTTCGAAGCATCTCCTTGCAGCCTCGATGTCCCCGTGTAGGGTGGCGACCATACCCTTAGAAGTGTAATACTTCATTTTGAGATGGACAGTTGATGGCACAGTGTTGGTGCGGAAATAGAAGCAAGCAAAAATTAATTAAGTACCCAGTTTTGTTGTCTCCACAGGGATCAGTGCGATAAACAAATGACGTTCGACGGTCTCTACGTTTCCAAGCTTATGGTTCAAAATTTTTGGTTTAAAAGATTTAAGGAACCAAAATTAAATGCAGAAAATATAAAGACTGAAAATATAAAGTAAAGACTGAATTATAAACGGAGCCTTGTTGGGATTGAATCTCATCAATTGATAACACATGCATTCTTCTAATCAAGTAAACACAAATCAATCATTCGTCTAATATCCTCGCGTATCACTCACAACAGAGGTTATGTCTAACGCAAAGTCGAGAGAACAACTGTATTGTCTCATTGGTGATGTCTCATGCAACAAAACCAACACAGAGCATTAAGAACTGATACTCATGCAAATGCTAAACCTAAATCTA
Organism: Lathyrus tuberosus; assembly: GCA_022829125.1. NCBI lineage: Eukaryota > Viridiplantae > Streptophyta > Magnoliopsida > Fabales > Fabaceae > Lathyrus > Lathyrus tuberosus. The sequence goes on along the minus strand of JALAZF010000026.1, from coordinate 21,327,933 downwards.
TGTCTAGAGTTTAGAACCTAGCAGATAATCATCCTAGATCCAGATCTGAAGAGTATATGTCTATAGCGGTTCAAATCAAATATAAACAGGTAAACAAAGATGACACCCAAATCAGATAAATGACTGCTTCATATTAAATACCATTGATCAGAATACGTACATACGCTTAACCCTTTTTACATGTATTCACCTAATTTGCCAAATGTATGTGAACATCGTTCTTCATCACTATTACCACGCATCGATCCTACTCATGCTATCCATGCTACTTAATCAACACAATATAATAAAAGATACAATGAATATCAACTCACAAAACCATGTCAAAAGTTTGCTCATTGATAGATGAAAATCTAAGATCAAATATTTGCAAAGAGTTTGTCAAGACTCACAAATAAACAATCAAAGACAATCAATCAATAGAGAATCAAAACTAATTCACAAACATACATTAGATGAAATACATAAGGTATCAAAAGATTACATCCTCACCCAACAAGAGATTGAAGATCTTACCTTCTCCCCCTTGGGGTTTGAGTTTCTATCTCTAAAATATTCTTGAAATGAAGAGAGATCAAGTTCTATGCTGAAAAATATCTAACTCTTACAAGTTATAATGATTAATATCTAAAAAATGATTAAAATTATTTATATACTACATTTAGAAATTTCCCATTTCGCACTGCAAACTTTTCACTCGTAAAGCGAACACCAAATTTAGGCACCTGAGGTGCCTCTGATAAGCTAAACCGCCACAGAATTTCTGCATAAGTTCGCAATGCGAAGGATTATTCGCAAAGCGAACACTCGCCTTCAAGTTTGCAAAGCGAACTTAGGTGCCTTTTTCTACTGCCGTATTCCTGGGAGTGTTCGCTGGAGCATCGCCAGACTTCGCAAAGGAAACCTTCGCTGGCAAGTTTGCAAAGCGAACTTCCTGATGTTTTTTTCTTCCTTTGGCAATCCTTGTCCAATCTTTAGTGTCTTACTCATTAATGTTTTATGCCTAATTTCTGCACAATAACACATACATCAAAGAATCTAAAGGTATTTGCAATATAATTGAAGAATCATACAAGAACATGGATTACATCTATTAAAACATGAGAAATGAGTTGAAAAATGTAAAGAAAGGTAGCTCAAAATAGGCCATATTTTGCACTTAACAATTCTCTCCAACTAGATTTTTGCTTGTCCTCAAGCAAAGTACGCCCCTCATGAAAACAAGAGGATTTGCTCAAGCATAAGCTTCAACCAAGAATGGATTTAACAATTCAAATTCAAACAAGGGAAATTTCTCAAATAAGAGGATTTGGTCAAGCATGAAAATGCGCACAAGCAACGTTCACCACTCAATAGAATCGAACAATGACAAAGAATTAAGTTCTTAAACAAATATCATGGAATGTTTCAAATAACAACTAAATTTTTATACTTGAATCACTCTAACACTCATCTTCAGAATAAGAATGAAGAAATTAACGCGTTTGCAACCGCGGGGCAATTTCACTCACCTGACAAACAATGCTAATTGCAACTCAATTCATATAACATCTAACAATCAAAAATGAAAACATGGAAGTAAAAAGATCACTAAGGGCTTTAAGGGTTATAGCTTGGTTGGGTTAACAATAAATGGACATTTATAAAGGCCATTGAATCGAAATTGCCGATGCAAAAAGAAACATTCACTATACATGGTATTTACACACATCTCAACTTCATTCACCAATTTCATTCCTTTACCACAAACCTTCTCAAACTTCCTTATGCACAATTATTTCATTCTCTATTTTTCTTATTCAAACAAGCATTCTTTTTCTTTTGTTTTTCACATTCATATTCACACTTTTTCTTTTCATGTTTGTTTGAAATTTTTCAAAAATTTATAGCAACCTACCATTCTTCTTTTTCATTCTCCCCAACTTAAATTCAACCAAACCTCAAATGAATGCTCCTTGCTTTTTAAAGCAAGGAAATCAATAAAACAAAGTTCAAAGGTTCAAGAAGAAATTTTTAAAACCTCACAAAATTCAATGATGAACTATACTTTCAAATTATATACATAAACCAAGTTCATCACTAAAATGAGATCTAAACTGTTTAGGCTCAAAGGGTTAACGAATTCTCTGTACTCACGGGTAAGTTACTTTTGGATCTGGTTGTGCTCAATATAAACAAATGCCTTGATCATTTCTAATGCTTCCACAAAATCACAATAATCAACAGATAAAGCATGAATCAAACGAATTAAACAAATTTATCAATCATTCTAGCATATTGTAAACAATGGAGGTTTCTCACAATTTGTGGCTTTTGGACCTAAGTGAAACAAGCATTCAAACAAGTTGCAAAATGAAACAAGAATATACATTTGCACAAAGCACAAAAATCTTAAATCATTCTAACATTATATAAAGTAGTACAATTTACCTCGCTTACATTCAATGCTCACCATCCTATCATCACCATCCAGACTCGGTCGAAGCTTTATTAAATACTTTTATATAAATCGCAACCAATCTAGAAGAAGTTCTCATCATTCCTAGTCACACTAGAGAAAACATAAAAGAAAACAAATATATACAATATAAACAAATGTACAAAGCTAAAAAATATAGAAACTATCGCAATGCGATTCAATGTCCAAACACCAATCCCCGGCAATGACGCCATTTTGTTGGTGCAGAAATAGCAGCAAGCAAAAATTAATTAAGTACTCAGTTTTGTCGTCTCCACAGGGATCAGTGAGATAAAGAATGTCGTTCGACGGTCTCTACGTTTCTAAGCTTATGGTTCAAAAGTTTAGGTTTAAAATATTTAAGGAACCAAAATTTAATGCAGAAAATATAAAGACTGAAAATATAAAGTAAAGACTGAATTATAAACGGAGCCTTGTTGGGATTGAATCTCATCAATTGATAACACATGCATTCTTCTAATCAAGTAAACACAAATCAATCATTCGTTTAATATCCTTGTGTATCACTCACAACAGAGGTTATGTCTAACGCAACGTCGAGAGAACAACTGTATTGTCTCGTTGGTGATGTCTCACGCAACAAAACCAACACAGAGCATTAAGAACTGATACTCACGTAAATTCGAAGCCTAAATCTATGTCTAGAGTTTAGAACCTAATAGATAATCATCCTAGATCCAGATCTGAAGAGTATATATCTATAGCGGTTCAAATCAAAGATAAACAGGTAAACAAAGATGACACCCAAATCAGATAAATGACTGCTTCATATTAAACGCCATTGATCAGAATACGTACATACGCTTAACCCTTTTTACATGTATTCACCCAATTTGCCAAATATATGTGAACATCGTTCTTCATCACTATTATCACGCATCGATCCTATTCATGCTAGCCATGCTACTTAATCAACACAATACAATAAAAGATACAATGAATATCAACTCACAAAACCATGTCAAAAGTTTGCTCATTGATAGATGAAAATCTAAGATCAAAGATTTGCAAAGAGTTTGTCAAGACTCATAAATAAACAATCAAAGACAATCAATCAATAGAGAATCAAAACTAATTCACAAACATACATTAGATGAAATACATAAGGTATCAAAAGATCACATCCTCACCCAACAAGAGATTGAAGATCTTACCTTCTCCCCTTGGGGTTTGAGTTTCTATCTCTAAAATATTCTTGAAATGAAGAGAGATCAAGTTCTATGCTGAAAAATATCTAACTCTTACAAGTTATAATGCTTAATATCTAAAAAATGATGAAAATTACTTATATACTACATTCAGAAATTTCCCAGTTCGCACTGCGAACTTTTCACTCACAAAGCGAACGCCAAATTTAGGCACATGAGGTGCCTCTAATAAGCTTAACCGCCACATAATTTCTGCATAAGTCCGTAATGTGAAGGATTATTCGCAAAGCGAACACTCGTCTTCAAGTTCGCAAAGTGAACTTAGGTGCCTTTTTCTACTGCCATATTCCTGGGAGCGTTCGCTGGAGCATCTCCAGACTTCGCAAAGCGAACCTTCGCTGGCAAGTTCGCAAAGTGAACTTTCTGATGTTCTTCTCTTCCTTTGGCAATCCTTGTCCAATCTTTAGTGTCTTACTCATTGATGTTTTATGCCTAATTTCTTCACAATAACACACACATCAAAGAATCCAAAGGTATTTGATATAATATAGTTGAAGAATCATACAAGAACATGGATTACATCTATTAAAACATGAGAAATGAGTTGAAAAATGCAAAGAAAGATAGCTCAAAATAGGTCATATTTTGCACTTAACACACGACCACCAATTCGGCAAGGTTGACCGCCCGAATATGCACTGATAGAGAGACGGGCAGTCGATAACCAGGAATTGGACTTTGATAGATCTGGCAGTCTCTGCAGATCCAAAAGTCACGATCCACTCGACATATCCCCAAGGCTTTGTGACCGACCCATTGAAGCCCTGTAGGTCAGAGCCCACGTAGGGAGTGAGGTGCGATTCATCTAGCTGGAGGGTTGAAAACAACTGTGAGTACATGATGTCGATTGAGCTGTCTTGGTCGACTAAGATTCGGCGAACATCAAAATTTGCCATCTGGGCTCTTACGAGCAGTGGAATGCTTGAGTTCGGGGCCCCTCTGAGGAGTTCCTCTCGGTAGAAGGAGATGGGGACCGATTCTCCCCGGACCCTGTCGAGTGTTGTACTTTTGTTGGAGCTCGTGCTGAGAAGGTGCTCGAACTTTCTTTTCACGGAACCGACGGTGACTTTGTTGAAGCCCCCTCCGAAAATGACCATGGCGGAGGGGAAAGTTTCCCACGGGCTATGGGTTGCGAAGTAGGGGGAGCGCTGAGCTCTTCAGGAACATAGAAGTCCTCAGGCTGTGATATGCTCATGGTGACCTAAAGGTTTGTCTCTTCTGAGGAAGGCACCTCTTCCTCGACTTTCTTCGACTCCTGGGCGTCTTATCGGGGAGTTTCCTTCATCTTCGTGAACTGCCTCAGGTGGCCGTCCCTGATCAGTATCTCTATAGTATCCTTTAGGTGGATGCAGTCGACTGTAGTATAGCCATGACTCTTGTGGAAACGGCAGTATTTCGACTTGTCAGCGTTCGACTTGGCCGGTATCTGCTTAGGGAACCGGACCCCTGCTTGTTTGAACTCCGAGCTGGCGCATTCAGAGAGGATTTTCTCCCTGGAGATGGTCAGGGGAGTATAATCATGGAAGCACCCGGAGGGCCCTTTTTTATCTCGGGGCTCCCAGGGACGATCTTCACATCTTCTATCCCCCCGACGGAATGTCAAGGGTTCATCATTTTTGGAGGTCCGGGCACTTTCCTGGTGGCGTGAGACCCGGGCGGAGCTGCCCGTCTCTTTCTCCTCGTATTGGATATATGCTTGCGCCTTGAGGAGGAAGGCGTCCAGAGTCTTGGGAGGAGCAATACCAACAGCTTTGGCGAACTCCGTGCGGGGACGAAGCCCTCCCTCGAGCAAGAACTTCTTTATGTCATCGATGGTGGGGACTTGCACCGCTTCTTTATTGAACCTCTCGATGCACGCTCGGAGAGGCTCATCTTTCCCTTGAATTATGGCCACAAGGGAGGCTTCGGTCTTTATGTGGCGGCGGGATGTTGTGAAGTGTCTGGAAAAAATTCTCCCCAGTTATCTCCACGAGGTGATGGACTCGTCGGGGAGTTGTTTATACCAGGTCATTACTCATTTCCAGAGCGTGGTAGGGAACAAAAGGCATTTGATGGCGCCCCGCACGCCACGATAGTCGAGTAGTGCATTGATATATTCGATGTGCTCGTCAGGGTCTATCGTACCGTCGTAAGTTCCCAAAGATGGTGGTTTCTCCAATCCCTCAGGGAGGCACATAGCCATAATCTCCTGAAACAATGGGCCATGGGGCTCGTCGTCGCTGCTGGTGCTGGTCCATGAATGGGAGCGGGTGCTTCGGTCAGGGACTGGGCGGTGATTTCTGCAGAGAAATGGGGTTCGTACCCGGCCTTTTGACTTGACTAGGGGTGAACGCTGGTCCCTCATGGTCCTCTTGTTGCATGGAGAGTACTGGTTCCGCAGGGAAATGTGGTCACGCTTCCGGACGACATGGGACTCTGGCTCCTGGTGTGCTCGACGGTTACTTTCACGTCGGGGAGGTGGACTTTTGGATCGTCGGCGATCTTTCCTCGGTTGAGGGAATCTTGGTCGAGCAGATTCTTCCAAGGCTCCAATCCTCTCGTTTTGTTGGAGGATTATGTGGTTGGTTTTGTTGAGAGCTTCAAGAAGGGCCGCCACGGCCGGGTCGGCTCTTGGCAGAACTGGAACGGGCTAGAGGTCCAGGGAAGGCTGGTCTTCAACATGATCAGTACGAGTGGGAGAGGGAGACGCAGTGGCCTCATGCCTCAGATGGTGGGTGTCGCCTTCGAAGAAAGGTGCAGTGCCGTCAGTATCACTCTTACTGACGGAGAGAAAAGCAGGGTTAGGAGCATCACGAATGTGATCTTGGCTTGCCATGATCAGAGCCTTGGACAGAGAGCTGTTTTGGTCTTTGATATGAGATGGATGTTAAGACGGAGATAATAGGTTTTGCACAGATGGTGCCAGTGATTTCGACGATTGATCAAAACCTGAAGTGGTCCAAGAAAGACGCCTGTGATGCTGGGTGTATGAGATGAGGAGGGGGTGTACCTGCAAGGCACTCCGATGCTAAAGTAAGGATCAGGAGAGGAAAAAGGCAAGTACAAAAGTATGTGTTTTTTAGGATGAGTTAGAATGCCTGACCCTCTCAAATGAAAGGGTTTTTATAGTGCCCCCAGCGTGTGGCCAACGGTCCCTATTTTTGGGACGAAATAACCGTTTCCTGAAGAATAGGTAACTACTAGAACCTAGCCGTTAAGACGGGCAGAGGTGTCCGAAACTAGCCATTGCTACGGACAAAGATGCAGTTCCGAGCACTAGCGTCATGACTGTTTTTGGAAGGTAGAGCCGTGCATAACGGGCATGAATGCCGAGGAGGAGTAGGTGACCCTGTAGGTCCTCTGACCATACGTGTCTGGCAGAGGGACAGAAAGGTAAATATTGCCTCATATTGGCTGGACATAGGCAATTGGGCCATTCTGGGAGCAGAAGTGGATTGGGCCATGTCTTGTCATTGGTCCATTCCAGAACATTAACACCCTAAACGATGAAGAAACCCTCTTGTAATAACTTAGCTAGATCATTAGAAAGATTAAGGTTTTATGTGTGCAACTCGCGAACATTGTCATTCTTATGACTTTCTCGAGATTCTTCCAGAGAATTTTCCAATTCCCTTATCATTTTCTGAGTAGGATTTGATAATTGGGCCGCCTTTCCCAAAGCGGCCTCTGGCTTGGACAAAAATTCCTGAGCAAAAACCAAAACCTCATTCTTCTCGGCAGCCACTTGGGCAAGCCACCATACCTTTTCCACCAGAGTACCATGATATTTGAATGACTCCACAACAACCTATATGGCCAAAAATTTGTTGGAAGTACCTAATACTTCTAAATACCAATCTCGCTCGAATGTAAGATCATCGACCCGTTCCTTGAGTTTCTATCTTTCCCTTCGAATGCGGTTGGGCAAGAAAACTTCTTCGCGGCCAACAACTCTGAACACCAAAACAACCAATGTTTGAGGAGTCTAGAAAGCCAATTAGACCAATTTCTTTTGTCGAGATTCCTCAAAAAGACCCGAGATATAAGTGCATTCTTCATCAGAAATCAAACACCAAAATTCCCTATCCATTCCAGGGTCCGAACGAGCTAACAACACTGGATTCGACTACACTTGAACAGAGGTGTGCCCTTCAATAGTTTAAAGTTGAGGACGCTTATGAGGAGGTTTCTCAACATGAGTCTCTTCTAGCTCCAGAGTGAAGGCCAACCTTACCTTGTCTACCGACTATAGAGATATGAAGGCTTCGCCCATCATGACTCGGGTGGGAGAATCCCAGACTTCCATTCGAACGTAGTGAATGTAAACTAGGGTTTCTTTGAATTAGTGAATGTCCTCTCCTAATTTGAGAGCGAGACATATATAGGAAGTAGTGGAACTTATTCATGAGTTGGACAATGAGAGTAGTGGAAGACCAATTATTCCTCCTTTATAGGGGAAATTTCCTTCTCTCTAATTGATACTTCCATAACATTTTTTTGAACACCTCATGGACCACGTTTGACAAACGAAATGGATTTTCATACCAGTTTGGGCATCCTAACCCCACTTCAGGCGACCAAGCCCACTTCGAGTGACTTTACGATAAATCGGGTGAGCAAGCTCACTTCGAACGACTTTACGTCAAATCGGGTGACCAAGCCCACTTCGAGTGACTTTACATCAAATTGAGCGACCAAGCCCAATTGGATGACCAAACCTAATTGGCCGACCAAACCCAACACTGTTGCACTTAGCTTATTTTTGCCATTAGTTGTCTTTTAAGACTAATAAAATTATTTGGGGTACTATAACAACCAATAAAACATTTTCACAAATAATGAAAGAGAAATTGAAACAAATGATTAAATTCAAACATGCATTGATAAGCAAATGAAACACATTCAAAATCAATAAAACATACATTGATGTAACACACGCATTCAATAACTGATAAAAAAAAGTTTATGGAAAAAAATAACGGAACAAACACGCATTCACACTTAAGTGATAAAATCAAAAGAACTAACACATAAAAAAAATCAATAACTTTTTCAAATATGATAACTTACATTTCACAAATTAAGTGACACTTAGCATTCACACTTAATAACTTAATAGACTATTCTTACACGTATTCAAGACTATATTAAAAAAAGGGAAATAATAAGTTGACACCTCTTTGGTACACCAACATCGTATACCTATACATACAATGCATAAGTTTAATTTTTTAAATAATTTTTCATGACTTGATTTTTGTGCAAGACTATTATCCTTTGTTAATATCTATGGTGTACAGTGTATGAAAAATAGTGTAAAGATAAGATAGCTCATTAAAAATATTTGAGAAGAGATATATGCTATAGTTACACCAAATTATAACACCATATGCGTTTTACACCATATCTATAAACAATAGTATTTATAATGTGGTCCAAATTTCAATGCACACAAAATAAAAAAATAAAAAAAAAAGTGAATTGGACCGTAAATAAGATATAGTGTCAAATTTGAGTGTAATTTTAGTATTTCTCATTTAAGAAATAAGATTAGTGTTGCGTACAGATTACAATTCATTGTATGCAAGGAAATGACACATTCACATTGTTATAATTAGGGGTGGACACGAAACCACAAACTGGAAAAATCCACAAAAATCATGATGAAAAAAGTATAACGGGCGATTTCAAATGGGTTTGCGGGTGTATAATTTACATTTTGCAGTTTTAGTTGGGTTTGCATGGGCAATTTCGGTTAATGAAATTAAACCTAGCGGAATCTAAAATTACCCGTGAATGACTAGGTGTATATGAGGTTTTTAATGTGTAAACATAATGTGTGCCAGTAATAATTGACGTGACGTCTCACTATAATATTAATTGATAGGAGTATGTGGATTTCACGTTTTCATTGGGTCAGTTTTAATCTCTTCCTCCTTCTTCAAAACATAAACCCAAACCAATTATGAATGCTTTTTTCTTCTAAATTTTTAAGCAATGGAACAAGACAAACAACATGAACCAGTCTGATTCAGCAACATTTTCTTTTCTCTTTCCTCATCTTATACTATTTCTTCTCAAATATCACCCTTTTTTTTTATTATTCTATATCTTTTCAAATATCAGTTTAACTTTCCTTTAAATTTGAATGCTTTTTTATTCAAATTTTGATTTTTTTCCTGTTGTTTAAAATCTTGATGGAATAGATATGAGTTTTGATTATTCCGATTTTTTTTACTAATTTAGTGTTCTGAATAATTTTTATTTTCCTTTTTATTTGGATTTTTGTTTGTGGATTGATAGTTTAACGAATCAATCTGCCCAAAAATTTGCATATCGCATACCTGTTATGCACATAAACCGCATAAAGAAAATGGGCGGATTTGGGTCTTTATAAGTCACCCGCGGTTTGAGTCGGATCGACATTTGAGAATTTCTTAACACACCCCATGAGTTTTTTAGCCACCGTGTAGTTTTCCACTTACGCCTCCGGTTCCGGAAATATATCTCTAGACGCATCCTTTTTACACTGAAGGAAGGCCACTCTGAGTGGCACCCCATGCATATGATAAAGTTTAATTCCGGAAATATATCTCCAGAACGTTTTGAAGAAAACATGAAATTAATCAGTTCAGTGAATGTTCCAGATATATATCTCCGAAATATGTGGTCGGCAATTTGAATTTTCCTGTCACCTTTGCATGTCAGATTATCGCGGAGATGTATCTCTGGAAATATCTGATATAGTTTCAAGCTGCATGATCAGTCCCCCCATTATTGTCATTCTTCATTTCAACTCAAACCCTCACCCTAAAAAACCTACATTCTCAATCCCATATTTCAGTCCAAATCTCCATCCTTTTGGTTCAACATATCACATAGAGCAAAAGAAGATCAAATTTCAGGTAAAGATTGTTCATTCTCTTCTACATTGCTCACATTAATCATGAAAATTTGCTTAAAAACTTACGCAGTGTCCGGGGATGTATCTCCGGAACGTGCTGAAGATGAACTTTTCTGAAGATACATCTCCTAAGTGTTTATGTGTTCAAATTCCACCCCTTTCTGCAGCAGCAGATTAACTAATGTTTTGTTATTGTTTGTATTAGTTCCAATAGATATGGTGCACCCCCGATAATTTCCCAAAAAAAGTAGTTTCTCCGAATGATGTTGAAGCCAATGTTGAAGGGGTTGTTGTGAAGGCAATAGATGTTGGCAACAAATTTAATAAGAAGAAAGAGTTTGAAAATCGTGATAACATGCTCGAATGGATTCGTATGAAGGCATATTAACTTGGATTTGGTGTAGTTATCAGAAGGTCGGTGTTCTGGACTGGGCCGTGGTTTCCTACAATCAAACAGGCCCAATCCATACAACTTGAAGAAGCCCAATAAAGTCCTAAAGAAGGACACATGACTTCCATACGCGAGGCCAAAGGTATGTCGGGCACCTGGCTCCTTGACGGTGTCGAGCATATGAAGACAAACAGGAAAGGAAGACATCACACCCTGATGAAATGGACCTCCTCGACAGATTAACTTCTCCCCGCGAGAATACTCCTAATCTCGTTGACTCATAGGTCCTCGACAAGCATAGTTCTCCTCCGTTAGGTCATGTCCAGACCACGACCACCATATTTCCTCGACATTATAGACTCTCCCCCGAAGAGTCTACTAACGGTCTTATCTACACATATATGTTTCATGTAACCGTCTACTAATGGCATTAAAGGGACAATTACACTAGGGTGGTGACTACGAGCGTGTCATTATTACTACACGTAAGCCCTAGCAGTTACTTGGAACGGGTCACACGCTGGTCCCACCCGTTGCATGTAACCGTTGGCCACGCGCTGTGGGTCTCCTATAAATACCCTCTCACTTGAGAGGGTCAGGATAGTTAACTTTTTACTCTCACTCACTTTCTCTGTATTTGTTGTGCCCTCACTGACTTAAGCATCGGAGTGCCCTGCAGGTACACCCCCCCTCCCGCCGTCTTTCATCATCATTGAAGTGGCAACAATTCCAGACGTCGTTGGCCATCTCCAAACTGACTGATCTAGGTACGATCAGTGGCGCCGTCTGTGGGAATTTCATAAGTTTCCCCATTTTCCTCGCGATAAACCAAACTTTCCCCATTCAACTACCAACAATGGCCAACCCGTCAGCGAATCAAGCTATAGACAATGTCATCACACAACTTGGTGGTAACACCCATGGCGACAACAATGCTCTTCAGCCTGTCGTGGAGAATGATGTCAGAGATGGAATCACCGCCTCCCCATATTCCGATGAGGTAGAGTATGAAACTGCTCAACAAGATGGATAGGAAGAAATCCTCCAGCCCATCTACCATCCTGTGGATCCACCACCAAATACAGATCCGAGCACTGCTGCTTTGTTTGCGTTGGTCAATCAGACCAATCAAATGATCTTTAACGAAAACTTACAGATCGAGAAGCTAGAAAAAGGCCGTGGTCGAACTTCCCTGTGAAGACACCGACCACCTCCTTATCCCGGACATTCACAATCTCCAGTGGAGTCTCGCAGCCCCTCCCCAGTAAACAGAGGTCGCAGGCCACGTTTGGAGCGTAACCAAACCGAGCATCCACAAAAGCGCCATCGCTCCCCGCCACCAAAAGGGCCCACTCGTCCCTTGAAGACTAAGAAGAGTAAGCCTGATATCGAGGAGCCAAGAGGCCGTCATAAGGAAAACTCCCCGAGACGTCACTATGTTCGTGGTCATAATTCTCCTTCTGTATCCCCGGGAGGCAGCAATGATGACGACTACCGGACTCCTCTATCCAGACAAATAATGGAAGCTCTTATTCCTAAAGGCTTGGAGAGACCTCCATCCTTGGGGACTTACGATGGAACGTCTGATCCGGACGACCACGTCGAGAGCTTCGAGGCTCTCCTCGACTTTAGAAACGTCTCTGGCGCTATCAAATGTCGATTATTCCCTACGACTCTTCGGAAAGGGGCCATGGCTTGGTATAAAAACCTGGCACCTGAATCAATAGCATCGTGGAAAGCTCTGAGGGAACGTTTCAGGAAGCATTTTACAGCCTCTCGAAGAAATCCAAAAACTATATCCTCCTTGGAGGCCATCTTCCAAGAAAAGAAAGAATCTCTCCGGAGCTACATAGAGAGATTCAACAAAGAAGCGGTCGAGGTCCATACGACCGACCATATAAAATTATATCTCATCATCAAAGGACTGCGGGTTGGTTCCAAGTTCGCAGAATCTGTCGGATTACACCGTCCTCGCAGCTTCGAAGGTTTCCTCGAACGAGCCCAATCACACATTGAGTTCGAGGAAGCAGAAGCAGCCCAGATTGCCCTTGATTTAAGAAGCAGAGAAGGCCCCCGCGGCTGGAACATGGAAGACTCCCCTACACCTAGGCGAGGAGGGGATAGGCGAAGAGAAGATTCCCCTCCACCTAAGCGAAGCGGGGAGAGGAAAAAAGAAAATTAGAATAAAGAGTCCCGCGAATCTCGGGGACCTGCCGGTCTTTTCAAAGATTACACTCCACTAAACGTGTCCCGTGCACGCATTTTCAGTGAATGTGAAAATTCGGAGTTCGTGAAAGGGGGAATCCGCTTCCCAAAACCAACAGCTCCAAACCAAATACTGATAAATCCAAGTACTGCCGGTTCCATCGCAGTCACGGACATGTTACTGAGGATTGCATCCACCTTAAGGACGCAATCGAAACGTTGATTAAAGAGGGCTACCTGAAAAAGTACGCCAAACAGGACGAGGCTCCTCGTCCCACCGGCCAAGAAGCTCTAAATACCGAGGAGTCAAACCATCTGGACACTGGAAAACTGCAGGTTGCCTTAAGCATCACACGACCTGAAGACTTCGGTTTCCAAGGAAATGTTAGCGATGTCGAAGTTGTTCGAAACATATGGAAGAGCTTCCCGACAGAAGAACTAGTAAGTGTTCGCAGTACATGGGAAAGTTTCCCCCAAGCCCTAGTCATATCAGGAAGAGACCCTGAACGAGTGACCGTCAGTTCAATAAAGAGGAAGTTCGACGAACTAAGGACATCCACTCCTCGAGACCCAACTCTCAGCTTATCTCGTGGAAAATCATGCCCTATAAGTTTCTATCTCGAGGAATTACCAGGTGGATCCCCGAATGCTAATATACCCCTCCTAATTCGGGCACAAATGGCCAACTTTGATGTGCATCGGATTTTGGTCGATCAGGGAAGCTCGGTGGATTTCATGTACACTCACCTCTTCGACACTCTCCAGCAGACAAAGCATCACCTGTCCCCATATGTGGGATCTGATCTACAAGGCTTCAACGGCGCGTCTACTATACCTCGAGGTTATGTAGAATTGTTGGTCACATTCGGAGCAGGTGAAACAGCTCGACAGGCGAAGACACGTTTCCTAGTGGTCGATTGTCCTTCCCTCTACAACTGCATCTTGGGAAGGACCACTTTGGCTGAAATAACAGCTGTACCATCCACTGTCCACCTAAAAATGAAGTATTATACGACACGAGGATGTGTGGTAACCCTCCACGGGGATATTGAAGCAGCTAGAAGATGTTTCGATGCAGCGATCAAAGGTCTAAGTGTTGTCGGTGGCGTCCACCCCAGAAGAGCAACTTCAGATGTCGCACAGGTTCCACTACCGCAGGTCAGCGCGGTCGACCTTGATAGCATGTTCTCCGGGGAACAGGAAGAAGTTGCAGGTAAAGACCTCCCAGTTGAAGTCAACGGGCAGCCTCTCTACCCAACACGCCCCATCCCAGACGGAGATTTTGAGCTGATCCCTCTTAGCGACGACCCAGAGCGAACTGTGAAGATCGGCCATGGACTCCCCGACTTGGCGAGGAGGCAGCTGAAGGCATGTCTCCGAGAGAACCCAGATTTGTTTGCTTGGAGCGCATCGGAGATGCCCGGATTAGATCCTCAAGTGGCTTGTCACCAGCTGGCCATAGATCCAAATGCTAGGGCTATAGCTCAACGTAGGCGTAGGCAGTCTCCATAAAAAATGGAGGCTGCTGAAAAAGCTGTAAAAGACCTCCTAGAGGCAAACTTTATTTCGGAGGCCAAGTACACCACTTGGTTGTCCAATGTTGTACTTGTTAAAAAATCTAATGGAAAATGGAGGATGTGCATTGACTACACGGATCTTAATCGGGCATGCCCGAAGGACTCTTACCCATTGCCTAACATCGACCGACTGGTCGACAATTCTGCAGGATTTAAACTGTTGTCTTTCATGGACGCTTATTCGGGATATAACCAAATTCCCATGGATGAGGCCGACAGAAAGCATACAGCTTTTATGACTGAGTCGGGAAATTATTATTATAATGTAATGCCCTTTGGTCTGAAGAATGCTGGCGCCACCTACCAACGAATGATGAACAAGGTCTTTCGAGCAGAAATTGGTGACATGCTCGAAGTCTATATGGACGACATGATCATCAAATCTGCAGAAGAAGTCGACCACGCTGCTCATCTTTAAAAGGTGTTCTACACGGCGAGGAAATGTCGCATAAGATTCAACCCCGACAAGTGCACTTTCGGTGTTCGAGCAGGGAAATTCCTTGGCTTTTACCTTACGGAGAGAGGAATTAAAGAGAATCCCGACAAATGTAAGGCCTTTTCTGAGATTCCTACTCCGAAGTCAAAGAAGTCGATACAATCACTTAACGGGATGTTAACTGCCCTCTCTCGTTTTGTCGCTAAATCTGCCCAATACGCACTCCCATTTTTCAAACTTCTTCGACAGAAATCAACATTTGAATGGAGTGAAGAATGCGAACAAGCCCTCCTCCATCTAAAATGAGTCTTATCACAACCCCCGGTCTTGTCCCGACCAGATACCGGGGAAACACTTTTCTTGTACCTGGCCATCACCGGCGAAGCAGTAAGTGATGTCCTCATACGGGAGACCCCCAACGGACAGAAACCGATTTATTTCACGAGCAAAGCTCTTCAGGGTCCCGAGCTCAGATATTAATAGATCGAAAAGGTCGCCTTGGCCCTCGTAACTGCAGCCAGAAGACTACGCCATTACTTCCTGGCCCACACAATTGTGGTAAGAACTGAGCAGCCTATCAGACAGCTCCTTAGTCGGCCAGATATGGCGGGGAGAATGCTCCAGTGGTCTCTCGAGCTATCCGAGTTCGACGTTCGATACGAAGGAAGAAAAGCCTTGAAAGCTCAGGTATTGGCCGACTTCGTAGCGGAAATGACAGTCCCCGAATCCTTGACCAATGGCTCCCAAAAATGGACGATTTACGTCGACGGAGCCTCCAATGTAAAAGGCAGCGGGGCAGGCATTATCCTTGAAAACGAGGAGGGCATCTTGATAGAAGTCTCACTAGAGCTATCTTTCAAAACATCAAATAACCAAGCTGAGTATGAGGCATTCCTCGCAGGACTTCGACTTGCAGAAGACCTTGGCGCAAAAGAAGTCAAAATATTTACAGACTCTCAGCTCGCAGCATCACAAGTTCGGGGAGAATTTCAGGCCAAAAATGATAGTCTCATTGAATACCTAACCTTGGTACAAGAAAAGTTGAAGAAATTTATCTCCGCGGAGATGGCTCACATCCCGCGCGAGCATAACACTCGAGAAGACGTGCTCTCCAAGCTAGCGAGCACTAAGAAGAAAGGAGGGAACAAATCAGTGATCCAAGAGATACTGATCCATCCGAGCATCAACAAACCTACCTCGACCATAGAGGTGAATGTTATCGGGGACGAAAACTGTTGGATGACTGCAATTTACGAATACCTGATGACGGGCATACTGCCCGACGATCCTAAAGAAGCTGGGGTAGTTAAGAGGCGGGCATGTGCATACACCATAGTCAATGGTAAGCTATATCGTCGAGGATTCTCCATCCCTCTACTCCGGTGCATCGAGGAAGGTAAAGTTTCAGAGATTCTCCAGGAAATACATGAAGGAATCAACGCGCAACATCTAGGTAGAAGATCTTGGGCTCGAAAAGCTCTTCGAGCAGGATATTACTGGCCCACTATGCAACAAGACGCAAAGGAACACGTCAAAAAGTGTGACCGTTGTCAGAGGCATGGGGACATGCACCTCGCTCCTCCAAAAGAGCTTAAATCATTGTCATCCCCGTGGCCCTTTACATGGTGGGGAATGGATATCCTCGGACCTTTTGTCGTAGGATCATACCAAAATAAGTACCTCATCGTCGGGGTAAATTACTTCACAAAGTGGATCGAGGCGAAAGCATTAGCCAAGATCACTGCTTTCAATATATTACGTTTCTACAAGAGAAATATACTCGCCCGATTCGGCGTGCCTCAGGCCATTGTCACGGACAACGGGACGCAGTTCACTGACGGAAACTTCCAAGACTTCGTTGCCAAACTGGGTACGAAACAGCATTTTACGTCGGTCGAACACCCACAAACCAACGGGCAAGCTGAAGCAGCGAACAGAGTAATACTCCGAGGACTCAAACGACGACTCGGCGAAGCCAAACAACGGTGGGTCGAGGAGTTACACAGCGTTCTCTGGGCATATCGAACTACCCCTCATTCCACGACCGGGGAGACCCCGTTCCGGTTAACATATGGAACCGAGGCAATAATTCCCGTGGAAATCAGGGAACCTTCGAGAAGGACAGAAGCTCCTCTTGACAAAGAAGCGAACAACGAAGCCCTTCGCGAGGAACTCGACCTGGTCGAAGAAATAAGGACGGGTGCGTCCCTCCGAGAAGCCTCTTTAAAACAAAAAATAACTTTGCGTTATAATGACAAAGTCATCAAACGAGATTTCCAAGTAGGCAGTCTTGTCTTACGAAGAAATCAGAAAAATTCACGTGACGGAAAGTTGGCCGCCAACTAGGAGGGCCCCTACCGCGTCATTGCAAAGACGGGGACAGGTGCTTATTACCTCGAAAGCCTTCAAGGTGAACAACTTGCTCGACCATGGAATGTTGAGAAGCTTAAACAATATTACAGTTAAACACTGCATGTAACTATACAAAAGTTGCCGTTACGGGGAGCGTACCATGGTACAGGCACGACACCTCTATATGCTAACGAAGGTCAAAAGTCACGTTGTGTATACGTTGAACTTTTGGCCCAGCGAGGAGTACTCTATCGAGCTCCGTAGTCGACGTACCTTGTAGGCAGAACACCCAGCTCGCGATGGGAAGTTCACGCCACGAAACTAAGTCCTCGATCGACCTCTTAGTTTCGTTGAAGGTCGGGGTACAACCCCTGACCACTCGACCAGCTCTCTTCGCAGTCGAGGATCACTAGAGTCGAGCAAACTCCCAAATATCCAGCAATTTCAAAATAACTTAGATAAAAATAAGTAAAATACCACACACAGAGCAGATAAAGAGGCAAAATGGAAATACTAAGTCGGGAAAGCCCATTGTAAAAATATTACATAAAACCCTGGCTCTTAGGCCGGGCAAATCAGCAAGTATGGCACGCAGGCCAGTCAATACAAAAATTGGCACGCAGGCCAAACTGACTACACTATCACTCCACAGCAGCATCAGCTGCCTCGAGATTCTCCTGCTCCCCGTTTCCCCCATCAGCATTTACTATTTGTCCGAGAAACACAATCTTACCGTCGACCACCTCAAACTTGGAATCAGCTCCATCGATTACAAGGTCCGGATTCAGGAGTTTAAGTTGCGCCACAGCGTTCTGGAACCCGACATCTGCAAACTCTAGAGCATCATCTTCAGCCAACCGAAGATCCTTCTCGACTTCCCTGAGCTTGGCTATCAGGGTTGCTCGAGAGGTTAATAGTTTGTCCTCCTCAATTTCATTTTCGGCTGGCCGAACAGCCTCTTCCAGTTCAACTATCCTGTCCTTGAGACGCTGCTTTCCCCTTCCAACACAGTGACCCGAGCAAGATGGTCCTTCGCCGCATCCTCAGCTTCCTTCAACTTTTTCTCTGACTATTTTTGTTGCTCGCCTTGTTCTCTGTTCAGCTCCCTGCATTCCTTCAAGTCTTTCTGCACGCCGAGCAACTCAGTATCCAAAATCTGAAGTCTTTCTTTCAGTCGAGAAAGCTCAGCAGCAGAGCAACTCTCGTCGTTCAGAACGAGGGCAGCCGAACAGAGCCGCATGACGGCAAACATATCCTTAATAATTATTTTCCTTCTCGCTTCCGAAGCACTCCCCAACAAACCCTGGGCTTCAGCAGGGGCGACACGAGGACAAATAACCTTGGATAAGTAGCGACGCTGGAGATAACACAGAGGAATCTCGAAGCTTGCAGGAGGAGGAGGGGAACTACCTTCCACATCATCAATGGTCGACCCAGAAGTCTTTGCCCGCTTAAATGTCCTTTGGGCCCCCGGGGACTGATTCTCAGAGGTCACGGTTACTGTTAACACAACATGAGATTGCTCGGAACCCTCGGGCACTGCAATAGAATGAGTACTCTCAGGCACTGTCGTACAAGAGATATGCTGAGGGGTACTTTGTTCGGTTGGACGGGCTTGTTCTTCCCTAGCCCTTTTTGCCCTTAGCCTCGAGTATCTTTCTGCAGCTTTGACCATTTTCCCTACAAAAAGAAAGAAAAATATTAGTAAAACAAGATACACGAACATGAGAGAAATCTAAGTCGAGGATATTTGCACCACCTAAGAGCTCGACAGCCTCCTCATCGGAGAAAGTCTCGAGCAAAACACGAGTATTAATCAGGCGACGGGCCTTCGTCACCTGCTCATTACCACCTATCGAGGTCTCCCCGTCCTCGGATACGCTTGGGGTTTTATTCAAACTCTCCACGTACTCGACTATCTTGTCATAAGCTTCGCGATCCTCGACATTGAGCTTATTATGTCTTACTTTATATTTGTCTACCCCCTCTTTGTAATGCTCTTCTGTCCAGAAGAGGGGGAATTTTGGCACCATCACTTCTGTAGACAGCCCATCCACTTCTTGAGTCACCCTTTCATATAGTGAATTAACGGCCTCAGGAGTAACCGGCTTCACAAAATAGTAACGCCACTTGAATTCTCGAACAGAGTCCAGTCGTGTCGACCATTGGTTGTAGACCGGTGCAGATGAAAAATCCGAAAGAAAAAGGGACATTGTCGCCCGAATATCCAAGTGTTTGCAAACGAGCTCAAAAGCCCTGAGGAAGGCCAATGAGTTCGGGTGGATTTGCGATGGAGCCAATTTTAACCATTTAAATACCCCCTCTTGAAAGTCTGTGAAGGGGAGCCTCCACCCCGCCTCTTGAAACATAAACTCATACACCGGGAAACGCATTCCCATGTAAGGAGTACATATACGATGGTCCTCGTTGGGGCGGTACACTTTCCAGGATTGCTCAAAACCGAGCAACCTATGCTCGACAGTACAAAACCCATCTTCGTCGGGGAAAGAGAAGACAGACGACATAGTGAGGGCCTCCTCATACACCCAGTCCTCAAGCGGACGCTCTTGTCTAAAGGCCATATGGGCCATCGGAATTTTGGGTTGATTATCCTCTTCGAATTCACCTACGGCCACTTCAGCAGCCAATCTGTCCATTAACCTGAAAAGCATAAGGGAACAGGTGAATTCAACGAGTCATACCAAACTAGCCGGTCGGAGACGAATAACGGATGTCCCCGGGAAACTCATCGCTTCCCCGGAAAATTTTGCCCCTTTTTTCCCATGAAATCAACGAAAAAGAGTAATTGTTGGGGACCCAAAATGTTACAAGTCCCCGCGATGTTCATCACACTCCCCGAAAATTTTCTACAAGTCCCCGGAATATTCATCCAGCTCCTCGGTTTTATTCAACAAAAACGGAAATAGAGAAAAATTCATACACTCTTTCTCTTAAAACAGCCAAAGGTCCCTACCGTATTCGCCAGGAATCCTTCCATTTCTCATGAGAACTTCATCAGTTCATCAGAGAAACGATTTCAAGCAAGTTAAACTTAAAGGAAATGCCAGAAAAAACAACAGTTTTGAAGAAAATACCTTGTAGATGATGAAATAGGGTTCCAACACGGCGTAACACGGCGGCTCACGGCGGACTTGCGGTGGTTGAGGGTGGCGAACGGAGGATGAGAAAACGGAGAAGGAAGAGGAAACGATTCTTGAACGAAAGAGCGAAAAATGAGAAATGAAGGGAAGAGAGAGTATTTATAGACAAATCACGAAACTCGAGAAGCCTGAGACACTCGAGTACTCTACCCTAGGCAGCCACCCTATGCAATGATGACAAGTGACACGTGGCACACTTGCACCGGTCAAAAATTCACGCGTGTCCTTTCATCACCCCATCGTTTCAAAACGGAAACTTCTCATCTTCCCAACATTTCAACCAGATGCAACTCTTCGTTGCCCGCAAGCTATCAGTGCCCGCCTCACGATAATTGCCCACAAGATATCAATGCCCGACGTCATGATAATCATGGAAATTTCGACTATGTTAATATCCTCCTCGGATCATCCCTTGGCATTTCCCTGACACGATTATTGACCCTCAAGTCATTACTCTGATACCTCAAAGCAACGACTTGGGGGGGAGGCTCCTGTTCTGGACTGGGCCGTGGTTTCCTACAATAAAACAGGCCCAATCCATACAACTTGAAGAAGCCCAATAAAGTCCTAAAGAAGGACACATGACTGCCATACGCGAGGCCAAAGGTATGTCGGACACCTGGCTCCTTGACGGTGTCGAGCATATGAAGACAAACAGGAAATGAAGACATCACACTCTGATGAAATGGACCTCCTCGACAGATTAACTTCTCCCCGCGAGAATACTCCTAATCTCGTTGACTCATAGGTCCTCGACAAGCATAGTTCTCCTCCGTTAGGTCATGTCCAGACCACGACCACCATATTTCCTCGACATTATAGACTCTCCCCCGAGGAGTCTACTAACGGTCTTATCTACACATATACGTTTCATGTAACCGTCTACTAATGGCATTAAAGGGACAGTTACACTAGGGTGTTGACTACGAGCTGGTCATTATTACTACACGTAAGCCCTAGCAGTTACTTGGAACGGGTCACACGCTGGTCCCACCCGTTGCAAGTAACCGTTGGCCACGCGCTGGGGGTCTCCTATAAATACCCTCTCACTTGAGAGGGTCGGGATAGTTAACTTCTTACTCTCACTCACTTTCTCTGTATTTGCTGTGCCCTCACTGACTTAAGCATCGGAGTGCCCTGCAGGTACACCCCCCCCCCCCCCCCCCCCCCGCCGTCTTTCATCATCATTGAAGTAGCAACAATTCCATACGTCGTTGGCCATCTCCAAACTGAATGATCCAAGTACGATTAGTCGGATAATAGCTCGGATATATGAAGCGCTTTTATGACTTTGTTGTGCGAAATAAGTGGGAGCTATCGAACTCTTGTTCAGAAATTAAAGAAAGACGACACGGGTAGTAGAAAATGTGAGTGTCCGTTTAAGCTTTGTGGTTACATGTTGGCTAACATAAAATGGATATTTAATGTCATTTGTGGTTTGCATAACCACGAATTGTGCTTAAAATTAGCCAGTCATCCTAGTGTATGTCGGCTCAATCCGAAAGAGAAGGAATGTATTAGTGACATGACCTTGAATCTTGACCAACTGAAAAATATACTTGCAACATTGAAAAGGAAGCAAACCGACAATATATCAAATATCAAGCAAGTGTATAACATTCGGTACCTCACTAACAAGGAGATTAGGGGGGATAGGACTGAGATGCAACAACTATTAAAACTGTTGGACGATAACAGTTACTTGTCCCAGTACCAAACTTGCGACGATGGAGTTACGGTTAGAGATATTTTTTAGACTTATCTAGATTCAGTAAAGTTGTTTAACGCATTTCCGACAGTGCTCATACTTGATTCTACCTACAAGACCAACAAGTATAGACTTCCTTTATTTGAGATGGTTGATGTTACCTCAACTGAGAAGACATATTCCGTTGGTTTTTCATTTCTTAAGTGTGAAGAAGATGACAATTTTACTTGGGCGTTAGAGGTCTGTCAGTCACTTTTGAAGGATCAAGGTGAGATGCCTAAAACGATCGTTACCGACCACGATACCGCGTTGATGAACTCGGTTGCTAAGGTATTTCCTTCTTCATATGCATTACTTTGTAAGTGTCACATAACAAAGAATGTGAGAGGTTAGGTTAAACCCGCGGTAGGGACAAAACAAGTAGAATCTGATGGTGGAAAATTGGTGTAGTCGGGTGTGATTGTGGAGAAAATAATAGATGCATGGAATCACATAATAAATTCTTCCATAAAAGAATTATATGTCGATGCCGTCATTCATTTCCGAAAAGTGTGTGAAAGTATCAGGCTTTGTTGAAATATGTTGAAAGCACCATTCTTGATCAGGTGAAGGAGAAGATACTTTGCGCGTGGACTGATAATGTCCGACACCTTGGAAATACAATTGTAACGCCCCAAAATAATTAGAATATTTATTTAATTTATTTATTATAAATATTCATGATTTTCGGTGAATTTTGGTGAAATATTTGATGTCTGATGATTTGTGTTGGGCGGTATTGTTGATGTTAAGAGGGTGTTGAGGATATTTAGAAGTATATGATTTATTAGAATTATTTTTATAATAATAATAGTGGAATGATGTGAATAATGTTATTTAAATTATTATTATTATTTTAAACAAAAGGAGCGGCTAAGTGGTAATTGTGCGAGAATAAGTGAGGATAAAGTTGGGAAAACATATTAAGGGTCCTAAGGGTAAGTTGGACAAAAGGGAAAATAGAGGAAAAAAGGAATTCATTTGTATGATTGTGAAAGTTGTAAAGAAAGCTCTGAGGAAAGG
Organism: Lathyrus tuberosus; assembly: GCA_022829125.1. Classification (NCBI taxonomy): domain Eukaryota; kingdom Viridiplantae; phylum Streptophyta; class Magnoliopsida; order Fabales; family Fabaceae; genus Lathyrus; species Lathyrus tuberosus. The sequence continues at coordinate 21,304,471 of JALAZF010000026.1, read as the reverse complement.
AGAAGAGAAAGCTAGGCTCAGAGAAATTTCGAAAGAACTCAAGAGGAGGAATCAGAATCGAATTATCTAAGGTATGGGGAGTATTGCTTTTCATTGTAATGGATATAGAGTGTAGATGTATGTAGGTAGTTGAGGTTTTAGGGGATTTTGGAGTTTTAGGAGATTATGACGAATTTTGTGATTTAGGGATGTGTAGAATGAAGGGAAATGATGTATATGTTGTCTGGTATGATGTACTGTTGTTGTAGTATTGATTTACTTGTGGTTGATGTGTATTTTTGGATGGAATGGTATTGGAAATCGTAAGAAATTTGGGTCTGATCTGGTGCAGAATCGCAACTGAGAAGTTGCAGGTTCGCATAATTCATCGGGCGAATTCCCGTGTCGCCGGGCGAAGTAATTTCTCCCCAGCCTCGCCAAGAAAAAAATAGAGACGAGCGAAGAGTGAAAAATGGGAGCTATTGGAATTTTTATGGGGGAGGGTTTTCGCCCCTGCTTCGTCGGGCGAAACTCAGGGGAGCAAGTTGCTTCGTCGGGCGAGCACCAGGCGAGCAGGAACAGTAGTTTTATTTTTATTTTCTTTTGTTATGTTGTCTTATGCCTTGTTGTTCGTATGCCTTGAGTGGTCGATGTGTTGTATTTTGACGAGTTTAATATGTTGATTTGTGATGTAATATGAAGACTTGTGATGCATAATGATGATATAATACCATGATGTTTTGATGAGTTTTCATGAATGATGATGCAATTTGACTATCCTATGAAGATGTTGATTTTAACGTAGTGCATCATGCATTCATAGCATAGTAGGAACCCGGTCCAGTGTTGTTGATAGGACTTCGGTCCAGTGTTGGCTTCAATCCCATTGTGTGGATTGGCTGTTTATGTTGTGCTCTGGTTCTTATGTAGAATCGATCCTATTGGTGGGAATCTTTGGAGGGTGATGGCCTAGTGTCCATCAACATGTTGATTTGATACCACGTGCATGAGTCTATGTTGTTGCATTCCATGCTATGTGGCATTGCATATATGTGAATTGTTTGACGATGTTGTGACTTAAGTGATGCCTTGATGATGAATTGTTGATTTGTTGACTTTATGAACGAATATGTAAATATGTTACTATGATATAAAGGTGTGAGTATAATTCTTAGTAAATGATGATGCATGGATATCATGACGATGTTGTGTTTGTATGATGAATGATATCTTAATATATCTTATCTTTATATCTTGTAAAATGATTTGTGATTACTCATCCTACCTGTTTGAATGTTGCTTCCACGTGGGTAACGTGCAGGTGATCAGGATTAGCTCTTGGTGCGTGAAGAACTAACTTGAAGTATTTCGTTTATTTCTGTTGAGTAGAGAGTCTTGCTCTGATATGTAACATCGGGTCGGGACGTTGGAGTCGAACCATCGTGCTCTTTTTCTTGTTGTCAATCATGATGCTATGAGTTTATAATTTTGAGACGTCTTGAATTATAAATTATGTTGACTTATGATTTTCCGCTGCGTAGTAATTGATTGAAATTTTGATGAATAAAACCCGTGTTACGGAGTAAGACGTTATTATGATTTTATGACAAAATGTGGCACCCTTGTTGTGATATACTCTGATATAGTTGTTTTTAATTATTGTGAATGCTTATGGGGGTAGAAGGGTGTTACATAAGTGATATCAGAACAGGTCGGTCCGTCCGACCAGGTTTTGTATGATGTTAATTCCCTGTCAGTCGATGAGTGTGTGTACACTATTGATGAATTGTTTCTTCTAACATTGTTGATGGTGTGCAGAATGGCTAGAAGAAACGATCGTGTTATCGCTGATGCGTTGAAATCATATGATTAAGTGATGGCTGAGAACAATCAGAACAACACTCTTAAAAGGAGAGGGTTGTGTTAGGCGTTCGACAGCCAATGTAAATCTTTGTCAAATCTCTATGACTTGGATCAACTACGAAATAAAGTTGTTGTTGTTTGCTTCCTTATCCATTTTATCATTGAAATGAATTCCACGATCCTATGCTAATAATGTAACAAGGTTAGCCATAAAAGTTGGAGCTTCCGGAATCATTGTTTCTAATCATGGTGCTCGCCAGCTTGACTATGTCCCTGCAACTATTATGGCTTTAGAAGAGGCATGATTTAAGTCTTTAATGCGCTTTCTATCACTCTTAGTTTAATTTTAACTACTTTGGTATGATGCATTAAAATTTCAGGTTGTAATATCTTGAATTATTCAAAAGTTTCTTCTAATTGCCTTGTTTCCTTACTAATGAAAATTGCATTTCTTTTGTTTCATGTGTTGACCCTATGGAATAATTTCTTTTTTCAATTAATTACCTTGTATAGGTTGTTCAAGCTGCAGAAGGAAAAGTTCCTATTTTTATGGATGGTGGAGTCCGCCGAGGGACCGATGTTTTTAAAGCATTGGCTCTTGGAGCCTCGGGTGTATTTGTAAGTATACGAAGATATAAATAATAGCACATTGTTACTATAATACTTTTAAGGTGAATTCTTATCTACCCACTTCAAAAAGTTGGGTAGAGTTATCCATAGAGTAAATTAGGCTACATTGTATTGGAAATCTACAAAATTTAAATAATTAAATAAATAATTAAGTATAATAAAATGATATGGCATTAGTGGATTGGTTAAAGGTAGACTACCCAACTTTTTGTGATGGGTAACGAAGTTGTCCCCTACTTTTAAATGATCTCGACCACTGATTTAAATTGAACTGTAGAAGTTAGTAACCGTCATAATTACTGCCGAGCATTTACATCCTAATTAGATTACCATCATCTAAACTCAAACTAATTAGTAATGTGGTTTACTAGTATTTTATTAAATAGTGTTCAGGACTGGGCCGAGGCTGCCCAACAGTCGAGCAGGCCCAACCCATATAGCATGGGGAGGCCCACTAAGACCCCTCCGCGGGGCCCTTGACTGCTGCAAGCAGACCAACGTTCCCCCCGAGCACTTTGCAGTGTCGGGCATCTAGGTCAACAGGACAGGAGGACCTTGCATCTCGTCGGAGAGGTACCTCCTCGATATACCAGCTTCTCCCCGCGAGAATGCCACATACCACTCCTCGGCAGACATGGTCCCTCCCCGCGAGGACATGCCCGTCGTACGGCTTGTTGGTCCTCGACACAGAAGACTCCTCCCCCGCGAGGAGTGCCTAACGGTCTGTACCACGTGGACACGTTCCAAGTAACCTCCCACTTCCGCAGGATTCGGTCTGCCCTAATCCCGGAAATCTAGGAACGGTTACCCCAGGGCGAAGACCACGTGCTGGTCTTCACTACGCCACATAAGCCCTGGAAGTTACTTGGATTGGGCCTGACAATCCATCCCAACGCAAGTAACCGTTGGCCCCGCGCTGGGGGCTCTCTATAAATACTCTCTCACTTGAGAGGGTCAGGTTAAGTCACTTTTTTCACTCTTTGTATTTGCTGTTACTCTGTGCACTCCCTAACTTGAGCGTCGGAGTACCTTGCAGGTACACCCCCCTGCCGTACTTCAACCTCACCGGAGCCGGAGCTCAACGGACGTCGTTGGCCACCTGTAACTGTCTGATCCAGGTACGATCAGTGGCGCCGTCTGTGGGAAATTTATAAGCTTTCCCGTTTTCTCCTCGATAAACCAAAGCTTCCTCTATTCATCACCAACATGGCCAATCCGACCGTCAACCAGGCTCTGGACACCGTGCTCGCGCAACTGGAGAACGGGAACCACCGTGAGGACGCCGTTATCCTCCACGGCGACGAATGCGACATAAGGGACGGACGGACCGCCTCCCCGGACTCACAGGATGCGACTATCAACGTCGTCCGCACGGACGACCCGCAAACCCCTCTCCAGCCAGTGGCTCCGTCGTCCAACGCGGACCCAAGTACCGTGGCCCTATTTGCGTTGATCAAACAGACCAATCAGCTGATCGCGCAGCAGAACACCAGAATTGAAGCCTTGGAGCATGGACGTGCACGACGATCTTCCCCGCGAAGACATCGTCGCCCCCAGTCACCTCGCCTCTCTCCTTCCCCGCGAAGGACCCCTTCCGAAGATTCTCGGACACCGTCGCCCGTACGCCATGGTCGTCGACCGCGTCTCGAGCGCCCCCAGCCGGCAATCACCCAGAAACGCCCTCGTTCCCCGCCCCGGAAGGAACCCAGGGCCTCCGCCACCTCCAAGAAGTCCAAGCAGACCGAAGAGAGACCAAAGAGCCGGTCGAGGAACTCTCCTCCACGGCACCATCGATCACCTTCGAGATCCCCGGCTGATAGCGACGACGAGGACCAAAGGACCCCCTTGTCGTGGGAAATCATGGATGCCCCAATCCCTCCAAGCATGGAGAAACCCCCACACTTAGGGACCTATGACGGGCTGACCGACCCCGACGATCACGTGGAGAATTTCGAAGCGATGCTTGACTTTCGAAACGTCAGGGGAGCCATCAGGTGCCGGCTGTTCCCCACTACCTTACGGAAGGGAGCCATGACGTGGTACAAGGGCCTGGAACCTGGTTCGATCACGTCGTGGAAGCAGCTGAAACAACGCTTCACCAAACACTTCACCGCATCTCGTCGACACCCCAAGACAGAGGCTGCCCTAGAGAAAATCTTCCAAGGGAGGAACGAATCCCTCCGAAATTACATTGAAAGGTTTAACAAGGAAGCCGTCGAGGTCCACATGACCGACGACATGAAGAAATACTTAATTATTCACGGACTACGCGCCGGGTCGGACTTTGCCAAATTCATTGGCCTCCGAAGACCCAGACGTCTCGAAGACCTTCTCGCTCGAGCCCAGAAGTACATCGAGCTCGAAGAGACGGAAGCAGCCCAGATCGCTCTTGAGACAAGACGCAGAGAAGGCCCCCGCGGCCACAAAGACGATGACGCTTCTCCCCGGCGGGGAGGAGAAAAGAGGAAGGAAAATCGCAATCGAGATCCCCGGGAACAGCGCGGGCCAGCTGGCCGATTCACGGAGTACACGTCGCTCAACACTTCCCGGTCTCGGATCCTCTCAGACTGCCAGAATTCCGAGTTTGTGAAAGGAGGAGTTCGCTTCCCGAAGCCCGCGGCTCCTAAACCAAACGTTGACAAATCTAAGTACTGCAGGTTCCACAGAAGCCACGGGCATGTCACCGAGGATTGCATCCACCTCAAGGATGCCATTGAGATTCTCATCAAAGAAGGGCACTTGAAGAAATATGCCCAGCAGAATGATCCTCCTCGTACCAGCTCAAAGGAATCGTAGAACGTCGAGGAGACAACACCCCCTCCCGCCGACAGCCAGCTTCAGGTCGCCCTCAGCGTCACTCGGCCCGAGGACTTCTTCGTCCCCCCAATCATCGAGGGCGAAGAGGCAATCCGCAACATGTGGGCGACCTTCCCCGACGAAGGCCCCGTCACGGCCCGTAGTACCTGGGAAGGCTTCCCCAAAGCAATGGTTATCTCCGGAGGAGACCCCGGGAAAATATCGGTTGGGTCGATCAAACGAAAGTTTGACGAACTGGAATCCGCAACATCGTCAAAGGCGACCACCCTCGAGAAAGTGCACGGAAACTCCAATCCCATCACCTTCTACCTCGAAGAACTCCCCGGGGGAGCGCCAAACGCCACTATTCCCCTCCTGGTCAGGGCCCAAATGGCGAACTTTGACGTCCGAAGAATCCTAGTCGACCAGGGGAGCTCGGTCGACATCATGTATTCTCATCTGTTCGGGACCCTTCAGCTGGACGAGAGGCATTTGACCCCATACGTCGGGTCAGGCCTACAGGGGTTCAATGGATCCACCACCAGACCATGGGGTTACGTGGAGCTGATGGTTACGTTCGGGGTCGAAGACACGGCCCGACAGGTGAAGATCCGTTTCCTGGTGGTGGAATGCCCATCCCTCTACAACTGCATCCTCGGAAGGACCACCCTTGCTGAACTCACGGCGGTCCCGTCAACGGTCCATCTCAAAATGAAGTACTACACGAGGAGAGGACGGGTAGTGACGATGCACGGGGACATCGACGCGGCTAGGAGATGCTTCGATGCCGCCGTCAAGGGCCTAAGTTCCATTGGTCCCAAACCTAAGGCCGTGGCCAAACCACCCCAGGACATCGGACAGATACCTCTCCCGCGCGTCAACGCGGTCGACCTTGACAGCAGGTTCTCCGGCGAGCCCAATGAAGACAGAGTCGAAGACCACGACCACCGGGCGGAAAACAACGAGCAACCTCTCCACCCAATACACCCCATCCCAGATGGAGAGTTCGAGCTTGTGGCCGTCGGAGGCAGTCCGGATCGCAACGTGAAGATCGGCACCAGGATCCCCGACCTAGCCAAAGAGCAGCTTAAAGCATGTCTGAGGGAGAACGCTGACCTCTTCGCGTGGAGCGCATCCGAGATGCCTGGCCTCGACCCCGAGGTGGCTTGCCATTAGCTCGCAGTAGATCCGGCCGCTAGGGCCGTAGCACAGCGTAGGCGCAAGCAGTCTCCCGAGAAAGCGGAGGCCGCTGAGAAAGCTGTAAAAGACCTCCTAGAGGCAAATTTTATTTCGGAAGCCAAATACACGACATGGCTGTCCAACGTTGTACTTGTTAAGAAAAATAATGGAAAATGGAGAATGTGCGTTGATTATACTGATCTTAACCGGGCTTGCCCGAAAGACTGTTACCCCTTGCCTAACATCGACCAACTGGTCGACAATTCTGCAGGTTACAAACTACTGTCTTTCATGGACGCCTATTCAGGATACAACCAAATTCCCATGGACAAGGTCGACAAGCAACACACGGCCTTCATGACCGCGTCGGGCAACTACTACTACAATGTAATGCCTTTCGGTCTGAAGAATGCCGGTGCGACCTACCAGCGGATGATGAACAAGGTCTTTCGAACTGAAATAGGAGACATGCTCGAAGTCTACATGGACGACATGATCGTCAAGTCCGCAGAAGAAGTCAACCACGCCGCGCACCTCAAGAAGGTGTTCGATACGGCGAGAAGATGCCGTATGAGGTTTAATCCCGACAAATGCACCTTCGGTGTCCGGGCAGGAAAGTTCCTTGGATTTTACCTCACGGAACGAGGAATCGAGGCAAACCCCGACAAGTGCAGAGCCTTTTCCGAGCTCCCTACTCCGGGCTCGAAGAAGTCAATACAATCATTGAACGGAATGCTCACCGCCCTTTCCCGGTTCGTCGCCAAATCCGCACAGTACGCACTCCCCTTTTTCAAACTCCTCCGGAAAAAAGCAGAGTTTGAGTGGAGCGGGGAATGCGAACAAGCGCTCGCACATTTGAAGCAAGTCCTATCGCAACCCCCGGTCCTCTCGCGACCCGAGAACGGGGAAACACTCTTCTTGTATCTTGCGATCACGAGCGAAGCGGTCAGCGCCGTCCTCATTCGGGAAACACCAGACGGACAGAAGCCAGTTTACTTCACGAGCAAAGCTCTCCAAGGCCCCGAGCTCAGGTATCAACAGATCGAGAAAGTCACACTGGGCCTCATCACCGCGGCCAGAAGACTCCGCCACTACTTCCTTGCCCATACCGTCGTCGTGAGGACCAACCAGCCGATCAGGCAACTCCTCGGACGACCAGATATGGCGGGGAGGATGCTCAGGTGGTCGCTCGAGCTGGCCGAATTCGACATCCAATACGAAGGGAGGAAAGCCTTGAAGGCACAAGTGCTGGCCGACTTCGTAGCAGAGATGACCGTCCCAGAACCCTCAGCCAACGGGTCACAGAAATGGACAATATATGTCGACGGAGCATCCAGCCCGAAAGGAAGCGGAGCGGGAATCATACTCGAAAACGAGGAAGGCATCCTCATCGAGGTGTCCCTCGAACTGGCTTTCCCGACTTCGAATAACCAAGCCGAATACGAGGCCTTCCTTGCGGGACTCAGGCTGGCTGAGGACATTGGCGCCAAGGAGGTCAAGCTATTCACCGATTCCCAGCTCGTAGCCTCGCAAGTCCGAGGAGAGTACCAGGCCAAGAACGACAGTCTCATAGAATACTTGGCCTTGGTAAAAGAGAAGATGAAGAAGTTCACCTCGGCAGAAGTGACTCACATTCCCCGGGAGCATAATGCCCGGGCAGACGTCCTGTCAAAATTAGCAAGCACGAAAAAGAAAGGCGGAAACAAGTCCGTCATACAAGAGGTCCTTTCCCACCCGAGCGTCGATAAACCTGGTATGGTTTCGAATATCAACGCCATCGGGGACAGCGGCTGCTGGATGACCCCGGTATACGAATACCTCACGACGGGCAAACTGCCCGAAGACCCCAAAGAAACTAGAATGGTCAAGAGACGGGCATGCTCGTACACTATAGTCGAGGATAAGCTATACCGGCGAGGATTCTCTATTCCCCTCCTCAGATGTATCGAAGATACCAAGGTCCCCGGCATACTCCAGGAGATCCACGAGGGAATCAATGCGCAGCACCTAGGCGGACGATCGCTAGCTCGGAAAGCACTCCGGGCAGGATATTACTGGCCGACCATGCAACAAGACGCCAAGGAGCACGTCAAGAAGTGCGATAAATGCCAGCGGCACGGGGACATGCACCTCGCTCCCCATAGCGATCTCACGACGCTATCCTCCCCGTGGCCGTTCGCATGGTGGGGGATGGATATCCTCGGGCCTTTCGTCCAGGGGTCGTATCAAAACAAATACCTCATCGTCGGGGTAGATTACTTCACAAAGTGGATTGAAGCAGAAGCATTGGCCAAAATCACCGCTTTCAACATACTTCGCTTCTACAAAAGAAATATCCTCGCCCGGTTCGGAGTGCCTCAAGCCATCGTCACAGACAACGGAACCCAGTTCACCGACAGGAACTTCCAAGACTTCGTCACAAAACTAGGCACGAAGCAGCACTTCACGTCGGTCGAGCACCCTAAAAACGAACGGGCAGGCTGAGGCCTCTAACAGAGTGATCCTCCGAGGATTAAGACGGAGACTGGGCGACGCCAAACAACGGTGGGTCGAAGAGCTACACAGCATTCTCTGGGCCTACCGAACAACCCCACACTCCACGACCGGGGAGACCCCCTTCCGTTTGACTTATGGAACGGAGGCAGTGATCCCCGTGGAGATCAGAGAACCCTCGAGGAGGACGGAAGCCCCCCTCGACGGGAACACGAACGACGAAGCCTTGAGGGAAGAACTCGACTTCGTGGAGGAAACACGCTCGGGCGCTTCTCTCCGAGAGACGTCACTTAAACAAAAAATAACACTGCGTTATAATGACAGTGTCATTAAACGTGATTTTCAGGTGGGCACCCTCGTCCTACGAAGGAACCAGAAAGACTCGCGAGAAGGCAAACTCGCCGCGAACTGGGAGGGCCCGTACCGCGTCCGCGGGAAGACGGGGACAGGAGCCTATTTCCTCGAAAATCTGCACGGGGAAGAACTTGCTCGACCATGGAACGCTGAAAAGCTAAAACAATATTACAGTTAAACACTGCCCGCGGATGACTAGCACCGCGATACGGGGATGCGCTGGGGTACAAGCGCGACACCCCTATAAGAACACGATGATCAGAGACTGCGTTGTGTGTGCGCGAGGACATTTGATCCGGCGGGGATACCTCGATCGAGGCCCACCGTCGTCGTGCCAACCGGGCATAACACCCAGCTCGCGATGGGAAGTTCATGCCACGAGACTAGGACCTCGACCGGGCTCTTAGCCTCGTTGAAGGTCGGAGTACTCCTCCGGCCGCCCGACCAGCTCTCCACGCGGTCAGGGACGATCAAGGTCGAGCAAATCCCGAAGCCTTATTACTTGGGCAAAAATAAAGTATAAAACAATAAAGTATAACAAACACCACATCACACACAAGGAAAATTAACGGTGATATTATAAAGTACGAATAGCGGGCAAAACACTTGGTCCAAAAAGTTACAAATATGAGCCCACAAACCGGGCGAAAATAACCATTGTGCAAAAAGTACATCAGCTAAGCCCACAAGCCGGGCGAAACAAAACGGCTCGCAGGCCGACCAAAACAAAGATAAAAACCAACTCAGCTGCGGTCCCGTCGGGCTCCTCGTGCGCATGAATGTCGTTCTCCCGCAGAGGATACACGATCTGGCCATCCACCACCTCAGCGTCGGGGTCGATCCCTTCGATGACAAGGTCGGGGTTGAGAACCCGAAGCTGCGCCACGACACTGCGGAAACCTATACCCGCGGTTTCGATAGAATCATCCTCGGACACTCAGAGATCCTGCTCAAGCTTCCGGAGCTGCGCCACAAACGCCGCACGAGTGGTCAGGAGTTTGTCCTCCTCAGTCTCCCCTTCGGCTGGCCGCACCGCATCTTCCAGCTCGGCAATTCTTACCTTAAGCCGCTTCTCCTCTAACTCCAGAGGGGGCAACTTCCTGATCTTTGGAGCGCGACACTTCTTCCCGGGCCTGCGCTTCCCGGGCCCTCTTCGCTTTCAGTTTCTTCAACCTCTCTTCGGCTCCGGCCATTGTTCCTGCAAAAGAAAGCGTTAGTAAAGCGAGAAACACAGATACGAGGAAGAAATAAAACCAGGGCATTTCACCACCTAACAATTCGATGGCCTCCTCGTCGGAGAAGGTCTCGAGCAGAACGCGGGTGTTTATCAGGCGACGTTCTTTCTTCACCTGCCCATCTGTACCTATTATAGGCTGGCCGTCCAGCGTCTCATGTCGAGCCTCTGAAAAGCTGTCGACGAAAGCTACGATTTTATCGTAGGCTTCCCGCTCGTAGGCCTCCATCTGAACAGGTTTCGTTTTATACTTGTCAACTCCCTTCTTAAAGTGTTCCTCCGTCCAGTACAGAGGAAACTTCGGCACCAGCACCTCCTCGGAACGGCCGTCGACCTCACGGGTGACTTTCCGGTACAATGAATATATCGCCTCGAGGGTGACCGGCTTCACATAGAAATAGCGGAACTTGAAATCCCGGATGAAATCCAAGTAAGTGTGGAACAACGCCTTGCTCTGCTTGAAGGACACCCAGCCGTGTCGACCTCCTACCGACGACCGTTGGAGGTGGAATATGCGGAAGAAAAGGCGAACGGTCGGCACGATCTCCAAATATTTGCATACGAGCTCGAAAGCCCGGATGAAGGCCAGCGAGTTCGGATGAATCTGCGAAGGGGCCAACTTCAACCAGTCAAAGATCCCCTCCTGAAAATCCGTGAAAGGCAGCCTCCACCCCGCCTTCTCGAACATAAACTCGTACAAGGGGACCCGCATTCCCCGGTAAGGGGAGCATATCCGGTGATGCTCCTCGGGACGAAACACCTTCCAGGATTGACCACTTCCGATTAGTCTGTGCTCGACGGTGCAAAAAGCATCGCCCACATCTGGGTACACGAAGATGGACGACATCTCAAGGGCTTCGCTACAGACCCAGTCCTCAAGCGGCCTCTCCTGCGCAAAGGCCATGTGAGCCATGGGGGAGTCAGGCTGGTCGTCGTCGTTTTCCTCGAAATATCCTGCGGCCACCTCTGCAGCCAAATCGTCCATTTACCTGAAAAGCAGAAGGAAATGGTGAATTCGATTGGTCGTATCAAATTCACCCCTCCACCGCTGTTCAAGCGAACGGGCGAAGAAGGGGCAAGGCTTTCTCAATTCCCCGACTAGATCGACCAAGGATCAACTTGCCCACCGGGGAACTCATCGTCTCCCCGGAAGGTTCTGCCCCGTGTCCCCGCAGCACTAACAAATACACTGATTATCAAGGACCCCGAGACATTCAACGGATCCCCGACGTGTTCGTCCCTGATCCCCGAGGTATTCATCAATAGCGAGCAAGAATCTTCGCACTCTCCCTCTCCACAACTAAAGATTCCCGCCGTAATCGCCGGGAATCCCTTCGTTTCTCATGGGAATGTCATCAATTCGCCAAGGAAACGTCCTACACTAGTTAAAATCGAAGAAAAACGCAAAATAAAGGTCCGGTTTGAAGCAAATACCTGGTAAGCAGCGGTGTAGGGTTCCGGCACGGAGGTTTCCGGCTCTGGTACGGCGGCGAACGGCGGTCCTAGCGGAGGAAGTGCGTCCGGCAGAGAGTGCCCGGCGAATGACGACGGCGAGCTACGACGGAATAGGTTAGAGAGAGAGGGAGAAAGTTTCTTGAGAGAGAAGCGGAAAAGTGAAGAATGAGCGAGGGGAGCGGCTTTTATAAGCGAGTCTCGCGAGACCCGAGGGGCGTAGGGCACTCGAGTGCGCTACCCTAGCCAGCCGCCCTAGCCCCCTAGGTAATGATGGCAGGCAACACGTGGCACGCATGCAGCCACCCGTCTCCCCACGCGTGTCGTTTCGGGTTTCCCCAGCGCTTTGAATCCGAAGCTCTTCATCTCCCCGACCATACGACCGGACACATCTGTCCGACGCCCGACACTCATCCGGCCGAATAAATTTCGCATAGGATATCGACCTCCTCGGTTCCTCTCTTAGCGTATCCTCGACATATAATAACCCTTAAGTCATCACTCTGCCACCTCAGAGCAACGACTTGGGGGGCTCCTGTTCTGGACTGGGCCGAGGCTGCCCAACAGTCGAGCAGGCCTAACCCATATAGCATGGGGAGGCCCACTAAGACCCCTCCGCAGGGCCCTTGACTGCTGTAAGCAGACCAACGTTCCCCCCGTGCACTTTGCAGTGTCGGGCATCTAGGTCAACAGGACAGGAGGACCTCGCATCTCGTCGGAGAGGTACCTCCTCGACATACCAGCTTCTCCCCGCAAGAATGCCACATACCACTCCTCGGCAGACATGGTCCCTCCCCGCGAGGACATGCCCGTCGTACGGCTTGTTGGTCCTCGACACAGAAGACTCCTCCCCCGCGAGGAGTGCCTAACGGTCCGTACCACGTGGACACGTTCCAAGTAACCTCCCACTTCCGCAGGATTCGGTCTGCCCTAATCCCGGAAATCTAGGAACGGTTACCCCAGGGCGAAGACCAAGTGCTGGTCTTCACTACACCACGTAAGCCCTGGCAGTTACTTGGATTGGGCCTGACAATCCAGCCCAATGCAAGTAACCGTTGGCCCCGCGCTGGGGGCTCTCTATAAATACTCTCTCACTTGAGAGGGTCAGGTTAAGTCACTTTTTTCACTCTTTGTATTTGCTGTTACTCTGTGCACTCCCTAACTTGAGCGTCGGAGTACCTTGCAGGTACACCCCTCCCGCCGTACTTCAACCTCACCGGAGCCGGAGCTCAACGGACGTCGTTGGCCACCTGTAACTGTCTGATCCAAGTACGATCATTTTCACTTAATTTCTTTTCTGTTGTTTTTCTGTTATTTTTTTGTTGGTCATATTTTTTCATATAAATAGTTTTGGTCTTCATTTTTACACACAACAAGAAACGTGAAAAATATATGTCAGTTCTCTCTTCATCTTCATCTTCTTCATTGTGTAAGCAAACAATCACACATAATCATCTTTGTTTGTGTCACCCATTGATCGAAGTGATAACGTTCAGAATTTAGGAAGTGTGATCTTCATCTTCTGGGTTGAGAGTTTGGCAGGTGTTTCTTGAATCAAACCAGTTGGGTTTGTCCTCCAAGAATTGAAGAGATTTTGGGGGTTTTTGTACAAACTATTCATTCTACAGGAATTCGGCTGGGTGAAGGTAATCGGAAATTGGCGCAACTGTTTTGGTTTAGTAGCTGTAATCAGAGGATTGTAGAAGATGGTTTGGGTTCGAATTCTTGGAAGATTTCAATTGACCGAGTGAAGGTAACTGAAGAACGGAGTTTTCTTTCGGTTTAGTAGCGTGGGATGGTAATTGAATCATCCATATTCGGAGCACTTGATTCATCTTGAATCAAGGGAAGAGAAAATTCTGCATCAACGATCGAAGACGTTCGGGGTTTGAATGTTCATAGTTTTCTCTTGTAATAAACAATTTGCAACAACTACATATATATATATATATATATATATATATATATATATATATATATATATATATCTCAATTCCTTTTGCGGAGTTGGTGGCAGACGTACCCAAAGCGAGGACGATTGGGGAACTGCCTAATCAAATCTCGTTTGTTCTCTCTTTCCCTTAACTCTTTTACATTTTAGTATTGTTCGAATTTGTGACGTAGCAAACTATTGAAATTTCTGTCGTAGAATAATTGTATGCTGATAAACTGTTTTGTTAAATCGATACAATTCATTGAATTGTGTTTTGGAGCAGCTGTACATTATTCTCCATAGAAATTCTGCACATAGTGTGTTTACGCACACTAGGTGTTTGATAATTTGTGTCCAAGCAAAATTCAAACACATAGATTTAAATTTCTTATCAATTAACCTCATTGGATCGGTATAAACATCAAGCAAGTGATAATTTGTTGTCTGCGTTTTTTAAGTGTAATATTCTGGACTGAATTTTTCTCTATCGTACTCATCCGTGATATTTTCGTGCATATCCGATCCTTTCGGTAGAAGGTTCGTTGTAGACGTTCTATCCAGTGGTAGCTTCCGTTAAACAATTTTTAAAACATAATTTTTGTAGACTATTTGCGTGTAAAACTCAAGGGATATATTCAACCCCCTTCTAGATCCATAGCCATCGTTTAACAAGTGGTATCACGAGCTCCGGTTTATTCTGGTGCTTCGGTAAAACTTCTTGGATCATGGCGTACGAACCTAAGGGGGCTTATAATAGAGCTCCAGTTTTTACAGGTGAAAACTACAGCTACTGGAAGGATTGTATGCGCGTCCATATTAACTCCATAGATCGGAAGGTTTGGAACGTTATTTTAAATGGTCCCATGGCAATTACTATGACTAACGCGGAAGGCGTTGTCATTCCTAAACCCGAAGCTCAATGGACTGAGAAGGACGAGAAAAAGTATAGTTATGATTGAAAGGCTCGTAATATGATCATTTCCTCCTTGGGAGTTGATGAGTATTATCGAGTCTCCCATTGTGAAACAGCCAAAGCTATGTGGGATGCCTTACAAGTAGCCCAAGAAGGCACTAATGATGTTAAGATGGCTCGTATTAATACACTAACGCAAGAGTTTGATTTGTTTTACATGAAGCAAGGGGAAACCATTGCGGATATGCAAAAACGATTCACTCACATTATCAACAAATTGCATGTTCTTGGTAAACCAATTCCAAATGAGGTTTCTACTAACAAAATTCTGAGGTGTCTTAACAGGGAATGGCAACCGAAGGTTACCGCTATCAAGGAGGCCAATGATCTTGCTACTCTAGACCTCACAACACTCTTTGGTAAACTCGATGAGCATGAGCAAGTGCTCATTAGCTTGGATAAACATGAAAAGAGTATAAAGAAAGAGAAGGCAAAAGATACAGAGAAGAAGTCGATAGCTCTTAAGGCTTCTTGTTCAAAGTCCACACATCAAGAGCTAAGTGATGATGAAGCCAAAAATGACAAAGATGAAGAATCCGGTGATGATATGAGCTTATTTGTGAAGAGATACAATAGATATATTCGTAAGAACGATATTCAGCACTCGGACAGAAATCTTGTCAAGTTCAGGAAGCAATCTAGAAGTGAAGGAAATAAAAATGGCAAGGTAAAAGGGACGTGCTACAACTGTGGAAAATCCGGGCACTACAAGCCGGATTGTCCATCCCTAAAGAAAGACAATGATAAGGATAATGACAAGAGTCGCTCAAACAAAAAGTCCAATAAGTCTCGACGAGCATACATCGCTTGGGAAAGCGATAGTGAGTCGGAGAAAGATGATTCCTCAAGTGACGAAAGTGAATCCGTCAACCTTTGTCTTATGGCACGTCACAATAAAGCAAAAGAGGTAAAACACTCTAAATATGAAAATTGTCAAAATATGTCTCATGCTGAATTAAAAAGAGCTTTTGATACATTGCACCACGAAGCTAAGGAAGCATTTCAACGCTTAGCTTTGAATAAAAAGATCTTTTCCTATTTGGAGAAAAAGGTTTCCGATTCCCAAAAGGAATTGGAAGATCTTAAAAACTCCATGGTGAATGTATCAAAAACAAAGTTCGATGAGAATAAATATACATGGTTTAACCTTGGGGGCTGTGATACTTGTCACATTTGGCAAAGAGAGGTGAGAACCCTCAAAGCCAAGTTAGACAAGGCTCTCAAGCCTAAGATTACGTTTGCTATTGATCGATCACATTATCGTGAAACAATGAATAATCCGTATCAACAATACACGTATGTGATTCGAGATAGTGATAGCAAAGGTAAACTCCAAACGAATCGTGATTGCTTATATTGTTGTAAGCCCGGTCATACTATTGCTAAGTGCCGCTTTCGGAGATTTCTTGTTCCAAAGGGCATTTATCAATGGTTGCCCAAAGGCAATATTGGTTTCACTTACCATAAAGGACCCAATGAGAATTGGGTACCTACTCTCCCTTGATTATTTTTGTAGGTACAAAGTATTGAGACCACCGAAGGAAGATGGGTTCTAGATAGTGGCTGCTCAAGACATATGACCGGAGACATATCTCTTTTCATCGACTTTGTGGCGAAGAAAAAGGGGTTTGTCACCTACGGAGATAACAACAAGGGACAAATTCTCGGCAAAGGTAGTATAGGTAACCCCTCATCTACTACTATCTCTGATGTACTTCTTGTGGAAGGCCTTAGACACAACCTTTTAAGCATTAGTCAACTATATGACAAAAATTATAAAGTCTCTTTTTCAAAGGATTGTTGCGTAGTTGAAGATTGCGACAAAAAGAATGTGTTTAAGGGCTTGAGGGTGAATAACGTCTATATGCTAGACTTAAACGAGGTATCATTGGATGGAGACAAGTGTTTAGTCACTATGAATGAAGATTCATGGTTGTGGCATAGACTCTTGGCTCATATCAACTTTGATTTGCTTAACAAAATTGTCTCTAAAGACCTAGTCATCGGTTTGCCCAAAATTAAATTCACAAAGGATCATCTTTGTGATGCGTGCCAAATGGGGAAGCAAACAAGGATCTCTTTTAAATCTAAAAACATTGTTTCAACTATGAGACCCCTTGAGCTCCTCCATATGGACCTCTTTGGACCATCTAGGGTTAAAAGCCTAGGTGGTAACTATTATGGGTTTGTTATAGTCGATGATTTTTCTAGGTTTTGCTGGACAATTTTCTTAGCAAATAAGAGTGATACCTTTTCGGCCTTTGAACGATTTGCTAAGTTATCTCAGAACAAGTTAAACACAAACATTGGGTCAATCAGAAATGACCATGGGGGTGAGTTTGAAAATCATTTATTTGAAGCATTTTGTGATTCCAACGGAATTGATCATAATTTTTCCGCACCACGTACCCCTCAACAAAATGGGGTAGTGGAACGTAAAAATAGAGTTTTGGAAGAACTTGGAAGGACTATGATCAATGATAGTGGATTACCAAAATACTTTTGGGCCGACGCCATAAGTACGGCTTGTTATGTCTTGAATAGGGTGTTCATCTGACCTATTCTAAACAAGACACCGTATGAGCTTTTAAAAGGGCGTAAGCCAAACATCTCTCACCTTCATGTATTTGGTTGCAAATGCTTTGTGTTAAACAATGGGAAAGAGACTCTCGGAAAATTTGATGCCAAGGCTGACGAGGGTATTTTTCTTGGATACTCTCAGTCAAGTAAAGCATATAGAATTTATAATAAGAGGTTACGTGTAGTTGAAGAGTCAGTTCATGTTACTTTTGACGAGTCTTATCCGAGAAATGTCGGAGAAGGTAGTTCTTTTCATGGTGCAGGTGTACCTACTGAAGACATACTCAAGGACACTGATAAGGTAATTGATCAGCCTGAAGCAGTGCGTATTGAGGAGGAAAAGGATCATCAACCAGTGAAAAGTGAGGATGATCATCATGCTAATAAAGATGAACTTCCTCTAGCTTGGAAGTCTTCAAAAGACCATCCAATTGACAACATTCTCGGTGACATCTCTAAGGGAGTAACTACTCGCTCTAAACTTAGTAACTTTTGTTATTACTCTGCTTTTGTCTCCCAAATTGAACCTAAAAACTCTAAGGAGACGTTACTCGATGAGCATTGGTATCTATCAATGCAAGATGACCTAAATCAATTCTGGAGAAATGAGGTTTGGGACCTTGTCCCCCCTCCGCGAGATCATCGAGTAATAGGCACCCGATGGGTGCTTAGGAATAAACTTGATGAAAATGGAGTAATAACGCGTAACAAAGCTAGGCTTGTAGCGCAAGGCTATAACCAAGAGGAAGGAATCGACTATGAGGAAACTTATGCGCCGGTTGCCCGACTCGAGGCCATACGCCTTCTACTTGCCTATGCTTGTACAAAGAACTTTAAGCTATTCCAAATGGATGTCAAAAGTGCATTCCTTAACGGATATATAAATGAAGAGGTTTATGTAGCCCAACCTCCAGGTTTTGAATCACAGAATATCCTGATCATGTCTATAAACTTAAGCGAGCTTTGTACGGACTTAAACAGGCCCCTAGGGCTTGGTATGAATGTCTAAGCAAATTTCTACTTGATCAAGGGTATTTAAGAGGAAAGGTTGACACAACCCTCTTTATTAAACGTCAAGGAAAACACTTAATTTTGGTACAAATTTATGTTGACGATATTATATTTGGGTCTACTAACATGACCTTGGTCAAGGAGTTTTCTAGTTTGATGCAGGGGGAGTTTGAAATGAGCATGATGGGGAAGCTCAACTATTTCCTCGGATTGCAAATCAAACAACTTGAAGAGGGCACATTCGTGAGTCAAACGAAATATTGTCTTGAGTTACTAAAACGTTTTGATATGCTGAACTGCAAAGCAATAGATACTCCTATGCCTACAAGTGCTAATCTCGATTGTGACGAAAAGGGTAAGGATGTTGAGGTAAAGAAGTACCGAGGTATGATAGGGTCTCTCCTTTATCTTACCGCATCACGTCCCGATATAATGTTTAGTGTATGCATGTGTGCAAGGTATCAGACACATCCCAAGGAATCCCACCTGAAGGCAGTTAAGCGCATACTTCGATACCTCTCTGGTACTCCAAATTATGGGCTGTGGTATTCCAAAGGTAGTTTTTTTCCTTAGTTGGCTACTCCGACTCCGACTTTGCCGGGTGCAAGTTGGATAGGAAAAATACTAATGGCACGTGTCACTTTTTCGCAAATTCCTTGGTGAGCTGGCACAACAAGAAACAGGTTTCCGTTGCTTTGTCAACAGCCGAGGCAGAATACGTGGCCGCCGGTAGTTGTTGTGCTCAAGTCTTATGGCTTAAACAACAATTACTTGATTTCAACTTAAAACTTGAACGTATTCCAATTTTGTGCGATAACACTAATGCGATTAATCTAACTAAGAACCCTGTACTACATTCACGCACCAAGCATATCGAAATACGCCATCATTTTCTTAGGGATCATGTAGAGAAAGGTGATGTTATTTTTGAGCATGTTGACACTAAGAATCAACTTGCTGATATTTTCACAAAACCATTAGCTACAGAGCCTTTCTTTCACATCCGTGGGGAACTTGTCATTCTCGATATCTCAGATCATGCATAACATCCTTTAGAATTATGATCTTCACACACACACACACACACACACACACACACACACACACACACACACACACACACACACACATATATATATATATATATATATATATGCTTGTTCATGTCTTTAACTAACAATGCAAAGAGAAATTCATTCATATGTGAGGGATTTCACCGTCATGATGTTCAAGGTAATATCGTTCCAACTTATAGAGGTTTATCAACATTTTGTGCCATGTTACTTACTCTAATCTTGATGTTTATTTCATTTTATGCACTTATCATTCATGTGAATGTTTGGTTCTGTGTGTATATGTGTATTTATCTGGTTGGAACAAGAATTTTTGCAAAATTTTCATTTTTACAGGTCCATGCGTCGACGCATAATTTCATGCGCTGACCTATTAAACATTCGGGAAAGCGCATAACCACATGTTTAGTTTCTTTTTCATTTTTCAAGAATCATGCGCCGACACACAGATTCACAGGTCAACGCATAAGCGAAGCGTTCAGACTTCTTCGCTACTGGGTTGCGTGTGCCGACCTAGTGGTGTTTACTTTCCCTATATTTTTTCTCATTGCACATTAATCTATGATTATTGCATGTCATCTCATTAGTCTTTGTGGTTAATCTCTCCCTATTCTTCTCCTTTAAACCTCATCAATCTCAATTAATCTCCACTAAACCCTCATCAAAACCCTAATAAAACAAAAAAAGGGGGAAGGGAACACCAAGAGAAAATTCTCTATATATCTGCTGCAAGGTCTTCAAAGTGTTTCACACATCTTCTCTTCTATCTCTGCAAAAATCAAGTGTGATAATCTTTCTTCAACTCCTTTTCAACAATGGCTTCCAGAAGAAATGCTGGTACAAGAGAAGCAAGAGGATCCACTTCACAACCAGCACCAACCAGAGGAGCATCCTCACACTGGGTAACTTTTGAATCTTTAATTTCTGAAAGGCTAGCCACTCCTTTTGCGGAATTATTCTCTAACCGGGCTGTTATAAGACAACATGGATTTTATCCTTTGATGGGTCCAGATTTTCACATTCCTGAAATTTCTGAACTCATAAACTTTCAAAATCTGAATGAATTTGTCGAATGTGATGACAAGTATAGTGAAGATTTGACTCGGTTGTTCTATTGTGGGATGAAAGGAAAATTTTGTGGGGCTGAATTTAAATTCTCTATAAATAATGCAGAATTTCATGTGACAAACGATGTATGGTCTACATTGTTTGTTTTGAACACTGATGAAAATCTCCCAAAGGTTACTGATAAAACCTTTGTTCAGGGCTATGAATTCAAAACTGCTCTGAATTCAATGTTGAGGGAACCATATCCAGCTGAGTTTGTGGCAAGTGAAGCATTTCCTAAGAGTGTCACTACCGGTCATTTAAAATTTGAAGAATGTATTCTTCAGTGGATTGTTGCTCGCATCTTGAGGCCTAAGAAAGGAGGCTACTCAAGAGTTGAACAAGCAGAGGTGCATCTTATCTATATCCTGAAGAAAAAGATCAAAATTAACTGGCCGTATTACTTTGCTTATAGGATGTTCACCACTCGTAGCTCCAACAAATTTCTAGCACTTGGTTATGCATCTGTTGTGGCAAATTTTTTGAATCACTTTGACATTCCTATTCCACAGATTTGTCATATTCATATTACTGCTGAACAACAGTTTCTGGCCAGAACCTTGTCCATGATGGGTTACCATTGGCAGCCACGTGAGCGAAGGTTCATCCATCGACAAAGAGCTACTCATCCTGAACATAATGAACCTGCTCATCTTGAAGCAAGTGAGGATGAAGGCAGTCAAGGTAATGCAAATCAAGTTGGTAATGATGAAAATGTGGTGATGCAGGAAGATGTTGTTATGCAAGACAATGTGATCGTGGAAGAAGAAGACAATGAGGCATGGATGGGCTATCAACCGGAAGAAACCTCTGACAATCAAGGCTGGGGTCAGTGGCAACAAAATTGCTGGACTAACCTTGGTGTTGCGTATGTTCCTCCATCCTATGATGCGGACTATGAATGGCAGCATCCAGATAATTCTGCTCCTCCAACTCCACCGTTTCAGCATAATCAACAATACTCTGATGAAATTCTAGCAAGGCTAACTGAGTTGTCTCTGCAACATCAAGAATTCCAAGCGCAATAGGAAACTCGATACCTGACTCAACAGGAAGAGCTCACAAACTTGTCTAACCAAATATCGTCTCATGCCACCAACTTCAACAATTTCGCCAATGCAGCTATGAATAGGTTCAATCAAATGGATGCCAATCTGACTCAGCAAAATCTAAACTTGGTAAACAGCCTTGGTAACCTCAATAGCACCTTGATTGAGCTCAACCTTTAACTTGAGGAATTTCCACCACCAAGTCAACACCATAGGGGACGAGGTTATTCGTTTAGGGGGAGAAGACCATAAACCTTAGGGCATTATGTTTAGTTGTGCATGAATTTGTGTTTTGTGGTTTGATCTTGTTTGTTATTTTGACATGTGCTGCTGTTATGTTTAAACTTTTATGGAATGAATGGTTTGCTTTTATGCGATTGTTCTGTATTTAATCATTACTTGTTTACATTAGCGGTATCATATGTGGATACTGGTAAATGTTTTGTTGTTGCAAATATCTGATGATCCACTACATATTTTAGTATGCTATTTTGACCACTATCTTCTCGTCTTTTTGATGTTGTCAAAGGGGGAGAAGAATACAAGCTACAGAAACATTTTACCGGATGTCAAAGACAGGGGGAGCATTGATCATCTCAAATTACATCTCTCGTGACAATCAAGAAAGTGTTGCCATCATAAAAAAGGGGGAGTATATGAGGGATATCCTTCTAGCTATCTTGTTTTAATGATGTCAACAAACACATTAGATTGTAATTTGAGCGGTATCACTTCACGTGTCGGGCATATAGCGTCTTATCGTTATTGGTCATGTGTCTAGATGCATAGGATCTTGTTCTCTCCAAAAATAAAGGTCCACTATTGTTTTAGTAGTGTCTAGCATGTATGTTTGACCTTGGTCTGGTGAAAATATTCAAAAAAATGAAATTTCCTGAAAAAATTTGCCTTCATGCGCTGACCCCTGAAACCATGCGCTAACCCCAGAATTTGTGCGCTGACCTCCAAAAGCCACGGGTAAGCGCACAAACCTGAGAACTCAAAAATTTCATTTTATGCGTCGACGCATAGACTCTAGAGGTCGACGCATGACCTTGATTTTTGCATTTTTTCACTTAATTTCTTTTCTGTTGTTTTTCTGTTATTTTTTTGTTGGTCATATTTTTTCATATAAATAGTTTTGGTCTTCATTTTTACACACAACAAGAAACGGGAAAAATATATGTCAATTCTCTCTTTATCTTCATCTTCTTCATTGTGTAAGCAAACAATCACACATAATCATCTTTGTTTGTGTCACCCATTGATCGAAGTGATAACGTTCAGAATTTAGGAAGTGTGATCTTCATCTTCTGGGTTGAGAGTTTGGCAGGTGTTTCTTGAATCAAACCAGTTGGGCTTGTCCTCCAAGAATCGAAGAGATTTTGGGGGTTTTTGTACAAACTGTTCATTCTACAGGAATTCGGCTGGGCGAAGGTAACCGGAAATTGGCGCAACTGTTTCGGTTTAGTAGCTGTAATCAGAGGATTGTAGAAGAAGGTTTGGGTTCGAATTCTTGGAAGATTTCAATTGACCGAGTGAAGGTAACTAAAGAAAGGAGTTTTCTTTCGGTTTAGTAGCGTGGGACGGTAATTGAATCATCCATATTCGGAGCACTTGATTAATCTTGAATCAAGGGAAGAGAAAATTCTGCATCAACGATCGAAGAAGTTCGGGATTTGAATGTTCATAGTTTTCTATTGTAATAAACAATTTGCAACAACTACATATATATATATATATATATATATATATATCTCAATTCCTTTTGCGGAGTTGGGGGCAGACGTACCCAAAGCGAGGACGATTGAGGAACTGCCTAATCAAATCTCGTTTGTTCTCTCTTTCCCTTAACTCTTTTACATTTTAGTATTGTTCGAATTTGTGACGTAGCAAACTATTGAAATTTCTGTTGTAGAATAATTGTATGCTGATAAACTGTTTTGTTAAATCGATACAATTCATTGAATTGTGTTTTGGAGCAGCTACACATTATTTTCCATAGAAATTCTGCACATAGTGTGTTTACGCACACTAGGTGTTTGATAATTTGTGTCCAAGCAAAATTCGATCACATAGCTTTAAATTTCTTATCAATTAACCTCATTGGATCGGTATAAACATCAAGCAAGTGATAATTTGTTGTCTGCGTTTTTTAGGTGTAATATTCTGGACTGAATTTTTCTCTGTCGTACTCATCCGTGATATTTTCGTGCATATCCGATCCTTTCGGTAGAAGGTTTGTTGTAGACGTTTTATCCAGTGGTAGCTTCCGTTAAACAATTTTTAAAACAGAATTTTTGTAGACTATTTGCGTGTAAAACTCAAGGGATCTATTCAACCCCCCTTCTAGATCCATAGCCATCGTCTAACAAATCCTTGAATATTTGGCCTATAATATATTGGAAGCAAAAATATCCAAAATCATGGTAACAATCGATTATTTGAGGAATCTAATTGATTATTTAATGAACATTTTGAAGATTTCACGCATTCTTCCTCGATGCTTTGATTTAATTGACTTGGAGTCGAAGATATAATATGATTTAATTAGAAATTTGAAACGCATAGGGCATATAATCAATTAGGCTAATTGATTATTTTTCTTGATTCATTCTCCTTGGTCTTTTGGGCCTTGGGTTGAGATTTAACTTTGACATACTGCTTTGTACATCCTCTTTTCATTCAGATTGCACCTCTTTCTTCAAAAATGCTAAAACTCAAATATTTCATTCATAATAATAATTATTAAGGATTACACAAATACTAAACCACTTATTTAGATATTTAAGCATAGTTTTCCTATTTTTCAACCACTAAAAAGTGTACCACATAGTTGATAAATTCTTCTCTGCAAATCGTTTCACACGAGAGTTGTCTTAAACCACAGAGTTGATAAATTCATTACAGAATTATTACCACAATATACTAATTGGTTAAATGATCATCATAAATCATCATAAATGTTGAGAAACATCCTCAATGAAAGTGCTTTGATCACGTCTGTTGAAATACACCAACGAAAATCTTTAGATCACAAGCATCAGAATCATCAAACAAGGAAAAATATTATTTTTGTATACAAAAAGTTTGAATTTTCTTTTCAGAACTTCATTTAAAACGCATTAAGGCTTCATTAAAGCTGCAAAGCATCCATGCAAGACAAATCACGTTTTCAACTTTGCTAGCTAAATCATTTTGGGTACTTATGCGTTAGTAGTTCTAATAGGTATATGGTTACTACCTTTATACCTTCTCAGTTTATCATAACAAAAAGCTTATAAGTGGCAAAACCTATTACAAAACGAGCATTTATAAATAGGGCGATTCAACTCTTCCTATTTAAGCTTTAACTATGTGATCTACTTGTTTTAAAACTAATCCAATTTTATTCAAGGAAGACCTTTGATTTGATAGAATCAAATCTAGATTTTCTTTCCCCTTAGTAAATTTACTTAGGGTTTCGTGAATATCTTTCACTTACTTTTTTCATCGAGACACAAGTCTCACATTTACTAGCTTGGTTTCTAGCCATTTCATATATTAGAGTTTTATTTCTATTCTCTATAAACTCAATCTAGTCTTTAAGATCTAAGTTATACTTTTAAATCTTATCACATTCCTCAATTAACTTAGCATTTAATTTCAATAGTTTCATGTATGATAAAGTTGTTGCCTAAAAATCATCTTTTCTGTGAGAAGCTTTCAATCAAACTTGTTCATCTTTTTCTTCATTAGACCAAGTGTTGACTTCTCGACAAGTATACAGATAATGTCACAGTAATAAATAAGATCAAATCCACAAATTCTGCTTTTTAACGAGACAAATTTGTGCAAAGTGTAGAAAATAGTAAATTGGGGGTTTTCGAGTTTGCAATGCAAAAATAAAAGAGAGTGTTCAGACAATAATAAGAAAGCGGTCATGTTTTGTATTGAATCCCCTATTTCTCTATTGTTGATTTTTGATGTCTTACATGAATAACCTTATCACTATAATTCCCCGACGAATGAAAAAAATTGCTATAACCAATCCCTTGCAATATACCTCATTAATCACTACTCAAAGTTTCCTATCCCTAGTCCACCAGCGTAAGCAGGATTAGGCGATGCAATAGAGCGTTAATTCACTAGCCACTACCCCGGATCTCCTATTCCTATTCAACCAGCGTAAGCACAACAATTTCCCTAGGTCCAACACATAGACTAATCATTAGTATTCCTTATGTGCCTAAAATCAGATTAAAATAGTATCTCACATAAAAAGCATTACGAACAAGAAGCAATTGAATAGAATTATAGTTCAAAGTATTCAATCAAAGTAAAATCAACATATTACCCAAAAATATTGAAACAGGTTCATCACACACAACCTAACTTAGAGAAAAATTCACAACTCATAATTCAGATTACAATACCAAAAATAATTAAGAAGAATTGCATATGAGATCCCTTGAAGATATGGCCTCTAATGGCTTCAAATGCTCTCCAAATCACCTTTAATGCTGTAAAAATCATACTTTCAGGGACAAATTTCGTAACCCTTGCAAAAGTGCAGAAAATCCCCTTAAAAAGAGCTCGGAATGGATTAGAACGCGTCACAAAAAGCCTAGAAAAGGGGTCATCGTGCGCGTGATGACCTGCATCACTCGTGTGATGCAGCTAATACAGTCCTATCGCGCGCGCGATACTGCCGTGAATATTCCAGTAGCTGCACTTTTTTGTTCCCTTTTTCACCTCACACTTAGCTATTTCTTTCTCATTCTTTGGCCTTTCTTCTTCATTTTAGCTCCTCTTTAACTTGTTTTGATCTGATTCTTCGACTAAATTAATGCAATGATGGACTATTATCATGAAGAATTTTCGAAGATTGTACTAGTGGTTGATTCAATATCTCTCCTTGATGTTGAGTCTTTAAAGATATTGCTTGTTGAGATTGTTTTCTCATTTACTCTTTCAAAGATTTGACTGGATGAAACTTCATATTTTCTCCTCAATGATGTTTCTCCATTGGATTTTGAATCTTCTGAGGATCGTTCATTTGCCGAGATTGTTCTTTCAAAGGGAACCATCGGGGTTGACTTTTTTTTTGTCCAAAAGAGTTATTTGATGAAGTTGTTGAAGATTCTTCTTGGTTTGAGCCCATCTCTTCATTTTTAACATTCAAATCAACTTATTAAGTTTATCGATATTTCTTCCTTCTTAGATTTTTCCTGAAAAATTATAAATATTCCCATCTTTCTATTTAAAGATTGGATCAAATTTCTGATTTTAATTATTAACTCTTAGATATTTGTTAGTGACGAAAGTTATAACACGGCTTCCAAGATTTCTAAGGGTTGAACACCATATGTGAAAGTAACATTCACATTTATCGTCTGTTTCAACTTCTTCACCTCTCGTGTTTATTCCCTATTGTTCGATACTTGGAGATACTCCGTAGATCATTTCAAGAGTGTCCTACATTTCTTTGGTAGAATTACAATTAAAGACATAAACAAATTCATTTTCACTTAAAGACATGACTGCAATGTTTTCTTCTTTAAAATCGATTTTAAACTTTCTCTTTTCCTCTTTGGTGCAAAGGAAATCAGGTTTATCTACTACTTTAACATTAACATAATGAATAGGGATAAACGGACCATTGCTTATTGTTTCCACAATTTAAGATCAAAATTTTGAATGAATAAGACGGAGAAAACCTTAAATAATATAGGGCGGCCTCTAAGACCGGGTCTGGTGCGAGGTGGAATTGAAACGCTTCCTACCATGTTTAAAAGTAGTGGGGTACATGAGTATTAAATAATTTCTTATTTTGATACCTGCTCCCATCACACCATCCTAATGAAACAGGCTAGGGAAGGATTTATCTATCTAGGACACTCGAATACTTTTGTCAATTCCATTTTTACATAGATGAGTGGCATGTTGATTGCCCTTAGATTGATATTCTATCCTTAATTTGGACCGTTAATACTCGAATGGTTTTTATATACAAATTGGGTTTTGCTCACTGGTCTTCATTTTGCTCTTCTTACTATTCTTTGGTTGTTGCCTCTCAACATGACTGAACGTCGTCTTTTTAGTTTCAATTAACTGTTTCTGGCTCAATTCCCTTTCCTCTTCATCCAGGTAAGTTGCCACATCTTTCTTTAAGTGGGTGAAGCTTTATTTTTATTTTTATCATCAAGAGGATTAATCCCTTATTGCCGACCCGTGGCCACTAACTCACCAGATCTTACTCATATGCAGGAGTGAAATAAAATCGATGTGGCAATGGAAAATGCTAAAAATTATTCACGGGTAAACCCACATTGTTTGGAGATTTCCTCAAAGTATATCCAGAAGGACGAGGGAATAGCGATTCCATTTGAAGTGGGTGTTCTTCGGATTGGAAATTTTTGGTGATTCCCGCGAATAAAAGGGTGTGCCATACATTCAAAGGACGCTTTATCCAATTTAACTCTTGCATATTCGAGAAATTAGGAGTACCACTCCCCCTTATTTCTTTTGAAAATGGGGTGCTGGATCATTTTCGCATTCCTCCATCACAACTTTATCCTAGTGCCTAGGTCTTTGCGAGGGTCTTCCAATACTTGTTTAAATATCAGGGAAATATAGATTCTGCTTTCCTAATGCTCTTCTTCCATCTTTTTGAAGTTAATCCCCTTCCTAAGAGTCGAGGTTGTGGGTTTGTTTCTCTTTGCCGATTGAGAAACAATATTTTCTATGTTTATATTGACAATTGAAAGAGTTTTAAAGAGTATTATTTCGATCATCCTGCTAATAAGGATCTGGGTAAAGCAGTTGTTCGGGGAAGTCCTGCAAAGAAAAAGTCGAAACAATTTGGTCTTGCTCCAGGTATTCATTTGGGGATACTTGAACTCCTTCCCCTGTGATGGTTGGTCAGTTGCCTTGTGCGTGGGTCGATGACTACGGGCAGATTTATCAACTCCCGACTGTTGGAAAATCCAATTTGCTGGCAGAATCAGTTTATCAAGTCCTCAGGGTCGTTACCCTTCTGACGCAGCTCACAGCCGGTCATATGGATCTTCTATTTTCCCGTTCCTCTTCTCGAGAGGCTGATGATTCAAAGGCTCTCTATGACCTAGCCGAGGCTAAAGTGGTTAGCTTCGAGAGGGAATGTTCGGTGTTGCGTACTTGCTTGAATGAAGTTTCTTCTGTCCTGGATGAAGTGACGCAATCTAGATCTCCTGTTACCTTATCTGGTTGCATAAGGAAACTTGAGAAGTTACTCGAAGAGAAAAACCGGGGTGCTTTGCAGAAGGAACTAAGAGAGCACAATGTGAATGATTTCTGCTAGAACTACATCAATAATCTGCTCACACCAGGAATCATTGCAGATCTTGAGTAAGTTTTCAGGAGAGGTTCTATCAATATTGTGGTTGATTAAAATTCCAAATTAAGACCACAGATAATTAACAATTGGCGAGATGATTCAAAATCAGTATAACATAGAACACAACCATAGACAACGATCATTCTCTGGAGGAATGGATCTGCACCATATCAATATAGACCAAGGCAACAAATGAGCAGCTGATTTTAAGTGCAGGAAAGTTTTCTTGGCGGACAAGTAATGAGCAATTGATTGAGATTAACATATATTTAATAAAATTAGCATCTGTGCTACTAGTAGTAATAATGAATATACCAATTCACACATTTGCATCATCTGATACCCGCATATAATGCATTCCCAAGTGTCATCTGATACACGCATACAAATAGCACATGTCGAAATGCATTTTACAGAGAAGTTTATAAGTAGAAGTTTCTTATGGATCACTCATGAGTTATAATGAAAAACTAAGTTTTCTATTGAAGCATGAGATAAGAGCAAAGGTTACTCTAAAATATTCCTATTATTATCACAAGACTCCAGCATGGAGTTCTGTCATTTTATAACC
Organism: Lathyrus tuberosus; assembly: GCA_022829125.1. Classification (NCBI taxonomy): domain Eukaryota; kingdom Viridiplantae; phylum Streptophyta; class Magnoliopsida; order Fabales; family Fabaceae; genus Lathyrus; species Lathyrus tuberosus. The sequence goes on along the minus strand of JALAZF010000026.1, from coordinate 21,274,840 downwards.
TAGGAGCAATTCTTGGGCGGTCCCACTCTGTGACAACATGATCACGAGTTATCTCCTTGAGTGAGCGACAGCCACATAATGCCATAGTTAGTTGAAACTCATCACGGAGAATCTCAAGAACTTTCCTTACACCAGCTTCGCCATCAGCAGCCAATGAGTACACCACAGGTCTTCCAATCTGATATATTACAAGATCAAAGGTAAATGTATAAACACAAGCAATGTATGTAGGGCTAGCTAGGGCGTCTATTTAGTTTGTTATGGTTAAGTTGCAGTTAACCTACACAGGGCCTCCAAAAACATAATACAGCCCTGACCATCTGTATCATTTTATAATTGATATTTAATTTTGCTATCATGGTTGTAGAAGAATCATATACTTACAAATACACCGGATGCTCCAAGAGCAAGTGCTTTAAAAACATCTGTTCCTCTACGGACTCCACCATCCAGAAAAACCGGAATTTTTCCGCCTGCTGCTTTCACAACCTATTCAAGGTAAGCAACAATATTTACTGTATGTTAACAAAGTTGCGAAACTATGACCAAAAAGTGAAAAGCAAACAAACTTGTACCTCTTCTAAAGCCGTAATAGTTGCAGGTACATAGTCAAGTTGGCGAGCACCATGATTGGAAACAATGATTCCAGAAACTCCAGCTTGTATAGATAACTTTGCTACATTATTAAAATAGAATTATGGAATTAAATTCAAGATTGATAAGAACAAAGATGAAATGGATAAGGAAGCATAACATCAGAATACATCTCTTATAAAGCAAGAAGCTTACTATCTTCAGCAGTAAGTACACCCTTCAATAATATTGGCAATGAGGTGATTGTTTGAAGCCATTTCACATCCTACAATAAGGTTTACCATAGTATTAATTACTTCCATATACAATATTGTTGCAGGCAAGGAAATCTAACATACATATGCGAAAGATAAGTCACCTTCCAGTTGAGTGACCGGTCATTTTGGGCAGCAACATAAAATGCGAGATCAGAATCATCAGTCTTCAAAGTGATTGATTACAAACCGAAAATGGAAAAAGAACGATGATTAGGAATGGAAAAAGCCATCTAATTTATGAATTCATATATTAATCACGAACAAACCTTATCCAGCTTTCCAGCTTTCAATCCTTCGTAGTTTTTCAATTCAAGGTGTGGTGGCATTGTAAATCTGTACAAGAACAAGCCATTGGCGTATACATCATAAAACGTAAGATTTATCGATTCAACTATGTTGAGCTATGTTAAATTTTGTAGAAAGATTGTCCAAATGATTTTCAACCTGTTTTTAATATCAGCTTCTCTGCGACCAAGAATTGGAGTGTCCACTGTAAGCGCAATTGCCTTGAAACCGGCAGATTCAGCTCTTCTCACAAGCTGAGTAACCACATTTCTGTCTTCAAGGATCTAAGAGAATAAAAGTAAATAACAACAAGAGAGACATGTGACTGGCACATCACAGGGAAAAAGAGTCATGAAATGAGAAATGACGGTAATATACTCACATAGAGTTGGAAAAAGCGAATGCCGGGTCCAGTTGCAGCAACCTCCTCCACACTGGCATTAGCCCTTGATGATAGTGCCTATAACAAAAAAATCAACGAAACAATCAGCAAGAAACTAATTATGCATAACTGGTGCATGGAGGATTGGAGAGAGATTCAAATATATAAGTTACAAGCGAAAAAATATAGTTGATGTTTGGGAACAAAACTAAAGTAGAGAAAAAATATGATGGAAATCACACCATGATTGTGCCAGCAGCTGATGCTGCCCTAGCAGTAGCATTTTCTCCTACACAAAAATTGCAAAGTTTGTTTCAATTTAGAAGTTTCTGTACGGGAATGCATAATGTATAGCTTTATCATACAATGGATCCAATGGCATTATATACCTTCAGGGTGAGCCATCTTTTGCATAGCTGTAGGAGCAATCATGATAGGCATTGATATATCAAAGCCTAATACATTTGTTGTCAAATCTATCTTGCTTACATCCCTCAGAATTCGCGGCCTGAACCTGTTTTCGGTAAACATAGATATTCAAATAAGGTTAAACCTAAAGGCTTTTAGTACATAAAAATAAAATAAATGCAGGTTTTAGAAAACCAAGTAGATTACAGAATCCTTGAGAATGCGTTTCGGTTCTCATTCAATGTCCATTCATCTTCTGCTCCTGATGCAAAGTAGTCATAAATCATCTTTGGCAACTTTTCCTTTGCAATTGCTTCATACTCGCTCACATTAGTTATCAAATCCATCTTCCTGATATGAGTAAAACACACTGACTAAACACTAAGAATGTGTTGAGTGCTACATAGATCAATACCTAACTCAATTTCAGCTATTTTTCTGATTGATGTATGGTGTTGATGAGTATTTACAGAAACAGAAGCAGTTCAAATTTACCATCTAATATTGTACAAAACTATGATCAAACATACATATATATGTATAATCTATAGGGCTAGAAATAACATGGAATTAATAAAGAAAACGAAAACAAAACAAAATATAAGACGAAGGGATGATGCACCTTTGTTTTGAGGAGGGGAAGGAGCAAGAAAAAGTGGTGAGAAAGTAAAACAAGTCTCTTATAAAGTCTGCAACATAGCCAAATAGAAATCAAACAGAGCAAAGTTTATGTTGACAAAATGACAACTCATTGTTAGCACATCAACGTGGAATATATTACACAAATGTAACAGTTATATCTCTCTCTCATCTTTTTTATTTCCCATATAGTAAATTCTTGTCAATCTATTAAACTAATGAGTTAACTATTGGTTTCTAACTAAAATACGAATTTAATGAATCCATAAGATATGTATGGTGTTTTCAATAACATAAGAGACAAAATAGATTAATGGTATCATTTTGTATATCTCCGATCTCTTGGGCCGAGTTTTGAAATGGACAGAGTCAACTCGGACCCAATGGAGTTCGTTCCAATTAATGAGCCACTAAAAAAAGTTTGGTTGAAATAACTAATGAATCAGATTAGTTATGTTGGCCCAAGTCTAACACATGACAATATCTGATTGAGATATGATAGATACTGCATTTATAGCTGAATGATGATATTATAAATTGAAATTTGGGCAATGAAGCATGATTCTCAATCACCATTAAGAAGACATACAAATCAGAGACAATCACATTAAATTGTTTTCGATGATCTTTTTTGTGAGGCGGGTCAGAGTAGTTATATAAGGAGAAGAGCGTTAGGAGAAGAGATATTCATAATTCATAAGAGAATTCAATTGTCTCCTTATTGCTCTTCAATAGAAGAGTGTTGGGTTAAAATAACTAATGAGTCAGATTAGTTATGTCGGTTCAAGTCTAACACATGACAATATTTGATTGAGATATGATAGATATTGCATTTATAGCTTAATGACGATATTATAAATTGAGATTTGGACAATGAAGCATGATTCTCAATCACCATTAAGAAGACATACAAATCGGAGACAATCACATTAAATTGTTTCCGATGGTCTTTTTTTGTGAGGCGAATCAAAGTTGTTATATAAGGAAAAGAGCGTTAGGAGAAGAGATATTAATTATTCATAAGAGAATTCAATTGTCTCCTTATTGCTCTTCAATAGTAGAGTTATCATTGGTGTACTTTTACAAGTATATTTGACATCTACCGTGGTGTCTAGTAAAATTGACTTGAATCACATACAATTGCTCCAACAGCGGTCCTACCTCATCTCATGATGACAAAGGCGACAATCAATACCAACAATAACCACAACAAAAATCGTATCGCCATAACATAGATGCTAGCCACTATGGTCGAAATTCTTTGCTAGAACGAGGCACTACAGGAAAGTTTCCATAACTTACATCATCAGCAACACACAGAGTCAGATATAGTCGGAGAAGAGGAGTCCCCTTGATCCTCAACCACTCGGAGTGGAGATTCAGGACGCTTAAGTCTCCGGAACTTCAAACCATTAACCCATGTGTAATTCGACAACAAGAGTGATCTTCAGGAACATATCATCACCATCAACACCTAGATGGCTACCATCGGGGTAGACGACTCACTTAAGTGCAAACGGATGGCTGAAACTATGGGTGGGAGTAGGCTGAGTTGAGTTAGACTTTGGCAAGCCTGAGCATGACCTGCTAAAAAATACAAAGCCTAAGTCTATCCAGTGGCCTATCATATGCTTACTTTTAGGCTTGAGCCTGCCTTTTTCAAATTCTCGATTGACCTGTTAGCCTAATTAAAATCATATTTCATTATAATGTTTGTAAATAAGCAATTAAACAAATATTTAAATAGACTAATAAATTAAAAGATCAATGAGATTAAATATTTATTTGCATTTACTTATTTGAGTTTACCTATTAACATAAGTTTTATGATGTTATATTGTTCATAAGATTTTTTTAGCTTATTTTCATAAGTTCTTAAAGGTATATAATAATAATAATAATAATAATAATAATAATAATAATAATAATAATAATAATTGTTGTTGTTGTTCCTTTTGGATTGGCAGTATTTTGCAAAACAACATCATGGAGAAGTGTTCAAATTTACCAAACTACTTCAAGATGATTTTCTAGTGTAGAAGGGAACTGTGAGAGCAAGAATTGTCTCTACAAGTCGATCTATGTTTTGATGATAACAATACGTATTTGTGAAAGAACCATTTTATGTTCTAACGTGTGTTGTGTGCAGATCATAATCATAGAAATTATCAGATCCAACAAGCACCAGCCAGATGAGGGAAATTGATAATATGCGAAGTTACTATGTGTGACACAAGTCGCAAGAAGCAAGAACACTTCTGTATCTGATCGTGATCAGTCAGATCCAAGGATGTCGATATTGCTGATGCAATGCTCTTGTGGATGCTCTCTAAAAGTGGTCGAGATTCTGAAGATTGCGAAGCTTCTGAAGAAGTGAACCGAAGTGCTGAAGACTCTCATGACTTGAAGTTCTGAAGGCGGAAGGCTCTGAAGACCAAGTGTAGAAAGACTCTGAAGACTTATGTGTTCTGAAGATTAAGGTTTTGAAGATCAAGTATTGAAGACTCTGAAGACAGATTCCTATTGGACAAGTTCTGAAGTCTCGGAAGACTTGAAGAAGTAAAGGATAACGTGCTCAAAGACAAGTGTTGAAGTTCTGAAGACTGATTCCTAATGGACTTCTTCAAATAACTGAAGACTTGACGTATAAGATATCCTGCTAAGAAGACTCTACTCATGCTTCATCAATTAACCACCAGAAGCCTCTGAAGTTCAGAAGTCACATGTTACCGTTGTGAGTAACTGTACACGGCGCCCAAGAAAGATATATCCCGTCACTTCTCCCACAGTAAAAAGGAGATGTGTCAGTACAGCTAGTTATTACACAACGTCTCTTTTCCAACAACCAACAATATTCCAAACGACTATATTTCTACCGGGCTATTTAAAGGAAAGAGCATTCGCTTTTGAATCATCGATTCCGTCCATGAATGGCGAATTGATCAAAGTCATTGTGTGAAGATAGCAACAATGACGAGTTCTCGTTGTAACACTTAGAATATCCAAATCTATCACCATTTATACATGGCCATTGTTGTTGAAGCTCAAAGATCATCATTCAACACAACAACAATGAATTGGTACAAAAGTTGTTGACGAAGAAGACAACATTGAAGATCAGTCAAGTCATCAACCCACCTTCTCGTCAGTGCTACATTGAAGATCTTAAGCAAGGAGTTGTTGCTCATAGCTTGCTCACCCAAGAAGACGAAGAAGAAGAAGATCTACAAGATGTCAACCATTGCCAAATCATTATACATCTCTGTAGTTTCTTTGTATAAGCAAGGAGCTGTTGCTCACATCTTGCTCGAACACTTGTGTGTTCTTTGTACTTAAACTTAGGAGTAATCTGCTTGTTAAGAAGCATCTTTGTAACCTCCTGTATAACTAATTCTTTGTGAATTAGAATTCCTTGAGTGGTCAGTGTGACCGGACACTCGAGAAGACAATGGCGAGACGTCATTGTGGGAAAAGCCTGAAATACGGTCAGTAGCGTTATATTCATTGTAATGAATCCCTGAACGTCTAGCTGAGAAAGCCTAGCAGTAGATCTTGCGAGATTGGAACCTGCAGGTCAATGCTTGTTATATTCATTAAGTTGAATCCCTGAACGGTTCATTGTATGTTAGTCACAGTGCGACTGTGCAAGTGGTTAGTCACCGGATGTTGCCCGTGCATCTGTAATCGAGATTGATTATAGTGGATTAAGTCCTTGTGTTCAAGTCGAAATCACCTGAGGAGGGTGGACTGGATTAGCCTTTGTGGTGAACCAGGATATATCGTGTGTTCGTTACTCTTATGCTTAATGTCTTGTTTATGTTTCTATATTGAGTATCAGAACCTTACACAAGCAAGTCAGAACCTTGCAACTCTGATAAGCTTCCGCTCTGCAAGTTCTGAATGTTACTCATAGTGTTTAGACTCTTGTAAGTTCTCATGCCTCATGCATTGCAAGTCTGAATGCAACTTCGTTAGTCAGAGTCTCTCAACGAACTCTAATGTTATCCTAGTACTTTAATGACAAGATACGAAATGTTGTTAAAAGAGTAAATACACAATTCAAACCCCTCTTTCTTGTGTCTTTCTTGCACCTTCAACTGGTATCAGAGCTCCGGTTCTGTTATTGATGGATATCAAACACCTAACAGTGTCAGAAAAAGATCCGGATACGGTGCGTAGAAATACTCTGGGTGAGATTGAAATCCACTTACAATTTTTGTAACAGTTCAGAAGATGACTGTGTACAAAATTGTAATCAATCTAAGTATTTGAGCAAATCACTGATTCTGGAAGTTGTGCAACTGTCAAACAGCTAAATCTTCCTCACTAAAGTTTTAATGAAGATTGAAGAATCAGCTGATCAGATAGACTCATCAGATAAGAAGTAGTATCTGGTTGAATGCATATCTTGAAAGATGCGTGTGGATGAACCACATATTTGCTCAAAGTTGAATCATCAGAAAACAAGAAGTCTTGTTTGCTGAAGATTAATTCTTTATGAGTTTTTGAGATGTTTTCAAGAAACGGATTAGGTCCACCCTTGACTTTCTCGTATATAAAAAAAAACTCATTCAGAACTTCTTCATGTAAAGAAGAAAGATTGTTGTTCTATGATTTTGTACTTTAGAGTGAAGTCTGTTGAAGTCAGAAAATCTGATGAATTCAAACTCTTAGAAATGATTCAACGTTTGAATCTTGAATGATCTAGAAGATAAAAGATTCAATGTAGAACTGAATATTGTTTTCTTGGAAGCAATACGGAGAGCTATGCAGAAATCTGAAAGAAAATTCAGGAAGAAGAATGTCAAGGATTCATTAAATACTTGATCAAGAATGAGCTCTTAAGGCTTGTTTGAATTAGCTTAACTAAGTCCTGATAACTTAAAACTATCTCTCAGGTGAATCAAATGTTAGTAATCAGATCACTATTTGATAAGTTATTCAGAACCTCTCATGCACTGGAATCAGAAGATGCCAAACCAGACACCTAAGTTCTCTACCTAATGTCAAAAGGATTCAAGTCACTGACATCATTCAGAATGAAGAAATCAGACACGCTGTGGACTATTCTCAAACCAGTATCAGAATTCAGAAAATAGTCATATTCTTTAGAATCAGAATGGAAGCAAAGTTTGAAGAATCCAAGAACCCAACAAGTCACTCTAAAGGAAGCAGAAGCAGACATGATGATCAGAAGTCCTGAGTCAAAATTGAATGCAAGATATAAAAATAGAAAGTTCAGACTTTATAAGGTATGATCTTCTCTATCTTAATTATTTAAACAATAATGCATAAATTTGGTTCAGTAGAAAGAAATAAATGATCTGAAATATTTTCGGTGTACAAGAAAATTTCTTTGCTATGCGTACACTCAAAAGTAACCTCAATCATAATTGCGAATCTTTGGAAACTATACCATATCTCTGGCAACATAATATATTCTAAAAATCTTATTAAAACCTTTTGTACAAATATATGATTTTCCTATACTAGGTACAACTTATCCTGAAATTCTGGTACCAGACGTGTGATGTTAAGGTGCGATGTCACAATAACACACTCTGCACAATGGACATCAATAACAGTAAATAAATCAACACAATGATTTGTTCACCCAGTTCGGTCTAACTACCTACGTCTGGGGGCTACCAAGCCAGGGATGAATTTCACTACTTGTAGAATTAAATTACAGACTCAACAACCCAGTTGACAATCTCCTAATCTTAATTCCTACTAGTGACTTTCTACCTAAGAAACCACTTAGATATGAGAACACTACTCAATCCCTAAAACCACTCAAAGAACAACCTCTTTGAGAACCCTTGATTCTGCTTCACAGCTTTGATCAAGTAATACAACTCTCTTTGCTTCACAGCTTTAGAGAGGACAGAATACGACACAGCAATTCACCCTAGAATTCTGGTTATACACCTTGTACAAAATACTCAAGACACTTAGCCTCTGCTCTTGATCTTCTCCCCGTATTTCTGTACTTTTTCCTTTGGTCTTGTGCGCTTTATATAGCTCCTTGAATTGGGCTTGGACTTGTCACAATATTTGATCAGATTTGTTAATTAAAACTGAATCTTCAAAACAGATTTTATCCCCCAAAATCTTTTTAAATCTTCAACCTTTTAATTCTCCAACAGACCTGCAATCAAATCTCCCATGTAACAGAAAATATCTATCCCAAGATATTCTCATCCAATGAGTCAACCACTCTCCACAATTCCAGCTAACACGCGTGCCCTAATAACAACAAGCCCATGCTGTTATCAGTTCTGCAGATCTAATGTCACAACATCGCCATGTGACATCAGACATCCACTTAAACAAATACATACTTAACACAACCCAGTGTTAAGACTTCAATGTTGCACCATCAGTACCTTGACATCAACATTGAATATACTTTGTTTTACCAAAATTCCAGCCAATCCAAGCACTAACAATCTCCCCCTTTGGCTAATTTTGGCTAAAACACCCTCTGAATCCTCAGAGTCTTCAGCAGCGGAAAACCTTCAATACTTTTGATATACACTTCATCAGCAGCAGTTTGACAATCTTCATAGTCTTCATTACTAGATCTGCTGCAGCACCATCTTCATTATTGACAACAGCCAATTGGTGCTCCCCCTCAAAAACATGAACCAGCATCACAGCTGTTCAGTAGCTCACAACGTACAGCACTTCTCCCCCTTGATGTCTGCTTGGCTGCACTATTCAAATGCTATGATATCTTCACTAGCAGCTCAGTCTAAAGCACTCTTCAAATGCTATGATATCTTCACTAGCAGCTCAGTCTAAACTCCCCCTCAATAACTGCATCAGCACTTTTCAACTAAACACCTTTTACTTTTAGCAGCATCAATTACTCTCTTCATGGCAATTTTTAACTCTCCCCCTTTTTAGCCATAATTAGACAAATTATGCCAATTCATATGACCTACACTTCATCACATGCGACATAATACAAACCCTACTGTCAGTAGCAACAAGATCTATGCAATCTCCAAACACAATGTTCTGACATTATTAAAGACATGGTCAAAACCACATTCCAACATTTTTGACTAGACTGGCGATACAAACAATGCTTTAGAAAAACCATTATAAAACCACTCTTTCTCCTTTGCTTAGCACAACACTCCAATAAAGCATGAGTCAATCAAGCTTCAAAGTATCAACCAAGAAACTCAAGCATGAGGATAAAAATCCAGAACCTCTGAAGAAGAAGGTCAAATCTCAGACGACATCAGGTCCTTCTTCAGGAGCAACAAAAACTGGCAGGACTTCAGTGACAACTATGAAGCCTGGTAAGAACCATACTGCTCAAAAACAGCCTTCAGAAGATGAATGGGATGCAGATTGGAAGGCATTTCTGGATGCAGGTGATTGGCATGAGGATGTAGTTTAACCTTGTATCTTCAAATATATAATAAAACTCCAATCATATTTTAGATTTTTCTGTAACTCTACAAAATTCTTTACAGTACTTTTCTATTACTTTGCTGATAATTATATTGCCTTAATATGAACCAACAGCCTAATGTCATAGCATGCTATTTGACATTATATCCTCATAAGATTCAACCAATCTCCATAATCTTGATCAGCATGCAATCTTCACAATATATGTACCTTTGCTACAAAATCCATAGACAAACACTTCCCCTGTCAAGATTAACAAATGCTCTAGATGGAGATGAACATTTGAGCACATTTACATGCATTTTGGTACCACTGTCCCTTTCACCAAGGGCTATCATACAATTCATCTTCACCATCCAAGGCAAATCTTCTACTTCATCATTCTCCCGTATGACTATGTAGATGCTCCTTAGATATAATGTAAGCACTAAGCTTCAGATCCAGAACAAAGACATCCTTCACCAAGGATACTCTTGACACTCTTGACACCAGGGTATTACATATGCTCCACTACTGGATTTACTATCAGCAAAATAATCCAAACTCAACACTGTGTCACAAACTCCACAAATTCTCAGCTTACTTGTAAGCTTTACTAAGATCCAGTCTCTTCAAGAGATCACACTTCCTCTTTCCTTACATCCACCAGTAGTTGTTGAAACTGGTGATGTCTTCAAAGACAGTAGTCATGCTTAAACACATGACCATAATCTCCACTTCTTCTGACCAAAATGCTAGAGCATTCAACTCCACATGTCCAATCTTAATCATCTTCCAGATCTAACCACCAGCAAACATGATGTTATAACATCTTTTGGGACATCAGCTTCTCATCATCATTCAAAGGACTCATTGCACAGAGAAGTCCTTCAAGAAGCTCCCAATAAAACACAGTCAGAGCAACTTATTCATACACACCTGAATACCATAAGTTCCCACACCCTCTCTGAACCATATCCTAGCAAACTCAACCATATCCAGAGTATTTATACCAAATTCTTTTTCCAGAACATACTTCCACCATTTTATGAAAAGCACATGAATGTTATCTAGTATGCCCTTTTGAATTTTCTCAGAAGTTCTAACAACAGCTTCCTTCATTTGAGAGATATCCTGGACATTATCCTCAGACTTATCTCTGATCTTCCTAGAGATGAACACTTTACTCCTGGATTTTGTAGTACCATCCACATAGATTTTCTGCTTAGCAGTTCTCATCTTTGGAGGTGACTCAATAGCTTTCCTCTTTCTTGATTTCAGTCGTTTAGCAACCCCAGGAACCACTTTTGCAATTAGTTCATCATCAGCTCTAACATCTGCATCTTCCAACCTAAGGATTGTCAACTTGTGGAATTTTTCTTCTGAACTATAGGAGTCATTAGTCAGGTTGTCATCTTTCTTGGCCTTGCAAGTATTCAGCTCCCAACACTTCTTAAGGTCACAGCTTTTGATCCTTCCATCAGCATTGTTGACTCCTTCATCTTGCTCACATAACTGACTACTCACATCATCCAACTTAGGAGTAACAACACCATAAGTCATTAACCCAGATTAACTTTTCACCATACTTTCACACTTGATGTCATCATCTGATGTTACAGCATCATCACTAGATAAGCTGTCCACTTGAGGTATCCACTGATAGCAATTATCTTTGGATCTTACTCCCTTCATCACTACCTCATTCTGCTCATCAGCTATCATGTAACACCCCTTTCTATACCCCCAAATAATTAATTAAATCATTTAGGCACGTATTGAAAATTTCATCAGAGTATAATTGTAACTACGACATAAAAAGAGAATGTCACATTATGCTTGAAATTAAAACATACAACACCTGCTCAACAAATGATATGCAACAGTGGGGTAACTTTCAAACAACGAAGGATCTCAGTCCTTATACCCACATCTCAATTTTTAGAATAAAAGCGGAAACATCTAAAATATTGAATAACAACCACATATATACATCATCCAGTACAAATCACAAGCAACATCATGTTTATATACACAAATTCATCAGCAAGATACATATGCAAATGTATCACAAAAAGATCAAAACATCCTAGCTACCCGGTGCTACATATCAGAGCCAACCGACCAACAAGGAAAATGAAGACACGCTTCACAAAAAGACCACCAGATACCTAATCTGCAATGCCTCGTAGAGCATCATAAAACAGCAGAAGAGTGAGAAATATTATCATAATAACAATGCATATAATTATGTACTACAACATAAACATATAACACATATTCTCACCATAACTCATCATATATCACAATATAGATATATCATCAAGCATATTCATTATGCATACATTCACCATTATCATCATTCCACATGAACACACACATACTTGTTCATTCAACAATGCATCATTATAAGATACATTTTATATCATTTCCCATAAACATACATATATCAATGTTTACTATGTCACAATCATCACATCTCACTCCATATACATCGCAAGGCATATATATATAAAACCAAGCATATTTCTCATAATGCTTATCATTTAACATAAACACACATATTCATGTTTATCCATCCATGCACACCTGCACAATTCTACTCATTCCACATCAACATATACATATATATGTTTATTCATCAATGCACAAATACAATGATGACAAATGCAACTCATAGAGACCGACTCACGACTCTATGCAGATGCAATGCGGGTACCGACTCATCATCTCAAGTTCACTCAGGAACTCTGCTGGAACCATCGCTCGTTACCAATGTAACTCCCCGTCGGGCCTACGATGTTCACCCATTGCTCACACCCCACACGGGCACACAATGTTTATAGATCGCTCACACCCCACCTGGGCACACGACCCGATCGCTCACACCCCACACGCGGGCACACGATCCGATTGCTCACACCCCACCTGGGCACACAATCTGATTGCTCACACCTCACATAGGCACACAATCTTTTGTAATCATCGCTCACACCTCACATAGGCACACGACATTACAACGGATTCTCATTAGAATCACTCAACACAAGAATGTACATCATTATGCTTCACATACAAAATGACTCAAGACATTCTTATAATGCATACATGTATACAAACATTGTCATGCATTCATCTCTTACAATCACATACAATTCATCAATATGAATTATTTCACCATCTTTATTCATGCATTAGAAATCAATCCAACAATGCATTTGCTTGCCATACGGCCACCAATTAGCATACATTGAACTTCACGTAAGCAATTCATTTTCACATATACATGTAATCATAAACATGCATATAAAACCAATTACAACATATCACATTCATTTGCCTTTTGGCCACACTTTATCATCACAACATGTCATCACATGCACTATCATTACTCAACATCATACAAGGCATACACATTAATATCAATGCCACATTGTATGTTACACAACCAATATACACATTTATCCAAACAATTCAATTTACGGTTTACCAGAAAATTCGGTTAAAAGTCGGCTAAAAATAATATTTCTTTTCACCAAATGATAGAACATATTTTTAGCTTCAGATCGATATAAAGAACAGCTAAAACGGATAAACGACGAAAAAGTTATGCAACTTTTAAAAAACCAAATTTTTGAAAAAGAACAGCAGAGTGCAATCGATTTACACCTGTGTGCAATCGATTGCACGGCCCCAGAAATCACATTTTTTGCCCTTTTTTCATGTGCAATCGATTTGCATCCTGCTGCAATCGATTGCACCTGTTAAAAACCAGAAAAATGAGCTGCTGCCTCTACACAAAACCCTCCGGAAACCCGACCGATTCAATTACTTTCTTCCGAATAAATACATGGTAATCCTTACCAAATATATATCAACGTTTTAGGACCATAAAACGATAATTCTACGACGTTCGATTTTCACCCGAAATCTCACATTCTCAAAACCCAAAAATGTCAAAACTCACAATATCAACCGATTTCAACCAAACGAGTTTCTATAATCTCGGCCTAACCTCATACGACTAATCTACGCAATTTATTTCGGAATTCATCCGTGAAAACATCGATTTCTATCGATTTCCTACAATTCGACCTAAACGGAAAAATATGGAAAACCAACCAAAACATCCACACAAAACACATACATAATCATACACAAAGTTAGGATAACAATATTTCGCACCCTTACCCGATTATTCGCGATTGAAACGGAGTAATCTTTGATTTTCCTCTTTTCCTCTTTTTCTCCTCTTCTTTCTCTTCTATTCTCTTTCTTTCTCTTCTATTCTTTTTCTTTCTATTTCTCTCATTTTCTCTCTCTCTTTCTATTTATATAAAAACATAAAACTTACCCAAGCAAAAGACCAAAATACCCCTCAGCTCAAATATCTCCCAAACGCTCTCAAAATGCGATAAAACATAAACAACGATGAAAAATAATATATTGTCAAATAAAAGTCCAAAACAAAATAATATAATAATAAAAATAATCAAATCGACTCGATTAAATAAAACTGACAAAAACTGGGGCGTTACATATCACACATTCATCTTTGGTGTAGCTTACGTTGTAACCTTCATCACAAAGTTGACTTGTGCTAATTAAATTAGCACTCAACCCTTGAACAAGGAGCACATTATCAAGAGTAAGGCCATCATGATTCTTCACTCTTCCAACTCCTTCTACTACTCCTTTTTCACCATTGCCAAAAATAACACCATTTGCATGGCAAGGATTGAACTCTACCAAATGCTTCTTGGATCCAGTCATGTGCTTTGAACATCCACTGTCAAAGTACCATGCATCCAAAGCAAAATGTTCATCTGATGTGTGAGCCAATAGACACTTCACCTTCTCCTTAGGTACCCATTGTTTAACAACTTTGGGCCTGTACTCTCTCCATCTGTTTTGAGGCTGAGGGTATCCATGCAGCTTGTAGCAAGAGTACTGCATATGTCCAAACCTTCCACAATAAAAGCATCTCACCCTTTCATGCTTAGGCTGCCATCCATAATGTGGTCTCCTCCTACCATAACTGGTCTGCCTTCTATTATGCTGGTATCTTCTTCCATAAGGAGGCTGAGAATGCTGTTTCCTGGATTGTCTCCCATGATGGTGTGGCTTTCTTCTTCCATAGATATGAGGAACAGCATTGGTGTAACCAGACCCCTGATGTTGAGACACCTGATAAGACATGTGCTGTTTGAACTGAGCAGCTTGCATGCTCTTGTGGTGTTGTGGGGGCATATACTGACTAGCTCCCTGTGGCTGCTTTCTCTTCTGATAGGGACCAGTATTCTTCTCAATCTTCTTAGGTTGTGAAACATCAGCTTTCTTAGGGGTAGGATCCTGCTTCTTTGGCTGATGTTGAGACAAAGGTTGTGACACTTCCTTCTTTGAACCTGAAGTGCTTGCTTCTGAAGTTCCCTTATCCTCAGCCACATAACCTATCCCAGCTTTGTCTCCAGCAGCTTTTTCTGACTGTAGTATCTTGTCAAGAGTGGCTGTCCCACTGTTCAACATTCTAACAGATTTAGTCATATGATTAAGATGAGCTTTGACACATAAGACTCTTTTTCCAATTCGGCTTTGTCATTCTCTAGCTGAGCAATCTGTTTCTTCTGTTGATTCCTCTCCTGACATAGTTCAACACTCTTTAAGCACAGCTCTTTGTAGGTTGAAGCTAGCTCATCATAAGTGACTTCTCCATCACTATCATCATCAGGTTCAACAATTCCTGTCAAAGCTGTAACATGCTTTGCTGACTCAATTTCACTTTCACTATCAGAGTCAGACCAGGAAACTGTCATGCCCTTCTTCTGCTTCTTCAAGAATGTGGGACACTCTTTCTTGACATGTCCATACCCTTCACATTCAAATACTGAACTCCTTTATCTTGGGCAGTTTTCTCTTCATCCTTCTCTTTTGCCTTGCTGTTGTTAGAAGAGATGTTCCTGACATTAGGCCTGGAGTTATTGTTCATCCTCTTGAAAACTTTGTTGAATTGTCTTCCCAACATAACTATGGCTTGAGACAGATCCTCCTGAGACTCATCATCTGTAACTTTCTTAACTTCTGCAGGAGTGGAAACCAAGGCTATACTTTTGGGCTTCTTTTCAGGTTCTTCCTCATTCAAACCAAGCTCAAAAGTTTGAAGAGATCCAATGAGCTCATCAACCCTCATCTTGCTGATGTCTTGTGATTCTTCAATGGCAGTTACCTTCATCTTGTACTTCTTAGGAAGAGACCTCAGGATTTTCCTTACAAGCTTTTCTTCTGACATCTTTTCTCCAAGGGCACTGGATGCATTAGCCAGCTCAAGCACACTCATATGGAAGTCATGGATAGTCTCCTCTTCCTTCATCTTCAGACTCTCAAACTTCGATGTTAGAAGTTGGAGTCTTGACATCTTAACTCTAGATGTTCCTTCATGAGTGGCCTTCAAAATATCCCATGCTTTCTTAGCAACCTCACAGGTATTAATTAACCTGAAAATATTCTTATCCACTCCATTGAAGATTGCATTTAAAGCTTTGGAATTTCCAAGGGCAAGCTCATCTTCTTCCTTGGTCCATTCTTCTTCCGGCTTCAGCTTTGAGGTGCCCTCTTTATCTTTGCCAGCATCATCTTTTTCAAACACCACAGGAGCTTTCCATTCTTTAATGACAGCCTTCCAAGCTCTGCTGTCCAATGACTTTAAGAAAGTAGTCATTCTAGGCTTCCAATACTCATAGTTTGAGCCATCCAATATAGGGGGTCTGTTGACAAATCCTCCAACCTCTTTGTCCATCTTCACACCAGAAAGTATCTTCCCCAGATCTCACCCAGAGCCAGACAGGATGCCTGCTCTGATACCAATTGAAATTCTGGTACCAGACGTGTGATGTTAAGGTGCGATGTCACAACAACACACTCTGCACAATGGACAACAATAACAGTAAATAAATCAACACAATGATTTGTTCACCCAGTTCGGTCTAACTACCTACGTCTGGGGGCTACCAAGCCAGGGATGAATTTCACTACTTGTAGAATTAAATTACAGACTCAACAACCCAGTTGACAATCTCCTAATCTTAATTCCTACTAGTGACTTTCTACCTAAGAAACCACTTAGATATGAGAACACTACTCAATCCCTAAAACCACTCAAAGAACAACCTCTTTGAGAACCCTTGATTCTACTTCACAACTTTGATCAAGTAATACAACTCTCTTTGCTTCACAGCTTTAGAGAGGACAGAATACGACACATCAATTCACCCTAGAATTCTGGTTATACACCTTGTACAAAATACTCAAGACACTCAGCCTCTGCTCTTGATCTTCTCCCCGTATTTCTGTACTTTTTCCTTTGGTCTTGTGCGCTTTATATACCTCCTTGAATTGGGCTTGGACTTGTCACAATATTTGATCAGATTTGTTAATTAAAACTGAATCTTCAAAACAGATTTTATCCCCCAAAATCTTTTTAAATCTTCAACCTTTTAATTCTCCAACAGACCTGCAATCAAATCTCCCATGTAACAGAAAATATCTATCCCAAGATATTCTCATCCAATGAGTCAACCACTCTCCACAATTCCAGCTAACACGCGTGCCCTAATAACAACAAGCCCATGCTGTTATCAGTTCTGCAGATCTAATGTCACAACATCGCCATGTGACATCAGACATCCACTTAAACAAATACATACTTAACACAGCCCAGTGTTAAGACTTCAATGTTGCACCATCAGTACCTTGACATCAACATTGAATATACTTTGTTTTACCAAAATTCCAGCCAATCCAAGCACTAACATATCCTACCCATTTACGTGTATAAAATCACGTCTCCCTATCAAACAAACTCATACTCAAAATTCTCTTTATAAAGTCATAAGTGTCAAAACCCTGTTGTCCATCATCATGCCTCCACTCACCTTTCTTGGTAACCAAGATCTTCTTAAAATCATTCCTGAAAAACAATTTGTGATCAATACCCCTCCTCTCATTGCCTGTAGTTTAGCAGAAGTGCTTTACACTCAACAATGGACTAGATACTCCATGATGCTAGAAAAGCCTATCTACGTAAATCTTGTCAAAGATTTCTGGAAACATGTTGATCTTGATTTTGAAAGCAAGTGCATCACCTCCTTTGTTTTTGAAGTCCCAATAATCATCAACCTGTTCTCAATCACTCTTGCAACTAGATGTGAGAATGTTGAAATCCCTGTTGACTTTGACAAACACAAATTTTTTGCTGCTAAGAATTTTGCATCCCTTCATGACCTAACTTTAGGATACATACCCTTCAATCCTGAAAATCTCCTACCCATTCCCAAAGCTTGGTACAAGCTCATGTTGTCCAATTTTCTTCCCAGAGGAGTAATTCATGACATCCTTAGATTTCATGATCATGAATTCATTTATTTACTAATGAGTGGATTTCAAATAAATCTACCACACAATATCTTCAACTGTCTTTGGAAAACCATCTCTGAGTCCAGAAACCTCACAAAGTCCTACATTCCTTATGGAAGAGTTTTGTCTGAGATTTTCTTTAGAGATGGAATTGTGGACATGATCAAAGAAAGAATTAAAGAAGATGGTCCTGAAAGCCTTCCAGATAACTGCTTGTTGGAAACTAAGTGTGAAACCTTTAGTAACTAGGAAACCCAAATTTGTCTGTGTTTTAACTATGTATGCGGAGTGTATGTGTGAAATTGCAGTTGATTCTAAGTAGATTCAATAGTGTCAGTTTGCTCTGAGTTATTTAAAGGTTAATGAACTTTGTCTATGAATCATTTTTTATTATTGAATTCTTAATTCTAAAAATTATAAAATATTCGAAAAAACACTAATTGATATTATTTATTGAAAGTTCTTGAAAAATATTTTAGTGGCTCAAGACACCATCATCATTAATATAGCAGCCCCAGTGGCCACTCACGACAAAGCAGTTGTTAACACATTAACTCTTCTCAAAGTAAATTAGTAACTGCTCTGTTTTCTTTTCCCACACGTTCACGCCTTTTAGCACACCCTAAGTAATCATGACCACCTAGGATAAAGTAAACCCAAAACCTTGTGCACCAATTTAGTCATTATACTCCATACTCTCACTCGCTATAAATAGTTAGACGTTTCCCTTGCATAACTCATCCTCAAATCTAAAATCTTTTTCTGATAAAACTCTCATTTCAACAAGATAATGAACTCTCAAAGAAAAGGTCCTACCTTCTTAGGCAGAAAAGAAAATTTACATGTTATCTCAGAGAAAAGACCCAACCTCGCTTGTCTCGGATACGATGGCTTAGAGATAATAAGAAGCATGCAAGCTCAGTCTTGGCAGTGCTATTACTCCCAACTGAATGGTCAAATCTTTACTAATCTTATTAAAGAATTCTGGAATTATGCTAGGGTTAACACTGATGGAAACACCATCTGGTCTGAGGTTCATTATCACCCCAATGCTATCTCTGTTGCCTCGATAGAGAAAATCATTGGGTGTGTCTCCGACGGAGTCACGATTGATCACTTTCAATCTGACTTAAGCATGGTGGAGAGATGTAGAATCTTGTTTGATGATTCAGTTCCATACGAACCGAATAATCCTGAGAAACTCCTTCCTGCTCCAAAAAATTGGTTCAAATTTTCACTGACCAACCTTCGTCCACGCGCGTCTGCGAGTAGCACTATGACTCATGACGACAGAATCTTCGTCTTTCTTCTAACACATCACGTTAGAATAGACCTTCCCAAGACTATCTTTAACCACATGAGACACTCTATCAGAACCTCAAGGAATCAGATGCATGCCTACATTCCATATGGGAGAATAATATCTGAGATAATTTGGAAAGAAAATGCCTGAGGATTAATAAGCAGGCTTGGACCTGGATCCTCACCAGAAGAGACCAGATGTGAACGAGTGGATAAAATAGAAGATTTTGATGATTAAGCTTTAAACCTTAGTAAATCTCAAATTGTTTTTGTGTAGTTTTGTGCTGATGGTTATATATCATTTTAATATATGAATCAATGTTGCTTCATGTTTTATCATCTATAATCATATCAGTATTAAATCCATAACCTAAATTTTTATCATACTCTGAAATGCTTACATTACATAAATAAAACATTTAAAACATTATCATAACCCAACGATGATCGATAAATTAAAATCCTTTAAGGATAATGCAATCACAAAAATCCAAAGCTTAGTAGAAGCTTCCAGTTCCTGTGTGGACTCCATGGAAATAAGAAATATCTGGACTGAGTTCCATGAATGGATCTCAGAAGAAACTGTGAAGAGCAAGAGGCTGGCAATTACTCAAGTAGAAGAAAAGTTGCATGTCTCAAGAAATGACGATTCTGAAAACCTTTTCTCATCTTCTTCATCATCTTTAGGCTCGCTCTAGTCTAACTCATAAGGACCCATTGAAACCCAATTTTATTAAGTCTATGTTTACTTAAATCATTTCTCATTAGGAATCTATGTTTGAAATATCTATGTTTTGATTATCCTGAACTTTTCAAGATTAAGCTCAACCTATGCTCTGCATCTTAAAAACTAATTTGTGTTGATGCGTCTATCTGATTGTTCATAAATGAAATACTATAATTAATCTCTACAGATGATCCAAAATCTTCAATTGGTAATCGAAAGATTCCATCTAATTGTCCTTCAAATGAATATGTTATGGTTATAGATGGTTATCACTAAATGACTCGAATTGTTCTTAACTGCTCAAATGCTGGCCCTATGTTCTATGTTGTTTAACATATCCAGAATATATATAATGATGTTGATATGCTTAAATGCTTAAATGCTTGACTGATGAAGGAATTACATGCTTAAATGCTCATATGCTCTAACATTTTTTGGTGATGTCAAAAAGGGGGAGAAATATAATGATTTTGATTGAGAAAACAAAATCTGAAAGAATGCAGAAAGAATGCAGAACTCAAACAAAGTACTCACATAAAATACAAAAATGCGTTACTTCTAACGTTTGTTTGTTTGATGTTATCTGAGGAACTCTAAACAAGTTCACTAGGCATTCTAAGACAGGTTAAGCAAGAAGAACAGTGAAGTACACTTCGTGAACATATGTTCAGAATCAGATCTACCCAGTACTGTTCAGAAGTTGAGAACTATCTGAAAGTCAAAGTTTATCGTGATCTCTGACTCACTTGGTTCAGAAGTTGTAAGTTGTCTAAGAATATGAGATTCAGAACATAAGAATCAGAAGAAGGAAACTCCGAAAGCAGTCAAGACAAAGTCTACATCTCAAGATGCTTATTCAAAAGAACTGTATAAATCAAAAGTCAAAGAACTTTCTGAAGATCCGGATTGAAGATCCAAGAAGAAGTAGTTCTGATGTTTACCAGGAACCAATTAAGAAGAAATTATTTGGTATCAGACTAAGTCAACAAATGGTAATTAGACTCAGTATACACAAAGATTAGTATCAGAATCATCAATCAGAGCTAAGCTGTGAAATGTTTTGTATACCTTCATTGGTATCAATCTCAGCACACTAAGGAAATACCCTTCAAGTGGTATGAAAAGTAATCCTTCACTTGGTATCAGACACAACATACTCTGGTATAATTCAGTACCAGACTAAGATTAAAACATGTGTGACAGTTTCAGAATCAAGCGTTGATTGATCACAAATATTAACCTTCAATTGGTATCTGATCAAAAAATCAAGCTTTGATGAACCACTGAGTTGTGACAGTAACAAGGTTCTGAGATGAAGACCTGTGCTCAAAAGTCAAACTCTGAAAAGCCATGATCTTTATTGGTGATTAAAATTTAATATTCCTGAACTACCTTCTGAAAGATCCCAATATCTGACTTATGGAAATTAGGGGGAGACTACCCAGAAGATTCAAATGATAAATCCTATAATCTTCACAAAGTCTGAAACTCAGGGGGAGTTTCTTAAAAGACGGTGTCTGTCTCTGATGAATAGCGAGGCTATGTTATCAGATAAGAACTGATCTGCTTGTGCTTAAATGAATCTGCTGAAGGTAGAAATGCTTCAGAAGTCTCTGAAGATTAGAAGCTCTGATACGACTACAAAGGAACTGAGTTATGAAGATCTGAAGATGGAAGTTCTGATGAACTAGTCCAGATGCTAAAGATTCTCTGTTCTTTTAAAGACAAGATATAGAAGTAGTCCTTTTCAATTCTTTGTTCTGGCAACTCAAGTTGTTACTCTGTATGTCTTTGGATCATATAAGATTCTAGATGATCAAAGATAAAACTTTAAGGATAACACATTCAGGGGGAGCTGTTGTTCCAGACTCTGAATATGTTTGTTTTGGTGATTACCTTGTATAAAATGTTCAATCAAAATACTTGGTTTTGTCATCATCAAAAAGGGGGAGATTGTGAGAGCAAGAATTGTCTCTACAAGTCGATCTATGTTGTGATAAATACAATACGTATTTGTGAAAGAACCATTTTATGTTCTAACGTGTGTTGTGTGTAGATCATAATCATAGAAATTATCAGATCCAACAAGCACCAGCCAGATGAGCGAAATTGATAATATACGAAGTTACTATGTGTGACACAAGTCGCAAGAAGCAAGAACGCTTATGTATCTGATCGTGATTAGTCAGATCCAAGGATGCCGATATTGCTGATGCAATGCTCTTGTGGATGCTCTCTGAAAGTGGTCGAGATTCTGAAGATTGTGAAGCTTTTGAAGAAGTGAATCGAAGTCCTGAAGACTCTCATGACTTGAAGTTCTGAAGGCGGAAGGCTCTGAAGACCAAGTGCAGAAAGACTCTGAAGACTTATGTGTTCTGAAGATTAAGGTTCTGAAGATCAAGTATTGAAGACTCTGAAGACAGATTCCTAATGAAAAAGTTCTGAAGTTTCGGAAGACTTGAAGAAGTAAAGGATAACGTGCTCAAAGACAAGTGCTGAAGTTCTGAAGACTGATTCCTAATGGACTTCTTCAAATAACTGAAGACTTGACGTATCAGATATCCTGCTAAGAAGACTCTACTCATGCTTCATCAATTAACCATCAGAAGCCTCTGAAGTTCAGAAGTCACATGCTACCGTTGCAAGTAACTGTACACGGCGACCAAGAAAGATATATCACATCACTTCTCCCACAGTAAAAAGGAGATGTGTCAGTACAACTAGTTAATACACAACGTATCTTTTCCAATAACCAACAATATTCCAAATGACTATATTTCTACTGGGCTATTTAAAGGATAGAGCATTCGCTTTTGAATCATTGATTCCGTCCATGAATGGCTAATTGATCAAAGTCATTGTGTGAAGATAGCAACAACGATGAGTTCTCGTTGTAACACTTAGAATATCCAAAGCTATCACCATTTACACATGGCCATTGTTGTTGAAGCTCAAAGATCATCATTCAACACAACAACAATGAATTGGTACAAAAGCTGTTGATGAAGAAGACAACATTGAAAATCAATCAAGTCATCAACCCACCTTCTCGTCAGTGCTACATTGAAGATCTTAAGCAAGGAGTTATTGCTCATAGCTTGCTCACCCAAGAAGACGAAGAAGAAGAAGATCTACAAGATGTCAACCACTGCCAAATCATTATACATCTCTGTAGTTTCTTTGTATAAGCAAGGAGCTGTTGCTCACATCTTGCTCGAACACTTGTGTGTTATTTGTACTTAAACTTAGGAGTAATCTGCTTGTTAATAAGCATCTTTGTAACCTCCTGTATAACTAATTCTTGGTGAATTAGAATTCCTTGAGTGGTCAGTGTGACCGGAGACTCGGGAAGACAATGGCGAGACGTCATTGTGGGAAAAGCCTGAAATAGGGTCAGTAGTGTTATATTCATTGTGATGAATCCCTGAACGTCTAGTTGTGAAAGCCTAGCACTAGATCTTGCGAGATTGGAACCTGCAGGTCAATGTTCGTTATATTCATTAAGTTGAATCCCTGAACGGTTTATTGTATGTTAGTCACAGTGCGGCTGTGCAAGTGGTTAGTCACCGGCTGTTGCTCGCGCATCTGTAATCGAGATTGATTATAGTGGATTAAGTCCTTGTGTTCAAGGCGAAATCACCTGAGGAGGGTGGACTGGATTAGCCTTTGTAGTGAACCAGGATATATCGTGTGTTCTTTACTCTTATGCTTAATGTCTTGTTTATGTTTCTATATTGAGTATCAAAATCTTACACAAGCAAGTCAGAACCTTGCAACTCTGATAAGCTTCCGCTCTACAAGTTCTGAATGTTACTCATAGTGTTTAGACTCTTGTAAGTTCTCATGCCTCATGCATTGCAAGTCTGAATGCAACTTCGTTAGTCAGAGTCTCTCAACGAACTCTGATGTTATCCTAGTACTTTAATGACAAGATGCGAAATGTTGTTAAAAGAGTAAATACACAATTCAAACCCCCCATTTCTTGTGTCTTTCTCGCACCTTCAGAAACATGCTGGACGAGATGTCATAACATGTGGGTACGACATCTGGACCTTGTTCAACAGGCCAGATTGTTGTCTTTTGGAACGGATTTTTTGTTGAAGATTCAATTAGATTTTATTGCTTTTATTTAGCAATATGATTATATGATTTGCTTGATAGCTGTGAAGACCAAATCGGATTTAAATTTGAATTTGAAACAAATCAAATCATATCTTTCTGTTGGATATATTTATGGAACAAATCATACCCAACAGATTGTGCAAATATTCTGGGCGAAATTAAATCAAATATCCAAGGAGAAAAGTCTAGAATACTTTTGCTATATAAGGAGCTCAAAATCTACATTGGATAACAACAATATTCGTTGAAGATCGCAAGAGTGCTAGGGTTTGTTAGCGTCCTTGTTACTGTTATATGTACACCACTCTATGTTTTAGTAACTTGGCATAGTTGTAGGTTTGTCTAGTTGAGTTGTAGATTCAACATGTTTGTGTACACCACTTTATTTTAGTAACTTGACTTAGTTGGTTTGTCTTAGTTGAGTTGTAACAATTAACATTGATTATTGAGTTGTAATCTTCAATCACGGGTTGTGTGATTGAGAATAAAGTGAGTAGGTTCTCACATTTAAGGGGGGGGGGGGGGTACTTAAATAGAAAGTCACTAGGATTAGGAAGAAGCTTTGAATAACACATGGTTTGTGGGTTCATATAAAGTTAATTGTGCTAATTGAAGTAATGAATTTCCTTTCTTGGGTAAAGTGTCCTCGAGACTTAGGTGTGGTTTCACCGAACTGGGTTACCAATTATTGTGTTCTTTATTTCTTTTCTACTCCATCATCTTGTACAATTTATTCTATGTTAATTATGGTGATTCTGGTTTAACTTGTCGAACTAGTTGTTTAGGACATCGTGTTCGACAACTGTCCCCTGAGGAACATAATTTCAATAATAATGAGGGTTAATACACATTTTACCCTTTATCATATAGGGCGAATTGAAAATAAGACTCTAAAAAAACACGAATTCTCTTATTGGCGTTTTCAGATTTCCTTATTTTGGCCCCTAAGTGAATTTGATCAACATAATCTTTGATGTGACACTACACAATTGTCTTTTTTTTTTTAAAATGACATGGACTGCCACGCTAGCTTTTATATTTTATTTTTAATTTTTTAAAGCTAAGTTTGTTTTCTTTTTCTTTTTCATTTTTTTTTAAAATATTCAAGAAGTAAAACATCTAAAAATAAAAAAAAAATCCCATATGAGGATCAAACTAGGAACACTATGGGTGTGATTGGTTGAAAGAGAAAATGGAGAAAAGATAGATGGTGAATAACGGTATAAGAAGAGAGAAAGAGAAGGGAAATATAGGAGATTTTGGGTATTGTTTGGTGTATGTGTGTTTATGTGTGTGTGTGTGTGTGAGAGAGAGAGAGAGAGAGAGAGAGTGGTAAGTTTAATTTTTTCATAAAACATGTCCAGGGTTAGGTCTCGAATGGAATATTTGTAAAGCTGAGGTCTTTTGGCCTTAATATAATGGTAGTAAACTTTTTGAGGATTTGTTCCCGTTAGACATTGGAAGGCTGACGTTGGTGATGAAGTTGTTTGGAGGGGCTGTTAGTCTAAATGACAACTTTATCAAAGGGTTGTCCATGAAGAGAGCTTCAAGCATTATTTAGCTAATGCATTGTCTACCACTACTATGGGATTTTCAGAGTGAGCTATTTCTACTTCAATCCTGCATGGGTATTGCCAAATGTTTTTTGGCCTAAGAATGTGTCGACCTAATCATATGGAGAAAATAGCTACTTGGTTTGATAAAGAGTTGCGAAAGGCGTTTGAACACATCATGGTTTGTGAAGGTCCTTTTATTCGGGGACCTTCAATGGAAGGTGACTTCTTTACGTATTGGAGTTAGGGGACTGGGTTTCTACTCGGTAGTAGAGGCTTCCTCGTACGCTTTTGTGGCTTCTAGGGCCCAATCTTGGGTGTTACATGATCATATATTGAGAGACGATTTGGGGATTGGGTTTGTACTCGGCAGTAAAAGCTTTCTCTCTCTCTCTCTCTCTCTATCTCTATCTATCTATCTATTTATCTATCTATGCATCTCTCAAGGTCTTCATTCAAAATAACTAGTATTGAGATTTAAGGAACTTTGTTCGTGTGGACTGAGTAGAGGCGTTGTTCTTTGTTCAACGCTTGTGATTGTTATTCTGCCTCTATATCAAAGGTGTTAATCGCCACAAGATGTAACCGTTATATAAATCGTCATGCTTAGTTATACGAATCAACTTAGTGGTATCAGACCCACTTATGAAACCATGGATCAAATAGCTATTTATTTTTTGTAATTTATGTATTAATTCGATTAAAACCCATAATGAATTAAATAATAATAAGAAATTAAATATTGGCATCATTTTTTTTTTAGAATTTCACTACAACAATTTTTACTTTAGGCAATGGAACAATAGACAACGAGTCAAAAACCGTTGCTTAAAGTTTAATAGGCTACACTTTTTTACACGTGGACAAATTTTTAGACTTTTATTTAAAACCGTTGCGTATTAACTTTTTAAACTGCAGTTTTAAGAGTATGGGCATTACAAAACCGTTGTGTATTCACATAAAACTGCGGTTTAGAAGCCGTTGACATAACAAAATCGTCCCTTATTCGTTTATTTTAAATGGTGTATACTCAAATGGTTATTGCATAATTGGATATGGATAAAGATCCTTTCAGACCTCGAGAAAAGGATATGAAGAATAACTTGGTTCTAAAGTACCATGTTTTTGTGTGGTTTTAGCATTAATGTATCTTGCTAATTTTACACGTCTTGATATATCATTTGTTGTCAATCTATTAGCAAGATACAATTCTTCACCTACATGAAGACATTGAAACATAGTCAAACATATAATTCGTTACCTTAGGGGTACAATGGACATGAATTTGTTTTATTACAAAGTATCCAAATTTGAATTATCAGGTTATGTAGATACATATTATTTTTTTATTTGTGGTGGTATAGCTATTTCATAGAGATATGTGAAGCAAAACCATAACAACAACTTCATCTAATCATGCAGAACTTTTGTCGAGAATGTGTTTGGTTGAGATCAGTAATTCTACGTATACAATAGACTTGTAGTTTGTCTTCCAAAAAAATGAGTACAACAATCATATTTACAATAAATAAAAGATAGTTACAATAAATGAGACCAAATAAAATACATTTCTCCATAGTTCTTTATAACTCATAATTTTCAAAAGAGTGGTGATATTCACATCCAACAAATTTGTTCAAGTGATAATCTTACGTATTTTTTCATACAGTCACTCCCAAGTAGACCTTTAATCAATTGGTACAAAAGATTGTTGTTTATCGTCGAAGAAATGATCGTTCAACTGAGTGGAAGAAATAAATTTATCTTAACAGGATATTATACTATTTTTATTTCATTAGATTTTTCCCATTGATTTTTTTTAATATTGTTTTAACCAGACATAACTTGAAAGAACATTTAAGAGGAGTGTTACTAATAATAGATATTAAATGTAATTGTTTTCTAATAAGTTTATTCCTTATTTATAATAATTTGTATTTGTTATATTATGAATTATGAATAATTGATTACATTATTTGATTTTGACATCCTATAAATATGACTTATCTCGTGACACGAATGAAAAATAAAATCCAATACTTATTTTATTTTTCTATAAACTTAGTCTTCTTTCTCTTTACTTCATGACAATAAATTAATATTTTAGTTAGAAACCAACAACTAATACATTAGTTTAATAGATTGATGAGAATTTATTATAGGGCTAATATTCATTTTTACTCCTGCCATACAGGCGAGATTTGAAAAAACCCCTAGGAAAAAAAAACTTGCATAAAATACCCTGACTTATCAAAATTATTTCACGGTAGACCTTTTGCACGCCACATCACCAAAATTGCTTATGTGTCATTTTTCTTTCATCTTTTCTTTTAATTTTAAATGCCACATGGGTTAATGGTGAGTTGCAATGTCCAAAATACCCCTAAGTCCAAAAACATTAACTTAATCTTCTTCCTTCCACAACTTGTCCAGGTTTTGTGCCCTAAAATACTAGAGCAAACCTTTGCACGTCTTCATCGCATCCAGTCTTCTTCTTCATCGCAACCCTTTGTATCTTCTTCATATCATCTTCATCTCATCTCGTCTTCTTCTTCAACCGAAATTATGAGCAAACAAGTATGTTCAAACTCTAGCACGTCTTCTAATGGAAGAAAAATTCCAAGACGCGGCCATAATATGAAGATGAAGATGTTTGTTTCAAAATCAATGGCAAATCCTGGCAGAAAGTATGGAAGTGCAGGTTTTGGGGAAAAGAGGATGACTGCAACTTATTCCATTGGGATGACGAGTTTTTTGGTGGAGAAGAAACAACTTTCATGGAAGGAGAAATAGTAGATCTAATGAGCAAAATGGAGATAGCTTTTACCAAGGAGATTGAAGAATTGAAGAGAAATGTGTGTAGCTTAAGGATTAGGATCAATTTTGTAATAGTTGTGCTTATTGCCTCATGTATTTTTTTTTGGGTCGTGTAACAAATTAGGATCAATGTAATGTAATGAAGCTTATTGCACTGTAATGAATTTTATTGCACTGTAATGAAGTTTATCCAATTATTGCATTGTAATGAAGCTTATTGCACTGTAATTGTTGTTTTTGGTTATGAATCAAATTTGTTACAGCTGTGTTTATTGCCTAGTTATTATATACATTGTTGTATTTGATGTATTGAGTGTTAAAACTCTTGGTAATGTTATTGTATACATTGTTGTAATTGTTGTCTTGTGTTTACTAGTATACATTGTTTTGACAGCAGAACACAAGACTGATATCAGTAATGTTCCTAATTACTAGATGTCTCAATAGCAGAACACAAGAAGATTAACATAATAACTAGATGTCTCAAATTTAATTGGCATAAGCAGAACAAAGTATTACAAAACAAAGCAGAGCCTTAACAAAGCAGAACAAAGTATTACAGAATGTCAAAGTGTTACAAAAAAAACATGGCTGTTCAATATCCTCCCAAAGTATTACACAAAATAGTCATAATGTTCCTAATTACTGAGTCATTCTCCTCTCAATATCCTCCCACTTGTTTTTTTTCTGCACAGATGGCTCTTCATCTAACATCAAAGGTGCTTCAGGTGTTGAACTAACTCCACCAATTTGTCTTGCATTCCTCACCTCCTTCAATCTCTCACTGCACCTCTTTTTCTTCACAACAGATTGAGTAGCACTCTTCTTCTTTGTAGCCTTTTTTTTTCTTAGCAACTGGGTGAGTAGCAGGCTCAGTTATAGGCACATCAACTCTGCTTGTTGTAGGCGCAGTTGGTGCATTGGCAGGTGTTGGATTTACTACCTGTGATTGTTGCTCTTCAAATGCATTCATCATGTCATCCAGCATAGCATCTATGTCTGCTTTATTCATTTCTTGGACAACTGTTTCAGCAACATTATTTTGTGCATCATCATTTCCTTGGTCAGTATTTGGTGCATGCTCATTATCAGTTGGTGGGGCATTCTCATTGTCAGTTGGTGGAGCAAATGTGGATGGCTTAGTCCTTGGTGTTTTTCTCTGCAAGAACATTAATACAACATCAGAATTTAAGAAGATTAACATAACATCAGAATGTAAAGGAAATATCAAGCATTGTTGTTATACCTTTCTCTTCAATGCATTAGGATCCTGCACATTGCTTTGACACTTTCTTGAGTTATGACCAAATTTGTCACACTTTGTGCATCTATATGCTACTCAAAATCTCCTCAGCCTTGCCCCACTTTCATCATGCTCTCTAATCCTTAACTTCTTAGGCCTTCTTGGACCCTTCTTATACTGAGGTGGCAACATGTTCTCAACATCCACTGCAGGCCACATGTCCATACCATTGATTGGACTAACATTGTTTTCGTAGCAAGTTTTGTAAGCATCCCTCATGTAACAAGGGTCAACAAATGTCTCAGGGTCCAAATTCTGATAATGCATTGCAGACACAGCATGCCTACATGGTATACCAACAAGCTCCCAAAATCCACATGAACATCTTTGTTTTCCAATGTCAACAACAAATTGCAACCCATTGTATGGATGATGCACCTGCCATAGGTCAGCCATTCTCCATGTGGGTAGCCATTCTCCACTCATCATAGTTTCCTTGTCTAGTCTTTTCCTAGGATTAGGCATAACCTTATGTGTCCATTTTTCAAGTTTCACTAAGTTATTGGCAATCCTATTCATCAAATAATTCCTAATTCATTCTACCATTGCGAGAATAGGTTTATCCCTAGCTTGTAAGATAGTACTATTAAAGGATTCACTCAAATTATTCATTAACACATCACACTTAGGATAGAAACTAAATGAATGCTTACACCATAACTTGGTAGGCACTCCCATCAACCACTCCCATGCTTTCTTGCCTAGTGTCCTCAGCTCATTCATCTTTTTTTCCCAGGCTTGAAAGTATGTAGCCTTGGAAGCCCCCATCAATAGATCTCTAATTGCAGCTCCGCCACCAAATTTCTTCTTGAAATTTGCGTAGAGATGTCTGAGGCATATTCTATGCTCAATATGTTCAAACATGTCTTTAAACACACTTATAAGACCCTCAAACAAACATACACAAAGCTAATAAAGAGATCAATACAAATACGCTAAGAATTAAAGACATATGGACACATAGATAATTATTACCTTCTGTTGATCTGAGATAAAAACATATTTCCTTTCACACCCAATGTCTTCCATGAGCAACTCCATAAACCATTTCCAGCTATCCTTAGTTTCAGTTTCTACAACACCAAAAGCCAAAGGGTAGTATTGGTCATTTGGATCCCTTGCCACAACAACTAGTAATTGACCACCATATTGAGTCTTAAGGTGACAACCACCCACTCCAAATCTCTTGCAACCATCGAGGCAAAAATAAAATCTTCCAAATCTTGGTGGTAGGGTTGGTAATGGCCTCTCAGTGTTAATCTTGACTGTATTTCCTGCATAGTGCTTCTTCAACTCAGCTGCATATCTCCATAGCATGTTAAATTGCTCCTTTGCATCTCCTTCAATAATTTCCTCAGCCATAGATCTAGCTCTCCAAGCCTTCCCTTTGGTTATGCCAACTGAATATTTCTGCCTTAGCTCATACATTATTTGAATTGAAAGTCTTTGTTGAGCAGCTCACCTCTAAACTTCTCAAACTTTGGTTTGGAATGTTTCTCCTCTATGTCACTTTCATCAGGGTCAGAGCTATCCAATTCCTCACTTTCATACTCCACCTCTTTACTTCTAGAGTTACTTGGATTCCTTTGTGAACAATAACCCAACACATGTTTAGGTACTTCGACAATGACTTTGGCCCCCTTCTTAATGGGTGTCATCTTCTTTGGCCCCCTTCTTAATTGGTGTCATCTTCATCACTACTATCTTCTTCACTGCAGTCACTAAAAACATCAACATTCGGGTTCGACACCTTAGTCATCATGTCTTTAATACCGTGTTCTACCCAAATATGACCAGCCACATTACAAGACATGCTGTGAGAGGCAATGTCTCCACCTTGAACATCATCAACAACATGAGTAAACCCTTCGTCCACCTGTGGAATGTTCCTCCATAACTTGAATCCTTCGTAACCCCACTCTCTAACCAAACTAACAGCTTCAAAGAAACTCCACTTATCAGAGTCTTGACCTTCAACGATTGTTTCACTCCCTCCCCGGTAAAAGATGTGACCTTGATGGACAAAGTTTCCACCGTGATGGAAAATGACACCAAACACACCCATTTCTGCAAATACAAATCAAACCAGCAATGAACAACACCGAAAATCTAAATGCAGGAAAACATCAACAAAATAAGTAAACATCATACCTTTTTCGTATCAACAGACGCGATTCCTAGAGTCAATAGAAGAAGACGGACTGATTTCGAACGAACAAGACGGAGTGAAAGTGATGAACTACAAACCTAATTGTTAGGGTTGGAAACGAGACGGATGAAATGTCTTGATTTTGACTAATGAAATGTTTTTGGACTTAGGGGTATTTTGGACATTGCAACTCACCATTAACCAATGTGGCATTTAAAATTAAAAGAAAAGATGAAAAAAAAATTACACATAAGCAATTTTGGTGATGTGGCGTGCAAAAGGTCTACCATAAAATAATTTTGATAAATCAGAGTATTTTATGCAAGTTTTTTTTTTCTAAGGGATTTTTCAAATATCGCCTATATGGCAGGGGTGAAAATGAGTATTAACCCTTTATTATATTAATGTTGTATGATAATAATTGCGGGATCGAATTAAAAAAGATGAGAGAGGCATAACTGTGACATTTCTGAAAATATTCCACATTTCTGCAATATATTCCATATTAATGTGCTGACAAATGACGAGTCATTTTGTCATTACATAACCTTTGCTTGCTCTGTTTGTTTTCTATTTCGCTATATCACACACTCTCACCATTTTTTCTTGCTCTAGACCCTCCTCAAAACAAAGGTGTGTGATCCCTTCGTCTTATATTTTGTTTTCTTTTCATTTTACCTTATTATTCTAGCCGTATAGATTATACTATATACGTATGTTGGATCATATTTTTGTACAAATATTAGATGGTAAATTTGAACTGCTTTTGATTCAGTAAATACTCATCAACACCACACATCAATCGGAAAAAAATAGCTGAAATTGAGTTAGGTATTGATCTATGTAGCACTCAACACATGCGTATCTATGTCTGATATGTGTCAGTGTCGTGTATGTGTCTGTGTTTCATAGATATTGATTGTGATTTGATCCGCGTTTGATATGTGTTAATGTCGTGTTTGTGTTTGTGTTTCATAGATAGTAATTGTGATTTGATTGGTGTCTGATACGTATCAATGTCGTGTATGTGTATCTGTTTCATAGATATTAATTGTGATTTGACGATATTATAAAACCTTTTTAAATATTCAAATGAATTCATGTTGTTTAGTCACTGTGTTTTACTCATATCAGGAAGATGGATTTGATAACTAATGTGAGCGAGTTTGAAGCAATTGCTAAACAAAAATTGCCAAAGATGATTTATGACTACTATGCATCAGGGGCAGAAGATGAATGGACATTGAAAGAGAACCGAAACGCATTCTCAAGGATTCTGTAATCTACTTTGTTTCCTAAAGCCTTTAGATTTAACCTTATGTGTTATTTTAAAGCCCTTATTTCAGTATCTATGTTTACCGAAAACAGGTTCAGGCCGCGAATTTTGAGGGATGTAAGCAAGATAGACTTGACAACAAATGTATTAGGCTTTCATATATCAATGCCTATCATGATTGCTCCTACTGCTATGCAGAAGATGGCTCACCCTGAAGGTATATAATGCCATTAAACCCATTGGTCTGTGTTACATTAAGCATATTATTTACATTGTATCATGTATTTGCTTCTTGTTATATATAATTTAATGACAGTATTTTTGTGTAGGAGAATATGCTACCGCTAGGGCAGCATCAGCTGCTGGCACAATCATGGTGTGATTTCCATCATATTTTTTCTCAAACATCAACTATATTTTTTCCCTGTAAATATTTCCATCCTAATTAGTTTCTTGCTGAATGTTTCATTGATTTTTTTTTTTGTTACAGACACTATCCTCGTGGGCTACTTCCAGTGTTGAGGAGGTTGCTTCAACTGGACCTGGCATTCGCTTTTTCCAACTCTACGTGAGTATATTGCCTCCATTTCTTATTTCATGATTCTTTTTCACTGTGATGTGTGTGTCAATGTCTCTCTTGTTGTTATTTTCTTTTATTCTCTTAGGTGCTTAAAGACAGAAATGTCGTTACTCAACTTGTGAGAAGAGCTGAATCTGCCGGTTTCAAGGCAATTGCGCTTACAGTGGACACTCCAATTCTTGGTCGTAGGGAAGCTGATATTAAAAACAGGTTGAAAATCATTTGGACAATCTTTCTACAAAATTTAACATAGCTCAACATAGTTGAATTGATAAATCTTATGTTTTAAGATGAATATGACAATGGCTTGTTCTTGTACAGATTTACAATGCCACCACACCTTATCTTGAAAAACTATGAAGGATTGGATCTTGGAAAGCTGGATAAGGTTTGTTTGTGATTAGTATGAATTCAGAAATTAGATAGCTTTTTTCCATTCCTGATCATCTTACTTTTTCCATTTTCGGTTTGTAATCAATCGTTTAGAAGACTAATGATTCTGGGCTAGCCTCTTATGTTGCTGGCCAAGTTGACCGGTCACTCAACTGGGAGGTAACTCACGTCTTTCACATATGTGTGTTCGATTTCCTTGCCTGCGACAATATTGTATATGGAAGTAATTAATACTATGGTAAGCCTTATTGCAGGATGTGAAATGGCTTCAAACAATCACCTCATTGCCAATTTTAGTGAAGGGTGTAATTACTTCTGAAGATAGTAAGCTTCTTACAATAACAGTTATATTCTGATATTATGCTTCCTTATCCATTTCATCTTTGTTCTTATCAATCTTGAATATAATTCTGTAATTCTATTCTAATAATGTAGCAAAGTTAGCTATACAAGCTGGAGTTTCTGGAATCATTGTTTCCAATCACGGTGCTCGCCAGCTTGATTATGTCCCTGCAACTATTACGGCTTTAGAAGAGGTACAATTTTGTTTCCTTTTCACTTTTTGGTCCTAGTTTCCCAACTTTGTTAACATATTGCAAATATTGTTGATATATCTCTTAGTTATATGTGGAAAAGCTACTTTATTAGTATCACATTATATGATTTTACTAAAGTTTTTGTTGCTTGCCTTGGTTAGGTTGTGAAAGCAGCAGGCGGAAAAATTCCGGTTTTTCTGGATGGTGGAGTCCGTAGAGGGACAGATGTTTTTAAAGCACTGGCTCTTGGAGCATCCGGTGTATTTGTAAGTATATGATATTTTTACAACCAAATATAAAGCTAGCTAGCCCTACATGCATTTCTTGTGTTTATACATTTACCTTTGATCTTGTAATATATCAGATTGGAAGACCTGTGGTGTTCTCATTGGCTGCTAATGGCGAAGCTGGTGTAAGGAAAGCACTTGAGATTCTCCATGATGAGTTTCACCTAACTATGGCATTATGCGGTTGTCGCTCACTTAAGGAGATAACTCGTGATCATGTTGTCACAGAGTGGGACCGTCCAAGAATTGATCCTAGGTTATAAAATGACAGAACTACATGCCTGAGTCTTCTGATAATAATAGGAATATTTTATCTCATGCTTCAATAGGAAACTTACTTTTGCACTATAAGCCATGAGTGATCCATAAGAAACTTCTACTTTTATAATAATTATAAACTTTGTAAAATGCATTTAGACACGTGCAATTTGTAGCACAACTTGGACAACACTTGAGAATGCATTATATGCGCGTTTGAGATGATGCAAATGTGTGTATATTGGTTTTGGGATGTATTATTCATTATTACTACTAGTAATACAGATGCTTATTTCATTAAATATATGTTAATCTCAATCAATTATCAATATCAAATTTTCTGGAATCTTTGATTATTTACTGTTGAATGGTTATTCCTCAAGATCTGCAATAATTCCTGGTTTGAGCAGATTATAGATGTAGTTCTCGCAGAAATCTTTCACATTGTGCACACTATCTGGATGGCCAGGAACTGCATCAGGTTCAACAACTCTGATATTTGTAAACACGCTGCCAAGTTAAAAGTCATGACATCAGTAGCCATAAGTGGCAAGATGTCAAAGGTTGGAGGATCACGAAATCACGAGTCATTTTTTTATTGAAGCAAGACATAAGCCAGAGGTGGTAATCACTCCAATTTTATGGACGACTCCTGACACTCGCTGGATAAAAAAGAATAGCGATGGTTTGGCAATTGGTTCTCATTCTCGAGGCTCTTGTGGTGGTTATTATCGGGATCACTGTGCTACCTTTTTAGGCTGTTTTGCTGGCAACTTTGGTTTTGATAATGCTCTTAATGTTGAGCTCTTTGGTATAACACAGACAATTTAACTATGCAAGAGAAAAAGGTTGGAGCAAGGTTTGGATCAGAAGTGATTCAAAGACAGCTATTCTAGCTTTTGATAATACATCCATTTGCCTTGGAAGCTTAGAAACGGATGGGCTATTTGTCTCTTTATGGGGATCCATTTAATCCATGGAGAAGGGAAATTTTGTGTGGACAAACTTGTCTGTCATGGCCATAACCTTACTAGGTCTATCTGGTGGAAAATCATTAGGGAACTTTTTGCATTTCTAGAATTGTTCTCATATCTTTAATGCCACCCACTTCCTTATATAGGGCACCTCCTTCACATAGGATTATTGGTAGAACTGAGATCCATAATGGTCTTTATCATCTTACCAACACTTTTGTCCAATCCTCCTTCATTCTTCATGATTTCCATTGACACTAATAATGTTTCTATTTATAATAAGCCTTTGAACATATGGCATTTAAGATTATGACATCCAACATATGAAAAATTTGTACATATTTATTCTAAATATTAGATGTAAATAGTAATAGTTATTTAGTCATTAAAGTATATTAGATTTAGATTTATTTTTATTTAAGTTGGTTTATTCTACGATCGTAAATCACAACTTCGAAATATATTAAATACTTTTTTTACATGGTATCACGAGCTTTCTATTTTGGGAATCTTGCTTTCACTTAAATCCTAACCGCAATAATGGTTTATTTTGTTTATTATGTTTTAATCGTACTCTTTGAAATTCCAACAACAGTGTTCATTTTGAGATGTTGTTCATTCTGAAAGTACCGATAATTTTGTGTATATTGTTCATTCTAAGACATTGTTGATCTCAAAACATTGTTCATCTAGGCAACACTATTCACACACCAATGTTGTTCATCCAAATTTATTCATATTAATATTAAAAAAAAAAATTGGGACGGGTTTGCGTGTCTTTTTACTACCACTAATGGTGGATGGGGTTCCTTCCTGTTCGCTTGAGAAGACACTTTTGTAAAAATCAAACAATATGATTGAAAGTAGATCTATTGTGATTTCTACTTTTAATGTTATCGATACCGACTCTAAGAGTGTTTAGATCCTTGATTCTAGTGGCATTCATCACATCACATTTGATTCTCAATATTTTATGAAGAATATTTCTCCTTCCAGCATCATGTATATTATTTTTGTAGATGATTCTCATACTCAGGTTGATGGTTGTGGAAATATGGATCGCCCCACAAATGGTGTCACTGTTCTGTTATGGAACCAGATTGATTAGAGATTAGGGGTTCTAAGACGCAACAGTGGACCCGAGCTTCTGGTGCAGAGAGGTGAGAGACTGACCAGTATGGTTAGCACCCTAACGCTCAAGTCAATATGCGATTAAGATGAGCGAATGAAATTTTAAATTTAATTGTGTACTTAAATATTGGTGTGCATGCCTTTTATATAGTGGGTGTTTATAACAACATGATTTTCTTTAGGCGTTGGATGTGGGGAGTTGTTGGGTGGATCCTAGATCTAGATCCTAAGTGCTCTGCCCTAGGATAACACTCAGATCCTTCGAGTGACTTGTTGAACTATTACCTTTTCTAGGGCGCAACTGTTGGATCTTATGGCCGACCCAAAATAGCTCCCTCCTAAGACCTTATATCTGCTTTGCAGTTTGAAAGCTATGGCGTATTTGTCCTTTCATGTTGACTGCATCTCGACTTGAATGGGAAGCCAAGAGGTGACATTGATATCCTTAGGAATTTGCGTTTTAAAGGCGCCTCATGCTACATACGTCTTTTTCGTAGCGTCTGAGTGATCAATGTTTTGTAAAAACACAAGATTTTTTCGTAAAGTTATACATCTAAATCACACGCGCGCGCGCACACACACACATACACTAAAACTAGTTTTAAGCCTATATTTCTTAAAGGAAACATCCCTAAAATGTTTTGGAGTCGTACAAGTTGAATCAGAAACTATTAGAATTGTTTTAGACAAGTTTTTAAACTGTCCAGTTGATTGACACTTCTACACAATCGATTGGATGAGTGTAAAAGTTGTCCATAAGCGATTAGAACATCGTCGTAATAAAGCGCAACGCCTCTATATCCATTAATTCCTTTTTAAACTTTTGTAATCGAATAAATTTGGGGCTTTCAATCGATTGGGACAAGATGTCAATTGATTGACACATTAATTTTTGGCCCATGGATCTTTCCTTTTTTTTGTCAATCTTAAGCCTATAAATAGAGACTTGTCCCTTCACATTTTCACATCCATAAACTTGAGCTTTCTCTCTCTCTCTCTCTCTCTCTCTCTCTGAGTATCTCTCTAAAATATTTTTCCACTTTTTTTAATTTTAGTTTAGCCGTAGCGCTTCGAGAAAGTCTCAGTGTTTGGTGAGGAAGTTTGTATTTCAGAAAGGGCATTATTGTAAATTCACCAAGGAGTGTTTCTCTCTTGGTTGAATAATTTATTCTTAAGAAAGTGTTTGTTTGGGATCAAAAGTTAAACTCATTAAAAGCTTTGTTTGGAGATTTAGGTTCTTAAGTCATTGTTTCGGTTTGTAAGCTTAGTCTGCGTAAAAGCTTACTTTGATTCGAGATCAGGCTGATTTAAAATCTCAACTTGGTTCGTGGTTATCTTGGTAAAAATAATGTTTTAGTTCGTAAGCTCAATATGTTTAAAGGCTTGCTTTGCTTTGAGATAAGCCTAGTTTAAAATCTCATCTTGGTTCAGGAGTTCAGCCTAGTTAAAAACTCAGCTTTGATCGAGATAAGGCCGTAGAAAATCTCTTTTTAGCTTGGGGAATAAGTGCTTCAATTTTATATTTGGAAGGAAAATCAAACACTTCAATCTGCTATTTGGAAGGAAGACTAACCACTTTTCTCCACAAGTTTGTGTTTGCAAGGAAGAATATCCGCTTCTTTCCGTTGTTTGTTGTCTGGTTGGAAGTAAGTCTGAAACTTCATTTTTCATTGTTTTTATGAGCAAAAATTAAATTCCTTATTTTAAAGGTCTAATAAGATTTTTTCGATCGGTTCAATTTTAAAATAGTGTTCTACCTTAATTATCAAGAAACCTTGATAAAAACCTCCCTCTTTTAAGGGAAAACCAACACATTGCTCATCAATACAATGAAAAATGAAGTTTCAGGCTTACTTCTAACCAAACATGTAGAGAAAAGTGGTTAGTCTTCCTTCTAAATATCGGATTGAAGCGTTTGGTCTTTCTTCCAAATATAAACTTGAACCGGTTATTCTTTAAGCTAAAAAGAGATTGCCTACGACCTAATTTCGATCCAAGATGAGTTTTTAACTAGGCTGAACTCACGAACCAAGCTGAGATTTTAAACTAGGCATATCTCGAACCAAAGTAAGCCTTTAACCATATTGATCTTACGACCTAGACGATGGTTTATACCGAAATAACTACAAACCAAGTTGAGGTTTTAAACATGGCTGATCTTGAACTAAAGTAAGCTTTTACACAGACTAAGCTTACGAACCGAAACAATGACTTAAGAACCTAAATCCTCAAACAATGCTTTTAATGAGTTTAGCTTTTGATAAAAAAAAAACTCTATTTAGAATAAATTATTCAACCAAGAGAGAAACATTCCTTGATGAATTTACAATAATGACCTTTCTGGAATACAAACTTCCTCACTAAACACTGAGACTTTCTCGAAGAGCTACGACTAAACTAAAATGAGAAAAAGTTCAAAAATATTTTAGAA
The DNA here is from genome assembly GCA_022829125.1 of Lathyrus tuberosus. Classification (NCBI taxonomy): domain Eukaryota; kingdom Viridiplantae; phylum Streptophyta; class Magnoliopsida; order Fabales; family Fabaceae; genus Lathyrus; species Lathyrus tuberosus. The sequence goes on along the minus strand of JALAZF010000026.1, from coordinate 21,234,617 downwards.
ATAGACGTAGAGAGAGAGAGAGAGAGAGAGAGAGAGACGAATTTTCTAACTAACTTTCTCAATTTGGAAATGTGTAAGATTATATTACAAATGCAACTTCATTTAAGTTTTTATACAAAGAATCAAATGAAACTCTAATTCAAATTCAAATGTAAATGCAAATGAAACTAATCTTGAATGTTAAATTGCATTCAACACCATCCCTTAATTCACATTCAAGTTAAAAATACACATCATAAACTTCATCCCTCAAATTTATGAAGTGTTCAATTTTGATTGCCTTGACCAACACATATGCAAATTACTTCTGAGTGCTAACATGAATAAGCTTAAGTATTCCATTTTGAACCTGATTGCGCAAAAAATGGTACTTGGTATCAATGTGCTTGCTTCTTCCATGCATCATTAGACTCTTAGCAAGACTTATAGAATATTTGTTGGCAATCATTAACTTGACTGATTTGCTCACTTTGAACTTCAGTTCTTGCAGAAAATTCATCAGGCAAACAACTTAACAAGATGACAAATCACCAGCTATGTATTCGGCTTCATAGGTTGACATTGCAACCATTGGTTGCTTCTTGGAGCACCAAGAAAGGGGCCTCTCAGATACATGAACATGTATCCTGTAGTGTTTATTTTTTCTACTCTGTCCCCACACCAATCAGAGTCTAAATATCATATCAGACCAGCATCCTCTGACACTCTAGATGGAAACAAAATTCCATGCCTTAAAGTCTCTTTTACATACATCAAAATCCTTACTGCAACTTGGCAATGGGACTACTTTGGTTTACTCATAAACCTATTCACCATTCCAACTTCATAACAGATGACAGGTCTGATGTTACACAGATATCTCAGACAGCCAACCAACTGTTTGAAGGTTGTAGCATTTACATCCTCAACATCACAATCAGAGTCCAACTTATGATTTATCTCAACAGGTGTGACTGTTCACTTACAATTCATCAGCTCAAATCTCTTCAGCAGCTGAAGTTCATACTTCACTTGGTGCACAATAATTCTCTTTTCATAATGCAAAATCTCCATACTTAGAAAATATACCATATTTCCAAGGTCATTCATATCAAGTGCATTCATCAACACCTTCTTTAACTTGTCTATCTTAGAAGTACAACTCCTTGTCAGAAGTATGTCATTCACATAAAGACACACCAGAATCGCATTGCCATCTGAAGTATACTGCACATACACACCATATTCCATTTCACAATTTTTGAATCCCACGTGCTTGAAAAATTAATCTTTCACATTCCATGCCCTTGGAGCTTGTTTCAGCCTACACAAGGCCCTATGCATCTTGTACATCATCCCATGTTTGTTCTCTTTCACAAATCTAGGAGGTTATAACACATAAACTTCTTCTTGCAATGGACCATTTAGAAAATCTAACTTTACATCTAAATGTATCAGAGGCCAATTCCTATTTGCAGTTATAGTAATAACCAACCTTATGGTTTCATGTCTAGTTACATGTGCAAACACTTCAAAGTAGTATAAACTAGACTTTTGTAGGAATCCTCTAGCTATTAACCTTGTTTTATGCTTAGAAACTGAACCATTTGGCTTCAACTTTACCTTGAAAACCCATATCACATTGATGGTTTTCTTGTTCTGAGGTAGAACAATAAATTCCCATGCCTTCTTTCTTTAAATAGCCTAAAGTTCTTACTTCATAGCGTTCGCCCACACCTTCTTCTTAAGAGCCTCATTGATACTGATAAGTTCAGAGTCCACCATCATGGCAATCTGTACAACTTCCCCTAGAGAGTCAATCTCAATATCTTTTAGCAACTCAAAGTCTGCAAGTCTCCTTGGTATCTGTCTAACTTCCTGTTGTCTCTGAAAACCTTCAGAAGTATAACCACCTTCAGAAGCTCCACGTTCAAAAGTTCCACCTTGAGAGGTTGGACCACCTTCAGAGGCTTTATCACCTTCAGAGGCTGGGTTACCTTTAGAGTCAGATCCACCATCAGAGTCAAACTCACCTTCAGAGTCAAAGTCACCTTTAGAGTCAAACTCACTTTCAAAGTCAAAATCATCTTCATATTCAGACTCTCCTTCAGAGTTAGATTCTCCTTCAGAGGCAGAATCTTCTTTAGAGATAAAATCTCCTTTAGAGATAGAATCAGACTCTAGTGTTGACACTGCACTAGAGTTGGATTGAGACTTGCTCCAATCCCATGTTTCTGATTCTTTCACTATGACATCTCTGCTGACTTCAACTTTGTTGGTGACTGGGCAATAGAGCTTATAAGCATATGTAGTGTGGTAACCTATAAGCAACATAACTTTGATGCTTTTATTTAATTTCCTTTTAGTAGCATTTGGTATGTGTTTGTAACGTACACAACCAAACACCTTGAAATGGTTGACACTTTGCTTTGTTCCAGTCCATTTCTTAATAGGAACTACTTCCTTTAACTTATTTGTTAGACATATGCTGAGCACATATGATAATGCTGAAATTGCTTCACCCCATAATTGCTTAGATAGATTTTTCTTATTCAACATGCTCCTTGTCATGTCAAGCAGAGTTCTATTTCTCCTTTCAGGAAGACCATTATGTTGTGGAGTGTATGGAGCAGTCACCTCAAGCTCAATACCATGTTCCTCACAAAACTTCTTAAACTCTGTTGAGTTGAACTCACCTCTGTCGTAACCCGAAATTTGACATCCCTTTTTGCCTTTTGCATGAGCATGTGCATTCGCATCGCTGGCATAAGCATTCGTATATTTTTCTCTGTGTTTTTGATTGCAGGAATATTCAGGTTTTTAAAGCCCGATTAATTGCATCCTCACAAGGTCATCACATCGTCAAAACAAGCACAAAATAAGGGCTTCCGTGATTATTCATCAAAACAAGAGGTGGAAGATCGAAACCGGGGATGCAGCACTTGTTCTAAGCAAATTTGGGCAAAATTGGCTAGAGTAACCGATTACTCAAAACAGGGTAATCGATTACTCTGTGTCAGTTTGCAGATTTCTGCTGTTTTTGGGACATCATCTTTGCACGTTCTTTGTTCTTGGATTCTACATAGTTCTAGCAGCATGTGGAATATTCTAGACTCTTCAAGTAATTCATTTGCATTTGCTACAATGTAGCCTTCCATTCAAGACTACCATACACCCTATTTTCCTAAGATGTGAGCCATTGATTTGGATTTACATTGGGATTACTCCACCGAGTTAACTACCTAACTAACCGAGTTAACCGCTGACTCAGTGAGTCAAGTGTAACTAACTCCCAACCTAGCTCCAAAGCTAAGTCCAAAGCACATTCCAAACCAATCATACTCCATACCTAGCCTCTATATAAACAAACCTTCAACCATTTCACACATTTCACACACTCCACTCTCAATTCTCTCACATTCTCTCTGAATTTTTCTGCAACTTCTTCATCTTCATCTACATTTTCTTCCCAAACCTGACTATAGCTCTTCACCATTGAAGAATAATCACTTCTACATTGGAAGTGATTATTTCTTGAGCTTAACCTTCATCACTTTGCAATTCTACTTGATTTTCTGGAGTTTTAGTAGCTTTTGGATTCATCTCAAGTGTTTGCTTCAAGATTCTACGGTTCGAATTCGTATTTCGGAGTTTCGTCACAATTTGCTCGGTTTTGATACAATTCGGCTACAAAATGAAGATTTCCCTGGTTTTCTTTGATTATCTTCATCAAGATTCCTTTGCAACAATCACCAAGCCAATTCTCCGGCTTGTAGGTTGGTAGCTCTCACTCATTTTACTGTTTCGAACATTTTCGTATCATTCGCGATATAGTTTTGATGCTTTTTGTGTGTGAATTGTTTATGCCATAACTTGATCCATGATCTTGATGATTTAATTGATTCCATTGTTGTTTATTTGCTGTTATTAAGCTTAATTTTCGTAAAAATTCATACCCTAGCATGTGGTAGTTTGAACAAGTGATTTAGGTGCTCAAAGTGCTTTTTGAAAAGCTATTTTTGCCACTGTTACAGTGGTAACCGATTACTCAAAAGAGAGTAACCGGTTACTCTGAACAAATTTTACACTAGCGCTGTTTTTTTCAACTGAGTAATCGATTACTCTGCTTAAATTTCACTAACGTCGCCCTTTTTCAAGCAAGTAACCGGTTACTCACTTTAGAGTAACCGATTACCACTGTACAGAAATGTGTTTTTTGCTTCTTTTTCAAGCTTGTTAGCCATGCTTTCTTCCCCTAACTTCCATGGATTGATATGTTTGATTTTTATGGATGTTTTAGGGGCTGTTTCACTTCATTTTGAGGCATGATTGTGAATTTTCCGATGCTCGATCTTTCGATTCTATAATTGTGCACATGTCTGGCATTGTATGAACATGATCAATTCTTGCACATTCTTATTCAAATAATGACATGATTTGTGATGCATTTTGGATTGTCATTTGGCACTGTTTTGCGCTTTCCATTTATGTTTGAATTAAGTTTGTTCTTCAAAGAATAAGCTTAATCTTGTATAATCGATAATGCACCCTTTGCTTTAATAATTTTTCAATTCAAAGTTTTATCTGTTCATTCAGTGTCATTCCTATATGAGTTTTCTCCTTTTCATTTAGTGCCATTCCTAGATGTCTTTTACCTTTACTTTCAGTGCCATTCCTGAACGTCCTTTTTCTTTTTATCAAATGTTATTCTTGGATAATTCTGATGTATTCTCCAGAACTTTTCTCACTTCATTCGATACCATTCTTGGATGTTGTGATTTCTTCTATTCAATGCCATTCTTGGACACCTTTTCCCCATCCGAGTCCAATGCTATTCTTGAATGTCTCTGATGTTTACTATTGCCTCACTCAATGCCATTCTTGAATGTTGTAGTTCTTTTCATCCAATGCCATTCTTGGATATATTATCCCCTATAGAGTGTTTTTCATCTCCATCCAATGCTATTCTTGGATGACGCTGTTGTTTTTTCCAGAAACTTTCTTGTTGTTGTCCAATGCCATTCTTGGACATCTTTTGATATACTTTTGTCTCGTTCGTAGTTTCCATCCAAATGTCATTCATGGATGTCACTACATGTCTTCCCAGGGTCTTGTCCCTCTCTTTCGAACTATTGATGGATACTTCTTGTCACCTTGACAGATCTCTAGAAATAGCTTGTGTTCCCCAACGTGTCTTTTCACGTCATCTCACTCAATTTACCGTAAATCTCTTGTTTTAGAGCTTCCCCGCAGAGTGTCTTATCCTTTGCATTCATATCATCTTGTGGCATCTCAGGGCTAAAAATTTTGTTTTCTGTATTTAAGTATCTTTAATCTTGTCGACACGAAGTTTTTAACCTTCACATCTCCTGATAGAAGAAACTTAAATAAGGGCAGCTGTTGTACCCTAATTTTTACCCATAAGATTTCGCGCATTTCATTTGCATCTCATACCACAAACAAGATCGCAATCTATGTTTCTCCCGAGTATCTATGTATTTCTCACTTGCTTTATTATTTGTTGTTTATGTTTATCTAACCTCTGACTAAAATACCAAAAATATTTTGCAATTTTTGCTTGTTTCTTCTTCTCTATGTCTTTAGGGTTTTGCAGGGAGATTCATGGCAAGAGTCTGGTTTCAAGTCACATGTGGCTGTTCATTCATGATCCAGTTTAGATGGAAGTTTGACCTAATTTTGGGTCAAACCATCAAGAGATTTCTTCAAGTGCAAGATATCTGTTTCAGTGGGTTATTTCTCAAGCAGTGAATGTCTTGTGTTGAAATCCATCAGGTTATCAAGCAGTGTTCTATGTGATGTATGGTTCAAGTTATCATGACCAAAGGTCCATTAGTCCAAGTTGTATTCATCTGTGGATTTATTTTCCCGGAGATTGTTTTAGACAAATTCAAAGTGATGCAGAATTTATGTCATTTTTATCAGAGATTCAGAGATTTATTTGAACAAGTCAAGTTTGGGGGATTTTCAGTCAAGGTGTGTATCAGTGGCTTATGATGTTGGGTTCATGTTCATCATTCAAGGTGTTGAGATTGAAGATCAAAGTTTCATGGCCGTGTGTGGAAAATATTGGTGAGGGTGTGTATCCATTTACTAAACCATTTTCTTATCCATCTTCGTCCAAATTATCATGTGAAACCGTTTCTCTAAATTTCCATATCCAATTCACCTATCCTTTATTCATAAAATCCTTTTTTCTCTTAAGATCCATTGTCAATCCATACTTTTTTTTAAAATCCAATTATCCATTCTTTTCATATCCATTACATCCAAAATTTCCAAATATCCATTTAAGAATCCAAATTTTCAAATTCATTATCCAATTTCTAAACCTTTTATCTAATCCATTTCTTCATAACCATTTTTTTATCCATAATCCAATCCAATTATCCACATTCCAAATTCATTATCCATATCTCATTATCTAATTCCATTATATTTTCAAATCCTATATCATATCCACTTTTCCTAATGTCCAAATCCATGTTAAAGATCCATGTCCACTCCAAAACTATAAAAGAACATCATCATAACCCATTTTTTCTTGCCTTAAGCCCATTTTCATGTGAACAAAATTGAGAAATAAATGAATTAGCAAACAGCAAGAGAAACATGGCATGTCAAAGAAAAAGAGAAGGAATAAGGCCATAATAAAAAAATGGATACACGGACCACTTCATTCATCACTAAGTCCAATAGCCTTTATATTTACATCATCAATCCAATACATATGTCTTGAAGTAGGGGTGTTCGCGGGTCGGTTTGATTCGGTTTTGAGTGAATTCGATATCTAAACCGATTAAAAATATATGGATTGGTTTGGATTGGATTTTCACATTTTTCTATAAAACCCAAACCGAACCAAACCAAGAAATAACGGGTTGGTTTGGGTTGGATTGATCGGATACATTAGAAACAAAAATTTGAAAATATTTCAAATTTACATCAACTAATTTTCTATAATAATATAGTTTTTTAATGTATTTTTGTATTTTCATATAGATTGTGCATGTCACAAATATGTTTCATTTTTATTCCTTCTTAAAGTTGAATATCTTATACTAGTTTCCATTATAATAATATAAATTATATGAATTAATATGGTTAGTTTGGATAGACGGGCTTGCGGGTAGAATTTTGAAAATCCGTTGTCCGATCCAATTAACATCGGATTTCATTGGTTTGGTTCGGTTAATGTCCGAACTAAAAAAATGTTTGACCCAAATACCATGGTTTGGTTTGGATTCCGGTTTGGTTCGGACTTTCCCGAACCAATGAACACCCCTATCTTGAAGCCTTGAGTTAACACATCAATCCATAAACAACACAAGCCAAACAAGCTTCATACAAGACAAACAAACTTCATACAAACCACATGCTACTTTCATATACCAAAACTAAACCATGAAATTAAGCTACCAAACTTCATGAAAATTCACGCTTTTCACAAGCCATTCCGTACCAAAGTTATATCCCACGTAAGCCATCCTCAAGCCGTGACAAGCGTGAGCATCACAAGCTGCAAATGAAAAGAACAAAACGACTTGCCATAACATTAAATGCAGCGTACATGACATGAGAAAAATGACCTGCACAACGAATGTGAAAAACGGAAAAACGCAGGCCCACATGAAACTTCCAAAACGCAAATCCAAACAAGCCAAAAGTTGCACATACAAGTCCAAGTCGCAGCAAACAATTCAAAAATCAAAACGCAACAGAAAATACGTAAACGGCAAAGCTTCAATGCACTCATTCACCATATAAATACAACACTCCTCTTCTTCATTTAACAAGCTTTCATAAGCCAGAAAAAATCTGCAAAAATACTACCAAACACTTTATCTTAAAACTCCTTCAAACTTCAAATCATCTTAAACACACAACCTACAAATTTTTTTTCACAATAACCTCTAAACTTGTTCTTCTAATCCTGGACTATGGTGACTATCATTTGCATTGGACATGGAGTTTTAAACCTAGACCTTGGACATCCAATGCTATTCTTGGACCCTTGGACTTAGAACTAGAACCTTTTTCCCTTTGCTTTGGAATTATGGTTTGAAGACTTTGGAGCTTTGTGCTTTTGCTTGGTCTATAGTGATGATAACTACATTTGTGGTTAGATATTTCTTATCCTTAGCTTTTACTTTATGCTTTAGGATAACCTCTTCTTCTCCACCCCTTCTTTAATTTTCAAAATCTCCTCTCTTTTTCAAAAACCTTCTTATTTTCCAACTATAACCTCTTTCATAATCAAACTTTGACTTTGTCAAGTGATTTTACTCTTTTCTTTTCATTTCTTAATAAATGCTAAACTACATAAGCATATTGACACCTTTTTCAAAAGACTTTAAAAAACACCAAACTCTCTAAACTCCTTTGTGCCTTATGCACTTTCTCTTTCAAAACTTTTTCATAAGTTTTGACATGAGTCATCTCTTTAAGCGGAATTATTCTATTGGAAATGACGATTTGTCTTTACATTTAAAAACAACCATAACAAACCTATTTTGTTATTTGTACCACTAACTACGAGGTTTTGATCCTATATTGCACTTTGTGGGTACGTAAGCATGAGGCGATAAGTTTCTCCAAACACAAAAATCTTAAAAAAATACTTCTCTTCTCATCTCCTCTATCTCTTTTCAAAGAAACCCTTTCAAACCAAAAAGCGTAGATATTTCAAAAGGTTCCTATAGAGTACTATAGACGTTTTGGGTGCTAACACCTTCCCTTAATGTAACCAACCCCCTTACCCGGTCTCTGTTTACTTGTTCTTGTTCAGAACTTGTTTAGGTTTTGTTCGCTCTTTTTCCTTTCCTTTTGGATAAAATAAAAGTACGGTGGCGACTCTTGCATTTTCGAGTTAAGTTAATCAATAGCTTACACTCACGATTTTTGCCGTTACAAGCATCCACTTCGAAGAATCAAACTCGGATGTGAATCCAGCTTCTATTTGAAAAATATCACCTTTTCGTTAAGAAATGCTGAAAAATGAAGTCTTTGTGTGAAAAATTGGGTTTTTTAGGTTATGATCCCCAAAAAATGTAAATAGTACATATATAGTACAAATAGAATCTGTCAAGTTCACCCAACGAACTCCATTTTAGGCACCTGAAGTACCTCTGAACAGTTAAACCGCCCCTGAGAAATATTTGAAGTTCGCTGTGTGAGCAATTCTTCGCACTGCGAATTACTTTGTTACAAGTTCGCACAGCGAACTTAGGGTCCTTTAGCTACTGACTTCAGTCTGAGACAATTCGTTGATCCTTCGCTGTAACTTTGCCTATCGAATGTTCTCTATCAGTTCGCCTAGCGAACTTAGTTCCCTTTTCTTACTGCCAACATTCTGAGATGGTTCGTTGGGGCTTCGCCATGAGCTCGCCCAACGAACATTCGCTGCTACTCCTAGCTGGCTTTTCGCCCAGCGAACAAGCTGAATCTATTCTTTTCCTTTGGCTTCCTTGTCCAATTACTTGTGTCTCACACTTTGATGTTTTATACCTAATTCCTGCACAATAACACACAAATCAAAGCAATCAAAGGTATTTTCAACAATATTGAAGATTAGCATGAAAACATGGAGAAAATCCAACAAAACATAACAATAGAGATGAAAAATGCCAATAAATATTGATCAATTTAAAGTATATTTGGCATTCAACACTTTGTCAACATTCCTCTCCTCCACTTTATGCTCATGAGCCTCAAGAGAAATTTGCAACTTTTCTTTTCTCATGGATGAAAGATCCTTAGACTCTTCAACTGCAAGCACTACGTTATCGAATCTTGATGTTAATAATCTCAAGATTTCACCAACCACATATTGCTTAGTGATTGTTTCTCTACATGCTTTCACTTGATTCACCAATCTTGTGATTCTTGTTGTAAATTCACTAATAGTTTCCTTCTCTTCCATCTGAATTAATTCCAATTGCCTCTTGTGAATTTGTAACCTCACCACTTTTACCTTATCAGCTCCTGCATAACTTTTCTCCAAAATTTCCTAAGCTTCCTTTGAGGATGTCCAATCACCCAATTTTTCAAAGTTATCAGCATTAACACACTGATGAATGGGATACATAGCTTTGAAATCTTTTGTCATTTCTTTCTTGTGCACAGTTTTATGTGCAGTTGTTGCACCTTCTACAATTGGATTAATACTATTCTTGATAACTTCAAGAACATCTTGATAAACAAATAACTAGGCTCTTAATGCCAAATGTTGGAGAAAACCCAATCACAGTGATGAACAAGTGTGTGTGTGTGTGAGAGAGAGAGAGGGGGGGGGGGGGGGAGAGGGAGAGGGAGAGAGAGAGAGAGAGAGAAAATTAGGGTGAAAATAGTGGTTATTCGTTAACATCCCAACTTGGGGTATATATAGAACAATATACAATTGTAGAACTAACCAACTAAATGTAAAAAAATTCAACCATATAGTCGATTACATAAAATCTGTATTTGATTAAAAACGTTATCAATTTCAAAAATATCAAAAATTGGAGGGTGATAATCGATTATACAAAACCTGTAACCGATTACAAAGTCTGTTGCTTTAATATTTTTGCTGCTAGAAAGGATGGTAACCAATTACACCCCTACTGTAACCAGTTACATCAACTTGAGTTACCAAATTTAACAATAAGAATAACATTCCAAACAACCCTGAAGAAAACACAATTAAATAATTAATGTTGCAAATACTCTGCCCAGGGCCGACCCTATGCAAGTGCAACAAGCGCTACAACACAGGGTTTTAAATTTTGGAAGGCCCCAAATTTTGAAAGGTCCAATTTCCCCCCATAAATATTAATAGAAATAAACAAAATGTTATAATAAAAACCAGATAAATAAATAAAAAATACTATGATAAAAAACTCAATACATAAATAAAATTTGAGATTGATCAAAACTCAAAATAATTATAATTAAATTTATTTTTCATTAACACATAATTGTATTTTTGATGTGTTTTTTTTAATCATTATGATTGCATTATTTTTTAAATTTGAGTCCATTTTTAAAATTAGAATATGGCTTTCGAGATAATTGGGCCGATCCTGACTCTACCTGTCTACGATTGCTCACACATTGTTGTAATTGATTAGTCAATATTCCACTGATTATCAAATTATAAAATTATTTATTTTGTTCAAAACGAATTCGAACTTCTACATCTCTGTTATGGATAAGGACAAACAAGTTACCACAGTAAATACCTTTCATGATGAAGAAGAACACGTGGCACATGATCCATATTTTGAGGAGCCTAGACGTGGATTGAGGACTAAATTCCCTAACAGAAATACAGTGCATAATTTGTTTAAGTACCAATGATTTGGCAATCATTGAGGGTGGAAAATTTTAGTGGATTGATATCCTGACTCTGTCTCCTCTCAGGAAGCTTCTACGCTTTTCTGTTACGATTTTATTGTACTCATCTTGCAATTGGCTTAGCCATTTTCCATCAATAAAATCACTTATTCTCTGCTACTGCTTTTTGGTTGCACTATTAGTACCATTTTACTTGCATATTTACATTGTTGTGTGTACTGCTTGATTGGTTCATAACATTTAGTGCTTTCATTGAGCTCTTCAATGGCTGAGAACACACGCATGAAGAGTATGGAGAACTCCATCGCTGACATACACAGAGTGCTGCAGAAATTTCTTGAGGATTCAGACCGCCGTCACAATGAATATATGCAATCTCGTCACCTGGATCAAGCTAGATTTGAACGGGTTGAAAATCAGCTTAGCTCTCTTCACGTGGCGTAAAAATCTGTTACCAACCCGACGCCGACCTCAACTTCGATGGGTCAACCATTTCAGATGCGCAACATCAAACTCGACTTTCCTCGTTTCGATGGATCTGAGGTAATGAACCGGATCTTTAAGGCCGAACAATTCTTTGAATTTTATGCTACGCCGGATAACCATCGTCTTACCATTGCCGCCGTGCACATGGAAAAAGACGTCGTGCCTTGGTTTCAAATGATTTCTCGTAATGAGTCGTTTCAGTCTTGGGCCATGTTTACACGGGCCTTAGAAATGGAGTTTGGCCCATCTCCGTATGAATCCCCACGGCCCACTCTGTTCAAACTTACACAAATCACCACTGTCTCTGAATATTACTCTGCTTTCACTGCATTAGCTAACAGAGCACAAGGGTTGAGTCCTGAAGCTACCCTTGATTGTTTCATAAGTGGTCTCAAACTGGATATCAAGCGTGATGTGATTGCTCAAACATCGTCATCGTTGTCCCGCGCCTACGCTTTGGCCAGACTCTTGGAAGACAAATACTTCCCTACACCAACACCAAAACCTAACAATTCCACCGTACACAAGCCTTACGACTTCCCTGGCCCGAATTCCACACCTCGAAACCCCACAAATCCACCATTACTCCCTAACCCTAAATCAAACAACCCAAATTTCAAAAGCAACTCAGTGAAAAGCATTACTCTGTCGCACCTCGAAAATTCATCGAGAAAATACGACCCTCATGCGAAAGGCGCGGAAAACGGTTCGAACAGAGTCGCCACCGAACTTTATTTATCCCAAAAATAGGAAAAGAAAAATATCGAGAAAACCTTTAAGGAGCGGATAAGAACATGGTCGTCGCAACCACATTCTGGGTTTGGGAGTCGGTTACGTGAGGGGAAGGTATTAGCACCCCTCACGTCCGTTGTACTCAACGGGAACCTCTTAGTTCGAATTGTGAGGAAAGGTTATCTAAGCTTGTTTGTTTTCTTCTCAACGGTATACGCGGAAAGGTAAAGTGAAAGGTTTCGATTACTAAGAGAAATTGGGTGGTTTTTTATTAGTTTGCTCGGCAAGGATTGTGAACCCTCGGGCCTACGTATGCTCATTCGGACGAGTATGAGAAATCAGAGCAATCGTAGTTCGACTACGGGGTTTGACGGAGAAAGATGGTAGTGTGGACGCAAACGGGGGAAAAAGGAAAAAGTGTGCTCGCCAAGATCGTCGCAATCTTGTGCCTACGTATCTTTACTCGGACGAGAATAAAGAATCAGAGCAGTCGTAGTTCGTGGTACGCCCACAAAATAAGGGTTAGGGTTTGAATTTTAGGAGACGAAAGATTGAATGACATACAACCCAAGGGCGTGCCTCGAGAGCAGTCACTCAAGAATCCAAGGAATGCTAGACTCCAAGAATTCAGTTCTTTCGTGAGTTGATTGCAAAAAATGTTTGATAATGGTTAAGTGTTTTAAGACGAGAGGGTGAATGAACAACAACCCAAGGGCGTGCCTCAAGAGCTATTCATTCGAAGATCCAAGGAATGTTAGATTCCAAGAATCTCCTCCTTTCGTTAGTTGATTAAAAAAGGCGTTTGAAAAAAGATCGAATCGGATTAGTTGAAAGAAGAGGTGAGGTTCGATACTAGTCCCTAGGGGTGCTCCTAGTAACGAAACCTCGAGATGTGTGAGTGTGCTTTTGACGACGAGTCAAAAGGCACTCGACTTATGAGGATGTTTTGAAGAGTGGCTCGACGACGAGTCGAGAATTGGTTTGGAAATGGTTTGACATGTTAAATGTTTTGGGGAGAATGACGATTATTCGATAAACGAGACGTCGGCCTCGCAACCAATTAATCGGGGCATTATTGGGATGCTAAATCCCAACGACACCTTTTTCATTCGATTGATTTATGAAATGTCATTTGATGAACAACGAAAGTACCACGTGGAATGCTAGACTCCAATGGCATTTCTTTGTTCAAATAGTTAAGGCGAGTGTTTTAGGAACGAAAGGTCGAGTGATCTCAACCCAAGGCGTGCGCCTCGATATCGGTCACTCAAGAATCCAAGAAGTGCTAGACCTCAAGAATTCAATTCTTTCGTGATTTAATTATGAAAACGATTTGAATATGTGTTGAGCATTTTAATCGGGAAGTAAGCACTTGAGCAAATGAAAATAGTTAGATAAGTATGAATATGATATGGATATGAATAAGAATGTAAACGATAATAATCAAGATAAAATTGACAAAATATTAAAGTTGACGTAAAATAAAAAATTGGTCTCGTCTTAATCGAATTTAATCGAGAAAATCGATAATCCACGATTCTTGACTTTCATTGACCAAATAAAAGAAAATGTGAAATAGAAATTAGAAATTAAATCGGAAATATGAATAAAGGTATAAAGGTCTCACCTTTATCGAGATTTAATCGAGAATTCGATAAGTCGATCGATATTTGGTTTTCATCGACCTAAAATAAATTTAAACAACAATGAAAATAAAATAAAATCGAGACAATGAATATAAAGGATAAAGGTCTCACCTTTATCGAGATTTAATCGAGAAATCGATAAATCGATCGATATTTGGTTTTCATCGACCTAAAATAAATGTAAATGAACCAAAAATGATATAAATAAAATAAAAAATGAAAATGGCATGAAAAATAGTAAAGGTCTCACCTTTACCAAGATTTAGTCGAAAAGATCGACAAATCAACCGATATATGGTTTTCATTGACCAAAAAATGCTAAAAATAATGGCATAAATACTAAATAGATTGAAATGAAATAAATAAATAGTATAAATACAAATAAATCGAAAAAATAAAATGGTAGGCCTCATATTAATCAAGATTTGTAGATCTACTTGAAAAAGTCAACAAAATCAAGATGATTGTAATATCATTGGCCCCTAAATTAATAAAAATTAAACCATAAATAGTTAAGAACTTACAAGGACTCTATTAACAAAAACTGATCAAAATACTTAACAAGAAAATTATCCAAGATTTTATCAAAACAAACTAATATTAAAATAAAAAATAAAAGAAGAGGGGGGTACAGCCCAACAGAGTGTGTGAAAATGAATGGGGTCATTTGGGCTTAAAGCCCATCTCCCATTTTCAAGCAGCACAACTCGGGTGACAAAAACAAGAAAGATTACTTTAAAAATGCATTACTAAACCTATTAATCTAAATGTAAAAAAGGGGACGGACATTAAAGGCCTCATTCACAAGTTCACGCGCCGCCACAGTGCGAAAAACAAGTTGAAAAGCAGAGTATATTGAATCACAAACGAAAACGGATAAACGACCTTCCCAAGTTCAATCGCTCCCTCTGTCTCCCTTTGTCTATTCAGGTTCTCTTACGATAAGTTCCAGGTTTACGGGTTTTGATTTCTTGCTTTTGGTTTCAGTTTCGATCTCTCTTTTCTCGTCTCTTTCTGTTCCGGTTTCAGGTTTGATGATTAAAAGTTGTGGAAGTTGTTTTATGATGAAGGTTTGTGTTGAGTTGTTGTGTTTTTAAGGTGAAGGTTGAGTTGAATGATATTGGAAGGGTGGGTTGAAGAATGCTTCAGAAAAGACAAAGGTTGTTGTTGTTTGAAGAGTGGAGGGTGATGGCGGCTAGGGCTCCCCGAATGAGGTGAGTATAGTTGGCTTTTATAGAGGAGTAAGAGAGTGGAATTGGAATTCAAAAAAATGAGAAATTGGTTGCTGCGATTGTCGTATTGGTGACATGGTGATGGTTGTACGAACTGCGCAATGTGTGCCTTGTGTTGCTTTGTGTGGGCCTGGTGTGCGTTACGTGATGGCCTGGTTTGTGTTATGCAGGATGTGGTATGGTTTTTTCAATACCTTTTTTTTCGTGCAGTGGCAAAGGCGTAAACGGTATAGGTCTGTGTACGACTTGTGTTTGGTTTCGTTTGCAGGTAGGATACATGGTTTATTGGAGGTAGCACGCCGGGTTACATGGTGATGTTGTTGTGGCTTGTACGATTTAAGTGCTGGCTTGGTATTGTCTTTTTCCATCTGCACTGCATTTTGGATAGTGGCTACAGGTTTTGTGTCTGTGTAGCAGTCGCACAGGGTATCAGCAAGGTTTGACTTGGTGTTGTTGCTTTCACTTGCTGATTTGATGCTGTATCTGTGGTTTAATGTTACAGGACTTGTTTGGCATTTTGTGGTAGCAGCAAGTGTGGCGCTTTGGTTTTTGGGTATTGTATATGGGTTTGGATATTATTGCAAATGAAAAAAAATTTTGTAAGTGGATTTTGATGAAAAGAATGTAAATGTGAATTAATTAGAAACGGGAAATGGATATCAAATTATTTGGATAAAAAAAATGAAATAAAAAAGGTGGATAGTAATAATAGTGAAATGAATAAATGGATAAAATAGAGAATGGGCATTAAAAATGAATAATGGTGGGAAATGAATTTATGAGTGGATAATGAGATAAATTGGATTATGAAAAATGGATTTTTTGAAATGGATATTAAAAGTAGATATGGCTTAATTGGTAGAAAATAATGGAAATTGGTAAGAAATAAAAAGTGGAAATAAATATGGACATTGAATTTTATATATGGATATAGAAATGGTTTAAATGGATATTTAATTGGATGAAGGATGAAAACGGTTAAAAGATGAAAATGGATAAAAAAATAAAAGAGGGATGAAGTTGAAGACAACATATTTTTTGGTTTTTTCAATAATTGTTAGTGGACGGATGTACAGATGAAAATTATACACAGGTAGGACAAATTTGGGGTATGACAGATGCCCCTATCTAATTGGCTTAAACTGAGTTAGATGAACTGCTGCGGCGTTCGGTCTTTCGAGGTGTAAGTCAATTAGATATAAAGAAGACCACAAATTTTTCTGAAAGAAAAGCAAAGGATTGAGAAGTTGAAATACAAGAAATCTGACACCAAAAGGATGACAGACCTATCACCAAAAGGATGATAGTGAACACACGCACACAGACCCTTCCACCAAAAGGATGGAAATGAGGTCAAAGCCTGCAATTACCGACGAAGTAATAGGGCACACACGCACATAGACCCTTCCACCAAAAGGATGGAAAATGAGGCCAACGCCTGCTATTACCGACGAAGCAATAGGGCACACACGCACACAGACCCTTCCACCAAAAGGATGGAAAATGAGGTCAAAGCCTACTATTACCGACGAAGTAATAGGGCACACACGCACACAGACCCTTCCACCAAAAGGATGGAAAATGAGGTCAAAGCCTGTTATTATCGATGAAGTAATAGGGCACACACGCACACAGACCCTTCCACCAAAAGGATGGAAAATGAGGCCAACGCCTGCTATTACCGACGAAGTAATAGGGCACACACACAGCCTGCTATTACCGACGAAGTAATAGGGCACACAACACAGCCTGCTATTACCGACGAAGTAATAGGGCACACAACACAGCCAGCTATTACCGACGAAGTAATAGGGCACACAACACAGCCTGCTATTACCGACGAAGTAATAGGGCACACAACACAGCCTGCTATTACCGACGAGATAATAGGGCACACAGCACAGCCTGCTATTATCGACGAGATAATAGGGCACACAGCACAGCCTGCTATTACCGACGAAGTAATAGGGCGCACACATACACAACCTGCTATTACCGACGAAGTAATAGGGCACACAACACAGCCTCCTATTACCGACGAGATAATAGGGCACACAACACAGCCTGCTATTACCGACGAAGTAATAGGGCACACAACACAGCCTGCTATTACCGACAAAGTAATAGGGCACACAACACAGCCAGTTATTACCGACGAAGTAATAGGGCACACAACACAGCCAGTTATTACCGACGAAGTAATAGGGCACACAACACAGCCTGCTATTACCGACGAAGTAATAGGGCACACAACACAGCCTGCTATTACCGACGAAGTAATAGGGCACACAACACAGCCTGCTATTACCGACGAAGTAATAGGGCACACAACACAGCCTGCTATTACCGACGAAGTAATAGGGCACACAACACAGCCTGCTATTACCGACGAAGTAATAGGGCGCACAACACAGCCTGCTATTACCGACGAAGTAATAGGGCACACAACACAGCCTGCTATTACCGACGAAGTAATAGGGCACACAACACAGCCTGTTATTACTGACGAAATAATAGGCCACACAACACAGCCTGCTATTACCGACGAAGTCATAGGGCACACAACACAGCCTGCTATTACCGACGAAGTAATAGGGCACACAACACAGCCTGCTATTACCGACGAAGTAATAGGGCACACAACACAGCCTGCTATTACCGACGAAGTAATAGGGCACACAACACAGCCTGCTATTACCGACGAAGTAATAGGGCACACAACACAGCCTGCTATTACCGACGAAGTAATAGGGCACACAACACAGCCTGCTATTACCGACGAAGTAATAGGGCACACAACACAGCCTGCTATTACCGATGAAGTAATAGGGCACACAACACAGCCTGCTATTACCGACGAAGTAATAGGGCACACAACACAGCCTGCTATTACCGACGAAGTAATAGGGCACACAACACCGCCTGCTATTACCGACGAAGTAATAGGGCACACAACACAGCCTGCTATTACCGACGAGATAATAGGGCACACACACACACAACCTGCTACTACCGACGAGATAGTAGGGCACACACAAAGGTTGAAGTAAAGAAATCAATGAGGAGAGCCCACGAAAAAGAAAGGGAGATAGTGAAAAAAGGAAAAGGTAACCCCCCAAGATCTACGCAATCTTGTGCCTACGTATCTTTACTCGGACGAGAATAAAGAATCAGGGCAGTCGTAGTTCGACCTGAAGAAAAGATTCAATGAGGAACGCCCACCGACTCGGAGGAATGTTTATTGGTTGGGATGAGGATGACGACCTCAGCAACAAAAGGTTGATGAACACAACTCAATGAGGAACGCCCACTGACTTGCTTGGAGCCCACTGTTTCATCAACAAAAGATTGGAGAACTTCATGGGGAACGCCCATGAACTTGAAAGGATGCCCCCGACTGGGCTGGAGATTGCTTTAAGGTCTTATCTTGAACTTGGTCAACAAAAAGTTGAACTAACTTCGTGAGGAACGCCCACGGATTTGATGAAAAGGCCCCTGCCTGGGCTGAAGATCATATTGAAATAACTCTGTGAAGAACGTCCACAGACTTGATTAAAATGCCCCTGCCTGGGCTGAAGATCATCTTGCAGTCTTGAGATTGATCCTGGATCTTACGCATGTATGAATGCTTGATTTTGTAATGATGTGCAATGCAAATGCTGACGCGCGGAGATGCAAGTGCTGGGGAAGTATGATTGGTTTTGGTATGCATATGATGCAAATGATATTTATAATGAAGAATGTGATGCATATGATGTCGAATGCTTGCAAACGGGTGATTGGATATGTTGCGGAGAGGTGCCAGCGTGGTGGTCTTTTGGGTGGTTGCCAATACGGATTGGACTTTTGGGCGGTGGGAGGGACTTGATTTCCTCGACACTCAGTTCGTTGAAGACGCCATGATTGATGTAGACGAAGATGCTCTTGATGTCTGAGTTTGATCACCTGATGACTTGTTCATGAGAGGACCACCACTTTGTGCTTAATAGTTAGGGTTGCTTGCTGCAATGAGTCTTGCCCCAGTCCGAACATGGTAATGGTCTGCCCGTGATTAACCAGTTCTGAAAGGATTTGATCTTATAGCTTTGACGTGTTTTGAGATGACTTTGCCCCTGATTGAGCTGTCGAAGGGTTTGCCCCAGCCTGAGGGTTTTGGAGGAGTCTTGCTTTAGGTTGACACCACTGAAAATTCAAATTCCTCTTCGATTGCCCCTTGTTGGAATATCTTGGATGTCTAGCACTGATTTGCAGTTAAAATTGTACATTCACAAATGGTAATCTTCATGCAATGCTCATACAAGTTTTGAAAAAGAGTCGTTTATTGAAGTGTCGTGATAGTGAGACGAATGGACCGTTAGTCCAAACTGTGTGCTGATTTTGATGGTGTGAAAGATATAGCAAGGAAAATGACACCAATGTTGAAGATTAACAAATATGGGGAGTCAGGTTTACGCAACCTTGCAATAGCATGCTTTCAGAATAAACCTCGCCTCAATTAGGTCTTTCGAGGGTTGTAACGTGGTCTGGTTTACGGTTTATGAAACAAAGGATATTAGGCTCAAAGTATGATTTATACCCACCCTTTCTTCGTGATGAACTCCAGTCCTACGTTTAGTTAATTCACACGTGTTTGTATTCCAAAGGGTTGATGGTTCGAGGTATGCTTGAAATGACAGTCACCTTATTTTGTTTTTGATGGATGTCAGTGACCATTTGAGATAGTGGTCAGTGGCTCTTATTTTGTTTTTGTTGAGGATTCGAGGGCCTCTTTTGTTTTTTTATCCCTATCTTTTGCATGGACTGATTTTGCTTTTCGAGTCCATCAGGGTTGTCTTGATTTTTGCTTAAGTCTCCTTTTGAAGTGCTTGACTTAGCAGGCTTTTTTTTTGTTTTTGATTTTTGTTGGAGGATTGTGACTGCCAAGTCATGGGTATTGATAAATAACCGTCATGTCTTTGGATTTTTGCTTTGTGATTTGAGTGCGTAATTGGATTGACTGAACACTACCCTGCCCCAGGTTGAGTGTAAGGTTTTGTATATCCGAAGGAAACTGCTACTTCTAGGCTCGAAGTGGTTTACTAGGGATTAACTCGTTGTCTCTCCAGTGTTTGGGGGATTGAAACAATGCCTGTACATCATCGGCGAGATTCTATCCGAAAGCATACATTTTGTAATTATGGGTATTTCGTTGTCATCATCCTCCCTCCAATCATTGCTAACAACAGTTTGATATAAAGGGAATAAAGTGGATAAATGTGTAGGTGATTTGCAATAAATGGAATAAATGAGTGAATACGACATAACTAATTCAAAACATGCATAATCAATATATTAAGAAAACCAAATACAAACGGCAATGTTCAAAGCATACAGTACTTAAACAAAAAAAAATAACAAGAATGCAAAATGACAGGATGGCAACATGACTGCCTTCTTCGGGGAGAAACTTGAACTGACTTGACTTGACTTGATGCTGGCATTAGCGTGGCGGCGGCATAGGGTTGTTGATGACGTTTGGAGCCTTCCCATTGAACACGAGATACTTTGAGTCGATCATGTCTTGAACCTTGTGTTTGAAAGCTCTGCAGTCCTCGATCGTATGCCCTGGAGCACCCTTATGAAACTCGCAATGAGCATTAGCATCATAATCTGGGGGAATGACAGTTGGAGGAGCTAGGTCCCTGGGAGTGATTTTCCTCTTCTCCATCAATTGAGCAAAGATCTGAGCATAGGTCATCGGCAGACGATCAAAGTCTCTATCAGACCTCCTTGTCCTCTGTTGATTAAGCTGGCGTTGTTGAGCAGCTATCTATTGTTGATGTTGAGGAGGATACTGATACCCTTGCTGGTTGTATGATTGTTGCTGAGGAATCTGTTGCTGAGGCGTTGGAGTTTGAACAGCTTGAACAGTTGGCTGATAAGGTATCGGAGCATATTGCGCAGCAGCAACATATGGATACTGGAAGTATGGCATTTGATAAGGCATTGGAGCTGGAGCTTGTGGAACTTGCCCCTTCTGAGCATAGACAACATTTGTTTCGCCCTCCTTCTTTTTGAATCCATTATTGAAAGGTTTTTTGGCTTGAGACTGGCTGCTAGAACCTCCTTGGATCTTTCCGCTCTTCAGACCCTCTTCAATTCTTTCACCGACAATCACCAAATCAGAGAAACCAGCAGAAACATTACCAATCAACTTCTCATAGTATTGGCCTTGCAAAGTACCCATGAAGATATCAATCAGTTCACGGTCAACCAGAGGTGGATGCACCCTGGCAGCTAGCTCTCTCCAGCGTTGCGCGTACTCCTTAAAGGATTCGTTATCCTTCTGAGCCATAATCTGAAGTTGAGTACGATTCGGAGCAAGGTCAGTGTTGTACTTGTATTGCTTGACAAATGCATCAGCTAGATCATCCCAAGTGCGCACATTGCTACGCTCTAGCTACATGTACCATTCGAGTGATGCCCCAGACAAGCTGTCTTGGAAGCAATGGATCATCAGCTTTTCATCTTTGGCATGGGCAGCCATCTTGCGGCAGTACATCCTTAGATGCATGTGAGGACAACTGAGGCCTTTGTACTTCGGGAATTCTTGCACTTTGAACTTGGGAGGAATGACAACATCTGGCACCAAGCACATATCCAGAGCATTCAGAGATTTCGAGTTGCGCCCCTCCATAACTCGGAGTTTCTCAGCTAGATCACGACACATCTTCATGGCTTCAGAATCCTGAGCAGCAGTAGGATTAATAATCGGGATAGCAGCATGGAAATTCTGGACCTCATCATACTGATCTACCAGGTTCTCTTCAGCATGAGGAATAGGAATCTGAGTGACAACAGGTTGAGCTTGCGGAATAGCACCAACAGGAACTTCAGGGGTTGGACGTGGTTGAGTGGTGGCTCCTTCAGCGGCACAAGTGAAGTTCATTGGTATCCCATAGGTGATGGGGTTGGGTACAGGAGCTGAGCGCCTTGAGGGTGACCCTTGAACCTGTGCATTGTTGTTGGCAGCAGCGGCTTCACGCAGTTCTTCTTCTCTTCTGGCTGCTATGATGGCTTCAAGAATCTGATCAATCTTTCCCTTCATAGAGTCAATTTCTTCTCTGAAAGCAGCTTGCTCTTGCTGAATCTGCTCCATCATCCTTTTTGTGTTGGCTCGAGTCGCGTACTGGTGTCGAGGAATCAGCTTGATTTACTGGAGAAGGAAGGAAGTTGAGGTGAGATTCTGAGGTTGAAAATGCAATGCAAGATGCGTAACAGATGCAATGCAATGACATGAGATGCAATGCAAGATGCAAGATCCAGGATCGCAGATCACAGGTTCAAACAGTTCTGAGGTTGGTTGTTTACGGGTAGATGACCAAAGTCTCTGATCAAAGAAACCCTATAGGTAGGCCCTATGAGGAAAGTTCTAAGTTCTTTACCCACAAACCCACTCACAGGATAGTTTCTACGTTGATGGATAAGGTTCCCGGGATTACGGACACAAATCGCATCAATGTCACGCAACAGGCTAGCTGTATTACGACGATAATGACGACAAGGTCTCCCCTGAGTGGGGTCTTCATGCTAGGCGCACAAGAAGCGAGTCCTTGGAGACTAACACTACACAACCACCAATATAGAACTTGGTTCTAAGAGTGGTTCATAGAGTCACGGACCCTTCATGAATCAAGTTGTGCAATAGGCTAGCTGTGTTACAACAAGACCTACGAAAAGGTCTACTCTAGGGGAGCTTTCATGCTAGGCATTCAAGGAGCGAGTCCTTTGGGACTAACACTACTCGACATCCAATTCTAAACTATGTGTTCTCTCTACTTTTACCAAAGCTCGGGTGTAGAGCTTTACTCATGATATTATCCCAAGATCCAACAGATAGGAACAAAAGGAGAAAGCAATAAGAGAACAAATACATAAACAAAAAAAAACATGCAAACAAAGATAACACTTCTCACAAATCGCTCTAAGATAGGCTCGACTCTCTCTTGCATGGAGCAATCATATCCCCAGCAGAGTCGCCATCTGTCGCACCTCGAAAATTCATCGAGAAAATACGTCCCTCGCGCGAAAGGCGCGGAAAACGGTTCGAACAGAGTCGCCACCGAACTTTATTTATCCCAAAAATAGGAAAAGGAAAATATCGAGAAAACCTTTTAGGAGCGGATAAGAACATGGTCGTCGCAACCACATTCTGGGTTCGGGAGTCGGTTACGTGAGGGGAAGGTATTAGCACCCCTCACGTCCGTTGTTCTCAACGGGAACCTCTTAGTTCGAATTGTGAGGAAAGGTTATCTAAGCTTGTTTGTTTTCTTCTCAACGGTATACGCGGAAAGGTAAAGTGAAAGGTTTCGATTACTAAGAGAAATTGGGTGGTTTTTTATTAGTTTGCTCGGCAAGGATTGTGAACCCTCGGGCCTACGTATGCTCATTCGGACGAGTATGAGAAATCAGAGCAATCGTAGTTCGACTACGGGGTTTGACGGAGAAAGATGGTAGTGTGGACGCAAACGGGGGAAAAAGGAAAAAGTGTGCTCGCCAAGATCGTCGCAATCTTGTGCCTACGTATCTTTACTTGGACGAGAATAAAGAATCAGAGCAGTCGTAGTTCGTGGTACGCCCACGAAATAAGGGTTAGGGTTTGAATTTTAGGAGACGAAAGATTGAATGACATACAACCCAAGGGCGTGCCTCAAGAGCAGTCACTCAAGAATCCAAGGAATGCTAGACTCCAAGAATTCAGTTCTTTCGTGAGTTGATTGCAAAAAATGTTTGATAATGGTTAAGTGTTTTAAGACGAGAGGGTGAATGAACAACAACCCAAGGGCGTGCCTCAAGAGCTATTCATTCGAAGATCCAAGGAATGTTAGATTCCAAGAATCTCCTCCTTTCGTTAGTTGATTAAAAAAGGCGTTTGAAAAAAGATCGAATCGGATTAGTTGAAAGAAGAGGTGAGGTTCGATACTAGTCCCTAGGGGTGCTCCTAGTAACGAAACCTCGAGATGTGTGAGTGTGCTTTTGACGACGAGTCAAAAGGCACTCAACTTATGAGGATGTTTTGAAGAGTGGCTCGACGACGAGTCGAGAATTGGTTTGGAAATGGTTTGACTTGTTAAATGTTTTGGGGAGAATGACGATTATTCGATAAACGAGACGTCGGCCTCGCAACCAATTAATCGGGGCATTATTGGGATGCTAAATCCCAACGACACCTTTTTCATTCGATTGATTTATGAAATGTCGTTTGATGAACAATGAAAGTACCACGTGGAATGCTAGACTCCAATGGCATTTCTTTGTTCAAATAGTTAAGGCGAGTGTTTTAGGAACGAAAGGTCGAGTGATCTCAACCCAAGGCGTGCGCCTCGATATCGGTCACTCAAGAATCCAAGAAGTGCTAGACCTCAAGAATTCAATTCTTTCGTGATTTAATTATGAAAACGATTTGAATATGTGTTGAGCATTTTAATCGGGAAGTAAGCACTTGAGCAAATGAAAATAGTTAGATAAGTATGAATATGATATGGATATGAATAAGAATGTAAACGATAATAATCAAGATAAAATTGACAAAATATTAAAGTTGACGTAAAATAAAAAATTGGTCTCGTCTTAATCGAATTTAATCGAGAAAATCGATAATCCACGATTCTTGACTTTCATTGACCAAATAAAAGAAAATGTGAAATAGAAATTAGAAATTAAATCGGAAATATGAATAAAGGTATAAAGGTCTCACCTTTATCGAGATTTAATCGAGAATTCGATAAGTCGATCGATATTTGGTTTTCATCGACCTAAAATAAATTTAAACAATAATGAAAATAAAATAAAATCGAGACAATGAATATAAAGGATAAAGGTCTCACCTTTATCGAGATTTAATCGAGAAATCGATAAATCGATCGATATTTGGTTTTCATCGACCTAAAATAAATGTAAATGAACCAAAAATGATATAAATAAAATAAAAAATGAAAATGGCATGAAAAATAGTAAAGGTCTCACCTTTACCGAGATTTAGTCGAAAAGATCGACAAATCAACCGATATATGGTTTTCATTGACCAAAAAATGCTAAAAATAATGGCATAAATACTAAATAGATTGAAATGAAATAAATAAATAGTATAAATACAAATAAATCGAAAAAATAAAATGGTAGGCCTCATATTAATCAAGATTTGTAGATCTACTTGAAAACGTCAACAAAATCAAGATGATTGTAATATCATTGGCCCCTAAATTAATAAAAATTAAACCATAAATCGTTAAGAACTTACAAGGACTCTATTAACAAAAACTGATCAAAATACTTAACAAGAAAATTATCCAAGATTTTATCAAAACAAACTAATATTAAAATAAAAAATAAAAGAAGAGGGGGGTACAGCCCAACAGAGTGTGTGAAAATGAATGGGGTCATTTGGGCTTAAAGCCCATCTCCCATTTTCAAGCAGCACAACTCGGGTGACAAAAACAAGAAAGATTACTTTAAAAATGCATTACTAAACCTATTAATCTAAATGTAAAAAAGGGGACGGACATTAAAGGCCTCATTCACAAGTTCACGCGCCGCCACAGTGCGAAAAACAAGTTGAAAAGCAGAGTATATTGAATCACAAACGAAAACGGATAAACGACCTTCCCAAGTTCAATCGCTCCCTCTGTCTCCCTTTGTCTATTCAGGTTCTCTTACGATAAGTTCCAGGTTTACGGGTTTTGATTTCTTGCTTTTGGTTTCAGTTTCGATCTCTCTTTTCTCGTCTCTTTCTGTTCCGGTTTCAGGTTTGATGATTAAAAGTTGTGGAAGTTGTTTTATGATGAAGGTTTGTGTTGAGTTGTTGTGTTTTTAAGGTGAAGGTTGAGTTGAATGATATTGGAAGGGTGGGTTGAAGAATGCTTCAGAAAAGACAAAGGTTGTTGTTGTTTGAAGAGTGGAGGGTGATGGCGGCTAGGGCTCCCTGAATGAGGTGAGTATAGTTGGCTTTTATAGAGGAGTAAGAGAGTGGAATTGGAATTCAAAAAAATGAGAAATTGGTTGCTGTGATTGTCGTATTGGTGACATGGTGATGGTTGTACGAACTGCGCAATGTGTGCCTTGTGTTGCTTTGTGTGGGCCTGGTGTGCGTTACGTGATGGCCTGGTTTGTGTTATGCAGGATGTGGTATGGTTTTTTCAATACCTTTTTTTTCGTGCAGTGGCAAAGGCGTGAACGGTATAGGTCTGTGTACGACTTGTGCTTGGTTTCGTTTGCAGGTAGGATACATGGTTTATTGGAGGTAGCACGCCGGGTTACATGGTGATGTTGTTGTGGCTTGTACGATTTAAGTGTTGGCTTGGTATTGTCTTTTTCCATCTGCACTGCATTTTGGATAGTGGCTACAGGTTTTGTGTCTGTGTAGCAGTCGCACAGGGTATCAACAAGGTTTGACTTGGTGTTGTTGCTTTCACTTGCTGATTTGATGCTGTATCTGTGGTTTAATGTTACAGGACTTGTTTGGCATTTTGTGGTAGCAGCAAGTGTGGCGCTTTGGTTTTTGGGTATTGTATATGGGTTTGGATATTATTGCAAATGAAAAAAATTTTTGTAAGTGGATTTTGATGAAAAGAATGTAAATGTGAATTAATTAGAAACGGGAAATGGATATCAAATTATTTGGATAAAAAAAATGAAATAAAAAAGGTGGATAGTAATAATAGTGAAATGAATAAATGGATAAAATAGAGAATGGGCATTAAAAATGAATAATGGTGGGAAATGAATTTATGAGTGGATAATGAGATAAATTGGATTATGAAAAATGGATTTTTTGAAATGGATATTAAAAGTAGATATGGCTTAATTGGTAGAAAATAATGGAAATTGGTAAGAAATAAAAAGTGGAAATAAATATGGACATTGAATTTTATATATGGATATAGAAATGGTTTAAATGGATATTTAATTGGATGAAGGATGAAAACGGTTAAAAGATGAAAACGGATAAAAAAATAAAAGAGGGATGAAGTTGAAGACAACATATTTTTTGGTTTTTTCAATAATTGTTAGTGGACGGATGTACAGATGAAAATTATACACAGGTAGGACAAATTTGGGGTATGACATACTCGTGCCGAGATGCAAATCCGCCGTGAAAAGGGGCTTTGTTATTACTGTGATGAGAAATTTTCCATTACCCATAAATGTCCAAATCGTCATTACTTCTTATTACAAATGGAGGAGGATGAAAATGATCCACCACCAGATCCCCATACCACCAGTTTACATGAACCACCACCTATCAGAGATTCTGAGCATCACTTGTCACTTAATGCATTGAATGGCTCTCATGGTATGGGCACAATGCGATTTCAAGGTCAGATTCAAGGCATGGCAATTACAGTTTTATTGGATAGTGGCAGCTCTGATAATTTTTTACAAACCAGGATTGCTCAATCATTGCAGTTACCAGTACAAGCTAATACACAGTTTCAAGTTATGGTTGGAAATGGGCATTCCTTGACTACGTTGGGTTACATTGACAACTTACCTGTAGCTATTCAAGGTAACACATTGCATATCCCTGTGTACTTATTACCTATATCTGGAGCAGATTTGGTGTTGGGAGTTCCATGGTTAAAAATGTTAGGACCACATATTGCTGATTACAATGCCTTGTCTTTAAAATTTTATGTCAAGGATAACTTTATTACACTTTATGGTGAGAAATCTGAGGGTCCAAGACTGGCACAGTTCCATCACATCAGGAGATTACAACACACTCATGCCATTAATGTTGCTTTTTACCTTCAGTTCGATAAGATTGTACCTAAGGATAGCAGTGTTAAAGTTGATCCACACCCTGACATTGCAGTTTTATTACAAACATTTGCTGATGTGTTTGCTGATCCAATAAGTCTTCCTCCAGCTAGGTTCCAAGATTATGTTATTCCTTTGGTGGCAGGTAGCAATCCAGTGAAAGTGAAACCATATTGATACCCCCATAGTCTAAAAGCACAAATTGAACTCATGGTTAAAGAGATGCTTGACCAAGGTGTTATACAACCTAGCTACAGTCCATTCTCTTCCCCCGTGTTATTAGTTAAGAAGAAAGATGGCTCATGGAGATTTTGCACGGACTATCGCGCTTTAAACTCTATCACTGTCAAGGATAGCTTTCCTATTCCTACTGTGGATGAACTTTTAGATGAACTATTTGGTGCACAATATTTTTCTGAGTTAGACCTTAGGTCCGGGCACCATCAAATATTGGTCAAGCTTGAAGATCGACATAAAACCGCCTTCCGAACACATCAAGGCCTTTATGAATGGTTGGTAATGCCCTTTGGCCTCTCGAATGCCCCTGCATCTTTCCAAAGCTTAATGAATCATGTATTCCAGGCTCAGCTCCGAAAGTCCGTCTTGGTTTTCTTTGATGATATTATTATCTACAGTCCCACGTGGTCAGCTCATTTATCTCACTTGACTGAAGTGTTACAGCTCATACGCCAACATTCTCTATTTGCAAAAATGTCCAAATGATGTTTTGGATTCACTGAGGTGGATTACCTAGGTCATACGGTTTCTCACCAGGGTGTATAAATGGACAAATCCAAAGTTCAAGCTGTATTGGATTGGCCATTGCCTAGAAATCTAAAACAGTTACGAGGTTTTTTGGGTTTATCCGGTTATTACCGCAGATTTATTCGAAATTATGCTACCATTGCTGCACCCTTGACGCCATTGTTGAAGAAATATGCATTTGTATGGAACCAACTTGCAACTGAGGCATTTCTAGCTTTACAGAAGGCCATCACTGTTGCCCCTGTTTTGGCACTCCCTGATTTCTCTAAATCTTTCATTTTAGAGACTGATGCATCAGGTACTGGCATTGGTGCAATTTTGAGTCAGGATAAGCACCCAATTGCTTATTTCTCTAAAAAGCTCAACAATTACATGCAACACAAGTCTGCATATGTTAGAGAACTATATGCCGTAACAGAGGCTATGGCCAAGTTCCGACATTACATATTGGGTCATAAATTTATCATCCGCAGAGATCAACAAAGCTTAAAGGCCTTAACCGACCAAACGATACAAACCCCGGAGCAATAAAAATGGCTGCATAAGTTTCTAGGATATGACTTCACTATCGAATATAAACCAGGCAAGGACAATATAGCTGCGGATGCCTTGTCACGGTACTTCTGTATGGCTCTGTCTGAACCTGTCAATCCTCTTGTATCACTTATCATCACTGTAGTCAATGCTGACCCCTTTCTATCTCAGATTAAATTGCAATGTTTGCAGGGAATTTGCCAAGACCCTTTGTATCAAGTGAGACAAGACATTCTATACTGGAAGGACAGAATAATAGTGCCCATTGTGCCTAGCATTATTCAGTCAATTTTGCAAGAGTTCCATTCATCGATGTTGGGAGGACATGCTGGCATTGCACGCACCAAAGCAAGAATGGCTTCTCAGTTCACATGGCCCTCAATGTCTCGAGATATTAGACTGTTTGTATCTCAATGTCTAATATGTTAACAAGCTAAATACTCTACTGCTGCCCTAGCTGGCCTACTACAACCCTTGCCTATTCCATCGCAAATTTAGGATGACGTGTCCATGGACTTTATTACTGGGCTGCCACCATCCAACAGACTAACGGTTATCATGGTCGTTGTGGACAGACTTTCGAAGTATGGCCATTTTACTGCTCTCAAATCTGACTTCACTAGTGTGAAAGTAGCTGAAGCGTTCTTGCACAATATGGTGAAACTCCACGGCTTCCCAAAAAGTATAGTGTCAGATCGTGACAAAGTATTTACAAGTTCTTTTTGGAAGCAACTTTTCAAATTATGTGGAACTACTTTGGCCATAAGTTCAACCTACCATCCACAATCGGACGATCAAACTGAAGCGGTTAATAAATGTGTTGAGATCTATTTGCGATGTTTTGCAGGCAAGGTTCCTCAGAAATGGTCTAAACTACTCGATTGGGCAGAGTTTTGGTATAACTCATCCTACCAATGTAGTATTGGCATGACCCCTTTTAAAGCAGTTTATGGTAGAGAGCCTCCGATTCTTCTCAAATACGATACTGCTGCAGCTGATCCACCGGCCTTGCAAACGCTGCTCACTGAGAGGGATCACACCTTACAACTTCTCAAAGCTATCTTGCATAGAGCTCAACAGGTTATGAAGAAGTATGCAGATGCTAAGCGAAGATTCGTGGAGTTTCAAGTAGGGGATATGGTGTTGGTCAAACTCCTGCCCTACAGACAACATTCGTTGGCCTTACACCAGAACCAGAAGTTGGGACTTCGATACTTTGGACCATTTCCTATCATTCAGAAAATTGGTGTTGTAGCTTATAAAGTTTTACTTCCACCTTCTGCAAAAATCCACCCTGTGTTTCATGTTGTTAATTTGAAGTTATGCAAAGGAGATCATCATACTCAGTATTTGCCTCTACCATTACTCACTACTGAAACTGGTCCTATTTTACAACCTGAGGCAGCAGTGGATTCTAGAGTCCTATTGCAGAATGGTACTGAAGTGCCTCGAGTTTTGATTAAGTGGTCTAACTTGCCTATCTCTGAAGCTACTTGGGAAAATTGGAGGGACTTTTCTCATAACTATCCAAACTTTAACCTTGAGGACAAGGTTAATTTTAAAGGAGGGAGTAATGTTATGGATAAGGACAAACAAGTTACCACAGTAAATACCTTTCATGATGAAGAAGAACACGTGACACATGATCCATATTTTGAGGAGCCTAGACGTAGATTGAGGACTAAATTCCCTAACAGAAAATACAGTGCAGAATTTGTTTAAGTACCAATGATTTGGCAATCATTGAGGGTGGACAATTTTTAGTGGATTGATATCCTGACTCTCTCTCTCCTCTCTGGAAGCTTCTACGCTTTTCTGTTACGATTTTATTGTACTCATCTTGCAATTGGCTTAGCCATTTTCCATCAATAAAATCACTTATTCTCTGCTACTGCTTTTTAGTTGCACTGTTAGTACCATTTTACTTGCATATTTACATTGTTGTGTGTACTGCTTGATTGGTTCATAACAATCTTCCTCGTAAAGATAAAACACATGTGGGATTTGTTCTCCAAAGTCATAAGTACCACCAAAGTCATATGTAAGTACCAAGTTTTCATAAATAAACATTTTTCATTAAAGATCAGTTGTCTAGCAAAAGAGCTTCCTCCCACACAAACAAAATCATTCTCCAAGTCCACCCGCCCTCTTCATTACCCTAACCTTTTCTAGACATTTCAACAACTGAAATATGCTTTTGTTTAGAGTTACCCTCTCTATCTACGAATTCAACCAAAGATATGATATTCTTCCATATTACCAATTTCTTCATACACAAAATTATTAAACCAAACTACATGACTCATCCCTTATTCATTTTAAATGTTTTGAATGTTTTTCCACCACTTTTAACATCTTCTCCCTCTACGAACACCCCCGACCTCTCTCCCTCTAACCTCATATTTTGTCTCCAAAGCATTAAATCACATAGCCACCTTATCGACCTTTATTCTCCAACGCCACTCGCCCAATAGAGAAAATTAAACTCCTAAGCTCCCTAACCCACTTTTGTTTCTATCCAAACAAATGTTACTACTCTTAAATCAATAAAATTAGTGAGATTCCTCAACTCCCTCATTAAAAGATTTAAATAAATATTTAATTAGAGAATTTACTCATGTCAGAGTCTTGAAAAAAGAAAGTAAATATAACAGCTTTGCTATTTTGACACTAATTTATTCTACACCGTATTCTACACCGTCTTTCATAACGAAGCAAATTCATATTGCACAGAAACCAAAGTAGGCAAAAATATAAAAAACAATAAAGCTGATACATTTTTGGTTACTATATGGTGTGGGTGTTAAAATGTAGTGTCACCTTATCTTTTCTCTTCTTCATGTCGTTGACATTGAAGTTTATTGTTTCCCTACAATATATAAATACTTCTATGTTAAAACAAATCATGCATATTTTTGTGTGTAGGAGAATATGCTACTGCTAGAGCAGCATCAGCAGGTGGCACCATCATGTGTCAATTTAGGGGGCTGGAACTTAAATTTCAAAACCCCAAAAATTGAAGGACCAAAATTTTAAAATAAATAAATCCTAAAATATGTAGGCCCCTACTTATATTAAGGATCCTTAAAATTCAAGTAGGGTCTCAAATCCCCCACATTTTCAAAACTTGATTTTTTTTTTAAAATAGATTTTTTCAATCAATTTTTTTTTTAATTTTTGGAAAAAATCGTTTTTTTATTTTCGGAAAAAATCAAATTTTTTTATTTTCGAAAAAAATTAATTTTTTTTATTTCCGAAAAAAATCGATTTTTTTCATTTTCGGAAAAAATCGTTTTTTTTTTATATTTGGAAAAAATCTGGTTTTTCATTTTCAGAAAAAATCAGTTTTTTTATATTCGGAAAAAATCGGTTTTTTTCATTTTCGAAAAAAATCGGTTTTTTTATCTTCGGAAAAAATCAATTTTTTTATTTTTCGGAAAAAGTCGGTTTTTTTATATTCGAAAAAAATCGGTTTTTTTCATTTTCGGAAAAAATAGGTTTTTTTTTTTATTTTTGAAAAAATCGGTTTTTCATTTTCTGAAAAAATTGATTTTTTATATTCGGAAAAAATCTGTTTTTTTATTTTCGGAAAAAATCATTTTTTTTTATTTTAGGAAAAATCAAGTTTTTTTAATTTCGAAAAAAAACAGATTTTTTTTTTATTTTTTCGGAAAAAATAGAGTTTTTTTATTTTCGAAAAAGAAAACAGTTTTTTATTTTATTTTTCCGGAAAAAATTGAGTTTTTTTTTTCGGAAAAAAACTGATTTTTTTATTTTCGAAAAAAATCAGTTTTTTATTATTTTCGAAAAAAAACATTTTTTATTGGAAAAATCGCATTTTTTTCAATTTTCGGAAAAAATCAGTTTTTTATTTTTTTCGGAAAAAATCGGGTTTTTTATTTTCGGATTGATTTTTTTTTATTTACGAAACAAATCGACTTTTTTCATTTTCGGAAAAAATCGGTTTTTTTTAATATTTGGAAAAAATCTGGTTTTTCATTTTCAGAAAAAATCAGTTTTTTTATATTCGGAAAATATCGGTTTTTTTCATTTTCGAAAAAAATCGGTTTTTTTATCTTCGGAAATAATCAATTTTTTTAATTTACGGAAAAAGTCGGTTTTTTTATATTCGAAAAAAATCGGTTTTTTTCATTTTCAGAAAAAATAGGTTTTTTTTTTTATTTTTGAAAAAATCGGTTTTTTCATTTTCGGAAAAAATTGATTTTTTATATTCGGAAAAAATCTGTTTTTTTATTTTCGGAAAAAATCGGTTTTTTTTTTTATTTTCGGAAAAATCATGTTTTTTTAATTTCGAAAAAAAACAGATTTTTTTTATTTTTTCTGAAAAAATAGAGTTTTTTTATTTTCGAAAAAGAAAACAGTTTTTTATTTTATTTTTCCGGAAAAAATTGAGTTTTTTTTTTTCGGAAAAAAACTGATTTTTTTATTTTCGAAAAAAATCAGTTTTTTATTATTTTCGAAAAAAAACATTTTTTTATTGGAAAAATCGCATTTTTTTCAATTTTCGGAAAAAATCAGTTTTTTATTTTTTTCAGAAAAAATCGGGTGTTTTATTTTCGGATCGATTTTTTTTTATTTACGAAACAAATCGGATTTTTTCATTTTCGGAAAAAATCGGTTTTATTTTTCAGAAAAATATCGGTTTTTTTTTTATTTTCGAAAAAAATCGGTTTTTTTTCATTATTGGAAAAAATCGATTTTATTCATTTTCGGAAAAAATCAGTTTTTTTTATTTGTGGAAAAAATCAGTTTTTTTTTATCTTCGAAAAAAATCGGTTTTTTTTTTATTTTCTGAAAAAAATCGTTTTTCTTAATTTTCGAAAATAATCGGTTTTTATTTTTTCGAGAAAAAAATCGGGGTTTTTTTTTTATTTTCGGAAATAATCGGCTTTTTTTTCTTTTGAAAAAACCGGTTTTTTTATTTTCGGAAAAAATTGGTTTTTTTTATTTTCGGAAAAAATCAGTTTTTTTTTATTTTCTGAAAAATCGGTTAAAACCGGTTTTTAAAAAAATCGGTTTTAGAAAAAAATCGGTTTTTAAAAAAATCGGTTTTATAATATAAAATATTTTATTTCAAATAAATTAGATTTTGAGCCCTTCACTTAAGCCTCATTAAAGACAAAAATATGAAGGGGCTTAAAAATAAAGGGTCAAAAAAATATTTATTTAGTAAGAGATCAAAAAAATAGGGCTAACAAGTGGCCTAAGTATTGAGACTTTGTTATTTAAGGATTTTTTTTACACCTTGGTTTGTTTTCCACCAAATTTATTAATTCTCTACTCTAGCACAAAAAGTATAATCGGCCCAACTTTGGAACAAAGTACCGGTATTTTTAATATATATATTTTGTTACAGAGGAAGTATTTAGTACATGGGATATTCATTTTGGTAATTTTGTGACAGACACTATCCTCATGGGCCTACTTCCAGCATGGAGGAGATTGTTTCAACAGGACCTGGCATTCGTTTCCTCCAACTCTATGTGGGTATATTGTCTTTATTTCTTCTCTTCATTATTTTATTTTTTATGACGTGTGCGCGCGCGTCACTTGTCACCTCCTCAAAACACAAAGAACATTTCCAAGCAACTTAGTTTAAACTAGGAATCCGCTTTTGATGTATGATATAATGCTTGCTACATTCATACAATTACTAACTTGATCATCTAACTTTTCAATTATTAGTGTTATAATCTAATTTGTTTGTTATTTTCTTCTCCCAGCTGCTTAAAGACCGAAATATGGTTACTCAGCTTGTGAGAAGAGCTGAAAATGCTGGTTTCAAGGCTATTGTCCTCACTGCAGACTCTCCAGTCGTTGGTCGTAGAGAGGCTGACATAAAAAATAGGTTGACAATCATTGCAAAACTTCATTTGAATTCATAAGTCTTATATTAAAAAAATAGTAGTAGTATATTGGTGCACGGATCACGCGGAGTTGGTAATCAGATTAAGATAAACACTATTAGAAGTTTGTACTGGAGATTTTAAAAATATACATATTCCTGGTTTATTTAATGGAGATTTTTACAGATTTAAACTGCCATCACATCTGAGAATGAAGAACTTTGAAGTCACGGATCTTGAAAAGTTGTATAAGGTGTGTGATCATTACAGAGATTTTAAATTAGATGAATTTTCTTCTTCTGTTATTGTCATCTTAATGTTGTTACTTTTACTATAACTATTTGAGAAATTGAATATAACCTTGCAGACTAAAGACAATGGTGGTCACACCTCTGTTGTTAATGGCCTATATGACCGATCAGTCACCTGGAAGGTGATATATGATCTTTTACATATATGTGACATTGAATGTGGAAGTCACAATAACTACTATGGCAAACCTTGTAACAGGATGTAAATTAATGGCTTAAAACAATCACCCTATTGCCCGTTTTAGTGAAGGGAGTACTTGCTGCTGAAGATAGTAAGCTTATCAAAGAGATACATTCTAGAGTTTACTTTCAAAATAACTATAACTAAAGTGAAACATTTAATTACCCGACGGTTATAACTTAATGAGAGCGTAAAACCTCTTTAAGGGAAAGTGTGAACCAAATAAAATCCTATATTTTTATTCAATGCTTCCTTATCCATTTGATCTTTGAAATTAATTCTATAATCCTATGCTAATAATGTAGCTAGGTTAGCAATACTAGCTGGAGCTTCCGGAATCATTGTTTCCAATCATGGTGCTCGTCAACTTGATTATGTCCCTGCAACTATTATGGCTTTAGAAGAGGTCTGATTTAAGTCTCTAATGCTATCTATCACTCTTGGTTTAATTTTAACTACTATGGTATGATGCATTAATATTTCAAGCTGCTATATCTTGAATTATTCCAAAGTTTCTTCTTCATTGCCTTGTGTCCTTACTTATAATAATTGCATTTCTTTAATTGATTACCTTGCTTAGGTTGTTCAAGCTGCAGAAGGAAGAATTCCTATTTTTATGGATGGTGGAGTTCGCCGAGGGACAGATGTTTTTAAAGCATTGGCTCTTGGAGCCTCTGGTCTATTTGTAAATATACGATGATATAAATTCCTTACAGTAATAACAGAACGATGTTGCTACTTGCTAGTATTAAACAGTTCATTGTATTCATTTTCTAGAATATTTTTAAACGGTCTCGATCATTGATTTAGATTGGTCTATAGAAGGTAGTATCTGTATCACACAGTTACTTCTAAGAATCTATATCCAAATTCGGTTACCATCATCAAAACTCAAAAAAACTAATTAGTAATGTGGTTTACTAGTATTTTCATTAAATGGAGATGCTATAATACATTTCTATGATATATCAGATTGGAAGACCTGTGGTGTTCTCGTTGGCTACTGAGGGTGAAGCTGGTGTAAGAAATGTACTTAAGATGCTTCATGATGAACTTGAAATAACCATGGCACTTTGTGGTTGCCCTTCACTCAAGGACATAACTCGGGACCATGTTGTGACAGAGTGGGACCTCCCAAGAATTGCTCCTAAGTTATGAGATTATATTCTATAGTGTTGGAGCATGAGGAGGGCACTCGTTGAGAAACTGGCAAACTATAGGAATTTAATTTTATAATCTTATAATTATTTCATGTTATAAAAATGAAACTTTCTCAAACTTTCATCATTATATTTTGACAAGTTTGAGTTTAATAGTGTATTTTGACAGATATGAGTTTAGATGGTGGATTGAAAAAAGGCCATATAAATTTGTTATATGCCTTGAATTACCATCCATCACTTAGTAGTAAGTAGTAACTGCAGGTTTACTCAATTGCATGTAGATTGTGGTAGAAATATATCAGAGATTCTGCTAAAATTACGACAATCTAAAAATACACAAAAATACAATAATAGGAGCACATATGCTAAAAAATAGGGTTGGACAACAGTCTGATTAGGCTGGGTTCGGCTCCAAACACTCAGTCCAGCCCAAACTGCAGGTCCAGTATAAAAATCTAATTTCGACCATTTTTGTTATCGGTTACGCTGGTTTATGGGTTTACGGTTTGACAGAATTCGGATTGGTTTGAACGGGTTATAATTGCAATCCATTTTAGTTTTTATCCATTTTTTCAATGACTTTTTTTCTTCATTTTAAGCTACTTTTTCATTGTTTTTAGTTGTATTTAAAATTGTTAACTATTACTATATTTTTTAAATGTTTATTTAGTGTTGAAGTACTTAACTTAATTTTAGATTTTAGTTTAGTAATTTATTTAATCAATTTTACAACTTAGTCCCTTAACAACAGTTACGTTAGCCAATTTAATCTCTTCCGCTAAATTTGTTGAAAAAATGTTAATTGGCTGATGTGGCATGACAACAAGGATTTACTTTCTTTAGTGACTCGACAAGGGATTACATTATCATTGTAAGCTTCATGTTTCTTCATTGTAAAATTGTCACTCGTTTTATATCTAGGCCTTCTATTCATCTTCTTCCTTCAACCTTCTTCCAAATTTCTTCAAGAATCCTCTTAATCCAAACTATCATCTTCATAATTTCTGTTAAGATGTCAATGAATTGCAACACCTATTCAAAATCAAACAATCAAAGTTGCGGGCCATTTGGATATGTGGTCATAAGAAACAAGAGGAGGGATTGTTGGTGCCAAGGGAGAGATATTTGAGCAGTGTGAATGTTGGAAAAAAGTTTTGGGGCTGTAGGAATTACAAAAATCAAATGGAGAAGAGATGCAATTTTTTCAAGTGGGTAGGAGATGATATTGTTAATGGAAAGAATTTGAAGATTGAAAGGCAAAGGAAGAAAATATTCAAGTTGAAGAATGAGATTTTGACCACAAGAGAAATGTTGAAAATTACAATGGTGTTTGGAATTATTAGTTTAGGCTTTAATTTAGTGTTTTTAACCATGTATTTCAAATAGGGTTATACGCAAAACAATATGTAATTTATTGTTATGAAACTATGTAATTTTAATGTTGGCTATATGAAATGTGGTTTGTAATATTGCAGTAACTCTGTTTTATCATTTCTACTATAACAAAGGTGTTTTGTATTAAATAGGGTTAAATATGTTTTTAGTCCCTATAAAGTTTGAAATTTCATTTTTAGTCCCTCCTGGGTTTTGGCAACGGTTTTAGCTGGTTTTAGCAACGGTTTTTTTGTAAAAACCGTTGCCAAAAGGTAGGGAAGGACTAAAAATGAAATTTCAAACTTTATAGGGACTAAAAACATATTTAACCCTATTAAATAATGTGGTATGTAATATTGTAAAAAAAGGACTAAAATGTGGCCTGTAATATTAAATAAGGGACTTAACTGAAACAATGTAATACATAAAGGGACTATGCTAAAATCTATATGATTAGGTTTGATGCTCTAACCAAACTCCAAATACATTATTCCTGTTGCATGTTATTTATCAGAATCAGGATGGTGTTCATCTTAAAGAAAATACAATGAAAAGACAATTTAAGGAAAGAACAAAATCATAACCATTGTTGCACATGTGTTCAACGACACAAATACAAAAGACCAAATTTTGTGTTAAGTGACACTAATACAAGGCACCAAATTTAGTGTCCATTGACACTAATACAAAAAACCTAAGTTACACACACAGTTTGTGTTAAATGACACTAATACAAAAAGTCTAAGTAGATCACAATGTTGTTGCTTCAGGGTGGGTTGTCTGAGTTGGTGCAGATTGGCTTGCTTTAGGCTGGGTTGTCTGAGTTGGTACAGCCTGGCTTGCTTCAGGCTAGGTTGTTTAAGTTGGTGCAGACTGGCTTGATTCAGGCTGAGTTGTCTGAGTTGGTACAGGCAACTTACAAGTAGCGTTATGGTGCCCCGTCATGTGACACCTACTGCACTTGATTCCAAAGTTAGCTCACTTTAGATGTGTCTCATCCCTTATATTCTCGGATGCATCCCTAGTCCTCTTCTTCTTTGACCTTCCTGGTTGTCTTTTGATTGGTGGTGGCTGTAAATCAACATACTTTGTTTTCTCCCA
The DNA here is from genome assembly GCA_022829125.1 of Lathyrus tuberosus. NCBI lineage: Eukaryota > Viridiplantae > Streptophyta > Magnoliopsida > Fabales > Fabaceae > Lathyrus > Lathyrus tuberosus. The sequence goes on along the minus strand of JALAZF010000026.1, from coordinate 21,195,093 downwards.
CAGAGTTCGCCCATTCACTAGATATATTACAGTTGCATAACATGCTCTTTTGTAGAAATTAGGCACAAATTTGTCAATCTCTATTTATGAGATTTCATGCAAGATATTGCATGATAACATGGCAACCCTGCTAGCATTCATCTCCTACAAGAGCACTACTTAGTAGAAAGACTCGCACTATAATTTTCTCCATTGTATGAGATATGCCTAAACTTATAATCAAATTCGCTTGCACGCCTGTGCAAACATCAACAGCAACAACAATTCAGCAATTTAGCAAATGTAAAACACATTCCAAATGAGGAAGCAAGTTAGCATTCAATAGCTCACAATCCAATTGTTTGTTTTTTTTTCTAATTCCTTTGATATCCTTTTCTTAATATTTTGTAGAATATCACCTTCATATTTGGCAATCTTCTGCTTGTTTGACTCTCACCTCAACATGAGATACACTCTGATTTCTTCAATCATTGTTACAATATGTTTAGCTATGACAAAATAGAGTTGAAAGCCTCTGACATGTTGTTCACCAGAGTATCACATAAGTATTGGTCCTGAACCTAGACTTGCTCCAAAACCTTGGTGGAATCTTTATCAAATTCTTGAATGCCTCCTCATTAACAACCTTCATTTCAAGCATGGTCTTTTCCATGCATTCACATAAGTGGTTGTAGCAGCTTTCCACGTGCGTTCTTTGAGCTTTATGTTTGGATATTTCTTCCTAAAGTTGTTGTATAGATACCTTGAAATACACAAAACCCTAAAGTGATAAAATTTACCTGACACAAAATCTTTGGTCTACTCCAGGGAGCAATTCATCAAGAGCTGGTAATAGTCCCTGCAATAAAATACAGTTAGTTTAGAAATAACAATTAACTCAGAAAATAACAATTAACTCATAAAAATCAAAATCCATAACAAATTACCTTTTGTTGATCACTGATTAATGTGCATGTCTTGCATAATATTGTACCTCATAGGATAGATATCAACAGTTCTAGGAACCAAGTCCATGAATCCTTGGTTTCACCTTCCACAACAACAAATGCAATAGGAAACATTTGATCATTTGGACCCCTTCCAACTGCAACAAGTATTTGTCCACCATAATACCTTTTTAAGAAGCAACCATCCAAACCTATTATATGCCTTCACTTGAAAAACTTTCCCTACAGGCCTTAAAACAAATATAAATCCTTTGAAAATGTGGGCTCAACTATCTATTAGAATGCTCAATGTTATCCTCTCCACCTTGAAATAGTTGACTTGTAACTTTCACAGTTGAACCAGGATTCGACCTCAACAGTTCATGTGCATAATTATGAATTATTTTATACTGCTCCCTAAAATACCCATCAACAATATCAATAGCCATTGTCTTTGCTCTATATGTAAGAGTTTTGTTAATCCCCACATTCCACTTCCGTTGGGTCTTCTCCATGATATCAGCCAGTTTTAAACTAGGATTCTCCCTCACATTGTTTTGTATCTTACTACTGAACCACTTGGATGTGAGGAAATTGAAATTGAAATCTCTATTACATGTATGGTTATCAATAATATTTATGAGCTTCCATGTATCTTCATGTTTGATTCTTGCATAATATGCCTCCCATGGACATCTTTTCTTACATATTGTTGCGGTGCGAAAAATACCCGAGCGTATCGCACGCTTAAAAATACAACAGAGTCACCACTGAATTTTATTTATTCTAAGAGAAAGAGAAAATATCAATAAAACCCAAAGGGAATAGAACATGGGTACGGAAGTCGGTTATGCAAGAAGAATATATTAGCATCTCTCACATCATTGTACTCAACGGGAACCATTTTGATTGTTCTTTGTGCGAATGGGTGTTATTATCTAAATGTTACTTGAGATTGATTTTAATTAAGGAGAAAAAAATAAGTTTTTAATTAATGTGCTCGCCAAGATTTCGAAATCTTGTGCCTACGTATTTCCATAGTGCAATGAGAAAATTAGAGCTCCGTAGTTCGTGGGGTAGAAAATAAGTATTTGTTGGTTGGTTTTAGAGAACAGTGTTATAATCGTATCCTAGAAGTATTTTGACATTAGTTGTTTGATCCTGGGTTGGATGCTCTAAGATGTTATTCTGCTAAGGAATAGATTATAACTACTCTTTTATGAAAAGAAATTGTTGTTTGGCCTGAACTAATGACAAAGAACTGTAAGGTGGTGTCTGAACCAAGGACAGAAAATTGTAAAGGTTGGTGTCTGAGTCAAGGACAAAGAATTATAAAGGTGGTGTCTGAATCAAGGACAAAGAATTGTAAAGGTGGTGTTTGAACAAAGGACAAAGAATTGTAAAAGTGGTGTCTGAACCAAGGACGAAAAATTGTAAATGTGGTGTTTGAACCTAGGACAGAAAATTGTAAATGTGGTGTCTGACTGTGGATGATAATGATTATTCTTGAATGGAAAGCCTTGGTGAATTATTGTTGAATATTGATGATGCTTGAAACTTTTTTGAATTAAAATTTAGATGATTAATAAGTTGATGAATATAGGATAGAAAGGTTGAATCCTTGATGAATGTTGATTCAAGCCCTTGAATTCTTGATAGAAGTAATGCTGAATTTTGTGAATGGTGATGGAAGTGTTTCATTTTGGATGAGTTTAGAATGAAGATGGTTATGGAAAAATGGTAGGATTTTATGCTCAATTGAATGGAGTTTCAAGTGATGAAATTCCATCAACTTGGTTTATGAGCTTTAGGTGATGGTTAGGAATTTTGACATAATAACTTTTCTATGAATTCAAGGTTGATGAATGATGAAAAATAGTAGGTTTTTGTAGTTTTTCAAAGGGAGAGAGTGATTATGGATGGAATGATTCTAGCCCTAGGATAATGAGCCTAGGGAGAATCTTATCAAGGATTCAGAATGCTCTCCAAAATGATAGTTAGGATTTGCGTTAGCTTGGAAGTTAGTAGTTGGTTAAGCTTTGATTTGGCCCAGGTAGTTTAAGGGTAATGAAATAATTGAGGGTTTTGTGAGGAATGAGGTAGTTAAAGGTAGAAGTGTTGGAATTTTGAATAAGTACCAAGTTAGGATGTAAGGTGAAAGGTCATTAGTGATAAAGTTGAATTTAAATGCGTTGTCTTGATTCTTTTGACTATTTTTTGATGAATTAGTCATAGATGAAAGTTGTAGGATTAAGCTCTTCCGTGGCCATTGAAAAGTGCTTTTACATGTTGAAAAGTGGACTTTTGAATGTTGTAAACTCATGAACCAATTTCTGATTTTTTTTCTGTCATAGAATTGCTTTCAAATGCATTGAATAAGCCATAATTTCACTTAGCAAAAATGCAGAATTTTCCTTTTGTTTCTTGAGTTTTTCATGACTTTTTGATGATTTAACTTCATGATATGGTAGATTAACTTGATCCTCCTTTTTCCTTGTAGAAAAGTGATCATTGTAGTGGAAGAATAATCTAAGAACAACAATGAATACATGAAGAAAAGCCATTGAAATGGAACCTTGAAGGATAAAAAACTTGTTGAAATGCTACATGTAACATAATCATGAAATCTTGGGTTTTCCTATGAATGATGATGACCCTTTGGTCAAATCTTTGTAGAATAGGTCTAGGAAAATTCTGGATTCAAAATCGAGTCAATGGTAAACAGTTGACCAAAAGTCTACCGTTGACTAAAAGTCAACTATATCAAAATTTTGCAGTTTTTCTCTTAATTGACCCCTTTGTTTGTGATAAAGCTTGTGATGCTTGTAATGTATTCCAATGTCTCATAAATGAAGATATTCCCTTTCTTTCTAAAAAGTCAACAAAAGTCAAAGCATGGTCAAAGTAAAAATAATAAGGAAATAGTCAATAATAGTAAATGTTCATAACGATTTAAAGTCAATAACATCCGATCAATGACGAAAAGTCAATAATAATTAAAAGTCAATGGTAATGATAAAGTCAACAATTATGATAAAAGCCAATGCGTGGAAAAAATCAACAGTAATGGTAAAAGTCAACATTAGACAGAGCATGGTTAACAATATTAAAATGATCAAAGTTAATCAATAGTCAATTATAAATCACAAACCAACAAAATATAAAGATTAACAGAGAACCTTTGAACCATTAAGTAAAATGAAATGTTAGGTGGACCAGATGAAACTTTTTATGGTGTTACAGATGAGTTTAGCCTGAGTCGGAAAAGAAAAAAAAAAGAAAATGGAAAAGGAGTGGGGTAAAATTGGGGTATGACAGTTGCCCATATTTAACTATCTTGAATCAGATGATATGATTGAAGGTAGGTAAATATAGAAGATCCAAATTTTGCCCCTTCAAAGAAATAAAATGCAATGTAATGCAATAAGACTAAATGCATTTCTTTTGAGAACTTAGTTATCGGGGATATGTAATGGAAGGTAGATTTTGTGAGGATTATTTGTTGGGGATTGATTGAAATACTTTGTTGGGGAATAGATCAGTCGTAAAAGAGATGTTTGTGGTCATATTTTGCATGTTGTGTGATTTTCTATGCATTATGCGTGAAGTGGTTATGCTTGATTTATATGATGCATGAGATTATGTATGTTATGCAATAATGTGGATTGCTAGGTGAAAGGAGTGACTGGTATTGACAGAGGTGGACTCTGGTTCCGGTTTTTGGTATGGTGGTGAACTTTTATTCTCTAGAATTTGATAACTGAATTGAGAGTTTCAAGATGCCACTGCTGCTAGAGGTTTGAATTTTATCCTTTTTAAGAGGGATATCTAACAAAAGGAAGATCATCATCGACTCGTTAGTTAGAAACGACACGGTTGTTGGAAAAAAATCATCAACACGGAGGTTGGAAAAAGATAATTAACACAGAGGTTGGAAAAACATGAAGGATGGAAATAATCATCAACACGGAGGTTGGAAAAAGATCGTCAATCATGGAGGTTGAAAGAGATCATCAACACAAAGGTTGGAAAAAGATCATCAACACAGAGGTTAGAAAAAGATCATCAATACAGAGGTTGGAAAAAGATTGTCAACTATGGGGGTCGGAAATAGATCATCAACATGAAGGTTGGAAAAAAGACCAACAACACGAATGTTAGAAACAAGTCAACAACATAGATGTTGGAAACAAAGACCAACAACACGAAGCTGAAAATGAATGACAACGTTATGGTGGTGAGACAATAAAAAGGATAATTGTCAACACAACGGCTGGAAAGTAACCTGAACGAATACATTTCAAGAGGGTTTACTGGAGAGTAATCTGCCAAGGAAAAACTTCAAAAGAAAACCCTCTAGGGATATCAACTAGAATTTCTGCGATGATAATATTCTTTTCAGAGAAATACCACGATTTTAATTGAGGATTAATCTGTCGGGAGTATATCAGTTACAAGGTAGATGTTTATGGTGATAGGGTTTTGGAAAAGATTGCTTGGGTTACAAGGCTTTACGATAATGTCGGATGAATGTGATGATATCTGAGTGAAGCGACTTGATTAATGCATAGAAATAATATATGCGATGATGATATGCATGCTTTGTTGTTAGAGAGAAGCGCACTAATTTATGCATGGTTCACCAAATGCTCATGTGGTGAGAGATGGAAGATTTGAGGCTAGGAAAAGGGTTATAATGACATGATTCCCCGACGTATGCTTCAGGCTCAACGGTTGTTGATGCACTTTTGCACTTGCCTAAGCAACTTGAAACATGGAGAGAACTTGCATCTTCGTATTCTATCTCTGCCCCATCCTGTTGGGCATTTTCATGGATTACCCCAACCACAAGTTATGAAGCAGGCTTGTCATAGGAAGATCTCGATCTGACTTTCCCTAATGTCTTGAAACTGAATGCCCCTGATTAACACTCTCCTAGAGCGGTTGACTTCTTGTGCTCTTGAGGTGGCCTGCCATAGTACAAGCCTTGAAGTAATTTTTGCCCTGAATAGCTGATCTTTGTGGGAATGCCCATGGCTAACTGATCTTGGAGGAATTCCCCTGGTAGGACCATATGTTATAGCTCATTATCGCAACCTCCTTGATGCTAGGTGTTGATTTGCAGATTAAAATTGTTAACTCAAAAATGGTAATTTTAATACGACGCTCATGCAAGTTTTGAGATCAAAATCATTATTTAAAATGTGAAAGATGACGTGGGAATTTAGTATCAATATAAATGTTTTTAGAAAATCTCTAGGATTCAGGTTTACACAACCTTGTTGTAGTATGCCTCTAAAATACTTTTGCTTTAGTTAGATCTTTTGAAGGTTGTAACGTGGTCTGATTCACAGTTTGAGAAATAAATGATATATGGCTCAAAATTTGATTTTATCCCACCCCATTCTACTTGATGTTCTCCGGTCCTACGTTGAACTAACTCACCAGGTGCATTTAGTTTCTGAAAGAAATTTTGGTGATTTTTGGAATCAATGAGATTTTTCTTTCATTCGCTTGAGTGACAGTCACCCTTTTTATTAGTAGTCACATCGTTTTGCTCTTACTTTTCTTGTTTTTTTTGCTGAAGATTTTTTTTATTCTTTTGTTATCCCTAATTTTTGCCAGAGTCATTTCATCATTATTTATTTACTTAGCGGACTTTTCTTCTTCATATTTTTTCTCTTTTTTTTATTTTGAAAGATCATGACTACTGTGATATTTGTTTTTGGGAGACATCCATTGTGAACTTTTAGATTTTCAACCTCTTCGACATCGGATGATGCATAAGATGTGACTGATCCCTTGATGGGATGTTCTTTTTTGGAATTTGAATGCACAACCGAATTAACTAACGAATACCTTTCCCCTGGTTAAGATTAAAGGATTATTTTCATACAGAAAGAAACACCAACTTCTAGGCTTAAGGGGGTTGACGAGGAATTATCTTCCTTATATCTTAGGTGTTTATAAGGTGAAACAATGTCTTGCATCATCAGCAAAGTTTTATTTAAAAGCATACTGTCAACAATTTTGAGTATTAGTTTTTCATCGTTCTCCATTTGATCCTTGCTTAAGTGAAGTGGAGAAGTATTGATATCGTTTTTCCATTTTTTTTTATGAAAAAAAGAAAACAGTGACTTAAACGTAGAGTGAATATTAATGGATTGACTCAAAAAATGCATGCTCATTTCATTAATATCACCATTATGAGTAACAATGTTAAAAGCAAACAATACTTTAAAAAAAAGAAAATGCAAATTAAAAAGTTAAAGATGGTCTAAGGATGATCATTCTTAAGGATGATATGACAAGGCTTCTCTATAAAGTATAACAACTTCTGATCAAGGAGTTCTTAAACTTTGGTCTTGTAATGGTCTAGAGAAACACTCATAGTTCATGAGTTTACACCATTCAAAAGTCCACTTTTCAACATGTAAAATATTTTTCAATGGCCATGGAAGAGCTTAATCCTACAACTTTCATCCATGATTAATTCATAAAAAAAATAGTCAGAAGAATCAAGACAAAGCATTTAAATTCAAGTTTATCACTAATGACCTTTCACCTTACATTCTAACTTGGTACTTATTAAAAATTCCAACACTTCTACCTATAACTACCTCATTCCTCACAAACTCCTCAATTAGTTCATTACCCTTAAACTACCTAGGCCAAATCAAAGCTTAACCAATTACTAACTTCCAAACTAACACAAATCCTAACTATCATTTTGAGGAACATTCTCAATCCTTGATAAGATTCTCCCTAGGATCATTATCCTAGGGCAAGAATAATTTCATCCATAATCACCCTCTCCCTTTGAATAACTACAAAAACCTACTATTTTTCATCATTCTTCAACCATGAATTCATAGTAAAGTTATTATGTCAAAATTCTTCACCATCATCACTTGAAACTCCATTCAATTGAGCATAAAATCGTACCATTTTTCCATAACCCTCTTCATTTTAAACTCATTCAAAATGCAACATTTCTATCACCATTCACGAAATTCGACATTACTTCTATAAAGAATTCGAGGGATCAGGATGATCATTTGAAGGGATGAATTTAATCTCACATTACTTAGAGATATGATATGTGTAATATTTATAAATTTTGGACAAATTTAATTTTTACACACCAATTTTATAGGGATGTGTTAGATCCAATTCAAACTTTTAATACAAGTAAAACTATATTCATAAACTTGACCATGATCCGTCAGTAGTTGAGCTTTGGTCATAAAAAAAAGATGAGAGTACACTTACGCGTAAAATTTAAGTTTCAAAGTTCAATTAGTAGTAATAATTATGAGTCATTGTATAAAGTTGCGTAATACAGTTAGGGGTGAAAATAGGTCAGGCCGATAACAGGAGTTTATGAGTCTAGCTTACACAAACTCAGGTCAGACCAAACTTTTTTTAAAATAAAAAGGCCTAGGTTTTTTTATAAGTCCATTTAGTTAAAAATGCTAGGTCTCAGGCCATAAAAAAGTCATTTAAACCTAACAGACATGCATATTTAAATAAATACGAATAATATTTTTATTATTATTATGTAATGTTTTGTACTTTGAATTAAAATACATAAATAAAAATTGGTTATTTTTGAGAACTTATGAAAATAAGATGAAAACACCTTATGAACAATGTTATAAGTTATTTTCATAGGTTATCTTAAACAAATAATCTCACAAAACTTATACTAATAGGTAAGTTAAAATATGTCAATGTAAACAAATTTTTAGTCTCATTGATTTTTTAGTTTGTTAGTCTATTTAAAATAATAAGCTTTTATATAGGCTAACAGGCTAATCAAATCTTAGAAAATGTCAGATTGAAGCCTATAAATAAGCCTATGACAAACTACAGGTTAGACTTAGGCTTCAGTTTTTTTGACAGATCACATTTAAACGTGGCAAAACCTAACTCGTCCCAACCTATTTCCACCCCAAAATACAATACATAACTTTGATTTTTTTATTATTTATTAATACAATATATAGCGTAGCAGGTAGAGCAAGCTCAAAGTTCGCAACATTGTGTGAGTCAGACTCTTTCTACTAAACTCAATCTCTATTAGTCAACTTTTGGAAATTTATCATTTGGTTTTTAGATAAGCAACTTCAACATAAGAGAGAAAATGAATTTATGATGTAAGAACCATGAGTGTTTCTCTAGACCCATTACAAGATATCGAATGCTAGAAACACACTCTTTTAACACTTTTTTAACACTAATTTTTTTATTGGATGAAATAGATATATGTCTCTCATTTTAAAAATAGATTTCACATAAAATGGTATGATTTACATGTGTTTCATCCAATAAAATAGTGAATGTTAGAGACTATTTAAAAAAAAAGTCTTGTTAGCATTTCTCAGTATTTAGTTGTCCATATTAAATCGGAAAAAGACTTGTTTGAAGTAAAGGTGATAACAAGTGACTTTCATATTAAATTTGGAAAAAAATTCATATGAAATTTTAGTGAAATAAGTTACAAAAATCAAACATAATTATCCTTATAACATATGTGGTAGTTTAAAATTGGAATTTTATCAATCGCGGACATGTTTGATTCAAAAGATTACAATAGTCAACTGATTTTCTAGTAAGGACTTTTATTTAATAAAATAAGTTACGATAATCAAAGTTTAGTGACTTAGATTCTACATCACACATTTGAATTTGAATTGTATTCTCGAGACTTATATTCTAAATAATTAATTATTATTTTTAATCATATATTTATTAATTGATTTAAAAAAAAAAGTTATAAAACTTTTTCTAAGGAATTACTTCCTCGAAACTTTTGTTGTTTTAGCTTTTTAGTTAATAAAATTGTAGCTTTTGATTCTTTTAAGGAATGACACAAACACCATAAGCCACAAACTAATGGATATGACCACCATTAATGAATAATGTAATTAAATTGGTGAATTTCTTAACACACCACTCAATCTTCTTAGGTACCTAGCGCGCTGACAAAAATATCCCTGCATTTTGGATGTGCAAATTCGGACGCACTATTTTTTTAAAAAATTTTCAGTTTTTACCGGATGTGCACATCCGGTAAACGTTCGTATTTGCAAATCCAGAATAAAACCTGATGCAGAACACCAAAAATCCAACAATGTTTCTCACATTCATAAAATAAAATCGGGATTACATTGAGTAAATCGCCATGACATCGACAGAAATTTAAATATTACAAGATCAATAGTCCGGTGGATGCTTGCACATCTCTAAGATGTCATCGACCGTTCTTCGGATTTTGACGGTTGCCTCGAACTCGAGCGGGAATCGTTCTTCGTAGCCGAAAAAAGTTTGCCACATCGCTCTAACATCCTCTTGATTCTTGAGCTCAACAAGGCTGTAAGCGACGTTCCATTCGTTATCAACAGAAGGTGAACGATACTGAAGCTTCGCAACCTTCCGTTTGTCTCCGTAAGGTAGGAGATGTTCGATGTCGTCAATGATCTCGCCGATTGAGATGTCCCTCGTTAACTTATACTTGTGACCGATTGTTATGTCGTCGGTATAGGAGACAGTTGCGACATACCAATGGATCTTGATATCATACAATTGAGACATTTAGTGTTTGTGTGAATGATATCAAATGAAACCCCTAATTTATAGAAAATTTAGGGTAAAGTTATTTCTGCCTAAGTTCGTTCCAGATGTGCAGATCCGGACAAACCCTACAAATATTGGTTCCGGATGTACAAATCCGAAAATTTTCCGGATGTGCAAATCAGAAATTTTTACTGATACAATTTTAAAACAGAATTGAACAGCTTATGCAGCCACTTGGAATACTTTCAGTGCAATAAAATTCATAAGTGTATTAAAAAGACATATGGATAAAAATACAATATATTTCACTTCAATAATGTACATTGTGTCGTATGATTATACAAAAGAGTTAAAACAAAATTCTCCGTCTAAATCTATTGGAGCTAGAACTTTCGATTTTTCCGCATTTGATGCCTTTTCAATTGCGTGCAATCTTTCGAATTCAAGCATCCTTTCGACAAAACTATCCGGCCAAGACTCGGCAATTGCGGTTGCATGCGTCGCCCATTGCGGTGATTTAGGTGGTATCGGGCATCCGGGCTTCAAGATAACTTGTACGAAATGTCTTGATTTCGCAAGCCATCCGATACACATGATGCGATCATTTGGATTCGACGGAGGTGCGGTGTGGAGTGGAAAAAAGGTTTTCGAAAATCCGTATCTCGTCAAGTCGATACACACCATATCGTAGGCGCATGCTATAAGATGACCCATCTCGGGGAAGCTCATCCATTTCGATACCGGTGTCGGACCACTCAACCACGGAACAAGTGACTCGTGAACCTTGTTGTAATTTTCTTGATTTTCATAGAGACGCAAGTATGCTTCTTTATGCGTCTCCAACTCTAGGATAAGTTGATGACGTACAAGTGCATGACCTTCCTCTCCTTTACCGAGTAGTGCCGACACGGCTCGGTAACCGCAATTACCATCCCCTACAACATCGATTATACCGTCGATATGCTTGTGCATAAAAACCAGCATCTCGTCAATAAAGGAAATCATACGTGTAGTTGGAGTTGGAACTCGTGGAATCGGTGTTGGAGCCGGTTTGGAAATGCGAGCTCCTTTCGTGACACTTTGTAGAGATTTAGGAGTCGGAGAGTCCGAAAAGATTTGGTCAACGTGCTCATAATACGAAGGAGACCGAGTTGTTGAGTTGTCATTTGGTGTAGGCTTAAACTTCTTTGGAGCATCCTTTGCCTTAACCGGTTGAGACGGCCGTATCATTGCGGTTGTTTCGGGGAAGGCAATCTTCCTTAACTCTTCTTTGATGTGTAGCTTCATATTGTCGTCGACCTTCGAAAATCTCTTTTGAATCGCTTCCAATTCGGCCAAAATAGAGATATCCGGTTTATCTCCTTCCTTACAACCATCATCATCATAACTAAGTCTCATCCAATGAGGGCAAACTTCGTCAATTTGTATTGGCTCACCTAATTTCAACTTTTTAGCAATGACACAAACACAAGGAAGACCGTAGGTTTTCACAATAGTGCAACTACACTTTGCACTATCGGAACCTACCGTTTCGGCTCGGTTGGCCTCGTGAAAAATATAGCCCAACCCCGCCCGAGACATGTTGCCGATCAAATGAGAGTAGAGGAAGTTACCTTTAAACCGATGTTCCAAAACCGTGATGCTCCGATCGAAAGTGGTTTGTATCTTATTGTGTTGGTTTTTGATCATTAGATGCACGGAGCCCCAATCCCGACATAAATCCCCCTTGCTATTCCCCAACCAATTCTTCAAAGTGGCATGTGCCGACTCAACTCTATTGGTGGTAGTGTTTCCAAGATGTCGTACGTTATCGGTCCACGCACAAACAATCTTTTCTTTCACTTGATCAAGAATGGTGGATTCAACATATTTCAACAAAGCGGGGTACCGTTCACACACTTTCCAAGAACGTGTTGAACAACTTGATGGAATCTGGATGAGTCCAAAAAATATCTCGGACCGTAATTGCATCATCGCGATATCTGTACCGAGACACGTAATCGTTGTCCTCCAACACTTTCAACAGTTGTTGCATCTCACTCCTATCTCCCCTTATTGCCTTGTTCGTTTGATACCGAATGTTATACACTTGCTTTATGTTTGCAACATTTTCGGGTTCTTTCCGTTTCAATATTGCAAGTATATTCTTCGGTTGGACAAGGTTCAAGGTCATGTCGGCTATACATGTCTTCTCTTCCGCCTTGAGCCGACATATACTTGGATGACCTTGAAGCTTTGAGCATATTTCGTGGTTATGTATACCACAACAAACGGTAGATCTCCATTTCTTGGAAACTAACATGTAACCACCAATCTTAAAAGGGCACTCACATCTTCTAGTACCGGTCTCATCTTTCTTTAACTTCCGTAGAGGTGCTTGATATTTTCCGCTTCTTTCGCAACCCAAAATTACAAAAGCTTTTCTTCTATCCGACCCATTATCCGATCTCCCGATATTTACACCGAAGCCAAGCTCAATAGTCATCCTACGAATGTGTGCGATCATGCTTTCACGATTATTAAAGTTTTGCTTGTTGTTAAAGTCACCGCCAACATCAACCGACTTTACGAGCATGCCTTTATCTTTTGGGGAAATCGGCGTAACTAATTCTTTTGACATGTTATCGGGGTGCACCATATCTATTTATAAACAAGAATATAACAATTAATATGTATAAAGAAAATATATTCGAAATTTGCTGAAAATTTAAATTAATTAGGTTCAGGCATTTTTCTGGATGTGCACATCCGAAAATGTTCATGCACAATTCGTTCCGGATGTGCAGATCCGGAAGTAGCGTAACTAGTTTTTTAAAAAATTTAGATTGATAATGTGGGCAATGTAGTGGATGAAGTTGAATATTTACCTGAAATTCAGTCTTTTCTTGCTCCCTTTGATTTGTTGCACCAAAAATTTGAACTTTTTGAGTGAGAAATGGGATTGATGAAGTAGGGTTTTTTGAGTTGGTGAGAGTGAGTGTAGTAGAAGAAATGTTGAGAATGGGAAAGGGGAGTGATCATCCAGCTTCAAATATATCAGCCATGCTTCCGGATATACGGATCCGGAGTCCTACCGGATATGCACATCCGGAACAACTTTTTTTTTATAAAGATACGGTGCGTCCGGATGTGCACATCCGGAATCAGGGGGCAAAAAAATAATTTCACGTGGTGCCTAAGAAACTTGGGTGGTGCATTATGAAATGCTCTTAAATTCAGAAGATTTTGCTTTCAACCACACCAAGAGAGGATTTTCACCTTGTCATAAATAACGTTACACACGATTATTCTTTTTCAAACTGTCTCAAAATCCTTCTAGTACTAGATTAGCCAAATACAAATCAGTCAAATTACCATAATATTTTTCTTTAAAGTCATATTCTTTGAAATTAAACCACATAAATGAATGCAATACTTACAAGTATTAATTGTTAAAACAAAATATTCTTATAGTGGGGGAACATCCAATCACACAAGTGAGAGAGAGAGGGAGAGAGAATTAGAGTGAAAATAATGGTTATTCGTTATCAATCCAACGTGGAGTATGTATACAACAATACACAACTGTACAACTAACCAACAAAATGAAAAAAACAAAATTTTCAACCATGTAACCAGTTATATAAAACCTATAATCGATTACAAACGGTACCAAGACTTCAAAAATATCAAAATCTAGAGGATGGTAATCAGTTACACAAAATCTGTAACCGGTTGTATAAAACCTATAATCGGTTACAAACGGTACTGAGACTTCAAAAATATCAAAATCTAGAGAATGATAACCGGTTACACAAAATTTTTAATCGGTTATAAACCCTAATGTTTTGATATTTTTACTGCTGGAAGGTGTTGTAACCGGTTACACCCCTGCTATAACCGATTACATCAACTTGAATTACCAAACTTCACAACATACCACCTTAATTCAAGTCCTCAAAGTCTTCCATACTCTTATGTTTCTTTAACCTCTTGAACACTTTAATTGGTTAGTAAATCGACCACTTAGTATTCACTTTTGCAATACCCCAACTTCAATTTTCCTTTACTTACAAGCTCTCTTAAGTAGTGAAATATCATCCTTATATGCTTGCTTCTCCCATGTGCAATGGGATTCTTGGCGAGGTTTATAGCGGAAACATTGTTTATCATTGATGTCACAACTGCACACTCTTTGCTAAATAATTCCTTCATCAAATTCATCAACCGTACAACTTGACACACACGCATAGACACTACAATGTACTCAGTCTCAAAAGAAGAGAGTGTCACAAATGGTTCCTTCTTAGAATTCTCTTGACTGCTCTAAGTGTGATGCCTTTGCCTTCCCCACAAGCTTACTATGCCCACACGATATGCCAAGACTGGTCTAGTATTGCACAAGTATCACAATGATTCAATAAATCTCTTATAATGTGTTGGATTAATATCCTACTCATTTTCATTCTTTGACAGTTGCAACCTTGGTTATGCAGGGGTAATGGCCATATTACAATGATCTATTTCAAACTTCTTAAGTGTCTCAAGTGCATACCTCCTTTAATGCATGAGCAGTCTCGTTTTGGACTTGTAAAACTCAATTTCAAGAAAGCATGTTATGAGACCAAGGTCGGTCATCTCAAACTCCTTCACTAAATCACCATTAAATTCGCTAATGTAACCTTTATTGTTTTTTCGTAATCAGTAAATCATCAATGTAAAGACATAGGATGATCACTCATTTGCTTGTATCCTTCTTCACATTCACACCATGTTTGAATACACATTTATCAAATCCTATCTCCTTTAGAAACCCATCGTTTATATCTTTCCAAGCTCTTGGTGTTTGCTTTAGCTCATACAACGCCTTCCTCAATCTATAGAACTTGGTTCCTGATTTTTCACAATAAAACCAAGTGGTTGTGCCACATACACTTCCTCTTCTAAAGGACCATTCAAAAAACATTCATTTTGTAGATGGACCAATTGTTGTTATTTGCAATAACAATAACTTGCCTAATGGTTTCAATCCTAGCCACCAGTGGAAATACTTCTTCAAAATTTATGCCTTCTCTTTGCAAAAATCCCTTTGCAACTAATTGAGCCTTATACTTTATTATTTCACCTTTGGGACGTTTCTTCACTTTGTACACTCATCTTACACCAATTAGCCTCTTTCCTTGAGGTAAATCGACTTGCTCCCATGTCTTATTTTTCTCAATTGACTCCAGATCCTCCTTCATTCCATATATCCACTTTGGATCACTCAATGTCTCCTCCACTTTCACCGGTTTAGATTCAGCGATGATCGCAAAATGGACAAGATCACCATTATCATTTACTTCATTATCCGAGAGTATCTCACTATGTTGCAATCTCGCAGACATGCCTCCTTTCCTTGTTGATCTTCTCACATTTTCTTCAACTTGGACTTCACCAGTTTCAGTTTCTACCCTTTCAAACTCTATAGGAAGAGTTCCAACACTATTGTAACTGGTTACAACATGTTGTGAATATCTTAATTCATCAAAAATCACATCCCTAATAATTACAATTTTCTTGTTAATTATGTCATAGACTTTGTATCCACCCATTGAGTGATACCTAACAAGTATCATTTGTTCTCCCTTATCATATAGTTTCTTTCTAAGCTAATCTGGAACATGTCTATATGCAACCAAACCAAATACCTTAAAGTGAATCATATTTGGCTTGAATTCGAACCATGATTCTTCGGGTGTAATATTTTCAGCTTCTTTGTTGGACACCTATTAAAAAATACACAGTTGTGAACATCGTTTCCCCCATAATTTTTTTGGCAATTGATTCCCTTTAAACATGTGTCATGTTCATAATAGATCGATTCTTCCTCTCAGCAACTCCTTTTTGTTGAGGCGTATATGGTGGCACTACCTCATATACAACACTCTTTTGATCACGAAATTTACTAAAATAATTTGAGACATATTCACCTCCTCTATTTGTTTTAGAGTTTTGATTTTGTGATCACTTTGTCTATCTATCATGGATTTGAAATTCTTGAACACTTCAAGCACCTCATATTTTCTTTTGATCAAATAAGTCTACAACTTTCTATTAAAATCATCAACGAAAGTGACAAAGTACCTATTGCCACCGATCGAGTCAATTTGCATCGATCCATAAACATCGGAATACACCACCTCAAGATGACATTTGGTTATGCATCATGTATCTTTGCTAAATCTGCCTCGATGTTCCTTGGCCTACACACACTTTTCACATCCTTTATTTAGCATATTGATCAATGGAAGACTCGTAACCATATTGTTTTTCTTCATAACATTGAGATCTATGAAATTCAAATGCCCAATCATATAGTGCCATATCCATTCTTCCCTACTAGCAGCCGTTGCAAGACACATATGCTCCATTACTTTCAATTCAACTTTGAAAGTCTATTTTGAGCCATAGGGGCCTTTAGGGTCAAACCCCCATTTGCATCCATAACTTTCAACACTTTATTTTCCATGTGAATCTTATAACTCCTTTCAAGCAATTGACCAATGCTCACCATTCTTCCTCTTGATTAAGATATCATCAATCCCTATTGCTACTAATATGTTATCATCTGCAAATTTCAGCTTGTTTTTCATCGCTTGATTGGTTTTACAAACTAATCCTTCCTTTCTGTCATGTAAGTTGAACACCTAGAATCAAGATACATTTGATCGCTGTATTCTAAATCTTCTCGCGTAGTCACCATCATAATTTCAACTGATGCTAACTGGTTACAACTGCCTATTCAGCTAATTTCATCTTCAGTATTCATCATTAAAAATGTGCTCTTATAATGCTCTTGTCTTGCAAACTTTGCTTCAACTTCTTATGGATAATTATTGTTAGCATTACATTCACGAGTAAAATGTCCAAGCTTTTAACAATTGTAGCATTGAACATTGCTCCTGTCATGTTTCCTTCTTTCTTCTCTTCCTCTATAATTGCCACCTTTTTAATTGTTTGACCCACCACCTCTGTTGTGGATGTTTTCACCCTTTTGGAATGTTGGATTGCAGGAATTTTGGGACTCTCTTCCACCATTGTGTTTATAGTTTCCTCTACTTCTACTCATGGACCACTTTTTCTTTGCCTTCTGGTCTTTTCCAATGAAGCGGACCTACAGAGCAATTTCAGCCTTTGCTTTGTGTTCGAAATATACTATAGGTGAGTTTTTGTTATCGTCTCCACAGGAATTATAGATATTTTGATGCTTGCCTTTCAATAGCTTATCGTTTCAAGATAAAGGGTTTTTAAATTTTTGTTCATAAATTGTCACGTTTTTATTAGCAAATCTTATAAATCGAAAGTTGTTTGATTAACAAAGTATATCAAAAGTAGTTTTCATCTACCCTAACTTATATGTATTCTTTCAATCTTGTATGTGAAGTAGGATCTGATTAATATCGTCGAATATTCTCTCAACATCGTATATCTCTAGAGCGGCTTCGTGAGAAATACTGTATTCATCGCTACACGATTTCTCCATATAACAACTAATATAGTAAGCTTTAAGTTCAACATAGAGCAACTATAAACCATAAACCGATTTCCTGAATCTATAAATCGATAGATGAATATTTTAGATCAAGTTTCACAAAATCTATGTCTAGAGTTTTAAAAAACAAGAATGGATCATTAAGAATAAAAATATTCATCATATATTAATCATCACTTGTTCACATACAAGGCCAATCAAAAGAAATACATACAAGCTAATGGTAGACTACCTCTACCTTTGATACAAAAGAATTTAGCTACCCATAACCATGGTAGCTTACTTTACAAGTCTTGGAAGAAGATGAATGAGCATCCACTTCGAAGAATCGAACTCGGATGCGAATCCAGCTTCTATTTGTAAAATATCACCTTTTGGCGAAGATATGCTGAAAAATGAAGTTTTGGTGTGAAAATGGGTTTTTCTAGGTTATGATCCCCAAAAAATGTAAAAAGTACATATATAGTACAAACAAAATCTGTCAAGTTCGCCCTGCGAACTCCATTTTAGGCACCTGAAGTGCCTCTGAACAGTTAAACCTCCCCTGAGAAATATCTGAAGTTCGATGTGTGAGCAATTCTTCGCACTGCGAACTACTTCGCTACAAGTTCGCACGGCGAACTTAGGGTCCTTTAGGTACTGACTTCAGCCTGAGATAGTTCGTTGGTCCTTCGCTGTAACTTTGCCCAGCGAATATTCGCTACCAGTTCGCCCAGCGAACTTAGTGCCTTTTTCTTACTGTCAACATTCTAAGATGGGTCGCTGGGGTTTCGCCATGATCTCGCCCATCAAACATTCGCTGCTACTTTTCCTTTGGCTTCCTTGTCCAATTAGTTGTGTCTCACACTTTGATATTTTATGCCTAATTCCTGCACAATAACACACAAATCAAAGCAACCAAAGGTATTTTCGACAATATTGAAAATTAGCATGAAAACATGGAGTAAATCCAACAAAACATAACAATTGAGATGAAAAATGCCAATAAATATGGATCAATTTAAAGCATATTTGGCATTCAACAAACTCTCCCCAACTAGATTTTTGCTTGTCCTCAAGAAAAGTATGCCTCTTATTGAAAACAAGAGGATTTGCCCAAGCATTTATTTCAACCAAGAATGGATTTATGGCTCAGATAAACAAACAAATATGCACAAGCAATGTTCACAACTTCTTAGAATCGAACAATGAAAAAGAATTTAGTTCTTAAACAAATATCATGCACTGTTTCAATTAACAACTAAATCCTCGTGCTTGAATCACTCTAACACTCCTCTTCGAATAAGAATGAAAAAATAAACGCATTTACAACCGCGGGGAAATTTCACTCACGTGACAAACAATGCAAATACAATTGAATTCATACATTCATCTAATTAATAATCAAAGAATTCATGGAAGCAAGAAGATCACTAAGGTCTTTAAAGGTTGTAGCTTGGTTAGGTTCACAACAAAGAGACATTTATAAGGCCATGGATTCAAAGTTGTCAATGTAAAAGAAACATTCATTATACAAGGTTATATACACACCACAACTTCATCCAATACTTTCTTTTCTCAATTGCTCGCCCTTCCAACACCCTTTATGCACATTATTCATTTTCTATATTTTTTTTCTCATTCAAACAAACATGCTTTTTCTTTTTCTTTTTTCACAATTTTCTTTTCAATGCTTTTTTGAATTTTTTTCAAAATATTTGAGTAACCTACCACTTTCTTTTCACTCTCCCCAACTTAGTTTCAACCAAACCTCAAGTGAATGCTCCTTGATTTTTATGCCAAGGAAAACAATTTAGGACAATGTTCAAAAGTTCAAGAAAGTTTTTTAGAATCCTACACAATTCAATGATGAACTAACTTTTGATTTATGTACAAACACCAAGTTCATCACTAAATTAGGCTCTAAAATATTAAGGTCAAAGATTTGCACAAAAAAAATCTTAAGCATTCTAGCATCCTAGAAAGAGGTAACTGTGTACCTTGCCTGCATTCACATGATCAAATACTATCATCACCATCCAAACTTGGGAGAATCTTCATTGGATACTTTTAGAAAATAGAAACCAATCTAGAAGAAGTTCTCACATTTCATCACCAAAAAGGGAAACATTAAAAAGCAAAACAAACTACCAACAATCATAAAAAAAATACTATAGTTGAACATTACTGCCCCCTCCTTTTCAAAAAGGCATGCCCTCATGTCCACTACAGAAAAGGAAATGCAACAGTAATTCACAAATATAACAAAAGTGTTGTAGAAAATATTTCCATCCTACCAGAATCTGTCATGTTCGTCATGCGAACATTTATTCTCCCAGCGAACTAATTTGCCCTAGGTTCGCACAGCAAACTCAGGGCGAACATGACAATACTTAAAAATTCTAGTTTTCTCAAAATTTGTTTTTTCACAACACTCTTACATAATATCAAGCTAACAAATGCAATAAAAAAACAAGAATACTCACAATGTTGGGGTGCCTCCCAACAAGCGCTTTGTTTAACGTCGTTTGAGCTCGACGGTCGAAAGGTTGAAACCTCGAAACTAAAAGCAATTGAATTAGCTTTCGGAAAAACTGTTCTACCACAAGAGTCTTCAACTATTATCATGACTTGTTCTTGGTCAACTTTTCCTGAAAAATGAGAAATCCCAACATGACTTCATCATAGCCTCCTTGGCCTCTTCATCCTTCTTTTTGAACACCGCTTCCATTTTTTCTTTGCCGACCTTCTTTTTCATTGAATCGACTTTAGCATCTTCGTCTTTCTTTTTACTCCATTCAACTTTACCCTTTTCATTTTTCTTTTTCCCCATTGCAACTCTAGCATCTTCGTCTTTCTTTTTCCTCCATTCAACTTTACCCTTTTCGTTTTTCTTTTTCCCCATTGCAACTCTAGCATCTTCCTATATCACATTATCATTATCCTCTAATTGGCTTGAATACAAAACACATTTCTTCACCATTAGTCCCCACCTTCATTATACCCTCATTGACATCAATTAACATCCTAGCGGTCTTCATGAAGGGTCTTCCAAGTTTTATTAGTGTATCCTCGTCTTCTTCCATGTCCATGACTACGAAATCAACCGGAAATAAAAAATTTTCAACTTTTAATGGTACATCTTCAACAACACCGTGTGGACGAGTTCTTGACTTGTCCGTAAATTGCAATGTCAAGTTGGTTGCTCTCATCTCCATGTTTTCGATTCTTTTGACCACGGACAAAGGAATCAAATTAATACTAGCTTCCATGTCGACCAAAGCCTTGCATTTGAAATCACTACCTATAGTTATAGGTAGAGCTACTCTTCTCGGATCTCCTTCTTTCCGCGGAAGAACGCTTTGGACGATTGCACTACAGTTTGCGTTGAGCTTAATGGTTTCTTTATCAGCATATCTCTTCTTCTTTGTAAGTATGCCCTTCATGAATTTGGCATACTTCGGCATTTTCTCTAGAGCCTCAGAAAATAGTATGGTTATCTGCAACCGACTAAACATGTCCAAGAATCTAGCATAATGCTTCTAATTGTCTTTTTTTTGTGGGAGCAATAGGGTACGGTAACTTTTTCATTGGAACTTTGACTATTACCTCTCGGTTGGTAGCCTTGGTTATTGCTTTGATATGGTGGTCTTTGTTGATAGCCTTGATTTTGGTTTCCCACATAGTTGGCTTCTTCAACGACCGGTGGACAATAGCCGGTAGGATGATCACCTTTGCAAAGTTCACAACTTGCTACATGTTGAGTTTGGTTGGAAACATCTTGCATCTCTTTGATTTGTTGTGGAAGCTTTGACATATGCTTTGTCAACAACTCCACTTGTTACAATATTAACTTGTTATGAGCAAGAATGGCATCATTCGTTCCCAACTCGATAATTCCCAGCTTTCTTTGTTAAGTACCACGGTTGTGTTGACCTTGGTGATCATTTAGTGCCATCCTATCAATGATGGACACCGCATCTTCCGTACTTTTTGACATGAGAGAACCACCCGCCGTAGCATCCAAAATTTTTTTATGAACGGGTTGAAGTCCATTGCGGAAAATGTGAACTTGAGTCAAATCATCAAAACCATGGCCCTTCCACTTTCTCAACATAGATTTGAATCTCTCCCAAGCTTCATTGAGCGATTCGCTTCCTCCTTGCGCAAACACAGAAATCGCCGTCTTGGCCTCCATAAACCAATTATGAGGGAAGAATCGTTCAATAAACTTCACCTCCAATATGTTACAATCTGTCATCACAAGAGTAGGTTGGTCAAGATACCATTCCTTCGCCTTCTCAATTAAGGAATGCGGGAAAAGTCTCTTGAACAAAGGTTCCTCTTCGATTTCTGGAGCTCCAGTTGCATCTGCTATCTCATAAAACTTCGTGAGATGTGTAAATGGATCCTCATAGTCCATCCCCGCAAAGGGATTTGCATATAAAAGAGAAAGGATTCCCATTTTCATCTCAGAATGCCTCCCGTTGCGGGCGTTGTGCGTAAACTGAGTGTTGTGTCTTGGACTGTTAACACATGGGGTTGAAGCACGGGGTGGTGGTGGTGGTATTTTTGCCATGATTGGCGTAATAATGGGTGTAGATGAAGAAGTTTCTCCATGCTCTTGTCTTTCCTTAGCAAGTTGCTTCCTCCGCTTATTTCTGCTATTGAGCCTACGAGCGGTTCTTTCAATCTTAGGATCGAAAAGAAGTTGGTCCGCAGGTACACTCCCCCGCATAAACAGAATCTGCACACTTAACCAAAAAAATTAAGCAGCACAAGAAAAATAAACAGAGGTAATAATAACAATACAAAGATCTTAAAATCAATAAACTATTGCAATGCTTGCAATATCAAACAATACCCGACAACGACGCCATTTTGTTTGAACTGTAATATATGTGGGTTTTTATTATATTCTCCACAGGGATTGTAGATATTTGATGCTTGCCTTTCAATAGCTTATCGTTTCAAGATAAAGGGTTTTCAAAGTTTTGTTCATAAATTGTCACGTTTTTAGTTGCAAAGCTTATAAATCGAAAGTTTTTTGATTAACAAAGTATATCAAAAGTAGTTTTCATCTTTCCTAACTTATACGTATTCTTTCAGTCTTGTATGTGAAGTCGGATCTGATTAATATCGTCGCGTATTCTCTTAACACTGTCTATCTCTAGAGTGACGTCGTGAAAAATACTGTATTCATCGCTACACAATTTCTCCATATAACAACCAATATAGTAAGCTTTAAGTTCAACACAAAGCAAATATCAACCATAAACCAATTTCCCCAATATATAAATTGATAGATGAATATTTTAGGTCAAGTTTCACAAAATCTATGTCTAAAGTTTTACAAAACAAGAATGGATCATTAAGAATAAAAATATTCATCATATATTAATCATCACTTGTTCACATACAAGGCCAATCAAAAGAAATACATACAAGCTAATGGTAGACTACCTCTACCTTTGATACAAAAGGATTTAGCTACCCATAACCAT
This sequence comes from Lathyrus tuberosus, assembly GCA_022829125.1. NCBI lineage: Eukaryota > Viridiplantae > Streptophyta > Magnoliopsida > Fabales > Fabaceae > Lathyrus > Lathyrus tuberosus. The sequence continues at coordinate 21,171,592 of JALAZF010000026.1, read as the reverse complement.
GGTAGCTTGCTTTACAAGTCTTGGAAGAAGATGAATGAGCATTGTTGTACAATAATATTTACCCTTAATATTTCACGCATTTCATTTGCATCTCATACCACAAACAAGATCACAATCTATGATTCTCCCAAGTATCTGTGTATTTCTCACTTGCTTTATTATTTGTTGTTTATGTTTATCTAACCTCTGACTAAAATACCAAAAAAATTTTGCAAATTTTGCTTGTTTCTTCTTCTTTGTGTCTTTAGGGTTTTGCAGGGAGATTCATAGCAAGAGTCTGGTTTCAAGTCACATGTGGTTGTTCATTCATGATCCAGTTCAGATTGAAGTTTGACCTAATTTTGGGTAGGGGTGGCAAACGGGCATGCTCGCCCCGTTTAGGCCCGCCCCGCAAAAGCCCGCAAAAAAACGGGGCGGGGCGGGCCGGTCAAAGGTAGAGATTGTTGAAGAATATTTCGGGGGGTGTTTTATCGTATCCACAGGGATTGTGTGTTATCAATGCTTGCCGTTCAATAGTTGATCGTTTTAATTAAAGGGGTTTCAAATTGTTCTTGGTTTTTCAACATAAGTTTGTAGCAAAGAATTAAATTGGAACAAAGATGTTGTAAGTTTGAGAAAAAGCATGTCAAGAATAGATTTCGATAATCCTTTTCATACATATCCGATTAATCAAGCATATGAACGTAGTTTCGACCAATACAATCGCGTATCCTCGCAAATAAGTTTATGTCTAAAGCAATTTCGTGAGTATTGTTGTTTAAATCGTTAGATGATGTCTCACGCTAACAATCGAAACAACAACTGTTAAGATCAATACAAAGCGAATATTAAACCCCAAATCTATGTCTAGAGTTTGGTTTTTAAGAGATGAAGATATTAGGTCAGGATTTGGAAAATCTATGTCTAGAGTGATTCAAACCACAAATATACCATTAAAAGCAAACAACTTCATCATATATTGATCATCAACCTTGTTCATATACTAAAGATCAAAAGAAATATATACAAGCAAGATTAACTACCTTTAATCTTGACACAAAAGTGTTTAGCTACCCATCACCATGGTAGCTTGATCAACAAGGAAGAAAAGAATCTTTGATAGCATCAAAGTCGAAGAATCGAAGATTGATGCTCCAAAGATTAGAATCTCACTTCTCCTTGAAATCCTAAGGTTTTGTGACCTAGAAAACCTTTTTCTCTCTTTAGAAATGCTGAAAAGTGCAAAGTACAAAGTTGTTGGAAAATATCTTCAAGAGAAGATATTTATATGAAGTGCTAATGGTGTAGTAAGTGGCATCGCGCTTAGCGCCATCAGGAGCGCGCTAAGCGCGATCAGTAAAAACAGAGTGTTTTGCCCAGAAAGCACGCTGAGCGCGGTGACATCCCACTTAGCGCGGTCTGGGACTTTAGCTACTGGAAGTTGCACAAAAAATGTGCTGAAGGCATGCTGGAAATCCCGCTCAACGCGGTTTAGACCTTTTGCTACTGAAATTCAGTGAAAGCATGCTGAAAAACTCGCTAAGCGCGCAATACTGACACGAACTCTTCGAAAATGCTCTTTCAGGCCTTCTTTCCTTCACCGATTGATCCCAACATCCAATATAAGCAAGAATACCTGCAAAAGAGGATCGAAATGATCATAATATACAATATATATAATAAAATCAGAAATTAGCATAAATATACGAAAACTACTAGACTTTCTTACTAAATTAACAAAGAAACCAATTGAAAGGGCCTTAAAATATAGTCAAAAGTATGCACAAATTGGCCCTTAACAACTCTCCCCAACTTATTATTTTGTTTGTCCTCAAACAAAAGTGTCTCAAATTAGAAACGAACCCGAATCAAGAATTCAGAATCAACTCAAAAGAACAACGACAATTTTATGGTTCAAAAAGTAAAAGTAACAACAAGATAACTTATCAAAGTCTAAACAAATCATGAAGATGAAACTATTGCTAAGTGAACAACACACATCAAAACTTCTTGAGCAATACAAGTTCAAAATCGAATCACACCTAGGCACACATTCATTAATGGATGAAAACAAAATGAGGTTTTATCACTCATCAACAATCATGCAAACATCTGGAACCAATTATGCATTCAACAAACAACATGCATTAAAGAGTAAAAAAGAAGGAATCACAAGGTCTTTAAAGGTTGTAACTTGGCTTGGCTACAAGGAAGGGTCATTTATCAAAGTCATTGAAACAAAATTGCCTACCCCTAAAGAGAATTCCACACTTAATATCAAAGCACTTCAAGACTTTAACCTTCTTGTTTTCTTTGGAGGCATCATTACAACATTGAGCTTTTGTTGGCAATTCATGCCCAAATTTCCTTTATTTTTCGTTTATTTCTTTCTTCCAAGCTCTTTCATCAATCAAAACCACCTTATTATATATATATATATAATTTTTTTTCATGATGCCTCAATCTACCTTTTTCTCTCCCCAACTTAGAACACAACCAAACATGATAATTAGGAATGCTCTCACACATCTATGGCAAGGAACAAACTGCACAACCATACTTAAGGTTGGGGTTCAAAAAGTTTCACAACAAAATTCCAAGATCCCATTCAAAATTATGCACAATATTTACACATTTCAATTATTCACATGGATCTTGGAATAAAGGCTCAAAAATGGGTTTACAAATACTCGCTCACTCACACGTAGATTCATTCATCTTATTTGGTCACGTGGTTTTTCTCATAATGCACAAAAATTGCCTTGATCATTTTCTTCCTTTTTCACAAATTAATACACATGCATGATTTCAACATAATTAGGACGAATCAAACAAGAATGTCGATATCCTGCATATTTTATACAATGAAAGCTTCCTCACAATGGCAATGCTCTACATGATTAAAAAATGAACAAGTATATCAAAAGAAGTAATGACTACAAATTACACTCATCACAAGTTTCATTTCCATGCTCAGTTTAGAAAGCGATAAAAATATACCTTGCGCGATACCTTTACTCGATCTTATCATTACCACTAAAATGCAAATTGATTCATCATTCTTGACATTAGTTCACAAGTTCCTTCAAATTTTCAACTAAGGAACAAACAAAATCAAAAAAATTTCTACTAAAATAGTAATTGCACCAAAAACTACTAAAATTAACAACAATAATATAATACCCAAAATTCGCAACAACCAAACAATGGTGCCGCATGTGTTCCTCGTCCTAAACAAGATGGTACAAAATACTCAAATGTACAATAAAAACCAACAATAATATCTAACTAGTCAAAACATAAACATAAACATAAAAAGATAGAAAACCCAAAGATCACTACTCGGAAGAGCTCTCCTCTTCCTCCCAAATGGTCTCTCACTATCATCATCATCGTCCTCTGCAGCCATTTCCTCATCTACATCAGCATCCTGTCTCTCTTCCTCAGTCTGTGGTACCTGAGCAGTCTCCTCTTGAGGTGGAACCTGCCCCCTCTGATAATGATAGGGCCTGTCCCCAGGCCATGCCACATAAGCGTCAAACTCCTGCTGTGAAGGAAAATGGTGCTCCACCTGAGGCTCACATACCTATAAATGCAATGCCTGCATAGATGTGTGTAAAAATGAAAACGCCCTTTGATGAGCCATATGCATGTCCCATGTATACATGCATGCGACTCGCTCATCAAAGGGCGGCTCTGCCTGAGAAACATCGTCGGGCTGCTGTTGTGGCTGTTGTAGGTGTGGGTGGGCATGTGGTGGTGGTGGTGGTGGATGATCTACTCTAGGCCTGTAGTGACTCTCAATCCACGTATCAGTTACAATCCCCTTAATGGTCTTGTAGACCACGCCTAAGATCGGAACTCCAGCATTAGTGCACATCCCCATAATCATCCCTGGGAAAACTAAAATAGAAGGGGTCTTAGACCCCAACCTATGACCACTAGCTGTCGTAGCTCAAATCTCATCTGAAATAATCCTCGCTACATTAATCTGACGCTCATCCAAAATATAATAAATCATGCAAGCAATGTCCACAGGAATAGAGGAGGTGTGACCCCTCGGCCTGATGTTGTGCAGGACAACAGTCGTCAAAATCTAGGCAGTAGTGTTCATGTCAACCCTCTTAAGAATCTTCGGCCTCCCTCCCGCATTCAACTCAAATCCACGCCCCGGAACAGCTAAGGCCAAACAAACATTTTCCAGATTCCAGGTCCGCCTAACTACTCTCTTTGCATATGCACACTGCTCACACTACTCGTTGATGACATCCCTTAAGAAAGAAATCGTCTTCCCTCGGACATAAGTAGTGTAATCATACACTGCCCCTCCACAGGAATAGCGTTTGCGTAAAACTCACACACTATCTAGAGTTTGGTTTTTAAGAGATGAAGATATTAGGTCAAGATTTGTAAAATCTATGTCTAGAGTGATTCAAACCACAAATATACCATTAAAAGCAAACAAATTCATCATATATTGATCATCCACCTTGTTCATATACAAAAGATCAAAAGAAATACATACAAGCAAGATTAACTACCTCTAATCTTGACACAAAAGTGTTTAGCTACCCATCACATGGTAGCTTGATCAACAAGGAAGAAAAGAATCTTTGATAGCATCAAAGTCGAAGAATCGAAGATTGATGCTCCAAAGATTAGAATCTCACTTCTCCTTGAAATCCTAAGGTTTTATGACCTAGAAAACCTTTTTCTCTCTTTAGAAATGCTGAAAAGTGCAAAGTACAAAGTTGTTGGAAAATATCTTCAAGAGAAGATATTTATATGAAGTTCTAATGGTGCAGTAAGTGGCACCGCGCTTAGCGCCATCAGGAGCGTGCTAAGGGCGATCAGTAAAAACATAGTGTTTTATCCAGAAAGCGCGTTGAGCGTGGTGACATTCCGCTTAGCGCGGTCTGGTACTTTAGCTACTGGAAGTTGCACAAAAAGCGCGCTGAAGGCGCGCTAGAAATCCCGTTCAGCGCGGTTTGGACCTTTTGCTATTGGAATTCAGTGAAAGCGCGCTGAAAGTGCGCCGAGAAACTCGCTGAGCGTGCAATGCCGACACGAACTCTTCGAAAATGCTCTTTCAGGCCTTCTTTCCTTCACCGATTGATCCCAACATCCAATATAAGCAAGAATACCTGCAAAAGAGCATCAAAATGATCATAATATAAAATATATACAATAAAATCGGAAATTAGCATAAATATACGAAAATTACTAGACTTTCTTACTAAATTAACAAAGAAACCAATTGAAAGAGCCTTAAAATATAGTCAAAAGTATGCACAAATTGGCCCTTAACAGAGATGTGGGCTTATTTTCTAGGCCCGCCCCATTTAATGACGGGTACGCTCATGTGCATTTTCCGAGGTCCTGTTGCAATCAACATCTTACCTTGTGATCAAAGTCTAACTTACTTGGCGCCTACCAAAACAGTTACCTGTCTTTTCATTCAGTGTTATTCCTGAATGTTGTCGTTTCTCTGTGCATCTAGTGCTGTTGTTAGATGTTTCTCTTCTTTCATTCCAGTGCTATTCCTGGATCTTTGTATTCTTTCATTCCAGTGTTATTCCTGGATCTTTGTATTCTTTCATTCAAGTGCTATTCCTGGATCTTTATATTTCTTTCACTCCAGTGTCATTCCTATATGTTTGTCTCTTTTGCTCTCCAGTGCCATTCCTGGAAATCTTATATCTCTTTTGTAATCCCCAACAGATTTTCTTGGATATCTTTCAGTGTCATTCCTGAAAGTTTTATCTGTTCATTCAGTGCCATTCCTGGATGAGTTTTCTCCTTTTCATTCAGTGCCATTCCTGGATGTCTTTTCCCTTTACTTTCAGTGCCATTCCAGAACGTCCTTTTTCTTTTTATCCAATGCCATTCTTGGATAATACTAATATATTCTCCAGAACTTTTCTCACTTCATTCGATACCATTCTTGGATGTTGTGATTTCTTCTGTCAATGCCATTCTTTGACACCTTTTCCCCAGCCCAGTCTAATGCTATTCTTGGATGTCTCTGATGTTTACTGTTGTCTCATACAATGTCATTCTTGAATGTTGTAGTTCCTTTCATCCAATGACATTCTTGGATATCTTATCCTCTATAGAGTATTTTTCATCTCCATTCAATGCTATTCTTGGATGACACTGTTGTTTTTACCAGAAACTTTCTTGTTGTTGTCCAATGCCATTCTTGGACATCTTTTGATATAGTTTTGTCTCGTTCGTAGTTTCCATCCAATGCCATTCCTGGATGTCACTACATGTCTTCCCAGGGTCTTGTCCATCTCTTTCCAACTATTGATGGATACTTCTTGTCACCTTGAGAGATCTCTAGAAATAGCTTGTGTTCCCTAGCGTGTCTTTTCACGTCATCTCACTCAATTTACCGTAAATCTCTTGTTTTAGAGCTTCCCTGCAGAGTGTCTTATCCTTTGCATTCATATCATCTTGTGGCATCTCAGGGCTAAAAATTTTGTTTTTTGTATTTAAGTATCTTCAATCTTGTCGAGACGAAGTTTTTAACCTTCACATCTCCTGGTAGAAGAAACTTAAATAGGGGCAGCTGTTGTACCCTAATTTTTACCCCTAAGATTTCGCGCATTTCATTTGCATCTCATACCACAAACAAGATCACAATCTATGTTTCTCCCGAGTATCTGTGTATTTCTCACTTACTTTATTATTTGTTGTTTATGTTTATCTAACCTCTGACTAAAATACCAAAAATATTTTGCAATTTTTGCTTGTTTCTTCTTCTCTGTGTCTTTAGGGTTTTGCAGGGAGATTCATGGCAAGAGTCTGGTTTCAAGTCACATGTAGCTGTTTATTCATGATCCAGTTTAGATGGAAGTTTGACCTAATTTTGGGTCAAACCATCAAGAGATTGCTTCAAGTGCAAGTTATCTGTTTCGGTGGGTTATTTCTCAAGTAGTGAATGTCTTGTGTTGAAATCCATCAGTTTATCAAACAGTGTTCTATGTGATGTCTGGTTCAAGTTATCATGACCAAAGGTCTATCAGTCCAAGTTGTATTCATCTGTGGATTTATTTTCCTGAAGATTGTTTCAGACAAATTCAAAGTGATGCATAATTTATGAAATTTTTATCAAAGATTCAGAGATTTGTCTGAACAAGTCAAATTTGGTGGATTTTCAGTCAAGGTGTGTATTAGTGGCTTATGATGTTGGGTTCATGTTCGTCATTCAAGGTGTTGAGATTGAAGATCAAAGTTTCATGGTCGTGTGTGGAAAATATTGGTGAGGGTGCGTATCCATTTACTAAACCATTTTCTTATCCATTTTCGTTCAAATTCTCATGTGAAACCATTTCTCTAAATTTCCATATCCAATTCACCTATCCTTTATTCATAAAATCCTTTTTTCTCTTAAGATCCATTGTCAATCCATACTCTTTTTTTTAATCCAATTATCCATTTTTATCCATTCTTTTCATATCCATTATATCCAAAATTTCCAAATATCCATTTAAGAATCCAAATTTTCAAATTCATTATCCAATTTCTAAACCTTTTATCTAATCCATTTCTTCATAACCATTTTTTATCCATAATCCAATCCAATTATCCACATTCCAAATTCATTATCCATATCTCATTATCTAAGTCCATTATATTTTCAAATCCTATATCATATCCACTTTTCCTAATGTCCATATCCATTTTAAAGATCCATGTCCACTCCAAAATTATAAAAGAACATCATAGTAACCCATTTTTTCTTGCCTTAAGCCCATTTTCATGTGAACAAAATTGAGAAATAAATGAATTAGCAAACAACAAGACAAACATGGCATGTCAAAGAAAAAGAGAAGTAATACGGCCATTAAAAAATGGATACACTTCAAGTCCAATAGCCTTTATATTTACATCATCAATCCAATACATATGCCTTGAAGCCTTGTGTTAACACATCAAGCCATAAACAACACAAGCCAAACAAGCTACATACAAGCCACATGCTACTTTCATATACCAAAACCAAACCATGAAACCAAGCTACCAAACTTCATGAAAATTCACGCTTTTCACAAGCCATTTCGTACCAAAGTTATACCCCACGTAAGCCATCCTCAAGCCGTGACAAGCGTGAGCATCACAAGATGCAAATGAAACGAACAAAACGACTTGCTATAACATCAAACGCAACATACATGACATGAGAAAAACGAACGTGAAAAAACGGCAAAACGCAGGCCCACATGAAACTTCCAAAAAGCAAATCCAAACGAGCCAAAAGCTGCACATACAAGTCCAAATCGCAGCAAACAATTTAAAAATCAAAACGCAACAGTAAATGCGTAAACGGAAAAGCTTAAATTCACTCATTCACCATATAAATACAACACTTCTCTTCTTCATTTAACAAGCTTTCATAAGCCAGAAAAACTCTGCAAAAATACTACCAAACACTTCATCTTAAAACTCCTTCAACCTTCAAATCATCTTAAACACACAACTTGCAAAAAAAAAAATCACAATAACCAAATTCCAGTTTCAATCAACCATCAATAACACTTAACTCAATTTCACACAAACAAAACCGTAACCATTCGCAACCATCCACAACATCAACTCGACAATCATTCGCAGCAGTGGAAAGAGAGGAAGAGAAATTCACATGATATTTCAATTCTGATTTCTTCATCTGTTACCTCAAAGGTATTGACCTTGAGTGATGTGTTTTCCAGTTAATTTTAGTTCATACCGGTGAATCGATTTGGTTGAAATTGGAAAAAAAAACACTTCGAAGCAAACAGGATGTGATGAGGTTGTAATGAGATTGGTAGTTCGCAATGAACCACCGTGGTCGTCTCTATGAGCAGTGCCGTCGCGATGAAGCCGTTAAGAGAGAGGTCGGCGGAGGGTGTAAATGGCGCGGTTTGGTCGTTTTGCAGTGTACTTGTTTTTTGTCTTTGAGGAGATGATGAAATGATGTCCTGATTCTCTTTTTTTCTTTTCTTTTTTTATGTATTGAATCAATGGGCCTAGCCCGTTACGATTCTGCTACATCACCACTATTTTGTTTTATTCAAACCTCCCTTTACTCTTCTGTTAAAAAAAATCTCCCTTAATTGTTTTTTTTAATTATTTCAAATCTTTTTTATTTTAATTTCCTTTTCTCCTTTTATGATTTTTTTTTTAAGAATAGATTTTAAATTTTGTGTTTTTCTTTGTATTTTAAATATTACCTTAAAGAAAAATTTCTTGAAAACTTATTTGAAAATATTTTAATTCTTTCTTTTTCATTTGATTTCTTTATAATTTTTTTTTTCTATTTTGATTTTAATTGTTGTTTGTTGTGTGGATCATAACATGTTAGATCCATTTTTCTTCTTATTTTTCTTTTGGTCGATAAGATCTCCAAATCGATGATTGTTGATTTTCGAAGATGTTTAATCTTCATTATTTCAAATCTATGGGTGAATGATCATTTGGATCATTCTCCATACTTTGGAATCGTGGTAGATTTCCTTTGATAAATCGATGTGAAATCTCGATTATGATTAGACCGTTCCTTCTTTTCTTTTTGTGTGGCATGTTTTAGGAGAGTGATTTATATATCATTTCTCTAACATGTATTAACACGTAAAGTGCATTGACCAACCTCGAGTAGGGTGACTTCTATATAAGTCACTTGGAGATTGCTTAACATAGCGCTACATTTGACCCTCCCTTCGAATCGGAACTTGATATTTCGTGGCCCAAACCTTTTGGTTGTGTAAGCCCAAGGATGGTTAATCTTTCATATTAGGTTCAAAATCTTTAAAGCTTGTTGTGTAGAGGCTTTGATTCTATCAATCTTCTAACAAGTCCTCATTAACCTTGACCTAAGTACATTGTTTAATCATTATAGTTCAAGACGCAAGACGGAATAATCGGTTACTTTTGAAGGATTATGGAACTATGACCTTTGTGCTACTATTATGTATATACTATTACATTATTATTACTATACTCTTATGATTCCTTCTTGCTCCCTATCTCTCTTTATTTTTATTGCTCATTGCTCATTATATCATATCATGTTTATGCTTCCGTAATTTTCACTTTGTCCACTTGGACCTTATGTTTATGCTTATGCCTTTTTCTCTTTGTCCACTTGGACCAAAAAACATTAATAAAGGCCAAAACCTCTAAAAACTTGTTGTTCTGGGCTGGACCAATGGCTAGAATTGGCCCAATCCGCCTCTGCTACAGAGCGGCCCAAATTGCCTAAGCCCAATCCACAGAGGGGCAAAAATGACATTTCTGCCCCTCCAACCGGGCAAGGAACGCAACGTTCCTCCCCGGCTTTTATGCCCGTTACGCACGGTTTCCTCGCTGCCCGAACAATAAAGGACAGGTGCCCGGAACTGCGTTTATGCCCGACATAACGGCTAGTTTCTGGCACCCTGCCCGACATAACGGCTAGTTTGGGCAGTTACCTATTCTTTGGGGAAAACGGTTATTTCGCCCCGAAAATAGGACCGTTGGCCACGCGCTGGGGGCTCTATATAAACCCTCTCGCTTGAGAGGGTCAGGTATCATTTTTTTCACCCTAAGAATACGCTTTGTACTTGCCCCCCTTTTCTCTGACCCTTTCTTACTTGAGCGTCGGAGTGCTTTGCAGGTACACCCCCTCCTCTCCTCATGAACATTCCGAACACCTCGCCCATCTGACGACCAGCATACGTCCGCGCACCTTGCCAACTGACGACCAACTTACGTGGACCCGTTCGAATACTCCGGATCAGTGGCGCCGTCTGTTGGAACGCCTTGTTCCCCCCTTCTTTCTTTCCTCCTCGGAAACTAAAGATCAAAACATACTTTCTTTGATCCGCCCAACAAGATGGACGTTGACGGCAGATCTCCGCTACTTTCTGATCCCCGTTTCCTTCGAGACGGGGCTACTGCGTCTCCAACTCCTCCTCCCACCAAGCAAGGAGGCCAGTAGCTACCGCCAGGTGAACGACCAATTCCTGGTCCTCCCAGCGCCGACCTGGCCGTTGCAGCTCTTTTGGAAGCTGTCAACCGCACGAACCTCTTTATCCTGCAGTAAGGAGAGAGAATAAGAGCTCTCGAGGAAGCATCTCTTCCAAGATCCTCTCCCCCAAAGAATAAGCATCGAAAATCAAGAAGCCCGCCACCTCGGCGTGGAGAAGACCATAAATCCAGGCATGAGCCTGAACCACAACACATTCGCAAGTGCGACCAGATCTCCCCGCGAGATCGATCATCACCAAGACACAAGAGAACAAGGCACGATAGGCATTCTCCATCGGTCAGACCTCGTGACCGGCTACGTTCACCATCGCCCCGCAGAGACCGCCGCCGCGAGCACAGACAACGGTCACCATCGACTCCAAGTTCAGACAACGACGACGAGCCTCGCCGCCCGTTGTCCCGCAGGATCTTGGCTACTCGCCTCCCTAAAGGATTAGAGAAGCCTTCGTCTCTAGGGACTTACGATGGAACCACTGACCCAGACAAGCACATAGAAAACATAGATGCTCTTTTGGACTACAGAGGGGTACGAGGAGCCATCAAATGCCGCCTGTTCCCGACCACGCTCCGGAAGGGAGCAATGACATGGTACAAGCAGCTGCCAGAAGAATCCATTACATCCTGGAGGCAGCTGGGGAGGATTTTCTCCCGTCACTTTACTACATCACGACGCCATCCAAAGACCGAGGCGTCCCTCGGAGCTGTCGTGCAAGGAAGAGATAAGCCTCTTCAGGCTTACATTGAACGGTTCAACAAGGAGGCCGTCCAAGTGCCAACGACCGACGACATGAAGCAATTCCTGCTCGAGCAGTGATTACGTCCTGGCTCAGACTTCGCGAAAGCCATCGGCCTCGATCCATCGAGGAACCTTAACGCCCTTCTCCTCCAAGCCCAGTCGCATATATAGTACGAGGAGAAGGTTGCTGCACACTCTGTCCGGGCCTCTCGACACCAAGAAGGTGCCCGCTCATCCAGAGCTGAAGAACCCTCGACATCCCGTCGAGGAGATAAAAGACGCGATGATCGGCCTCGCGCTGCACGCGAACAAAAAGGACCTTCTGGGCGGTTCCATGACTATACCCCCCTCACTACCTCGAGGGAGAAGATCTTGTCCGAGTGTGCCAACTCAGAATTCAAGCAGGCGGGAGTCCGTTTCCCCAAACAGCTGCCGGCCAGGCCGGGTGTAGACAAATCCAAGTATTGCCGCTTCCACAAGAGTCACGGTCATACGACGGAAGATTGCATCCACCTCAGAGATGCCATAGAGATCCTTATTCGCGACGGCCACCTGAAGCAGTTCACGAAAAAGAAAGATGCTCCCCGGCAAGAAACCCAGGAGAGCAAAAAGGTTGCAGAAGAGACTCCGCCCTCTGATGACACCAACGTACAGGTCGCTATGTCCGTAACTCGGCCAGAGGACTTCCGCATTCCCGATGGTCTGCCCGTCTCCACGTACCTCGCTGCTCACAGCCCGTGGGAGGGCTTCCCGTCAGCCATGGTCATTTCTGGTGGCGGATTCAACAAAATCACGGTCGGCTCAGTCAAGAGGAGATTCGATTAACTGATCAGCAAAAGCTCCAACGAAGTCACCACGCTGGACACCACTCACAAAGAATCCGTTCCTATTTCCTTCTACAAGGAAGAGCTCCTCGGCGGGGCACCGAACTCAAGCATTCCACTGCTTATCCAGGCAAAGATGGCGAACTTCGACGTTCGCAGAATACTCGTGGACCAGGGCAGTTCGTTTGATATAATGTACAACCACCTGTTCGAAACGCTGCAGCTGAATGACTCTCACCTTACTCTGTACGTGGGATCCGACCTGCAGGGATTCAACGGAGCAGTGACAAAGCCCCGGGGTTACGTAGAGCTCATCGTAACCTTCGGCTCCAGAAAGACAACCCGAGCAATTAAAGCACAGCTTCTGGTAATTGAATGTCCGTCACTATACCAGTGCATTTTTGGAAGGCCAACCCTGGCAGAGCTGATTGCAGTACCTTCCACCGTACATCTCAAGATGAAGTACTACACTTCTGAAGGGATGGTCGCCACCCTCCACGGCGACATCAAAGCTGCCCGTCGGTGCTTTGAAGTAACATCAAAAGGACTAAGCACCATCTCAGCAGGACCAAGGACTTCTGTTCATCCCCCTCTGCCCAGCAGCTCCGAGCAGCCAAAACCGCTCCCCCGGGTCGAGTATATCGACCTGGACAGCCGTTTCAGCGAGGACGACCACGCCAAGGACCCAGCGACTTCGAGCAGCCAGTCCAACAACAGCATCCACCTCCTACGTCCTGTCCCAGACGGCAACTTCGAGATCATTCCGTTCGGAGAAGACCCCCAATGGGGAGTAAAGATCGGAGCAGACCTCCCCGACCTGGCTAGGAGACAACTAAAAGCGTGCCTCCGGGAGAACGCGGACCTGTTCGCATGGAGCGCTACTGAAATGCCAGGATTGGACCCATCTGTCGCTTGCCACCAACTTACAATTGATCCGGCCGTCAAAGTCGTTGCCCAGCGCAGAAGGAAACAGTCCCCAGAAAAGATGGAAGCCGCAGAGAAAGCTGTCAAAGACCTTCTAGAAGCTAGGTTTATTTCTGAGGCCAAATACACAACATGGCTCTCAAACGTTGTACTTGTAAGGAAAAATAATGGCAAATGGAGGATGTGTGTTGATTATACCGATGTTAATGAGGCCTGTCCGAAGGACGCCTATCCCCTCCCCAATATCGATAAGCTCGTAGATGACTCAGCAGGTTTTAAACTTTTATCTTTCCTCGACGCCTACTCGGGCTACAACCAAATCCCAATGACCGCGAGCGATAAAACTCACACGGCCTTCATGACCGAATCGGGCAACTATTACTACAACGTAATGCTCTTCGGGCTGAAGAACGCCGGCGCTACGTACCAACGAATGATGAACAGAGTCTTCCAAGGACAAATAGGCGACATGCTCGAAGTATATATGGACGATATGATCGTCAAGTCCCACAAGGAACTAGATCATGTCGCCCATCTTCGCAAAATCTTCGAGCAAGCGAGAAAATATCGAATGCGTTTTAACCCAGAGAAGTGCACGTTCGGCGTACGGGCAGGCAAATTCCTTGGCTTCTACCTAATAGAACGAGGAATCGAAGCTAACCCCGACAAGTGTCGAGCATTCTCTGAGTTCCCAACGCCCACGTCTAAGAAAAACATCCAATCCCTCAATGGGGTGCTTACTTCGTTGTCTCGCTTCGTGGCAAAATCTACCCAACACGCCCTTCCTTTCTTCAAGCTCTTGCGGAAAGAAGCAGCGTTCGAGTGGACCGAGGAATGCGAAACATCCCTCCTTCACTTAAAGCGAGCCCTGTCGAAACTACCCGTATTATCACGACCAGATACCGGGGAAGTCTTGTTCCTGTACCTCGCCGTCACTGCTGAGGTCGTTAGCGCCGTTCTCATTCGCGAGAATCCTGGCGGGCAAAAGCCAGTATACTTCACGAGCAAAGCGTTGCAGGACGCAGAGTTACAATATCAACAGATAGAGAAGGTAGCATTGGCCCTCGTCAACGCTGTCAGACGACTGAGACACTATTTCTTGGCCCACACGATCGTGGTAAGAACGGATCAGCCCATAAAGCAATTACTGGGACGACCAGACATGGCAGGCCGAATGCTCAAATGGTCATTGGAACTGTCCGAGTTCGACGTCCAGTATGAAAGCAGGAAAGCTCTTAAGGCCCAAGCCCTGGCCGATTTCGTAGCAGAAGTAACGTTCTCAGACTCCTCGTTCCACATAGCAAACAGATGAACCGTCTATGTAGACGGAGCATCCAGCTCGACCGGCAGCGGGGCAGGAGTAATTTTGGAGAACGACGAAGGGACCATAGTCGAGGCATCTCTCACATTGTCCTTTCCCACGTCGAACAACCAGGCCGAGTATGAAGCCTTCCTCGCCGGTTTGCGCCTAGCCGAAGACCTAGGAGCTGAATCATCATCTGCACGGACTCCTAGCTCATAGCCCACCAGATATTAGGGGAGTATCAGACCAAAAACGATAGTCTCTCTGAATACGTAACCCTAGTCAAGGAAAAAATGTCGAAGTTCAGAGCGGTAGAAGTAAGACATGTTCCGCACGAACATAATGTGCGAGCAGACGTCTTGTCCAAACTAGCAAGCACTAAGAGGAAGGGCGAAAACAGGTCAGTCATCCAAGAGATACTTCCCCGGTCCAGCATCGATAAGGGATCCTCAACCCTACACATGCACGCGATCGGGGACAGCGATTGCTGGATGATGCCCGTGTACAACTACCTCACCAGGGACGAACTTCTGGATGACCCCAAGGAAGCCAGCACCATCAGACGAAGAGCTTACTCGTACATCATCCTCGAAAACAAACTCTACTGACGAGGCTTCTCCATCCCACTGCTCAAATGCATAGAGGAGGAAGTTGTCCCCCACGTATTACGAGAAATCCACGAAGGCATTAACACCCAACACCTAGGAGGAAGGTCCCTTGCCCGCAAGGCCCTCTGGGCAGGGTATTATTAGCCAACCATGCAGCACGATGCCAAGGAGCATGTGAAGAAATGCGACAAATGCCAACGGCACGGGGATATGCACTTAGCTCCCCCTAACGAACTGAAGAGCATGACCTCCCCGTGGCCATTCGCCTGGTGGGGCCTAGACATCCTAGGACCCTTCGTGACGGGATCCAGCCAAAACAAATACCTGATAGTGGGCGTAGACTATTTCACAAAATGGATAGAAGCAGAAGCCTTAGCAAAGATAACAGCACTTAACATTCTACGCTTTTACAAGCGGAATATCCTTGCCCGTTTTGGGATTCCCCAAGCAATTGTCACGGACAAGAAGTTCCAAGACTTTGTCGCCCATCTCGGAACAAAGCAACATTTCACTTCTGTAGAACATCCCCAGACCAACGGGCAGGCAGAAGCGGCCAATCGTGTCATTCTTCGTGGTCTCAAGCGAAGACTAGATGAAACAAAGAAAGCCTGGGTCGAGGAGCTCCACAGCTTCTTATGGGCGTACCACACCACTCCTCAATCCACCACCAGGGAAACACCTTTCCGCTTAGCATATGGCACGGAGGCTGTCTTACCCATTGAAATTCACGTACCGTCCAGGAGGACCGAATCACCTCTAGACGAGGAAATGAATGACGAAGCAATAAGAGAGGAGCTCGACCTTGTCGAGGAAATCCGAACAGGAGCAGCCCTCCGCGAAGCATCTCTTAAGAAAAAAATAGCAATCAGGCACAACGCCAAAGTCTTACGACGAGAGTTCGATGTGGGCAGCCTTGTCCTGCGAAGAAACCACAAGGACTCTCGCGAAGGCAAACTAGCAGCCAACTGGGAAGGGCCATACAGAGTCCGTGCTAGAACGGGGAATGGTGCATACTTCCTCGAGAACCTCAACGGGGATGAAATCCCTCGACCATGGAACGCTGAAAAACTTAAGCAATACTACAGCTAAAGAAGCTATAGGCTTCCCCGCATCAAAGGACCAACTTAACGGTCATCATGCTCGTTCAGGTACAAACGACGCATACGTACAAAGTAGAATCCCGCTCAAGTAAATGAGCCGGAACTCTGCTCGTCGGCGGTCCTCGACCGAGCACCGCCTTCGGCCAAGTACCATGATTGGAAGAACCCCAACTCGCGATGGGACGTTCACGCCGCGACCTCAAGCCTCGATCGCGACCTGAGATCCGCAACCTCGCCAGGACCTTCCCCGGCTATTCGACCAGTTCTTCGCACTGGCGAATTCACACACAACGAGCTATCTTTCAAAAGAAAACTTCGTTAACAGACACACCCTCCGACGGGCAGACATACATTCACAGCGAGCATGCATACAACACTTAGCAAAAATAAATGCAAGTAAAATCATGCACGCGAAGAAGACATAAATATAATTAACATAACAGATGACCACAAGGGCCACGATTGTGCGTTATTACATAGAACGGGGTCATGCCCCCAAAAATAAAGTTACAAATAATTCAAACGGCGCGCAGGCCGGACAAGATACAATAACATCAAAATAACAAAACTCCTCATTCATCCGCATGCTCGGTTGACGCCTGCTCAGGTCTCTGCTCCTCCTCGGGCTGAACCTCAGGGGTATCTAGAACAAGGCCTGCGGGCAAGACGATGCGACCATACTCCACGCGCGCAAGATAGTGAGTGCCCTCGGTCGAAATCTCAAGCCCAGGGTTCACCTCCCGCAACTGAACCACGACACTTTCGAAAGACTCCACTGCGACAGCGATACCGTCATCCTCGGCTTGCAGGATGCCGGCAACCAGCTCAGCCCTAGTCTTCAACGCTTTTATCTCATCCGGTTCGTCGGCACCCGGGGCACTGGCCACCATCAACTCTTTGTTCAGCTCCTCGGCAGCCTTTTTCTCCGCCGCCAGTTTGGTGACTTCCTCTTTCAACCTAGCCATCTCCTCTTCGGCCTTTTTCCGAGCTTCACGAGCACTCTTGACTTCCTCCTTCAGGGCCACCTCAGAAGCCCGGGCAGCAGTAAGCTCGGCCTCAAGCGCAGAATCCCCTTCTGCATAAACAACCGCCATCTCCAGTATCCTCACCAGGGCAGAAGCATCCTGGGCTACCAGCACCCTCTTGTTCGGTCGGTCCATGCTCTCCAAGCTAAGAGATTCTGCCCAAGGAACGATCAGGGTGTTGCCCTCAAAAAATCTCCTATCAAGGATGCACGGGGGGAGCTCAAACTTCCCCTTCTCAGGCGCCCGGGTCAGGTCCACAACATCTAACGTCCGTGGCCGCTTCGCCCGCCCTGTCAAAGGCAGTGGAGATCCCCGTAGAGCAGGAGAGGAAGAAGAAGAGGTCCCCACGGCAGCTTGGACAAGGGGAGGAGCACGAGCACCAGCAGGACGGGTCTTGGGAGGAGCCGCTCCACCTTTATTCCTCGCCATGGCATTCCTCACCACGCGATCACGAGCTTGAGGCATCTCACCTGCACAAATGAAAACAAACACGTTAGTTACGAGGCAAAAGAAAGAACACAAACAAAGTCTAAATAACCAAGACTACCAAGCAGCTTCTCGGCATCCGCGGGAGTCTTGCACTCCAGCAGTGCCTTAACATTAATGAATCTGCGCTCAACCCTCTGGCTCCCATCCTCCTCGAAGATAGGGTTGCCCTTGCTCGTCCAGCAGCTGGCAAGACTGAAGGAGTTGACCCAGTTCACCAGCTTCTCGTAAGACACGGCGTCATGCCCGCGTAGCTCGCTCGGCTCGAAGATATAAGCGTCGGGCTTCTTGGAGAAATGGTCAGGTGCCCAGCGGATCGGGAACTTATACAACCTCTCCCCGATATACTTCCCCTCCTCGTTGAGTAGCTCCTCTCCGTCCTCATCAACCTCTATCTCCTAGACATACATGCTGTCCTGGGCAGCTTCAGACACTGGCTCGACGATGAAGTACCGTCCCTTAAACGTTCGGATTGACTCCGAGAACGGCTTAAATAACTTTTTGGGCTGCTTCAAGGAAACCCATCCGTACTTTTTTCCCGCCAGCTGCCGTTGAAGATGGAAAACCGCAAAAAAACAGAGGGAGAGTAGTCCCCAGAACGAGATGCTCGCACACTAACTCAAAAGCCCGTATGAAGGCCAACGAATTGGGGTGGAGTTGAGAGGGCGCCAGCTTCAGATGCTCGAATACCGACCGCTGGAAGTCAGTGAAAGGTAACCTCAGCCCCAACTCTTTGAAAGCGTACTCATACATCGTGAAGCGATCCCCGAAATCCGAGCAGACCTGCTCGTCCAAGGTGGGAAAATGCATTTTCCAATCCCCCTCTGGGCCCACCTCTGTAAAGACGTCCGCCAAAGACCTTGCGAACGTAGAAATATATTCGGAAGGCTCGGCCACCTCCCACTCCTCCGGAAAGAACCCTTCAACATCCTCCTCCATGACATCCAATTCTTCTTCCTCCTCAACTTTGCTCGAGGAGCTCGATGCCGCCGAGCTCGAAGACGCAGAACTCGAAGCCGTCAAGCTGCTATTCTCCTCGGAGCCAGTTTCCTCCTCGGACGTGTCCAGAATAACTTCTCTCTCTGGCCCCGTCGCCATTACGATCACCTGAAAAAGCAGAGAAAGACAGTGAATTCGACAGGAAATCAAATCCACCCTTCCTCTGCCAAGTCAAGTGAAAGGGCGCGCAAAAGGCTAAGGACGACATCCCCGGCCTAAGCCCTAACATCAAACGAAAAACCTCCCCGCGAGGAATTACCTGAGACATACCATCTTCCTGCGAGGAACCTCCCCGCACTCGTGCCCAGATTCAGTTTGAAGCTCCACCAAAAACCGCAAGGCTCCGCCGGAATCTGGAAACATCCTACCGGAAAATTCACCTTTCCACCAGAAGATAATCAGACACAGTGGTCACGCTCACAACCACGACGTGGACCACCACACTCTCCGAACGCACTACCTACTCCAGCGAGATGCTAGAAGCAGCAAAAGGGCAGAACCACCGTCCACCACCAACACTCGCCAGAAATCTACCTATTTTGTCACCTAAAGCTAACCCTAGCCGCATGCCATCTACCACTAACAACAAAAGAAAGTAAAACAAGCTGGAAATTAGAAAACTTACTTGATTTGAGTAGAAGAAAGAGACTGCTCGAAGCTTGACACGGTGGTCGGATGCTCTGAAGACGGCGACGGGCAAGAACGCAGGAGAGGTGAAGAGAAATCAAAGAGAAAAAGTGCAAAATGGGACAATCTCCCCCCTTTTATACTGAGGGGCACGTGCACACACACGCCCATAGGCAATAATGACTGCCCATTAGCCATCATTACCTATTAACTACTACACAGGGCTTGAAGCACACGTGGCAACCCAACATTTCCCATTCTGTCTGACGCTTTATCTCCCCGAATACCGGGCAATATAGTCTCGACCACGAATATCACGGACACAGAGAGCCACGAGCACCTCGAGACAATCATCCTCGTCTCCAAACGACGACTCCGCGCTAGCTTCCCGGAGCGTCGAGCAGTCCTTAATTCATCACTTCCATGCTCGGGAGCAACGACTTGGGGGCTCCTGTTCTGGGCTGGACCAATGACTAGAATTGGCCCAATCCGCCTCTGCTCCAGAGCGGCCCAAATTGCCTAAGCCCAATCCACAGAGGGGCAAAAATGACATTTCTGCCCCTCCAACCGGGCAAGGAACGCAACGTT
The DNA here is from genome assembly GCA_022829125.1 of Lathyrus tuberosus. Taxonomy (NCBI): domain Eukaryota; kingdom Viridiplantae; phylum Streptophyta; class Magnoliopsida; order Fabales; family Fabaceae; genus Lathyrus; species Lathyrus tuberosus. The sequence continues at coordinate 21,151,380 of JALAZF010000026.1, read as the reverse complement.
CCTCCCCGGCTTTTATGCCCATTACGCACGGCTTCTTCGCTGCCCGAGCAGCAAAGGACAGGTGCCCGGAACTGCGTTTATGCCCGACATAACGGCTAGTTTCTGGCACCCTGCCCGACATAACGGCTAGATTGGGCAGTTACCTATTCTTTGGGGAAAACGGTTATTTCGCCCAGAAAATAGGACCGTTGGCCACGTGCTGGGGGCTCTATATAAACCCTCTCAAGCGAGAGGGTCAGGTATCATTTTTTTCACCCTAAGAATACACTTTGTACTTGCCCCCCTTTTCTCTGACCCTTTCTTACTTGAGCGTCGGAGTGCCTTGCAGGTACACCCCCTCCTCTCCTCATCAACATTTCGAACACCTCGCCCATCTGACGACCAGCATACGTCCGCGCACCTTGCCATCTGACGACCAGCTTACGTGGACCCATTCGAACACTCCGGATCACATGTGCTTCTTATCTTGGACTATGGTTATTATCCTTTGCATTGGACATGGAGTTTTGAACCTAGACCTTGGACATCCAATGCTATTCTTGGACCCTTGGACCTAGAACTAAGACCTTTTCCCTTTGCTTTGGAATTATGGTTTGAAGACTTTGGAGCTTTGTGCTTTTGCTTGGTTTATGGTGAAGATAGCTACGTTTGTGGTTAGATATTTCTTATCCTTAGCTTTTACTTTATGCTTTAGGATAGCCTCTTCTTCTCTACCCCTTCTTTAATTTTCAATATCTCATCTCTTTTTCAAAACCTTCTTGTTTTAAAACTATCACCTCTTTTATAATCAAACCTTGACTTTGTCAAGTGATTTTACTCTTTTCTTTTCATTTCTTAATAAATGCTAAACTACATAAGCATATTGACACCTTTTTTAAAAGACTTTAAAAAATACCAAACTCTCTAAACTCTTTTGTGCCTTATACACTTTCTCTTTCAAAACATTTTCATAAGTTTAGACATGATTCATCTCTTTAAGCGGAATTATTCGCTTGGAAATGACAATTTGTCTTTACATTTAAAAACAACCATAACAAACCTATTTTGTTATTTGTACCACGAACTACGAGGTTTTGATCCTATATTGCACTTTGTGGGTACGTAAGCATGAGGCGTTAAGTCTCTCCAAACACAAAAATCTTAAAAAAATACTTCTCTTCTCATCTCCTCAATCTCTTTTCAAACAAACCCTTTCAAACCAAAAAGCGTAGATATTTCAAAGGGTTCCTATAGAGTACTATAGACGTTTTGGGTGCTAACACCTTCCCTTAATGTAACCAACCCCCTTACCCAGTCTCTGTTTACTTTTTCTTGTTCAGAACTTGTTTAGGTTTTGTTCGCTCTTTTTCCTTTCCTTTTGAATAAAATAAAAGTGCGGTGGCGACTCTTGTATTTTTTAGTTAAGTTAATCAATAGCTTACACTCACGATTTTTTTCGCAATAGAAAAGTGGCGACTTTGCTGGGGACTCTGGTTCTTAATGGGCTCGGCCTACTTTGATTTATTTACGCTTTATCTATTTGACTTGACTGTTTTTGGTTGTTCTATTCGGGTGATCTTGTGTGGTGAGATAAGTCCTATACCCGGACTTGAGTGCACTTATGATATAAGAGGGTGGTATAGTTTTATTCGGATTACGTGGAGTAGTCCTTACTAAGCTGACTTGAGATTCCCCGCTTAGTGGAGGCCCCTTTGGGATTACTGATGTCATACAAGTACTCGTATTTGACATTACTTTTTTCGATCTGGGAGCCTGAGAAGTTAAGGACCCTAGAACCCTTTAACCCATCTTGGCCTTATTAGGACGTGGTACGGTGGCTATTCAGGTGTAGACTAGAATTAGTTATTACGTGATCCACACTCAGACGAGTTTCTGTTGAGGATATTGTTGGCTGACGAGTAGTCGTTTAAGCTGATAATATCCAAAAGATGGATCTATGAATCTGGGAACTTTTTAGAACCTTGTTCGGCAGGTTTTATACCCTTAGTACATACCTTTGTGGGTTAGTTCTTAACCTTGACTCCATGCTCGTGACTCGAACCCTTGAACCCGTGTGCTTTCAGTGATCTTGTTTGTAGTTGTTGCATCCATGCACTCTTGCATTCATGAGCATACATCTGCATTCTTCCAAGTTGTCCAGAAACTCATTTCAACTGTCTCCTTCTCCAGTTATCTGTTCACCGTCAAGTTGTTTCCTCGACACAACTACAGAACTAGAGTTGCTGTTAGATTGAGAATGGAAAATCAAGAACAACACAACGCCGAAGTCAGAATGGAGATTGATGAGTTGAAGGCCAGCATGACCAAGCTCACAGAAATGATGCAAGTTCTGATTGCTAGAGGTGAACCACCTCAGAGAACAGTGATCTCTGAAATCTCAACGGCTGCTGTTAACCCTCCACGAATTCAGCAACTAGCTTCTACTTGGCCAAAATTTGGGTTACCTCTGAATTACTCGCCACCCTTTGCAACTACTCCAATGGTTTTCCCGTATGTACTGCCAATATCTTCTGCTTCATTATTTACTGAACCTCAGCCTGTTGTGCATTCTGCTGCTCAAGAAACTCATGAGAATCCTCCTTTCGTGTACCATGTTGCTGGTCCACAATCCAAAAGTCAGGGAGAACCTAGATACATTGAGAAAGTCAGAGAGTAATGGCAAACTCTGGAGAAAATGATAAGAGTCATGGAAGGAAATGATGTCTTTGGTGTTGCCGCAATGGACATGTGCTTGGTTTCAGACTTGGTTATGCATGTTAAATTTAAAACTCCTGATTTTGAGAAATACAAGGGGCACACCTGTCCCAGAAGCCACTTGGTGATGTACTACCGCAAGATGGCTGCCTATACCAACAACAACAAATTGCGCATTCACTGTTTCCAAGATAGTTTGAGTGGGGCTTCACTGAAATAGTATATGGGACTTCAGAAGAACCATATCCAAAGCTGGAAGGACTTGGTAGATGCTTTCTTAAAGCAGTATAAGTACAATCTGGACATGGCACCTGATCGCCGTCAATTGCAAAACATGTTTCAGAAAGAAAATGAATCCTTTAAGGAGTACGCTCAGCGTCGGAGAGAGCTAGCAGCTCAGGTGGAACCACCCTTGGCAGAAAAGGAATTAACTGGATTGTTCATGGACACTCTTCAGCCACTCTTTTGGGAAAAGATGATAGGCAGTGTATCATCTGGTTTTGCTGACCTAGTCACTATTGGAGAAAAACTAGAAGAGGGTATTAAGAAAGGAAAGATTACTAATGCTGAAGCCTTTAATGGTGCTAGAAAATCCGCTGGGAATTTTCAAAAGAAGAAGGATGGCGATACCCATGCTGTTTCAGTTGAAGGGAAACCTCGTCGCAGGAAGCAACAATATGTAGCTATAGTTGCTCCTGTTGTCAATGCTCAACCAGCGCAAACTCCTCGTCAGGTTGTTAGACAAAATCAAAATTGCAATAGAGTTAACTTTGATCCTATCCCGATGTCCCACTCTGAGTTGTATCTAGGTCTTGTTCAGAAAGGTTTGATTACAACGGGGGCTCTACCTCCTCCTCTAAATCCTCTCTCAGCTGGCTGTAAGGCTGATCTTCACTATGAGTTCCATCAAGGTGGGGCAGGCCATAACTTGGAAGGTTGATATGCATGGAAAGCTAGAGTACAAGAATTGGTGAAAGCAAAGATTCTGAATTTTCATGATGATAATCCCAATGTTGTCAATAATCTTTTGCCAGAGCATGCCAAGTGAAGTTTGAGTTAGTTCAGACAGATCATCTGCTAAAGCCAGTGTTTGCATTTTTCTTTGATTATATTGACTGTTTGCTTTCGAACTTTATTTGTACTTTCATGGTAATTTCAATGAAATGAGCATTGCAATGTTTGATTCAATTCATTTATATCCAATGTGTGCATCTTTATGCTTTCTTTTTCACAAAACAAAAATATATCTCATGTTCACTTTCTTTATCAAACTTTTATTTATACAAAGATTGGAGAGAGGATGATGAAAACGAAATACCCAAAATTGCTGGATTGTATGCTTTAAATTAAAACTTGGCTGATGATGTACATGCATTGTTTCAACTCCCAAACACTGGAGAAATAAGGAAGATAATCCCTTGTCAACCCATTTGAGCCTAGAAGTTGGAGTTTTCTTTCTGTGCAAAAAAAACCTGCAATCTTAACCTGGGGATGGGTAGCTCTCAGTTAATTTGACTGTTTATTTAAACACAAGAGAATCATGCAAGACGCCTTCCAATAAAGGTTGCAATCACAAGTTTTCCTTCGTACACATCAAAGAAATGTAGAAGATGTCTTTCAAATCAAAAGCCAATGATGGTTCATTGTAATCATTAAGCCAGGCAGTCACTATCTTAAAAAAAAAAGAATGAAAAAAAATCAAATGAAAAGCCCGCTAAGTTAAAACCTATGAAGGAGACTTAGGAAAAATTTGGGGCATCCCGCTGGCTGTAAGCTCAAATGACACAATTCAGGCAAAAGTTAGGGATAACAAAAGAAAAATTGAGAGGATACCAAAATCCTCAAAGACAAAACGGGTTAACCGAGGTCCTCATCAAAAACAACAAAATGTTGTAAGAAAAAGTGACTGTCATTTCAAAAAAATCCCTTGGCTCTTGAGTCATCATCATAACAGTGTTGCAATTCAAAAATCGCTTGGAACCTAAATGCGTAGTTTGAATTAACTGAGCATAGGACTGAAGATCACCATGAAGAATGGGTTGAGTACAAATAAACTTTGAGCATATATCCTTTGTTTTGAAAACCGTGAACTAGACCACGCTACAACCATCAAAAGACCTAATTAAAGCCAGGTATCTTTTGAAAGCATACTACAACAAGGTTGCGTAAATTGACTCCTAAGATTGTTGCCAATCATTTGCTTTGATGTCATAACTTTTCTTTCTCTTTTATTATGTCTAAACCACCGTGTTTTGACAAGTGATTCATTTGCTTTACATCAATAATATCATTCTAAAAATTATTTTTGATTTCAAAATTGCATGAGCTTTGCATTAAAATTACAATGTTTGAATGGATGATTTTATTTGCAGACAAACTTTCCTCATCAAGAAATTTCAAACAGTTGAGAAACTTAGCCAGTGATCCTATCAGGGGCACATTACTTCCAGATCTGGTTGTGAATTAGTTCAAGATTTGTTGCTTAGTGCAAGTTATTCTCAGAATTGGTTAACCAAAAGATCTCTTTCAAGACCCATACTGAGATTAGCCTTCTCAATATTCATTTCAAGAACTGAAACCATGATCACTTTATCCATAATAGACATTTCAAGAACTGAAGCCATGATCAGTTCATCCCCAGCAATAGTTAAACTGAAGCCATGATCAGTTTATTCTCAACAATCATTTCAAGAATTGAAGTAATGATCAGTTCATCTTTCCCTCGCAACAGTCAAACTGAAGCCATGATCAGTTTATCCTCATCAGTCAATTAATCTGGGGTAGTCTTCTTCAAGAATCCTCAAGATGTCTTTCCTCAAAAGACCACCAGCCTGATATAATTCATAAGTGTGGCAAAGATATGTTTAACATCTTCTCTCCAAGCAGAGTGGGCAGTGTTCCCTGTGTTGAGGAATCAGAGTTCCATTCTTCCCTCACAAAAGAGTCTGTCTCAGTTGTCCCTATCATCTGCATTGCATACATAAATCATTCACTCTCTTCTCCCCGCGGAGTCAGAGTTTTCGTATGACACTAGAGCACTGTATAATTTGGAGCTGTTGCGCTGTCCGTTTCAACTTCTGCACTACATCCTGTGTGTTAGAGAAGGAATGAGAATGCAGAATTCCTACTCTCATTCTGACTACTTTAGGTAGGGGACGAATAACCATGCGCCTGGCGTAGTCACCTCTATCTCCAGGCGGTAACGTATCTCCGTTCTCGGTTGAGTCGATCCCTAATCACTCTTATATCTTTCAATCCCTCTTTTGATCAATCACCATCCTTCTTGGTTAAGATCATTCTTTTAGGTTAACACCCCTCTCTTTTCCATTATTCCTTTTCTTGTGGTCAATCTTTGCTTTTTGATTCCCCTGAAGAGTCTCAATTCATTTTTCTTCAATTAAACACAGTCTTTCTGTTAAAACACCAAAACTCTTGCGGAGTTCGCAACCTTCTCTTGATTCTTCTCCCTTTGTTTAGTTAATCACTGCCTGTCAGTTAAAACACCAATTTGTATTTCTTCTCAGTTAACCACATTCTATCTGTTAACATACTGAGTTCCTCTTAGGTTAATCACCTTCTCTTGGTTAATCACCCATTTTTCAGTTAACCACAACCTGTCTGTTAAAACACCGAACCCCTTCGAGCTAATCACCTTCTTTTGGTTAATCACTCGTTTTATTTCGGTTAATCACAGTCTTTCTGTTAACACCGAATCCTCAGCAGTTAGCAACCTCTTTGGTTCATTACCCTTTTGTTGGTCAAATACTGTTTGTTTGGTCGGTACCAACACCCTTTTTGGTCACAACCTTTGCTTGGTTCTACCCCCGTTTTTTCTGTTAAGCACTGTTTATCAGTTAATACACCGAAATCCCCTCAGAGTCAAACACCTTCTCTTGGTTCAGTACTCTCTTCTTTTGGTTCTTCATAGCCTTTCTGTTGACACCAACTCTTTTCCCCACAGAGTCCTACGCTCTTCGGTTAACCACTGTCGGTTAGTTAATAAACCGAATCCTTTATCTTCTTGGTTTCAACACCATCCCTTCCTTTTGATCCCCAACAGGGTCTCTAACCCTCTGATTCCCATCACGGTCACTTTGTTTTGTTGATCCCCAGTGGATTATTTACTATTCCTTTTGCTCCTTTATCGTTCTGGTTTCGACACCACTCTTGCACGTTATCCTCAACACAGTCTCTACTCTTTTCCTTTTGCTCATTTCTTGGTTTTGGCCCCATTTCTTTGGAATCCCCAGCAGAGTTTCCTTCTTTCTTTTGTTCTTGGTTTTGACACCACTTTCTCTTCCTTTTCCTTTTCCGTCTTAGTTCCACGAACTACGAAAGCTCTGATTCTGCATTCATTCAAATATATGATACGTAGGCACGAGATCGTGATGATCTTGGTGAGCACACTTCCACCCTCTTCCATTCGTCTTCTCTTCTCCCTGGTTCCCTGAACTACGACGCTCTTATTTCCTCATTGCACTATAAGGGTACGTAGGCACGAGGGCCCTAATCCTCCACGAGCACTTTCTTTATTTCTTTCTTTCTTTCTTCTCTCTTCTCTCTCTCTCTCTCCTCTTTATTTTAGCTAGAAGCCTTTAGATAGATAATCCATCCGAGCCTAGAAGCAAGCGAAATGGTTCCCGTCGAGTATGACGGATGTGTAAGGTGCTAGTACCTTCCTTTCGCATAACCGACCCCCTGACCCGTTTTTCTTCCCCTTGGGTTTTGTTGATATTTTCCCTGTCCTTTGGGACTAAATAAAGTTCGATGGCGACTTTGTTGTATCTTTGAGTGTGCGATTCACTCAGGTATAAACCAGCCATCTTCAGCTGGCGACTCTGCTGGGGAATTCTTACTCTTGCCAGTTGGGGTCTCGCCTAGTTTTGTTTGCTTTTCTTGCTTGCTTGGTGTTTATCTTTTGCGCTTTACTCGCTTTAGTTTTACGCTTTACTTGCTTTATGTTTATTTACTGCATTTCTTTACTGCTTTGAATCTTCATATGTTGTATATTATGGATATCATCTATATTTTCTGCTGTTGTTAGGATGGGTAGATATTATTGGAGAGAAAAGTCCTAACACCGGGCTTAACATACACATAGGCTAGAATGTGAATAGTGGTGAGGCATGCGCTTTGTGCGTTGGGTTACCACGAGAGCCACATCCCAGATCGTGATTCGCTTGTGAATACTTTCGTCTTGCGAGAATTCGCTACGGTGGGGGGTTTTCATTCTGAGTCATATGGTTTGGGCGACCTTTCTGGGGATATGGATTTTTGCAGGAAACCAAGCCACTTCATACCTTTGTTCTCTCACACACATAAGATTTTGCATCGACACAGAATTATATGCAGATATCCAGATTGTTCAGATTTGATTGTTCAGACAGTGCTGGCTTCTTGTGCTTGTGTTGCATATCGTGTCATCATGTAAATTAATTTTTGCATGTGCATTTCCAGGGTATTCGAAGGCTTATCCTTTGTTGATATTATCATAGAGATGAGTACTAGTTGCCGAGGCATCTTTAGCTATAAGTTTGTAGAGCCTAAGCTGAATACTTTGAGAGGTTTAGCATCCCGCATGGTTGAAGATAACAGAGGGATTTTTAAAAATAGTTATGGTAATCTGTTAGCCATCCTCAACACTGAAGTCAACATCACCGCCATTCATACACTGGTTCAGTTCTATAATCCGCCACTTAGGTGCTTCACATTTCAGGATTATCAGCTACCACCTACACTCGAGGAGTACGCTTATATCTTGGGAGTTGAGATCAAGAAATAGGTTCCTTTTGTCTACACTAGTGGTTGTTCGAAGTTTCCCCTTATTGCTGATGCTCTTTGCATTAGTAAAAAGGATGTGGAAGCTAATATCAAAACCAAAGGGAAGGGTGTTCAAGGGTTTGCTTCGAAGTTTCTGGTTGACAAGGCCACTTCCTTTGCTGCAGATGGAAATTGGAAGGCTTTCAACGCCATTCTTGCTTTGTTGATATATGGGATTGTCTTATTTCCGAACATGGAGGATTTCGTAAATCAGGCTGCCATCAGTATCTTCTTGTCCAAGAACCATGTTCCGACACTTGTTGCTGATGCCTATCATTCTATTCATTCGAGGAATAAAAAGAAGAAGGGAACCATTGTCTGTTGTGCTCCTCTGTTGTACCGATGGTTCATGTCTCACCTTCCACAGAAGGGTCCCTTTGTCGAGAATAAGGGTAATCTCAAGTGGTCTCAACGAATCATGTCTCTTACTGCTGATGACGCTTCTTGGTATTCTTGAATTTTCGACGATACTAAAATTACTCTTCATTGTGGTAAATTCTCCAATGTGCCTCTCTTGGGTACAAAGGGTGGAATTAACTACAATCCGAGACTTGCCTTCCGACAGTTGGGATATCTTATGGTTGCCAAGCCAGAGCCAGAGGTAGTGGAAGAGTTCATCTTTCATGAAGGGGTTGATGACACAGGGTTGCTGAAGAGGTTTAGTGCCGCTTGGACTCAGATTCACCTTGAAGGAAGAGTCGATTTGGGTAAGAAGAATTGCATAGACAAGGAAGCTTACACACTTTGGGTCAAAGTGATCTTGTTGCCATTTTCTCCCGAGCCTTCTATGAATGCCAAGCTTCCTGAACTTGCCATTGTTCCTCTATCTGAGGTCGACCAACTCAAGTGAGCTATTGAGATGTTGAAGAAGGAGAATGTTGATCTTTGCCTCAACCTTGACAGGGTCACATCCGAGAAGGAAAGCCTATAGATTAAGCTCCACCAGAAGCGCGAGTGCATGCTCAAAGAGGTGGAGGTTGAACAGAACAAGCGAAGGAAGGTAGGTGATGCTTTGAAGAGTACCTATGAGGGACTTACTTCAAAGAAGAGGCAACTCGCCAATACTCAGTATCAAGCTTACAAGGATGAGTAGAGCTACAAGAAGTAACTTGAAGAGCTTCAAGGGAAGTTGTCAGAGTACAAGACAAAGTGGCAAAGTGAACAAGACCGTGCTAATCAGTTAGCAAAGGACTTTTCTCAGTGTCAAGCCAAGCTCAACAAAGCCTTTGGTGAGATTTAGAAGTTGCAGGATCAAGCACATCAGAGCCGATAACGGATAAGTCAGCTCAACACAGAGATTACTCATTGGGAGCAACAAAGTCGTCATCTGCAAGCTCTCTTGGATCAGAAAGAGGCCTTTCTTCAGGATATGCTTCAGGGATCTAACCATTCTTTGATGTGCAACCTCATGAAGGATGCGAAGTATTGGAGTGAGAGGCACGACCGTCTAGCCAGATTTGCTGACCTGTACTTCTTTCCTTTATTGTTGAATGAAGGAAGTTTCTTGCCAACTTTATCTTTGCACCTTTACTTGTATGCTATATGATTTCTGTTAACAAAGATAAGTCTAAGAATTCCTGGAATTTAAAATTTTATTTTTGCATACATATGCACGTCCCTTCTTCCAGAAAACCTTTGCTTACCTTGTCCGTCTTCCGCCTATAGCAAGACGACGACTCGACATCGTTATTTCACTCGCTCAAGTAAAACCAGAATCATGGCTGATTTCGAAGCTGAGAACGCTGCTTATAAGGAAACTCTGGCTCAATTTCAAGGTCGAATGGATCAGTTTCAGACGAACATGGATGTTATTATGGAGTTTCTTCGTGCTCAGAAGGACGTTGCTACTGCTGCCACTATTGTTGCAACTGTCACCGATGTAACCGCTGTCAATCCTGTTGTGACTATGTCTCCTGTTGTTACGGCTACTCCTGCTATTGTTCCTTCTCTTGCTATTATTGAAGTGCCAATTGAGCCTGTGATTCTGCCCACTGTTCATCCATCAGGTTCTTAATCTGGTTTGAACAAAATGCCTGCTGCTTTTCCTTGGGGCATGCCTCCGAATTTCACTCCTTAGATTGCAAATAGTGGTGCCTTCGTACCATATCATCCTTTTGTTGTGCCCGTGCCTAATGGGAATGCTGCCGCATATCCGTGGGGTATGCCTACTCCGGTTCCACCTCCAGTGGTGAGTGATGATCATGAGAATAAGCCTACAGATTGAGCTCCACCAGAAGCGTGAGCGCATGCTCAAAGAGGCGGAGGTTGAACAGAACAAGCGAAGGAAGGTGGGTGATGCTTTGAAGAGTACCTATGAGGGACTTACTTCAAAGAAGAGGTAACTCGCCGATACTCAGTATCAAGCCTACAAGGATGAGTAGAACTACAAGAAGCAACTTGAAGAGTTTCAAGGGAAGTTGTCAGAGTACAAGACAAAGTGGCAAAGTGAACAAGACCGTGCTAATTAGTTAGCAAAGGACTTTTTCTCAGTGTCAAGCCAAGCTTGACAAAGCCTTCGGTGAGATTCAGAAGTTATAGGATCAAACACATCAGAGCCGAGAATAGATTAGTCAGCTCAATACAGAGAGTACTCATTGGGAGCAACAAAGACGTCATCTGCAAGTTCTCTTGGATCAGAAAGAGGCCTTTTTTCAGGATATGCTTCAGGGACCTAACCATTCTTTGTTGCGCAACCTCATTAAGGATGCAAAGTATTAGAGTGAGAGGCACGACCGTCTAGCCAGATTTGCTGAGTACGCGCTTGAGGACTTACCAGGGTTGTTGAGGGATGAATATGCTGATGTATTGCTGCACAAGACTCCTTGGGCTGTTTTCCACTTATTGTCTGTTTGTAGGGTGGTCTTGGATAGGATCTAAGCTGGTCTTGTTGTAGCCTAAAAGGCAGATATTTGATTCGTACTTGACCTGTACTTCTTTCCTTTATTGTTGAATGAACGAAGTTTCTTGCCAGCTTTATCTTTTCATCTTTACTTGTATGCTATATGATTTCTGTTAACAAAGATAAGTCAAAGAATTCCTGGAATTTAAAATTTTATTTTTGCATACATTGTATACATTAATTTGCATACATATGCACGTCCCTTCGTCTGGAAAACCTTTGCTTACCTTGTCCATCTTCCACCTATAGCAAGACGACGGCTCGACATCGCTATTTCACTCGCTCAAGTAAAACCAGAATCATGGCTGATTTCGAAGCTGAGAACGCTGCTTATAAGGAAACTCTGGCTCAATTTCAAGGTCGGATGGATCAGTTTCAGACGAACATGGATGTTATTATGGAGTCCCTTCATGCTCAGAAGGACGCTGCTACTACTGCCACTATTGTTGCAACTTTCACCGATGCAACTGTTGTCACTCCTGTTATGACTGTGTCTCCTGCTGTTACGGCTACTCCTGCTGTTCTTCCTTCTCCTGCTATTGTTGAAGTGCCAGTTGAGCCTGTGATTCAGCCCACTGTTCATCCATCAGGTTCTCAATCTGGTTTGAACAAAATGCCTGCTGCTTTTCCTTGGGGCATGCCTCCGAATTTCACTCCTCGGATTGCAAATAGTGGTGCCTTGGTACCATATCAGCCTTTTGTTGTGCCCATACCTAATGGGAATGCTGCTGCATATCCATGGGGTATGTCTACTCTGGTTCCACCTCCAATGGTGAGTGATGATCATGAGAATCTTTAGGTTCAGGCTCGTCAAACTCCTGGGTTGACTGACGTTGAAAATCTTGATGACGATGGGCATGTGTATAGGGGTCCTCTTATTCATGTTCCAATTTTATCTCAAGCTGCTCAAACTGCTGTTCAGAATGTTCATTATGGAATGTTCTACCCTGGGGCATCTTCAGCCGCTGTGGTACCTCCTCCGAATTATCCATATGGTGTTCACATGAGTCAAAATGCTGGTCAATTAGTAAATCAGGGATTGGTATATCCTTCTCAGTTCACTACTCTGCAAATGCACGCTCCAGCCGCATCTCAGTTGCCAAATCCTCAGATTCTCGTCAGGCCTGCTAATCAAGATAGACCTGCTGGTTACAAGTTGTTAGAAGACCGTATCAGAGTTATTGAAGGGTTTTCTGCTTTTGGCATGAAAGCCAAGGACTTGTGTTTGGTTCCGAATGTTGTACTGCCGTAGAAATTTAAGATACCTGAGCTTCCAAAGTATAAAGGTCCGAGTTGCCCACGTAGTCACATCACTATGTACCGCAGGAAGATGGCATCCTATATTGATAATGATGAATTGCTAGTTCATTGTCTTCAAGATAGTTTACCTGGTGCTTCATTGGATTGGTACATGGGCCTAGAACGCAGCAAAATCCGTACTTGGAGGGACTTATCTGAAGAGTTCTTGAAGCAATACAAATATAATCCTGATTTGGCGCCTACCATATTACAGTTACAGAACCAGTCTTAGCGCTCAGCTGAAACATTTAAAGAGTATGCACAAAGATGACGCGAGATGGCATCTCGTGTGCGACCTGCTCTCTCTGACAACGAGTTGGTTGACATATTTATGGGTAAATTGCAAGGATCCTACTATGAGAAAATGGTGACATTGTGACCATCGGTGAACGAATTGAGAACGAGTTGAAGAATGGAAAGATTTCTAGAGCTGCTTCCCAGCAGCTAGCCAACAGAAAGTCTCAGAACAGTAGTCAAAGAAAAAGGAAGGTGAAGCCAATGTTGTGACATCTAAAGTCTCTCCTCAGTATCAAGCTCCCATGGCTCCCATGCCTTATTCTCCATATCTGTACATTGCTGCTACACAATATCAACAACCTCCGTACCAGTATCATCTGTAACAACCGATTCAGAATGCTCAGAATCAGCAACAACCACAACGTTAGCAATAGACTCGACAGAACAACAAAAATCAGCAGAATCAAAATTGGCAAAACAACAATAATCAAGGAAATCGTAAGCGTCCGAATTTCGATAGAACTCCAGTGCCCTACACTGAATTGTTCCCTTACTTGGTTCACCAAGGGGCAATTGTTCCCAAAGAGATCACACCTGCAATTCCTCCATTCAACCCAAGGCATAATCCAAATGCGTCTTGTGCCTATCACTCTAGATACATAGGACATGCGACAAAGGACTGTATTGTTTTCAAAACCAAGGTTCGGGAGCTCATTGATCGAAAGATTTTGACTTTTGCTTAGGAAGGTCCTAACATTCAGCATAATCCATTGCCCAATCACGGTGGACCTGCGGTAAACATGATTGAGGATAATTCAAGGGTTGAATTAATCATGGATGTTGACGAGGTAAAGACCCCAATGACTGTGGTTATCAAGAGATTGAATGAACATGGGCTGTTGAAAGGGCTGCATGGTAAGTGTCATATTTATGACGATAATCCCAACCAGTGTCGAAGACTGAAGGGTTGTGTCCAAATTTTGATGAATCGAGGTGAGGTTCAATTTGCCAGAGCTAAATCTATTGAAGAAGTCACTACTATCGAGCCATTCACCATCATCTATAGGAAAGTTCCCGTTGAATCTTCTAAGAAGAAAGTGCAACCTATCGTTGTTTGCCCACCAAAACCATTTCCGTATCAGAATTCTAAGGAGGTACCTTGGAGGTATGGATCTACTGTGTTTTCTGGAGGTTAATAGATAAGGTTTATTGAGTCTGAGATTGTGAATGTTATAGCCACTGGAGGTATGACTCGTAGTGGACGGGTGTTCGCCACGAAGGTCACTATAAAACCGGTACAAGTTCCAACTATTGTTCCTCCCAAGGAGAAGCTTGCATCTGCAATCCTTGTTGGTCAACAAGGGGCATCTACTACAGTACCAGTGCCAACTATTCCGTCTGAGGATGCTACAACGAGCAAGGACACAATTGATAACTAAGAGTTCCTAAGGTTGATCAAGAAAAGTGACTTTAAGATTGTGGATCAGCTGGGGCAGACTCCCTCAAGGATCTCGATCTTGTCCTTACTCATGAGCTCACCTACGCACAGATAAGCTTTGTTGAAAGTCTTGAACACTGCCCACATGATGCACGATATATCCGTTGTCGAGTTCGACGACGTAGTGGCTAATATAACAGCAAGCAGATACTTGGGCTTTAATGAATCAGAATTACCTCCTGAAGGAGCTGCCCACAACAAAGCATTGCACATATCCGTAACTTGCACTGATATCCTGTTATTTCGTGTTCTAGTGGATACCGGTTCTTCCCTCAATGTGATGCCTAAGGGCACATTAAGTCAATTACTGGTAGAAGGAAGCGAGATAAGGCCGAGCGCCTTAGTCGTCAGAGCCTTTGATGGTTCACGAAGGTAAGTCATTGGAGAAGTGGATTTACCCATCAAGGTTGACCATATTTATTCATCATTACTTTCCAAGTGATGGATATTAATCTCGCATACAGTTGCCTATTGGGTCGCCCATGGATTCACGCCGCAGGGGCAGTTACTTCCCCTTTATATCAGAAATTGAAATTCATGTTCGACGATCAGCTGGTCATCGTTTATGGTGAAGAGGATCTGATTGTAAGCGAGTTATCATCTTTCTGATACGTCGAGACCGATGAAGGCATAGCTGAGGTTCCGTTTAGGGATGGCAGGCAGACCCAAACCCGCGGGGCCCACCCGCACCCGAACCCGAGTCAACGGGTGAAAACCCGAGTTGACTGGGTTCAGGTTCGGGTTCGGGTGCCACCCGATATTTCGGGTGCGGGTTTGGGTGGTGTAAAACCCGTGCCCGAAACCCGAAACCACACCCGCTATATATATATATATATATATATATATATATATATATATATTGAGTTTTTGCTACGGGTTCGGGTTTGGGTGAAAAAACCCGAACCCAACGGGTGTGGGCGTGGGTGTTATTTTGCCACCCGAATAGCCTTTGGGTTCGGGTTCGGGTTCGGGTTCGGGTTCGGGTGGTGATTTCGGGTGCGGGTTTAGGTAGTGTGAAACCCGCACCCGACCCGTTGCCATCCCTAGTGCCGTTGCAGTGTCTTAAGTTCGAAAATGTCAGCTCTGCTTCAACTAGTCAAAGTAGATCACCACAAATGACCTTTGCATCCGCCAAGAGTGCTAAAGAGACCATCAAGAAAGGTGTCTTTCCAGGTTGGGGGCATGTGATTGACGTGGTTGAAAAGCATAATCGTTTTGGATTGGGTTATCGTCCTGGTCGACAATCCAGCTCACAGGGTCAGAAGCAGTGTAACTGGATCAAGTTCAATAGCTCAGGTTTTCAAAAGGGTAACATCGTGGCTGCCAAGGATGATGTTGGTCCTAGCAACTAGATTTCAAGCTTTGTGCGTAAGTGCCCACTGGGTTTCAAACTCAACAATTGGACATCTACCATGCTTCCTGTGGTTTTTCCAACAAACATGTAATGCATTTTGCTTTCTCATTCCCTTGTCCTCGCCCGAAACGAGTGGATAACCTGTAAAGGGCCTCCCGCTTTTGCAATATTATGTGATCAATGAATAAAAGTTTTTTTGCATTCAAAATTACGCTCTATTTTCTTCCATTATTTTACTTTTCACAAACAAATGGCAAAAGTTTCTTTTATTTTTACATTTTCAAAGTAGCTCATTCTAAACATATTCATAAACATGCAGAACAAATAAGTGCATTGATAACAACATGGCAAACATCCATTGTAATTCAGGGATTCCAATTAACCAAGCCGAAGAAGATGGCGAGGAAAATTGTGAATTACCGGCTGAACTAGCAAGGCTCCTTAAGCACGAGCAGAAAGAGATTCAGCCGCACCAAGAGCCAGTGGAAGTAGTCAATCTTGGTACTGATGAGGTCAGAAGAGAAGTCAAGGTTGGCGCGTCCCCTGCTAAGCATGTACACTCCGAGTTGGTCAAGTTATTGAAAGAGCATGTTGATATCTTCGCCCGGTCCTATCAAGATATGCCTGGGTTAGATACCAACATCGTTGAGCATCACTTGCCACTCAAGCCCGAATGTCCTCCTGTCAAGCAGAAGCTCAGGAAAACTAGACCCGACATGGCACTTAAAATCAGAGAAGAGGTAAAGAAACAGCTTGACGCTGGGTTCCTAGCTACTTTCGAATATCCTAAATGGATCGCCAATATTGTCCCAGTTCCTAAGAAATACGGGAATGTCCGAATGTGTGTGGATTATAGAGATCTCAATAAGGCAAGCCCGAAAGATGACTTTCCTTTGCCTCATATTGATGTCTTGGTAGACAACACGGCACAGTTCTTTGTCTTTTCTTTTGTGGACGGTTTCTCAGATATAATCAGATCAAAATGTCCCTAGCTGATATAGAGAATACTACTTTCATCACGCCATGGGGTACATATTGTTACAAGGTCATGCCATTCAGTTTGAAGAATGCAGGGGAAACATACCAACGTGCCATGACAACCCTCTTTCATGATATGATCCATAGAGAGATTGAGGTTTACGTGGACGATATGATTGCCAGGTCCAAAACCGAAGATGATCACCTAGTCCATCTGAAGAAACTGTTTGACAGACTCCAGAAGTTTAAATTGCGGTTGAATCCTGCGAAGTGCACCTTCGGAGTTCGATCGGGCAAACTGTTGGGCTTTATTGTGAGTCAGAAGGGCATTGAAGTTGATCCTGACAAGGTTCGAGCAATTCAGAACATGCCGCCTCCCAAAACAGAAAAAGAAGTCCGTGGCTTTCTGGGCAGACTTAATTACATCTCAAGATTCATTTCTCACTTGACGGATACCTGTGAACCGATGTTCAAATTACTAAGAAAAAATCAATCGGTCGAATGGAACAATGATTGTCAAGAGGCATTTGACAAAATAAAACAATACTTGCAAGAACCACCGATCTTAGTACCGCCGGTTCCTGGTAGGCCTTTAATCATGTATCTCACTGTTCTCGATGAATCGATGGGATGTGTATTGGGTCAACATGACGACACTGGCAGAAAAGAACATGCAATTTACTATCTGAGCAAGAAATTCATTGATTGTGAGACCAGATACTCACTCTTGGAGAAAACTTGTTGTGCTCTGGTCTGGGCTACTCGACGCCTAAAACAATACATGATTTTCCACACTACTTTATTGATATCCAAAATGGATCCGATAAAGTACATATTTGAAAAGCCTGCTATCTCTGGAAGGATTGCTCGGTGGCAGATGCTGTTAACTGAGTATGATATCCAACATGTTACCCAGAAAGTAATAAAAAGGAGCGTATTGTCTAACTACCTTGCTCATCAACCTGTAGAGGGTTATCAACAAATAAAGTTTGACTTTCCCGATGAGGATGTCTTGTTTATCAGAGATTATGAGACTCCTGACCCTGACATAGGACCCGATCCAGGGGCGCGATGGACGCTCGTGTTCGACGGTGTCTCCAATGCTAAAGGTCGTGGAATTGGTGCTATCCTCATCTCTCCAACGGGTTTTCACCTTCCCTTCACTGCCAGATTATGCTTTGCATGAACCAACAATATGGATGAATACGAAGCATGTATCTAAAGTATTAAAGCGGAATTGACATGAGAATGAAGATTCTTGAGGTCAATGGAGATTCTATTTTGGTCATTGTTGGAGCGATAAAGCGGCAAGCAAAAATATTATTTTTGGAAGAATTCCCTCCGGGATTTATGTCGTGTCCACAGAGATTGGTGCTATTGAACTTCCGTTCGACAATTTAAATGTTAATGAGTTTGGGTTAAAATAGGTTTAAAGTAAATGCAAAAAAGTAAACATTAACACAAAAAGAATTCATTCTTCAGAGAGAAGAAACTTATCCGGTATGCACATAATTGACTCGTCACAAACTTAAACTTACCGACCAGTTATACTCAACCTACAATACTCCTCAATATCATCCAGCATCACTCACAACAGTGTCCATCTCTGACACACTGAGCTGAGAGAACAACCGTGTTACCCTCGTCGACACTCTCGCACCCGACTCGAGATACGGAGGCATTAAGCTTCGACACCCATAAAGATTGTTAGCTTTAAATCTATCTATAGCATTCAGAAACTAACAGATAATCATCCCTAATCAAAGTTTGCGATGTTTATCTCTAACACAACCCAAACCCCGAGCATAAAGTAAAAATCAAGGACAATCACCGATGAAGATTTGTAAAGCAGATTTTATACAATGCCATGGGCGATAAATATGCATAAGATCAAAGTAATACATATACAACAACCCAACAAAGAAGAAATACATAAAGAAGAAGAGAAATAAACCAAACATATCGCGGTTTGTCAACACCGATCAATGAGAAATCCACCCGGATCATCCGTGTGCAAGCTTCAATGTTGTTTTATAAGCTAATCCTACTGAAAAATGATGTTTGATGGAGTGGGAGCAAAAAATACTCAAACCATAACCTAAAAAATGAATGAAATGACTTAAATATCATTTACAAAATCTGTCAAGTTCGCAAAACGAACTTCAAAATTTGGCACCTGATGCCTCAGGAACAGTTAAACCGCCTCTGCGATTCTACAAAAGTTCCCAATGCGAACTTTTATTCGCAAAGCGAATATTTGCTGGAAAGTTTGCAATGCGAACTTTGGTCCCTTTTTCTACTGCCTCAAGTCTGGGATTATTCGCTGGGAAGTTCGCAAAGTGAACTTGACAGCACACCAGCCCTTGTTTTGACCATAACTTTTGAACCGTAACTCGGATTGACGCACAGTCGAAAGCGTTGGAAAGCTTATTCAATGCTCTATACAACAATGGCAAAATATCTTTGCTTGTATACCTACAAAAATAAGAGAAAATCAATTAAACTCAATGATATTTACACGATACGCAATATATACACTATAACGTAAAGTAAATGTATTTACAAACAAAGCGGGGTTTATTCAAACGATATTAACAAAAAAGTATCGATAAGTGCAACAAAACTTATATACAAAAATAGCTACAATTTGCACTTATCAAACTCTCCCCAACTTAAACTTGTTTGTCGTCAAACAAGAATCAAGCGACTCAAAGAAATAGAGTGACAACCAAAGAATCACGAATCAACAGGTTTTGAAAAACGAAAACAAATGAATGGTTCAAATGAAAAACGGTACACACAAAGTAAATACTTACTTCTAAACTACGACGATAACATAGTCATGAAACAAATGCAAAATACAAAAATCATACCAAACATCCTAAAACAACACAAGTTCAAACGTGAATCACACCTAGCAAAAACAATCATCGGTAGATGAAAAACACAAAATGAGGTACTTTTCACTCGCACAACAATCTTACAAACAAAAGACTAAATTATGCAATCATCCAAAAATCATATTGAAAACATAAAAGCAAGAATCACAAGGACTTTCAAGGTTGTAGCGTGGTCGGGAAAACAAACAAGGGGCAATTTCTAAAGGTAATTGAAACAAAAACTTGCATAAAACTAAGGGAGTGATCAACTCACAAAGACTGAAACGCATAATTCCAATCAACCTCTTCCAAAATCCCAAGTGTTACACAAAACACAATACTTATTTAGCACAATTATTTGAACTCTTTTTGTTTCCCTTCTCAAGGATTTTCTTTTTCTTTCTTTTTTCTTTTCTTTTCTTTTTTATATTTTTCTCTTTTTTCTTTTCTTTTTCACCTCATAGAAACCAACCAATGAGTAAACAATCATTCTCTCCCCAACTTGAATTCAACCATATCATCATGTGAATACTCCCTACTTTCTAAGGCAATGTAAAAATTCATACAACAACACAAAGTTGAGGGTTCAAGAAAAAACAATCAATCAAAATCCATACAAAAAGTGAATTCAATACTCATAGACAAACATTAAGTTTAAACAACATGGATAATGATAGAAAGGCACAAAGGGGTTTAACAAATGCTCACACACTCACAAGGTGAATGACTATTTGGCTAGGTAGTTGTGCTCAAAATGAAACAAAATGCCTTGATCCTTTTCATGCTTTCATATAATCAACACAAACAAAAGATTAAGCATAATAAAATCCAGTTAGAACAAGAATGTTGGTACTCCGCGTATATATGAACAATGGAAAGCTACCTCACAAAAAGGGTGGGAACTAAAGTGATTCACATCATGAACAAGTATACAAAAGAATGAATGGCATAGAAGTTTGTAAAATGCCTAAGTATCATGAATATGCTAAAGTCTAGAAAGTGATAAACACATACCTTGGACGTGTACAAATCTTAACAATATCATTACCATACATCCACAAGTTGAAACGATCAAACTTGGAACATCACCTTAAATTTCCTCAAGCTACTCAAACAAGCTCATTGACAAACACAAGAATTATTAATATAAACATACTAAAAGATCAAGTGAAAATGGATTAAACAAGTTGTAAAATGAAGATTTGAGAATTTTACGAATAATCCGAGTACAACTTGTTTAATGAATGTTCACCACACTACCTAAGCTAGAATGAAAAAGTAATAACGAAACAAAAAAATGATAAAACATGCTTGTTTTATGTCGTAAGCTCGACGCCTGTTATTTAAGAACGTTCCTCCAAGTTACTTCCACCCGGTTATTCCTAACCAATATGCAAGCAAACGTGAAAAGAAACAAACAATGATATAACAAATTCACAAGTATAAATATCAATATAAACAAGTGAAAATATACAATATGTACGATATCTACAAAACTCAAAAACAAAGAAACTATCGCAATGCGATCCAATAAAAACATCGACCCCCGGCAACAACGCCATTTTGTTGGAGCGATAAAGCGAAGCAACAATATTATTTTCGGAAGAATTCCCTCCGGGATTTATGTCGTGTCCACAGAGATTGGTGCTATTGAACTGACGTTCGACAATTTAAATGTTAATGAGTTTGGGTTAAAATAAGTTTAAAGTAAATGCAGAAAAGTAAACATTAACACAAAAAGAACTCATTCTTCAGAGAGAAGAAACTTATCGGGTATGCACATAATCGACTCGTCACAAACTTAAACTTACCGACCAATTATACTCAACCTACAATACTCCTCAATATCATCCAGCATCGCTCACAACAGTGTCCACTCTGACACACTGAGCTGAGAGAACAACTGTGTTACCCTTGTCGACACTCTCGCACCCGACTCGAGATACGGAGACATTAAGCTTCGTCACCCATAAAGATTGTTAGCTTTAAATCTATCTCTAGCATTCAAAAACTAACAGATAATCATCCCTAATCAAATTTTGTGAGGTTTATCTTTAACACAACCCAAACCCCGAGCATAAAGCAAAAATCAAGGACAATCACCGATAAAGATTTGTAAAGCTAATTTTATACAACGCCATGGGCGATAAATATACATAAGATCAAAGTAAATACATATACAACAACCCAACAATGAAGAAGAGAAATAAAGCAAACATCTCGCAGTTTGTCAACGTCGGTCGATGAGAAATCCACTCCGGATCATCCGTGTGCAAGCTTCAATGTTATTTTCTAAGCTAATCCTACTGAAAAATGATGTTTGATGGAGTGGGAGAAAGAAATACCCAAGCCATAACCTAAAAAATGAATGAAATGAATTGAATATCATTTACAAAATCTGTCAAGTTCGCAAAGCGAACTTCAAAATTTGGCACCAGATGCCTCAGGAATAGTTAAACCGCCTCTGCGATTCTGCAAAAGTTCGCAATGCGAACTTTTATTCGCAAAGCGAATATTCGTTGGAAAGTTTGCAATGCGAACTTTGGTCCCTTTTTCTACTGCCTCCAGTCTGGGATTATTCGCTGGGAAGTTCGCAAAGCGAACTTGACAACACATCAGCCCTTGTTTTGACCATAACTTTTGAACCGTAACTCGGATTGACGCACGGTCGGAAGTGTTGGAAAGCTTATTCAATACTCTATACAAAAATGGCAAAATATCGTTGCTTGAATACCTAAAAAAATGAGAGAAAATCAATTAAACTCAATGATATTTACACGATACGCAATATATACACTATAACATAAAGTAAACGTATTTACAAACAAAGCGGGGTTTATTCGAACGATATTAACAAAAAAGTATCGATAAGTGCAACAAAACTTATATACAAAAATAACTACAATTTGCACTTATCATTCATCGGCCAAGTCAGAGGGAACTTTGTGACTCGGGATTCCAAGTTGGTTCCGTACCAAAAGCACATAGCGAAGTTGATTCCCTACTTTGATGAGATTTCTTTTCATCATATCCCCAGAGAGGAAAATCAACTAGTTGACGCACTTGTCACTTTAGCATCCATGTTCAAGGTCAAGTACAAGAATGAAGCTCCTTCTATCCGTATTGATCATTTGAACTAACCAGCACACTGTTTAGCAATCGAGGATGAGTATGATGACAAGCATTAGTTCTACGATATCAAAAGATATCTGGAAAAACAAGAATATCCTGAGGGTATTACTATCACTGACAAGAAGGATCTTAGACGGCTCTGCGCCAAATTCTTCTTAAATGGTGGTGTACTGTACAAGAGGAATTATGATTCCGTGTTGCTCAGATGCGTGGATAGACATGAAGCAAACACAATCATAAGGTCCATACATGAGGGTTGCGAGGGTGTACATGCTAAAGGTCCTACGATGGCCAAAAAGATCCTTCGAGCTAGATATTATTGGACAACAATGGAGGTAGATTGTTACAACTTTGCCAAAAGAGCACCCAACAACATCTTGACCAAACAAAAACCAGTTCGTTGGGGATTGGTTCGACCAACTTCTCTCGTGAAGAACTTGAAAACATGAAAGTCCAAAAACCATTAGAATATCTAAGGGCCATGCTGAACGCTCGTCACACCTTCTATGACTCTTTTCACAGCAGTTCGACTACCTCTGGGACAGTTTCTGGCGTCAAGTCCATAGATGCTATAATGGCTGAAATTAAGGAAAAAATTATGGATGTGGACTTGTTCAAAACTTTGGAAAATGATCCAGCCGCCCACTTCGACTTGAAAAAGATCCTGAAGCAAGTTAATGTTTTGGAAGCCCCTGCTGAAGTAAGCAACATTGTGGTGGACCTGACCACCCTAATTGACCTGACAATAGCAGACTTTAATCGCCTCAGAGATTATTCACAGAAAATCACAAATAAATCTGAGACTCAACTTGCCGAATGGGACGCTGTTGCTATATCTACCAACAAAGTCTCTGAATTAGAACAACTTTCTGAACAACACAAAAAAGAGACTGCTGCGTGCGACAATAAAATCCAAAAATGGGAGAAAAAGATAGCTGCACTTCAAAAGAAAATCTCCCGAGAAACGAAACGTAAAGAAGCACTACAGCAACCCAAACAAAACGAAATTGATCAAGAGTTGACAGTGGGTTTGCATCATGCTGACAGAGCCCAAAAACTAAGTCAAGAGATTGAAGAACTTTCGATAAACAAAGCCCTTTGTGAGTGTTGACTTCAAATCCAGAAGACCAAGTTCGACCAACTTAAGAAATCTTTTACTAAGTTGACGTTGTAATTTAGCCTTTTAAGGCCAATTTTATTTGTAATGACATATATGCCATTTATTTGGCGAATTTCACCACTTTATTGTTTATGCAAACTTATTCCATTATTATTTTAATTTCCTGCAGTATAGGCTTGTATTTCTTTAAATACTTCCCATTTATTTTAAATACTCTTTTATCTTTCTCTAACTCCTCAATTTCATACGTGTGTTGATGCGGAATAGCAGCAAGCAAAAATATATAAGTAACCCAATTTATCGTTCTCCACAGGGATCAGTGCGAGGGAAAGAATTGCCATTCAACGGTTTCTATATTTCTAAACTCATTGGTCAAAAGTTCTGGTTTAAAACGAACCAAAAGCAAATGCGAAAAATTAAAGGAACAAAAAGCAAGTAAATAACAATAACACATTCTTTGGAGGAAAGAAACTCAATAGAGATCACTCAATAACACATGCATTCTTCCGACCATTTCATACACAAATCAAGCATTCGTCTAATATCATCATGTATCTCTCACAACATACATGTCCTCTCGGCCCCCGTATATCGTCAGTGATTTTATACCGATCAATAATTCCTCTTGGACATCACCAATCAGTACAAAGCATATATAAAGCCTACATGAATGTTAAGCCTAATCCATCTCTGGAATCAAAACTCAACAGATATTACTATAACATCAATATCAAACTCATGAGCAATTCATATACAAAGCCCTGGCCAGAATACCAACATATGATTAACCCTGCATTCAACTAATTTACCAACTGTATACGAACGCCGTTCTTCATCGCTATTGTCACGCATCCTCGCAATACCGTATCGATCATACTCATGCTACCCATGCTACTTAATCAACACAATACAACAAAAGATACAATGAATATCAATTCACAAACCCCTGTCAAAAGCTTGCTCATTGACAGATGAAAATCTAAGATTAATGATTCGATATAGGTTTTGTCACGACCCACAAATAATCAATCAAAGACAAACAATCAATAGAGAATCAAAACACATTCATAAACATAGATTAGATGAAATACAATAGGTATCAAGAGATTTACATACCAAACATCAACAAAAGAGAACACAAAGAGAAGAAAGGAGAAAAACAAACTTCTCACGGCGTGTCAAAGTCGATAGAAGCAAATTCGACTCCGAATCATCAAGATGCATCATCCAATGTTGTTTCTAAGCTAATCTACTCCTAAAACATGTTTGATGAAGTTGGGAGAAAGTTTCCCCAAAAACATACATAAAAAAAATAGTGTTTTTGGCCATAAATGGTGTTTCAGTCCGCACAATTTCGCCCGGCGGTGGTTCTGGGTCGCCCGGCGGCGAAGGCGGTTTATTTCTTGCAATTTCCAGAATTGTGACACTGCTGTGCCTCTTGACCTCCCGGCGCTGCACCGCCCGGCGCTTTTGCAGTTTCGCCCGGCGGAATTTCCGCCTGGCACAGCAGGGGCGAATCACACCAGAAAATTCTGCACTATTTTATTCGTAACTTTTGAACCGTAACTCCGATTGACGCACGGTTTGAAGCGCTGGAAAGCTTATTCAATGATCTATTCAATAATGGCAAGATATCCTTGATTGAATACCTGCAAAAATAAATGTAAATGAATTAAACTCAATGATATTTACACGATAACGCAATATATACACTATAACGTAAACTATACGCATTTACAAACAAAGCGGGGTTTATTCGTAAGATATTTAACAAAAAGTATCAATAAGTGCAACAAAACTTATATACAAAAATAGGTACATTTTGCACTTATCAATACTCGCCATTTGAAAAAACTCTTAGAATCTGAAAAGGTCCTTCCCACTTAGGGGACCATTTTCCCATTAACCTGTCTTTTCGATCCATGGGAAGAATTACTTTCCAAACTAAATCACCAATTAGGAAAGTCTTATATTTCACTTTCTTATTGTAAAACTTTTTGACTCTTTCTTTTTGTATTTTCAATAAATCCAGCGCATTTAATCTTTCTTCGTCCAAATCAACTAACTCGTCCATCATCATACTCCAATATGTATCTGATGGAATTTCATGATGCCTCTAAATTCGAATCGACTGTAAATAAACCTCAACTGGTAAAACTGCATCATGTCCATATGTCAATCTAAATGGAGTAGTATTTGTTGCTTCTTTAGGGGACGTTCGACAAGCCCATAAAATTTGATCCAAAGTCTTATGCCAATTCTTAGGCTTTTGTCCCCACGTGCTTTTTAATCAAACTTATTACAACCTGATTTGCTGCTTTGACTTGTCCATTTGCTTGAGTGTAATAAGGTGTCGAAGTGAGAAGCTTAAATCCTGTTTCCTTTGCAAATGTTTGCATATTCTTCCCAGTAAACACAAATCCTTGATCTGTTGTTATTGTCTCAGGTATCCCATATCTATAGATGATATGCTTTCGAATGAATTCTATGACTGCTTCTTGATCAACATTTACCAAAGGTATGGCTTCTATCCATTTTGTGAAATAATCTACTCCAACCAAAATGTACCTTTGGCCTTTCGAAGATGCTGGTCGAATTTCTCCAATTAAATCTAAAGCCCAACCCCTAAATGGCCAAGTCTTCACAATAGAATGTAACTCACTTGTAGGAACGTGTGGTATTCCTGCATGTACCTGACATTCCTGGCAACCTTTTGCAAATTCGACACAGTCCTTCAACATTGTTGGCCAATACATTGCTTGTCGAAATAACAACTATTTCATTTTATGGCCTGCTTGATGCGCACCACATGCTCCACTATGCACATTCGTCAAAGCTATAAAAGCTTCATCTTCGCCCAAACATTTTAACAAAACTCCCTTTGAAGTCTTTTTAAACAACTCATTTCCAAAAAGCACATAACTTAATGCTCTGTACTTAACTTTTCTTTCGACTTTCTGATTTGGGTCTTGTAAATAATCCTTAATGGGTTTTCTCTAATCTTCAACCCTTGAATCGTATATATTAAATATCTCAAAACTCTCTTCGTCACCATACCCTAACTTTATTGTCTCCAAATCTGATGGGGACAACTTAGTTGATACAACTCTTCCTCTTACTTCAATGGCCTTTTCCAATTTTTCTTTCGACACTTTATAACCAGATGCGAGTTGTGCTAAATCATTCGCCACTTGATTTTCCATTCGAGGAATATGTCTGATGGTTACATTGTCAAATTTCTTCAAGAGCCTGTTAGCTATTACGAAGTACATAATTAAATTTTATTTAACACACTTGTACTCCTTGGTCACTTGCTTTATTACCAACTCAGAGTCTCCCATTATTTCGACTCTAGTTGCCCCCAATTCCAATAAAATTTCAAGTCCAGTTATCAAAGCTTCATATTCTGCTTCATTGTTCGAACATAATCCTTCGACTTTGTACTTGAATTTTGTTGGAATTCTATTAGGAGAAATAATCAATATCCCAACACCAGTTCCATTCTTATGACTGGAACCGTCGAAGTATAGTTTCCATGGCTCTATTTCGACATATTCAACATAATCTTCATTTATGGCGTGGTCAGCTATAAAGTCAGCCACCACTTGTCCCTTAACAGCCTTCAAAGGCAAATATATTAAGGAATATTCAGTCAATGCCAAAGCCCATTTCCCAATTCGACTATGTAAAATTGATTTTGATAACATATGCTTTATTACGTCAAAATGAGAAGAAATATATACGTCGACTGGCTTTATATAGTGTTTTAACTTCATACATGAAAAGTAAACACACAGACATAGCTTTTCTATTACACTATACCTAGTTTCGGCATCATTTAAGACTCTACTGAGGTAGTAGATGGCTCTTTCTACACCATTTTCATCCTCTTGACATAACATACTTCCTAATGTCCTATCTGATGCCGCTATATACAACCTCATACTTTTACTTCTACAAGGAGACATTAAGATTGGGGGATGGGTCAAGTATTCCTTGATTTTGTCGAACGCAGCTTGTTGATCCTGCCCCCATGCAAAATCTTCCTTCTTCAGTCGAAGTAGAGGAGAAAAGGCTTGCGTTTTTCCACTAAGGTTGGAGATGAACCTTCTGAGAAAGTTGATCTTCCCAAGCAGAGACCGCAACCCCTTTTTTGTCGATGGCGCTTTCGCCTCCATTATTGCTTTGGCTTTGTTTTCATTGATTTTGATCCCCTTCTTATGGACCACAAAGCCAAGGAAATCTCCCGCCTGCACACCAAAAGCACATTTGAGAGGGTTCATTTTTAAACCAAACTTCCTCATCCTTTCAAAGGACTGTCGAAGATGGTCTACATGATTTTCGCCTGAAACAGACTTAATTACAATGTCATCTATATAGATTTGCATGAAATATGCCAAGGATAGAAAACCAGAAAGCTAACGAACTTGCGCAAATTGCGTCGGGGTATAAAGTGTCGGAAGGTAAGTTAAAAGGTTTCGTCGAAACCAGAAAGAAGATGGTGTCAAATATACGCGCGCCACCAAGCATGTCGATACCCAAAGATTCGATGAGTTTGGTCGAAGGTTTAGAAAGTTGTGAGGTTTTTGTTAACGATATGCCACCAACGGACTGGCGAAGAGCAATTATAGAATATCTGGAGAACCCACAGGGAAGCTCCGATCGAAGGACTAAGTATAGAGGCATGAGCTATGTCCTGATGGGAAACGAGTTACTGAAGAAAACTCCAGAAGGGGTGTTACTAAAGTGTCTGGGAGACACGGATGCATATTTGGCAATCTCGGGGGTACACAGTGGAGCTTGTGGGGCTCACCAGGTCGGCCAGAAAATGAAATGGCTTTTGTGTCGACAAGGCTTCTATTGGCCCAACATGCTTAAGGATTGTATAGATTTCGTGAAAGGTTGCCAGGACTGTCAAAAGCACGCCAACATCCAGCATGTCCCAGCCAGCGAATTACATGTGATTGTCAAACCATGGCCGTTTCGGGGACGGGCTTTGGATGTAATCGGAGAGATTCGGCCAGCTTCGTCAAAGCAGCAAAATTTTATCCTCGTAGGAATAGACTATTTCACGAAATGGATAGAGGACGTGCCTTTGGTGAAAGTGGATCAAGAGGCTGTGATAAACTTTATCCAAAATCATATCTTGTATAGATTTGGGATACCCGAGACAGTCACAACAGATCAGGGTTCTGTGTTTGTGGGGCAGAAGATGCAAGAGTTTGCGGCAGAAACGGGTTTCAAGTTGGTTACTTCGACGCCTTACTATGCCCAGGAAAATGGCCAGGTTGAGGCAACCAACAAAGTAATAATTGGCTTGATCAAAAAGCACGTTGCGAACAAGCCAAAGAACTGGCATAAAACGCTGAGTCAAGTGCTGTGGGCATGTCGGACATCACCCAAAGCGTCGACAAATTCGACTCCATTCCGTCTAACCTATGGACACGACGCTGTGTTACCTGCGGAAGTACACTTGCAATCCGTCAGAGTGCAGCGACAATATGAGATTCCGTTGGATCAATACTGGGAGATGATGTTAGACGAGCTTGTAAACTTATACGAGGAAAGAATGGCTGCGTTAAACGTGTTGCTACGCCAGAAGGCTCGAGTCGCCAGGGCATACAATAAAAAAGTTCAGGAAAAAACCTTTGCCGCAAACGACTATGTTTGGAAAGTCGTGTTGCCCGTGGATCGACGAGATCAAACGATGGGAAAATGGTCCCCTAACTGGGAAGGACCATTTAGGGTGACGCGAGTGTTCAGTAACAACGCATATGAAGTGCAGGAGTTGGGGGCAGACCAACGAGTCTTAAGAGTAAATGGGAAATATTTAAAAAGATACAGACCCATGCTACAAGAGGTTCGCATCAAAACATAAATTTCATTAAGTATAAGGCCAAGAATGGCTTACAAAAAGGTGCATTACATTGCATCAATATAAAACCTAAGGGAATTCAGGGAATCTAGCCTTAAAGTCATCAAAGAGGACCTTCTCATGAGTTATTTTTCTCTCAAGAATAATCTTGCATCGTTGCATACGGCTGATGGCGTCCTTAATTTTCATCGCCGCCTCGACATGCACAAGGCCCTGAGCGACTTCGTGGTCGATAGTTTCTTGAGAGGGCAAAGGCTCAGCCGAGTCCAAAGAGGCTTTCTGATGTTTGACCTCGGCTATCCTTTTCATTAGCTCCGTGATTTGGGCTTGATATTCAGATATCTGCTGGTTGAAGGCTTGGCGTTTGTTGGAATGCTCTTGTGTTTTGGCTTCGTAGTCTCCAAGTTTCTGTTCACAGACGGAACTAAGATGCATTCGAGCTTCATGTCTTCATGACGAAACCAAATCTGGGCGTCGGCCTGATGATGTGTCGAGAGATCCTTGGCCATTTGAATAAAGAAAGCTTCGAACTCAATTAGATAGGTGGCCATGGGGGCAGGAAGCTGGAACTCAGAAAGTTCACTCAGGAGGTTGAACACGTCATTAGCTATGTCAGATTCCTCAGCAACGGCCGCCAGAAACTGTTCCTAAAAAAGGTAAGACCTCAGCTGCTGAAGTTTGAGGTTGAAAGAGGCATCCACTTATGGAGTGGGAATCGAGGTCGAACTGGTGGGTTGAATCTCTTCAGCTGTCTGTCGAAGCTTGTGTAGCGCTTTTAGAGTTGCAGCTGGGTTTGTGGCTTTGTCCGCTAGAAGTGCCTCTGGAGTAGGAGATTCCTCAGCAGCAGATGGGGCCTTCTCTGGTTGGTTTTCAGGAATTTGGGGTTTTTCTCCGGCGACGGTGCTCACGGCAGGCGGAGGAATGACAGTGACCTCAGGGAGTGTGTCATCAGGCTCGACATTTTCAGTTGCAGCAGGAGGTGCTTCGTCAAGTTTTCCTCATGCACAAGGGAATGAAATTCGTCAGTCTTTTGGGGACTTGGCGTAATGGTTACACTAGCGTGGGGAGCGTCTGCGGCCGATCCGATATCACCCTCATCAACAGTGGTCGAAATGACCACATGCTCCTACCAAAAAATAAAATACCAGTAAGTTAGTTTCCCCCAAGGTCAACTAGGAAGTAAATAAAGTCAAATTACCTGCACAGGAGTCGTTGTCTTGGGAAGGGCGACAAAAGGAATCGGGTCGAAAACGCCCTCAAGGTTACGCGAAACAACAGGGGCCGTTGTAGAGATGTTGGGCTTTGAGGGTGTCCGTCGCGTCAGAACCTTTTTCTTCCTCACCAAAGGGGTAGTAGGATGAGATGCTGGAGCTGTTGCAGTAAAAACTCGGGAGTGAGTACTCTCGTTCGATTCAGTCCTTTCGGGGGACGTTGCCTTCTCAGAAACCTGCGCAGAGACAAAATGAGAACCAGGGGATGACAAAGCCACAGAACAAGGAAATAAACACACCTGTACAAGGTTGGCCCTGGGTTTTTTGGCAGGTCTAGTGGAAGTGGACCCAGTAGTTGTTTCCCATTTGCGCCCCTGAAAGCAACATTGCCGCTCTTTAGTCCAAACTTACGCTCCACAAATGGCGCCATGTCAGGAACAAAAGAGGAAGTTTCCACAAACATACTCAGATACCTCATGAAGAGGGCTTGTCTTGGAGCTTCTTGAGTAGTCATCAAGGCTAGTCACAACCCCTCAACAGAACGTGTTTTGTTGAGGATCTCCATCCTTGCTGAAGCTAGATATCCTAGTTTGTGCTCAAAGGTGGCGTTGAGCCAATGCTGTAACAACCACATAGGCCCTGAGATGTTTAAGGCCTTAGTGGTTTGATGTAGGAGTTTTAGTCTCATGGTCGACAGGCCAAGAGAATGATAAAGGGAGGCCAACAGGAGTATGGCTAGAGATATTTGCCGGCCTTCATGAATCTGAATGGCCAAGTTAATAAAGCTTTTGGCTATCAACAGGGAGCCAGGGCAAAACATGTAGTATGATAACCAGAGGGTTAAGAAAGCAATGTGTTCTTCGTCAGAGACTTCTCGGGAGTTTTTGTCATGGTGATCCTCTATGTAGTTTTGGAAACTAGCACGCTCGAAGTCGAAAGCGTTCTCCGTCGCCCAAGTCGGGTCGAAAGTCTCACCCAGTGGTGAAAGACCAGTAATGGCCGCCACATCAAAAAGTGTCGGCGTGAGCATACCACAAGGGAGGTGGAATGTGTTTGTCGACCCTTCCCAAAAATACATCGACGACAAGAGCAAACAAGGGTTAACCCTGTGGGCAGTTCTGGAGAGTTGGATGGTGTCGAAGATGCCATAATTCTTCCATTGTTGTTGACGTTTCCCTTCGACTTTGTCGAGCCAAGTGAGATAATCCTTGTTACCGGGAGTTGGCATAGACCTGAAAACTCTCGACTTTGGTGCCATGTATTTAAGATCCAAGGTACCCCCTTTCTCAAAAGCGGGTGGAATCGTTTGATCAAAACAAGGGAAGAACTTCTGAAGTTCTTGAGGACTAGGTTTGTTGTCTGAGAACGGACCATGGAAACCATACAACGTATTTTCCACTGCGAATGGAATAACCATTTGATGACACCAGTTGGACACCACCGTTTCGTCCGCTGAAAATGGTTGAGGAAGAGATTGATGTGTTTTCGCTTCTGAAAGGACGTACGCAACAGGGTTGTTGCCAGTGGTTTGAGGGATGCGAGTGATAGGTGTTCTTGATGAAGCCATTGGAGAAGAGAAGCGTAAAAGGAGACAAAGAGTCAGGGAAGGAAAATGTCACAAAGCTGTTTAGAGCAAATGAGGGTTTGTGAAAGAGGAGTTGCAAAAGTGAAAGGGTTTCTCAAGAGGATTATTTATAGGGCGCATGCAGAAAATGAAAAGTCAAGACTTTCTAACTTCTGAAAATAAGTACTGTTTGGTGTCAAAGCCCATAACTTGGATGAGACTAGCCATCATGGCGTTTTTCTTGGAAATCATGGGAGGAGATTGCCATCATCATGTCAGGCGGCGCTTGCCACGTGTTAAGAAAGAAGACAAAAACGATTTACAAAAAAGGGAAGCCGTCGAAATCGTGTGAGAAACCAAAAAGCCAAATTTCTCCGTCGACACAATGCTCAGTCGAAAATGGCCTTTTGAGGGGGCAATTTGTTGGCACTAGATTTTGACTGGTAGGTGTTGACCAGAAACGTCCAAAACAAGCCGACGCAGGAGAGAGGTGCAAGGCAGTGTCGAGTCGACACTAGCGGAAAGGCGTGTCGAAGGACCGTCGATAAGTCCTGGCGTCGGAAATAAGTTGATGTCGGTTTCAAGGAACGATTGTTTAGGCGGGAGAAAGTTTGAAAATTCCAAAACCATGGGAAGTTGAAAAGAGAGTGGGGTGCCACGTGTCAGCTTCAGAAAACGTTTGGGCAGACAAACAGTTATTTTTTAGGCCTATATAAGGCATTGTTTTTTCTATTTTTATGGTCGCATTTTTTCAGATTGTAAAGGGAAAATACTCAAAGTACCAAACTTAGAGAGAAACGAGTTCACTCCCACAAACAAATGTATACTTGCGTCCAAATCTCATTTAATGCAATTTATTTTCCTCTTCCGCATATAATTTAAAGTTTTTATATTTTTTGTTCTTTTTCCGCTTTGCTTTCCCCTGCCTTTCTTTGCTTCTTCTGCAAACCAACTCGCAACCGTTAAGATGTTCTTTGCGTCACCCAAGTCACTTAAACGTGACACTTAAACAAACATAAACGAAGTAAAAACATACGCTTCCAATTCCAAGTTCTGGGATTCGTCTGGCCGGTCCCGCAAGCGAACCAACGACGGAAGGCCAGAGTTTATTCGCGCGGGCGAACACATACATCATGCATTATTGATTTACAAGTTTATATTGCATCACTACCACGCTAGTCGGTCTTACCCCCTAGTAATAAAAGTCCTCTTGCCAATTGAGTTGTCAGTTCTTTCCTTATCAGGAAACGTCGTGTCTGAACAACCTCTCCTCCAGTTTATTTCTGGATTGAAGTTGGTCCCTTTACCACTTTGATAACTTGAACCTCTGAAAAACAAGAAGACCTACGACAAACATCACTCTTCGCCATTGAAGATGATATCTTTGCTTTCCAGGATTAAGGAAAATCCCCAGAGAGAGGCTCATAATCAAAGCTTCGGTAATATAGCAGTTTTCCCTCTGGAAACTCAGTGACGAAAGGGTCATCGGCACCTCAAAATTGGATCACATCATATGGCATTTCTCCGAGAAGATCCCGAAAAAAGTATGATGTAATACCCCAAGCGAAAGCGGTCTCTCAAGAGACTCGTTTTCCCCTAGTAGAGTCAACGAGTGGCGTCTCCAACAGAGAAGTTTGTACACCTCTACAACTCAGATGACTGGGTTCCCCAGCAACTCTGACATCAAAATTTTTTCTATCAAATGGCGTCTCCCCAGGAAAACTCGGCGAGAAGTTTGAGAAAAACCACTACGAATAGCGTCCCTTGTCAAGAAAGTTTATTGACAAAAGAAACTGAGACCAGTTCCTTAGTAGGAAACCAGGATCGAGGGGAGGTTTATTTCAGAAACTGAGACCAGTTCCTTGGTAGGAAACCAAGATCGAGGGGAAGTTTATTTTAGAGATTGAGACCAGTTCCTTGGTAGGAAACCAGGATCGAGGGGAGGTTTATTTCAGAAACTAAGACCAGTTCCTTGGTAGGAAACCAGGATCGAGGGAAAGTTCATTTCAGAGACTGAGACCAGTTCCTTGGTAGGAAACCAGGATCGAGGGGAGGTTTATTTCAAAAATTGAGACCAGTTCCTTGGTAGGAAACCAGGATCGAGGGGAAGTTTATTTCAGCAACTAAGACCAGTTCCTTGGTAGGAAACCCAGATCGAGGGGAAGTTTACCTTTTCTAAGCATCATTGTTTAGAAAAAGAAGAAGGATGCGTGAACTACCCATCCTAACCACCATCAAAATTTCGGGTATTCCGATATTTAATCCTCTTGCACCCCGAATGCCCGAATACCTTCTCCATTCACACCTTAGGGTCCAAGAAGATTAAATAGGGGCATCTGTCATACCCCGAATTTTGACCACTAAGATTTCCCATCATTGTACAAACCATCATCACAATATGGATGTATTTTCATGCCTCATCAGTCTCCTCAAGGATTGTTTAGCATTCACTACAATTAAGAATTAGGGTTTCAAGCCCTCTTAGAGCTTTTAGGAAAAGGATCAATCAAGAAATGACATGATCTTCAACTTGTATAAACCTCTCAAACATCCACAATGGATCAAGAGGACTCCCACGTCAAGAATCAAGCACAAGGTTGCAACATTCCAAGTGGATTAAGCCTCAAGATCGCCAGTGTCACCAAATTAGAGTTTTGGTCGACCAGGGCCTCCAGATGGAAATTTTCCTCTAGGCATGAGCCAATGCTTCAAATCATAACCCAAAATACTCTAAGGGACCTCATAAACCCAATCATCAAGTGACCTGTAACACCAAAATCACAAAGTCCCCTCTCAAAACCTCAAAATAGGACTTTTTTTCACTTTTCAAGCCATGTCTTGATTCAGTCACTTTCAAAACCAGATAAAGCATCAAACACACTCCAAATATCATCCTTGAATTGTCCCAAATGGTTCCCCACATCTGGAACACCATTTGAGAGAGTTGCTATTTTGGTCACTTTTGCCCCTTTTGCAAGAAAGGGCCAGTTTCCATTCTTGAGGTTTCCAGCTGATTCCAATCATCCTAAAAGCTTCTAAGGGATCATTTGAGAGTGTTCAAAGCATCAAAACATTTTTGGAATAAAGCCCTTGACAGATTGCCCAAAAAGCTCCCAAAGAGGTAAGCATCTCAACTTGAACTCTTTGAAATATGCATTTCTTTGAAGTCCACTGATCATACACATCTCATACATGTTATATATGTTGTGTTTGGACCAATTCATCATGTAATTCATGCCTGTACCATGAGGTAGCACAGAAAATGCAAATGGAGGCCTATTTCAAAACCACTATCGGGTTTTAAAATAGGAACCTCATCTGAAAAAAATACTACCACCATTGGATTCCATGTGAAATTCTAGGCAGGATAGACCTAAATTTTGTCCAAATCCATGGAGAAATGAGAAAGTTACAAGCTTCACGTTTTTGGCCAAAACCTTGACTTGCCTTGCCTTGGCCAGGCCAAAAAAAAGGCAAGCCTTATATATTTATGGCTGGGGTTTGATACACGGATGTATCACCACCCCAGTGGTAGAGGGCGCGCACTGCACACAAGAGGTCTGAGGTTCGAATCCCCCTCGCCCCAGATCCTCTTTTTTACCACTTTTTCATATTTTTGTCATTTTTCTTATTATTTTTAATGATTTGAAAAATTAATAACTCCCTCAATTTTAATTATTTTTTATTGGTTCTTGTTGCAAAAAATCACAAAAACGTTGAAATATTTTATTCCACAAAAAAATCAATTTTATATTATTTATTTAATATATTTGGTATTTTTATGAATAAATTCATTTTTAATTGTTTTTAAACATTTTAAAAGTGAATATTCATCTTAAAAAATCTAAACCAAATGAGTTTTAATTCATCTTGTGGTTAAAACCTCATTTTTCAAACCTTAACCAAAAATCACAAGTTGTTTATTTCAACTTATTTGGTATCTTTATCATTTTAATTAATTTTCTTTGAATAATTACTTTAAAAATGATGAAATTAGGGTTTTGGTTGATTCCACTCTCATCAATCATTTTCAAACACTCATGGGCCTCTATTAGAGTGTAAGACCCATCCCCTTTGTAAATACACCACCATTTTGGGCTTCAGTCATTGTATAAGTCCCACTGTATTTTCAAAAACAACGGCGCGATCGTCGCCTTTTTAACAAAACCAATTGGGCCTACCCTCGTGTTATAAGCCCCATTTCTTTTCTTTAAATTTCTTTGGGCTTCTAATAGAGTGTAAGACCCAATCGCCTTTTAACCAAAATAATTTTGGGCCTCAGATATTGTATAAGTCCCTTTGCCTTAAAAGAAAAATCTCGGCGCAATCGCCAGTTCAAAAATCAAATCATCTGGGCCTACCCATTTCTTTTCTTTAAATCTTTGGGCCTCTAACAGAGTGTAAGACCTAACCCTTTTTTGAAACCAAAATGGTGTGGGCCTCACATATTGTATAAGTCCCTCTGTACAGTTTTTAAAACAACGGTGCGATCATCGTTAAAACTTGGGCCTCTCCTTGAGCTGTAAGCCCCAACAATCTTTTCAAAGCACTTTCTCCTTTGATTTTGAATTCAAATATATGTTGTTATCAAAACTTTCTTTGTTGAACAACTAACCAAACAGCATGGAAGCTCTACAACGGGTAAGTGTTTATCCGCTTTCATTTACCACTTTCATATACATATAATTGTATTGTGGGGTTGTTTCACTGTAAGTCTTCTTTCACATCCTTTTATATACTTGTCACATATCCACTGTGTAATACTAGTATAGCTATTTAGAGTTCTCCCCGACAACTACTTCTAGAACTAGGTAAAGCCCTGTTGGTCACTCTTTAAATACAAACAAAACTAGATCCCTATAGGATTTCTAGATACAGTATTCCCTTCTCTTGGGGTTAAACAATATGGAACAAAGAGAAAGGCAGTATTCTCGGTGAACCTTTTCTCAAACTGTCACCCTTAGAAATTGTCAAAGAAACTCTAACTCCCCATAGATGATATTTTCTCCGTGAATGACATCTCTTGAGTTTCTTCCAAATTCTCGAACTTTCCTGGAATGATCTCTTCTCTGTGAATTGCATTTCTTGAACTTCTCTTGGTTTGGGGACCCACAGACTTCATAAATGCATCCCCGTCTCCTCTTGGGCATTGTACAAGGACCCTTCGGCTTCTTAGAAGTTCTCATGCCTTCTCTTTAGATTAATACAAGGACCCTGGCAACCTCTTAAAGTTATAAGACATAACTTAGTCATCCTTTGCTAGAGCAGTCCTTCCCGCGTTAAAACTCCGGCCATTGTAGGGTTGATACTCATCCCTTAATGCCCGTGCCTCCTCTTGGGCATCATACAAAAGATAAAACTCTAGACTTGGACAGTCTAAAACTCTTGAGTCTCAAAGACATTCTCAAGTTCCTTTCAAACATAGGAAAAAACACTGATCACCCTGGATCAAGCTCCTGCAGAAACCTGGTCTCTCTCATGAGAGTTCCCCACACTTGGACCTGCTTCAGGATCTAAATAATCCTTAGCAACAAGTTAGCCTCCTCTTGGGCTTTGTACAAATGATTCTCCCCAGCGGAGCTAACCTTCTCAGACTCTCTTGTTGAGTCAACCACTTTTAGCCTCCGTCTTGGGCTTTGTACAAGACATATAAAAGCACTCTCTTATTGAGTATAAAAGACTCTCTTGTTGAGTCAACCTTTTTTAGCCTCAATCTTGGGCTTTGTACGAGACAACAAAACAATCTCTTGTTGAGTATAAAAGACTCTCTTGTTGAGTCAATATCCTTTTAGCCTCCGTCTTGGGCTTGGTACAAGACATATAAAACACTCTCTTGTTGAGTATAAAAGACTCTCTTGTTGAGTCAATCTCCTTTTAGCCTCCGTCTTGGGCTTTGTACATGACATATAAATCACTCTCTTGTTGAGTCAATCCACTCTTAGCCTCCGTCTTGGGCTTTGTACAAGACATATGAATCACTCTCTTGTTGAGTATAAAAGACTCTCTTGTTGAGTCAAACAAACTTCGGACTCTCTTGTTGAGTCAATCACTTGTTCAAGACTCTCTTGTTGAGTCAACCTTTTTAGCCTCCGTCTCGGGCTTTGTACAAGACACATACCAGCACTCTCTTGTTGAGTCAAACTCAGTTCATCCTCCATCTTGGGATTTATACAAGATACATTCTCCCCAACGGAGTCAAAATCCCTTTTAGCCTCAATCTTGGGCGTTGTACAAGACAGAAAGAACATTTTCCCCGGAAAAGTCAAACTTCTAGCCTCCTCTTAGGCTTTGTATAAAGAAACCCCCGGTTGAGTCAATCAACCTTTTAGCATCAAGTTTGTGCCTTGCTCACAGCATACAAACATCAACAACTCCTCTTTAGAGATGACAAATTCTCTCTTATCCAAAACCCTTTAGCTTCACATCTTGGGCTTTGAACAAGATACAAACCACCTTTAGCTTCATGTCTTGGGCTTTGAACAAGACACTAAAACAACCTTTTTCCTCCCATAGAATAGGAGGAACTACGATCGCTCTGATTTCCCTGTTTTAGGAATACGTAGGCATAAGATTGCAAAAATATTAGCGAGCATACTAATAAAAAAAACTCAAAATCCCGTACCTTCATTCATCAATCAAGAAGCCTCAGACCTAACATCTTACCAGAAACCTAGCCAATAGGCTAGACACTATTTTTAAGCAAATAAACCCAAAACAGACCCTCATTTTGATAGCATATGTAAACCAACAGTTTTGACTGTGTAACCTTAGTATGCAAGCAGGGTTAATTGGAGACATATATTTCCCTTCCTTAATCAGCTCAACAGGATAAAAAATGAATCGAACTGTAGTACCAAAGCGATAGTGATTCGAAACCACAAAAACCGCGTGACACATAGGATTACCAGCTTTGACCTTATTGTCATAGGCACCTACCAGCCTTGACCTCATAGTCATGGCCACCTCCTTGACCTCATAGTCACAGGATTACCAGCTTTGACCTCATAGTCACAGCCACTTACCAGCCTTGAACTCATAGTCATGGCCACTTTCTCCTTGACCTCATAGTCATAGGATACCAGCTTTGACCTCATAGTCATAAGTCAAGCTCTCACGTGTTTTAAACGTGCATTTATTTTGCACCGTGTCTCACAGGAAGAATCTTTTACAGATCCTCGTGGAAGACAAAATTCATTCTCCAGCAGTGTTATGATATCAACATCTCTTTGGAATTTATGCCCAACAACAAGTAGCAATCTCTTGAAAAAGCTTGTTTTTCTATGGCGATAAGTGGCAGTCTCTTATGAGAAGCTTATCCATCTCCGGTACTATCCAACCTTTTTGCAACCAGAATTGGTATTCCCCAGGAGTCTAATCTTCATTTAGGCAACCCCGGTACTGACCTATCTGCTATCCAAAAATCCAGCTCATACTGGTATACAAAAATCCAGCTCATACTAGTATCCAAAAATCCAGCTCATACTGGTATCCAAAAATATGGCTCATACTGGTATCTAAAAATCCGACTCATACTGGTATCCAAAAATCCAGCTCATACTGGTATCCAAAAATCCAGCTCATAGTGGTATCCAAAAATCCAGCTCATACTGGTATCCAAAAATCCAGCTCATACTGGTATCCAAAAATCCAGCTCATACTGGTATTCAAAGTCCAACTCATATTGGCATCTAGATCCAACTCATACTAGTATTCAAAGTCCAACTCATATTGTTATCCAGATCCAGCTCATACTGGCATTCAAAGTCCAACTCATATTGGCATCCAGATCCAACTCATACTGGTATTCAAAGTCCAACTCATATTGGCATCCAGATCCAGCTCATACTGGTATTCAAAGTCCAACTCATATTGGCCTCCATGTCCAGCTCATACTGGTATTCAAAGTCCAACTCATATTGGCATCCAGATCCAGCTTATACTGGTAGTCAAAGTCCAGCTCATACTGGTAGTCAAAGTCCAGCTCATACTGGTATCCAAACTATAACCCCAAACTGGTGTCCTTTCCAATTCATATTGGAGTCCAACTCATATTGGTACCCAAGTCCCATCATCAACGGCTCATTAACCTTATTCCCAACTAAAAGTCCAGTCATTTTTTTCATCATCTAGCACACAAAAGTTTATCTCTGTCTTTTCTGGTTTTTCTTGAAGATCCCGTTTGAACTCTTCAGTATAAGTAAATCCCAGAAAATCTTTAGCGAATGTCTATCCTTTATTTCAAACTGATCCCCAGTGGAGATCATGTCTTCTTTCTGGTTTCATGCTCAGTAAGAATGTGTCTTTATTACCCCAGTGTCGTCCGGTCACATATGAACCTGTCGTCCATCTCCCTGGATCTTCCCCCCAGTGGAGAATACCTCTACGGCTCCTATCTCCAGTAAGAACCTGTAGGGTTTTCCCCTTTACTTTTCTATCCCCAGTATTTCCTCAAAGTCTCCCCAGTAAGTCTCTGTTGTTGGTCAACCTATATCCTAGTGAGTTTTCCTCATGGATACTAACCTTCATCCTTCCCCAGTGATGCTCACCTGCGGTTGTTTGACCTTTATCTCTGATGTTTGGTCTGTCCGTGTCTTTGCACTATCATGGCATCATATCATCATACTAGAAGTTCATGGCATGTCGGCATTTTCATGTCTATCGCTTGTCCTTAGCATCTGCATTCCATCTGAGAGCAAAATTTTTGGTTTGCTATATTTAAATACCTTTCACCTTGATGTCTCGAGGATTTCATTCCTCGTGCCATCTGGTAAAGCTATTCAAATAGGGGCAACTGTTGTACCCCAAATTTTACCTCTTAGATGTCATAACATCTTGCATAGACATTTAGGATCAATCATATATGCATTGTTTAAGTAACCCACATCTTGCAAAGTTTTGTTTCTCTTGTGTTGAAAACTAGGGTTCACACAGGAAGAGGGCAATGTCTCCTAAGTCAAGCTCTCACATGATTCAAGGCCTCCCAAGGCATTCTCTGGCTCCATACAATCATCACAAACTGTGGAATAAAGGTTTTAACCTGAGGAATCACTAAAGAGTTTTGCCATGATAAGTCAAGATTTGATTGGTTCATCAACCAATTGAGTTTACCTACATTCAAGAGGTCTCATTCAACAAGAATTCAAGATCATTTGGCTCTCATCATAAGTAACTTGAGCCATAATTTCACCCTGCCTCCAAATTAGGGTTTTTGTCAAGACAAGTTGATCATGGCTTTGATTTTGATCAAGAATTGTTCTCAAACCCTAGGACATGACTCCATGTGATAGTAGATATCCCTATAGACCATCTATGAGCCTTATATGTGATGGAAGAAGCAAGATTATCAAAGATTATTTAAGTGCATTTATAGTTGAAATTAGGGTTTTGACTGAGGCCTTGATCCTTGAGATTTTGATCCAAAATGAAGCATCCAAGTACTCAATCCATTATGACATGTCTCATTGATGAGATAAGGTATGATAAGTCAAGTTTTAGGAAGTTTCTTGCAAAGGAAGCAAGGTTTGATTCATGAAATTTTTCAAACATGGAAATTTCACTACTTGTGCCAAAATTGAAACAGTCGTAACTTTCAAACCACACATTAAAATTGAGTGACTCAAAGCTCAAATGGAAGCTCTTTCCATGATCTTCAAAACATATTAGAGGACCCTCTTCTAAAAAATGCTTGGTTTTTGAGTTATAAGACTTGGAAGATAAATCACCCTTGAGGACTTAGTGAAATTTCAGCTTTTTTCCCTAATTTGCACACAACTTTAACCCGATTTTTCATGTAGTTCCAGGCCTCAAACCAAAAATCTTTGAACATGAAAGTTGTAGAGGGCATTGAGGACTTTCTAAAAAGTACTAGAACTCCTCAATCCATTGAGTGAGCTGGGAGATTCGAAGCTTCAAAGATAGGGGTTTCGTTTCTTAAAACTCAACCAATCAACCTTTGCATATTGACTCAAAACCACTTCTACTCATCAAACCTCCTTTGTTCTGATGCTTAGAAACCAGATTAGTGTGTTTGGAGATTATGCCACGAATTTCCTCAAGTTGCACATTAAAAAATCATGATTTATTCCACTTGGTACAACTTGGTAGGAGGAAAGAGAAACTTTTCAAGAAAGAATGCTTTGTTTATTCATGGAGCCTTGGTCCAATCACTTCTCACCAGTTTGATCAGACCTAACCACATTAGTATTCAAAGATTTTGGAAGATTTTTGGCTCAGCAAATTTAGCTCACATGATGGAAAGGGTAGATTTGGCATTTGTTGCAATTTTCACCATGCCTTGAGTCTTCAACCTTTTCCTATAAATAGGGTGTTAGATGTCAAACATGTTATATATTTGGATACAATAATTAGCATTTTTCATGACTTTCCTTGTGTAATTGATTGGTTTAAGTGGGTAATTGTGTTGTAGTGTGTACATTGGAATACATGTGTGGAGCTTGTAATTTGTGTGTTAATGTGTAGGCGTAGGCACCAAAGGATCAAAATTGTGAGACCTGCAGGTTGCCATTGAAAGTTGCTGCAACAGAGCATTCGCAGTGCGAAGGATCTGGCGAAGGCCCAGCGAAGGTTCGCACTGCGAACGTCAGCGAAGGCGCAAGCGAATGATGGCAGTGAGTTCCAGTTTTGAAATGACAAAGAGTTCGCACTGCGAACTCCTGGCGAGGGTCCAGCGAAGGCTCGCTGGTTATTTTGCAGTGCGAAGATGCTAGCGAAGGGAGGCAGTAAGTTCTAGAATTTGATTGTCCTGGCTCGCTAGTTTATTCGCAGTGCGAATGAGCTAGCGAGTGATTCGCTATGCGAAGGAATGGTTCGCACTGCGAACACATGATTTCTGCTTCAGGCGGTTTAAGTCTCAGAGGCACTTAAGGTGCCATTTTCTCTCATTCGCAGTGCGAATGATGCACTCGCAGTGCGAATCATGCAGATTTCAGAAGTGTATAAATAGATTTTCACTTTATTTGTTTGGGATCTCTTGTCCATTTTTCACTAGAGTTCATAGTTTACAGTATTTTGATCATCAAAGAGTGGATTTTCACTTGGAGAAGCTGAAGTCGCATCCATTTTCGATTATTCGTCGTGGATGCTCATTCATCTCCTCTCTTTACTTGTATCCAATCTACCATGAGAAGTGGTAGCTAAACACTCAAT
Source organism: Lathyrus tuberosus (assembly GCA_022829125.1). Taxonomy (NCBI): domain Eukaryota; kingdom Viridiplantae; phylum Streptophyta; class Magnoliopsida; order Fabales; family Fabaceae; genus Lathyrus; species Lathyrus tuberosus. The sequence continues at coordinate 21,107,654 of JALAZF010000026.1, read as the reverse complement.
GTTGAGGTTAGAGGTAGTTGATCCTAATTTTATGTATTGTTGTTGATCTATTGTGTATGAACAAAGTCTTTGATCAATATAGATGATGTTATTTTCTCTTAATGATCAATGTGTGATTTGTTTTACTCTAGACATAGATTTTACAAATCATGACCTAACAATTTTATCTCTTAAAAACCAAACTCTAGACATAGATTTGGGATTTGCTATTCGCATTGTGTTGAGCTTAATGATCGTTGTTTAGATTGTTAGCGTGAGACATCATCTAATGGTCTAAACAACGATAGTCACGACTTCACTTAAGACATAAACTTAGTCGGGAGGATACGCGGTTATATTGGTCAGAAACCGAGTTCATATGCTTGATTAATCGTTTATACATGAAAAGGATTAGCGAAACCTAACCTTAACATGCTTTTATCAAAACTTTTACAAAATCTTTGTCACCAATTAATCTTTGCTACAAGTGAATGTTAACAACAATTGAGAAACTTTTGAAACCATTGAACTTAGAATATCACAACTATTGAAAGGCACGCATCAAATATCGAACAATCCCTGTGGATACGATTAAAAACAACCCCCACTATTACTCTACTAACAAAATGGCGCCGTTGCCGGGGATTGTTAGGTGATATTGCAAGCATTGCGACAGTTGAGCTGTTTTAAGCTGTTACCAACTTTATCTTGAACTTGTTAATCTGTTTTGTTTAGTGTGCAAGGGAAACTACCGGCGGACCAACTTCTTTTCGATCCTGAGATTGAGAGAACCGCTCGTAGAATCAACAGCAAAACTAGACGAAGGAGGCAGCTAGCGAGACAGAAGCGAGAACAAGAGGAAAGTACTTCTACACCACCACCAGTTCCACAACTACTTCCAGTTATGGAGGCAGATCCACCACCACCACCACCACCTGCTTCTAGGCCATGCACAAATAGTCCGAGACACAATGCTCAGTTCGCTCGCCATGTACACAACGGTCGTCATGCTGAAATGAAGACCGGTATTCTCCAGCTGTTATATCAAAGTCCATTTACGGGTATGGATCATGAAGATCCTTTTACCCATCTTACAAAATTCTATGCAATAGCGGGAGCGACTGGTGCACCGGAAGCAGAAGAGGAGTCTCTGTTCAAGAGACTATTCCCGCATTCCCTCATTGGGAAGGCAAAGGAATGGTATCTTGATCAGTCAACGGCCATAATGACGGATTGGAACCAATTGGAAGAGAAATTTTTAGAGAGATTTTTCCCTCACACTCGGTTTATGGAAGCAAAGACCGCCATCGCGGTATTCACACAAGGAGCCAATGAATCTCTCAACGAAGCTTGGGAGAGGTTCAAATTAATGTTAAGAAAGTGCAAGGGCCATGGTTTTGATGAATTGTCACAAATTAATATATTTAGAAATGGGCTGCAACTTGTACACAAAACCTTGTTGGATGCCACCGCTGGTGGATCCTTGTTAAGCAAAACTGCAGCAGAAGCCACAACTATCATTGATAAAATGGCCTTGAACGATCATCAAGGTAGTCACAACCGTGGACCTTCTCAACGAACTCCGGGAGTGTTGGAATTGGGAACAAACGATGCTATCCTTGCGCAGAACAAGTTATTATCACAACAGGTTGAGTTGTTAACTAAGCAAATGTCTAAATTGCCGCAACAATTCAAAGAGATGCAGGAATCTTCAAGTAAAAATGTGCAAGTGTTAGTTTGTGAATTATGTAGAGGAGACCATCCGACCGGTTATTGTCCTCCCGTTGTGGAGGAAGCAAACTACGCGGGAAATCAAGGATACCAACCCCGACCTCCGTATCAACAAGCCAACCAAGGTTACCAACAAAGGGCTAACCAAGGTTATCAACAAAAATGGAGACCGCAAGAAGCCGGACCATCAAACTGTCAACAATACCAAAATTACACTCAACCTCCGCAAGCTCCCGTTGGAAATACGAAGATGGAGGACACTCTCACACAATTTATGCAAATGGCAATTTCCAACCAAAAGAACACCGATGCGGCCATAAGGAATCTTGAAACACAAGTCGGACAATTATCAAAACAATTGGCCGACCAACAAAAAGGGCACTTTACGGCAAATACGCTTCCGAATCCTAAAGATTGCAAAACAATTCTCACAAGAAGTGGAAGAGAGATTGACATGGGTGTAGGTAAAAGAGTTGTGGAGGAGGAGGTTGTAGTTGAAAATGAAAAAGAAAAAGATAGTGAAGAGATTGAAGTAGAAAAAAATGTTGAGGGTGTTTTAGTTGAAAATGAGAAGGAAAAATGTGAGAATGAGAAAAAAATAGAGAGTGAAGAAAAAGTGAAGAGAACTAGGAAGGGAAAAGAGCCGATGAACAATATTCCGATTCAACATCTACCATATCCGCATGCTCCTACAAAGAAAGATAGTGCGTGGAACTATTCTCGGTTTATGGATATTTTCAAGCAATTACAAATAAATATTCCATTTTCCGAGGCTTTGGAGCAAATGCCTAAATATGCGAAATTCATGAAGGATATCCTCACGAAAAAGAAGAGGTATACGGATCAAGAGACGATTATGGTAGATGCGAGTTGTAGTGCCATCATTCAACGTACTCTCCCAAGGAAAGAATGTGATCTGGGGCGAGTTACATTGCCGGTTACGATAGGAAACATCTATGTTGGCAACAGATTGATTGATTTGGGCTCTAGTATCAACTTGATACCTTTGTCGATTGTGAAACGGTTAGGACACATGGAATTGAGGTCTACTCAAATGACGTTGTAACTCGCCGATAAATCCACTCCCGTCCTCACGGGGTAGCGGAAGATGTGTTGGTCAAAGTGGACAAATTCTTGTTTCCAATAGATTTTGTTGTCATTTAAATGGAGGAGGATGAGGATGCACCTTTGATTCTTGGAAGGCCTTTCATGAAAACTGCTCGAATGGCAATTGACATGGACGATGGTCTCATGAAAGTGAGAGTCCAAGATGAAGAGGTGTGTTTCAATCTTTATGATGCCATGAAGCACAAGAAAGATAAAGGTGATTGTTTCCGAATCGATGCAACGGAGGAAGCGAGTTTTGAAGTTACAAAGCAAATTCATGTCATTGATCCTTTACAAAGAGCTTTGGATGATTCCTTGGAAATATTCTCGGTTGAAGAAGAGCAAGCTCTTGAAGAGTGTTTGTTAGAGCTTGAAGCTTTGGAAGAATTGTAACCTTGGGAGTATGAAGAGGAAATTCTAGAAAAAGTGGTTAATGATGAACCATCCAAACTTGAACTGAAAGTGTTACCATCAACCTTGAAGTATGCTTTTCTCGATGACGGTGGTAATAAACTGGTGATCATAAGTAGTATTTTGTCTGAAAACGAGGAGAGCCGCTTAATTCAAGTGTTGAGAAAAAATCAGGATGCAATGGGATGGACGTTGTCCGATCTCAAAGGCATAAGCCCTTCATATTGCATGCACCGTATATTTATGGAGGAAGATTTTAAACCGGTTGCTCAACCTCAATGCCGGTTAAATCCATTCATGAAAGAAGTGGTGAGGAAAGAAGTGGTAAAAATGTTAGATGCCGGAATGATTTACCCCATTTCTGACAGCCCGTGGGTTAGTCCGGTGCATGTGGTACCGAAAAAAGGCGGATTAACGGTGGTCCGAAACGAGAAAAATGAGCTCATTCCAACAAAAACCGTTACCGGGTGGAGAATGTGCATTGATTACCGTAGGTTAAACAAAGCTACGAGAAAAGATCATTTCCCTCTACCTTTTATGGATCAAATGCTCGAAAGGCTTTCCGGTCAACAATTCTACTGTTTTTTGGATGGTTATTCGGGTTACAACCAAATTATTGTGAACCCAGAGGATCTCGAAAAAACCGCTTATACATGTCCTTTTGGAATCTTCGCTTATCGGAGGATGCCGTTTGGATTATGTAATGCACCGACGACTTTTCAACGGTGTATGCAAGCTATCTTCTCGGATTTGATTGAAAAGACAATTGAGGTCTTTATGGATGATTTCTCCATTTTTGGACAATCGTTTGATTTGTGCTTGAAAAATTTGGATACGGTGTTGGAACGGTGTGTGGAAACCAATTTGGTGCTTAATTGGGAAAAATGCAACTTTATGGTGAACGAGGGAATTGTGCTCGGTCACAAAGTTTCTTCAAAGGGCCTTGAAGTTGATAAAGCCAAGGTGGACGTTATTGAGAAATTGCCACCACCGATGAATGTCAAAGGAATAAGGAGTTTTCTTGGACACGCCGGGTTTTACCGAAGGTTTATTAAGGACTTCGCAAAGGTCGCAAAGTCGTTGAGCAACTTGCTCGTCCAAGGTAAGATTATTGACTTTGACGAGCCTTGTCTTTTTGCTTTTAATTATTTGAAAAAGAGTTTAACTACCTCACCGATAATCGTTGCACCTAACTGGAAATTGGATTTTGAATTAATGTGCGATGCAAGTGATTATGCGGTTGGGGCTGTTTTGGGTCAAAGGAAAATGAAATTTTTCCACGCAATACATTATGCGAGCAAAGTTTTAAACGAGGCTCAAATTAACTATGCAACAACTGAGAAAGAGTTGCTTGCCATAGTGTATGCGTTGGAGAAATTTCGTTCCTATTTGATTGGTTCACGAGTCATCGTTTACAGGGACCACACGGCTATAAGGTATCTGCTCACCAAACCTGATTCTAAGCAGAGGCTTATTCGGTGGATCCTTTTGTTACAGGAATTTGATCTTGAAATTCGTGACAAAAATGGATCCGAGAATTTGGTGGCGGATCACTTATCCCGCCTGGTAAACGTTGACATGACCAAGAATGAATTTGAGGTCAAAGAGGAGTTCCCGGATGAAAAATTGTTTAGAGTGCAGGTTAGACCGTGGTTCGCCGACATGGCTAACCACAAAGCCGACGGATTGATACCGGACGGTCTAACGCACCACCAAAAAAGAAAATTTTTGTCTGACGCCAAGTCTTTCGTGTGGGACAAACCTTATTTGTTCAAACTTGGTGTCGACAACCTCTTAAGAAGGCGTGTCTCATTGGAGGAAGCCACAAATATTCTGTGGCACTGTCATAACTCTCCGTATGGAGGACACTTTAATGGGTTGAGAACGGCCACTAAAGTCCTTCAATTGGGCTTTTATTGGTCATCCATATTCAAAGATGCGCATGCGCATGCCCTTAGTTGTGACAGGTGCCAGAGAAGTGGAGGAATTTCACGGCGGCACGAGATGCCTTTACAGAATATATTGGAAATCGAAGTTTTTGACTGTTGGGGGATCGACTTTGTCGGTCCATTTCCATCTTCATTTCCCAATGAATATACTTTGGTCGCCGTTGATTATGTGTCTAAGTGGGTGGAGGCGATAGCTTGCGCTAAAGCCGACGAAAAAACAGTTGTGAAATTTTTGAAAAAAAAACATTTTTGCGCGTTTTGGTACTCCTAGAGTGTTAATAAGTGATGGAGGGTCTCACTTCTGTAACACTCAGCTTGACAAAGCTTTGGAGAAGTATGGTGTGAAGCACAAGGTTGCCACACCATATCATCCTCAAGCTAATGGTCAAGCGGAGGTATCCAATCGTGAGATAAAACTTATTTTGGAGAAAACTGTTTCGGCCTCGAGAAAGATTGGGCCAACAAATTGGATGATGCGTTGTGGGCGTATCGGACCGCTTTTAAGGCTCCGATCGGTCTCACACCGTTTAAAATTGTGTATGGTAAGAATTGCCACCTGCCGGTGGAGTTGGAGCACAAGGCATCTTGGGCCTTAAAATTTTTAAATTTTGATCCAACTCTTAGCGGCGAAAAAAGAAAAGTGAAATTACAGGAATTAGATGAATTACGCCTTCAGGCGTACGATTCCAATAAACTGTACAAAGAGCGTGTAAAGTCTTACCATGAAAAAAAATAATCATCAAGCAATTTGAGGCGGGACAGCTGGTTCTGCTATTCAATTCTCGGCTAAAATTGTTCCCGGGAAAGTTAAGGTCTAAATGGTCAGGTCCGTTTCGGATCCTAGAAATTAAGCCTTATGGAGCAGTTATAATTGAAGACACAACAACCAAAGAGAATTGGACTGTGAACGGACAAAGATTGAAAGTGTACCTTGGAGGAGATTTCGAACGGAATCCCGCCATTGTTCCCTTTCGTGATCCGTGAGATTGCGGTGGACCGTCGAGCTTAGCCGACGTTAAACAAGCGCTCGTTGGGAGGCACCCCAACATTGTAAGTATTTTGCTTTTATTTGCTGTTTGAAGTCATTTTTGTGAGACTAGTATTGTACATTGTAGTATTGTATCATGTTCAGTATGGCAGCAAGACAGACCTAAAAATTTTGAAAATCTGTCTTGTTCGCTGGCTTGTTCGCACTGCGAATCTGGGGCGAACATTCGCTGGCCATTTGCACTGCGAACATCAGCGAACCAGCCTTGGTGGTTTTGCTGCCACATCATTAAAAATGAGGGTTTTGTTATGGGTGGGCCTGCACGTAGGCCCAAGGCACATGTTAAAGTGCTGATGACTTGAGGGGACCAAACCCTAGTCCTTTGCCTCTCACTTTCAACCAAAAAGAAAAAGAAAAAAAAACCTCAAGTCTTCCTTCCCTCTCACGTGCATTTTCTGTCCTTCTCTCAAGTTTCTTTTACTCAATTGCCAATTCCAACCAGGTTTGAATTTATTTTCTCTGTGCTTTCTATTTAATTGGATTGTGTTTGTGAATTATGCATGAGAATGTGTAGAAAGTTTAGGGTTAAATTCTGTTTGGGGTTGTTCAATGCATGCCATATTTTCTGCTGGTTTTGAGTATAGAATACATTTAAGATCATGCTATGTAGTGAAATCTGGGTCTGCAAATTTTTTTCAAAGTTTTCGTGCACTCGCTGGCTTGTTCGCACTGCGAATCTGGGGCGAGCGTTCGCCAGGATTCGCAGTGCGAGTGTTTTAGCGAGCAGCCCAGATTTTTGGTTTTTTCTTAGTTCTTTCTGATGCATGTATGTCCTAATTTCTAATGATCTGTCTTGGTGTTTTTGTGTGGGATTTGTTTGTCATTTGTGCAGATGGGTCCTAAAACCATGATCAAGAAAAGGAAAGCATCAACATCTAGACAGGTTCTGATCACGTTCTACGACACTCGATTCAAGGGTATTAGGCAGGCGCAGAGATATGAGGTATTGGAGACAAGAACCATCCTTGCTGAAAAGAGATTTATTCTGAATGATCAAGGGACTTATCGTTCGGTAGCTTCCCTCTTGCATAAAAAAAGTGGGATCAGCTGATAACGCCCCTTGATTCGTACAATGTGGAGATGGTTCGAGAATTCTACGCCAACGCCCTTCCTGATGAGGGGGGTCTGTTTAATTGGACTACTGTTGTTGGAGGGAAAACTGTAAGGTTTGACAGAAGGACAATTAACCGAGTGCTTGGAGACCCTCTTCCATTGCGTGTCAGTGAGGAAGATGATTACCACAGGAACCTTAACCGCAACAGGAATATCACACAAATAACCTCAGATTTGTTGCTCCCGGGTAAAGATGTAAAGTTAAACCATTCGGGAGTTGCTGTGAGGTATCATCGAGAGGATATGTTACCTTTGGCCCAGCTTGTTTTACTTTTGGTTGTCACCAACATTAAGCCAAAGTCACATTCCTCTACCGTTCCGATTCCTCTGGCTCACCTAGCACAACATCCTTACAAACGTAGAAATTGATGTTGCGAGGATAATAGCAGATGAAATAAGGTCCATTGTTGAGAGTGGATTAGGAGGGAATGCTTCGAGGAAAAATTCCCCTCTTGCTTTTCCGTGCCTAATCATGTCCTTATGTGCTGAAGCCGGTGTTAATTTGCCTTCGCGTCGTCAGGTCACTATCACGTCGGCTATCGATGATCGATATGTCGACAAATTTTGCAAACCTAAGGGTGGTAGGACTGAGACTTCAGGGGCTACTGCTGCAGGGGCTGGTACGAGTGGTGGTGATACTTTTGAGTCGCCGAATTTCTATCCGTATCAGCAGGAGATCTTCCAATATAATTGGGATTGGATGGCTGCCCAGCAGCGTGCCATGACTGATATTCATGATTCTTTGCAGGTTCTCCAATTGCAGATCTGTGACCCTTCTATGGAGCATACTATGATGTCGAGGGAGCAGTTCCTCGCACATGCTGGATGGCCTGAGGCCAGGCCAGTTTTAGGAGGGGGAGAGGATTCAGCTGGTGGTCCTGCAAGTGATGATGCTGATGAGGAAGGAGATGGTGATGAGATAGAGGGTGATGGCACCAATGTGGAGGTTTCGGGTAATACTTCTAATGAGGGGGATGAGGATGAGATGGTTACTGAGGTTTTGGAGACGGAGTCCGATGAGGACTGATTTTTTTTTTGGATCTTTGACTTGTGCACTTCCTTTGGACTCCAAAGTGAAGTTTTCTTATATTTTGTATTTTTTAGCTTTTACTAGTCTATTATATCCACATAGTGGAATATTTTGATATTGGTGTACTTGTACCCTAGTGGTACCATTTTGGATATTGTAGGTGTTCTTACACCAAGCACTTCATTTATTATTATTAGTAATGTTAAGCGTTTTGAGTAAATTATTTTTGTTGCACTTCTACTTAAATTGTTAATATGTTTTCATGTTAATGTTCCTTCTTTTATGACGGAATGTTGGAAGTAGGTTGGAGACTCTTGATTTTTAAAGAAAGATTCCTCCATGATGCGAGGGCTATGATAGTATCTTGAGCATTGTGTTGCGACAAGGTACATCGTTACCTGGTTCGAGAATTTTATATGTTTTAGAACTGTGTGTCTTGTGCGATTGTTAATGTTGTTTCATGTTACAACTTCCTTTGAATGCATGTGTCATTTTAGGATCAAAAACCATTAAAAGTGAGAAGCCTCCAAAGTGTTATTATATGCTAAGGATTGTTGATGAATGTTGTTTTTATTTTTAATTCATGCCTTATCTTGTGACCATATGATTTTGTGGAAGAAGGAGAAGGGATCAAGGCACTTTTTGAAAGTGAGCACAACCATGTCCATATATTAATTCACCCGTGAGGTGTGAGCATTTGATAGCCCCTTTGAGCCTACACAGTTTAGAACTCAGTTTAGTGATGAACTTGTTTTGAGTACATAAGTTGCAAGTTTGGTTCATCACTGAATTTGGTGAGTTTCTAACATTTTCTTCTTGAACCTTTGAAATTGTATACTTTTACTTCCTTGCCTTAAAAAGCATGGAACGTTCACTTTAGGTTGAGTCGAACATGAGTTGGGGAGAATAAAAAGAAGATGGGTGCATTACTCCAAATTTTGAAAAAAAATTCAAGTAAGCATGTAAAGAAAAGAGTGTGAATGTGTTGTACAAATGAGAAAATGCTTGCTTGAATGAAAAAAAAATGTAGAGTCAATAATTGTGCACGGTAGTTTGTGAAGGTGGAATGAAAAATTGGTGAAATGGAGTTGAGATGTGTGAATATGTGTATAGTGAATGTTCTTTTGCTTCGGCAATTTCGTTTCAATGGCCATAAGAAATGTCCCTTTTTTGTTTACCCGACCAAGCTACAACCTTGAAGTCCTTAGTGATCTTTTACTTCCATGATTACTTTTGTGTTCACTGAGATATGGTATGAATTGCTTAGTATTGTATCATTGGTCATTTGAGTGTATCTGTCCCGTGTTTGTATGCACGTTTTCCTTTAATCCTTTTTCGAAGAGGAGTGTAGAATGACATGTGCAGGATGAGTTAGTTGTCTCTTGAAATATTTTTGGCTCAGCAAATTTAGCTCACACGATGGAAAGGGTAGATTTGGCATTTGTTGCAATTTTCACCATGCCTTGAGTCTTCAACCTTTTCCTATAAATAGGGTGTTAGATGTCAAATATGTTATATATTTGGATGCAATAATTGGCATTTTCATGACTTTCCTTGTGTAATTGATTGGTTTAAGTGGGTAATTGTGTTGTAGTGTATACATTGGAATACATGTGTGGAGCTTGTAATTTGTGTGTTAATGTGCAGGAGTAGGCACCAAAGGATCAAAATTATGAGACATGCAGGTTGCCATTGAAAGTGTTGCTGTAACAGAGCATTCGCAGTGCAAAGGATCTGGCGAAGGCCCAGCGAAGGTTCGCACTGCGAACGTCAGCGAAGGCGCCAGCGAATGATGGCAGTGAGTTCCAATTTTTAAATGACAAAGAGTTCGCACTGCGAACTCCTGGCGAGGGTCCAGCGAAGGCTCGCTGGTTGTTTTGCAGTGCGAAGATGCTAGCAAAGGGAGGAAGTCAGTTCTAGAATTTGATTGTCTTGGCTCGCTAGTTTATTCGCAGTGCGAATGAGCTAGCGAGTGATTTGCTATGCGAAGGAATGGTTCGCACTGCGAACACACGATTTCTGCTTCAGGCGGTTTAAGTCTCAGAGGCACTTAAGGTGCAATTTTCTCTCATTCGCAGTGCGAATGATGCACTCACAGTGTGAATCATGCAGATTTCAGAAGTGTATAAATAGATTTTCACTTTATTTGTTTGGGATCTCTTGTCCATTTTTCACTAGAGTTCATAGTTTACAGTATTTTGATCATCAAAGAGTGGGTTTTCACTTGGAGAAGCTGAAGTCGCATCCATTCTCGATTATTCGTCGTGGATGCTCATTCGTCTCCTCTCTTTACTTGTATCCAATCTACCATGAGAAGTGGTAGCTAAACACTCAATGTTGAGGTTAGAGGTAGTTGATCCTAATTTTATGTATTGCTGTTGATCTATTGTGTATGAACAAAGTCTTTGATCAATATAGATGATGTTGTTTTCTCTTAATGATCCATGTGTGATTTGTTTTACTCTAGACATAGATTTTACAAATCATGACCTAACAATTTTATCTCTTAAAAACCAAACTCTAGACATAGATTTGGGATTTTCTATTCGCATTGTGTTGAGCTTAATGATCGTTGTTTAGATTGTTAGCGTGAGACATCATCTAACGGTCTAAACAATGATACTCACGACTTCGCTTTAGACATAAACTTAGTCGGGAGGATACGCGGTTATATTGGTCGGAAACCGAGTTCATATGCTTGATTAATCGTTTATACATGAAAAGGATTAGTGAAACCTAACCTTAACATGCTTTTATCAAAACTTTTACAAAATCTTTGTCACCAATTAATCTTTGCTACAAGTGAATGTTAACAACAATTGAGAAACTTTTGAAACCATTGAACTTAGAATGTCACAACTATTGAAAGGCACGCATCAAATATCGAACAATCCCTGTGGATACGATTAAAAACAACCCCCACTATACTCTACTAACATAGGGCTTGGTTCTCAGAGGTTTCTCACCAAGATTTTCACACAAAGACTCTAATATATCTGTAAGTTCTGGTTTTACAAAAGAGGAGAGGGAAAGAATCATTTTGGAAGCTTGGTGCTAGTAGAAAGAGCAAAGAAGAGTTCATACTTGAGGGTGCAGTGGACTTATTCCACTAGGTATCTTCTTTTCTTTTTCATCTCATGCTCTATATATCATGATCATGCTACCATTGATTTGTTTTGTAAAGAATATATGATAAGTTTATGTGACACTTTATTGCACTGACAGTTCTTGTATTGACATGAGTTGGTTTGTTCTCATCCTTTATTTTCTACCTTGATCATCTACCTATGTCCCTGGTGGTTACCATTGTAGCTAGGAGTCTTGTTTGAGCTATTGTTAGCATGCCTACAAGATGTTTTCCTACTGTATCAGAATGTTAGTATGAACTTAGTAGGGATGTTTTGATGCATCAGTGAGTATGTTGGATGTGTGTGTGAAACCTTTGCATCATCATGCTTGGGATTATGATACATATGATAGGTATATTATCATGTTGAGGTTTATAGGTTTATCAAGGAATTTGTGGGATGTTCAGGTGGCCCAACATGAAGGTTTTTGGTTGAGTTTTTGTGACAAATTTTGTTCTCTTTAGTGACTCATAAATCCTTGCTTTTGAAATAGCGTGAATCTGTTGTCCTCCTTTTGTTATCATACACTTGATTTATTTTGATGCCATATTTGTCTTGGAAATGTTCTGTTGCACTGCTAGTGTTATCAGGTTTTTGGCTTCCATATTCTTAAGTTGGGTGGTAGGAATCACTCCCTGCATTGTCCGAGTGTATTTTCGGTTAGCTTAAACCAGGAGGAAAGTTAAAATGGTCTCATGATACTTTAAGCCATATACTATTATAATGTTGAATTTACTCTAGACTAGCACTGCCATGATTCCATTAAACCTACATGATGATTGTTTGAAATGGCCAAATGGATAACATATCATCCATGTCTTCCTGGTGTAGTTTGAATGCTTGAAATGCTCTGAGTGTCCATGTTATGTTAGTTGTGTTAGGAGTCATATTAGTGATAAAGTCCTGATCTGTTCCTCATTCTCTCATGCTGATATATCATTAATTATGCCCTTGCCATATCCATGAGTATGTCTGTTTATTTTTGGAACAAGTAACTATATGGTTGGTATGAGTTCATGTGATGCTATTAGCACTAGAAGCCCTTGAAAGTTGTTTGTTCATGTCCATATGCCTAATCTAAATGAATGAGTCACTATATGTAAACAACGTGTAAGATTTGGTCTGAGGCTGGTTGATACAATGAATATGTTGCTGCTTTAGTTTTGCATACTCTAGACCATGGGCATAGGTTGATGATTAAGGCCAGGATTCAAAATTTATCCATATCCTCATATGCTTAAACTGTCTCCTTGTACCCACTTTATATAAGATGAGATAACAACATGCAAGTCTTGTGAGATAACTTAATAAGATTTGCTTGAACCCTCCTAACATTTACCCTCATGTTCATTGACTGTTATAGTGTGCATTTACTTAGCATTTGTAGATAAGAAACTGGTCCTTAGCATGATAATTTTTGTGATTTCTGTGACTCGTCCTGAGCATACCAATCCATCTGGTTTTACTTTTGCCAAATTTTAGCATAATGAGCTGTTTAGGTCTCACCACACCTATGCTCTCACACATCATTTCCAGAGTCTCTGAATGATGATGTTGTCTCATGTATCACACATATGTTGACATGATAAGTTGATATGCTCGTCCATTTGAGGCTCTGACTTTACATCATCATATAGCTTGAGAAATGTGGGAACTGTAATGAACTTTGGAACCTCAAGTTTATATCCTCAGCTTATCAGATTATGTTTTTTTTAGAAAATGGGTGTAGCTTCATGCTGCTTTGATAAAATGCTCACATTAAGGACACGTAGCTGATGCTTACCATGTCATGAACCTGTAGTCGATTTTAGCATTTTGAGTTGAGTAGGCCATGTGTGTAGAATTTGTGTTTGTAACATTGCCATTATCTTGAGGTTATATTTGTATGATACTCTGATGCCATGTTTGAGCTCTAACAGCTGTCGTCAAGAATTTGTATGAGTTTATTGACCTTCATTTTCAAAGATGTGTATCTGTTTCATGCTAATCTTAAACAATCTTGAATGTTTAGGTTAAGGTCGTGTCCTGGTGATATATCTTTTGTTCTTATTTTTTACTAAACACATAGCTCTATCATGAATATCCTTGCTGCTGTCATTATGCTGGCTTTGTATCAAAATCAAATGATAAAGTGGATGTGAATCCTGTTGATGCATTTCTAAATACAACACCTTGTTTGATCTAGGATACTTTCTCTTTATGCTATGTTTTGCACGTATGAATTGTGCCCATAATGTGTAAGATTGTATGCTCATAATGTTTTGAGTGAGGCCTTGAGTCTCAATTCAGGTCTACCATCATTGGCAGTCTTATGACAAGATAGCTTTGAATGAGGGTTTGAGCTTATACAGAAGCTCTTGCAATGCCAGCTTGGAAGTTTGAAACCTAGGACAGCCAACTTCATTTCTGAATGATGGTGGGATGCTAATATTTTGGATCTTATTCGCTAAACTTGTTATATCATAATGTTTTTACTACCAATGTTAATATTATTTCAAGTAGCTTTTGTTTCATATGATTTCCTTGTTTGAAGTAGTTGAGAATAGGTTGTTGATCTTTGCTATTTTTGGTCAAGATATTGAGTGGAATGATGATGGAAGGAGTAGTTGAGAAACCTTTTCATTGCCCCTGCGTTTTATGTTTGCCTCACGATAGGCTTTTCTGCATGTCTTGCATGGTGAAGATAATGGCATGATGAGGTAATTGGCTCATATGTGAGACCATCTTGGCAGTTGGTGAGAGTGTTGTTTGACCAATTACTGACTTTAATACGTAGCATGATTTCTTGAGTTTCTCTCCCAATATAGTTGTCACACTCCCAGTTCAATATAAGTATTTGTGGGGGTGGCTTATACAATGGATGTATAGCCACCCTAGTGGTAGATCATGCGCTCTGTAACCACGAGGACTGGGGTTTGAATCCCCCTCGTCCCAGCCCTTTTGTTTTTATTTTCTGAAAACACGCTGATTTCAAATATATTATGTTTTGGTCATCACTTGTCAATACGCGTGCACTAGTTGGAATGGTAATTGTTTTAAGATACAATCATGAGGTCACGGGTTCAACACCCTTAGGGACCTTTCCCTATTTTTTTTAATACCTATTTCTTTAATATTTTTTTACTTGTCTTCACTATTTCTAAATAAACATAACTTCTTCATAATTCATGATTTTTAAGTCATTCTTTTTTCATCTTCCACCATTTTTTATCTATTTTCACATGATATTAAAGAATCATTAAAAATATTCATTTTTAAAGGCTTTTGTCTATGTTCACTATGTGAAATGTTTTAGGACTATTAAGAAAACATTGCTTTCCTTTGGTGATAATACTTGTGTCTCTTGACACTTTTGAATCATTTTTGAGCCTATTCCAATATGTTTAAACATTGCTCTTTGAATTTTGAACTTACATTATTCATATTAATCTTAACTCATTTGTAACATTCTTATTCATAAGAAGTTTGTTATCCTCCCCTCCTTCCAAAGGAAGGTCTTTCTATTGACTTCAAAAGTCATAAATAATTCATAATCAGCTTTAACCTCATAGTCATAGCCCCCTACCAGCCTTGACCTCATAGTCGTGGCCACCTTCTCCTTGACCTCATAGTCACAGGATTACCAGCTTTGACCTCATAGTCATAGCCACCTACCAGCCTTGACCCCATAGTCATAGGAATACCAGCTTTGACCTCATAGTCGCAGCCACTTACCAGCCTTGACCTTATAGTCATGGCCACCTTCCCTTTGACTCATAGTCATAGGATGACCAGCTTTGACCTTATAGTCATAGCCACCTACCAGCCTTGACCTCATAGTCATAGCCACCCCTTTGACCTCATAGTCATAGGATTACCAGCTTTGACCTTATAGTCATAGCCACCTACCAGCCTTGACCTCAAAGTCATGGCCACCTCCTTGACCTCATAGTCACAGGATTACCAGTTTTGACCTCATAGTCACAGCCACTTACCAGCCTTGACCTCATAGTCATGGCCACTTTCTCCTTGACCTCATAGTCATAGGATACCAGCTTTTACCTCATAGTCATAGCCATCCTCCTTTGCCTCATAGCCATTCAATCTTACAACTTAAAATTAAGTTAGAGTTTTTAAACTCTACGTGAGACTCATCACTTTGAGTATTCACTTTCCCCATCACAACTTAGACTTAGAGAGTTTCTTTAACTCTATATGAGCTCATACCCATTCCCCTTGGAACTTTTGCCATAGTCAATGGTTTCTCAAATTCACCCTTAGTTAGGTGAACTACGGTTGCTCTGATTCTTTAGTCAGATACGTAGGCACAAGATGCGACGTCTTGGTGAGCAAACTTAGGTCCTTACCTTTATCTTTAGCACAGATTCCCTTAGCAAGCAAACATAACATAACACAAACTAAACAAGAGGTTCCTGTAGAGTACTACAGATACTTAGGGTGCTAATACCTTCCCTTAGTATAACCAACCCCCGAACATAGATCCTCTTAGGGTTTTCTGCGATCTTTACCCTTTCCTTTGGATAAATCAAAGCTCGGTGGTGAATTTCAAAGTTTTGTGATTCAAGTTAATTAATAGATTGTTATCTGATTCTCACCGCAACACGTATGTCAAAGATCTGAACCATATTGACTTGATGGTCATTTCTATCGCGGTAGTCTTAGATCCATTCGAGATCCATCTGACGTTGGAGGGCCTCTTGTACAAAAAAGTATCCCTGATTATCTGTTGAGCATATTTGACAAGTGCTATAATTATGCCGTGGCAGGTTATAATACTGACTTTGTCTTGAATGCATCGCCACTAAATTGACGTTCATTGCACAGATGTCGTGGTTTTGTACAATTTTGGGATGTACATGGGCCATGTTTACTTCACGGATCCGGTGATCCTGAATCCAGCCCAGATCCATTTGTTCTTGTAGAGCTGTTTGTACTAAGGTACACCCTTGATTGCCATTGGAGCAGATATCGCACTGATGATAGTTGTGAAATGGCACGTGTCCGTACCCACTCTATTTGCAATGCATTTTCACCAGATTGGTTCCTAATAGGAGTACATTATGAATTTGATAACTGTTGATAGGTTCTCCTTCTATCAAATTTACTGTAGTCTTTCATGTTTCGGTAATGGGTTCATCTGAACATTTGGATTGGTATCTTTAAAAGATAAGATCCCGTTCTTGACAAACTTCTGTACATCGGACTTGAAGCTGAGACAATTTTCAATGTTGTGTCCCATTCCCCCTTGATGGTAAGTGCAAGTTTGATCTGCTTTAAACCAAAAAGGTGGATTTTCTGGTATTGTAAGAGGAGTCCTGGTTTAGACGTGCCCCTTGGCCAGTAGAAGTGGAAATAACTCTGCGTACAACATCGGTATGGGGTCAAACCCCGATGGTCATGTAGTACGATTATTATTATTATACTGCGGGCGAGCCTGCTGAAGAGGCTATTACGGCCTTTGTTGATACTGTTGTTGATTTGGTTGGCTCTGAGCAACCTGAGGTTGATAAGTCGGTGCATGCGTCGGGTTTATAGCGGGAGTTATTACTGCTATCGGTTGATACCTTCGCCTTTGCTTTCCCAGAGAGATATTACTGATATCTTGCTCTTTCTTCTTTTGGAAAGCACTACCGTATCTCTTGGTACTGCTAGATGGTTCTGCATCTTTGACCAATCGTCATTCTCGGGCTGCTTCTTCAAGGCGTACTCCCATGTTCACCATTTCAGTGAAGTCACTGGGCGCACTGGAAACCATTTGGTCGTAATAGAAAGAGCTTAAGGTTCTCAAGAAGATTTTGGTCATCTCCTTTTCCTTAAGAGGGGGACAGATCTGAGCGGAAATTTCATGCCATCTCTAAGCATATTCTTTGAAAGTTTCCTTATCCCTTTGTGACATTGCTCTGAGCTGATCCATATCTGGTGCCATGTCCAAGTTATATTTATACTGCTGAACAATGGCTGCCCTGAGATCTTTGAAAGTACTAATCTCGGTGCGGTTTAAACCCATGGACCATTTGAGCGCGGCACCAGTTAAACTGTCTTGGAAGTAATGGATTAGTAGCTGTTGATTTTCTGTCTGAGTAGACATTTTTCGAGCGTACATCACCAGATGGCTTTAAGGGCAAGAGTTACCTTTGTATTTTTTAAAGTCAGACACCTTGAATTTGTGCGGGATCTTTACATTAGGGACCAAACAGAGGTCTGCGGCGTCTTTTCCGAATAAGTCTTGACCGCGAATGGCATGCATTTCCTTCTGCATTTCCAAGAATTATTCCTGGAACTCATTCATCCTTTCGTACATGTCTTTTTTCCACCAGAAATTGTTTGCGGAATTTGTCCTTCCGAGACAGTGTGTAACACTAATTGCGGTATAGACTTTATAGCGGTGACCCTTGGCGCTTCAGTGCCATGAATTTTGTAACCTTTAGGAGTTACTGTCGTAACTCTTGCATCTTCATTTATCGAAGTTTGTAACCTTCAGGTCCAGTGGTTCCTGCTACGGTTTCTGGGTCTTTAGTGACCGGTGGGATGTATTCTTCAGGTATAAAATTGAAAGGCATGCCCCAGGGGCGACCTTTAGGCATGTTGTACCGAGGATGATTATCATATGTCTCCAATATAGGTGTAGATGTGATCTCTGATATCACAGTCCTTTGATGTTGCTGCTCCTGAGCTGCGGCCAGGGTTTGCAGGTTACTGTGAAGGTTTTCCAAACTTTCCTTTAGAGCATCGATTTATTCTCTCAGCTCTATGTTCTCTTCCTCGAGATCGTCCATTTTCTTTTGTCGATTGGCCCGAGTATTATATGAGTGAGACAGTTTGACTCTAGAATTGTGATACATACGTGAGACTCAAGGATAAGAAAAATGCGGTATGTGAGAATGATGAATGATATGCAATGACATATTTTTTTAGTTTTTGTTTACAAAATAAACTTCAACAAATAGATTACAAATATCACACAGTGGGGGATGGAGACCCTTTTTATTGAATTAGAAAGATTGCAGTATTTTACAAAGAAAATTACAGTATTTTACAAAGTGTTGTAAGGAGAATGTCTAAGCTCATGGATCCTAAGTCCTCTCTGAAGAGAGCTCAGATGCCGGTTCCTGTATTTTCCTTTTCTTTGATCGGGGTTCTTCAGCCGTTGTCGGGTCGACGATCCTTTGCCAAGTGAAAGGAGTAAGTAATTTTCTTCGGTCTTCCTGACTTTCTATAGCATGCTGCTCTAATATCTCAATCAGAGTATCCTTCTCCTTTAACAGTTCCTGAATCTTGGTACATTCCAAATTAAGGATCTGGTATTTGTTCTTCTAAGAGCGCTTCTCAAGTTTAACTTTATTAAGAGTGACCTTGAGTTTTTCCGCATCAGACATGAAATAAAGGACATATTCCTTTAATGGAAAAACTTATTGGCGAGGGTAAGGCATCCTCAGTTTGAGGGCTCTAGTTTGCACCCAGTGGAGATAAGGTTCCATAGAGGTACAATTTGGTCTTCCCAAGGACTCTCTGCCTTTCCTGTGAATATGTTGCCAGACATGCACTATTTCTTTCTTTAGTGCCCTGTCATTTTCCCCTTCCTTGAAGAAAAGACCTTCCAGATGAACATTATGTGGGATATTCTTCATCGGGTATCCGAATTGACGGCGAGCTAAAATTGGATGATAGTTGATTCCTCCTTTAGTTCCAATAAGGGGTACGTTGGGGAAATTTCTGCATCTGTCGATGATCTCTATCCCTTCGTAAATCCGATTGTACTAATCTATGCCAGAATTAGTAAGAGACATAATTCTCTGTGACCAACGTAGAGTACTCTTGTGATCCCAAAAAGCACAGACTTGGGCAAATGAGAAACGAACCATTTGTAGAGTAAAGGTACACAACATGTGATCATTCCTCCGCTGTACAAATTCCTTAAATGTACAGAATGATAAGCATCAGTGAGCAAGGTTGGTACGGGGTTTCCTATTAGGAATATCTTAACAGCATTGGTATTGACGAAGTTGTCAATGTTGGGAAAGAGGAATAACCCATATATGAGCAGAACAAAGACGTCTTCGAAGGCAGCTATATATCCTATACTAGTAAAATATAGAGCTTTCTCCATCAGGAATTTAGTCGGTAAACCCTGGATTACTCCTTTAGTGGTCATGTGAGTCATAACTTCTGAATCATCCAAAGAGATTGCTCTTGCAATAGCCTGATCCTTTGGAATTTCTTCCAGTCCAGAAAATGGAGCTTGATCAGTGATAGGTAAATCAATCAGGTGGGAGTACTCTTCCAATGTTGGTGCAAGTTGGTAATCCGGGAAAGTGAAGCAGTGGTAAACCGGATCGTAGAACTGTACCAGTGTAGACAGGATCCCTTCAACCACGTTAAGCCTTAACAGAGACAACAGTCCTCCATTCTTAGCTCTGAAATCCTCGGGATTGGTAATCATCCTTCCCAACTTCCTTAAGTCTTCTAGTTTTAGAGCCTTGAAGGTGTACTTGTGTGTTTTTCTTCTACCGAAATCCATAACGCAACCTCTGATATTTGCAATTATTGTTTTAGTTCTTTTGAATAAAAGATTTTTTCTTGTTTGAAAAGAGTTTTTTAATGAATGCATGAATACAGCACACAAAAACATTTGAAAACATGGGTTTAAGGGTTCGACGTCACGAGCATGGAGTTATGGCTCTACCCATCCCCAAAGGTTGTACTATTTTGGTCAATTTTTGTACCTGTAGAACGAGTTCTAAAAGGTTCCCAAAGTCATTGACCCCTCCTAGGGATACCAACAACAAGCTGATTCACTCGAGCGAGTTGTACTATCCTAGGATGAATCTCATTTGAGTGTAGTATCGTGTATCAACTATTCCCGATAGTCACCACACTACCACGTCTACTAAATCCTCAGGGTCATAGGTACCACGCTGGGAAAGACGATGCTTTCACGAGAATCGGTTGTTCAACATCGATATTTTTGCACGAGTACCTCGACTGATTCGGTGGACTGCCAAGTTAGCTTGGTCGGGATTCACTCCCTATAAGCATTTCTTGGATATGCCACCACTTATCTTAATGTTCTCTCAAACTTTCCACATGCGTATTAATTGCATTCCCAGTTGACAGAAAATTAAACACGGGTATCAAGTAGTATAACAGTAAATGATATATATTATACAGTAGAAAGTATAGAAAATGCCAAACAAAGCATAGACCTCTTAGGAACTCTACTCCTAAAGACTCCCCAGCAGAGTCGCCATTTTTCTGTAGCGTGCGATTTTTGTCGGTGACGCGACCACCTTACCGCATTGGTTGGAATTGGTTGCTACTTTCTGATTTCTTATTTACCCTATGAAGCTGGAAAGGAAAGGGAAGTTATCTAAAACTAACCTTGCACGCAAATGTTTTCTTTAACAAATGGTAAGAGATTGGGGGGTCCGGGGTCAGGTTATACAAAGGGAAATTGTCAATCACCCAGTGTATATATGGTTATCCATAGACCTTTTATGGCATGTTTTTCTAATACTTTCTGATGTTTATCTGTTATAGGTTGGGAAAGGTTCTCCTTTGGGAGTGTTGAGAGAATTTTTTTGTTGTTTTCGGGTTTTCCGTTGTTTTTGGGAAGGTACTGGACCTTAAGTTTTTTATTTGTGTGCTCGCTAAGATTTCGCAAGCTTATGCCTACGTATAGATAACAGGGAAATCAGAGCAATCGTAGTTCCTCCGATTTCTATGGGAGGAAAATGTTTGGTGTCTTGTTCAAAGCCCAAGATTGAAGCTAGATGAGTATTTGTGTCTTGTTCAAAGCCCAAGATTGAAGCTAAAAGATTTGACTGAGAGAGAATTTGTCATCTCTAAAGGGAGATATCTCACCTATTCATCACAGCTTTTGAAGGATTGGTTATAAAGGGGAATTACTTTAAATTGGAATGTATGGAATCCAACAATGCCATAATTTCCTTTATAAGGGAATTGTCCTAAAGGAAGAAACTTTAACTCAGTGTAGAGCAATGCCATTTTTCCTCAGGAACATTTCATACTAAGAGAGGGACATTGGCTTGGATGTAAATAATCCAGAGGCCTGCCACTTACAGCAATTAGAGGAAGTTTTAACCAGGATAAAAGAAGGACCGTAGCTTGGATTTTTGAATCGAAAAGTGTGCCACTTACAACAGTTATCTGGAATTAGGGTTTGTTTAACTATTTGTTTGATGTGTGATGTACAGAGAAATGTCATCCTACAGAGAGAACTCTTTATTTCCTCTGAGGGGGTGATGTTTTTTATGTGTGCCTTGTTCAAAGCCCAAGGTTGAAGCTAAAAGGTGACGCTACTAGGGGAGTTTTATATTTGTCTTGTACAAAGCCCAAGATTGAGGCTAAAAAGAGACTGAATCTTCCGGGGAATGTTTTATCTGTCTTATACAAAGCCCAAGATTGAGGCTGAAAAAGAGATTGACTCCACTGGGAAGGTTTTATATGTCTTGTACAAAGCCTAAGATTGAGGCTAAAAAAGGAGATTGACTCTACTGGAGAGTATAATCTGTTTTGTACAAAGCTCAAGATTGAGGCTGACTCTACTGAGGAAAAGTCATTATATAAAACCTAAGAGGAGGCTGGCTTCTGCTGAGGATTATTGAAGTCCAGAGACAGGTCCAATATGTGTTGGGGAATCAACTCTTGCTGGGGATTTAAAGAAGAGTTGAAATATCAGATGCCTTGAGGTTCTGATTCTGTTAGGGTTTTACTGATGGTAAAGGTTTAAAATTAAGTATAAAACATATGGAGGTTTTAACTCTGCTGGAGATTAGTATGTTGATGAAGGTTTCTCTTGTGCTTTTAGGAAACTTTAGGGTTTCTGTGAGATCTAAAAGGAGATGAGACTTTCCAAGTCTACTGGTATGAAGAGGTTGACTCTTAACTTGAGGATGATCTTTGTATGATGCCCAAGAGGAGGCTGTTGGTTTTAAGGGATGAAGAACAACCCTAGAATGGTTTGGTGTTTTGGAACTCTAACTCTCCTGAGGATTGAACTAGTAGAGATTACTAAGTTCTGTCCTATACCTATAGGAGGTATTTGGGTCCTTGTACTAAGCCCAAGAGGAGGCTGAGAACTTCTAAGAAGCATGAGGGTCCTTGTGCTAAGTGTAGCGAGCGATTTTGGACGCGGTTCTTAAGCGTTGGTCGCTCTCTGCAGTTTGAGCTTTGACTACAGGTCAATTCATTTTTTATCCTATTGTGAGCTGAATAAGGAAGGGAAATAGATGTCTCCAATTAACCCTGCTTTGCATACTGAGTTTAAACAGCGGTCTGTTAGGTTACGGATGCTATCAATGTGGGGGGCCTTTGTACTGGTTATTTGTATTTTCGCCAATACTGTTTTCTTTCTTTTTTACCTGGGCAGAAGGTTTCTGGCGGGGAACAAGGATTAGGATGTTAGGACTGATGCTTTTGAATTACTTCTTTTAATTGATGGAGATATGGGATTTGGGTTTTTTGTTGATTGCGCTCGCTAAGATCTTTTCTTTCGATCTTATGCCTACGTATTCCCGTTTACCGAAACAGGGAAATCAGAGCGTTCGTAGTTCCTCCTATTCTATGGGAGGAAATGGGTGTTTTTGGTGTTTTGGTGTCTTGTTCAAAGCCCAAGACGTGAAGCGAAAGGTGGTTTGTATCTTGTTCAAAGCCCAAGATGTGAAGCTGAAAGGTCTATTTGTGTCTTGTTCAAAGCCCAAGACGTGAAGCTGAAAGACCTCGACTTTAGAGAGAATTTGTCATCTCTAAAGAGGGAGAAGGAGAATTACTTTAACTGGGATACGCGGATCCGAGCAATGCGATAATTTCCTTAAAAGGGGTTTTAACCTGAAGGAGAAGACTTTAACTCAGTGTAGAGCAATGCCATCTTTCCTTAGGAATTTCTCATGCTAAAAGAGGGACATTGGCATGGATGTAGATGATCCAGAGGCTTGCCGCTTACAGCGATTAGATGAAAGGAAAGGAGTTTGTTGATGTTTGTGTACTGTGAACGAGGCACAGCTTTGATGCAAAAAGGTTGATTGGATCAACCAGTGGTTTTCTTATACAAAAGCCTAAGAGGAGGCTAATTTCTGCTAGGAAAATCATTATACAAAGCCTAAGAGGAGGCTAATTTCCGCTAGGAAAATCATTATACAAAGCCTAAGAGGAGGCTATTTTGTGTCTCGTACAAAGCCCGAGAGAGAGGCTAAAAGTTTTTTACCCGACGATAGAGTCTTTGTGTCTCGTACGAAGCCCGAGATAGAGGCTATTGTTTGACTCAACAAGAGAGTGTTTTTGTATCTCGTACGAAGCCCGAGATGGAGGCTAAAGGTCTGTTTCAGTTGAGTGACAGATCCAATATACTGATTTTAAAAGAGAAAATCGGTTCTTATATGAGCAACACTGTACTCAGGGATTTGATTTGAGGATCAGGGATATTTCCTTCTCTTTGAGGAAACGGGAAATCCAAAGGGTATTGAGACTGTCCGAGTCTGCGGGTTTCCTTCCTATTTAACGAAGGGGTCACTTGAGAATGTCTTTGAGACTCAAGGAAGTTAGACTGTCCAAGTCTAGAGTTTTTTTCTTTTGTACTATGCTTTGAGAAACAGTAGTAGACTCTATGAAAGGACTGTTCTGTGAGGATGACTAGGTTTTGTTCCTATACCTCTAGGAGGTCGTCGGGACAATTTGTACGAAGCCCAAGAGGAGGCTGGAAACTTTTAAGAAGCCTATGGGTCCTTATACGAAGCCCAAGAGGAGGCTATCATTCCCGAAGGAAGAGATCATTATACGAAGCCTAAGAGGAGGCTGTGAATACTTCTAAGAAGCCGTAGTGTCCTTGAATAATGCCCAAGAGGAGGCCGATGCTTTTAAGAAGCCCGTGGGTCTATCATCTCCTTTCCATTAGGAAAGATAACTCTTTTAAAGATAAAAACCACTGGTAAACGTGCGAGGTTTACTATCCAGCGATTTTTAGTTTTTAAAGAGGGTTCCTTAGTTAAGGTCCAAGATTATGACCGTAGTGGGTACCCAAACCCCGAGACATTCAAGGCAAGCTATCCACAAGGAATAGATCAAGTCAGGAAAGTTCGAGAATTTGGAAGAAACTCAAAGATGTCATTCACGGAGAATACATTCATCTTGGGGAGTAGAGCTTCTTGACGATTCCTAAGGAGGACAGCCGAAGAGAAGACTGTATCTGGTGCTCCTATTGGGGATCTAGGCGTCTATTTCTACGAATAAATGAAACGGCGTCACCTAGTTCTAGACGTAGTTGCCGGGGAAACTCGAAATATCTATACTATTATTACACAGTAGATATGAGTTTATGAAAGAAGACTTACAGTGAGCAGCCCCACAATACAGTTTATAATATGAAAGCAGTAAATGAAAGCGATAACCACTTACTCGGTTGTAGTGCTTCCATGCTGTTTGGTTAGTTGTTCAACAAAGAAAGATTGAAAACAACAGTATATTCAAAATCAAAGGAGAAAGTGCTTTGAAAAAGAGAAAGATTTGGGGCTTACAGCTCAAGGAGAGGCCCAGGGTTTTATCAGTGAGCACACTGTTTGACTTTGTACAGCGGGACTTATACAAGTGACTGGGGCCCAAAAAGGTTTTCTGTACAAAGGGATGGGTCTTACACTCTCTCAAGAGGCCCAAAAAGGTTTAAAGAAAAGAGAGGGGCTTATAACACGAGGGTAGGCCCAAATGATTTTTCGTTTAAAAATGGCGATCGCGCCGAGGTTTTCTTTTAACGCAGAGGGACTTATACAATAAGTGAGGCCCAAAATGTTTTTGTACAAGGGGGATTGGGTCTTACACTCTAATAGAGGCCCAAAGTGTTTTGAATGGGTCTTATAGCTCAAGGAGAGACCCAAAAATTGTTTTATTTTTAAACGGGCGACGATCGCGCCGTTTACTTGTACAGAGGGACTTATACAATGAGTGAGGCCCAAAAAGTTTTTGTACAAGGGGGAATGGGTCTTACACTCTCTCAAGAGGCCCAAAAAGTTTTGAAAATGATTTATGAGGGTTGAATTAATCCAAAACCCTAATTTGTTTTCAAAATGTATTTAATTGAATAAAAATTCAATTAAAATGATCAAAAATTGTTTAACACATGGAAAACAAATTGTGATCTTGGATTAATGCTTCAAAAATTAAGTATTGACCTACAAAATAATTAGAAAGCATTAAAAGTTGCAAAATCAATGTAGAAAAAATATTTAAAATGTCAAAAACAATTAAAATATTAATTCTTTGCAAAAATATCAATTATATGAAATAAATAATATTTTTGGGATTTTTTGTGAAAATAAAATATTTTAACATTTTTGTGAATTATTAAAAAAAGAATCAACTCAAAATCATTAAAACTCAGAGAGAAATTAATTTTTGAATCAATTAAACAAAATCACAAAATTCAAATATTTGAATTTCTAAAAATGGCGCCAAGAACAAGCTGAAGAACACGCACGTGTTCTTGGTTTCTCAGATTTGCATTTTGTATCCAATCTCCATGAATACGTAATCATATCATGCAATCCACATATCATTATGCTCGTCTCAACCTCACGATCATGTCTATGTACTTTAATTTCATTTAAATTAAACATACCACAAGAAATCACGAAGAGACCTCAAGAACCCTAATTTCTGCATGAAGGCTAGGATTTTTTATACATGATTCAAACAATGCAATTAATTGAGGGAAAATATTCCATGCATGATTATGAACATATGGCCAAATTATTGTGCGAGGAAATATGCATAGATTGAGAGATGACCAAGTATGTGCTTACCTCCAAGTCGTGACAGCAAGTTCAAAGTGATTTTTGATTTGGAGGTGTTACAGATGAGTGGTGATGATCTGAACAGCTTCCCTACACCCTATGGATTGTGTTTGGATGGTTGGACTTGATTGAAATTGGCTGGATCATTTTGTGGTACCTCAGCTGCACTTTGGTTAAAACATTGAGCAACCAGCTGGTGATTTTGTGAAATTGATGTTTCAGAAGTAATCTAAGTGTTTGATCAGCTCATATGTGATGTATGTGAGGTGTGTGAGTGATTGGTTTGATTGGAATTGCTCTCAAACTCAAAACCCGATAGTGACTTGCCTTAGAAGGCAAAATTGGAGTGAAAAAATAGATTTTGAGGAAAGCATCTGTTAGATGGCTTTGGTGTACTCAAACTGACCACAATTGAGCTCTATTTATAGTAGAGCAAGTTTGTTTTGCAAGGAATAGTGCATGGCAGCTGGTAAGTAGGTTTGGCCAATGTTGGCAAATGAAAATCCAAGTCTCCTCTAGCCATTGACTAGAGGTTAGGGCACAGAGCTTTGGTTCCCTTGGTCTTGGATAAGTCTTGACTGATTTTAGATGAGAATGGCTCAGTCCATGCCACCTTGATGGTTTCATTGAATGCCTCATTCCAAATTTGAAGTCTTGTCCCTATTTTGGCCATTCTAGGTTCAACACACTATTTCTTGTTCCATGGACTTTGGAGGCTTGGCTGAGTGATTATCCCCTTTAGATTCAATCCTCTGAGGTGTCCAAGTGGATAGGAGCAATTGAATTTGGCTGATTTTTCCAAATCGACCAAAGTTACAAATTCTGCCTTGCCTTGACAGATTTCAGCAAGGCAACTTGGCAATGTTGTATCTCATGGTGTAGGTTGAATTTGGCAATGTTCTTGGCCATTTTGGAAAGCTCTTACATGATACAACAACTGTTTGAACAAGTTTGGTTTTGATCTCTTTTGATTCCAAGTGCAAAATCCCCCTACATTTGGCAAAAAGTGAGGCAGAATCTGACTTAGTGAAAATTTCACTAAGTGTTGGAAAAAATGACATTTTTCACTTTTCAGCCACTTTGATCACTCCATAACTCAAAATCCTTAATGAATTGGAATGACTTGTAGTTGAAGTTTTTGTAGGTGATAATGAGGGCTACAAATCCATCTTTGGATGAGAAAAAATGGCCTTGTGGTTTAGGAGTTATGGTCCTCCAAAGTTGCTACCTTTGCCACTTTATTTTTAACTTAGAAAAATTTCTAAGTTTTATGGTTACCCTTTTTACAAGTTATCTCACTTTTCTTGATTTTTCTTGATGAATGATGATTCAAATCATACATTAACATCATTTTAGGGTTAAAAATCCATTTTGGTGAAAAATCTCAAAAAGTCAAAGTTGACTTTTGTGCACAGTTGACTTTTTATCAGATGAATTCCAAACTGTACAATTCTTCAGGAAATCATGTCCTTGACCTAAATCAAACTTGATGGACATGTTTCATGGGTGTCATAGGGTATATTCAATCATGTATTAGGGTTTGGGAGCATGTCTTGGTCAAAAGTCAAAGTTACAATTGACTTTTCCCTTAAAACCCTAATTGTGGTGCAGATGAAATTGAGACTTGTTGCCCAAGCTTCTTGGATCAATCCATTGTTCCAAATGGATCAATATGGCATATTAGAGACCCTCAAATCATGTCTTGAGGTCTTGGCTCATGGTTTGTCCCAAAAGTCAACTTAGGGGTGAATTAGGTCAAGAAACCCTAATTCCTGATTTTTGATGAATGCATCCCCTGAGGCAAAATTGACTTGATGCATGGGTTCATGAGGTTCCATGAAGTATATTAGGTCATGTTTTGGATCATTGCCTTGTGCCCAGATGAAAATTTCCATCTGGAGGCCCTGGTCGACCAAAACCCTAATTTGGTGACACTGTCGATCTTGAGACTTGATCCACCTAGAAGGGAGCATCCTTGTGCTTAATCCTTGAAGTGGGAGTCCTTTTTTATCCATTTTGGATGTTTAAGAGATTAGACAAGTTGAATATCATGTCATTTCTTGATTGATCCTTTGTCTAAGCACTCAGAGAGGGCTTGAAACCCTAATTTTGATTGTATTGGATGCTCACCCATCTTTGGGGAGACTGATGAAGCATGATGGTTCATCCATATTGTGATGATGATTTTCACAATGATGGGAAATCTAAGTGGCAAAATTTGGGGTATTACACTAAGCCCAATAGGAGGCTGGGGATGCTATTAGGAAGCCTGTGGGTCCAAGCCTAAGAAAAGTTCAAGAAAGGTTTCACCGGGAATAAGTCCTTTCTTTGCAGAACAGTTCTAGGGTTTGAAGAAATTCAAAAGAGGTTTCACCGGGAATTAATCCTCTTTTGGGAAATGAATTTCTTGTACACATATACTTCTAAATTTAGATAGTCTTGAGAAAAGTTTCACCGGGAATAATGCCTTTCTCTGTTCCATATTATATAAGCCCAAGAGGAGGCAAAATTGTATCTGGAATTTCCTATGTGGAACTAGTTTTGACTGTGTTAAAAGAGTAACCACTGGTTTGATCTAAACCTAGACTTAATTTCTGGGGAAAACTCTAAGCAAGTATGTACAAGCATATATATACAGATGATATATATAAATAAGTATATTGAGAAGATAGTGGAACTTACAGTTGTGCATGCCCAAGCATAGTAACTACAGCTGTATGGTTAGTTATTCAAGAAATTGAAGAAATTTTTGATAAAACTTTGAACTTGAATCTAAATCAAAAGGAAAGTTATTTTTAAAAGAAGTTTGGGGCTTATACTCAAGGAGAAGCCCATATGATCTCTTTTGAAAAGGCGACGATCGCATCGTAATTTTGAAAACCACAGAGGGACTTATACAATGACTGAGGCCCAAATTATTGTATTTACAAAGAGGATGGGTCTTACACTTTATTAGAGGCTCAAAAATTTATTTTTATACAAAATATGGGGCTTACAACTCAAGGAGATGCCCGGATGAAAAACAACGATCGCACCGTTTATTTTGAAAATCGTATCGGGACTTATATAATGACTGAGGCCCAAATTATTTATGTACAAACGAGGTTGGGTCTTACACTCTATTATATGCCCAAAAGTGTTTGAAAAAGAAGAAAAATGGGACTTACAACCAAAAGAGGCCCATATGATTTTTGTTTAAAAGGCGACGATCGCGTCGCGGTTTCGGAAAACACAGTGGGACTTATTCAGTGACTGAAGCCTGAAATTTATTTATGTGACAAGGGATAGGTCTTACACTCTATTAGAGGCCAAAAAGTATTTTGAAAAATGTTTGTGAGGGTGAAAATAATTAAAACCCTAGTTTGATTTTAAAATGTATTTAATTTGAATAAAAATTAATTAAAATTATCAAAATTATCAAACATGTAAGAAAAACAAGTTGTGATCTTGGATTAATGTTTGAAAAATCATGTTTTATCCATAGAATGATTTGAAAATCATTTGAATTTGAAAAATCAAGAGAAAGAAATATTTTTAAATGCTCAAAAACAAATAAAAATAAATTCTTTTCAAAATTATTAAATATATAAAATAAATAATATTTTTGTGAAATTTTTGTAGAATAAAATATTTTAACATTTTTGTGAATTTTGAAAATAAGAATCAACTCAAACACATTAAAATTTAGAGAGAAATTAATTTTTGAATCAATTAATAAAAATATCAAAATATTCAAATATTCAAAATTTGAAAAATGGCGCCAAGAACAAGTCATCTTCTTTGCGCGAGGTCTGGTTTTCCAGATTTTCAAAACCTCTCATATCTCTCTGATTACTCAATGAAAATGACTTTTGTAAACATGAAACTTGCTCGTTTTTGAACAAAGATTACAACCATATAAATTAATTGCATTTATATTAAGTGTGGAGTGAGAAATCACAAGATGAACTCAAGAACCCTAATTTTTTCAAGAACATCATGAAATCCTATACACGATTCATACATAGCAATTGATTGAGGGGAAACACTCTACATAAGTTCATAAACATGTTTGTAACTTAAAAACACATTTATGATGCATGGATTATAGAGTTTAAGAGTGTCAGGCTTACCTCTTGCAGCTGGTGATCGAATTCTATGTTGGAGGTGTTACAGATGTTGTGTAATGATCTGGACAGCTTCAATGGACCTCAAGTAATGTGTTTGAAGGCTTGGAATGGATTGAATCAGCTCAGAACTTGTTGTGGCACCTCAATTGCAAACAGGACAAAAAGCTTGAGCAAATGGGGGTGACTTTGTGATTCAGGTGTTCCAGATGAGTTTTAAGATCATAGATCACTCATATATGATGAATGTGAGGTGTTGACATGATTGGTTTTGATAGAATTGCTCTCAAATGAAAAACTCGAAAGTTGCTTGAATGAGAAGCAAAATCTGGTTTTTTGAGAGTGATTTTGAGGAAATCATGTGTTATGGTGCTTTGGTGTACTCAAACTGACCACAAATGAGCTCTATTTATAGTGTGTCAAGTTTGTTTTGGCATCAATAGTGAATGGTGGTTGGTACAGCACATTGTCCATTGGTTTGCAAAAGGAATCTCAAGTCTCCTCTAGCCATTGACTTGAGTCAATCTTGCAGGCCTATGGTCTTCTATTGCAGGGATAAGGCTTGACTCATTCAGTTGGATTTTCTTCAGTCCATGCCACCTCGATGCATCCATTGAATTCTCCATGACAACTTTGAAGTTTTTG
This sequence comes from Lathyrus tuberosus, assembly GCA_022829125.1. Classification (NCBI taxonomy): domain Eukaryota; kingdom Viridiplantae; phylum Streptophyta; class Magnoliopsida; order Fabales; family Fabaceae; genus Lathyrus; species Lathyrus tuberosus. The sequence continues at coordinate 21,076,609 of JALAZF010000026.1, read as the reverse complement.
CATCATTAGATATCACATGTATACATGATGATCTTTTGTCTTGGGAGGCTTGTGACTCGGAGATCTTTTACTTTGATCTGATCCTTAATGTTTCTAGAAGGATTACAAGACTTGTAATTGCATAAATTAGCCAATTCGAGCAAATGACCTATAATCTGCCTTGGGAAGAAAACAGTTTTTGGTGCCATGTTCCAAGGGTTGTAACTCCCTGCTCAAATTGAATTTGGAGATGATCTGGTACTTGTTGGAAAGCTCTCATGACATACTTTAACTTTGATGTCCATCAATAGACCTAGTTCAGCTTGGATCAAGATGAAAAATGGCCCAAAATTTGGTGAAAATCCTAGACAGATTATGTCCAAAATTTCACTAAGTGTTGGAAAAAGTGGTCATTTTCATGTTTTTGTGATTTTGAGAAAATCCATAACTCAAAATCCATGAGGATTTGGAATCTTTTGTAGTTGACACTTTTGAAGTATGTCATGTGAAATTTACTTTGAGCTTTGGATGGAAGAAAATGGCTTTGGGGTTTAGGAGTTATGACCTTGCAAAGTTGGTACCAAATCCATTTTGTTCCATAACTTAGAAAATTTTAAGTTTCTTATGGTTGCCCCTTTTGTAAGTAACCCTATTTTTCTTGATTTTTCTTGATGGATGATGATCAAAACAATGCATTAACATTGTTTTTTACTTAGGGGAGCCACATTTGTGAAAAAAATTCAAAAAGTCAAACTTGATTTTGGGCACAGCTGACTTTTTGTCAAATGAATTCCAAACTGTGTGATATTCTATGCAATCAAGTTCTTGACCTAATTCAAACCTAATGGATGGATTCCATAGGTGTTTTAGGGTGTCTTGAATCATGTCCCAAGGTTTGGGCACAGGTCTTGGTCCAAAGTCAAAGGTACAGTTGACTTTTTCTTCAAAACCCTAATTGTAGTCCAGATGAATTTGAAACTTGTGAATCAAGCTTCTTGGATCAATCCATTGTTGTAAATGGATCAATGTGGTGTATTTGAGGCCTTCAAATCATGTCTTGAGCTCTTTGTTCATGTCTTACCTCAAAAGTCAACTTAGGGGTGAATTAGGTCAAGAAACCCTAATTCTTGATTTTTGATTAATGCTTCCCCTGAGGTTAATTTGATTATATGATTGAGTACATGAGGTCCCTTTGAGCTTCTTGACTCATGTTTTGAGGTATTGGCTCATGCCCAGATGGAATTTTTCATCTAAAGGCCTTGGTCGATCAAAACCTTAATTTGGTGACACTGGCGATCTTGAGGCTTGATCAGCTTGAGATGTTGCACTCTTATGCTTGTTTCTTGATATGGGAGACCTCTTGATCCTTCATGGATGTTTGAGAGGCTAGAAAAGTTGAAGATCATGTCAATTCTTGATTGATCCTTTGTTTGAGTGCTCTGAGAGGGCTCAAATCCCTAATTCTTGATTGTAGTGAATGCTCAACAATCCTTGAGGAGATTGATGAGGCATTGTGATACATCCATATTGTGGTAAGGATATTCACAATGATGGGAAATCTTGTGGTCAAAATTTTGGGTATGACAACAGCATCTGTTAGGAAATATAACAACAGAATTTGTTGTACCAGTTGGTCAAGATGTCATGACATCTTGCTCAACTTCTGGATGTGATACACGTTTTCCAAATTAACCATGATTTAACAAAATTGTTGCCAAATTTTGGCTAAAACACATTTTGGACAATAAACCTGGAGAGAGGAATAAAACCACAAACACACAAAACAAGTTACATGTAAGAACATGCAAACTGTGTACATGAGGAAGAAGATAACCTGCATCTTCAAGAATATCCAAGTTACTCCCCCTAAACCACAAAACCGATCCTTGTCACGGAGGAATAAATCTCCCTCTCAGTGAAAGAAGAAGCTTTTTTGAAGCACAAGAAAACCAACCTGGCCAAAAACTTGAACTAAAAGAGTTCAAGACATTAGAAACACATATGGCAGAAGCCACACACATTAGAAACACATACAACAAAAGCAACATATGAAGAAAACAAGACATTAGACAAAAATCCCTAAAACACATCCCGAATGATAGAACATCTGGTAAGACATTCTGCAAACAACTTCAGCAGAAGTTACATGTAACAGTAGAAGCCAAAAACAAGACTGACACCCAAAACTCAATTCAGCACCAAGACTTCTCCCCCCTTTTTTTAGACAAACACAAAAAGGAAAAAAAACTGACAAAGAAAGATAAACAGGAAATGACACACCACTGACTCAAGGATATATGAGCCAAGACTGACTCTGCAAGAAAAATCTGAGTGAACCAAAAATAGGGCGTACAATAGACGCACACCAGCCAGAGAAAACAAGAAACTCCCTAAATAACCTTCCTATCATTAGAGTATATAAGGACTTACTCATGTTGAGACCAGGTTAGAGAAGAAGGTGAGGAAGTAAGGTTTTTAAATACACAAAGGGTTACCTTTTTTGTAACGACCCTTGCTAGTAACGACCCTTTAGTAAATGAGAGCGTTCTTGGAAGAAAATAAAATCAGCCTTAGTAACCGTGCATATATGAAAGAGTCATTGTATGTTTCTCTTTCTCCCAAATTTTGACAATGACAATTCCCATGTCATTGAAACACGCATGCACCAAATTTTTTTACAGACCTACTTTTAAAGCACTGATGACTAGACAAACTGTCCTTGTCATGCTGACCAGAGAGAGAGCCTCTTGACAATCTTGACTGAAACAGCTTGGTGCAATGTCCTGACACCCTAATAGACATTGTATACTCTTACCACTCTACTCAAGTTGGAGTAATAACTTTCTTAGCATAATACTTTGTCCATAAACCATTATTTAATCTTTCTGACCTGTGATATAAGGTTGTTTCTGACCTATGAACCAATCAAAGGCACACAATAGAATACCCGAAAAACCAAGCTCAAAAAGCTTCCCACTGAATTCCATGTCTAATATCTTCATCAAGGCTCAGCTGAATATCTAAATATAACGTCAAGACATCATGTCAGACATTATAACCTCACCAGAGATACAATAAAAGGCTGCATGAGAACATGCAAGCTTTGTACAGGCTGTACCAAAGCAGCTACACAACAGACAAGTACACAATTCCCCCTGTCACACATAGTCAGTCATTCCCCCTGAAGACTACAACCTACTGTAGAGAATACCTTCTCCCATACATAGCAAAATGCTCCACATCTTCTACGTAGTAGCAACAGGCATGACAACCTATCATGTTTTCCCCAAATAGTTTCACACAAGCAATAACACCAACCACAAATACTCTTTCTAAGCAGTAGTACAAGCATGATATCAAGTCATGACATCTGAAAAATAGAAGAAACAAGCCAACACTTTACTCCCACACATTAAGAACCACAAAATCCTTATCAATACATCTGGTCTAACATCACAGAACCAGTAATAGAACTCCCCTTGAATTGCATAGCAAAAATAAGGACAATGTCTAGACACAATGTATTCATGCATACATAAGGTAATGAAAGCACACATAACTTGGTGGAAACACACATAACTTGGTGGAAACACACAATCTTGATCATCTTCAGGTGCTCTTCCACATCTTGCCCCTGTCAAAGATCCTTCTGCACTTCTTGTTGTTGTCATATGTGTTGTTGTCACCTATTTTAGGAGTGTTGACATTGAACTTTCTTTTCACATCCTTAAAACATGCCTTTTTCAAACCAACCCTTCTATCCTGCAGAGAATTTTTGTTCCATCCTTTAATAATGGCAACTTGCTTAGGCTTATCATGCCTCAGAGAGTAGAGGAAAGATACAGTATCTGTTGCATTCCTCCATGCATGTAATTGCTATAAATCCTCAATAGGGCAAGTGCTTAGGCCACTATTTAGGTTCTCAAATTGATTTTCATATAAGGCTTTAGTAATCTTAATAGTCAGTTGTTCATTAGTGTTCTCATGCTCCAAAATAACAACCTTGCCTTCAGCAAGATTCCTGATTAGTTGAAGTCTATCAAGGTTCTTATTCCAGTCATGTTGAGTGAGATATCTAATAGCATTCAGATCATCACAATATAATGCCATGACATTCTTCTTGACATTATAATTCTTCAACATCTGTTTCATCCATACTAGTTAGGAGCAATCTCTTCTTGGTTCACCATACTCAGCTTCAACAGTGTTCCCAGAAGTACATCCATCAGCATTGTAAAATTCTTTCATCAAGAAATTATTGCGGTGAAAGTAGAACACACCATAAACACTTGTTCCAATGATGCAGATCAAGATCTTCTTTTCTGGAATAATAGGACTCATCCTTGGTTCAAGCCTAGAGACAAGACACGAGTCTGACAATTTCTTTGTAAAGTCAGTGATTTTGTCTTCAGTAGGGTGTCTTGCAATGAGTTCCTTGGTTTGTTATGCCGGAGCTCTAACAAGGAAACCTGAAGTGACTTGAGGGTTATCTGACACAATGCTAGAAAAATTAGAGACTTCATCCCCTCCTCCCTCACCAGTCTTCCCAGAGAATGTTCCAACATTAGCTACAACATCTATCCTTTACTCAATAATTGCATCATCAATTGCCACACTGATAGATTCCATTGTCATTTTAGTTATGGAGTTAAAAACTCTATAAGCTCTGTTGCTTGAATAGTAACCCAAAAATATCCCTTCATCACTTATGGGATCTATTTTAGCCTTTTGGTCTCTGTCAGTCAAGACATAGCATTTATTTCCAAAGGTATTAAAGTATTTGACTGTAGGTTTCCTTCCTTTCCATAGCTCATAGAAAGTGGTTGAAGTACCTTCCCTCAATGTGACCCTATTATGAATGTAGCACGCAGTATTCATAGCTTCAGTCCAAAATTCCAATGGCAATTGCTTAGCATGAAGTATAAATCTAGCTGATTCTTGTATAGCTCTGGTCTTCTGCTCAACAATTCCATCTTGCTGAGAAGTGATGGAAAAGGAAAATTCATGACTGATATTTTCAGAATCACAAAACTCAGAGAATCTTAAATTCTCAAACTCCTTGTCATGGTCACTTCTAATCTTTCCAATCATATTATTCTTCTCTTTTTGAATAATTTTACACATATCTTTGTAGACTTCAAATGTGCCTGATTTTTCTGTAAGAAAGTTTATCCATGCAAACCCAGAAAAATCATCTATAACCACATAGACATACCTCTTTCCACCCAAGCTTTTTATCTGCATTGATCCCATTAAATCCATATGGAGAAGTTCCAACACTCTGGAAGTATTCTGATATTGTAACATTGTGTGTGACATCTTGATTTGCTTCCTAAGTTCACACTCACCACAGACTTTCCCTTCTTTAATATTGAGTTCAGGCATTCCTCTAAATGCTCCTTCAGACATTATCTCCTTCATTTTTTTGAGATAAAGATGTCCAAGATTCTAGTGCCATAGCTTCTCTTCACCCTCATTGGTTATTGAACATGTGGAGGAGTAAGCATTTATTTGAGGTTCCCATAGATTGCAGTTGTCTTTAGACCTTATACCCCTCATTAGAATAACATCTTTATCATCTTTGACTAAACATTCTGACTTGGAAAAATTTACCAACAAACCTTGATCACATAGCTGAATAATGCTAATAAGATTAGCAGTTAATCCTTTCACAATAAGAACATCTTCTAAATTAGGAGAACCAGCACACATCAATCATTTCTCCTTTAAATCCATCGCCAAATCTGACAGCACCTGGGGGCTGAGACCTAATATCAACCAATAACTTCTGAACCTCTGTCATGTGTCTAGAGCATCCATTGTCAAAGTACCAGTCTTCTCTAGTTGAAGCCTTCAAGGAAGTGTGAGCTATAAGGTTCTCATCCCTGTTGATAGACCTTCTCTTTTTACTCGATTAGCCTTAGAATGAGCTGAAGATTGTTGAACTCCATACAATTTATAACAAAAAGGCTTTATATGACCATACTCACCACAGTAATGACACCTCCAAGTTGATGATTGATATTTTGTTGAAGTTACATCACGTTTTTCAGGATGTTGTAGCATATGGTTGTACATGGTGATCATCTTCTTCTTTTCAAAAGGAAAGAACCTTTCTACAGACCTTTTGTTTTGTTGATCATCAGATGGATAATTACATCTTGTATCTCCATATTCTTTCATCATACCATATCCATTTTTCATCCTCCTTAATGAGTCTGTCATATTGTTAAGCTTAGAATTCAAGAGAGTTACCTCATCTTGCAGATGATAAACAGTACATTGAAGTTCCTTTCTCTCATTCTCCAGTTCAGCTATGATCTATCTCTGATTTTCCTCTGTCTTAAGACTTTCTTCACACTTATCACAAGTTTCCTTGTAAGACAGGTCTAGATCTTCATAGAGGACATTTTCTGCATAAGATTCTTCTTCATCAGCCCATCTACTAGAGAGAACAATCACAAGATTGATAGTCTTAGAGTTAGATTCATCTTCTGACTCATCATCATCAGACCAAGATATATACAACCCCTTTTTCTATTTCTTGAGAAAGGTGGGACATTCTGACTTGATGTGACCAAAACCCTCACACTCATAACATTGTATGCCTTTGCTTTGATTTGACTTTTCTTCAGTCCTGACATTACTTTGAAAATCATTGTTATTTATGATGTCAGATGTGATGTTCTTGACACCAGATCTTCCTCTTTTGTCTATCCTTTTTAGAACCTTGTTGAATTGCCTCCCAAGAAGCATAATGGCATTTGATATTCCTTCTTCAGTATCCAGATCACATTCATCCTCTCCAACTTTAGTATTGGACACAGGGGCTATGCTCTTGTTATTCTTTTCATATCTGTCACTAATACCTAGATCAAAGGTTTGAAGGGATCTAACATGTTCATCCATTCTCATACTGCTGATGTCATGAGCCTCTTCTATGGCAGTAACCTTCATGTCAAATCTTTTGGGAAGAGACTTGAGGATTTTCCCTACCAGTTTTCCTCTGACATCCTTTCTCCTAAAGCACTAGATGAATTGGCTATCTCAAGGATACTCATATGAAAGTCATGAATACTTTCATCCTCTTTCATTCTCATGTTTTCAAATTTTGTAGTGAACAGCTGAAGTCTTGACATTTTCACCTTAGACGTACCTTCATGTGTAGTTTTCAATATTTCCCAAGCATCTTTAGCCACAACACAGGTGTTAATCAATCCTAAAATGTTCCTATCAACTCCATTGAATAGAGCATTCAAGGCTTTATAATTTCAAAGAGTCAATTCTTCCTATTCTTTAGACCATTCTTCTTCAGGTTTCAACTCAGAAGTCTTCTTTCTATCTTTGTCCAGAACAACAGGATGTTCCCATCCTCTTATGATAGCTTTCCAAGACTTGCTATCCATAAAATTCAGAAAGGCCACCATGCGTGCTTTCCAATAGTCATAGTTGGTTCCATCCAGGATGGGTGGTCTATTAACAAATCCTCCCACCTTGTCCATTGTACCAGAAAGTATCTTCCCTAGATCTCACCCAGATATAGAGCAGGATGCCTGCTCTGATACCAATAGAAATTCTTGTATCAGATATGAGATGTCGAAGGAGGTGTCACGACACTAATATATGAACTGATATAAAATAAAAGACAAGGTAAAAACACCATAAGAAAGCAATAATTAACACAAGAAATTGTTAACCCAGTTCGGTGCAACGTCACCTACGTCTGGGGGCTACCAAGCCAGGAAGGAAATCCACTATTAGTAGTATCAATTCAAAGCCATAACAATTACAGTTTACAACTTCTCACTTAATCTCTACCCAGTGCAACTTCTACCTAAGGCACTCCTAGTTATGAGAATCCCCTCTCACTTCCTACCAGTCGCAACCAATGACAATTTAACAACACCAAAAACAGAAGTAAACACACTTCCAAATACAATACTTAGTTTTGCTTAAAAGCTTCAACTAAGAACAATACACTCTTGTTTAAAAGCTTTAGAGTGAACAATTGATAATTAACAATCAGTCTATCTTAATGTATCAGAAGATACATGAGTGACACACAATACAACAACACACTAAAAGAACTCTCAAACCCTAAACCCTTATTTGTGCATACACGGTTTCTTCAATAATGCATTTTCGTGTTTTTAGGCTTAATAAGTTTCTTTATATAGACTGTAGAAGTATGGGCTTAGACTCTTCAATCAAATCCACTCTTTCAGTTGTAAACCACCTGCAAGATCTTCTCCACAAAAATAGGAACAAAAATTCAAAGTTTCCTAAAAAGTACAATGTTCCTAAAATATCCTTGCATAGTTGCGCTTGAATGAAAACTCAAAACATCCAGAATAACATATTTTAAAATCAAATCTTCAAGGATTTAAAATGCAGAACTGTTCTGAAGTTCTAGTATAACATGTCACAACATCTGTCAAGAAACATAACAGCAGACTCTGTTGTACCAGTTGGTCAAGATGTAATGACTCTTGCTCAACTTCTGGCTGTGATACATGTTTTCCAAATTAACCATGTTTTACCAAAATTATTGCCAATCCTAAAACCATGGAACCTTCAAGTCTTTAAACGAAAATGTTGAATTTTCATATATGTTAGCGGGTTGCTTAAGCACAAGCAAAGGTTAAAGTATGAGGGAGTTTGATAACCACGAATCACATCACGTTTTTGACTCGATGCACATGATATTTTAGTTTATTTTATCTTCTTTTTAGGGTGTTATGCTGGTCTATTATGTTTGTTTTAGGTATTTTCCAAGGAGGAGCATCCGTGCGAGAAATCCGGACAAAAACAACAAAAAATGGAGAAAATAGCAAGTTTCTTCACTCATAGCGTTCATCATGGTGTTTTCCATGACGTGGCAGTCATAGGAGCCATATGGCATCAAAGAAAAGTTAAAAGACCAAGTTTCTGATCTCATGGCGTTTTCTATGAGGCCATGGAATTCGCCATGGACCTTGAAGACCACGTCCTACCCATTTTGTACTCCCGGCGTTCACATTGAGGACATGGTGTCCACCATGGGCTTTGAGACCTGAAAAATAGCAACAGAGAGATCCAGTTCTGTTCAAATTTAGCTGATAATTCTCCCACCCTTCCAACACGGTTTCCAGACATTTTTACTAGGCTTTAGCTCTATAAATTGGCTTATGTCTTAGTTTTTTCAGTATCCAAGTTTTAGAGAATCAAAGGTAAGCAGAAAATTCACCACTGTAAAGAAAGTATTTTTCACACTGAGGAATTAATGCACTTTAGCATTAGAAATTAGGAAGTTTATGTAAACACTTGGATCGATCACGAATTAATCTTGCCAGAATAATTTTTTCGGATTTTAATTTCAGAATTTTATTGCTTTCAGTTTTAAATTGCAGGTTCAATTTATTTATTAGTTTATAATATCTTTCTTCTTTCTGCATTATTATTCTTGCTGTTACTACTACTTTTTGTTCTTGTTTTTCTCATTGTTCAATTTCTTATATATATATATATATATATATATATATATATATATATATATATATATATATATAATGTTTGTATTTTTGGATTTTCCCTTGTAATTTTTTTTTTGTGTTCCACCCTAAGCATACAATTTGAACACTGAATCTGGGGAGGTAAACCAAAAAAAAAATATTACAGGGGATAACTTGTACGCTTATGAGGCAAAAGATACAAAATTTTAACATTTCAATGGGGGATCCAAAATTATTTTAACAGGGGGTAAAACGAATTTCGCTAATATTGCAAGGGGTATTGTGTATATTTAACCCTTATATATATATATATATATATATATATATATATATATATATATAGTGAATTGATTTCGTCAAGAACAAAGCAAAATATGAGAAAAACATTTTGTTTCTTGAACAAACACAAGAAATCCTATTAGGTTTTACAACATATATAGAAGGAAGAAGAAGAATAAGATTTGGTTAAAATTGTTTTACTATTCACTTACTTAATAAGGGTTCAAAGATTACAAGTGAATACCAATAATTAACCTCTCTCAACAACCTGAGAGAACCAACCTATTTATAGACTACTAAGCTAACTTAGGCTACAAGCTAACTTAACAATTGGGCTTACAAGCAAGACCCAATTCGACATGCTAAATTAAACATAAAGCTAACATAATTCGACAGCATGCTTGAACAGACTTTGACTCCAACATGCACAACTCCGGTCGAACCATGAAACAACCCTTGTCGACACTAGAGTTTGATCCAAATACCACAAATCTCCATCTTGGAACAAACTCTACACTAACAAGGGAACAAACTAGTTTTCATCATGCAACTTTATCAATTGCATGCGGTGGAAAAACTTGCTACTCAACAATGTCTTGATGATCATATCAATAACATTGTCATCATTCGAAACCTTCAGCACTTGGACTTCTCCATGCTCGATTATCTCTCTGACAAAGTGCAACCTCACATCGACGTGCTTGGTTCGCTCATGATAGGCTGAATTCTTTGAAAGGTGTATTGCACTTTGACTATCACATTTAACAATGATAACTCGACCTTGAAGTTTCAGCTCCTTAGCAAAACCTTCAAGCCACAATGCTTCTTTCACAGCTTCAGTGAGGGCAATATATTCTACTTCAGTGGTTGATATGGTAACAACCTTCTGAAGTGTCGCTTTCCAACTAATTGTCATGCCAAACAGAGTGAACACATATCCAGAAATAGATTTTCTGGAATCCATACAATCTGCATAATCAGAGTTGACAATGGTCTTGAGTTTTACAACGAGGCTTTCAACATCTATTGTGTTGTGTTTGGTATTGCAAGACACAGAACTACCGTAGGGACTCCCCAACAAAATGGTTTGGTTGAAATGTTTAATCGAACCATTCTAGAAAGGGTGAGGTGCATGTTGGTAAGTGAAGGATTTTGAAGAAGGTGTTTTAGGCAGAAGTTGTTATAACTACAACATATTTGATAAATAGGTATATGTAGCAGGAAAAATTGAGATTAAGCTATTGATTAACTTAACTCTCAAAACAAGATTCGCCACCGCACTTTTATTTTTCCAAAGGAAAGGGAAAAGTATCAGATGGAAGCTAAGTCTCCAAGCTAAGTCTTCACAAGAGGCCAACTCAAGGTCAAAGTGCCAAATAAGATACAAGGTCTCAAGATATAACTCCAAATCATAGGGCAAGGTTCCTAATTCTAAGTCCATCATCCATGAGCAAAGGATAGTCACCAAATATTCTAAGGAGCCATTAAGAGTTTTTTAAGTGTTTAAGCCTTTACTAATGTCTTAAAAAAGAAAAAGAAAGTCTAAGTGGACAAAGAGAAAAAGGCAAAAACATAAACAAGATGATAATATGATATGAAATGATAAGCATAATATAAAGAGCATAAGAATAAAAGCATAAAGATAAAAAGCATAAGGATAAAATAGCATAAAATAAAAGGCATTAGGTAAAAGTCAGTACAATTAAAAGTTAGTGTTAGTGTTAAAGAATACATTGTCATTTAAATTATATGACTCAACTAATCAACCAAACAAGTGTGAGAACTTTGCATCATCCTTTGAGAATGGCTCCAACTTGGATAAAATCAACAAGTATGCCACTAGCTCTCTTAGGTGGAAAAGAATCTACACACTATGGAGATAGGAGATTTACATCTAAACTAAAAATGACTTATATCTAAAATTAGACCAATATGATCACTTTCCGATTACAGACAAATTTAGCAATATGTTAAGCAATCGTAGCACAATCTATAAGGAAGATCATACTATGGGAGGTCGGTAAATAATAATTTATGTACCATACATGTTAGAGATATGATATAAAGATCATACTCCTAAAACATGTAACACAAGTCAAAACAAGGTTGATCAAGACCTAAGTCAAGGAAAGATGGATCCATTACATCAATCAACTTCTCATGATACTTTGGACAAACTTATGTATCAATCCAAAGTACCTCAATTGATCAAATGATCAATCAAATGGTAGATTTGAAATGATAAAAGTTCATCAAGCACCACTCAAGATCTCATGAACAAGATGGCCTACACATCCTCCAATTGATCAAAGAAATGGTGAAAAAGAAAAAGAAAGGGGTGAAGAAGAGAGGATCAAACAAAAAGGCAAAACCAAATTAGATCCAAGTGATGATCAAGTCATCATCAAAATCAATCATCCATTTTCATAGATTAGGGTTTTCACCCCATAAACACCCAAGATCCATTGATTTTAATGAGACTTTTGATCAAATCAACCAAGATCCAAGGCCAACAGTAGTCAACACATATCAAACAAATATAAAATGCACTAACATGATTTTTAAAAATAATTTTAAAATGAAAATAAATATGAAAAAGTAAATGATGCATCAAATCAAATGAAAAATGATCAAGAAAAATCAAGCAAGTCAAAAACAAGTCAAGAATGCTATGTAAAAATTTTGAGAATTTTTTAATGCATAAAAATATTTTTAAACTATTTAAAATGCTTCAAAAAAGAGAAAAATCATAAAAATTAGAAAATGATGAAAATATAATATGAAAAATATAAAATCAGAAAGAAAAAAATAAAATAAAAATTTAAAAATTATTTTGGTATTTTTTAGATAAAAAATGAAATTTCTATGAATTTTTAAATAAAATGCAATTTAAAAAATAAAAACAGAAAATAAAATAAAAGGGAAAAAAAGGAGAAGCTTATGGTCTGACTTCATTAATTGATGTGGCAGATCCCACACTCCTAAGATGATGATGCATGGTGGAATTTAGCTCAGAAAACACACAAAATCAAATTCAAAATCAACCAATGAAAACATTTCATTTAGCCAGCGTCTGTGACACCTCAGTCATCGTTCTAACCTCTTCGATCATCTTCTCCGATGAACCAGTCACTGAAGATTGATAAATAGTAACATGAGAGCATGAGACCACCATCATTGCAACCATCTCATCAAGGCGAACTCATCATCACTCTCCATTTTCATTTATTGAAAGGGAGTAGAAAGAATTCCAAAGAAAACACAATGAAATGAAAAACACAAAAAAAAATTAAATGATGATCATGAACAATCAAAACTAGCTAGATTAGGGGAAACATTCAGCAAGCAAGGAACTACATTGTGGTAACTTGTTTGATTGAAAATGGAGCTTCAAACTACCTTGTCCAAAAACGATCTGAGAAGCTCTGAAACTGGATTTGGTCAACACAATTCAGGGACTCTTAGAGCTTGATTCTTGTTGCATAAGCTTCAGAGAAACACGATAGAGTTAATGGAATCAAGAAATTGAGTTGAAAGTGGCTGGAAATGAAAACACGATATCTCATTTTGTTTGCATAAAATTTGAAGGCGAAGCATGGGTTTTCTGGCTCTCAAAAGCATGCAAATAAAGGTATCAAGGCTCTCTATTTATAGATGAATATAATGGAATGCTAAGAGGGCGAGTTGAGTGAAAATTCAGTGTAATCATGTGCACCCTTATCATGGTAAAAGTGTGACTTGAAAGTGCATCAAAAATCAATCAAACCATGCGTTTTGTTAGTCATTTAACTTCAGGAAACTTGGTTAATCATGTTTAGATGGAAAACACGTGATAATTTGGCTTGTAATTGAACATTAGTTGAGGTAAAAATGTGATCACGGTGTAAATCTTCAGTTCCAAGTCACTATATTTGCATCAATGGGGCATTTTGTACAAGAGGCTTTTTGATCCCATTCTTTTTGAAATTTGTTAAAATCATGGAAAAGATCACAATGTGCCAAGAAAGGTTTCATTTGGATGCTTGAGCAAAAAGTTATGGCATGTTAAAGTTGGCACAAAAATCTGGCTAACCAAACTTGAAAAATTCTAAGTCCAAATGGCTGAAAATTACCTATAATGTATCAATGAATTCCATGGCCTTCCAAGCACAATTTGACTTTGACCTTTGAAGCAATATTGTAGAGAGCATCACAAAAGATATTTTGCAAAAAGAATGAGCTCCATATGTTGAAAATTGAAAAAGTTGTGATCCTTGAAAGTTGAGAAAAAGTCACTTGAAAATATGCAAAATTCCACTAAGTCCATAAATGACCTATAATGTCTTCAAGCTTTTGATGATCCTCAAAGCATAATTGACTCTTGTCATGTAAAGAGAAGTTGAAGAGAATTTTGAGAAGATTCATATTAAAAAAGAAGCATTCAAAAATATTGAGAATTGAAGGAGTTGTGATCTTTGGAACTTGACTTGAAATTGTTGACTTTTTAGGTCAAACTTCCTTGAATCAACTTGTACACTTGGACTTTTCTTGCATTTCAAAGCACATGGATAATCATATGAAATCAAAATAATGTGTCCTTGAATTCCATTTGATTAAATTTACCAAAGCTTGAGATAACTTGTTGATGAATGCATGGAAATAAACACGTGAACCTTTGACTTTTCTTGAGAGACAAGCTATTAAACCTTGAGATATCTTTGATCAAAATAAGATTGAATGAGGTTTGAAACCTTGTACTGTGATATTAGAAGCCATGGTTTGATGAGATAGCCCTTTGAGAATCAATGGTTGACCACACTTTAACCTTGAGGGAGAAAAACCCTAGCTGATGAATCATACTTGGTGTTCTTGATATAGCACCCTACATCACAAAGAAACAAAAGGATACAAGACATATTTTTGGAATTTTGATCAGTGTTTAGCGAAACATAAAGTACATAAACATAAAGGAAAAAGATACACAAAGAGGTGCTTGGTGATCCCAAAAGCAAACCCAAAGATGAGAGGTGTGATCTTGTTTGAATGCAAAAATGAAAAAAGAGGATGGGATCTTAGGGGTAAAAATTATGGTATAACAATATCCCTTGACATCTATGGGAATGAAGACACCTAAATAAGTCTGGCCGGGACATCCACCTAGTCTCGACAGACTTAGAGTATTTGGTTGTTTAGCATATGCTCATATTAGGTAAGACAAGGTCGAACCTATAGCTCTGAGATGCATGCTCCTTGGATACCCTGAAGGAGTCAAAGCTTATAGGGTGTAGTGCCTAGATCCAGGTCAAAGGAGGTGTATCACAAGTCGAGATGTAGTTTTCAATGAAGTTGATATGGATTTCAAGAAAACTGATGACATTGGTCGAAGTTCAAATATCTCTGAAGAAGAGTTGGAACAAGAAGAGATTCATGTTGAGGTGGAGCATAATGATGTTGGATTGCATGAATCAGATGAAGTCGAAGAAGATGCAGAAGCCGTTGTCGAAGCTGTGGAGACTGATAATGATTACCTGTTAGAAAGAGACAAGTTGAGAATAGTCATCAAGCCATCACAGAGACTTGGTTATGCAGATCTTATAGCTTATGCCTTAATATCTAAGTGAGGTTCTGGACAAAGAACCTAAATACTATAAGGAAGTTATGAGGAGTCGATACAAGAATGAATGGATGAAATCCATGGATGATGAGATAAAATATCTTCATGATAATAACACTTGGGAGCTGATCGAGATACCTGTAGGGGGCCAGGTTAGTCAGCTGTAAGTGGATCTTCAAGGTTATGGAAAGAATCTAAGGAGTGATGTCGAAGCGTTTTAAGGCAAGGTTTGTTGTTAGGGGGTTCACTAAGAAAGAAATTATTGACTTCAATGATGTGTTCTCACCTGAAACAATCTCTTCGACAATGGAATAGGAGATTCAAAAAGTTCATGGCACACATTGGTTTCACTAGGAGTCAGTTCGACCAATGTGTTTACTTCAGATTTCGACCTGGAAATTCACTTGTTATTTTGTTGCTTTATGTGGATGACATCCTCATAGCAAGCAACAATGTCGAATATGTTATGAAGGTGAAGGCTAAACTCGTTAAGGAGTTCGACATAGCGGATTTGGGAGCTACCTCCAGAATTCTTG
Organism: Lathyrus tuberosus; assembly: GCA_022829125.1. Taxonomy (NCBI): domain Eukaryota; kingdom Viridiplantae; phylum Streptophyta; class Magnoliopsida; order Fabales; family Fabaceae; genus Lathyrus; species Lathyrus tuberosus. The sequence goes on along the minus strand of JALAZF010000026.1, from coordinate 21,060,731 downwards.
GGATTGACATCAGGAGAGATAAAAAGTAGTCGAGATTATGCTTATCTAAAAAGGCATACCTGAAGAAGATTCTCGACAAGTTTGGTATGTCGAATTCAAAGCTTGTTCTAACACCGACTAATCCTTAGTACAAGCTGAGTTCGACTCAAAGTCCTAGTACTAAAGTCGAAAGAGCATATATGAATACCATTCCATATGCTAGTATAGTAGGTTCTTTGATGTATGTTATGGTTTGTACGAGGCCAGACATAGCATACAGAGTGAGCCTTGTAAGTAAGTATATGGCAAATCCTGGGAAGGCGCACTGGCAAACATTCAAGTGGATTCTTAGGTACATCAATGGGTCTCTGAGAAGAGTCCTGATTTATGGTGTAGCCTGTGGTGATGATAGCAAAGTCGAAATTGAAGGATTTGTCGACTCTGATTATGCAAGTTGTATGGATTCCAGAAAATCTATTTCTGGATATGTGTTCACTATGTTTGGCACGACAATTAGTTAGAAAGCGACACTTTAGAAGGTTGTTTCCTTATTAACCATTGAAGTATAATATATTGCCATCACTAGAGCTGTGAAATAAGCATTGTGGCTTGAAGGTTTTTCTAAGGAGCTGAAAATTCAAGGTCCAATTATAACTGTTAAATGTGATAGTCAAAGTGCAATACACCTGCCAAAGAATTCAGCTTATCATGAGCGGACCAAGCACATCGACGTGAGGCTGCACTTTGTCAGAGATAATCGAGGGTAGAGTAGTCCAAGTGCTTAAGGTTTCGACTGATGACAATGCTGCTGATATAATCACCAAGACATTGTCGAGTAATAAGTTTTTCCACTGTATGCAGTTGATAAAGCTGCATGATGAAAACTAGTTTGTTCCCTTGTTAGTGTAGAGTTTGTTCCAAGGTGGATATTTGTGGTATTTGGATAGAACTCTAGTGTCTACAAGGGTAGTTTTATGGTTCGACAAGAGTTGTGCATCCTAGAGTCGAAGTTTATTCAATCATGCTGTCGAAATATGTTAGCTTTATGTTTAAGTTAGCACGTTGAATTGTGCCTTGCTTGTAAGCCCAATTGTTAAGTTAGATTGTAGCCTAGGTTAGCTTAATAGTCTATAAATAGACTAGTTCTCTCAGGTTGTTGAGAAAATTTAATTATTGATATTGACTTATAATCTTTGAACCCTTATTGAGTAAGTGAATAGTAAAACAGTTTTAACCAATTCATATTCTTCTTCTTCCTTCTTCTCTATCTTTTTTAAAACCTAATAGGATTTCTTGTGTTTGTTCAAGAAACTCAATCTTTTTCTCATATTTTAGTTTGTTCTTGGCGACATCAATTTGATATATATATATATATATATATATATATATATATATATATATATATATATATATATATATATATATATATATAGGGTTAAATATACGATACCCCTGCAATGCTAGCGAAATTCGGTTTACTCCCTATAAAAAAATTTGGATCTCCTTGAAATGTTAAAATTCTTTGTCTTTTACCCCTTAAGCATACAAGCTACTCCTTGTAATATTTTTTTTTGTTTACTCCCAAGATTTAGTGTTCAAATTGTAGGCTTAGGGGGGCAACAAAAAAAAATTACAGTGGGAATTCCAAAAAAAAAAATATTATAGGGGATAGAGCGAAACTCGCTTACATTGTAGGAGGTGTCGTATATTTAAATATATATATATATATATATATATATATATATAAGAAATTGAACAGTACGAAAACCAAGAACAAAAGTAGTAGTTGCAGCAAGAATAATAATGCAGAATGAAGACATAAATTAAAAACTAATAAATAAATTGAACCTTCAATTTAAAACTGGAAGCAATAAAATTCTGAAATTAAAATCCGAAAATATTATTCTGGCAAGATTAATTCACGATCGATCCAAGTGTTTACATAAACTTCCTAATTTCTGATGCTAAAGTGCAGCAACAGTCCCTCAGTATGAGAAATAACTGCTTTACAATGGTGGATTTTCGGCTTACAATTGATTCTCTAAAACTTGTATACTGAAAAACTAAGACCTAAGCCTATTTATAGAGCTAAAGACTAGTAAAAATGTCTGGAAATTGTGTTGGAAGAGTGGGAGAATTATCAACTAAAGTGGGAGAGAACTGAGTCTTTTTGTTGCTATTTTTCAGGCCTCAAAGCCCATGGCGGACGCCATGGCCTCATGGCGAACTCCATGAGTACAAAATGGGCAGGACTTGGTCTTTAAGGTCCATGGAGAATGCCATGAGATCATAAACTTGTCTTTTAACATTTATTTGATGTCACATGGCTCCCATGACTGCCACATCATGGCAAACACCATGGTGAACGCTATGGGTGCGGAAACTTGCTATTTTCTTCATTCTTTGCTATTTTTGTCCAGATTTCTCACATGGATGCTCCTCCTTGGCAAATACCTGAAACAAACATAATATACCAACATAACACCCTAAAAAGAAGAAAAAATAAGCTAAAATGTCATGTGCATTGAGTCAGAAACGTGATGTGATTCGTGCTTATCAAACTCCCCAATACTTGAACTTTTGCTTGTCCTTAAGCAAACCGCTAACATATATGAAAATTCAGAATTTTAGTTTAAAGACTCAAAGAAATTACAACACTCAAATACTTGTTCGTGGATAGAAAATCCATTTTGACCAATTAACTCGATATGTACTACTTGTACACCAGCGATATCGTAAGAACATAATTCCGCATTTTGCGGTTAAAAGTCTCCCTCCTATGCAAACAAATTTGAATCATGCCATTATGCCTAAATCTAACTCACTCATTCCTTTTTCATCCTTTTCCATTCATGTGCAATTACATTAAGCCATTATCCTTTCACACACATGGTATGGAAATTTGTTAGTGACTATGATCAGGTTTTATCAATTTGTGCACTTTGGCTTTTTTCCATTAATTCTGTAGGATAAGCTACCGTTGGGCTAAATGACCAAGTGAGGGTCACCTAACTAAAAAAGAACATTCCCATTTTATTCATTTTTTTAAAGCTCATGGTCATTTACTTATTTGCATCAACTTCCCTACTTAGTGTGTGTTTTAGGATGGTGTTGACTGCTTAGATGAACTTCTTAAGGAATATTAGAAAAACAAGTACTCAAGGTTATGGCATAATAGGTATCCAAATTAATCTCCATGATTAGGAGGTTTGGGGTGTTGGAATGATAGCGATTTTGCAGCAGTTTTCCCAAGTCTCCTCAATCTAGCCTCTCTTTCATTTGTAGCCTATATACTTTCTAATCATGCAATCAATTTCAAGTCTTATGAATTTTTTTTTTGGGCATGGCTCAAGAAACTGGAAAATTCAATTAACAACAAGAAACCACACATAAAAACTCGATAACACGTGCATTGACTCAACTAACATAACAATTAAACTAAAAAGCGGTAAATTCCTAATTAAAATAAATAAACTAGAAAACAGAGAAAAAAAACTAACTAGAAAGCAATAAAAAAACAGTAAAGTTCCTCCCACACACTTGAATCGTACATTTTCCTCAATGTTTCGATAAAAGTGGAAAAAGGAAAAGAAGAACCTGGATAAGATTAAAATCTACCCCGCCATATCCACCTCGGCCACCATGTCCAAGCCTCGTCTGAAATTCTATATGTAGGCTAGACAAATGCTCTGATATCTGTTCATACTGAGTGTAGTGATTTTGTTCAGTAGATTTCACAAAGTGCATGTGTTTGAGCATCTCCCGTTAATTTTGTGTCATCGAATCTTGAGTAGTCTACAAATGTTGGATCTGCTCTGCCATGGCAGTTTGTAATGTCTAGATCTGCTGTACGTGATCTGCCATGGTGTTCTATGAAGCTCTCATGTGACACACACGCCTCATCAATGAAGCATGTATAACCTGTATCAGATAAACATTATCCATCAGGTCTGTGTGTGATGCTTGCATCTAACTCATCTGCTCCATCATATTTATCTGTTGTGCGTGCATCAGATACATATGTTGCATCATATCTGTTTGCTGACAATACGTGGCAGAGAACATACCGTCACGCTTAACATCAATGGTTTTATTGTATCCTGCTTTTTCTTGATGCAAAACCATGTAAACTAGTATGCCAATTATAAAACATAAATGTCACATCCACATTTAAAAATAATATTTCCTTACATTGTTAATGGTGTCATAATCACCATAGAAGTTCATGAAGAAGAAACAGATTCACAACTGATAGAGAAGAAGTTGTAACAGAAATCAGTTAGAGTTTTGTAACTGTAAATTCTTCATTAGATTGGAGAAATATATTACAAGAGTATTTATACAATGTCTATATCTTATCTTTAATGTGTGATAGCTAGTCTAACTAACAAGCTGATGTGGCATTATGCTATTGGTTAACACTACTATACTATATACAATAGAAAGTAAGATATTAACAACCCCCCTCAAGTTGGACTTTGGATGCTACAAAGACCTGACTTGGATAAAGGCCTCTGAAGAGCAGTAGAATGCAGAGGTTTAGTAAGCATGTTAGCCAGCTGATCATGTGTAGATATAGGAAGCAAATGAATAAGTTTGGATTGTAATCTCTCACGAACCACATGACAATCCAGCTCTATGTGTTTGCTTCTTTCATGAAAGGTGGGATTATGAGCCAAATAAATGGCTGATTTGCTATCACAAAAAATAGAAGCAGGTTGAAAAATTCAACCAAAAGATCACGAAATATGTACTACAACCATTGAACCTCACAAGTAATAGCAGCCAATGCTCTATATTCAGCTTCTGTGGAAGATCTTGATGCAGTATGTTATTTCTTTGACTTCCAGCATAACAATGAATTGCCTAACATCACACAATATCCAGTGATAGATTTCCTAGTATCAGGGCATCGAGCCCAATCTGAATCAGCAAAGCCTAGGAGTTTCAAATCACTAGAGGCAGAAAATAAGATACCAGTAGCAGGTACAGACTTGAGATACCTCAGAACCCGAGTGGCAGCCTGAAAATGTGGGAGACGAGGTTGTGCCATAAATTAACTCAAATGCTGGACAACATATGATATATCAGGCCTTGAATTAGTAAGATAAATGAGCCTTCCAATCAATCTTCTATAAGATGAAGCATCTTCCAAGAGAGCACCTTCACTAACAGATAACTTGGTGTTAGGGTCAATAGGAATTGAGGAAGGCTTAGCAGCAAGGACACCAGCATCTTTTAAAAGCTCAAGTGTGTATTTTCTTTAGTTAAAGAAAATACCCTTTGTGGATCTAGCAATCTCAAAACCCAAAAAATACCTAAGCTTACCAAGATCTTTAATCTTAAACTGCTGATTCAATAAGTCCTTGACATGTTGTATTTCAACTAGGGAATTTCCTGCTAGCACAACATCATCCACATACACTAGGAGGGCAGTGAAATGAGGATCTTCATGCTTAACATAGAGTGAATAATCTGCCTGAGACTGATGATATCCAAGAGAAATAAAAAAGGTAGAAAGTTTTGAATACCACTGCCTACTAGCTTGTTTTAGGCCATATAGGGATTTTTGCAACTTACAAACTTTAGATGAATCATAACCAGATAGGCCAGGAGGAAGACTCATGTATACTTCTTCATTTAAGTCCCCATGAAGAAAGTCATTATTGACATCTAATTGTTCTAGATGCCAGCCTTTGATAGCTGCAAGGGAAAGCAAGACTCTAACAGTAGTAAGTTTGGCAACAGGGGAGAAAGTGTCAAAATAATCAATACCTTCCATTTGAGTATAACCTTTTGCAACTAATCTGGCCTTGTACCTTTCAATGGATCCATCAGCCTTGTGTTTCACTTTATAAACCCAACGACATCCAATAGGTATCTTACCACTAGGCAGATCCACCACAGTCTATGTTTGATTCTCTGCAAGAGCTTTAAGCTCCACATCCATGGCCTTAACCCAACAGTCATGTTTAATGGCTTGTTTGTATGTGGTTGGTTCAGATATGGAAGAAATAGTACAACAAAAAATTTTGTAATAAGGAGAACACTTGTCATATGAAAGAACAGAGGATAAGGGATATATGACAGTAGAGTTAGAAGAATGAGAAGTAGAGGGAATGTTATTGGCATGATAACAATGATAGTCAGCTAAGTAACTAGGAGGATTTAAAACTCGAGTGGAATGTCTAAGAGGAGGGAGAGGAGGAGTATTTAAAGCATCATTGTTATGATCAGCATTATTTGAATGTGTATTGGGTGGAGTATTACTGTCATGATCATAAGAATTCAAAGAATTGGATGGCTCTATGGACAATGTGGGACCAGGACAATTAATGTTTGTTGGACTGGGGTTAGAGGATGTACTTTGAGAGTACTGAGGAAAAGGGGATTGTGACTGCTGCCTACAAGTAGCAGGTGTACTTAAAGGCATATTTTGTGGGTTATCAGGTCTGAACTGTGTAGACTGTTGTGAAGTAGGACTAGACTGATGTGAAATAGGGCTAGACTGCTGAGGGGATAAAGGAGAGGAACAGGTATTGTCATCAGGTAAGGTAGATATGTCAGTAGAGGTATGAGACTGATGAGATATACCATGATCATCATAAGAAATAGGGCTAAGGTTGGGCTTAACAGGATTATGTGTAGGAGGATGTTGAGAGGAAGATTTATCATTATCAAAAGGGTAAACATTTTCATAGAAAATAGCATGTCTAGATACAAATACTGTATGATGTTGAATGTCATATAGGACATAACCTTTTGTACCATCTTTGAAACCCAAGAAAACTGCCTTTCTAGCTCTTTGACAGAATTTTGTTTTGTTTGGGAGATTAGACACAACATAGCTCAAACATCCAAACACTTTCAGATGAATTAAAGAAGGAGGTTGATGATATAATATTTCATGAGGGCTTTTAAGATTTAACAAGGGAGTTGGAAGTCTATTGATGAGGTGAACAACATGAGCAACACAAAAATTCCACATATTAAGAGGAATATGTGAATGAAAATAGAGGGACCTAGCAACATTTAAAATATGCTGATGCTTCCTTTCAACCACCCCATTTTGTTGGGGTGTGTAGGCACAAGATTTCTGGTGAATAACACCTTTGGCTAAGAAAATGTCAGATAGAGGGAGAAATTCAGTCCCATTATCTGATCTAAAAAACTTTAAGGTAGTGTTAAAATGATTTTCAATATAGGCTATGAATTGAATGATGCTTTGTTTGGTTTGGTCTTTAGATTTTAAAAAAATAACCCAAGTATATCTACTGTAATCATCCACAAGAGTTAGAAAATATTTGTGTCCTAAAGTTGAAATAGTTGAGAAGGGTCCCCATATATCAGCATGTAAAAGTTCAAAGGGGAAAGTAGATTGGGTAACACTATGAGGAAAAGATAGTTTCTTTTGTTTACTAAAATGACATGGATCACATGGAAAAGTATGATTATTGTATTTGGAAGAAATAAAAGGAAAATTTTTGGATACATGTTGCAGCCCTATAGAAGACACATGCCCTAATCTCAAATGCCAAAGAAAAGAATTATCTTGTACAGATGTATTACAAACATGTTTATTTTGAGAAGAATCAAGAACATATAGTCCTCTGTGAAGCTTAGTTGTACCAATCATTTCCTTGGAATGATTCTGCAGAATATTGCAAGAATTATCAGTGAAATGAACCACACAGTCATTACTTTTCACAAGTTTGGCTATTGAAATTAAATTGACATGAAAACTTAGAATATAAAGGACATTATGAAGAACTAAGGCTGAAGAGAGATGAATGCTGCCAGAAATAGAAGCAGTCACATGAGAACAATTAGGTAGACTAACATGAATAGGAACAATGTTTGTGTGTGAAGTGAAACAAGACAAATCACATGAAATATGATCAGTGGCCCATGTATCAAGGATCCATAAGTGAGGGTTCTTACCATTTTCATGTTGAGAATGTGAATTCAATGCAAAGGGTGAGGTGGTAATGTAATTGGCTTTAGGAGTGGACTTGGACTGTTGGAGTAATTCCAGGATGCTTTGATATTGCTCTTGAGTGAAGCCAACCATAGACTGAGTTGAATTTTGTTGTGATGATCCCTAACCTGTTTCAACAGAAGGAGCAGACTGAGAATTTGCAATGGAATTATTGGATTTACCTTTACCTTTAAATCCAGGTGGATATCCATGCTTAATGAAGCAAGTTTCAATTGTGTGATTACTCCTCCCACAATGAGTGCACACTCTGTTTTGTCCTTTGGCCACACCATAACCACCAGTTTTGCCTCTGGATTGGTTGCTACCGGTTTTGCCCTGATTGTTGCCAGAAGAAGAATTCAAATGCATAACTGTAGAATCCTCAGAGACAATGCTATTCGAGATGGTGCTTTGAGAGCTATTTATCTCTCTTTCTTGTTGAATAACAAGAGAAAAAGACTTATCTATATCAGGTAAAGGTTGCATCATCATAATTTGAGTCTTGGATTGAGCAAATTTCTCATTCAAACCCTTAAGAAAACGTATTACGTAATCTTGTTCTAGATATTTCTTAATCGATGCAAGAGCACCACAAGAACACTGAATAACACAAGAACAAGCAGCAATAGGTCGATATGTCTCTAACTCATCCCACATAACTTTCATCTGAGTAAAATAGCTAGAAACATCGAGAGTACCTTGACGAAAATTATACAAATCCTCTTGTATATCAGAAATGCGGAATATGTCACCTTGTGAGAATCGAATCTTCAGATTTCTCCAAACTTCAACGGCATTTTCAATCCATAAAATCGACTTAGCAATTGACTCCGAAATAGAACGATGAATCCAAGATAAAACCATAGTGTTGCAACGGATCCAAGGAGCATAAAGAATATCTGATACCGGCGGTTTTGGAAGAGTTTCGTCGATGAACTTTTCTTTATTCTTCGAAATCAATGCAATGTGCATTGACCTAGCCCATGTGTGATAGTTCTTTTCATCCAGAAGAGGAGTAACAAGAACTAGAGAGGGATTTTCATTCGGATGCAAGTAGTATGGATTTGAAGAATTCGTGGAAAAATCTGAGAAGCTCTGGTATGCCATCAATGGAAATTAGAACAAGGAATTCGATTGCAACAGAAAGGGAACGAAGGTTGAAGATTGAGAAAAAAAACGAATTGCAAACAAGAAAAATTTGCAGAATTCAATCAAAACGGATCAAGAACGCAATCGAAAAAGGAACGATAGCTAAAATCAAATGGCTACCAGAGCTTTAGAAGCTCTGATACCATGTTAATGGTGTCATAATCACCATAGAAGTTCATGAAGAAGAAACAGATTCACAACTGATAGAGAAGAAGTTGTAACAGAAATCAGTTAGAGTTTTGTAACTGTAAATTCTTCATTAGATTGGAAAAATAGATTACAAGAGTATTTATACAATGTCTATGTCTTATCTCTAATGTGTGATAGCTAATCTAACTAACAAGCTGATGTGGCACTATGCTATTGGTTAACACTACTATACTATATACAATAGAAAGTAAGATATTAACATACATCTTTAATGCTCATATGCATGGTTTTCACATGTCATCTATTGTTGCAGGCTGATGCGGTCTGATGCGGGTAAATGCAGTCGTTGCGGTGTTATGAGAAGGAGGGAGAATCATAAACCAACAAATATAATTCACCACATTAAGGTGTGTTTCTCTAGATACTGACATAAACTTAAAAGCCAAACATTAAAAAAAGAAAAAAAGAAGATAATGCAAATTTCACAATAATGCACAAGAATGTTTGATGTACTACAATCCTACATAATTTACAAGCAGTTGACAATTTGACATGGGGCCAAAAACCCTTCGTTAAAAACACATACATATCGTACTCCTAACACACCAAACTAAACCAAAATTTTTATTTATAGTTGATCTTAATTAAATCAATTCTGCTCATTAAAATGGTAAGGTGATGCTTCTTGAATCCGATCCTTCCTCTTTTGGAGAAACCTCTGTAGTGATTTTTTCATGGAAAGAGAAGTTCCAGGGCTATACAAGTTACTACCAAATACTGCTGGTGAAGATGGCTCTGATGATGATCCACTTGGTGTCCTCACTCTTTCCTCCATTTCCTTATTTGCAAGCATTAAAATTGACCTGGCCTGCATCCAGTTCACATTACCCCACTTAATTCCTATTTTAATTCAAATAATAATTGATTATAAGTGTTGTGATCATAATACAACACGTGAAAATTGAATTGCTATAATAATAGTGGGTATAGTAGTTATAACTAATGATGATGCTATTATTTATGGAGTATTGAGAAACACATGACAAAACAGGTGAGTTCAATTTTTGAGGTCAACAAACGTGTGTGCAACCCAACTTATCACTTACTACTAACTTTATGGTTTTCTCTCACTTGTCTTTTTGGGTATACTTTCATCATATACATTAAAAATACAAAGAGTTGAAGAATGATAAACACATACCTGATTCTCAGTGGCATCAGAAACGCAAACCTTGCCATCATAGACAATTGTCAATGGCCGATGCTGCTGCTGCTGATCTCGTGCTTCTTCTTCCATTCTGCATTAAACAAACAAAATTAAGCAATAGCCTAACTAAGAACAGAATGCATTCATAAACTGAAACAAGAAAGATTGAAAAGATTGTTACGAGTTAAGAAGATCGGAATTAATGGAAGGTGTGAAAAGACGAAGTTCCAAGTTCAAATTCTTCTTCATGATCGAAACAATAAGAACAACAACGCTGAAGTGTTGTGGAAAGAGAGAAAGATTTAAGAAAGCGTTAGACCTATCACTATTATGCTGTATGGTAGATATAGTGAGTGAGTGGGATTGCGTAATTGATGAGAGAGCATTTGCAATTTACAAAACAAACACGTAAAGCACAAGAATGAACACATCGGCGCTGTTTTTTTCTACTTTAATTTAACCACGTGTTTTACGTTATGTGATTTATTAATCATGACGACGCTGCGTATTCCAAGATTAAAATAATCACATGCAACCCGTTTAAAATTGTGAGCGACTTTAATCGCACCGCATCAAAATATTGCTACATGTGATGTCTATGTTTGGTGCTAGCTAGATGTGACAAACGAAAATGCCCGCTTAGTTTAAAACTGTAGTCTACAAAAATACAAAGAGAAATAGAACGAAGCATAGTGAATATAGTTGAGTGTGCGAATATAAAATCTTATATGTCTTCAATAAAAGTGGGGGAAAAGAGAGACGTATTTGCGGATACCGTACATTTTAATGCTAAAATTACAAAATTTATGTTATTATTCATGTCAGTAAAATCCTTAAAAAAATAACAGGACCGAACATACACATTAAAGGGAATAGATCCAAAATGCCTAATTCTTTTACCCGTTCTGCAATAAAATGCAAGCAAAATAAATATGTCCAACACATCGAATTCATTTTGTCACTCTTAACGCTAACAACTTACAAGGTTTTAAATAAATTATATATATATATATATATATATATATATATATATATATATATATATATATATATATATATATATATATATATATATAATTTGTTCCTGGCCAGTCAAAGGATTAACATCAGGGCTCCAACTGATACAAGTTCAATCCAAACAATTCAATGTCTAAAAATCAACACATGTGATATTCAATGTACACTTTTCTGATCTTCATTGTTCACTACACTCATCTTGAATTTCAGATTGACTGGGGCATCAAAGTGTTAATTTTGCATGTCCACCCCGAGCCACCACCTCAGAGATCATCACCACCGGTTGAGGATCCCTCACCATCAATACACACCAATTATGGTTCCAACGCAACAATGGCGCCGTCTTGGGAACTAACTTTTAATTTCTACTAAATTTCAAAAATAGATCATCCTTGATCTGAATATGTGTTCTACCAGAATCACGAGATGAAGACAGCCACCCCATACATCACATCAAAGACGACTGTCAAACCTTATGATCATATTCCACCTTCAGTGGCACTCATCGACGAGATATTCAACGCAATTACATCCAACATAAGTCCATCACTAAAACACCTCTTCCAAACAACATTTAACAATAAAGTATGAAACGAAGATCAATTGGTTATAGGACTTCATGATCGCGAGAAGATGAACTAAATCTAAAACGTAGAATTGTCGTTAGTCCTTGCAGTTACCATTGTTGATCGCACTCTCATGGTATTCCCCATAGACGGCGGAATTTCGTGCAACATCCTCTACGCTGACACTATAGAGCGATTAGGCCACCAACAACCATATATAAGTTCATATCACAGTGGACATCTACTGGTCTTTAAGGATTCGACAACTCTCCCTTGCAAAATGACAAATCTGGCATTATCATTGGGGGAGGGAGTAGGCATGAGAGAGGTAACCCTTTACTTTTTAGTAATTCCCTGTGAGAGTGTCTTTTGTGTTATCCTTGCGAGACATTTCTTGACAAAGCTGGACGCGGTGTCTTACTTGATCCATATGAAGATAACATATCACAACAAGGAAGGAAAGCTGATTGTGTTTAACACTGACATTGAGAAAGCAAGGTATATTAAAGAAGTCATCCTTAAAAATTATCTCGCTTCTTCGGGGATAGTGGGATAAGGTCCAGGGAAAGTCGATATGTTCAACCTAGATATGCGTAAAGATGAAGTTAGACATGTGCTAGATAAAGATTTAAAAGTAGTTCAACTAGACGATAATCCCGTACAGTCGGTGAGGATTAGATCCAACCTCTGTCCCATGGCACCGACCCTAAGGTGGGTTGCCATCAGTTAATTGTCGACCCTGACGCCTAGTACGTCTTCCACTAAAGAATGACACGATCCCTAGAGAAGGCCAAAGCCACCATAAGCACAATGAAAGGCTTGCTGGACGCATATTTCATCTTTGAGGTTAGGTACATAGAATGGCTTTCTAACATGGTTACAATGAAGAAAGTCTCGGGGAAATGAAGGATTATGTAAATTACACATATCTCAACGGAGTGTGTCCGAAAGACTTTTACATGCTCCCAAATATAGACAAGCTTGTGGATATCTCAGTCGAATACAAGCCACTATTATTGGTGGACACTTACTCTGGGTATAACTAGATACCCATGATCAAAATCAATCAAATGGATACAACATTCATGATAGAGCGAGCTCATTATTAGCTCAACGTCGTGCCTTTCGGGTTGAAGAATGCCAACGCAACATATCAAAGAATGATAAACAAGATCTTTAGTGAATAAATATGGGAGACATTAGATGTGTACATGGATAACATGATCGTGAAATCAGAATAAGAAGAGATATATGCTCAACACCTTTAGTGCATATGCAAAAGAGTTTGTTAGTACAATATGAGACTTAATCCAAAAAATGCACATTTTGTGTAAGAGCTGACGATTTGTTGGGTTTATATCTGTCAGAATGAGGAATTGAAGCCAAACCTGAAAAATATGAAGTAATGGTTCAAAAGAATGATCTAACTTTCAAGAAAGATGTCCAGAAATTGAACGGTGTGTTAACTGCTTTAAACAGGCTCATTTCGAGATTCACCCGACATGTGTTCCCTGTCTACAAACTATTGAGGAAAGAAGAAAAATTCAAATGGATGCCTGAGTGTGAAAAAGAGTTTGAATCATTGAAAAGGGTGTTGACCACACCATCAGTACTCATGTGGTCACTTCTCGGGGAAATCCTATACATGTACATGGTTGTCTCGGAGGAGACGGTAAGAGTCAACTTGACTATAGAGATATATTATAACTAGAGTCTAGTATACTTCATATCAAAAGATTTGGATGGACCAGAGACATACTATCAGAAGATAGAGAAAAAGACTTTAGCGTTGGTAATTGCGTCTAGAAAGATTCAGAGGTACTTCTGTAGTGTTATTTTTGGAAAAGACCCTGCCTAGGACGATGCCTTAGGACCGCCCTAGGAGAAGGTAGCAACGTAAATCCGCTCGAAGGTAGGTATCGTCTCACCCTTAAGTCTTCCTCGCATATAAAGGGAAATAAAGTGTGGGATAAGATATGTTTTTGATAAAGACAAAGTCGGAGTTGTTGTTGACCCCCATTACCCTTGGAAATAGGGATTCAACTGTCCATCATTTGACCGAGTGGGCAATGGCCTTTTCTGAGGTAACTCTAGGTCCTAGAGGCCTCTATAAATATCGTATCCCTCAAGGGGATAAACATACTCTCAAGTCATACACATTCTCCACTGCTCAAAGAGCATGACGCTCCTAGTAGCCGTAATACGCCATCAACCTAACCATGCGCATGCAACCCTGCAGTGTCGGCCACCAACAGGGCCTCTCACGTCACGTGAGCTGATACCTTAAACAACCTTAAACACCACCTCACAACGCTTATCGCCGCTGTGAGAAGCCATCACTACCCAAATTGTAATACGCCTACTAAGGCATCTAAGTCTCTATGCCCTTGCAGACGCACACCCTGTACTTTTTAACCAATACAACTTCCTTGCACATTCACTACTACAATATATATATATATATATATATATATATATATATATATATATATATATATATATATCATTACATGTTATTACCTCAATTAATCAATCAACCAAAGTAATATCTCTTAATTATATGCTTGCATTATTTTTATTTTATTAAAAGATATATCACTACTGTCTATACTAGTAACCGTGCTGATATGTTAATCCTCACAAGTTTCGAATCCAAGCACCTACATTTTTCTATTTTTTCTATACAATAAAGAGCGTGTCTATTAATGTCTAAATTTAAATAAAAATTAAAATAGTTTCACCACAGTTTTATCTTTAAACAGTGGTTAAATGTCACCTAAAATTAATAGGGTTAAATATGTTTGTGGTCCTCATAAATATCTCAAATTTCGGTTTTAGTCCCTTAAAATATTTCCTTTAAAGAATGATCCTCCTAAAATCTCCCCCCCCCCCCCCCCCCCCCCGCGCCACACACTTTTGGTCCCAAATATTAAAACCGTCTCTAAAAATGTCTCTAACTCAGTCGCTAAGTTAAAAATCATCGTTAATTATGTCGCTAACTTGTAAAAATCATCGCTAAGTTGCAGGAGGGACCAAAAATGTGAATTAAAAATTTTAGGAGGACCATTCTTTGAAGGAAATATTTTGAGGGACTAAAAATGAAAATGAAATATTTATAAGGTCTATAAACATATTTAACCCAAATTAATATTGAAGGTGAGAAAAGTTCACAAGAAGGGGGGTTGAATTGTGTTTTCCGTTTTCTTAGGTTGCATCTTATTAGAGTTCTGAATCTAAACTGGTGTTCAGATTTTGGTTAATTCTTAGAAGCAAAATGTTAACAGAAGCAAATAAATAATAGCAAAAGACACAAAGATTTATACTGGTTCCTTCCTAACTGAGAGTAGTACATTCCCCTTCCTTCACAAGAGATTTTCACTATAATCAAATCATCATTAAAATCGTTTATGCATTCTGCATAAAACTTTTACACTTGCTTAGACCCAATGTCCAAGAATTCTGCTCAAGCTCCTTACTCGAGAATTTTTTGTCACGTTCCACAAACCCAATACTTCCTGGATTAGGCCCTCAGCCCAAGACTTCTGCTCCAAGTCCCATGAAACGAGCCTCTCTGCTTGTACCCCTCAGTTCAAGACTTATTGTTCCAATTCCATGCACTGAGCATTCCTGCTTAAGCCCCTCAGGCTCAAGACTTCTGCTCCATGTCCTATGAAACGAGCCTCTCTGCTTGCACCCCACCGGTCAAGACTTACTGCTCCAAATTTCATGAACCGAGTTATCCTGCTCATACCACGTTGGCTCAAGACTTTCCTGCTCAATCAATTAACTTGATTAAGACTTTCACTGCTCAAGCACATAGCAAGAGACTTATGTGGCTCAAACATCTTGGCTCGAGACTTCCTTGCTTGTATCCCAATGATATAAGACTTCTCCTTAATCAATCAACTTGATTAAGACTTTCACAGCTCAAGCACATAGCAAGATACTTATGTGACTCAAGCATCTTGACTCGAGACTTCCTTGCTTGTATCCCAATGACACAAGACTTTTATCTAAACTGCAGAACAAGCTCAGCAGAATAGAGAACAAGGTGTACATGATACAAGTATCAGAGTGTTACGGTGAGAATCGGATACCAAGATATTAATTAACTTGAATCTCACATCTTTGAAATTCACCACCGAGCTTTGATTTATCCAAAGGAAAGGGTAAAGATCGAAGAAAAACCCTAAGTTCGCCATGTAAAGACACAGCTAAGAGATCTAAGGTACGGGGGTTGGTTATACCTAGGGAAGGTGTTAGCATCCTAGATATCTGTAGTACTCTACATGAACCTCTTGTTAGTATTTGTGTTATGTTAAAGTTTGCTTGCTAAGGAAAATACTAAGGTTAAGACCTAAGGGTATATACACTAAGTATGCTCGCCAAGACGTTGCATCTCGTGCCTACGTATCCTAACTAGGATGGAATTAGAGCATTCGTAGTTCACCTAACTAAGGACGATGAACTCTTGACTATGATCAAGGTTCTAGAGGAAAGTAAGTACTCATGATCATGATACTCACATAGAGTTCAAAAACTCTCTAAACCTAAGTTGAAAGGGTAAGTCTAAGAGGTTGACTTTGAAAAATGTCAAAAGGGAAGTGAATACTCATTATGATGAGAATCACATAGAGTTTAAGAACTCTATCCTAATCTCTAAGTTAAAGGGTGAAGAGAGCACCATTATGTTAGTGCTCACATAGAGTTGAAGAACTCTAGGTTAAATCTAGGTTGTAGGGTAAGTGGCTCTAATAAGGCCAAAGAGGGAGTAAACATCTATGATGATAGTGTTTACAAGAGGAGGTAATGATCCTAACCTAAACTAGGTCAAAGAGGAAGTGGCTCTAATGCGGCCAAGGGATTGATCTTAATAAGGTCAAGGGAAAGGAATGACTCTAATGAGTCCAAGGGTAGATGATGGCTCTAATAAGGCCAAGAGATAATGAGCTATCTATGACATTAAAGTTAATAGAGAGACTTTCCTTTGGAAGGAGGGGGAACAAAGAGGGTTAAGGAGAAGAGCCAACAAGCTAGTCTCTCTTAGGGGCTAACTTAATAAAGTTGGAAAAATAAAAGATAAAAAATGATATTCACACATGAATTTAATGATGTTGATAAACACATGGATATAATATATAAATTATGATGGTGAATGTAATGACATTCAAAGTAAGCACTTAAGAAAGTATCAAGTTAACACAAAGAATTATTCATTAATTTGGGCAAGGTAACCACCTAAAGGGATCATGATACAAGTCTATACATGTTAATCAACTAAGTAATAACCTAACATGGTGCTATGGTTGGACATAAACTTTATACAAGAGGGAAAATATCACCTAAGTTTATATTTGAATTCACTTTTAAGAAAGGGAAAGTTTAAGTGTTTTAGGAACCTAGGCACATGGTATGACCTAAGCCAAGGGTTTAGATATACATCAAGATGTTATAAACATGGAGGGAGAGTCCTAATTGTAGTTAAAGACCTAACTAAGTTCTCATGGGGAAGACAAAAGTTATACATCCTAAAGTGAACATATACACTTACGAGTGTACCTAAAACAAAACCTTCAATTATGTGTAAGACTAAGACATGGTTCAAAGGGTTAAACATGTTAAGACAAAGTTTAAACAAACCCTAAAATGTAATGGGAAGCTAAAGGTTGTAACCAAAGAAGTCAAACATTCCTCTAAAAAACCCTAAAAACCCTATATCTTTTATATGGACAAAGGCCTTAAAAATAAATATTTTTTGGAAATTTTTTATGTTATAATAAAATAGGTAGCAAGAGGAAACTAATGCAAAAAGAATGGATTAAAAACTCTAAAGTATGAGGAAGTTATGAATTTTTGAAGTTTGTAAAGAAAACATAAAAAAAACTAAGTACTAAAAAGAAAGGGAAATGGTCCTAGTGGGGTTTGAACCCACGCCCTAGTGGTTGAGGTTAAAACAAATAACCAGCTGCGCTGGTTGTTGGGTTTGTTCAACACATGGCTTCATAAAAATAAAAATAAAAACTCCAAAGTGAATGCTAAAAATAACACGCGCGTTGAAAATTGGCAAAAGGGTTCATGGCAAGGAACGAACTCAGGTCATGAGAGGTACAAGCAAAGGCAAGGCAAATTTTGCACCACTGGGGTGGCCATTACATCCGGTAATGAAACTCAACCTAATAAATAATATATATAACTTGTTTCTAGGCCCAGAATGGCGCCATGGCCATGGTTGAACTTGGTTGGTGACCTAGAATTTGACCAATTGCAAAAGCAACCCTAACTCACTCAATAATCCATGAAATTTGAAACCGTAAAAACCTAAATTGCTTGATTTTCCCCAAGGAATTTAATGGTCTAACTTGTTTTGGCTAAAAAGGTCCATAACTTAAAACACGATAATGATTCTAAACTTTGCTCATTCTTACATTTTCTATGGCATAGTTCAATACAGTCATGCTAAGTCACATTCAAGGGATCAAACACATCATATACAACATATTTAAACTATCCATGCTTAGTGTACCTCAAAAATCATCATGCTTCCAAAAGTCAAATTAGAAAGCACATACCTCTTGAAGCTCAAACTTGCAGTTTTCAAAATAGATGTTCCAGCAAGAGATCAATGACTTGGTCAGCTCCTATACACCTCCTTGGTCCTCTCTAAGTGCTTGGAAACCAAAGAAGATGGTTGGACTGGTTTATGCTTCCTTCTTGCACAAGTGACCAAACTAACCAAAAGTGAACTTGAGGTAAATGATGCTACAGTTGGTGAAACAAGTTTGGAACACCTTAAATATGATTTATAGAAGGTATTTGAAGTGTTAGAATGTTTGGAAATGGAAGGAACAAGGACTGGTCTTGAAAGATGTAGAAAGTCAACTTTCTTTAGGTTTGAGAGTTGACTTTTGGATTTGAGAGGTTTTTGATGGTGGTGAGGGTTTAAAAAGCTCTAACACATGTTTTGTGATGCGTTAGAGTGATTGGCTTGGTGTTTTTGTGACTGGAAATGGTTTTGGACAAGTTAGTGCAAAGGGAGGTTTTCTTGGCATAAAGGTGGTTTGGATGCAAAACTGAGATTTTGATGAGTTTTGATGTGTTAGAAGTGTGTTTTGATATCCTATTTATAGGCGAAAGAGTGAGATAGATCAGATTGTAGAAGTGTAACAGATTTGGTTTTGGTTTGGTTGAAGTTTAGTTGGAATGCAAGGTGGAGTTTAATGAATTTGAAGTTCCAAAGCATAGTACAAGCTTTCCTAAAGTTGTTGGAAAGTTCATACACATTGCTTTTGTATAATGAAAGGATTTGGTGCAGAGGAATCCATTTGGAAGCTCAAGACAAGTCGACCTTTGATTAAAGGGGCTTTATGTAAATGGAAGTGCTACCTTTGTGCAAAATATGGAATGATTCATGAGATAAAGCCATAAACACTTGGATAATACACCAAAATCAAGTGTACTTGTCTGACTTAAGCGAGATTTGCAAGTTAAGTAGCCTGTAATCAAGGATTCTTCAGAATTGATTTGGTTTTGCAACTTGCTCTTGACATGAAAATAGCCAAAACTTCAAGTTTGTGACCTCAACTTCAAGAATTTGAAACTCCTAGCTCACACATTGGATTAGGGTGTTCTTGGACTTTTTGGAAAGCCCCAAGCATGCTCTACAATGTTCATGTTCACCCAAAGTTCTGAATCCAAAGGGTTCAAGGTGAAAAATTAGGTTGAAGTTGGTTGCAAGTTAAGGAGAAAAAGTGAAATTCCACTAAGTCCTAAACTTAACCTAAACTTCCAAGCTTCATAACTCAAAAATTAAGCCTCTTTTGGGGTATGATC
The DNA here is from genome assembly GCA_022829125.1 of Lathyrus tuberosus. Classification (NCBI taxonomy): domain Eukaryota; kingdom Viridiplantae; phylum Streptophyta; class Magnoliopsida; order Fabales; family Fabaceae; genus Lathyrus; species Lathyrus tuberosus. The sequence goes on along the minus strand of JALAZF010000026.1, from coordinate 21,040,855 downwards.
CTCTAACACACTTTTAAAGTTCGTGATGAGATCTTCAATTTGAGCTTTGGGTCACAAAAATTGAACGTGTGGATTGAGAGTTATGACCTTTCCAAGTTCATATAAGAATTAGGGTTTTTCATACTTAGAAAATTTTCAAAACCAACTTTGCCCCTTTTGCAAGAAACCTCTTAAATCTTGATTTCTCATTCTATAATTCATAGATTAAACATGTCTTGATAGAATATGGCTTGAATACTTCATCTTGGACCCAAAATACCAAAAGTCAAAGGTTTGACTTTTCAGATAAAATCCTAATTTCTTCATGAATTCAAATGTGTGATCCTTGATGATCTTGCTTTCTCAAACTTCCCAAACATCATAGATGACTTCCAAGGATGTATATGAACATATGGAATCATGTCCCAAGACTTGGGATCATGCCTTGATCAAAAGTCAAAGGCATGGTTGACTTTTCTTGATAAAACCCTAATCTGGGGCCAGATGAACTTGAGGCTCATTGTACTTGTGATGGGAGCCAACTACTCTTGATTTCTTGATGAATAAGGTCTCTTAAATGTATGTAAGCTCAATTGGTTGATGAACCAATCAAGACATTGACTAATCACACCAAGATTCCCTTGTAATCCCTTAGGTCAAAACCCTAATTTTCACAACTCCTGATTTTATGGTTCCTCTTTGATTTCTCTTGATCCAATCACATGAGACCCTGGAATATGACTTAAAAACCTCATGATTAGCCCTCAAGACCAAAGATTGAGCTTTTTGAGCCTCAGTTGACTTTCTTTGACCAGATGGATTCCACCACCTCTCTTGATCACCTAGTGAGCACTTGGGAAGGATGTATTGAGCCAAGGGGTATCTTAGGAAGTCTTGAAATGTATGAGAACTTGGCTTGTTGCTCTTGCCCTCTTCTTGTGCAAAACCCTAGCTTTCAATAGAAAAACAAAACTAGCAAAACTATGATGGTTAGTTGACTATGCACAAATGATTGAACCCTAATGCAAAGATGTCATTACATCTAAGGGGTAAAATTTAAGGTATAACAGTTGCCCCAATTTAAATAGCTTCACCGGATGGCACGAGTGATGATAATCCTCGTGAAATCAAGGTGGAAGGTATTTGAATATAGCGAACCGAAAATTTTTCCCTTAGATGTAATGCTATGCTAAGGACAGGCAGAATAATGCAAAATGCTGACATGTCATGATCTTCTAATATGATGATATGATGGCATGATGGTGCAAAAATGCAGACAAAACAAGACATAAAAGGGACAAAGGTTAAACACCCCTAGATGATACTTATTGGTAGGGCTGGCAATGAACCAAACCAACTCGAAAATAGTTCGAAATTCGATTCAAAAATTAAATCGTTGAACTAGGTTCATGAACCAAATGAGCTGAATATGAGCTAAAAACTAAGTTCCTTAACTAAATGATCTGAACTTGAACTATACATAGTTCGACTCGTTAGGTTCATGAGTCAATTCGATTATATATGAGATAGATTATATTGTCTTTAAGAGTAGGTTTAAAGATTTGTTCTAAATCTTAGTCTCATATTTTCTTTTAATCTAACGGTTTTAATTGATAATTTATATTCTCAAGTGAGTAAATATTTCTACGAATAATTATACAAATAAAATTAACATCGTATAAATTTCAATCTTATAACTTTTATTTTATTTCTAAATTTTTTATTTAAAAAATATTAATTTAAAATGTCAAATATATATATAAAAAATAGACTTTAAAAAATTACTTTTAAGTCTGTGAAATAAGTGAGTTGAACCTAACAAGATAAACCTAACGAGTTGAACCGAGATATTCGTGAAATTCTAACAAGTCGAGTTTGATCTAAAAAAAAGTTCGTGATGAACTCGAACTCGAACTCGAACTCGGCCAATTCTTAACGAGTCGAGTTTGAGCTAAAAAAAAGTTCGTGATGAACTCGAACTCGGCTAATTCTTAACGAGTCGAACTGAGCTAAGGCGAGTTCGACTCGACTCGACTCATTTCCAGCCCTACTTATTGGGGATGAAGGTCAACAAACCACCGATGAGACTTACTAGGGATGACCAAACCTCTGCTGGGAATAAGATTATAGGATGCCAATAATGATTGGACTTAGAAAAACACGCTAGTAATCACTGGACTTGAATACTAATAATGATTGGACAAAAAAACATGTCAGTGAACACTGGACTTATACGATACTAATAATGATCGATATTTGAAACAATGCCAGTAAACACTGGACTTGAGGTACCAATAATGATTGGATGAGAACACATGCCGGTAATCACCGGACTTATACGATACCGATGATGATCGATATTTGAAATAATGCCAGTAAACACTGGACTTGGGGCACCAATAATGATTGGATAAAAAACACGCCAGTGAACACTGGACTTATACGATACCGATAATGATCGGTACTTTAAACAATGCCAGTAAACACCAGACTTTAGGTACCAACGATGAGCTTTCTCGAACAAGAACTGGGCAGGCAAACCATCGATTCTCCCTTTGACTGTCATGTGAGTTCGGATATCGATAAGCTTTATGCGGGACGCTCTCGCAATATCTTCTTGGCTAGGCCTTCATTCTGCGCCGGAGAACGGAGGTGAGTCTTTGACAGGGATACCCAACAGAGCGGAATACTCTTCCAACATAGGCATCAACTGAAAATCTAGGAAATGAAACAGTGATAGATCGGGTCATAGAGTTGCACAAGCGTCTCTAACAGACCAGTAGCCACTCAAATCTGCAGCAGCGGGAGGATCCTTCCATACTTCTCGGCGAAAGCCTCAGGATCTTTGATCTGATCTCCTAGTTCCTTTAACTGTTCAACATCAGGAACCTTGAAGGTGTACGTCAAAACTCCTTTCTTTCTGTAATCCATCTTACGATGCCTAGCAAAACAACTTTTAAGTTCCTTGAAGGGGAGAAAGAAAAATGCAAATGCAATGCAACAAGATTCATGGAACTGGGTTATTTATAATCATCAAGGAATATCAAAAGACGCATTATTAGTCATAAAAAGTCGGTTACAACCACTAGTATCAGAATACTAAAAGATTGATTTATTACGAAATTGATTACAAACGCGTTTGTACGCCTTACAAGAATCATGACATAAAAGCTAAATAAAAGCTAGTAATGATGGATCTAAGGAGACTCTTCCAACGGTCTTCTTGAGTCATTTAACTTCTTCCATCTGAGCTTTTTCCAAGATGAGTAGAGTAGAGTAGAGTAGAGTAGAGTAGAGTAGAAAGAATTAGAACTGAAGTAGATTAGCAAGAAGTCCCTTACCAATCTTCACGTTCAACGAAGATAATAATTTCCCATATATACTCTTGAATCCTTCTTTGTCTGTCACCAAGGTCTCCAGTCTCCTTAGATCGTCCAGATCATGGCTCTTGTAAGTGTACTTCAACGTTTTCTTTCTTCCAGAGTCCATGATATCCCTATGATGCTTACAAACAAAGCTAAGTTCCATGAAACTTTATGAAATGATGCTTATGAATGCATGTATGCAAACACACAAATAAACACAAGGCACAAATAAGCAAGCAAACAGACAAAGAGTCATAGGTTTGAAAGGTCACAGCATGGAGCCAAGGTCTACCCATCCCAAGAAGGTGAGTACTAAGGTTTATTGTACCTGCAGAACGGGTTCTACAAAGTTCCCAGAGTCAACAACCCATCTTTTGGATATTATCGATTTCCTAAATAACTTGGTGGTCAATAATATTCTCAAGAGAATCTCGTCTGAGTGTAGTATCGCGTATCAACTATTTCGGGAATCGACTCCCTCATAACCATCGCACTACGCCCTAAGAGGCCAAGTGGGGTTAAAGGTAACTAGGGTTCTCAGTCTCACGGGCTCCTAGGTCGAAAATAATATCGTCTTCACGAATAGACTCGTTAAACAATATTAAGTTCGAGAGAGCCTCAACTGAGCGGTGATGTCTAAATTCAACTTCTTTGGGAATCGACTCCCTAAAAGTCTCCTTGAATATATCACCGTCCTGTCATAATTTGCACTCAAGTCCGGGTGTAGGACTTATCTCACCACACAAAGTGACAACCCTGCACACAGAAAAAACCCAAGCATGCAGATATAGCAACAGATACAAATATACAAGTATACAACAAATAGCATAAATAAACAAGTTAGGGGGAACCCTCTAAGGATCCCCAGTGAAGTCGTCATTTTTGTCGCGGTGAGAATTGGATATCAAGCTATTGATTAACTTGAATCGCAAATTGTTTATTCACCACCGGTCTTTGATTTATTCAAGGGAAGGGAGAAAGATCGAATGTCCCACAATATGCATGAAAATGCAAAGCTAAGAGTCTAAGGTTCGGGGGTTGGTTATACCTAGGGAAGGTCTTAGCATCCTAGATATCTGTAGTACTCTACATGAACCTCTTGTTTTATCGTTACTTGCTAATTGTTATCTGTTTGCTAAGAGTAAAAGGGGTAGGAAGACCTAAAGTTCTATTCCTAAGTGTGCTCGACAAGATATCGCATCTTGTGCCTACATATCCTGTCAAGAGTGGAATTAGAGCACTTGTAGTTCCTCTCTGAGGGATACTAAAGGTTCCTTTGAAAATGGTATAGGAGAAAAGATGAGTCACCATCTTAAGAAACCACCACAGTTTTGAGAATGGACCTTTGCTTCATCTTAGGAGAAGGGCTCCAACTTGGATATATAATCAACGAGTATGCCTCATACCTCTCCTAAGTGGAAAAGGAAACCACATCTTATTTGTAGTGTGGGGTATGAGATTATATGTCTATTCTTTGAGATGATTCACATCTAATTCTCTTGTGTGGAGAATTAGGTGAGCTAAAGTGTTTGATTGTCTAATCAAGATATGGGGGGACTAACTTAGGAGAATCTATCCTAAAGTTGTCTATGAAATTCTTAAGAGATGCCTACAACCACTAAAGAGAGGATGAAATGCAGATGAAATGCACCATGTACGACAAATGATTATCATACATGGGATTTTCCCTGGGATATAATGCAAGCAATATGATAAGAATGGATAAAAGCATGAAGATAAAGTCAAGATAAAGCATGTAATAGGATGTTCAGTTAATTATTCACAACAAATGAATTGCATTTTAATCATGTGTGCTAGCAAAGTGGGCTAGCCTTGTGTATAGTGACCGAAAGGTTGATAGCGATGCTTAAAAGCAATCGACTTACATGGGTGAAAAATGGCTCGACGTTGGATCGAGAGTTTTACTTTTGACAAGGGTTTAAAGCAAAATTAAGATAGACAAATAAGGTGTATACATCAAGTAAGAAAAGATTACTCGAAAACAAATTACTAAGAGAAGGATTTACAGGAGCCTACTCTAAAAAGTTTATGTTAAAAGAGGGTTTCTATCCTAGTTAGGGAGGAGGCTATATTTAATATTATAAAAAAGAAAATTATATTTATTTTAGAAAAAAGTTTTATTTTTATCATTTAAAACCTATTATATTTTATTATTTTAAAAAAGTTATATTTTAAAAAAATTAATATGAAAGAAGTGAAAAAAAAGGAAAATTATTTTACTATATAAAAAAAAAGGTATATTAATAAAAAAGGGTTCTATAATATTTATAATCTATTAAAAAAAGCCAAATTTAATTTTTTTTTTAAAAGTTAAAAGAGTCCCTATTTGAAACAAATAAATTTACTATTATTTCTATTAAGAAAAATCAATTCAAAATTGAAGACTAAGTTGATTTATAAAAAAAGTTGATTATTTTAAATAAAAAAACGGAGGGATGCTGGTTCTAGGAAGAGAGGATCCATCGTGGACCCTCAGATCTCAACCGTCTGATGTAACCACACTATAATCTAACGCTTAAGACGCAAGGGTGTACGGTGGGGATGGTGTGCGCGTATGCACCTGATTAATTCATTTAAACTAAAAACAAAAAAAGAACGGATCACTCCTCCAGTCTATTCTCTCTCCGCGTTCTCTCATCTCTTTCATGTTGGTTATCGTAAGTGTTAGATAGCGAAACTTGGCTGACTGGTTGAATCGTTCTTGAGCTGATTCTTTCAAATTCTTCGCTTACTGAAGAATTTACTTTTGTAAATGGTTGCTGATAAACCTTTTGGTGTGATCTGTTATAGATGACACTTGGTTGCTTAAGTTATCGGCGTCGAATGCTGAAGATAAAGAGGATTCACCTAAGAAACGATGCACTAGTTGTTTATACATTATTTGAAGAGGTGTGCACAAAGCTGCCTGATAAACCTCCATGTACCAATATCGACATCAACCGTGTTTTGTTACTTTGATTGCGACTTACTGATCTCGGTTTAAACATATAATGCTTATGGTAAACCAAACTCGTGTATGCATTTATATGCCAAAACAGCTGCTGCTATGACTTGAAAAGTTGGCTGTCGTGGTATAAACTTGCAATTTGTTTCATCCCCTTGCACTTGCTAATTTCAAAGTGATGACTTCAATTCTAGATTTTCTTTGCAGTTCACTAAGCTGTCCTCAGGCAATGGGGTTCGAAAACCAGGGCGGATGAAAGAAGCAAAGAGGAATGTACACTACCGTCTCCTGCATCCAATTTGCTTTGATCGGAAAACAACTCTTGGATCCACTTTTAGAATATCATGTTATGAGTTTTAGGATGTAACAAATTCTATCCATGTATTTATGAATTGTCCTCTTGTGCATAGCAAAAGTCCAAGCTCTTGTAGACCATTTTGTGATATAGTAAAATAATGTATTGGTATTCTTGCTTCTGGGTGTTAAACTTAGAATCTGGCGACGTTTTGGAGTCTTCTGTATTAATTGATGCATTTAAGAAGTGAAACGAAGTGCAAATACTTTTCATGCTTTGGATCCACGTTTTTCTTGTAATTTGTACGTCTATGCATGTCTTGAAATATACTCAAATTGCCTTCTAAGTGGCGTTGGCAGTTTTAAAGGGTACTCTCATCCATATCATTGTACTCATATGCGCATCAAAATGCCTTACAGGAAGGCTGGATTTTCTTTAATACAATCGTTGGTATGCATCTCACCTAACCTTGTTTTGACTTTGACCCAACATCTTCCTTATTCTCGTTGACATACCCGTAGTAACCAAATCACGTAGTATGAAATTGGATGAACTTGGATGAATCAAAGTACCACTTTGAAAATGCTCATGGACCATTCACCTATCACGTGCACTTACTCTGCTTTTGCTAGTTTCACATTAGGAAATCCTTTAGCTCAAGTACTTCACAGTCCTTTTTGCTAGATATGTGAATTTTGGAATTAACGTGATCCTTGTAAAATAGAATCTTGCAATACCTAAATTCCGAATACTCAAAATAACTTTCTCCTTTAAATTGGTCTTGACATTCCAAACTCTTTTTTTTTTTTTTTTGAGTTGTACCTTGACCGAATCTTGACTTGTATTGTTGGTGTATCTTCCAAATTGCGTCTTGAAATTGACCTTAACATGTAACCTCGCAGCTTGCACCTCGTATAGTGGCAACTTTTGAATTTATGAACCCAACCATAACAGGACTTTGGATTTTGAACATTGACAGCTTATGCTTGAACCTTGCATTGGCTAAGGGATCATAAGAATGCGGGCATGTCTTCCATAGGGATTCAACATAACTTGCAAGGAACCAAATTCCAGTGAGCACACACACAACTTTCATGACAGTCGAATCTTCTGCAGCAACGCCTAATTCCACAAACAAAACAAACAAACAACGTCTAATAAAACAGTTATCTATGCATGGATGATTGACCTAATATGTTATGCAAAGAGCAAAGTGGAGATCTTAGGGTCAAAAATTAGGGTGTGACAGATGCCCCTATTTAAGTTTCTTCTATCCGGAGCTATGGGAATCGAAATCCTTGTCTCGACGAGATAGGAGGGACTTAAATAGAAACATGCACAATTTTTGGCCCTAAGATGCCACAAGATGCACATGCTATGGTATGAAAATGATATGAAATGCAATATAAGGATCCTGTGGGGAATAATGTCACAGGGGATAACTGATGTTCAAATGTTGAAATGCAGCTAAAGAAAGGAAGACCCGACGAGGAACGGCTTAGCAAAGCAAGACTCCACGGGGAAAGATCTAACTCCACTGGGGGAAAGACAACTACCAACTGACAATCACAAGGTAGCTTAAACATATGGCGATGAACTTGCGATGGAATCTTCTAACACAATCTACTTGAGGATCCTGCTATAGTGGTCAACCGGAGGAATCTTCAAGAGATATCAACTGGAGGAGTCCATTGTTGAGACTTACAACCTCACTTGAGAATACTTTCTGCCAAGGTTTTATTGAAAAGGTTTCCACTGCCAAAGATGATGGGGAATCTGCTGAGAAAAAAATGATTGTCTGTCAAAGTTCAAAGTTAACCAGAGAATTTACTGCCAAAATCCTGGGAAGAAACGACTGTCTGTCGAAGTTTAAAGTTAACCAGAGAATCTACTGCCGAGATCCTGAAAATAGAGAAATATCTTCCATTGAAATCTGTTGGAGATCTACTGTCGAGAATAACCAGAGAATTTACAAAAGAAATACCTTTTACCGAGGTCTTCTGGAAATCTACTGCCGATAATAACCAGGAAATCCAACTACTGTTGAGGTCTTTGATCAAGTATTCCACTTGAAAAAGGTAGAAAATAAATCATTGTTGCGAGGTTGTGTGCCTCGAACACAAGTCTTGAAATAAACTGCTATGAGGTTGTCTGCCTCGCATACATCTTGAAATAAAACTGCTACGAGGTTGTCTGCCTCGAGCCAAAAATCTTGAAATAAACATGCTACGAGGTTGTCTTCCTCAAGCACAAAATCTTGAAATAAACATGCTACGAGGTTGTCTGCCTCGAGCAAAAATCTTGAAATAACCATGCTACGAGGTTGTCTGCCTCGAGCAAAAATCTGAATTCCTCCGGGAAAGGTGAATACTTATTGGAAAGTAACTTCACAGGGATGGAACTTCATTGGAGATCTACGACTTCAGCGGGAATCCATAAATTTCTGGAGATCTGGAAGTATTACCAGGGATCTTCAAAAGAGATGTAAGCCAATTATTTTTGTAAGCACGTCTTCCTAAGTAAAGAGAAGCAAGCTTGACTAGTAAATTCACTGGGGAGAACACCACTGTGGGGCAATATTGCTGTAGTTGAAATTCGTTGAAGCAATAAAATTCTTGTAATAGGGATTCTCAAATAAAGAGAAACACCTGAAAGGTCTTCAATGAGCCTTTCTGACGGATTTTCGGCGAGATAACATTTGATGGAGAATGAGTTGATAATCTCGATAACTTTACCGGGGATAGACAAAATGTCTTGAGGAGATTTCCATTTGTCATCCAGATAGAAAACTGAGCTCAAATAAAGAGCTACCACTTGTTGCCTGGGTGTAACTTCCATGAAATGTTGAAATAATACTGCTGGAGAAATAACTTATGTCTTCCATAGAGATCTTCAAATAAACTCTTCTTTGGGAGACAAAGTGCAAAATAAATGCACGCCTAGTCTATGTTCAACAGCCATAGAGATATCCAAAATTGTGATTGTCAGGGACCAAAGTTCAATTCAGGAAATAACTGAAAAGAAACGGTCAAGCAAGACTCCATCTAGTGAGGAATGAACTCAACTGGGGTTTATCTTTATCCAGAAATGAAAAAGAAAACTAAAGCAACCATCTTCCACGAGGATCGAACTCAGTAGGGAATTAGAAAGGATGTGCTCTTTCTGCCTAGGGCTGACGATTCTACTTGGAGGGAGAAGACAAACCCAGTCACTTGGGGATAAACGCAACCAAAGTGAAAGAACAAAACAAACAAATGCAGGATGCAAAAATATGCACATGCCATGAATCTATATGAATGAATGTCATGCTATGCTTATGCTGACAAAACAAAACAAGGAGAAGAAAACTGGAGATGAAATAAACATCTCGGCACGGATACTCGGCCAATCTTCGCAAGGTAAGAAGCATCACTGGGGATGAACGGAGAACCACATCTGGGACCACAATCCTGCTTCAGAGCTTCCAACTTCTCTGGGGGAAAAGAGAGCACTCCACTTGGGGGTAAATATCGTGACTTCACTGATGGGTTGTCAAGATGAGTCTGGCTACTCTGTTGGAGATGAGAAAGATCCACTAGGAACGGATTAAACTCATGATTGGAGAGACTTCCTGGAGGATAAAATAAATATCCACTACTAACTGAAGTAGTCTGAATGAAGGTTGTAACTGCCAGAGCTGAGGCCTCACAGGGATAACACAAATATCCATTTTATTGGGGAAACTCGGATCAACATTGCAGCTGAAGATGTCAGAGTTAAAACTTCATGGGGATGAAATAAACATCCACCTTCACCGGAGAAGATTGAGGTAGTGAGAAAATCAGCTGAGGAATGAAATAGGGAAAGGTTGAAACCAAAGAAATTTATTGGGGATTCTTAGGCTGCCAACTGGTGAGATCTTGCATCAATCTGCCATAACTGCTTGAAATAGAGATTCACCGGGGAATAGTCATGACTACCTGAAGTAGAGACTTACTGGGGAATCATCACATCACTTGAGATAGAAGCTCCTTGGGGAATGGGTAAGGAATGTTGTGAGAACAAGAGTAGTTCTGCATTGATGCACTGCTTGGCAATCACCATTTTGAACAACTGTTGTTGTGAATGGATCAAAATAATCTTCGACTCTCAAATGCCCCAGATCATATGGTTTATGAGAAGAAGTCATTCCAAGAGGATTTTACAGAAAACTTGGCATTTAACTGTTCCAATGTCTTCAAACTCTTGGAGAGATTTGCCAAATCTCGACGTAACTACCCCAGATTGACTGCATTACGTATAACTGAGTCTTTAAACTTGGAGAGATTTATCAAATCTCAACGCAACTGCCCCAGATTGGCGATGTTCTGAGTCTTAAAACCTGCACCTTGGGGTCAGACAGTGAAAGAAACAGCTGGGAAACCACTTGCCCCTGCTCAGCAAAGTCTTCAGGTAACGTGACGTCACCATTTTGAAATGATTCGTCGTTTACTCATCAGAGTCTCAAGTCTCAAAAGATTGAGCGCATCACTGATGCTTATATGCAAGCCCCTATGATGTCAAACAATGTTAGCAAGCAGAAAAACGTTAATTCTAAAATTGATAATGCAACATATGTTTGTCTTGAAGTTTTTATTTTGAAAAGAATATCGCAATAACTTGTGACCGAATCACTAGTTAGGATACAAAATTTTTTATAAAGCCAGTGCAAATTTTGAGCATAGCACATATGAGTCAGGAAACGATATCTCAATGTGTATGCTTTTGAAATAAACCTTGCTTCAATTAGGTCTTTTGAGGGTTTTATCGTGGCTTGGTTCACGGTTTAAGAAACAAAGGATATAAAGCTCAAAGTTTATCTGTACCCACCCAATCTTCGTGATGTTTACTCCTTTTTTTTAAGGGTTTAACGAGGGTCTATCTCCCTTATATCTCCGATGTTTGGGGATTTGAAACAATGCCTTATATCATCAGCAGAGTTTTATTCAAAAGCGTACAATAAGAGATCTTGCGTTTGATTTTCGTCATCCTCCTTCCAATTCTTTGCCAAAGCAAAAGATCGGGATGGCATTGGCATTATAAAATAGAAAGACCTTTTAAAATGAGTGAAACAAATGGATTTCTTCAAGACAAACATTATTCATTGCATCAATTATTCAAAATAACAAGTTCTTACACACAAATAACAAATGCATTAACAAACAGGGAGCATTACATGCGAAAAACAGTAAATTAACTAAATCTTTGAGGAGACTCTCTCAGTCTGAGCTTATGGTTTTCACATTAGGTCTAGAGTCTCAAAAAACAAGACACCACGTCGCATTAGCCTTTGTACTTCATGTTTCAAAGGAAAACAGTCTTCGATGTTGTGTCCGGGCGCACCTTGATGGAAAGCACAACGAGCTTCGGGCTTATACCACCACGGGAGATCCTTCGGGATGGCTGGCGGAGCTCGTGTCTGCACCAGATTCCTTTGTATCAAGTATGGATACAATTTCGCATAGGTCATCGGAATCAGATCAAACTGTCTTTGAACACGGTTTTGATTATTAAATGATAGACGAGCCTGTGGTTGATAAGCAGGAGTGTTGGTGACGGGGGATGTAGCAGCGATATGTTGAGGTCATTGATACCTTTTTCTAGATCAGCCGTGATGCACGACACTTACTTCATGTTCCTTCTTCTTGAGCAAACCCTCTCTAAGATCCTTAGAGCTGTTAGGAATGTTAATGGGAACCATAAAAATGGGCATTGGCGTGACTTCAGAAGTCTCGGTCCCTTGAAATGGAGTCTGAGAAATATGAGGAGAAGGTTGACTTCGAGTAGCAATCAGAGTTTCAACTAAAGCAGAGAGCCTTTCCACACTAGCCCTTAAAGCAGTCACTTCCTTGTGGAGTTCACAATTTTCTTGCTCAATGTTATCCATCCTTCCTCTTTGATTGGCCGGAGTATCGTATAGATGATTCAGCTTGACTAAGAAGAGAAACACAAATGAGAACCTGGAATGCAAAGGAATGCAAATGCAAATGATGCGTATGATGCAGCATGAACTTCAAGGAACTCGAAAGTGTATTTGTAAGCATCGTAATCAGAAACTTGTTTTATTTAAAAAGTTGAAAAAGTTTTACATAATAGTGTAGCACCCCAAAATTTGTCTTCCTCTTTCTAACCTTTTTCTGGCTTTTGCTTCACGTTCATCTGCATTTTTAGGTCATAACCTAATATTCATTCATTTGCATTGGCGTGGGATCAAGGTATTATGTGCAAGCTCGGGATTCTCGTATGTTGTGAGATTCTCATCCTTACTCAGGGTTGAATTCACATTATCATGAGTGACTTCTTATTCAGAGGTTTACCAAGATCCAAGGTTTTCCTCATTCAGAGGATTCATCAGAAGTATTGGGTTAGGGTTTCATTGGTGTGAATCAAGGTGTACGTCTCAAGGATAGTTAGGGTTCTTATTCAAGGTTGAGCTTGTGGACTGTTTATCGGTTGAGATTCTTCAGTGGTTCATGTGAGGTGTGGGTTCAGAAAGTCAGGATTCATTTGATCAGAGATTCAGAGAATGTTTGATTAAGATGTTTTGTTTCAGTGGCAAGATTGTTCAGTGGTAGCTGTGACCATTTTATCAGAGGCTTATGAAAAGTTTGTGATTGGTTTTGAATTCATTTGGTTATCCATTTTCTATCCATGATCCATATCCATTTCCATTTTTGTTATCCACTTTTTAATAACCCATTTCAAATCAAATTCTAAAAAAATCCATTCTTTTTATTATCTAATTAAACCATTTCTATTCATTTAAATATCCATTAATATCTAATTCTTTCCAATTTCCATTTTTTATCCATTCCCATTTTTTCCAAATATCCATATCCATATCAAATTTCATTCTAAAACCAATTACTTACCCATAAAAACCATTATTCATTCAATACCATTTCTAACCATATCTAACATCCATTATCCATTTTTACTTTAAAGATCATTTTAATACATTATGTCCATTTCAAAATCCACATTGTAAATATTTTTTTACTACCATTCATCAACTTTTTTTACCACATTTCTAAAATTGTAAAAGCCTCTCATGAACAACATAAAGCCAACACAGTCTGCTACAATATCATGCCACTTATTAAACAAGCCGTGTGAAGTATTTTCCAAGCCTTGCTATTGTACCAAGCTCAAACTCCAGCCAAGCGGTATATGATGCCAGCGAGCCAGCTCATGGAAGCAAAACCCATCCACAACTTTATTTGAGCTAATATTCCAAACCGAAAGCCACATGAAAAGCCATAGGCGAAATACCAAGCCAACCGCTACTTTACACATGAGAATGTGAAGCCTCACAAAATAAAAATTTTCATGCTGCATTACGTGTACAAGTTGCAATTCCCAATAGTTCTGCAGACATTCATTTTCGCCTGGCCCACCTCCAAATTTTATGCTACAGCCAAGTCAAAACGCAAGCTATGTGAGTGTGAAACGTAGTGCCTCATCACGCGAAACAAAACGACAGCTAATTGAACCAAAACTCACAGCAAAAAGTCACAAGGAATTGAGATGAATTATAACAGAAAACTTGTGATTACAAAGGAAAAGAGATACATAACACGTGCAACACTTCAAAACCATTTCAAAGGCAGTGAAAAAATGCGTGAACGATTACAAAACCTTTAACAGAATTTCATTGGATCTTCCTATTCTACCCCCTCCAAATTCCATATAAATTGAGCTGCAACATATTTCAAAAGGGGAACATCTTCATATAATCTGCAAATTTCAATCGCGCCAAGCTCCCTGTAAAAGCATCGCTGATACATTCTCCGTCGTCTTCATCCTCTCAGCACCTTCCCAATTCTTCATCTTCAAGATTCACCATTCTGCAAAATTTTCCAGAAACTTCTTCATTTTTCTCGATCTCAGATTTTGCTCTATCCATCGCTCTTCTGAATTGTTCTTCATCCTTCTTTGATTCCTCAACTCTTTTCCAACGCAACTTCAATAATACTCCATCGCAGATCCTCATCATCTGCTGCAACCTGCAATTTGAAGCAATTTCACAGCAGAGAACGAATCACGCGTCAACAACAACAAATTCAAGCAGCAGAAGAAGAACATGTTACAGCATCAACTCGGTACAACAACGATTCAACGTTGATTCACAACAACAGCCAGGTGTAGAATCCAGATCCGAAGAAGAAGATCAAGAAATTGAAGTGGAAATCGGAAGTTGGAAAAACAAGCTAACCTCGTGGAGTTTCTTTTCTTCGCTCGCGATTGAAGAAGCGTCGGACAGTTCTCCGGCAGGTAAGCTCCGATAGTCTTATTTTTTCTCCATTATTTCCTTGTGTGTTATGCTCCGTTTTGCGGTTAGAGAGAGTAGAGAGAGACGAGTGCGTGAGGAGTCTGTTTCGGAGCGAGTTAGGGGAAGGTCGAGTGTTTGAAGAAGACGGCGGTTGAGTTTTGAGAGATGACATTGGTGATGAATGAATGCGGTACAGTTTAGGGAAGGAGATGGACGTTGAGAGGTTGTAGGGGTCACGACGAGAAGTGAAGCAAAAATGAAGGAATGGTGAGACGTTGTAAGAGAGAACGTTGTGTGAGGGAGGATGGCGCCGGCGGTGTGGTTACGGCGGTGAGTTTAGAGAGAGATGAATGAGGAATGGTGTGGGTGAACGGTTGAGGTTAACTTGTGTAAACCTCATGCTGTTTTTAGGTTAACCGAGTGGATCAGGCCCTTGGGTCATGAAATTTCTATCTGCACTCACAATTCACCGCAATACCCCCTGTTTCTGTTCAAACAAAAACCTTTTGGGCCTTAAGCCCAGCGTTTTGCTTATCACACCACCGATTTTTGTCACTCGCACCTCCCTGGCTTCATAATAAAAATTTGGGCTTAAGAGCCTCAGGCCCATGCGCCTGATTTTTGCCCACACCCCCATAATTTGTCTGCACCCCTTTGTTATTTTAGTTATTTTATTTTTTTAATGTTTTGTTACTTGTTTTTGCTAATTAATTAGATTAGATTAATTTTAGAATTTAATTAGAATTAATCTTGTTTCTTTTTTAATTAACTTTTAATTTTGGTTAATTGTTTTTAATTAAATTTTAGATATTAATCTTGATTTTAGAATTAAATTTTGTTTTAATTAGATTTTAATTTTAGAATTAGAATTTAATTTTGGTTTTGATTTTAATTCTGATTTTACTTAGCCTTTTAATTCTAACTTGGTTATTCTTGATTAATTGTTGACCATGATTTTGATGCCTATTCTGATTAATTTCTGATTAAATACTTGACCGTCTCTTTTTTCGTTTGTGATTGAGTTGTCTGGTGTTTACTTGTTGATTACTCTGTATTCACATGCTCCCTTAAGGCTCCTAGTCTGACTTAATTTCTGATTAAGCTCGGAGTAGGATATACATTAGGCTCTCAATCCAAGCATGCTAACATTAGGTAGGTGTCCCTTCTGATCCTGACCTTAGGGCCACTTTGTATGATAACTTGTAGGATTCAGTTTCCCCTAGACCTTGCATGCGTCTCTCTCTTCTTTCTCAAAACAATAATCAAGACACTTAATAAATACGATGAGTATTGTGCGCCACGAGCCTTAAGTACATCGAAAATGACGAGTGAGGGGGTCTCCCTTCACTTTTCTAAAGTGTTTAGCATACGTCCCATTGAGGGAGACCATACGATGCATTAGCTCCTATGTTATAGACTTTAGTGCAGTATGAGTCACAAACAAAGTCAATTCACTTCTTCAGGAGCGTTTCTTCGACGAATCCCTTTTTCTCTCGCCTCAGTGTGATCGAGACCGTTTCCCTTTCTTCCATAGTAGCGTGAACTACGGATGCTCTGATTCTCATTCCAGATGAGATACGTAGGCACGAGATGCGATATCTCGGCGAGCACACTAACAACTAACTTCCCTCTTTTTTGTCTTTCGCCTCAGTGTGATCGAAACTTGTTAACCGGACTTTTTTTCTCTCGCCCTAGTGCGATCGAGACTTTTTCACCGACCCGTAGGTCGAACTACGACTGCTCTGATTTCTTCTATCTAGTTAGATTGAGGATACGTAGGCACGAGGCGACAATGTCTTGGCGAGCAACCTTCCCTCGTTTAGTGCGTAGTCCGTCGAAATACATTGACTCTGATTCTTCGTTCGTCCACGAAGATACGTAGGCATAGGATTGCGATAATCCTTGCGAGTCACCTTTTCTTTTCTTTTTCCGTTTCTATTGAGCAGTAGGATTTAAGATAACTCACCTTTTGATTAGACAACAAGCGTGGAACCCATCGAGTACGATGGACGCGTGGGGATGCTAATACCTTCCCCTCGAGTAACCGACTCCCAAACCCGGACTATGGTTGCGATGACCATGTCTTTTCCCTTTCTCCTAGGTTTTCTTCGATCGTTTCCTTTCCCTGCGTCGAGATAAATAACGTTCGGTGGCGACTCTTCTGTTCTTGTTTTCGCCGGTTGTTTTTCACAGTTGCGATAAATAGCCAGTACACCTTCAAATTTTATTACAATCAGTAACAGAATGCAAAAGGAACTAGGAATCTAATCCACCAAACGATGACTCCCCCCTTCTGCAGAGTTCTTCCATTAACTTGTCGATCTGTTCTTGCATCCTTGCCTTATCGAGGGTAAGCTTCTCTATTTTCGCCTTCAACCTCGAAACTTTACTTGAGTCAGTCACAAGAGGCTTGGGACGAGGATAGGGCATCATCAAGGTGAGAGCCTTTTCACGTGCCCATGCTAGGCAAGCTTCAGTGACTGTACAATCAGGATTCGTTGTCACGGTCATTCCTTGCCTGTTTATGCGATGCCATGCAAACACAATTCCAGTTTTCAACTCAAGATTCTCTTCTTGGTAGAGGAAAATTCTGGTCAGATTTTTCGGGTCAGGTACTTCTTCCATCGGATCACCGAGTTGTCGACGATCGAGCACAGGGTTATAACTAATGCATCCCTTTGTGCCAAGAAGAGGCACATTGGGAAAGTCCCCGCAGCTATAAATCATGACAATTCCTCTGTACATCGGATCGTTCCATACAATGTCTGAGTGAGTGAGAGCCATGAGCTTCACGGGCCATTCTGTATCATCCTTTACGTCCCAAAAAGTTGTAGACCTCGGTAGGTGCGAAATAAACCACCTATAGAGGATAGCAGTGCAGCATGTAATCTGTCATTCTCCTTTCAGAACCTTCAAGAGGATGGCATGGTAGGCGTCGGCTAATAGAGTAGGAATTGGATTTTTGATCATGAAGATTCTGATTGCGTGGACATTGACGAAATCTTCAATGTTGGGAAATAAGAACAAACCATAAGCCAGCAGTGCGTAGATATTCTCGAAAGCTTTGGTATTACCCACGTTAGCGAAGTGTCGAGCTTTCTCGAACAAGAACTGGGCAAGAAAACCATCGATTCTCCCTTTGACTGTCATGTGAGTTCGGATATCGATCAGATTTATGTGGGACGCTCTCGCAATATCTTCTTGGCTAGGCCTTCCTTTTGCGTCGGAGAACAGAGGTGAGTCTTTGACAGGGATACCCAACAGAGCGGAATACTCTTCCAATGTTGGCATCAGCTGGAAATCTGGGAAAATGAAATAGTGATAGATCGGGTCATAGAGTTGCACAAACGTCTCTAACAGACCAGCAGCCACTCGAATCTGCAGCAGCGGGAGGATCCTTCCATAATTATCGGCGAAAGCCTCAGGATCTTTGATTTGATCTCTTAGTTCCCTTAATTGTTCAACATCAGGAACCTTGAAGCTGTACAGCAAAACTCCTTTCTTTCCGTAATCCATCTTACGATGCCTAGCAAAACAACTTTTAAGTTCCTTGAAGGGGAGAAAGAAAAATGTAAATGCAATGCAACAAGATTCATGGAACTCAGCTATTTATAATCATCA
Organism: Lathyrus tuberosus; assembly: GCA_022829125.1. NCBI lineage: Eukaryota > Viridiplantae > Streptophyta > Magnoliopsida > Fabales > Fabaceae > Lathyrus > Lathyrus tuberosus. The sequence continues at coordinate 21,022,340 of JALAZF010000026.1, read as the reverse complement.
AGGAATATCAAAAGACGCATTATTATTCATAAAAATTCGATTACAACCACTAGTATCGGAATACTAAAAGATTGATTTATTACGAAATTGATTACAAACGGGTCTGTACGCCTTACAAGAATTATGACATAAAAGCTAAATAAAAGCTAGTAATGATGGATCTAAGGAGACTCTTCCAACAGTCTTCTTGAGTCATTTGACTTCTTCTTCCATCTGAGATTTTTCCAAGATGAGTAGAGTAGAGTAGAGTAGAAAGAAGTAGAACTGAAGTAGAGTAGCAAGAAGTCCCTTATCAATCTTCACGTTCAACGAAGATAATAATTTCCCATATATACTCTTGAATCCTTCTTTGTCTGTCACCAAGGTCTCCAGTCTCCTTAGATCGTCCAGATCATGACTCTTGTAAGTGTACTTCAACGTTTTCTTTCTTCCAGAGTCCATGATATCCCTATGATGCTTACATGAAAGCTAAGTTCCATGAAACTTTATGAAATGATGCTCATGAATGCATGTATGCAAACACACATATAAACACAAGGCACAAATAAGCAAGCAAACAGACAAAGAGTCCTAGGTTTGAAAGGTCACAGCATGGAGCCAAGGTCTACCCATCCCAAGAAGGTGAGTACTAAGGTTTATTGTACCTGCAGAACGGGTTCTACAAAGTTCCCAGAGTCAACAACCCATCTTTCGGATATTATCGATTTCCTAAATAACTTGGTGGTCAATAATATTCTCAAGAGAATCTCGTCTGAGTGTAGTATCGCGTATCAACTATTTTGGGAATCGACTCCCTCATAGCCATCGCACTACGCCCTAAGAGGCCAAGTGGGTTTAAAGGTAACTACGGTTCTCAGTCTCACGGGCTCCTAGGTCGAAAATAATATCGTCTTCACAAATAGACTCGTTAAACAATATTAAGTTCGAGAGGGCCTCAACTGAGTGGTGATGTCTCAATTCAACTTCTTTGAGAATCGACTCCCTAAAAGTCTCCTTGAATATATCACCGTCTTATCATAATTTGCACTCAAGTCCGGGTGTAGGACTTATCTCACCACACAAAGTGACAACCCCACATACAGAAAAAACCCAAGCAAGCAGATATAGCAACAGATACAAATATACAAGTATACAACAAATAACATAAATAAACAAGTTAGGGGGAACCCTCTAAGGATCCCCAGTGAAGTCGCCATTTCTGCCGCGGTGAGAATTGGATATCAAGCTATTGATTAACTTGAATCGCAAATTGTTTATTCACCATCGGTCTTTGATTTATCCAAGGGAAGGGAGAAAGATCGAATGTCCCACAGTATGCAATGCAAATGCAAAGCTAAGAGTCTAAGGTTCGGGGGTTGGTTATACCTAGGGAAGGTGTTAGCATCCTAGATATCTGTAGTACTCTACAGGAACCTCTTGTTTTATTGTTACTTGTTAATTGTTATCTGTTTGCTAAGGGAAAAAGGGGTAGGAAGACCTAAAGTACTATTCCCAAGTGTGCTCGACAAGATATCGCATCTTGTGCCTACATATCCTGTCGGGAGTGGAATCAGAGCACTTGTAGTTCCTCTCTGAGGGATACTAAAGGTTCGTTTGAAAATGGACTAGGAGAAAAGATGAGTCATCATCTTAAGAAACCACCACAGTTTTGAGAATGGACCTTTGCTTCATCTTAGGAGAAGGGCTCCAACTCGGATATACAATCAACGAGTATGCCTTATACCTCTCCTAAGTGGAAAAGGAATCCACATCTTGTTTGTATTGTGGGGTATGAGATTGTATGTCTCTTCTTTGAGATGATTCACATCTAATTCTCTTGTGTGGAAAATTAGGTGAGCTAAAGTGTTTGATTGTCTAATCAAGATATGGGGGGACTAACTTAGGAGAATATATCCTAAAGTTGTCTATGAAATTCTTAAGGGATGCCTACAACCACTAAGGGGAGGATGAAATGCACCATGTACGACAAATGATTATCAAGTAAGAAAAGATTACTCGAAAACAAACTACTAAGAGAAGGATTTACATGAGCCTACTCTAAAAAGTTTATGTTAAAAGAGGGTTTCTATCCTAGTTAGGGAGGAGGCTATATTTAATATTATAAAAAAGAAAATTATATTTATTTTAGAAAAAAGTTTTATTTTTATCATTTAAAACCTATTATATTTTATTATTTTAAAAAAGTTATATTTTAAAAAAATTAATATGAAAGAAGTGAAAAAAAAGGGAAATTATTTTACTATATTAAAAAAAGGTATATTAATAAAAAAGGGTTCTATATATTTATAATCTATTAAAAAAAGCCAAATTTGATTTTAGAAAAAAAGTTAAAAGAGTTCCTATTTTAAAAAAAATAAATTTACTATTATTTCTATTAAGAAAAATCAAATTCAAAATTGAAGACTAAGTTGATTTATAAAAAAAAAGGTTGATTATTTTAAATAAAAAAACAGAGGGATGCTGGTTCTAGGATGAGAGGGTCCATCGTGGACCCTCAGATCTCAACCGTCTAATCTAACCACACTATAATTTAACGCTTAAGACGCAAGGGTGTACGGTGGGGATGGTGTGCGCGTACGCACTTGATTAATTCATTTAAACTAAAAACAAAAAAAGAACGGATCACTCCTCCTCTCTATTCTCTCTCCGCGTTCTCTCATCTCTTTCATCTTCGCAGACGAAAACCCAGCCGCCACCAGACGGCGGCGCCGTCCCCTGAATAATTACCCGGAAACCTCATTTCTAAACAAAATCGCTCTCACAAGCCAGGGATCCATCCCTGAGTTCAAATCTCGCCACGAACCCTAAATCCGAAATGATAAACCCTAATCCCAAACAACCCTAAATCCCCAATCCATTAAATATTATCATATTACAAGTACAAATCGATTTTTTCGAAGGAAAAGAAAAAAACGATTAAAGGGCGAGGAAGAGGAAGGCGACCAAGGTCTCAGATTTCTTCACTCAAAGATAAGCCAATGGATTCTTCTCCTTTATCGGTTTTGTTGTGTGATGATTCTTTCCTTTTACGAAACCTCCATGCTTCACCCCCCCCCCCCCCCCCCCTCTCGTGATGAAAATGTGCTCTTTATATAAGCCCAGAAACAATAAACAGATGAAATCTTGCTTTGAAGATGCTTTAATCTTGTGTCTGGACCTGCTATTTTCATTTAGGAAAGTTTAGGAACTGTCTGAAACGTGTTATCATTGTTTTGGAATGGTTTTAAATTTTGTCTGATAAATGTTGGTTTTAGATTAGGAAAGTTTTAATGTGGTCTGGGAGACATGTTATTCTGGCTTTGGGAAAACTCTTTAATCATTGTCTGAACATGCCTTGTTTTGCTTTGGAAAGTTGATTTTTGTCTGATATGTGTTTTAAGGATGTTGGAGTGTTTTAACTAATGTCTTGAAGTGTGTTGTTTTGGTAAGGAATAAGATTGTCTAAACCTGTTTGGGAAACGAATTGAAGCTTGATTTGGTAGTGCTTTAGTTTGTTCTGACATGTTGACACTTAATGATGATGTTTGCTTGTAGGGAACACAAGGATTCGTCTGTATTGGATGAGGATTCTACGCATGACTGCTGCTTCTCAACTTAAAAAAACTGCTGCAAACTGATTATCCTGGAGCTGTGTAAGGAACCCTTAAGGAATGAACTAAAAGGGCAATACCTCCTTCAATATTTATCGCCATTACTATCCTTTCCTTAGGTCAGAATAAAAGCAGAAAAATCTAACTCAGTGTTTTAATATTTCATGCTAGCCAAGCCACTTAGTCCTAAAGTAGTCTGATTGCAGCACTCTCAAATTCCAGCTCGACCTCTTGTACAGAAATGGATGCCATTAAAGGTAAGCACCAATCTTTTTCACTGATCTTGTTCAGTTCTTTTTCTACCCAAGATTGTACTTCACATGGGGGCTAAAGGGTTGTCGTCGATGCGTCCTTCTTTGCGCACCTCTTAACTATATGATTCATGTTATCCACTGAAATGTGGTGTCAAATGCAGGGAAATGAGTTGAGAGGGTCTAGAAAACAAAGCTCGAGGACAACGCTTTGTTGGGGTATGCAGATAGTTGGAAGGTAAAGGTTACCGTAAGTGTTAGATAGCGAAACTTGGCTGACTGGTTGAATCGTTCTTGAGCTTCTTCTTTCAACTTCTTCGCTTGTTGAAGAATTTACTTTTGTAAATGGTTGCTGATAAACCTTTTGTGGTGATCTCTTACAGATGACACTTGGTTGCTTAAGTTATCGGCGTCGAATGCTGAAGATAAAGAGGATTCACCTAAGAAACGGTGCACTAGTTGTTTATACATTATTTGAAGAGGTGTGCACAAAGCTGCCTGATAAACCTCCAGGTACCAATATCGACATCAACCGTGCTTTGTTACTTTGATTGCGACTTACTGATCTCGGTTTAAACACAGAATGCTTATGGTAAACCAAACTCATGTATGCATTTATATGCCAAAACTGCTGCTGCTATGACTTGAAAAGTTGGCTGTCGTGGTATAAACTTGCAATTTGTTTCATCCTCTCGCACTTGCTAATTTCAAAGTGATGACTTCAATTCTAGATTTTCTTTGCAGTTCACTAAGCTGTCCTCAGGCAATGGGGTTCGAAAACCAGGGCGAATGGAAGAAGCAAAGAGGAATGTACACTACCGTCTCCTGCATCCAATTTGCTTTGCTCGGAAAACAACTCTTGGATCCACTTTTAGAATATCATGTTATGAGTTTTAGGATGTAACAAATTCTATCCATGTATTTATGAATTGTCCTCCCGTGCATAGCAAAAGTCCAAGCTCTTGTAGACCATTTTGTGATATAGTAAAATAATGTATTGGTATTCTTGCTTCTGGGTGTTGAACTTAGAATCTGGCGACGTTTTGGAGTCTTCTGTATTAATTGATGCATTTAAGAAGTGAAACGAAGTGCAAATACTTTTCATGCTTTGGATCCAAGTTTTTCTTGTAATTTGTACGTCTATGCATGTCTTGAAATATACTCAAATTGCCTTCTAAGTGGCGTTGGCAGTTTTAAAGGGTACTCTCATCCATATCATTGTACTCATATGCGCATCAAAATGCCTTACAGGAAGGCTGAATTTTCTTTAATACAATCGTTGGTATGCATCTCACCTAACCTTGTTTTGACTTTGACCCAACATCTTCCTTATTCTCGTTGATCTACCCGTAGTAACCAAATCACGTAGTATGAAATAGGATGAACTTGGATGAATCAACGTACCACTTTGAAAATGCTCATGGACCATTCACCTATCACGTGCACTTACTCTGCTTTTGCTAGTTTCACATTAGGAAATCCTTTAGCTCAAGTACTTCAGAGTCCTTTTTGCTAGATATGTGAATTTTGGAATTAACGTGATCCTTGTAAAATAGAATCTTGCAATACCTAAATTCCGAATACTCAAAATAACTTTCTCCTTTAAATTGGTCTTGACATTCCAAACTCTTTTTTTTTTTTTTTTTGAGTTGTACCTTGACCGAATCTTGACTTGTACTGTTGGTGTATCTTCCAAATTGCGTCTTGAAATTGACCTTAACATGTAACCTCGCAGCTTGCACCTCGTATAGTGGCAACTTTTGAATTTATGAACCCAACCATAACAGGACTTTGGATTCTGAACATTGACACCTTATGCTTGAACCTTACATTGGCTAAGGGATCATAAGAATGCGGGCATGTCTTCCATAGAGATTCAACATAACTTGCAAGGAACCAAATCCCAATGAGCACACACACATCTTTCATGACGGTCGAATCTTCTGCAGCAACGCCTAGTTCCACGAACGAAACAAACAAACAACCTCTAATAAAACGGTTATCTATGCATGGATGATTGACCTAATATGTTATGCAAAGAGCAAAGCGGGGATCTTAGGGTCAAAAATTAGGGTGTGACACAGGACACGGATGACGATCCACGGACTCAAAAGAGAAACTTACTATGAACAGGTTAAGGTAAAAGAGGTAAAGACCCAAAGGAAACACCAAATGATAAAATGCACATGATATGGTATGATGCGAATGCTCAATGATATGCAAGAGTCAACTCTGACGAGAGGCGAAGAGACTGGGGAAAAGGGGAAATGGATAACATATCCACTTCAACGAGCCACACTAAATCTGAAGAGAACAACTGCTCAGAGGTCTAATATGAAATGTTCTTCTTTCACCTGAGGAGGTAAAGACTTTCCACATTCAACAAACATCTGTGGATGATACTAGGGAGAAGTCCTTTGTATCATGGTAACCAGTTATCACTGAAGTGTCCAATCCAAGAGGCATTGCCAGCTAAACTTGCTTCATTGGGGAATTACATGCCAGATGGTTTAACAGTGCTTTCGTCACAACAAGAACCACTGGGGGAGCATGTGATTTTACTAAATCGTCCCAAGAGCCAAAGTAAATTATGTTTTCATTGTGTTTTCACAAAAGATTTGCTTTTTATTTCAAAAAATTTCCGCTTTCAAAACCATTATTAATAAATAAATGAAGTTTTGCATAACAAGAAAAGAGTAGAGAAATGATAAATATCCAACAAATGAATGGTTCAAAAATATGATTTTATTAGAATGGAAACTTGCAAATGGCAAAGTTCCATGGAACATTACAATTAGGAAATGACAATAAGAGAAAAGTTACATTGTATTCAATGACCACTACTATCCCTAATGACTAAGAATCCTCCAATGCCTTACTGCTGATGAGAGCGAATGAGCTTGAACTTCTACTTGAATTCCTTGGTATTGGTGACAACCCTTCTGACACAGTGAAACGCCTTTTGTCCCTAACTTTTTCCTGGATCGCCCTTTCGGGTTTTCAATCCACCGGGACGCTCATTTTTGCCTAGGCCGCCCTTTCGGGTTTTCAACCTAGCGAGCTCTTTCTTTTTTTATTTAATCCCTAAATTTTGCCTGAGTCTCCTTCATAGGTTATGACCCACCGAGATACCCTTTTCTTGTCTAAGTCGCCATTTCTGGTTTTCGACTTAGCAGGCTCTTTAGGCGTAATATTTTCTTACTGCGTCAGCATTTACAGGGTGTGAGAGTTGTTCACCATCCATCGTCGTAATAATTAGGAAACCTCCTGAGAATACAGTTTTTACCACAAATGGGCCTTCATAATTAGGCGCCAATTTTCTACGTACATCCCTTTGAGATGGCAATATCTTTTTGAGTACGAGTTCCCCTTCTCGGAATTCACGAACACTGACCTTCTTATCAAATGCCCTTTTCATCCTCTTCTGATATAAATGACCATGACACTTCGCAGTCAGACGTTTCTCATCGATGAGGTTCAACTGATCATATCTTTCTTGGACCCCCTCCGCTTCATCAAGCTTGGTCTCCATCAGAATTCTCAAAGATGATATCTTTATTTCAATGGGAAGAACAACATTCATCCCATACACCAAAGAAAAGGGGGTTGCCCCTGTCGAAGTCCGAACCGAAGTTTTATACCCATGCAAGGCAAATGGTAACATCTCATGCCAATCCTTATAAGTCTTGACCATTTTCTGTAGGATCTTTTTGATATTTTTGTTAGCAGCTTCGACAGCTTCATTCATCTTGGGACGGTAAGGTGAAGAATTATGATGTTCAATCTTGAAGCTATCACATAACTCCTTCATTGTCTTGTTGTTCAAATTTGTTCCATTATCTGTTATGATCCTATTTGGAATTCCATAACGACAGATAATTTGGTTCTTGATGAAGCGGGCAACCACTTGTTTGGTCACGTTGGTGTAGGAGACAGCCTCAACCCACTTTGTGAAGTAGTCAATAGCCACTAAGATGAACTGATGACCATTAGAAGCTTTTGGCTCAATTGCCTCAATCATGTCAATGCCCCACATAGAGAACGACCAAGGTGATGACAACACATTCGACAATGTTGGAGGTGCATGCACCTTGTCAGCATAAATTTGGCATTTGTGGCATTTTCTGGCATATTGGATGCAATCGGTCTCCATAGTTAACCAATAATATCTAGCCCTCTAGACCTTCTTAGACATGGCATACCCATTGGCGTGAGTGCCAAATGCTCCTTCGTGAATGTCTTGAATTAACAGATCTGCTTCTCATTTGTCAACACATCTTAGCAAAACCATGTCATGATTCCTTTTGTATAGCACATCATTACTGAGGAAAAACTTGGACGACAACCTCCTCAAAGTCTTATTGTCAAGAGTTGAAGCATTAGCAGGATATTATTGGTTCTTCAGATAATTTCTGATGTCATGAAACCATGGTTTCCCATCCACCTCTTCTTCAACCAACTGGCAGTAGGCTGGTTCAGTCCATTAACAAATCTGACCTTCCACATTGAAGCTAACATGGCTAAAGCATCAGCTATTTGGTTTTCTGATCGCGAAACATGACAGAAAGTGATCTCATCAAAGTATTGGATCATTTCTGCAATGTAAGCACGGTACAAGACCAACTTCTCGTCTCTAGTTTCCCATTCACCTTTGACTTGATAAATAACTAGAGCAGAATCTCCACTGACCTCCAAAATCTTGATTCTGAGATCAATAGCTACTTCCAACCCTATAATGCACGCTTCATATTCAGCAATGTTGTTCGTGCACTCAAAACATAGTCTTGCTGTGAACGGGGTATAACCACCATCAGGGTTCATCAACACAACACCTACACCATGCCCATTATAGTTAGAAGAACCATCAAACATCATCTTCCATCGGGAACCAGGTTCAGGACCTTCATCAGGGCCAGGCTCTTTATAACCTTTCACGAACATTATGTCTTCATCTGGGAAATCAAACTTGAGGGGTTCATAGTCTTCCACAAGCTGATCTGCAAGGTAATCTGATAAGACACTCCCCTTGATAGACTTCTGAGTGACGTAATGAATATCATAATATGATAAGAGCATGTGCCAACGGACAAGTCTTTCAATTTGAGCAGACTTTTCAAAGATATACTTTATTGGGTCCATTTTTTAGATCAATAAAGTAGTATGACATATTAGGTATTGCCTCAAACGCATGGCGGCCCATGCTAAAGCATAACAAGTCTTTTCCAAAAGTGAATATCGACTTTCGCAATCAGTAAACTTCTCGCTCAAGTAGTAAATGGCATGCTCTTTACGCCCAGAGTCATCATGTTGGCCCAAAACATAGCCCATTGATCCTTCCAATACAGTCAGATACATGAAGAGGAGTTTCCCTGAAACAGATGGGACCAAGATTGGTGGTTCTTGCAAATAACTCTTGATTTTGTGAAAGGCCTGCTGGCAGTCGGACTTCCACTCTACATTTTGGTCTTTGCGAAGCAGCTTGAAGATCGGCTCACAAGTGGGAGTCATATTGGAGATAAACCTGGATATGTAATTCAAATGACCAAGAAAACCTCTTACTTGAGACTCAGTTTATGGAGCTGGCATCTGTTGGATAGCTCGCACTTTGTCAAGGTCTACCTCAATTCCCCGTTGACTAATATAAAATTAAGCAATTTTCCTGATCTAATGCCGAAGGTACATTTGGCAGGGTTCAACCTTAATTGATATTTTCAGAGTCTTTTGAACAGTTTTAGAAGGTGATCCAAATGGTCCTCCTCACTCTGGGATTTAGCAATTATATCATCAACATACACCTCAATCTCTTTATGCATCATATCATGGAAAAGAGTCACCATAGCTCTTTGATATGTTGCCCCTGCATTTTTCAAACCAAAGGGCATGACCTTGTAGCAATAAGTCCCCCAAGGAGTGATGAACGTGGTTTTGTCCATGTTGGTAAGATCCATTCTAATCTGGTTGTAACTAGAGAAATCATCTATAAAGGATAAAACTGTAAAACGGGCCGTATTATCCACGAGAGTGTCGATATGCGGCAGAGGGAAATCGTCCTTTGGACTTGCCTTGTTAAGATCCCTATAATCTACACACATTCGCACTTTTCCATTCTTTTTCATCACGGGCACAATGTTGGCCACCCATTTGGGGTATCTTGAGACTGCCAAAAATCCTGCATCAAGTTGCCGTTTGACCTTATCCCTGATCTTGAGAGCCATGCCAGGCCTACTTCTTCGAAATTTTTGTTTCACTGGCGGGCACTCAGGCTTGAGTGGTAGTTTATGAACTACTATGTCTGTATCCAAACCAGGCATGTCCTGATAGGACCATGCAAACACATCCACATACTCTTCAAGAAGCTTTACCAACCGTTGTCTGATTTTTGCCCCTAGCGTTGCCCCAATCTTGACTTCCTTCTTGTCCTCATCGGTACCAAGATTGATGGTGTCAACTTGTTCCTCATGTGGTTGAAGATCCATGTACTAGTACTCACACATTTTTTCCAACTCATCTGGGACTTCATAGTCTTCTTCTCCCTCATCTTCAGCTTGGTAGATGGGTGAGTCAAAGTTAATGATGAAAGTAGGGTCATCGAATACAACAGGTTTGTGGATTATTCTGCATGGTGGAGTGACTTATTTTATTAAAATGCACAAAATTAAATGCAAGAAGAATATTTTTGGTATTTTGTAAAAAATTGCCATTTTCCCTTAAAAGAAAAAACGGTAAATGAAAACAAAAGAGTTTAACAAAACATCTTCATTGATTAATAAAAGTTGAAAGTGGTGGCCCATACAAAATAGTCCGATAGCCTTGGGCACAGCTATGGAATTGAAAACAGACAACAAAAACAAACATATTACTCTGGCGCAGGGAACAACACAAAGATCTCAATAGCTTCCCGATTATCTAGTGCAGTGTCACACTAAAACACCAAATGGATGACATCCTCATCTTCCTCGTCTTCTATCACGACATTGACCTGATATCCTTTGCTGATGAACACTTCCTGGATTATCTTTGGTCGCATTGTTGTAGAAGCAGATGCTTTACCATGAGTTGGTTTGTAAACCAACCCTTGATACTTCTTCCTTTCTTGCACTTCAATAACTTTGCCCCAGCCTACGGGAACACCTTCTTTCATGGAAGACTAGATACTCTTGAATGAAACAAAAGATGGATTACTCGGGACCACTGATTCTTCAATGTCCAACATGACGGCATTGGCTATTTCAAGAGCTTGGAAAGAAGTTTCCAAAGCATCCTCATCAGCCTCTATGTAGCGGAAGGAAGACAAATTACTGACCATAAAGTCCTCTTCACCATGTATGATAACCAGCTTATCATCAATCACGAACTTCATCTTTTGGTGTAATGTTAAAGTTACAACACCAGCTTCATGGATCCATGGCCTTCCAAGTAGGCAGCTGTAGGCAGGATTAATGTCCAACACTTGGAATATGATGTTGAAAACATGCGGGCCAATTAAGATTGGTAGCTCAACTTCACCCATTACAGATCTTCATGAGCCATCAAAAGCTTTGACAATCAGGGAGGTAGGTTTCATTTCAGTCCCTTTGTAAGCCAACTTTTCAAGTGTCCTCTTAGGTAAAACATTTAGAGAGGAGCCAGTGTCCACGAGGACTCTTGCCAAAGTCTCTTCTTGACATTTCACGGATACATGTAAAGCAAGATTGTGATTTTGACCTTCTCTAGGTAACTCCTCCTTGCTAAAGCTAAGGGTGTTACAAGCAGTGATATTTGTAATTATACTGTCAAACTGGCCGATAGTGATATCTTGAGCAACATGGGCTTGGGCCAATAACTTCTGTAAAGCAGATCAGTGAGCAGGTGAACTCATTAACAGAGACAAGATTGAGATTTTAGAGGGAGTTTGGTGAAGCCGATCCACCACCTTGTAGTCACTTCTTTTAATGATCCTTAGAAACTCAACATCTTCATCACTTGTAACCACTTCTGTTTCCTTGTCCTTGGCAGGCATAGTAATAACAGTTTCTTTGGGCATGGTCCCTTTGAAGAGGGGAGTATAAATTCGACCACTTTGTGTCATCTTTCTAGCCCCAGCTATATTAGTTACTTCCTCACTAGTAGTTCCCACCTCTTTCCCTGGAACCACACTTCCATACTCTTTTTCAATCACAGTAGCTACATATTTCCACGGTACAACTTTAGAATCTCTAAAATGAAAAGGAACAGGTTGTCGAATGATTATCTGCCTCGTTTGATTGGCAGCAGAAGCAATAATAGATTCTGGTGTGTTGAACACTAGCTTTGGTTTATTGAAAATAAGGACCACAGAACCTGACTTCGGCACATTAAAGATGGGCACCTTCTCTCTTGATTCTGGTAAAATGAATATGGGCTCAATTATCGCAACTTCCTCTTTCTTTATTTTACTGATTACTTGTAAAAAACCTTCGTTAATCAAACCTTGAATGTCATCCTGAACCAATTTGCATCCTCTGACACTGGCATCACAGTCTTCACTGTCATTGTGGCAAACCTTTACCAAACCAGCTTCAAACAATTTTGAATGAAAAACCCTGACAGGAGTCTTAATCTTAGACGCATCCATAATCAACACCTCGTCACTTCCATCTTCGATAGCATTTACAGTCCCATGTGTAGGCAATGAGTTATTCTTCACATTTGGCTAATTATCCCCAAAGGACAGAATTAGGGATGCTCATGGACGGTTAATTTTCATAACTAATCCATAACCATAAATAATCCATATATCATAACTGTAACGCCCCAGTTTTAGTTAGTTTTATTTAACTAAGTCGTTTTGATTATTTTATTATTATATTATTTTATTTCTGACTTTTATTTGAAAATATGTTATTTTTCATCGTGATTATATTTTATCCCGTTTTGGAAGCGTTTGCGAGATATTTGAGTGTAGGGGTATTTTGATCATTTCACTTTAATTTTTCTTAAGTTAGAAACATAATAGAAATAGAAAGAGAGAAAATAGAAAGGAAAGAAAAAGAGAAGAAGAAAAAGAGGAAGAAAGGAAAGGAAGAGAAGAAAAGAGAGAAAACTTGGAAAATATAGGAATCGATCAACTGACTTTTCTAAACACGATTAAATCGGGTAAGGATGCGAAACTCGATTATACTATGCTTGTGTATGATTATGTATGTGTGTGTGTGGATGTTTGTGGTGTTCTATGGTTTTCAATTCTAGGTCGGAACGATAGAAATCGATGTTTTCGCGGTTGAAAATCGGCGTAGACGTGGTAGAATACTTGTTACCATGATTGGGTTATGTTCTGATTGTTAGGTGTTAGTTTGGAAGTGTTTTGGTGGGGAAAATATGGTTTTGGAGTGTGTAACAGCGCTGCTGGGTTTTCTGGTTTCGCAGGTTCGCACTATGAATCCCCTAGCGAAGGGGAAAGCGAGCATTCGCTGGCTATTCGCACAGCGAAGGTGAGGGCGAGCATTCGCCAGAGACTCGCACTGCGAACTTTGTACTGTTTTGTGTTGTTTTCCTTTCTGACTTGGTTCGCTGGGAGACTCGCACTGCGAAGGGGACAGTGAAGGTTCGCTGGGAGTTCACACTGCGAATTGTAGGCTATTTTCAGTTCTGACTTGGTTCGCTGGGGTATTCGCACTGCGAATGAGGAAGTGAAGGACTCGCTAGGTGTAACAGCCCGCGGCCGCTCGCGCACGAGTCCCGGCACTATTACCAACTCAGACTTAATCACTAGCCCCCTTTTTCAACTATACTAGTGTTTTTGCCTCCCGTGGGAATCGAACCGCGTACCTGGGGATAAGTACCACGTTCAATGCTTTCCCACTACCAATTGAGCTACAACTCAATTGGTAGTGGGAATGCATTGAACGTGGTACTTATCCCCAGGTACGCGGTTCGATTCCCACGGGAGGCAAAAACACTAGTATAGTTGAAAAAGGGGGCTAGTGATTAAGTCTGAGTTGGTAATAGTGTCGGGACTCGTGCGCGAGCGGCCGCGGGCTGTTACAATAAAAGGCGCCTTTTTATTGTAACAGCCCGCGGCCGCTCGCGCACGAGTCCCGACACTATTACCAACTCAGACTTAATCACTAGCCCCCTTTTTTCAACTATACTAGTGTTTTTGCCTCCCGTGGGAATCGAACCGTGTACCTGGGGATAAGTACCACGTTCAATGCATTCCCACTACCAATTGAGCTGTAATGTAACACCCTTCTACCCCACATACAATTTTAGGAAAACACGTAATATTATCAGAGTAAAATTAGCAAGAAAGGTGCCACATATATTCAAAACGTAATTTAGTAATCATTGTCCTGTCCCGTAACACGGGTTATTCATTCATCAATAACATAGATTTATAACTACGCAGCGGAAATCAACTTTTAATTTTTGATCAACAAAATACTCCATGGATAAAGTATCCAATTCAACATAGCCTCAGCAATATAAAGATTTGCAACATAAAATCAAAAGAAGACATGAGGTTCACAAATAATCCCAACCCGATGTTACATGACACGGAGCAGGACACCTCTAAACTAAACGGCGAAAACGACACACTTCAAGGCTACATCCTCCATCATCGCGAATCTACTCTTGGTTATCTGCAAGTTACCCACATAAGAGGCAACATTTCCAAGCAGGCAGGGTGAGAATCACAATTCATTATAGTAATATAAGTATATGGAAATAAACAGAAAAGCAACAACGACATCATAGCATCATCAACAACAACATCATAGCATCATTAACAACAACCTCATAGCATCATTAACGAACAACATCCTATCATCATTAACAACAACATCATAGAATCATCAACGTAATCTTCACAACAGAATCACAATTACATCATTCGTATGCAATGTCAACCATAATGGAATGCAAAGGATGCATGTGGTACCGGTTCAACGTGGATGGACACTTGGCCATCAACCCTCCAAATGGAGCACAACATAATCAACGTATCACTTCAATCCGCACAGTGGGATTGAAGCTACCAATGGACCGAAGCCCCAACAGAAAATGCTATGAAATGCAATGATGCTAAAACTTCGCAATTCATCGAACATCAACGTGTGCATCATTCATTCCATATACAACAAGTATTCATCATACCATCATGTTTATCATCTTACATCAATAACAACTCAACAACAAAAGATCAGCACGAGAAAACGTCAAGAAACATCAAGAAAACAACAAAAAACAGCAAAACAGCATGTCTGACACGGCCGCCCGTGTCCTGTGACACGGCCGTGTCAGGAGCTCTGTAGCACGGTTTCAACAAAAGCAAAAATCCAGCAAGAAAGGGGGTCTGACACGGCCGCCCGTGTCTTGTGACACGGCCGTGTCAGGAAGTCTGCACACAAAATTTTCAAAAGATCTTTCTGCTGCATTTTGGCCTCAAATATCCCAAAAATCCAATTTTTTTCCAATACGAAAATTTGACCAAAAGACTCACACAATGCACATACATCAACACATAACATTCTATCTCATTATACTTCATCGAATCATTCATCCCTAATTCATTCTACATCATCAAACACCACAATTTCCCCAAAAATTCATTTTCTACGTCTTCGACTCGAAATACCCTAAAAACTCAATTTTTCCCAAAACGAAAATTGACCAAAATTGCTTACACGATACACTTACATCAACATATATATCAATACATGCCAAACAATTCATCATATTTCACATCACATCATATATTTCACATCAAAATCATCAAAATCAAACAACATTCATACAAAACCTAATCTATTCATCTCCAACCTCATAAGCTATAAGGAATTAGGAATTCTCCCCATACCTTAGAGTAATCCGAAGCCTTTCCTTTCTTTCTTCAAGCTTCCTCTAGAAATCCTCAAGCCCTAGCCTCCTTCTCTTCTTCTCTTCAGAGTTCTTCACAAAAATACGATAATGAGAGAAATGTGATCGTGTTCCTCTTTTCTCTTGGATAACTAATCCCAACTTATGAACTTCCCATCCTATCCTTACTCATTTTCACATAAGGCCACCTTGCCCTTTTTCTCATTTTAATTTTTAATAATAATAATAACATAAATAATATTCGATTATTTACTTTATTAAAATTATTCAAAATTGCATCTTTTAATCCATAATTCTCCAAAATTGTCACAAACCTCAATAATTCATCTAAATTAATTAAATAGCTCATTAAATAAATAATTTAGATTTTTGGGTCGTTACAACTCTCCCCTACTTTAAGAATTTTCGTCCTCGAAAATTTACCTGATTCGAATAACTCGGGGTAGGATTCCTTCATCTTGCTTTCCAGCTCCCAAGTCATGCTTTCGCCGGCAGCTCCTAGCCAGACAACTTTCACCAACGCAATCTCTTTGCCTCTTAGAGTCTTCATCTCACGCTCCGCAATTCGTACGGGCATCGTTTCCACAGTAAGATTATCCCTTACTTGTACATCATCCATATGAATCACATGAGACGGATCTGGAACATACTTCCGGAGTTATGACACATGAAACACATCATGCAAATTCGACAAATTAGGCGGCAACGCCACTCTATAAGCAACCTTCCCAACTCTGTCCGAAATCTGACACGGACCAATAAAACGAGGAGTGAGCTTCTTAGACTTCAAGGCACGCCCAACACCTGCCACCGGCGTTACTCTCAAAAACACATGGTCACCGGCTTGAAATTCCAAGTCCTTTCTTCGCTTGTCATGATAACTCTTCTGCCTACTTTGAGAAGATTTCATCTTTTCTCGGATTAACTTCACCTTCTCAGTAGTCTCTCGAACAATTTCAGGTCCAAGCACTACACTTTCTCCAGATTCGTGCCAACATAAAGGAGTCCTGCATCTCCGACCATATAATGCTTCAAAAGGAGCCATCCCAATACTAGAATGGTAACTGTTATTATAAGTGAACTCGATTAACGGTAAATGAGTGTCCCAAGAACCTCCCTGCTCGAGAACACATGCTCGCAACAAATCCTCCAACGACTGAATAGTCCTCTCTGTTTGACCATCTGTCTGAGGGTGATACGCCGAACTCAACCTCAACTTGGAGCCCAACGCTTCTTGCAGACTCTTCCAAAAATCAGAAGTGAACCGAGGGTCTCTATCCGACACAATACATAAGGGAACACCGTGCAGCTTCACAATTACCCGAATATAAATCTCCGCCAACTTCAATACTGGAAAAGTGATGTTAATAGGAATAAAATGTGCCGACTTTGTAAGCCTATCAACAATCACCCAAATCGAATCGTGCTCTCTTGGAGTATTAGGCAATCCCGTCACAAAGTCCATTGAAATGCTATCCCATTTCCATTCTGGAACTTCTAACGGTTGCATCAACCCAGCAGGCTTCTGATGTTCAACCTTTGACTTCTGACAAGTTAAACATGCATACACAAATCGAGCCACATCCCGCTTCATGCCAGGCCACCAAAATAATTTCTTCAAGTCTTGGTACATCTTTGTAGCTCCCGGATGAATACTCAATTTACTCCTATGACTTTCTTCCAGAATTGCTTTCTTCAACTCTGCATCATCAGGGATACAAATCCGATCTCGGAATCTCAACACACCTCGTGCGTCTAACTTGAAATCATTATCCTCCGACTGATCGATTCCAACCATCGAATCTACCAGTTTCACGTCTAACTTCTGAGCTTCTTTGATATTATCCAGGAAACCATTATTGATCTTCAGCATCCCCAACATCACACTCTGCGGTGTCACTTCGCAAACTAAGCTTATATCTCTGAATTGCTCGATTAATTCCAATTCCTTAACCATCATTGCTGACATATGCAAAGTCTTCCGACTCAGAGCGTCGGCCACAACATTAGCTTTACCCGGATGATAGTTCAAACCAAAATCATAATCTTTTAATAATTCCAACCATCTTCGTTGTCTCATATTCAGTTCCTTCTGATCAAATAAATACTTTAAACTTTTATGGTCACTAAACACTTCAAATCTAGAACCATAAAGATAATGTCTCCAAATCTTCAGCACAAAAACAACCGCAGCAAGTTCTAAGTCATGAGTAGGATAATTCTTTTCATGAACTCTCAACTGCCTCGACGCATAAGCAACTACCTTGTCATTTTGCATAAGCACACCACCTAAACCCATCTTAGAAGCATCACAATATACCACAAAAGGTTCTCCTGAATTAGGTAACGTCAAAACCGGAGCCGACGTCAATCTCTTCTTCAATTCCGTGAAACTTTCTTCGCATTGAATGTCCCACACAAAAGCGTTACCTTTACAAGTCAACTTAGTCAACGGGAGTGCTAACTTAGAAAATCCTTCGATAAATCTTCGGTAATAACCGGCTAGCCCCAAAAAGCTTCTAATCTCGGTAGCCGACTTTGGAGTTTCCCATTGTAACACAGCATCTACTTTAGATGGATCCACCGCAATGCCACTACCTGAAATAACATGACCGAGAAAACTGACCTCCTTTAACCAAAATTCACATTTGAACAGCTTTGCATATAACCTCTTTTCCTTCAAGACTTGCAACACTAGTCTCAAGTGTTCTGCATGCTCCTCCTCCGATTTAGAGTAAATTAATATATCATCAATAAACACCACTACAAACCGATCCAAATAAGTATGAAAGATACGGTTCATGTACTCCATGAATACTCCCGGCGCTTAGTAACACCGAAAGGCATCACCGAATACTCGTAATGTCCATAACGCGCTCTGAAGGCCGTCTTCTGAATATCTTTATCCTTTACTTTAATCTGATGATATCCCGACCTCAAATCAATCTTGCTAAACACACGAGCACCCACCAATTGATCCATCAAATCATCTATTCTCGGGAGCGGATACTTGTTCTTAATCGTCACTTTATTTAGTTATCTATAGTCAACACAGAGCCTCATACTTCCATCCTTCTTCTTTACTAACAACACTGGAGCTCCCCACGGCGATACACTTGGCCTCACAAATTTCTTTTTAAGTAACTCCTCCAATTGTTTCTTTAACTCCGATAATTCAGATGCAGACATCCTGTATGGTGCCATAGAAACAGGTCTGGTACCAGGCACAAGGTCAATTGCAAACTCAACTTCTCTTTCTGGAGGCACATCAGGAATTTCATCAAGGAAAACTTCAGGAAATTCACACACCACTTGCAACTCCTCAATTACAGCTCGACTCTCAACAGATAACGACGCCATCACTGAGAACATTTGAGCTCCTTCTTGCATCAACTGTTGTAACTGTTTAAAAGACAACAAACTAGCTTCCTCCTCTTCAGCAGTAGAAAATCTCACCGACTTGTTATAACAATTGATATGAACATAGTTATATTCTAACCAGTTCATTCCCAAGATTACATCCATCCCAGATAACGGCAAGCATACCAAATCAACAGTAAAGTCTCTGTCGAAGATCGACAAAGGACACTTTAAGCACACGAGAGAAGTAGTCACCGATCCCTTAGCCGGAATCTCGACGACCATTTTCCCATTCATAGAAGACAACACAAGACCCAATCTTTCAACGCATTCAGCAGAAATAAAGCAATGAGTAGCACCAGTGTCAATCATAGTAATTAAAGGAGTGTTATTAATGAAACAAGTACCTCTGATGAGTCTATCCTCGGTAGTGGTCTGAGTCCCAGCCAAAGCGAACACCTTCCCACCGGTTTGAGCCTTCTTCGGTTTCTGACACTGACTACTAATGTGTCCTTCTTCGCCACAGTTGAAACAAATCACCTCTTTATGCTTGCACTCAGATATGACATGCCCAGTCTTGCCACAACGGAAACACCTCTTCACTTCAGCGGTACACACATCACTCTTATGACCAGTTTTCCCGCATTTGAAACAAGTTATGCTAGCAGGAGCATCTCCCCTACTAGACGTCTTGCCATCGACCACTTTCTGTTTACCTTTTCCAGCTGGAGCATCATAAGGTTTGCCACGATTCTGTTGGTGCTTGCCCTTCCTCTCATTAATTATTTTATAATGAGCATTGTTATCCTCTTCAAAAATTCTGCAGCTGTCAATCAAATCAGCAAAAATACGAATCTTCTGATATCCAACTGCCTTCTTGATCTCTGGGCGCAACCCACTCTCAAATTTGATGCATTTAGAAAACTCGGCATCATCATCGTTATAGTGCGGATAAAACTTAGCCAATTCAACAAACTTTGCAGCATAATCAGTAACCGACATATTTCCTTGCTTCAGCTCAAGAAACTCGATCTGCTTCTTACCCCGAACATCCTCTGGATAATACTTCCTCAAGAACTCCCTTCGGAACACATCCCAAGTGATACCTTCACCTGCAGTTTCCAATCTCTGACGAGTCTCTAGCCACCAGTCATCAGCCTCGAATGCTAGCATATGAGTCCCATATCGAACCTTCTGCGCTGGAGTGCAGTCCATCACACGGAAGATTCTCTCAATCTCTTTCAACCAATCCAACGCTCCATCAGGATCGTACTTGCCCTTGAAGGTAGGCGGATTTTCCCTCTGAAAAGTTGCCAAACTGCGAGATCCAGCATTCTCGTCCGCGTTCGGCTGATTCTGCAAAGCCTGAGCCATGGCTTCCAACGCAGCAGCAATTACAGCATCGTTCCTTCCAGCCATCTCAACTTATCACTACAACACAACCAAAGTTAGTACTAGTTAACAATCCTAGGTTGCCAACAAACTACGACTCGACAACTTGGCCGGACGGACCGACCTGCTCTGATACCACTAATGTAACACCCTTCTACCCCACATACAATTTTAGGAAAACACGTAATATTATCAGAGTAAAATTAGCAAGAAAGGTGCCACATATATTCAAAACGTAATTTAGTAATCATTGTCCTGTCCCGTAACACGGGTTATTCATTCATCAATAACATAGATTTATAACTACGCAGCGGAAATCAACTTTTAATTTTTGATCAACAAAATACTCCATGGATAAAGTATCCAATTCAACATAGCCTCAGCAATATAAAGATTTGCAACATAAAATCAAAAGAAGACATGAGGTTCACAAATAATCCCAACCCGATGTTACATGACACAGAGCAGGACACCTCTAAACTAAACGGCGAAAACGACACACTTCAAGGCTACATCCTCCATCATCGCGAATCTACTCTTGGTTATCTGCAAGTTACCCACATAAGAGGCAACATTTCCAAGCAGGCAGGGTGAGAATCACAATTCATTATAGTAATATAAGTACATGGAAATAAACAGAAAAGCAACAACGACATCATAGCATCATCAACAACAACATCATAGCATCATTAACAACAACCTCATAGCATCATTAACGAACAACATCCTATCATCATTAACAACAACATCATAGAATCATCAACGTAATCTTCACAACAGAATCACAATTACATCATTCGTATGCAATGTCAACCATAATGGAATGCAAAGGATGCATGTGGTACCGGTTCAACGTGGATGGACACTTGGCCATCCACCCTCCAAATGGAGCACAACATAATCAACGTATCACTTCAATCCGCACAGTGGGATTGAAGCTACCAATGGACCGAAGCCCCAACAGAAAATGCTATGAAATGCAATGATGCTAAAACTTCGCAATTCATCGAACATCAACGTGTGCATCATTCATTCCATATACAACAAGTATTCATCATACCATCATGTTTATCATCTTACATCAATAACAACTCAACAACAAAAGATCAGCACGAGAAAACGTCAAGAAACATCAAGAAAACAACAAAAAACAGCAAAACAGCATGTCTGACACGGCCGCCCGTGTCCTGTGACACGGCCGTGTCAGGAGCTCTGTAGCACGGTTTCAACAAAAGCAAAAATCCAGCAAGAAAGGGGGTCTGACACGGCCGCCCGTGTCCTGTGACACGGCCGTGTCAGGAAGTCTGCACACAAAATTTTCAAAAGATCTTTCTACTGCATTTTGGCCTCAAATATCCCAAAAATCCAATTTTTTTCCAATACGAAAATTTGACCAAAAGACTCACACAATGCACATACATCAACACATAACATTCTATCTCATTATACTTCATCGAATCATTCATCCCTAATTCATTCTACATCATCAAACACCACAATTTCCCCAAAAATTCATTTTCTACGTCTTCGACTCGAAATACCCTAAAAACTCAATTTTTCCCAAAACGAAAATTGACCAAAATTGCTTACACGATACACTTACATCAACATATATATCAATACATGCCAAACAATTCATCATATTTCACATCACATCATATATTTCACATCAAAATCATCAAAATCAAACAACATTCATACAAAACCTAATCTATTCATCTCCAACCTCATAAACTATAAGGAATTAGGAATTCTCCCCATACCTTAGAGTAATCCGAAGCCTTTCCTTTCTTTCTTCAAGCTTCCTCTAGAAATCCTCAAGCCCTAGCCTCCTTCTCTTCTTCTCTTCAGAGTTCTTCACAAAAATACGACAATGAGAGAAATGTGATCGTGTTCCTCTTTTCTCTTGGATAACTAATCCCAACTTATGAACTTCCCATCCTATCCTTACTCATTTTCACATAAGGCCACCTTGCCCTTTTTCTCATTTTAATTTTTAATAATAATAATAACATAAATAATATTCGATTATTTACTTTATTAAAATTATTCAAAATTGCATCTTTTAATCCATAATTCTCCAAAATTGTCACAAACCTCAATAATTCATCTAAATTAATTAAATAGCTCATTAAATAAATAATTTAGATTTTTGGGTCGTTACACTAGGAGCTTCGCATTGCGAACATGACAACTTTTCACAATTTGTTTTCTTTATAACTTTTGATCCGTGAGCCGGTTTGAGGCGTGGTTTGGCGTTGGAAAGCTTTTGACATGTTCTTTCATATTAAAAATGTTTTTTTGAGATTGTTGACCGATTTAATTATGTTGGAAATTTGGAATAGTGTCGTTTTGTCGACTTTTGTGGTTGTAATTGTGTGTAATTGATGTGTATCATGCAATGTGTTGTTGATATGGATATTGTATGACTTGTGTGCTGTTGTGAAATGAAAATGCACGTGATACATGTTGTGATGATGATTTGTGGCCTAAGAGCAAGAAAATGTGATGTGTGGTATTTGATGATATATGCATGATTATGGAATGTGTATATGTGTGCATTTGAATGTCATGAGTCATTGTATGCCAAGCATCATGATATGCATTCTTGTGATGTCGTGTGCCCTAGTGGGTGTGAGCGATGAAGCGGTTCCAGAGGGAATCCGCTATAACATCGTGCGTCTTATACAAAGAGGACTTAAAGCGATGATTATAGACGATCGTGCGCCTTATACAAAGAGGACTTAAAGCGATCGAATCGTGCGCCTTATACAAAGAGGACTTAAAGCGATCCATAAACGTCGTGTGCCTTATACCAAGAGGACTTAAAGCGACGGGGAACATCGTTTGCCCGACGGGGAGTTACGTTGAGTAACAAGCGACGATTCCAATAGTTCCGGAGTGAACTAATGTTGAGAAATGATGGATGGATGGTACCGCATATGCATTACATAGAGTCGTTGTGTCGGTCTCTGTGCATCTGCATAAATCATGAATGGATTGATTGTGTGTGGAATTGTGGATGATATTGATGAGTTGATATATGTATATATGTTGGTGATATGTGTAATGTGCATGGTTGATATACCTTGGTGATGGATATATGAAATATACATTGTGTTGTTTGGCGTTTGAATTCTGGTATAAGTTGTGGTGAGAATATTTTATATGTGTATTTTTGTGTTATATATAATTGTATGCAATTATATTATGATTGTGTTTCTCACCCTTCTGCTGTTTTAATGCCCTATGAGGCATTGCAGATTAGATGCTGGAGGTCCTTTTGTGAAGCTTAGGTCTTTATTCTTTTGTCGGTCGGCTCTGATATGTAGCACCGGGTAGTTGGGGAGATCTTTATGTGATTATTTGTATTATGTATACATGTATCTTTTGGATTGTACATGTATGATGATGTATATGTCAGACAAACTCTTTATGTGATATATATATGAGATTCAGTGCAGATTTTCTGCTTTTATTCTGTATCTGATTTGTGGGTGTTAGGAACTAAGATCCTTTGCTATGTGCTACCTGAATCGTTACATATCTATATGAGCAGGTTGTTGTATGTTTATTTCATATTGATGTGACGCCTCTGTCTATGCCGTGAATTTTTAATTATACTCTGATTAACTGTTATCACTTTAATAACCTGGGGGTGTAGAAGGAGGTGTTACATTAAGTGGTATCAGAGCCAGTCCGTGTCAGTTTGTGTCAGTCCTTATTGGTCTTTGTGGTTTGGTGAGCTGTTTGTTAACCATAGTTGCTGTTATTGGAAATGAACAGAATATGGCTGGTAGGAATGATGCTGCTTTGGCTGAGGCTATGAAAGCTATGGCTCGGGCTGTGCAGGGTGCACCTAATGTTGCGGGTAATGATGAGTTCAGGAAGAACAAACCGCCTGTCTTCAAAGGAAGATATGATCCTGATGGTGCACAGATTTGGCTTAAAGAGATTGACAAAATCTTCCGAGTGATGGATTGTGATGAGGATCAGAAGGTGAGACTGGGTACTCACATGTTACTTGAAGAAGCTGATGATTGGTGGGTTAGTACACGTAATGTGTTGGAAGCTGCAGAGGAAGAGATCATTTGGGCGGTGTTTAGCATTGAGTTTCTGAGGAAGTATTTTCCCGAAGATGTAAGAGGAAAGAAAGAGATTGAGTTCTTAGAATTAAAACAAGGTAGTATGTCTGTTGTTGATTATACTGCTAAGTTTGTGGAGCTTGTGCAGTTTTATCCACATTATGCGGAAGCGATGGCAGAGTTTTCCAAGTGTGTGAAGTTTGAGAACGGATTGCGTCCTGAGATTAAGCAGGCAATCGGTTACCAAAGAATAAGAAGGTTTTCTGATTTGGTGGATTGTTGTAGGATTTATGAGGAGGATAGTAAGGCTCGTTCTACTCACTATAAGAGTGTGAACGAGAGGAAAGGGAAGCAACAGTTTCGTGGTGGTCCTTATGTGACACCGGCTGATAAAGGTAAACAAAGGAGTAGTTTTGAGAGAAGGCCAAGAGGAGGGGGTATGTCTAATTCTCCGAGATGTTTTGGGTGTGGTGAATTAGGACATCGTCAGTTCGAATGTAGGAAGGGTATGAGGAAGTGTTCTAATTGTGGAGGTTTAGGACATGTCGCGGCTGAGTGCAAGAGGAAGAATGTGGTGAAGTGTTTCAATTATGGTGAACCTGGTCATATTAGTACGAAGTGTCCAAAACCGAAGCAAGCTCCAGCTGGTGGGAAGGTTTTTGCCTTGGCGGGAACTCAGACTACAAGTGCAGACCGTCTGATCAGAGGTACTTGTTTTATTAATAGTACGCCTTTAGTTGCTATTATTGATACTGGAGCGACTAATTCGTTTATTTCGTCTGAGTGCGCGAAGCGCTTGAATCTTGTGTTGTCTTCGATGGATGGAGAGATGGTTATTGATACTCCAGCAATGGGGTCAGTAACTACTTCTTTGGTTTGTTTAAGTTGTCCTTTGACCATTTATGGTAAAGACTTTGAGATGGATTTGGTGTGTTTGCCGTTGGAGGGTTTAGAAGTGGTTTTGGGAATGAATTGGTTGCAGTTCAATCGGGTTCATATTGATTGTTATCATAAGCTAGTAAGATTTCCTTCTCTTGAAGAAGACGAGGAATCGAGTTTCTTATCTACCAAAGAGTTGAAGAAACTTTTGGCGGATGAAGCTCAGTTGTTTGGGTTGTTTGCATCGTTGACCGTGGATAGTCAAGTTTCACTTGATGTGTTTCCTGTTGTGTGTGATTTTCCGGAAGTGTTTCCAGAGGATATTTCAGATGTACCGCCAGAGAGAGAGGTGGAGTTTTCTATAGATCTAGTTCCTGGTACTAGACCAGTATCGATGGCACCATATCGAATGTCAGCATCTGAGTTGGTTGAGTTAAAGAAGCAATTGAATGAATTGTTGGAAAAGAGGTTTGTGAGACCGAGTGTTTCGCCTTGGGGTGCTCCAGTTTTATTGGTGAAAAAGAAAGATGGAAGTATGCGATTGTGTATTGATTATCGCCAGTTGAATAAGGTGACAATTAAGAATAAGTATCCTCTTCCAAGAATTGATGATTTGATGGACCAGTTGGTAGGTGCTTGTGTGTTTAGTAAGATTGACTTGAGGTCGGGGTATCATCAGATAAGGGTGAAAGAGGAAGATATTCAGAAGACGACTTTTAGGACACGTTACGGTCATTACGAATATTTTGTGATTCCGTTCGGGGTTTCTAATGCGCCGGGTGTGTTTATGGAGTATATGAATCGTATTTTCCACGAGCATTTGGATCATTTTGTTGTTATATTTATTGATGATATCTTGATTTATTCTAAGTCCCGGGAGAAACATGCGGAGCATTTGCGCATTGTGTTGCAGGTTTTGAAGGAAAGGAAACTTTTTGCCAAGTTATCCAAGTGTGAATTCTGGTTGTCGGAAGTGAGTTTTCTTGGGCATGTGATTTCAGGTAACGGTATTGCTGTGGATCCATCTAAAGTAGAAGCAGTTCTACAATGGGAGGCTTCGAGATCTGTTACTGAAATTAGAAGCTTTTTGGGTTTGGCCGGATATTATCGAAGGTTCATTGAAGGTTTTTCTAAGTTAGCACTTCCATTGACCCAGTTGACTTGTAAAGGTCAAGCGCTCATTTGGGATATTCGGTGCGAGGAAAGTTTTAGTGAGCTGAAGAGAAGATTGACGACAGCTCCGATTTTGATCTTGCCGAATCCTACTGAACCGTTTGTGGTGTATTGTGATGCGTCTTTGATTGGGCTAGGTGGAGTGTTGATACAAGAAGGTAAGGTTGTGGCTTATGCTTCGAGGCAATTGAGGATTCATGAGAAAAATTATCCTACTCATGATCTTGAATTAGCGGCTGTGGTTTTTGTGTTGAAGATTTGGAGGCATTATCTCTACGGTGCAAGATTCGAAGTCTTTAGTGATCACAAAAGTTTGAAATACTTGTTTGATCAGAAAGAGTTGAATATGAGGCAACGTAGATGGTTGTAATTTTTGAAGGACTACGATTTTAGCTTGAATTATCATCCTGGTAAAGCTAATGTGGTAGCCGATGCGTTAAGCCGGAAATCCTTGCTTATGTCTACTTTGATGGTTAAGGAGTGGGAACTTTTGGAATCGTTTAGAGATTTGAGCTTGGTGTGCGAATTAACGTCTGACAGTGTGAGGCTTGGTATGTTGAAGGTTACTAATGATTTTCTGTTGACCGTTAGCGAGAAATAGAAGTTGGATGTGAAATTTGTGGATTTGATGACGGTGGGTGATCAAAGTGTGAATGAGGACTTTAAAATGGATGATAAAGGTGTTTTGAGGTTTCGAGGCAGAATTTGTATTCCTGATGATGCAGAGTTGAAAAGGATGATTTTGGAGGAAGGACACCGGAGTAATTTGAGTATACATCCGGGAGCTAATAAGATGTATCAAGATTTGAAGAAGATCTTTTGGTGGTCCGGGTTAAAGAGAGATGTGGCTCAGTTTGTGTATTCATGTTTGACGTGTCAGAAGTCTAAGGTAGAACATCTGAAGCCTAGTGGTTTGTTGCAACCGTTGGATATTCCTGAGTGGAATTGGGATAGCATTTCTATGGACTTTGTGACAGGGTTTCCGAACACTCAGCGGGGACATAATGCGATTTGGGTGGTTGTGGATAGACTGACTAAATCGGCGCATTTCATTCCGATTGACAGCAGTTTCTCTTTGGAGAGGTTGGCAGAGATTTATATCAGTGTGATTGTGAAATTACATGGTGTTCCGTTGAGCATTGTTTCAGATCGAGATCCGAGGTTTACTTCCAGATTTTGGGAAAGTTTGCAAAAGGCTTTAGGATCTAAGTTGAGGTTGAGTTCTGCTTATCATCCGCAAACGGATGGACAGACCGAGAGAATGATTCAGTCGTTGGAAGACTTGTTGAGGGCTTGTGTTCTTGAGCAAGGTGGTGCTTGGGATAGTTATCTTGCGTTGGTGGAATTCACGTATAATAATAGTTTCCATTCGAGTATTGGAATGGCACCGTTTGAAGCGTTGTATGGACGAAGATGTCGAACACCGTTGTGTTGGCACGAATCTGGGGAGAGTGCGGTGGTTGGACCGGAGTTAGTGCAACAGACTACGGACAAGGTGAAACTTATTCGTGAGAAAATGAAGGTTTCTCAGAGTAGGCAAAAGAGTTATCATGATCGAAGGAGGAAAGATCTTGAGTTTCAAGAGGGCGATCATGTATTTTTGAGAGTTACACCGGTGACGGGTGTTGGTCGTGCATTAAAGTCGAAGAAGCTTACTTCTCTGTTTATTGGTCCTTACCAGATATCCGCGAGAGTGGGTGTTGTGGCTTATCGGGTGGCGTTGCCGCCGCGTCTTTCGAATTTGCATGATGTGTTTCATGTTTCACAGCTTCGGAAGTATGTTCCGGATCCGTCGCATGTGATTCCGATGGATGAGGTTGAGGTAAGGGAGAACCTTACGGTCGAGGCATTACCAGTTAGGATTTTGGATCGCGAGTTGAAGCGCTTAAGAGGCAAGGATATTGCACTTGTGAAAGTAGCGTGAGGAGGCGCTGCTGAGGGCAATTTGACTTGGGAGTTGGAGAGTCGGATGCGGGAGTCGTATCTGGAGTTGTTCGTCTCAGGTATTATTTTCGAGGACGAAAATTTCTAAGTGGGGGAGAGTTGTAACGCCCCAGTTTTAGTTAGTTTTATTTAATTGAGTCGTTTTGATTATTTTATTATTATATTATTTTATTTCTGACTTTTATTTGAAATTATGTTATTTTTCATCGTGATTATATTTTATCGCGTTTTGGGAGCGTTTGCGAGATATTTGAGTGTAGGGGTATTTTGGTCATTTCACTTTAATTTTTCTTAAGTTAGAAACATAATAGAAATAGAAAGAGAGAAAATAGAAAGGAAAGAAAAAGAGAAGAAGAAAAAGAGGAAGAAAGGAAAGGAAGAGAAGAAAGGAGAGAAAACTTGGAAAATCTAGGAATCGATCAACCGACTTTTCTAAACACGATTAAATTGGGTAAGGGTACGAAACTCGATTATACTATGCTTGTGTATGATTATGTATGTGTGTGTGTGGATGTTTGTGGTGTTCTATGGTTTTCAATTCTAGGTCGGAACGATAGAAATCGATGTTTTCGTGGTTGAAAATCGGCGTAGATGCGGTAGAATACTTGTTACCATGATTGGGTTATGTTCTGATTGTTAGGTGTTGGTTTGGAAGTGTTTTGGTGGGGAAAATATGGTTTTGTAGTGTGTAACAGCGCTGCTGGGTTTTCTGGTTTCGCAGGTTCGCACTGCGAATCCCCTAGCGAAGGGGAAAGCAAGCATTCGCTGGCTATTCGCACTGCGAAGGTGAGGGCGACCATTCGCCAGAGACTCGCACTGCGAACTCTGTATTGTTTTGTGCTGTTTTCCTTTCTGACTTGGTTCGCTAGGAGACTCGCACTGCGAAGGGGACAGCGAAGGTTCGCTGGGAGTTCGCACTGCGAACTGTAGGCTATTTTCAGTTCTGACTTGGTTCGCTGGGGTATTCGCACTGCGAATGAGGAAGTGAAGGACTCGCTAGGAGCTTCGCATTGCGAACATGACAGCTTTTCCCAATTTGTTTTCTTTATAACTTTTGATCCGTGAGCCGGTTTGACGCGTGGTTTGGTGCGTTGGAAAGCTTTTGACATGTTCTTTCATATTAAAAATGTTTTTTTGAGATTGTTGACCGATTTAATTATGTTGGGAATTTGGAATAATGTCGTTTTGTCGACTTTTGTGGTTGTAATTGTGAGTAATTGATGTGTATCATGCAATGTGTTGTTGATATGGATATTGTATGACTTGTGTGCTGTTGTGAAATGAAAATGCACGTGATACATGTTGTGATGATGATTTGTGGCCTAAGGGCAAGAAAATACGATGTGTGGTATTTGATGATATATGCATGATTATGGAATGTGTATATGTGTGCATTTGAATGTCATGAGTCATTGTATGCCAAGCATCATGATATGCATTCTTGTGATGTCGTGTGCCCTAGTGGGTGTGAGCGACGAAACGGTTCCTGAGGGAATCCGCTATAACATCGTGCGCCTTATACAAAGGGGACTTAAAGCGATGATTATAGACGATCGTGCGCCTTATACAAAGAGGACTTAAAGCGATCGGATCGTGCGCCTTATATAAAGAGGACTTAAAGCGATCCATAAACGTCGTGCGCCTTATACCAAGAGGACTTAAAGCGACGGGGAACATCGTTTTCCCGGCGGGGAGTTACGTTGAGTAACAAGCGATGATTCCAATAGTTCCTGAGTGAACTAATGTTGAGAAATGATGGATGGATGGTACCGCATATGCATGGCATAGAGTCGTTGTGTCGGTCTTTGTGCATCTGCATAAATCATGAATGGATTGATTGTGTGTGGAATTGTGGATGATATTGATGAGTTGATATATGTATATATGTTGGTGATATGTGTAATGCGCATGGTTGATATACCTTGGTGATGGATATATGAAATATACATTGTGTTGTTTGGCGTTTGAATTCTGGTATAAGTTGTGGTGAGAATATTTTATATGTGTATTTTTGTGTTATATATAATTGTATGCAATTATATTATGATTGTGTTTCTCACCCTTCTGCTGTTTTAATGCCCTATGAGGCATTGCAGATTAGATGCTGGAGGTCCTTTTGTGAAGCTTAGGTCTTCATTCTTTTGTCGGTCGGCTCTGATATGTAGCATCGGGTAGTCGGGGAGATCGTTATGTGATTATTTGTATTATGTATACATGTATCTTTTGGATTGTACATGTATGATGATGTATATGACAGACAAACTCTTTATGTGATATATATATATATATATATATATATATATATATATATATATATATATATATATATATATATATATATATATATATGTGAGATTCAGTGCAGATTTTCCGCTTTTATTTTGTATCTGATTTGTGGGTGTTAGGAACTAAGATCCTTTGCTATGTGCTACCTGAATCGTTACATATCTATATGAGCAGGTTGTTGTATGTTTGTTTCATATTGATGTGACGCCTCTGTCTATGCCGTGAATCTTTAATTATACTCTGATTAACTGTTATCGCTTTAATAACCTGGGGGTGTAGAAGGGGGTGTTACAATTACCGGTTATTAAAACCAGTTGTCATAACCGGTTTTCATTTTTGTAAAATGGTTATAAACCGGTTAATAACCGGTTATATCCATAACCAATTTTATAATTAGTTTTGATTTAATTTTATTTTAAAATCATTTTTTTGCAATAATTTTTTTAAGAAAAAATATTTATGTTCAAAAATAAAAAATAGTTTTTTAAAATTTTTGGAAAAAATATATTGTTTAATTATAAAAAAAAATACTTTTTTTAATTTTTTGAAAAAAATTTTATTTTGTGAAAAAAATTATTCTTTTTTTCAAAAACAAAATTCGAAAAAAATTGAGAAAAATAAAAAAAAAATTGAAAAAAAATATTTTATTTTGAAAAAATATATTTTTTTTGAAAAAAGGTTAAATTTTTAAAAAAATATTTTTTTTTGAAGTTTAAAAAAAAAAAAAATTGACTAATTTGGTTTTAATTTGGATATGGATGTCCAAATTATGGATTTGGTTAAAACCATATTAAAAATATATCCAAAATATGGATTTTGTTAAAACCATACTAATAATTAACTGATTTTTAATAACCGGATTTGGATATGGATATGGATTATTTAAATAACCAGTTTATTTGAGCACCCCTAGACAGAATCTTCTTCTCCATTAAACCCTTCACAACATATTTCAGCGTAAGGCATCCTTCTAGGTCATGACCGGCAGCGCCTTGGTGGAATGCACAGTGGGCATAGGGTTATGAAATTGCATTGACTTTTTTGTAGGTGGGCCTAAGGGTCTAGTGGTGATCAAACCTTGTTAGACCAAAGAAGGATAAAGCTCTGTGTAAGTCATTGGAATAGAAGGAAATGAAGGTTTTGCCCCTTGTCTTCAGGTAGGGAGAGTTTGATTGAGGGGCTGGTGACCTCTGTTGTTGTTAGTAAGCTGGAGCACTGGGTGCTTGTTGATAGTTGGGTTGTTGTTGATAAACGGGCGCCTGTTGCACAGGATGATAATTTAAAGCTTGATGATTGAAAGTTGGAGTCACAGCTGCCACATAAGGTTGTGGGGCATACTACACTGGGTATTTTGGTTGTTGAACAAAACCTAGGTTAGATTGCTGTTAATAAACCGACTGTTTCCAAACTTGATTCTTCTTTATGCCTGTCATGACTACATCTGTCTCCCCTTCTTTCTTTTTATGGAAATTACTGGGGGTTTCTTGTTGTTGCTACTGCTTGAATTGCTTGAAGAACTAATCACTTTGCCACTCTTCAAACCGGCTTCCACATTCACACCCACAACCACAATGTCAGCAAAATTAGTGGTAACGCTACTAATCATCCTTTCATAAAACTCGGGCTTCATAGTGTCTACGAACCAATCAGTTAGTTCTTTCTCGGACAATAGAGGTTCCACTTGGGAAGCAGTTTCCCTCCAATGTTGAGCATATTCTTTAAAGGACTCTGAGTTATTCTGAGACATACTTAAAAGTTTCCTATGATCAGGGGCCAAATCCATGTTATACTTGTAATGTTTCACAAAAGCATCTGACAGATCTTGAAAACTGTGAATTCTAGATTGGTCCAAACCCATATACCATTTAGAAAAGGCTCCTTTCAAACTATCTTAAAAACAGTGGATCATTAGCTTGTCATTATCCATATTTGCTGCCATTCTTCTGTAGTACATAATCAAGTGCGACTTTGGGCACGTCACGCCTGAATACTGGTAGAAGCTTGGAGTCTTGAACTTTGGTGGAATCACTAAACCAGATACCAAACACATGTCTCTAGCATCAGTACTAAAGATGTTACTGCCTTCCACTGCTCTCATCTTTCTTTGAATGGTTTCCACACTTTCTTTCAGCCTTTCATGACGCTCGTCCCCTTCTTCTGACACTTCGGGGAAATCATAAACCTGTGGTGGGTTGTGGAAAATAGGGTGCACTTGAGCTTGCAAAATTGGTGGAGAAAAGGTTGGGACAACTTGAGGATTCTCATGCCCCAAAAGATCAGTCTGTTGATTAGTTGCAGTAGCTTGTTGAGGCACAAAACCATAAGGTAATCCAAACAGTGGCACAGTAGTAGTGTTGACATTTGTAGAAGGTTCCACAGTTGGAGTGACAATCTCAGAGACCACGGTGGTCTGAGTATCCATCTTTGATCTGATAACTTATTGGACTTCCATGATCTGCCCTACGCTTCCTTGTAAATCATCTAATTCATTGTTGACCCTATCCAATTCAACGTTCTGCTCAGACATCCTTTGGCGAGCTTAGGCTCTAGTGTTGTATCTGCGTTAAAGATTTAGTGTGACGGTTTCTGAAGACAAGATGACGGGATGAGACACGACAAGAAAGAATGCTCATGTTATGACATGAATGAATGATGCAAATGCACATGCAACAACGTAATCAAGGAACTCAAAATTAAAATTTGCAAATATTGTAGATATCGAGGATACGTCTTAAAACAACTCATTTCATTAGTCAACTTGCAAATTTTACAAAATAATCGGTACACTTCCAAAGTCTATTACATAAGCAAACAGAAATACAACATAAAAGAAACTAAGAATCTAATCCACTTGATGACGGTCCTTCTTCTCCACGGAGCTCCTTCATGAGTTTGTCAATTTGTTCTTGCATCCTCTCTTTGTCGAGGGTTAGCTCCTCCAATTCCTTCTTCATCTTTAACTCTTCGGTTGTGTGGACTACATGTGGCTTATGACGCAGATAAGGCGTCCTCATCAAGAGGGTTGTTCCACGGGCCCATTCCAAGCAAGCTTCTGTGACAGTACAATCAGGGTTTCCTAATGCAGTCCTTCTTTGTTTGTTTATGCGACGCCAAGCACGCGCAATTTTGGCTCTAAGCAGGGTTTTCTCCTTCTTCAAGAAAAAGTCTCGTCAGGTTGCTAGGATCAGGTTCTTCGTCCATTGGGTGACCAAGTTGTCGGCGAGCGAGAACGAGGTTATAACTGATGCATACCTTTCTGCCAAAAAGAGGCACATTGGGGAAGTCCCCACAGCTGTGAATCATAATGATCCCCCCATATATCGGATTGTACCGCTCGATATCTGAATGGGTAAGCTCCATGAGTCTCTTGGACCAAATTGAATTGTCTTTCACATCCCAGAAGGTTGCGGTCCTTGGTAGGTGTGAAATAAACCACCTATAAAGGAGAGCAATGCAGCAAACGATCTATCCTTCTTCTCGCAGAATATTCGAGTGAATGGCACGATAGGCATCAACCAACAGAGTGGGAACCGGATTCTTGAGCATAAAAATCTAGATGGCGTTGACGTCGACAAAGTCTTCGATGTTGGGAAATAGGAAAAGTCCATAAGCCAACAATGCGAAGGTGGACTCAAAGAGCACAATATTCTTCCTATCAGCGAAATACCGAGCCTTCTCAAACAAGAACTGAGCAGGCAAACCAGAAAGTCCTCCCTTGATAGTCATGTGGGCTCGAACGTCAGACAGCCTTAGGCTCATTCCTCTTGCAATATCTTTTTCACTGAGTTCATCTTCTAATCCGGAGAATGGAGGGAAATCGTTGACAGGGAGACCCATCAAAGCAAAGTATTCTTCCAAGGTCGGCATTAACTGGTAATCAGGAAATACGAAGCAATGATAAATGGGATGGTAGAGCTGAACCAGCGTCTCTAACAGTCCCTCGCCCCTTTGAAGCTTCAACAGCGGAAGAATCCTTCCATATCTCTACGAGAAAGCCAATGGTTCTTCAATCAGTTCTCCTAGTTCCTTTAGTTGCACAACATTAGGAACCATGGAGGTGTACGACCAAGTACCTCTCTTTCCAAAATCCATCTTACAATGTCTGCAAAACAAGTTTTTAGTTCCTTGACAGAGTTAGTAAAAAAAATGCAAGATGCAATGCAAAAGTTTCATGGAACTCGGTCATTTGCAAATATCAAGGGATATAAAAAAAACTCATTCTCATTAATGATAAAATGGATTACAAAAAGTCAGTACATCTCACAAGAGTCTTAAACAGAAAGCTAAATAAAAGCTAACAAAAAGGACCTAAGGCGATTCTCCTAAAAGCCTCGTGTTGAGCCTCGTAATCTCTTCCTCCATCCGAGCCTTTTCCTCAATGAGCTTATCAACGATCAACTTCCACGAAGTCGACTGAGGGTCAGAGGTGCTTGGATCTTCCCGTGTCTTCCTCTTCTTGCAGGAGAGTACTTCTTCATTCTTCGCTTGTAGCTGCTTTTGGAGCTCTAGATTCTCTTCGACAACTACTTGATACTTATGCTTCCAAGCCTCTCCTATATGTTGAGCTTGGTTCAAATCAATCCTCAGCTCCTCTGCTTCTGACATGAAAATCAGGATAGGTTCCTCCTTTAAGGCGATTGGCTCTTGTCGGGAATAGGGCATCTTCAGCTCAATAACCCTCTTTCGAACCCATTGGAGATAAAGCTACAAGGATACGCAATTAGGCTTCCCTATATCATTGTTGCCTTTCTTGTGCCTATGACCCAAGCGCTCAAGATCTTTCCTTTTAGATCCTCATGCTTCCCATACTCTTCGAAAAAGATATCTTCCACATGAACACCGAAAGGCTTGTCCTTCAAAGGGTATCCCAATTGTCGGCGAGCCAAAACTGGGTTATAGCTTATTCCCCCTTTTGTGCCAAGAAGAGGCACATTCTCAAAGTATCCACGACTATCAGTGATCATCACCCCATCGTAAACGCGGTTGTACCAGTCAATATCAGAGTGGGTGAGAGCCATAATCTTCTTTGACCACCAACCCTTCTTAGGGTCCCAAAATGCATTCGCCTTCGGCAAATGTGAAACGAACCACTTATACAACAAAGGAGTGCAACAAGTAATATGTCCTCCATTGCGAGCATTACTCAGATGAACGGAATGATAGGCATTAGCCAGCAAGATAGGTACGGGGTTCCTCTTCAAGAAGATCTTGATGGCATTAAGATCTACAAAGTTCTCAAAGCTTGGAAAAAGAAAGATTTTGTAGATAAGCAAGGAAAAGATGGCCTCGAATGCATCCATACTCAGGTGTTTGGCATAATACTGAGCTTTCCCAAATAAGAATTCCGTAGTCAAACCAATAATTCCTCCTTTGCCAGTCATGTTGTTTCAGATATCAACTAACTCCAAATGTGTGGCCTTAGCTATCTCTTGTTCCTTGGGATCTTTCTCAAAGATTAGGAATGGAGATTTGTCTAGAATAGGCAGACTGACAAGCTGAGAATACTCTTCAAGTGTAGGCAAGAGCTGGTAATTAGGAAAGGTAAATCAATGGTAAACCGGGTCATAAAACTGAAATAAAGTGGAAAGGAGCCCATCATCAACCTTCATCTTTAATAGAACCTATAGCTTCCCATATTTATCCTTAAATCCTTCAGGATCTATCAACAAGGTTCCCAACCTCCTTAGGTCGTCCAGTTTAAGACTCTTGAAAGTATACTTCACGGTGTTCTTCCTTTTACTGTCCATGATAACCATATGATATTCACAAACGAAAAGCCTAAGTTCCATGAAATTGTTATGAAATGGATGCTTATGAATGCATGAGTGCACAACCACAGATAAGCACAGATTCACATATTCACAAATATACAGACAAAGGGCCTAGGTTTAAGTTATGAGCATGGAGCCATGGTCTACCCATCCCAACAAGTATGTACTATGGGTTTATCATCTGTAGAATAGAGTTCTAAAAAGTTCCTAGAGTCGAGAACCCATCTTTCGGATATTATTGATTTCCCGAATGACTCGGTAGTCAATAATATTCTCAAGAGAGTCTTGTCCGAGTGTAGTATCACGTATCAACCATTTTGGGAATCGACTCCCTCATAGTCATCGTACTACATCCTAAAAGGCCAAGTGGGGTTAAAGGTGACTAATGGTCATCAGCATCATAGGCTCCTAGGTCGAGATTAGTAACGTTTTCACGAATAGAATCGTTCAACATGACTAACTCTCAAGAGGGCCTCAACTGAGTGGTGGTTTCTCAATTCAACTTTTTCGAGAATCGACTCCCTCAAAGTCTCCTTGAATGTGCCACCTTCCTATCATAGGTGCACTCCAGTCCGGGTATAGGACATCCTCACCACTCAAAGTAGCAACCCTGCATACAGAAAAACCAAGCATAGACAGATATATACAAATATACAAATATACAAGCAAACAAACATATAAAAATAACACAAAGGCAAACAAGATGGGCTTAACCCTCTTAACACGTTGTGGATGCTATTATCCCCAGTGAAGTCGCCATTTTTGTTGCGGTGAGAATCGAATACAAAGCTATTAATTAACTTGAATCATACATCTTTGAAGTTCACCATCAAGCTTTGATTTATCCAAAGGAAAGGGTAAAGATCAAAGAAAAACCCTAAGTGCGCTATGTAAAGACACGGCTAAGAGATCTAAGGTTAGGGGGTTGGTTATACCTAGGAAAGGTGTTTGCATCCTAGATATCTGTAGTACTCTACAGGAACCTCTTGTTAGTATTGTGTTATGTTAAAGTTTGCTTACTAAGGAAAGTACTAAGGTTAAGGCCTAAGGGTATATACACTAAGTATGCTCGCCAAGATGTCGCATCTAGTGCCCACGTATCCTGACTAGGATGGAATCAGAGCATTCATAGTTCACATAACTAGGGACGAGGAACTCTTGACTATGATCAAGGATCCAGAGGGAAGTAAGTATTCATGATCATGATACTCACATAGAGTTCAAAAAATCTCTAAATCTAAGTTGAAAGGGTAAGTCTAAGAGGTTGACTTTGAACAAAGTTAAAAGGGAAGTGAATACTCATTATGATGAGAATCACATAGAGTTTAAGAACTCTATCCTAATCTCTAAGTTAAAGGGTGAAGAGAGCACCATTATGGTAGTGCTCATATAGAGCTGAAGAACTCTAGGTTAATTCTAGGTTGTAGGGTAAATGGCTCTAATAAGGCCAAGGAGGGAGTAAACATCTATGATGATAGTGTTTACAAGAGGAGGTAATGATCCTAACCTAAACTAGGTCAAAGAGGAAATGGCTCTAATGAGGCCAAGGTATTGGTCCTAATAAGGTCAAGGGAAAGGAATGACTCTAATGAGGCCAAGGGTAGATGATGGCTCTAATAAGGCCATGAGGTAATGATCTATCTATGACATTAAAGTCAATAGAGAGACTTTCCTTTGGAAGGAGGGGGAACAAAGAGGCTTAAGGAGAAGAGCTAACAAGCTAGTCTCACTTAGGGGCTAACTTAATAAAGTTGGAAAAATAAAAGATAACAAATGATATTCACTCATGAATTTAATGATGTTGATAAACACATGGATATAATATATGAATTATGATGGTGAATGTGATGACATTCAAAGTAAGCACTTAAGAAAGTATCAAGTTAACACAAAGAATTATTCATTAATTTGGGCAAGGTAAACACCTAAATGGATCATGATACAAGTTTATACATGTTAATCAACTAGGTAATAACCTAACATGGTGCTATGGTTGGACATAAACTTTATACAAGAGGGAAATTATCACCTAAGTTTATATTTGAATTCACTTTTATGAAAGGGAAAGTTTAAGTGTTTTAGGCATCTATGCACATGGTATGACCTAAGCCAAGGGTTTAGATATACATCAAGATGTTATAAAC
Source organism: Lathyrus tuberosus (assembly GCA_022829125.1). NCBI lineage: Eukaryota > Viridiplantae > Streptophyta > Magnoliopsida > Fabales > Fabaceae > Lathyrus > Lathyrus tuberosus. The sequence continues at coordinate 20,983,627 of JALAZF010000026.1, read as the reverse complement.
ATGGAGGGAGAGTCCTAATTGTAGGTAAAGACCTAACTAAGTTCTCATGGGGAAGACAAAAGTTATACATCCTCAAGTGAACATATACACATACGAGTGTACCTAAAACAAGACCTTCAATTATGTGCAAGACTAAGACATGGTTCAAAGGGTTAAACATGTTAAGACAAAGTTTAAACAAACCCTAAAATGTAAGGGAAGCTAAAGGTTGTAACCTAAGAAGTCAAACATTCCTCTAATAAACCCTAAAAAACCCTACATCTTTTATATGAACAAAGGCCCTAAAAATAAATATTTTTTGGGGATTTTTTATGTCATAATAAAATAGGTAACAAGAGGAGACTAATGCAAAAAGATTGGATTAAAAACTCTAAAGTATGAGGAAGTTATGAATTTTTGAAGTTTGTAAAGAAAACATAAAAAAACTAAGTACTAAAAAGAAAGGGAAATGGTCCTAGTGGGGTTTGAACCCACGCCCTAGTGGTTGAGGTAAAAACAAATAACCAGCTGTGCTGGCTGTTGGGTTTGTACAACACATGGCTTCATAAAAATAAAAAGAAAAACTCCAAAGTGAATGCTAAAAATAACACGCGCGTTGAAAATTGGCTAAAGGGTTGATGGCAAGGATCGAACCTAGGTCATGAGAGGTACAAGGCAAAGGCAAGGCAAGTGTTGCGCCACTGGGGTGGCCATTACATCCGGTAATGAAACTCAACCTAATAAATAATATATATAACTTGTTTCTAGGCCCAGAATGGCGCCATGACCATGGTTGAACTTGGTTGGTGACCTAGAATTTGACCAGTTGCAAAAGCAACCCTAACTCACTCAATAATCCATGAAATTTGAAACTGTAAAAACCTAAATTGCTTGATTTTTCACTAGGAATATAATGGTCCAATTGGTTTTGGCTAAAAAGGTCCCTAACTTAAAACATGATAGTGATCCTAAACTTTGCTCATTCTTGCATTTTCTATGGCACAGTTCAATATAGTCATGCTAAGTCACATTCAACGGATCAAACACATCATATACAACATATTTAAACTATCCATGCTCAGTGTACCTCAAATATCATCATGCTTCCAAAAGTCAAATTAGAAAGCACATACCTTTTGAAGCTCAAACTTGCAGTTTTCAAAATAGACGTTCCAGCAAGAGATCAATGACTTGGTCAACTCCTATACACCTCTTTGATCCTCTCTAAGTGCTTGGAAACCAAAGAAGATGGTTGGACTGGTGTATGCTTCCTTCTTGCACAAATGACCAAAATAACCAAAAGTGAACTTGAGGTAAATGATGTTACAGTTGGTGAATCAAGTTTGGAACACCTTAAATATGATTTATGGAAGGTATTTGAAGTGTTAGAATGTTTGGAAATGGAAGGAACAAGGACTGGTCTTGAAAGATGCAGAAAGTCAACTTTCTTTAGGTTTGAGAGTTGACTTTTAGATTTGAGAGGTTTTTAATGGTGGTGAGAGTTTGAACAGCTCTAACACATGTTTTGTGATGTATTAGAGTGATTGGCTTGGTGTTTTTGTGACTGGAAATGGTTTTGGACAAGTTTGTGCAAATAGAGGTTTTCTTGGCACAAAGGTAGTTTGGATACAAGACTGAGATTTTGATGAGTTTGCTAAGGTTTTGCTCTGAGCTTTTGTGTGTTAGAAGTGTGTTTTGATGTCCTATTTATAGACGAAAGAGTGAGAGAGATCAGATTGCAGAAGTGCAACTGATTTGGTTTTGGTTTGGTTGAAGTTTAGTTGGAATGCAAGGTGGAGTTTCATGAATTTGAAGTTCCAAAGCATAGTACAAGCTTCCCTAAAGTTGTTGGAAAGTTCAGACACATTACTTCTGCATAAAGAAAGGATTTGGTGCAGAGGAAACCATTTGGAAGCTCAAGACAAGTTGGCCTTTGATTAAAGGGGCTTTATGTAAATGGAAGTGCTACCTTTGTGCCAAAAATGGAATGATTCAAGAGATAAAGCCATAAACACTTGGATAATACACCAAAAGCAAGTGCACTTGTCTGATTTAAGTGATATTTGCAAGTTAAGTAGCTTGTAATCAAGGATTCTTCAGAATTGATTTGGTTTTGCAACTTGCTCTTGACATGAAAATAGCCAAAACTTCAAGTTTGTGACCTCAACTTCAAGAATTCGAAACTCCTAGCTCACACATTGGATATGGGTGTTCTTGGACTTTTTGGAAATCCCCAAGAATGCTCTACGATGTTCATGTTCACCCAAAGTTCTGAATCCAAAGGGATCAAGGTGCAAAATTAGGTTGAAGTTGGCTGCAAGTTAAGGAGAAAAAGTGAAATTTCACTAAGTCCTAAACTTGACCTAAACTTCCAAGCTCCATAACTAAAAAATTAAGCCTCTTTTGGGGTATGGCCCTCTAACACACTTTTAAAGTTCATGATGAAATCTTCAATTTGATCTTTGGATCACAAAAATTAGATGTGCGGATTGAGAGTTATGACCTTTCCAAGTTCATATAAGAATTAGGGTTTTTCATACTTAGAAAATTTTCAAAACCAACTTTGCCCCTTTTGCAAGAAACCTCTTAAATCTTGATTTCTCCTGCTACAATTCAAATATTAAACATGTCTTGATGGAATATGGCTTGAATACTTCATCTTGGACCCAAAATACCAAAAGTCAAAGGTTTGACTTTTCAGATAAAATCCTAATTTCTTCATGAATTCAATTGTGTGATCCTTGATGATCTTGCTTTCTTAAACTTCCCAAACATCATAGATGACTTCCAAGGATATATATGAACATATGGAATCATGTCCCAAGACTTGGGATCATGCCTTGATCAAAAATTAAAGGCATGGTTGACTTTTCCTGATAAAACCCTAATCTGGGGCCATATGAACTTGAGGCTCATTGCACTTGTGATGAGAGCCAACTACTCTTGATTTCTTGATGAATAAGGTCTCTTGAATGTATGTAAGCTCAATTGGTTGATGAACTAATCAAGACATTGACTGATCACACCAAGATTCCCTTGTAATCCCTTAGGTCAAAACCCTAATTTTCACAACTCCTGATTTTATGGTTCCTCTTTGATTTCTCTTTATCCATTCACATGAGACCATGGAATATGACTTGAAAACCTCATGATTAGCCCTCAAGACCATAGATTGAGCTTTTGGAGCCTCATTTGACTTTCTTTGACCAGATGGATTCCACCACCTCTCTTGATCACCTAGTGAGCACTTGGGATGGATGTATTAAGCCAAAGGGGTATCTTAGGAAGCCTTGAAATGTATGAGAACTTGGCTTGTTGCTCTTGCCCTCTTCTTGTGCAAAACCCTAGCTTTCAATAGAAAAACAAAACTAGTAAAACTATGATGGTTAGTTGACTATGCACAGATGATTGAACCCTAATGCAAATGCAAAAATGCCATGACTTCTAAGGGGTAAAATTTGGGGTATAACATAGAGGTATGAGAAATCACAATAACAAAGACCTAAAGCACTTAAGATTTCTAGGATATTCAATGTGTAAGAAATCTTAAGGCTTTTACAATTACAACCTACATCAGAAAATCTGTATATACAATGAGTTGATAATTGTTGATCTTGTTACTCCTTCTGGTTGATCCTTGTTAAAGATTCAGTTTGAACCTTAAGCCATATTTATAGCCTTTTCAGAAATTAACTTGATCAAGAGTATTTGTTGTTACTCCATAGTACAGGAGCCATTGATGATAGATACACCAAAAGATCTTAATATAGTGTGTAACATGTTTAACCTTTAAGTATTTAAGAGATTATGTACTATTAGAGCCGTTGAGGGTAGATATCCATAAAGCATCTCAGCCTTTCTTGGGCCTTGTAATCTATAGACTCTAGCTGACAAACTGATTTGATAATACAACTTGTTTTCTGCAGTACGGACATCTTCAGCTTTATCACAAACTCTGAATGGTACCAGAAGCCAATTTGCATTCACTAAGTGTAGAGACAATTATGATGCTTCTTCTGATGCTGAGACCTTTAGCTTCAGAGTCTACGCCTGACATCACTTAGCAAGTATTCTTCAGATTCTGCCACCAGAAGCTAGCAATTCAGCAACTCTCAAAGTGTGCTTAATGTAGAACAGATTCTGACAATAATATTTACAAGTATTAGAACCTACACACATGTAACACACATCAAATAAACCATTTTTCTTTCAATACTTTGTTATCATAAAAACCCAAGGAAAATATGTCATGAACAAATCTTGTTCTAGCAATCTCCCTCTTTTTGATGATGACAAACACAAGTATTTAAAGGACAATGTTGGGCAGTTTTAATTTTCATTGCAACAACAAAGGGAGGTTTGTAAGCTCCCCCTGAGTCTAGTAGTCACAAGCAGAGTTCTGTAGACATCATACTAGGTACTTCTCTCAAGAAAAAGTAATACAGTTTTCTTAGTAACATCAGAGTCTGAGGATTGTAAGCTCCCCCTGAGTCAAACAGTTCCAAGGTTGAGGTTTGTAAGCTCCCCCTTAGTTCCATGTTTAAGAAAATCAAAAATAATTTTTGAACTTCCTTTGGCAACATCAAAATACGAGGTTTGTAAGCTCCTTCTGAGTTTGATAGGCTTAGGATGAGGTTTGTAAGCTCCTCCTTAGTTCTATGTACAAGAAAGTTAAAATGTGTCGCCCAGTCAAGATAATCATAAAAATAGAAATATAAATAATAAAACCTAAATAAAAACTAAAACCTACACCCTATAATATAAATAATCATGATTTAATATTAATAAAAGTTAATAATCTCAATAACCCTACTAATTTAATCCTTTAATTAAAATTCTTTGACTAATAATAATTGGAAACTGACTCTCCCCATAACTATCAATAATAATCCTTAATAACCCAATAATTAATCTAAATTTAATAATAATGTTAATAATAAGGTGATTTAGATTAATCCTTACATTAACAAATATTCTAATTTATTAGTGAATAAAGCGCCCCCCTTAATACTAATATATAATCCTTATAATTAATAATACTTCAATAGTAAATAATAAATTAAAAAACCCTTAATATTAATAGCTTTTAAATTATACAAGCCTGATAAAAATTAAACTCCAATTTCCCTACTAATAAAATTTAATAATTAGAGTAATAATTTAATTACACTATTCTAAAAAATACACCCCTTATACAAGCTAATTTTAACCAGACTCTTAATGGGTTTAATTTATATCTATAACCCTAAATAATTAATAATGTACCTCCCATAAAATGGATTAGTTTTTTTAAAAAAAGTCTAAAAACACCAATATTCTCAAAACCCACAATGATATGTATTTGAGACCCCAAAATCTAAACAATACACCTAATATTAAATCCCAATTGATCATACCCAAAAATTGTAACTAAAGTAAAAAGTCAATAGGGTCTCCCTTTGACTTTTTAGGTCACTAGGGGGACCAGATTACTGCAAATCAATGGCCAAAATTTAGGGTACAACAGAAAGAAAAAGGAGAGCTTGGGAAACCAAATTGTGTAGCTTTAGAACCATATACTCTTTGGGTGAAGGAAAGAGCTAATGAGCTCAAAATGCCTTATGCTTTTGAGAAACCCATGTCTATAGTGGTTTCCCACACCACTTACCATTCCTGCTGATGATGTGAAGGAGCTTCAATATGCATTAGCCAAGATGAACTAAGAGAAAGATATGTGGGAAGCCAAATTCAACGCTTTAAAACCTTGAGAAGTTAGAGCTGCAAAAGCAGATGAAGGAGAAAGGTGACTTGATAGAGTTGCTTGAGCAACGTGCAGTGAAGATACATGGAGAGGATTTATTTTCCTCTACTACATCATATCATCCTTCCACTTCAGGTGTCTAGAAGGGTATTGTAGACCAACTTGTATTGCAGAAGACTATCATGAAAGACACATATGAGAGAGAGATCAAGAGACTCAGAAGGAAGTATCCGTTTGGAGTTGGAGCTTCCTCAGATGTTACTCCTAGGATATAGTTTTCTCTTATTGTATTTCGATCCTTTGTAATTTGTGCTTCCAAGTGTAACTCCTTCCAATTATTAATAAATTGAGATTTTTGAGTATTTCAAGTGTTGTTATTCTTTATGATGTTTGCTATATCTTAAAGTTCCTTGAAAGCTAAATGAAAAGCATTGCATTGCATATCATGCATCATTCTGCATTTGGTCTTGCTTTTGAGAGTTCCACAGGTGTCTTATTGCTTTCTTCCTGGTTTTCTCAGAAGTCAAGTTGTCGCACCAATACAACACTCATGCTAATTCTCAAAGAATGATGGTGGATAATTTGGAATAAGAGAACCGTGAACTTCGTGAAGAGGTTACATCTCTCTGTGCTTGTATAGAGAAGTTTAATGCTCTAGTAGAGTCTCTGGTTGCTCTACAAAATCAGTCTCCTCGTCTTCCTACTCCTCAGGAAGCTCAGCCTCAACCCATTGTTATTTCTGAAGTGGTTTCTGTTACCGTTTCTATGTATCTTATTAGTGATCTGTCACACTCTATGCCTCCTGGTTTTCCCTGGGCATGGCTCTGAACTTCATTCCTGAGAGATACAAGCCTACTGCTAAAGTCACCACTGTTCAACCTGCGATGTCAATTTCTCCTTCTGTGGTTCATACTGTCCCACAGACTGATGAACCTATCTTCCATGCTAAGCCAAGTGAGAGCTTGGGCGTCTATGAGCATATGGATGAATTTCAAGTTCAGTTTGAAGAAATGCAAAAAAAAAGATCAAGGCTCTAAGAGGGAAGGAGTTGTTCGGAAAGAATGCTCATGATTTATGTCTTGTCCTGAATGTGAAGATTCCCGCCAAGTTCATGGTTCCCGATTTTGAAAATTATAAAGGTAACACTTGCCCACAAAGTCACCTGGTCATGTATGCTAGAAAGATGTCCACCCACACTGACAACCATAAGCTATTAATTCATTACTTCTAAGACAGTCTCACTAATGCTGAAATTTACCCCTAATCGAAAAGTGATCATATTGGTCCAATTTTAGATGAGTCATTTTTAGTTTAGATGTAAATCTCCTATCTCCATAGTGTGTATATTCTTTTCCACCTAAGAGAGCTAGTGGCATACTTGTTGATTTTATCCAAGTTGGAGCCATTCTCAAAGGATAATGCAAAGTTCTCACACTTGTTGGGTGATTAGTTGAGTAATCTACTTTAAATGACAAAATATCTTCATTAACACTAAAACTAACTTTAATTTTACTTTATGCCTTTTATTTTATGGACCTTTATCTTTATGCTTTTTATTTATTTATTTTTTATGCTCTTTATTTTTATGCTTATCATTTCATATCATATTATCATCTTGTTTATGTTCATGCCTTTTTCTCCTTGTCCATTTGGACTTTCTTTTTCTTTTTTTAAGACATTAATAAAGGCTAAACACTCTAAAATTCTTAATGCTTCCTTGGACTATTTGTTGACTATCCTTTTCTCATGGATGATGGACTTAGAATTAGGATCTTTGCCCTATGCTTTGGAGCTATATCTTAAGACCTTGGATCTTATTTGGCAATTTGACCTTGAGTTGGCCTCTTTTGAAGACTTGGCTTGGAGATCTAGCTTTCATCAAATGCTTGGTTATTTCTCTGCTTATCTTTGATTATCTTGTTGCTTGAGTCCAAAGGATTGGAGTTTTGACTTGTTTATGTCAAAGGCTTGTATGTTGGTTAGATATTTCCTTCCTTAGCTTTTATTCTATGCTTTAGGGTAGCCTCTTCATCTCCTCTCCCTTCTTAAATTTTCAAAATCTTCTCTTTTTTTTTTCAAAACCTTCTTGTTTACAAACTAGAACCTTGACTTTTTCAAGTGTATTTTCAAACTCATTTTCTTAATAAATGCTAATCAATCTTAAGCATACTTAGACTATTTTCATAAGACTTAAAAAATACATAACTCATTCAAACCATTTTGTGCCTTTTTTCACTTTTTGCTTTTAAAACTTTTCATAAAGATTAGACATGAGTCATTTCCATAGTTGAGATGTGATCCTCCTATCCCCATAGTATTGTTTGAAATGAGTAGACTCTTTTCCACCTTAGAGAGTTAATGACATACTTGTTGATTTTATCCAAGTTAGAGCCCTTCTCATGGTGATGCAAAGGTCCATTTTCACATACTTGTGGGTGATTAGTTGAAGTTTTCTCCTTAAAATGACAAGTTGTCTTTTCATGTTAAATGAATCATAACATACCATTTTTTTTGTTATTTTTACCACGAACTACGAGGTTTTGATCCTCCATTGTACTTTGTGGGTACGTAGGCACGAGGTTCAGGAAGTCTCGTCAAACATAAAATATTAAAAAATACTCCTCTTCTCACCTCCACCATCTCTTACAAACAACACCTTTTTAAGCCAAATGCTAGATTTTCAAAGAGGTTCTTATAGAGTACTATAGACGTTTTGGGTGCTAACACCTTCCCTTTGCGTAAGCAACCCCTTTACATTTGTCTCTGTTTTTTTTATTAGTTTTTGTCTTAAAACTTCTTTAGGTTTTGTTCGCTCTTTTCCCTTTCCTTTGGAAAAATAAAAGTGCGGTGACAACTCTTGTTTTGTGAGTTAAGTTAATCAATAGCTTAATCTCAAATTTTCTCGCTACAAGTAGTTACATGATACTTTCAAATCGATCACCACCATTTTAAATGTTCTTTGTTAGCCATTGTTGTAACAGACCATAAATCTTTGATCCTGCAGCAATCTTCCACAAATCCTTATAATCATTTATGTTCATAATATCTTCAACTTGGCAAGCCATTAAAAACCGTATAAAAGCTGCAACAAAAACATGAATCAGAAAAACTTCCACAACACATATTTAAATCAATTTCATTTGAACAAAAAATTGAAAGAAGGAGGACGAAGGAGGAAGAAGAAAAACAAAGCATGAAAAAGAAGTAAATCAACCTGAACGATCTGCAACGGACGTGACTTTGTTGTTTTGACGATTAACCAAAAGTTGGTGGAAGAAGAAGCTGAACGATGGAGGAAGAAGGGATGCAAAAATAGTGAAGTTGGGAGTGAGAGTGAAAGGTTCAATTGATGATATAAACAGTGCATGCAGTGTAAATTCAACTCCCAACATTATAATTATTAGTGCATAGTGTATTGTGTGAATTTAATTATAAACATTGTAAATATAATGTCTTTACGTATTTCATTTATATTCAATTTTAGTAGTAATAAAAAGGTGGCTGCAGTAGTGATAGTTTATCAATGTATTAATATTTGAATTATGTATTCAAATAGACTGAAATGTCCTTGAGTTTAAAAGATTAAAAGAGCGTATTAGTCAGATCAGTTTACTAATCTTTTATTAGTTAGATATTATATTTACCACAATTCAAAGATTTTTTAAAAGAATATTATTCTCAAAAGATTGCCGGGTACACTTAAAAACGATCTCAAACCATGTTTAAAAGATTACATCAATAACCAATAGAGTTTTCAAAAAATTGTCACAAAATAAAAGAATTTTGGGAAAAAAAAGTTATACCAAAAAAAAGAAAAAAGAAAAGAAAGAAAAACATTGTATAGATGAGTCCACAAACCTAAACAGATAAATTGGAGGAATCTACCTGGCACCCCCCCCCCCCCCCCCCCCCTCCCCCCCCCCCCCCCCCCCCCCCATTTTTTCAATATTCCCATATCACCCCTGTTATTATTTAGATAAAAAATAACTTTTTTTACCAAAAAAACCACTTTTTCAGACCAAAAAAACAAAATTTCCGGTAGTGCAATTCAAAATTCCCGGTAATCTCTGATATGAATTTCCCGAAAACGAAATTTTCGGTAGTAATAATCTAAATTTACCGGTACTCCTTACCAAGAATTCTTAAATTACCAGTAATAATTACCGGTAATTTAAATATTACCGGTGTGCATTTGCACACGCATATCGGAGATTCTAAATTACCGGTAACTCTCAAACTACCGGGAAATTCAAATGTGCGGTATACCAGGAATTCCAGTTTTACACGAAATTTTCGGTAACAGGTCAGTTTCTTCAAAAATGCTTGCCATTTGCACTCCGGAACGGTCAGAGATCTTCTACTGACTCGTGTAGCGATTACACTCAGTTCTTCACCACAGACAAAGTATGTATTATACGTAGATGCGTAAAATTTAATATTATTTCCTTTAATTTCATGTTTTGTGTTACTATAAGTTGTTATGTTTTTGAACAACAGATTTTTGAGAGCCGATCCGACGTATTAGCTTGGGCACGGAATATTGGGAAGCAACATGGTATCATAGTTATGACAATTCGTTCTGATAGTGCAACTGGCCAGCGAGGAAGGAAGGATAAATTAATAATGGGTTGTGAGAGAGGAGGAAATTATAAAAGAAAAAAGTCTGAAAGTAGTCATTCATCGGAGAAGGATGGTCTCGCTAGTATGAAAGTGAAATGTCCCTTTCGGCTGAGGTCTTCGCCAAGTGGTATTGGTTGGAGGGTGAGCATTATGTGTGGGTTTCACAATCATAGAGTATCTTAAGATTTATCAGGGCATGACATATTAGGCCGTCTAAAACCTCATGAGAGACAATTTGTGAATAACATGACAAAGTATAACATGCCTCCGAGACACATAATTTCCGCCTTGAAAGACCAAGATCTAGAAAACCTCACGAGTGTTGAGCAAGTATATAAAGCTAGATCTACGTACCATGAAAGCAAGAGAGGTTCATTGACGGAAATGCAAATGTTGTTGAGTCTTATTCATAAAGAAAAATACATGTGTTGGACAAGAAATAGGGAAGACTCGAATGTTGTTGCTGATATTTTCTGGACACATCCTGATTCAGTGAAGCTATTGAATATGTTTCACTTGGTGTTGATTTTTGATTGTACATACAAGACCAATAGGTACCGGTTACCGTTACTTGAGATTGTTGGCGTTACGTCAACAAAGTTGACGTTTTCGGTAGGGTTTGCCTACTTGGAACATGAAAGGGAGGAGAATTTCAAATGCGCAATGGAGAAGCTGAAAGAGTTGTTTTTTTTTTCTGAGAAATTACTACCAAATGTTGTTGTGACGGACAGAGAACTTGCCTTGATGAATGCACTTGAAGATGTGTTTCCTAATTCAACACATCTGTTATGTGTGTTCCACATTTCCAAAAATGTTAGCATGAAATGTAAGGAATATGTTAAATCAGAAAGACATGAACATGTCATGGAGCTGTGGAACAACATCATGTATGCTAATAGAGAGAGTGAGTATCTCATACACTTGAAGCTGTAACACCCCAATTCCCATCGCGAATAAATAATACATAAATAAATCAGAGTAGATAAAAATTTATTATTCTTAGACAGAAACAAGGATGCCACATTTAAAGAAAGAAAACTCAATCCCTGCTCATAAATTTGATACATAACACAAAATGGAACAAACCTAAAAGGGAAACTTTTTCCAACAAAAGGAAAGTTCAATTATGGAATAAAGCGGAAAGATCCATAACTGACTTGTTTTACAAAATAAATCATCTTATAATATCAAAATATTCATACAAAGGTAATACAAAATAGATCCTATAATTGTATACATATATAACAAAAGCGTTCCCCCGACTCCCGCGTTACGTATCAGAGCAGACAGACTGACAAAAGGATGGAGAACTAATCTTCACAAAAGCCTCCAAGACACTAATCTGCAATTGCCTCATAGAGCAACAAACCACAACAGAAGGGTGAGAAATAACAACTAAATCAAGATTGCATAATAATATGCAAACACATATAAATTCACATGCATAATTATTCTCACCACAAGCATCACATACTAATACACATAGCATATATCAATTATACCAACATAATAACATATTCACACATAATGCATACCAAAGTTATAACATATGGAAACACACCACCACATCACGTAGCATATGGCTATTCATAAAGCATATTATCCACAACCAATGCATTTATCACGAATACATATCAAATCACCAATGCTATCACGAGCTCAACACATAATCAATTAATTCACAATTTCCCACACATAATCAATCCATTCATGATTTTCCACACATAATCAATCCATTCATGATTTTCCACACATAATCAATCCATTCATGATTTATGCAAATGCAAAGAGACCGACGCAACGACTCTATGCAAATGCGGTACCATCCATCCATCATTCTCATCATTAGTTTACTCAGGAACTATTGGAATCATCGCTTGTTGCTTAGTGTAACTCTCCGTCTGGCAAACGATGTTCCCCGTCGCTCACACCTCTTTGTATAAGGCACACGACGTTTATGGATCGCTCACACCTCTTTGTATAAGGCACACGACCCGATCGCTCACACCTCTTTGTATAAGGCACACGATCATCTATAATCATCGCTCACACCTCTTTGTATAAGGCACACGATGTTATAGCGGATTCCCTCTGGAACCGTTTTGTCGCTCACACCCACTAGGGCACACGACATCACAAGAATGCATATCATGATGCTTGGCACACAATGACCCATGACAATCAAATGCATACATATACACATCCATGTGAACCATTCCAACATCCATAATCATGCATATACAATCAACCACAATCACAATGCATTTACTTGCCCTTAGGCCACAAACCATCATCACAACATTTCATCACATGCATTTACATCAAACCACAGTGCACAAGTCATACATCATATATCAAAACATTATTGCATGATAACACATCAAATACACACAATTAAGACGGTAAAAGTCAGCAAAACGATACATTTCCAAATTCCTGACACAATTAAATTTGCCACCAATATCAAAACCATTTTAATAAGAAAGAACATCTCAATAGCTTTCTAACGGTACCAAGAACGCCTCGATCCGAGTTACGGATCACAAGTTACGGCATCGGACGCGAAATCGGGAAAACTCTGCACCCTCTCTGGTCATACGCGTATTGCCTTGGGCCATACGCGTAATGCCTAGTTCGCTCGCACATCCATACGCGTAATGACCTAAGTGCTACGCATATGGGCAGAGACTAATTTCTCTCCAAAAATTTCACTAAAACCCTAGTACGCGTATTGCCTCCTTTGTTACGCGTAATGCCTTGCCCCTTACGCGTACCATTACGCATTTCAGCAGAGGGCCGTGTAAAATGGGTTCCATACGCGTAATGCCCTCATTCTCCCCTTGCCATACGCGTATTGCCCTAACCAATACGCGTATTGCCTTGCCTGTTACGCGTATGGGCAGCGAAACCCAGAATTTTTCCTGCATAATTCTGCTGTGAAAAATCATCTAATTTCTTCTCCAATTCTCATCTAAACACTCCCAAATCACAATATATCAACCAAAACATGTCCCAATCATATCAACAAGTATTCTACGCAGTTTATATCGAGTTTCAACCACGAAAACATCGATTTCATTCAATTGTTCATCAATTTATTAATGAGAAAAAGTTGTGAAACAACCAAAACAATTGCAACAAACAACACTTATACATACACAAGCAAGATATAATTGAAACTTCTCACCCTTACCCGATTAATCGTGCTTGAACGGATGATTCTTCTATCCCAAGTTTTCCTCTTCTTTTCCGTTCTCTTCCTTTCTCTCTTCTCTTTTTCCTTCTTTCTATTTTTCTCTCTAAGTCCTATTTTATGAAAAACATAATATCTACCCAACAAAAGACCAAAATACCCCTACACTCAAATATCTCGCAAACGCTCTCAAAACGCGATAAAACTTAATAACGATGAAAAATAATATATTGTCAAATAAAAGTCAAGAATAAAATAATATAAAAAAGAAAATAATTAAATCGACTCGATTAAATAAATCGGACAAAACGGGGCGTTACAATTCTCCCCCACTTAGACATTTTTGTCCTCGAAAATATAACCGATACAAATAACTCCGGATACGACTCTCACATCCGACCAATAATCTAACATGCCAACAAAAGGCACACCACGAATAACACAAACTGACAAACCACCTTGCTAACAGCAGCTACAACAACGACACAACAACGACGACAACTACAACGACAAGATGCAAAGCCCATACAATGCACTTGACGACTAACTCGCGACTCAAAGAATACCCAACTTACGAACACACACAGGAATTAGCTACTCGCACTCGAACCATCACGATGGAAACGAGGCAACAACACAAACAAGAACCTAAAGTTCCACGACACAACATCGATTCAACAACCTCTACACAACCATAATACCAACATCCTTGTCACACAACAATATTACAACAGTGCTACGATTTACCAATCGAACATACAACCAAAACATCCATCTACATAGTAGCCCATAAATTATATTTAAACCTTTCACCTAACACTTCCATTCTGAAACGTCCAAAGTCTAACTCTTTCTCATATTCACCAAAAATCACTGTTCACTTTTAATATTCCCAACCTCACACTCTCCTGTGTTATCTCATACACAAGTCACAAGTCTCGGAATTGTTAAAATAATTTTAATTCTCTGACCATCAAAACCACCATATGCAAAGGCTATCGACTTAACTCTTCAGGCACAACATTAGCTTTTCCCGAAGGATAATCCAAGCCAAATTCATAACTCGTCACGAATTCTAACCATCCTCGTTGTCTCATACTCTATTTCTTCAGACCAAACAAGTACTCGATATTCTTGTGGTTACCAAACACTTCGAACCTAGGACTATAAAGATAATACCCCAAAATATTCCAACACAATACAACTGCAACCAATTCCAAATCCAAATCCAAAATAGTATAGACCCTTTTATGAATCCTCAATTGTCGTAAAGCATAAGCCACGACTTTACCCTCTTGCATTAACACACTGACTAACTCATCAAAGACACATCACAATACCTCGCGAACGGTTTATTAGGATCACGCATAATCAAAACTGAAGCCGTAGACAAACTCTACTTTAACCCTCTCAAACTTTCCTCACAATGAACATCCAAAGCAAACGACTTACCTTTTACAAGTCATCTGTCATAACGAAAATGCTAACTTGGAAAAACCTTTCATAACCTCCGGTAATAACCAACTAAAGTCCAAAAAGATTCTAATCTCCTTAACCAACTTCGGAGCCTCTCATTGTAGAACCGCATCTACTTCCGATGGATCCATAACCATACTCTCATCTAAAATAACATATCCAAGAAAACTAATCATTTTCAACCCAAATTCTCACTTGAATAACTCAGCATAAAACTTCGTCTCTTTTCAACACTTATAATTCGAATCTCAACCACTCTACCTGTTCTTCCTCTGAGTTTATAACAGATCCGAATACCCTTAATCAAAACCACCACGACCTCATCCAAGTAAATATGGAAGATACGATTCATCTACTCCAAAAACATTACAGACTCATTACTAACACCAAATAACATCACTGTACGTTGTAATGCCCAACCAAATTCCAAAAGATATAAATTTTTAAAGCTTTTGCAAAAATTTTCACTGGGTAACTGGTTACTCACATAAAAGCTTAACCGAGTAAATAACAGCCTATCCCGATGATAACAAACATAACCAGTCACATTAAATCGATCAAAGCCTCAACTCACACAAATCACCACTCTTATCAAACATTCCAACCAATTGTGATTTCACTCAAACTCAACCAAACCAATCCAGTTATCTATTCATGAAAGTGGACACTTATTCTCAATCGTTACCTTATTCAACTGTTAGTAGTCCATATACAATTTCTTCTCTTAACAATCCAAATTCTATAAATCCCAACATTTAACAACAACCAACCCAAAGGAACTCTTAATACCAATATTACGTCCACACATAAGGGTTTTCTCAAGATTCCCATTAATGCTCCAAAACTCCAAAGACTCCAAACCTCACCAGAACTCTAAGTTTTACTTTCCATAGTCTCAATACCATTATACACATCATGCTTGTTATTCCATTCAATCATCCATTTCTTTTGTTACTAACAATACTGGAGCTCTCTAAGACAACACCCTAATGTTCCATCCAAAAACACATCTGAAAACCATGCACAACTGACGGCCCATCACTGTGACTTCCTGCCAATTTCCAGAACACTATCATCACAGACAAAACAAACATCTTAGTCCCATCTACTAAGAGTTTTCTACTTACTTAGCAAATATAAACCTCAATTATTCACCTTCGTCCAATTAAGTTCAATCTCTACTCTCTGAGAACAACCATTAACGATACCCAATCGTTCTCTCTCAAAGACATTCCAACTTGACCAACATACAAAAACCTCGAATCCGCCTCATCTTCCGATATAAGAATCTCCATCGACTCAACAAAACAATCTGTAACCATTTTCTTAAATTCCAAACATCTCATTGCACACACTATCAAAGCCGGAAAGACACTTCTATTCCATCCAACATAATTCCTTCTACTATCAGCAAGAGACTAAGGGTGATCAGTTCCTCAATTTGTCAATAGACAGCCGACAATCATGATGGGGCATAAACCGTCTTTACCAAACTATAATAGCATTTCTTGCATCCTGTGCATAAAATAACCTAAGGCACAAATCCTTAGTCGACATAAACCTTACCTCCGCATTCCCTCCGGAATCGGGAACAACACTGTCCAAACAACACTTACACTCTTGCAATCTACAACACACTGAGCCAACACTCCACACTTGAAGCAACTTGGAGAAGCACCAACTTCTCCCCCACTTATCTCATTCTAAATCCTGAAAACAAAGGATTAAAAAACCAGAAAATACTGACAGTGTTTCACACAAATATCACATACTAAGGAACAAACAACATCGACAGTATTCAACTGTCACACCAACGGACTCAACAACTTGGCCGAACAGACCGACCTGCTCTGATACCACTAATGTAACACCCCAATTCCCATCGCGAATAAATAATACATAAATAAATCAGAGTAGATAAAAATTTATTATTCTTAGACAGAAACAAGGATGCCACATTTAAAGAAAGAAAACTCAATCCCTGCTCATAAATTTGATACATAACACAAAATAGAACAAACCTAAAAGGGGAACTTTTTCCAACAAAAGGAAAGTTCAATTATGGAATAAAGCGGAAAGATCCATAACTGACTTGTTTTACAAAATAAATCATTTTATAATATCAAAATATTCATACAAAGGTAATACAAAATAGATCCTACAATTGTATACATATATAACAAAAGCGTTCCCCCGACTCCTGCGTTACGTATCAGAGCAGACAGACTGATAAAAGGATGGAGAACTAATCTTCACAAAAGCCTCCAAGACACTAATCTACAATTGCCTCATAGAGCAACAAACCACATCAGAAGGGTGTGAAATAACAACTAAATCAAGATTGCATAATAATATGCAAACACATATAAATTCACATGCATAATTATTCTCACCACAAGCATCACATACTAATACACATAGCATATATCAATTATACCAACATAATAACATATTCACACATAATGCATACCAAAGTTATGACATATGGAAACACACCACCACATCACGTAGCATATGGCTATTCATAAAGCATATTATCCACAACCAATGCATTTATCACGAATACATATCAAATCACCAATGCTATCACGAGCTCAACACATAATCAATCAATTCACAATTTCCCACACATAATCAACCCATTCATGATTTTCCACACATAATCAATCTATTCATGATTTTCCACACATAATCAATCCATTCATGATTTTCCACACATAATCAATCCATTCATGATTTATGCAAATGCAGAGAGACCTACACAACGACTCTATGCAAATGCGGGTACCATCCATCCATCATTCTCATCATTAGTTCACTCAGGAACTATTTGAATCATCGCTTGTTACTTAGTGTAACTCCCCGTCGGGCAAACGATGTTCCCCATCGCTCACACCTCTTTGTATAAGGCACATGACGTTTATGGATCGTTCACACCTCTTTGTATAAGGCATACGACCCGATAGCTCACACCTCTTTGTATAAGGCACACGATCGTCTATAATCATCGCTCACACCTTTTTGTATAAGGCACACGATGTTATTGCGGATTCCCTCTGGAACCGTTTCGTCGCTCACACCCACTAGGGCACACGACATCACAAGAATGCATATCATGATGCTTGGCATATAATGACCCATGACAATCAAATGTATACATATACACATCCATGTGAACCATTCCAACATCCATAATCATGCATATACAATCAACCACAATCACAATGCATTTACTTGCCCTTAGGCCACAAACCATCATCACAACATTTCATCACATGCATTTACATCATACCACAGTGCACAAGTCATACATTATATATCAAAAGCATATTGCATGATAACACATCAAATACACACAATTAAGACGGTAAAAGTCGGCAAAACGACACATTTCCAAATTCCCGACACAATTAAATCGGCCGCCAATATCAAAACCATTTTAATAAGAAAGAACATCTCAATAGCTTTCTAACGGTACCAAGAACGCCTCGATCCGAGTTACGGATCACAAGTTACGGCATCGCATGCGAAATCGGGAAAACTTAGCACCCTCTCTGGTCATATGCGTATTGCCTTGGGCCATACGCGTAATGCCCAGTTCGCTCGCACATCCATACACGTAATGACCTAAGTGCTACGCGTATGGGCAGAGACTAATTTCTCCCCAAAAATTCCACTAAAACCCTAGTATGCGTATTGCCTCCGTTGTTACGCGTAATGCCTTGCCCCTTACGCGTACCATTACGCATTTCAGCAGAGGGCCGTGTAAAATGGGTTCCATACGCGTAATGCCCTCATTCCCCCCTTGCTATACGCGTATTGCCCTAACCAATATGCGTATTGCCTTGCCTGTTACGCGTATGGGCAGCGAAACCCAGAATTTTTCCTGCATAATTCTGCTGCAAAAAATCATCCAATTTCTTCTCCAATTCTCATCTAAACACTCCCAAATCACAATATATCAACCAAAACATGTCCCAATCATATCAACAAGTATTCTACGCAGTTTATATCGAGTTTCAACGGCGAAAACATCAATTTCTATCAATTGTTCATCAATTTATTAATGAGAAAAAGTTGTGAAACAACCAAAACAATTACAACAAACAACACATATACATACACAAGCAAGATATAATTGAAACTTCTCACCCTTACCTGATTAATCGTGCTTGAACGGATGATTCTTCTATCCCAAGTTTTCCTCTTCTTTTCCCTTCTCTTCCTTTCTCTCTTCTCTTTTTCCTTCTTTCTATTTTTCTCTCTAAGTCCTATTTTATGAAAAACATAATATCTACCCAACAAAAGACCAAAATACCCCTACACTCAAATATCTCGCAAACGCTCTCAAAACGCGATAAAACATAATAACGATGAAAAATAATATATTGTCAAATAAAAGTCAAGAATAAAATAATTTAAAAACGAAAATAATTAAATCGACTCGATTAAATAAATCGGACAAAACAGGGCGTTACAGAAGCACTTTGAGACTGTTTGTGTTGATATACCTTTGTTTGTTAACTATGTGAAAGAAACATGGTTGACACCGTATAAAGAAAGGTTTGTTTCTGCATGGACAAACAGAGTTACTCATATGGGAAACACAACAACGAACAGGTATACTGACATCTTATTTGATTTAATTAATTAGCATAATTGATGTCTAATTGTGCTTTAATTATTGCGGTTTAAGGCGGAGTCTGCGCATTGGAGACTATAAAATATGTTGTCACATAGTTGGGGAGATTTATGCCACAGTTGGGATGCTGTTAACACCATATTGAAGTTGCAGCTAGGCTCAATTAGAGCGCCGTTTGAAAATAGTATTGTGAACATTGAGCATCGGTATAACACTCCATTCTACACCAATTTGCACGGTTTTGTGTCAAGGAAATGTATATAACACATAGGGAGGGAGCTAGAACGAGTCAAATTTGTTGGTATAAACAAGGATATGTGTGGTTGCTTCATTAGATCTATACATGGTTTACCCTGTGCGTGTCAACTTGCTGGTTTTCAAATACAAGGTCTGTCTATTCCTTTAGAAGAAATTCATGTTTTCTGGAAGAAATTACACATTCAAGAGCATACTGACGGTCCAGAGGATAATGGTTCAAAGATGGATTTAGACGCAGAATGTGAAGATTTGAAGACATATTTCAATTCTTTGGATATTGTAGGTCAGAGGGTGTTGAAGAAGAAACTTAGAGAACTGACTTATCCAGCCACATCTTCTATGCGTCCACCGCAGGTGAAGTACAAGCCGAAAAGAGGAGTTAAGAAGAGAAAAAAGGGTGAAGAGTGTGATGTGCGTCGTGATCCCTCACAGTGGGAGTATGGTGAGGCATCGCATGGGAGTCAGACTACAAAGACATCATGTACAAAACCAACAGGAAGTCAACCTTCTAGTCAACCGCCCACTGCATCTTCTAAGTATAAATACTTGTCCCAGTTTCCTCGTTTCATGCATCCATACATTGGTGACATAATTGATGTGGGTGACGATGGAAATTGTGGTTTTCGGGCTATTGCAACATTACTTGGATGGGGTGAAGAGGCTTGGGCGTTGATTCGGAATTAGTTGGATGCTCAAATTTATCAACAACCAAAATTGTTTTCCAAGTTGTTTTATGACACCGTTGATGTGGTTCGAAGTTCCTTAAAAGTAACACACTTGGGTGTACAGGGTAGAGAGAAATGGATGTCGATTCCAGATATGGGTTATCCTATTGCGACCCGGTACAATTTGGTTTTTGTCTCCCTGTCAATGACACTTAACTAAACCTTCTTCCCTCTTACCATAGCTCCATCTATGTTTGCAAGTAGGCATAAAATGATTGTTGTTGGCTTTGTCAACAACAATCATTGGGTTCAGGTAAAATTAAAACCTGATAGTCCTTTGCCTCCCGTCACGACCTGGTGGAGAGAGAACTGTACTGAAGAGGCAAGAGCCTGGGAAACAGCATATGCAGGACGTATTAGGCACTGGGAGGAAGAAATTAGGAAGTCACGTTAATTTTATATGTTATCTTGTTGATGTTATGTATTTTTTACGTAGGAAATCATCTTAATTTAATATGTAATCTTGTTGATGTTCATGTTGATCAAGCACTGTGGAAAAAAAAATGAAAATAGTAGGCTTTTCAAAATTTTTTCAAGCTCATGACTGTTACCGGAAATTTCAGTTTGCCTGAAATTCCCGGTATACCGGATATTTCATTTCCCCGGTAATTTCACATTTCCCCGGTAAATTGAAAATGTCCGGTGGATGTTACCGGTATTTTCAAAATTACCGGTACTACCGGAAAATTCAGGTAAACACACTAAAAATGACTGAAAAATCCGATAATGGACAAAATTTCCGATATGGCACCGAAAATTTCAAAAATCCAGTGTTTTGGACATAGGTAAAATGGACTTTTTACTTGTAATAGAGGGGGTGCCAGATACGATTGGAGGGATGACAGTTAGAATTCCCTCACACTAGACGATCAGTTATTATGTATCTATACCCAACATCGTATTTCATCATTTTAATCTCAAGAAAGAAATTAAATATGTATGGTGTTTTAAAATTAAAGTCATATTTTTATATAAAAAAAAATTCTACAGGAATAAAATCACTCACTTTATTTATTTTATGTGACAAGGAACCATATTTTTTTTTTAATGAGATTATAATAAATTCACAACAACCCGATTCACCACAACTAATAGCATCTACACAACTAATATCATTTACACCACTAACATCTTCTTAAGATGATTCAAACAACAACCTCATTAAGGAAATAATGCAGTGCATATTATTACGATGATGATATATTTATTCAAACTTTACGGAGAAACAAAAACAAGAAAAGAAAAAAAAAGTAATAGATTTTTTACAACCAAATAAGGTAGGATGCCAAAGTGACTTTTGCTTAAGAATATTTCACAAATAAACTTTTGTCAACATTTGTATTTTAATTTAACTACTTCATAATATCAAAGTCAATTAAATGAAAATTTAAATTGAATGAAGATCAAATCAAAATATATTTTTTGTGGATGTTTTTAAAAGCAAATTAAATATGACTATTATCAAATCTAATCCTCATTAGAGAAAATTCCAGAAGATGGATTGTTACTTAAAGAGACTCATTCTTTTCTTGAAGACACGAAACACAACAAAAATTGAAGATGTAGTATGCTAGGATTTTTATTCTTTTGAGTCTTTGTATTATTTTTTGTTGTATACCTCTAAAGAAACTTAAACTGAATATTCAAGGCATAAAGGTGGATTGTTTATTTGAGTTGTAATTCAATATTCTTAATCTTTTGTAAGCATTGATCATTAAGGTTGTGATTAAGAGAAAGTGAGAAGAATTCTAATATTTAGGAGAAGTCCTAAATAAAAGACACATGTACTATTAGGAAGTAAGCATTGAACTGGAGTTGTTAATCTAAGACACATTGTACTAATACTATTGATAAGTGATTTCCTTTCTTTGGTTGGAAGCCCCTCGGATGTAGGTATAATTGCACTGAACTAAGTTAGTAATTCTCTTGTGTTCTTTATTCCTTATTGTTTCAATTTCGTAATATCTTTAAATCCTCTTTAAACTGGTCACGTTGTCCCGAGCATTATGTACAACATCTGTTCTCTAAGAACAAAATTTCACATTTATTAATTAAGGGGCCAAAGTACAACATGATCGGACCTGATCAGAAAAAGATCGGTGGTCAGCAACACGTTGTGAGCTTCATTATACTTCGGTGGTGGTGAGAAGGTGGGGGTGTACCTACAAGGTACTCCGATGCCAAAGTAAGAGACATAGTAGAAAGTGCAAGTACATAAAAGGTGTAGAGAGAGTATAAATACATGACCCTCTAGTGATAGAGGGTATTTATAGTGTGCCCCCAACGCTGGGCCAACGGTCATCTGGACTGGGTTGAATTGCCAGGCCCAATGCAAATAACTGCCAGGGTTTACGTGGCGTAGGGAAGACCAGCACGTGGTCTTCGCCCTGGAGCAACTGCCTCGTGATCTTCGGAAGGTGGGCTGACCATTTCTTCAGGAAGTGGGTAGTTGCTTGATGACGTGTCCCCGCGTGGGTGACACGTAGAGTCCGTGGGGAAGATGTGTGACCTCTCCCCGTGCTAGGTGGTGGCCTGTTTGACTAAGGTGAGTGCTGAACGTGTCCGACGAGGGGGAAGACTGGGCCTTGTTGAGCCTTCCCAATGTGACGCCGGGTTAGACCTGCCCGATTGGTGGGCAGGTGCTGGCCCATTCCAGAACACAACCGATTGCATGTCTAATTAAATCCAAAATACTACACATATGCTAGCACACTTTTGATAAAAAATAGAGAAAAGAGATCATAATTATTTAAAAATAACATAAAGTGAATAATTTTGTGAATAAACCATGGTAAAGAGATAAAAAATGTAATGTACCAAAGTAAATCAAATAAAGTTTATTAAGCATGACAACGGGGCGGGTCGGGGACGGTTTTTACCTCCCTAAACTCAAACCTAAATTTCTAAATATTCACCATTCTCTGCCCCAAACCCAAACGGGGATGGAGAATTAAAACTTAAATTCATCCTAAACGGGTTCGGGTATCTCTGCCCCGCCACCATCCATTTAGTAAAATCAATTTTTTTAATAGAAATATTTAATTTTTTCCAAAATCAAATTACATTACAAATAATAAAATAAAACAATCTCAAAAAATTTCATTCATGCACTTCAAATATTTTAAATAATTAATACAAATCAAAATATTAAAACATTGACCACAAATTTAATATTCAAAATTAAGAAAATTAAATAATAATGTACATAATAAAATAACTGGGGCGGGTTCGAGATGGGTACTAGTGTTCCCATTACCCGACCTGTCCCCATATTTTTAATCGTGGAAAATTCAAACACAATCAAAACGGGTTTTTCCCATCAACTTTGTGACGGATTCGGGTGAATATCCGCGAGTATGAATTATGTTGTCATGCCTAATGTGGACGGAAGCATACCAACCAACATTCAATACTTAATAATAGTAGTTGTTTTTCTAACACACACAAAACATTAATAGTTGTCATATACTTATTGTAAAAAAAAATTGTAGTTATGTGCTAAATACATAATTAAAAAGATTTTAAATAATTTCTAAAAAATAATATTTTAATTCATATACATTCACACAATATTAATGAATATTTTTTTTAGTGAAAATTGAACTCGTTGTTTCAATATTTACCATATTCATACACACCAACTATTTGTGTTAGATCTATGACATATGATTTATACGACCATGAGAAGGTCATACTCATAAATAATTATAAAAAAAATAATTAAATTGCACATGTTAAAAAAAACTTAATTCAAAGAGATAATCTTCTTATTATTTTGATTAAAAAAAACTAATTAAAATTTGATCCTATTATTTTACCTCGTAACTCATTCAAAGAGATTATCTTCTTATTTTAAATTCAATAATCTCAATAGTAATTTAATCAAAGTAATCTCAACAATAGTTTAAGCATATTGTCCAAATTATCCTCTTTGGTTAATACATTTGACTATTGAAAATATAAAAAATTACATTAAATAATAAATATTTTAGAGATAATAGTATTAAATAAAAGGTAAATTTTTAATATGTTAATTTTGCTTATATTTCATTTTTGATGGAGTGTGATTTTAAACTTAATGAAAGACAAAAAAAAAATGTATTAAAGATAAAAAGGAATGACATTTTTCCTATATTTTTGAAATTGGACAGTCACTTATTTACGCATTTGAGATATTTTCATCAACAATATATAAAAGATCATACTTTTAATTTATAATTTAAAATATTAAATTTAAATATAAGTTATTTCATCTTGCTCCAATGAATATCCATGTCATGAATATATAAATGCATGATTCACATAGTCTAAATATTTCATTCATTTTCTCCCTTATTATCCCTTATTATGAAAATGAAAGTATTTTCTTTTCCTCTAGTGAAAAGAAATAATATATAATTATTAGTAAAATATGTTAAATATTTTTTTATAGTAATGAAAAAACATTAAATACTCATTGACTTGAGAAATTATAAAATAAATGATATTACAAATAAGTATTCAAAATGGAGAACTAAGATGGGAGAATCAACAACAAAAACTGCTATACATTAATATTATTTCTAGAAGACAGATTTTAGACGGGTTAGTGATGGTGAAGAGAGATTATTGATTTTGCTAGGAGGAGTAGATACAAATGTCTCATATTTAAGGTGAATTTTAAGAAAACAATGTCAATTGGAATTTTTTCAAATTCATGCTTACAAGACTAAGGTTTGCGAATGGTATCCCAACCAAAGATTTTACTATTGACAAAGGCTTGAGGCAGGGGCATCTTATATTCATACTCTTTTTCTTCAATCCTTCATTTCCAATCTTCTTCTCTCTGATCCAATGGCTACCCTTTTCCAGGGATTAGGAACTGTTACTCCTTTATCTCCATCCAATTCCTTTGAATCCACCAAGTTTCTCCTTTCTTCTCGTAGATCCCTCTCAGGTTTGCAAGTTTTTGAATAGCTGAATGCTTTTTTATTTTGGGTTTCTCTTATAATTGAATGGGGTTCTTGTATATTCTAGGAAACATGCGTAAATTTAGGTTTTTTTACTATTCAGTTCACTTTCATTTTTCAGGGTTTAGGATTATTGACCATGAATACTGTTTTGTTTCATTTTGTAACTGGTTTCAGAGAGGAAAAGTAGCATTTTTGTTGTCAGATCAGATGCAAAGGGAAACCAGGTTCTGAAGACAGGAGCTACTCGGAAGAGTGAATTGTTGATTCCTAATGCAGTTGCTGTAAGTTATCTCATCACTCTCACTCCAGTGTGTTTTTGTTTGAGGTTTGGTTTGCAATTGTGTTTGTAATCAATTGTGTTTTTTGTTGTTTGTTTATAGACACAAGGAAGTAGTTATGTGGCTTCTGCATCAAAACCTGGGTATGTTTTTTTTTTTCCTACAATCACTTGCTGTTGTTTTGTTCTTTTTGTAATTCAAGTGATGTTGATACTTCTGTTATGGTTTTCATCCTTAAATTACACGTAAAAATTGTAATAATGTAGTCTTGTTAAGTATGAATAATACTAGGATTATGATTTGATGGGGAGTCGATTGGGAACTTTTTGAAAATCAAACAATAAAATCCACATGCCTCGCATAATTTGCATCTGTGCTTTTTTGCTTCGGTTAAGAATGGCTTTAGCATATGCTTGCCTGTTTGGTATGTGTAAAAGTTAAGCATTGAAACGAAGGGAAGCCCAAAAAAGTGAATTGTAGTCTAAACTTCCTGACCTGTGATGGGGTAAAGAATGTGGACAAACTGTCTACCGTTTCAACTTTCTTCCCAGTAAGAGCACAATTTTACCCTCTGATAAGTGAGATGGAATAATGAAGGTTGTGGTTGCAATATACTAATCAGTCAATTCAGTTTATCTTTTTTATTGTTTATCAATGCTTCTTGAAAATATTGAATGGTGCTATGCAATTTCTTTTCACTTTTTTAATTTTATTTTGTGATTAACAAGGCTGTATTTTCCGTCTGAAAACGACATTACAACTCTAAATGGTTATACTAACACTAGCTAAACTCATCCAATTTCTATATGTTAGAAGTATTTGGAAGATCTCTTAATTAGAAGATATACTGAAATATAGAAACAACTCCTAAGATATCACAAGATTAATAGATATTTCCTGTGTATTGTATTTTGTATAATTTGGATATAAAATTCTTTACCTGCTTTCAACAAACAACTTAAGCTCTTGTCGAGGCTGGTTCATGACACGGTAGTATTAGATCATTTGTGTGTGACTAAGTGGTCATTGCTTTTGGTACAAAGTGCTTTTGCTTTTGGTGGAATGTTAGATATAAGACCATTCATGCGCTTCTTTACCCTTTAGCACAACATTTCGGGGTAGTTGGTTCATGCCTATTCAGTGCTGCTGGCATATATTTTCTCTCTTATTGGTTGCACCGATTGGTTGAATTTGCTTAAACATATGCTGGCATTTTTTCTCTCTTATTGGTTACATTGATTGAATATTTATGGCCTATAACAATGAAATTCATCAGATGTTCATTTTATTTTTAGGCATTAACTTCTCCTTTTTGAAGCTCTACGTGAAGGTTTGGAGGAAGAAATGGAAAGGGATGCAACTGTTTGGGCCAGTTTGTTTCAGCTTTAAAAAAATGAATTTTTTCTTTGTATTTTTGAAAATGGATTCTACAAAAACGTTTTTTAAAATAATACAAGTTTTTTTAAATTTGTTTTTTATAAATTAAAAGACTAATTTTGACATTCTATAACATTAATATACATTATTGAAGATCAAAACATAGTCAAAATCACAATTTTTTCAAAAAGTTGTATTTCAAAAATGATTTTCATGAAAAGCTATTTGAAATAGCTTCAAAATTAAGTGATTTTTTGAAATTTTGATATCCAAAAAAAGTTTCGATAAAATGATGAAATACCTAAAATAACATTTTAAGAATAACTATTTAAACCAAATTTTCATTTGAAGCTTTTATGAAAAGTTTCTTTGTAAAATTTTTTTTTACAAAATTATGTTACACTATAAAAATCATTTTTAAAAAAAGCCAAAACAAACTGGCCCTTTGTGTCATGGGTGAAGATGTAGGTCATTATGGAGGATCTTACAAAGTGACTAGAAACTTGGCTGAAAAGTTCGGTGATCTCAGAGTTTTGGACACCCCTATTGCTGAGAACGCCTTCACTGGCATGGGCATTGGAGCTGCCATGATCGGTCTTAGGCCAATCATCGAGGGCATGAACATGGGATTTCTACTTCTTGCATTTAACCAAATCTCTAACAATTGTGGCATGCTTCATTACACATCCGGAGGCTAGTTTAAAATTCCAGTTGTCATTCGTGGTCCCGGCGGAGTCGGACGACAACATGGAGCAGAACACTCGCAGCGGCTGGAGTCATACTTTCAATCAATCCCTGGTATTCAGATGGGGGCTTGCTCAACACCTTACAACGCCAAGGGCTTGATGAAAGCCGCAATACGAAGCGACAACCCTGTGATACTTTTCGAGCATGTTTTGCTTTATAATCTCAAGGAAAGAATCCCAGATGAAGAGTATGTATTGTCACTTGAAGAAGCCGAGATGGTTAGGCCCGGAGAGCATGTCACATTACGAACATATTCAAGAATGAGGTATCATGTCATGCAAGCTGCTAAGACATTGGTGAACAAAGGGTATGACCCTGAAGTCATTGATATCAGGTCTTTGAAACCATTTGATCTTCACACAATTGGAAACTCAATTAAGAAGACGCATCGGGTGCTCATAGTGGCGGAGTGCATGCGAACGGGTGGAATTGGTGCTAGTCTCACAGCTGCCATTACTGAAAATTTCCATGACTATTTGGATGCTCCTATCATATGTTTATCCTCTCAGGATGTGCCAACCCCATATGCCGGAACATTGGAGGAATGGACCGTGGTCCAACCTGCTCAAATTGTGACTGCAGTTGAACAACTCTGCCAGTGATTACTGCGAAAACAAACTTAGTTGGGATATGTTTTATTTTTGGTAAATCTACTGTGCTTGTTTACTTAAACTAGAATATTCACCATGATATTTTAATTTCTAAAATCCTTTGCTTTTTTTTTAGATTCATCAAGTGAGCCCTATAACTAGGCAATAATTTTAATGGATTCTGAAGTTGTCTGTTCAACCACTATTTTCACTTTTTTTTTTCGTTTTTAGTTCACTTGTATTGTATGGATGTAATAGTTTATTTTATAGAATTTTGAATTGTTCTGTCAAATTTTGTGTTCTTATGTGTAGCTCTGATGTCTGTTTGATACCTTAATTTTAGTCCAACATCAACTTCAAATACCAAAGAAAAAGTTCAACATCTATTTACTTCCTCATCAAAAAAATGTTAAAATGACTACTGTTGGTTCTAGTAATAAAATTGATAATATATATATATATACACACTACCTGTCAACATTAATTTCAAGCTAATAATTTACTGACGAAACGAAATATCAATTATATTCCAGCATTGCTGTTGAGTTTGGATTTCTAATATATAGACATCCAGTAACTAAATCTTTGTTGAGTTTGGATTTCTAAAATATATAACATTCAATAACTAAATCTTTATTCCATTAAATGAGGTCGGCAAATCTTATTCCACTAACTGAGGTCGACATGTTAAATAATTTACAATATGATGTATAAGTTACTGTTGACAGCAATGCATAATGAAGGGTGGCAACACATGATGCAGTTCGAAAATCTGCTCGGAGGCGGGAAAGAGATGTCCCAGAAGCTTAGGGTGATGTGGTGTGCTTCTGTTTAGTGCATATGGAAAGCGAGGAATTACAAAATTTTGCGCAACAAAGAAATTCAGACTTCAAAGGTTGTAGAGGAAGCAGTCGTTCTGTCATGGAGATGGTTAAAATTAAAGACAAAGAGCATTTCGGATGATTTCGCTGCGTGGTGGTTGAATCCTAAAGTCTGCTTGGGTGCTGGCGAACCTGTTGATGTGTAGGGATTCTTCTAAGCAAGGGATGCTGATTCATTCAGAATTTATTTCTAGGGCCAGTATTTCTGCCTATAGTTTTGGCTCTGGTTTATGGCATCAGCAGCCCTTTTGGAGTAAATCTGATGTTTGGTGATTTGTGTCCAGTTTCTGTTGTTGTCACCGTTCTTGTTGCATTTGTGGTGATTCTGTCTGTTGCTGTCACCGTTTTTTAGTTCCAGGTGATTCTGCTCCTGGTTTCTGGTGTGGTGTAATTATATTCTGTGTCATGATTGGTCTTTCGATTTCTTGAGTCCGCAGTTGGTGGTTTATCTGTTGTATTTGTGTCTACGTTCTTTGTGGCTTGGTTTTCGTCAGCTTTCTGATTTTATCAGCATTGATCGTAGCAGATGGTGGCTGGTTGTGTTTTGGTATTGGATTCAGGAGGTGTTTAGTGTGCAGCATCTCTATTTATTAGTAAGGGGTAGTTTTTGGGTGGTTTTTTTTGGACTGGAGAGTATAGTATCTGTGATGCTAGTCTGGGTGTGGTATTTTTTGGTCTGACTATTATACTGCAAGGCTTTCTTTGGTATGGGGGATGTAGAGTGTCATTGTAATAATATTGATACTGCAAAAATTATGAAGCGCTCAAAAGTCAACAAATTGTGTCCTTGAAATATTTGTTTCCTTCACACTTCGACCACTGACATCTTGCTGCAGCAGGCATAATTGAATATCAGGAGAGGATATGCATTTCTGTTAGTTTCGGAGCAGCTTATGGTTGTTTCGCTATTATTCTCGAATTGGTCCGGAGGAGTGGTCGGTCAGGATAGCTGCTGGTGGTTATTTCTGTTTTGTCCACAGGAATCTTCTATCAATTAAATCTAGGGTTAATACCTATTTTCCCCCCTGCCATATGGACGTGTTTTAAAAAACGCCACTGCGAAAAAAAAAGGTGCAAGACTGACCTTAACAAATTTTAAAAGTTTTGATTTACACCTTCATCATGCCACATCATCAAAAATACTGATGTGGCAGTCATTTTTTTAATTTTTTAATGAAAAAAAATTACACATCATTAATAGGCTTTGTGAAATGACTCTTATACCCCCACTTTTTAATTTTTTTTTATTTAGTTTTTCTTTTATTTAATTTTTTTAGATTTTATTTAATTTATAATTTTTTTATTTATTTAATTTTTTTTTAATTATTTTTCGTATTAATTTTATTTATTTAAATTGTTATTTTAAATTATTAAAATATTATTCTTGGGCCTAAGCCCATTTAAATTTCAAGACAAACACACATATTGCAAGCCCATTTTCAATTCATTAATGCATATGATGGATTGGTATATATACACTTGTTTTTCCTTTATACCAACCGATGTGGGACTCATTCAAAGAAACATAATTCAGTCAGATTGGAACTCATTCAATTTTCACCTAACATTCAATACAAAACAACATCTCATTACAGTGAATCAAAACACAATCATGGACCATCAAAACCATTTCAAACTCTTTCCAAAACCATCCTCCAACATGTCCTAGCATGCTCACTTAAAAATGGAAGGTAATTCATCATTAATCAATTCAAAATCACAGAATTTAATTCTACAAGGCATAAGCAAGCACGGTTTTGAGAGGAGGAGAACAGACATCATAGAAACTCACACCAGTAAAAAATGCACCTCACCACATGGTTGAGATGAACACAGAGCACAACATCACCACACCCATACCAGAACATTCAGAGTATCATATATGAAAATACACATTATCAGTAACCGCAACAACATCCAATTATTAAGCAAGAAGATACTGTTGGTGTATTGTATTCTTCTGGGACCATAGGTGTGAGCAAAGGAGTTGTTTTAACTCATAGAAGTCTTATTTCTATAGTTCAGCATTTTGTGAGATTTGAAGCTTCTCAATATGAATACTCTTATTCCAAGACTGTGTATCTAGCTGTTTTGCCAATGTTCCATGTATATGGTTTATCGCTGTTCACCGTTGGATTATTGTGGTTGGGTTCTACAATTGTTGTAATGAGGAAATTTGACATTGATGAGGTTATTAGATTGATTGTGAAATATAATGTTACACACTTTCATGTTGTTTCATCACTTATATGATTGCTTGAGTTAGTTTTCTTTGTTATTGTTGTGAGTAGTTTAATGCTGATTACATTTACTTATGAGAGAACATGCAAGCTTTGAAAATTTAATAATGACTGATAGATACTCTTTTTGTGCCATTGATGTTCAAATCCACAACAGATTCTTGACCATCAATTTGGAACTTTATTTGTTTATGATAATGTTGTTACTTACCAAGATTTTGTAAGGATCTGTAGCTGTAAGATTGTTTCTTTGTTAGGGGTATGGAATAACCGAGTCGACCGCAGTAGGAACACGAGGCTTCAATACTGAAAAATTTCACAACTATTCTTCAATAGGATTGTTAGCTCCAAACATGGAGGCTCTTTTGAAATCAGTGATTTTTGTAGTTAGTTTCAATTTCTGTTTTGACAGTTAGCATTGACAGTTTATGTGAGTATAATATGAATATTATACTAGCTGACAATATTTTAAGAGATCATATGAATATTTTAAGTAAGAAATTGAAGATGTACACTGATAATTATGATCAATATGTTCAGACACGAGGTAATTTGGAAGAGAACCAGATGAAGCAGTACAAGTGAGAACAGGAGCAGTTTTAATGTGTAGTTAGAGTCCCACATTGTTTATATCAAATGTTGTATTGGTGTTTATAATACACTAGAGTGCAACCAATATCAAATGGATTGAGACAATGTGAATTGGGCTTAGGCCCTAATGTGAATTGGGCTGCTCTTAACATTTAAAATAAATTAATATTTTGATAATTTAAAAAAATGCTTCATAAATAAAAAAAATTAAAGAAATACGAAAAATAATTAAAGAAAAAATTAAATAAATAAAATAATTATAAATTAAATAAAATCTAAAAAAATTAAATAAAAGAAAAACTAAAAAAAACTAAATAAAAAAAATTAAAAAAGTGGGGGTATAAGAGTCATTTCACAAAGCCTAGTAGTGATGTGAAATTTATTTTCATTAAAAAATTAAAAAAATGACTGCCACATCAGTATTTTTGATGATGTGGCCTGATAAAGGTGTAAATCAAAACTTTTAAAATTTGTTAAGGCCAGTCTTACAACTTTTTTTTTCGCAGGGGGGTTTTTCAAAACACGCCCATATGGCAGGGGGGAAAATAGGTATTAACTCTTAAATCTACTTGGAGGATTTGTGTCGATCGTGAGGTGAAAGTGGTAAATCGAATCTTCTGCATAATAATCAAGTCGTGGGGCAGCTTCAAGAATTTAGTGTCAATTTTTTCTTTTCGTTGGGGTCTGGTGAATAATGGGGAGCTAATCATGTTAGTAAATCTAACATATTGCTTCTATACCATTTGATGGGTGGTTATTTGTTTTTTGGGTGGTCTGCTATGGCATAGCAGTGTAGTTACCTTCTAATGTTTTCTAGTATTCTGGGGGTTGTACTTCTTTCTTTGGCATGGCTTATTCCTTTATAGTAATATAATTTCTTTTGCAGCTTAAAAAAAAAGTTACTGTTGAAATTTTTTTATTCGTTTAGAGGGATATTTATTGTTGAGTTCCATGTGAGAAATGCCTAAAATTTTCAATTCTTTTTACTAGAGTTTCGTGAAAATAGTAAAATATTGTGTGATGTTTTGGTCTCTATTCTTGAGGGAGTATATTTCTTTCAAGAGATCAGAAATGTGAAAAACATCGTTTTAATGGTACCAACCTTGAAGTTTTTGCAAAATATCTTGCGTTGTGTTTATCTAGAGGACACTTTCTGAGATTTTAGTCTTAATTGAAATGGCAATCTATGCCATTACTATTGTATTTGAGTGATCCCAAGCGATTGATGTTCATCAATCGAAGTTGCTAGACGAATTCGGGTTCCATCTATGATCCTAATTTATATTTTGATCAAATAACAACTTTGACAGAATGCGTTTAAGAATGATAATTTGAATTATTCACTGATGGAGAGACAATAGCGAGACCAGACTTATCACCAGGGTGCATGAATAAGGGGTTGAACATATTGGTTTGATATTGTCGCACCTCAAAAAATACGATCATTTGCGAAGCGTCGGACAAAATGATTCGAACAGAGTCGCCACTGAACTTTATTTATTCTAAAGAAGGAAAGGGAAAATATCGATAAAACCCTTAAAAGATAAGATGGTCTTCGCAACCAAATTCGGGTTCGGGAGTCGATTACGCAAGAGGAAGGTATTAGCACTCATCACGTCCGTTGTACTCAACGAGAATCTTTTAGTTAAACTTGCGATTGAATGTTAGCTTATGCTAATTTATTTCTTCGAATGACAAAAGTGCAAAAGGAAAAGAAACGGGGTCGCAAAAAAGTTTTTATTAGGGTGCTTGACGAAATTGCGGGTCTCGCTCCTACGTATCCTCAGGTACAATGAGAAATTCAAAGCTACTTAGTTCTACATAGAAAACTACGTGTCGATTATTTGTTTTTAGGAGTGTCACTTTAGACATTTCGAGTGATTAAACCTTTGCTTGTTGCTTGCTCTTGGAGACTGAAGCCTTTGTTTGTTTTATGTCGAAATGGATAAAACATACTCATTTCTGAAAATGAAGTTTTGATTGGTTGATTCGTTTTATTGAACAAGTGTTTAGATCACATTTTAACGATTAAACATTTGCTTGCATGCTCGCGGTGGAGACTTAAGCGCTAGTTTATATACACGTTAATACAAACTAAACAATGCCCTTTTAAAAAAGGTTTTTGATCTCACGGGGGCGAGAAAATAGATTAGATGTGTTGGGTGTTTTTAGGCGAATGACGAGTATTTGGTGAGAACGAGACGTGAGCCTCGGGACCAATTACTCGAGGTTTGTTAAATTGTAATTCCTAATGTCTAAGTGTGTCGAAGTCGAAGTAGATATCAAGTGTCGAAGTCGAAACTGTCAGTGTGTCGAAACAGTTTGTTTCACACAGATTTGTTTTGATAAGATTTGATATGATTTAGATTAGATTTGATTTAGTTCAAATAGATATTTTGGGCCTTTAGAGTTTTGGGCCTCCAAATATTTCTCCTCTCTCTCGTTTCTTTCTTGTTGTTTGTTCTTCATTTTCATCATTGTCATTACGTGTTTGTGGTTCGTTATAAATCTTGAGATCAAGATTGTAGAGGAATTACCATAGGTTGTGGTTGAATTCCAACAAGGTTTACTAGAATGCTAGACTCCATCAAACCTTTTTCATTCGATGTATTTATGGAACTTGTTTGATGGATAACGAACATTCAATGTGAACGAGACGTGTGCCTCGAAATTGATTGCTCAAAGGTTCCACTGGAATGCTAGACTCCAACAATCCTTTTTATGTCCAAGTTTGCGTTAAGTGTTTTTAGAAACGAAAGAAGGAATAAATGACTAGCCTAAGACGTGTGCCTCGGGACAGATCATTCGAGGATTTAAGGAATGTGAGACTCCAAGGGTCCTCTTTTTTCGTGTTTGTTAAGAAAAAGTGTTTTAATATTGCGCTTAATCGGGAAAATATTTGAATCACATCGATATAAAATTAACCAAGTTTGAAAAGGTTACTTGGCGTTGGACCAAGATTTTTGAAAAGCCCACTTGATGTTGGATCAAGGGTTCTTACATTTTAATAGATTATTTTAGATCATATTATCGATTGTTAATTAATTTCCACGATGATCACAAATGCATAATTAAGTAATGGGTAAAATGAATAATGATGCATAGTTAAATAACTAAACAATCAAACGAGTATTATTAATTAATTAGGATTTTTAATAACTATGTGCTTTTTTATTAAGTTTATGATAATTTTGTTTCCAGCCTCTACTTAGCCGTTAGCTTGTGTATAATAAGGGGCCGACATTACGAACTTGATTCCTATCGCTGCGACCAACAACATTACTTTTCTGTCGACGAATACTGACCCTTGATCAGTTGTTATGGTTTCAGGAATCCCATATCTACACATGATATGACTCTGTATGAAGTCAATCACCGTGTCTTGGTTGATGATAGTTAGAGGCACTGCCTCGAACCACATTGTAAATTAATCATTGCCCATTAGGACATATCTATGGATTTTAGAAGACGCAGGTTTGATCTCACCTATTAGGTCTAACACCCATCCCCTGAATGGCTACGACTTGAGGATCAAATTTAATTCAATGGCGGGAACATGTTGTATTCCTCCATGTTTCTGACACTCTTGACATCCTCGAGCAAACTCAATACAATCCTTTAACATGGTGGGCCAGTATACCCCCTGTCGACACAACAACCACTTCATTTTGTGGTATTCTTAGTAAGCACCACACGATCCGTTGTGGGTGTCAGAAATTTCCAAATAGGATTCGCTCTCACTAATGCACTTGAACAACACCTCTTGTGGAGTCTTTTTGAACAACTCATTCCCAACAATGATGTAACTTTGCGCCTTGTATTTCATTTTTTGATCTGTCATCCCTGTTGGGT
This sequence comes from Lathyrus tuberosus, assembly GCA_022829125.1. Lineage (NCBI taxonomy): Eukaryota > Viridiplantae > Streptophyta > Magnoliopsida > Fabales > Fabaceae > Lathyrus > Lathyrus tuberosus. The sequence continues at coordinate 20,947,486 of JALAZF010000026.1, read as the reverse complement.
TTATAAGGAACTCAAATATTTCCTTTCTCGATGGCAAAAGTTTCAAAAATTTCAAAAATTCCTGGTAACTCACCTGCCCCCACCAATTTTTGTGTCAACAAATCTGGTCGGATAATGCTAGTTGCTACCAGTTTGTCTTTTACTTCAGTCAAGTTCTTTAATTTTCTCTTGGCTACCTTGTTGCCTGAGGCTACTTGGGCCAAATCATTGGCCTCTTGGTTTCGTATTCGTGGTACATGTTCAATATCCACAGTTTTAAATCGTTTAAGCATTGAGTTTGCCTTGACGAAATATATTAACAAATTATCTTTAATGCATTTGTATTCTTTGTTAAGTGTTTGACCTCTAGTTCAGAGCCACCCTTGATCTCGACTCTGGTTTCTCCCAAGTCTAATAGTATTGTAAGACATGTGATCAATGCCTCGTATTCAGCCTCATTGTTGGAACAATGGTTGTCGATCTCAAACTTATAATTGGTGGGAATTCCCTCCGGGTATATGATGAAAATTCTCATGCCCATTCCCTTGGAATGAGTGGAACCATTAAAATATAATTTCCATGTTGGGAACTTGACATAGTTCTGTACTATTTCTATTACTGCATGTTCTACGATGAAATCAACAATAATTTGACCTTTCACGACTTTTAAGGGCATGTAAGTTAAAGAATATTCAGTTAGGGCTAAAGCCACTTTCCAGTTCTACTATGTAAAATTGGTTTCGACAACATGTGTTTAATTATGTCGAATTGTGAGTAAACAAACACATATGAAAATTTTATATAATGCTTGAGTTTGATACAAGAAAAATAAAATGATAAACACAATTTCTCTACCATATTATATCTAGTCTTAGCATCATTCATGATTCGACATAAATAATAGATAGCTTTTTCGACGCCATCATCGTCTTCTTGGGCTAACATACTCCCAATTGTCGACTCAGATGCAACAATATATAGCTTCATAGCTTTGTTCCTCATGGGAGGTTCGTTGGAGGCTTCGACAGGTACCTCTTAATCTCATCAAAGGCTAGTTAATTTTTGTTCCCCACCTAAAACCTTTTTTCTTTAGACGTGTTAGTGGTGAGAATTCTTTTGTCTTGCCACTCAGATTTGAAATGAATCTTCTTAGAAAGTTGACTGTTCCCAACAAGGGCTGAAATTGTTTTTTGTTGGTCGGAGACTTATTATTTTGTATGGCTTTTGTCTTGTTTGAGTTTATCTCTATGCCATTTGTAACACCCCACTTTCCCATTATATAAAATACGGTAAAATAATAATATAATATCAAAGTTCACATCACAAGTAGGATGTCACATCTCATAAAAATAACCTGAAGTCTCAAATACTTCATTCACTTTATTACTCATAAAAACTGTTTTACAGCGGAATCATAATTCAATCCAATCTATGGCACTAAGGCCTTCACCACAATAATCTCCACTTCATAAGTGGTCTAATACAAGTTTAATAAATGAGATACGTAACGAAATAACATGGCATAACAAATAAAATAAATCCCCAAACTATCCCGTGTTACGTATCAGAGCGACTCGAACTAACAACACGGAAGACTTCCATAAAGCTATCCTGGACTTCCACGGCTACTCTTGAGTACCTGCCCATTTCCCATGGTAGGGGAAATATCAACAGAAGGGGTGAGATATCAAACAATATAATCAGATGTATGATAAAGAATATATAAGAATCAGATCATACAAAACCACCACTTCGCAGCTTTTAAACAACTTTTATCATAACAAAATCATCAACATGATATAACATCTATTTCATCATCACAACCATATCACATAAACACGATACACATGTCACTTCCATTCACAATTCAATCAAACACATAGTAATAATAATAATGCAATGTGACTCATTACAATGCACATGCATGTGGTACCAATATCGATCCCTGTTTCATGATCCAGTATGACCCCTATTTCATGATCACACCCACGACCCCTATTTCATGGTCACGTACGATCCCTATTTCATGACCGCACCAACAACTGTGATTATACACAATTCACGGTTCATTCAATCGAACCCGATTCCCAAGGAATCCGGATAATTCGCATACACTCCACCGAGCAACGAATTATCTCCGCCACTGGTCACATACACTCCTCCTGAGCAATGACCTATTTCCACCAGACACACCATGAATGCATGACAAAAATATGCATATAATCACATGTACAAAACATGCTCACACCAACACGATCCTCCTGATCACACGATCCTCCTGATCATCTGTAAGTCTTATACTTACCGCAATACCCACTGGTATTACCACACCTGTTCGGGCGAATAAGCATACATGCACACAATTCACAAAATGCACCACCAATTCTAATTTATCAATTATCTAATTAACTCCCAATAATCCACCAATTTACTACTTATGTCACAAGTAGTACCCACCACACAACCCAATTCTAACCGAACTCACTAAGCATCAATTCATAGATTAATAGCTACTAATTGATTTTTAACCACCTCTTAATTAATTATTGTCATTACTGTCCCGATGTTCAGCTGCTATTGCTACTTCTTGCTACTAATCAATAGGTACAACTCTGTCATTTAAATATTATTGAGACTAATCTGTTATCGCTATTTCATTACTGTACTGCTAATCCCTTTCTAAAATTAGCTCTACTATCTCTTTTGCTAACTCTGTTAAATATATACAACTCTGTAATTCTTTTCATGCTATTAGAAATCCCTCTGCTATTTAATTTTAGAACTGCTACTTCACTGCTACTGGGTCTATATATATATATACTGCAACTGCAACTGAATTAGACCAATTAAATATATATACACATTACTCTTAATTAAATGTAACTTAATTATATGTATACCAGTCTCTAATTGTTTCTGCTATTATGATAGGTCTGCTATTCCAATTCCAAAACTGCTACTTATTGAGTCTGCTGCAACAAAATCCCTCTGTTATTTTTCTCTACTTAATTACTATGTACTGTAATTCAGTTAGCCTAATTAAATTAATTAAACTCTAGTTTATACTTAGCCTAATGATAATTATATAATGGAAGTCTAAAGGAGTTATTAACTGAAACTACTTAATATTGTCCATCCTGCACGCGCCACGTGACCCTCGTCACCAAGTTCCTGCTCCCCAGTCCTGACGGTCGTCCCACCCCACACACACATGTGTGACGGTCGTCACAAAAGCCATGACGCTCGTCATGCTCTTCACCCACCCATGTAACGGTTGTCACATTGCCCAGGTAGTTCTACACCATGCTTTCACCTGTCTCCAATGTAGCCTTTACAATCCTTCCATCAATTGATCGCTTCAGACCAACCATGACAACAACACTACAATGTAACAACCACACCAATATATGCTAATTTTCCAACCACAGTTCATCAATTTAAATCACTGCAATTTCATCGGACAAAATATGACAGCAACGACAATAGCATATTTTCACAAATCACATCAGAATGATTCCATCACAGTATACAATTCTATCAATTTCAGGGCATCCACAACAATTTAATACAAACACACAGCAATGAATTACACAACCCAAAACCCACATATCATTCATCATAAACCCAATTATAGAGTCAGAACCCCACCCTTACCTTAGATTGACGGTTGCTCTAATAATTTCCCGGTTAGTCTCTAAAGTTCTCCGATCGAATTTCCAACCCTTTCCCTCTATGCCTCTTTTCCTCTCCTCTTGCACCCATGGAGATTAGAAATATGAACATGCTGCAATTGAGTTCCTATCTTGACCAAAATTCAGCCTCCATCATCATCAATCCCGTAACTACTATTTGACCCATTTCCAGCATGAACTCCCAAACTTCAAATACGTTTTTCTCCTTCAATACCGAATTTATTGACACGAAATCATATATCAAATTGAAGGGAATTTCGTAAGCTTTCCAGAAATTCAAGAATCGCTTTAATCGGAATTACGAGTAAAAAGTTATCACCTGTTTAGTGGAGACTGTACCATAAGTGCGAAAATAGAGATATGATCATGAGTTCTTCTTTCTCCTTCTTTGCTTCTAAGCTATTTTCTCCCCTCTAAAACCCTTATTCTTCTCTAAGACTTTTCCCTCTGTAACTTCCACGATCAATTTCTCCAAAACTTCCTCTTGCAACTTTTCACGTACAACATGTTTTACTCTTTCTCTCCACCCTTATTTTTCTCCACTAATCAAAACCTAATTCCCCTTTTTTCTCAACCAACCCAATTAATAATAATAATAATAATAATAATAATAATAATAATAATAATACTATTATTTTATTATTCTTATTGGGCCTACTATCTTCACCCCCAATCTTACTACACACAACCATAAAATAAGCCCATATAATAATATTAGTATTATTCTAATACTATTTTCCATCATTTTAATCAACTCATGAATCAACTAACAACAACACAACTTAATCAACATTCTACAACTTCGACAATTAATTCGAAAATAATTCAAAAATATTTAATTAAATAAATAATTAAATATTGGGCGTTACAACTCTCCCCCAGAATATTTTCGTCCTCGAAAATCTCCTCGATACTACCTCACTTAATGCAAACTTCGCATCCAACTATCTAATTCTCAAGTCGTGTTTTGTAACACTCCGATCACTCCTTTCCGACATAACAAAACTCAACACGTTCTAAATCCCAACACACATGCTAATCATCCAACACTTCCGCGACATACTCGCCACTAACTCATCAACCACTTCAATAACATCTTGGCATATCCACTTCGAAGTAGCAACAGCCATAACACACTCATACTTGGATACACAACGTCACACTACCGTCTTAACAACATTTTACACACCAAACACATACACAACTTCATTCTTATAAACGTACATGTCACTTATCAGTAAAACACCAACAACCATATTCATCTCGTCGTATCACTCTTGTAGTGACATCAACTTAGCCACATAATCAACTTCGTCACATTATGGGGTATTATTCATATTTTACGGTAATCAACAACAACATCACGGCAACGGGGCAAAATCGTTATAGTTGTCAACTTAACAGTATAACTCAACAAATCTACACACAACTCACCATCAACCAACAACCACAAAAATATCCTTATAAAATCCGCAATTATTTACGAGAAAACACAGTAACCTAGCACCTCATCCTTATATCAACAATCCACCAAATTAAACATGTAGATCGAGACCTACCATTCTCATAGACTTAGGATATTTAGTCCTTTACTTCTAACGAGTCGTACACACATAGCAAATGCGCCACATCACGCTTCAGCTGCGCAACTCTGATCATTCATATTAAGTCACCGTCATCATTAAAATTTCCGTCAACTGTATGGTTTACAAGTCTCAATCTAGTTTCAGACTTTCTTTAACATCCACCATCAAATCGTTGTTCACTTGATATTAGTAATCTTTCACGTTGCGACGTTAGCTCGCATATAAACCCGCTACTCCGAATTGTTCCATATGTCTCAACTCTTCCCTAGCCACTCCTCTATTAATTCACACAAACTGGTGAGAGACTATCCTCACGATATAACATCAATCACTTTACACACCATTAAAATAGCAAGACAAGACTATACCATCCAACATGATCCCGTCTACCTTTAACAAGAGATTAAGGGTGATCAGTTCCTCAATTTGTCAATAGATAGCCGACAACCATAATGGAGTATAAACTCTCGTTACCCACTATAATAGTGTTCCTTTAGAACTTGTACTCAAATCACCTAAAGCACCATAATCCAATAATCTCCAATAAGTTTACAAATACTCCCACGAATTTCCCTCTCGTTCGATCTTGTCGATGAGACACCAACGCTCAACGCATTACACCGTCCACATTACACCCACTTAGCCTCACACGAATGTTAAGTATTCTCCAATACTTTCACATCCTTTTTAATGCCGAACATCTCATCTATCAACTTATTCACCAACAACATATTTCACTTGACCTCGTCTCGAACAACTGTGATAATAACCATTTATGCTCAAAAGCCTCTAGTTCCGTAACCGACTTCAGAGTCCCTCCATATAGGAATACATCTACCGTATTCGAAACACTTCCATAGGATAAAATATATTTTTACTTCCTCATAGGTTCCAACGGAACATCAATCCGATACTATGAACACAAGATATGAATTTCCAAAGTTATCCGAAAATGCGAACACCGACGTCATGCAGCGACATACTATTACACACCTTACGATAATCATCAGAACATAATTTCTTTGTACCAGTACCAATTCTTACCATCTTTGAAATCGTACTCATCTCCTCGCATTTCCGACTCTGACTCGCTATTCAAAACATTCCAACAACTTCCACAACCTTTACAATCACTCACAAGGACCCCATGACACGGTCTACAACAATCTGTCATTCTATTACCGTTCAAACGTCGACATCTTACACAAGGACTACTCACACCGACAACTTCACAGTCCACCAGCGGCGCTGAAACATCACAACTTTCTAAATTCCGTCTTCTAAAAATTATCCTTGCCACTTAACATTCATTTTCTGAAACGTCAAGGGTTTTCTCTCTACTCGTACATAAACAACCGTTATATCGCTCCTCGTCCTTCGAGAAATAAACATCTACAACGTTTGATCATCATCCCTCAAGACGCTCCAACTTGATCAACAAACAAAATCTTGAATCCATGTCACCTTGGGATTCGGGAAACAACAAAACTTCAACAACTTGCACTGTCGCTAACAGTAGCATACTGAACCAACATCTTACAACTGAAACATATCCGAGAAGCAAAGCTTCACCCCCACTTATCTTTCAACCTACTCATGCATACCATCGATTAGAAAAACAAACAAGTACCGACAGTGTTCCACACACTTGTCGCGTACTAAGGGATAAACAACACTAGACGACTTGGCCGGACAGACCGACCTGCTCTGATACCAATTGTAACACCCCACTTTCCCATTATATAAAATATGGTAAAATAATAATATAATATCAGAGTTCACATCACAAGTAGGATGTCACATCTCATAAAAATAACCTGAAGTCTCAAATACTTCATTCACTTTATTACTCATAAAAACTGTTTTACAGCGGAATCATAATTCAATTCAATCTATGGTACTAAGGCCTTCACCACAATACTCTCCACATCATAAGTGGTCTAATACAAGTTTAATAAATGAGATACGTAACGAAATAACATGGCATAACAAATAAAATAAATCCCCAAACTATCCCGTGTTACGTATCAGAGCGACTCGAACTAACAACACGGAAGACTTCCATAAAGCTATCCTGGACTTCCACGGCTACTCTTGAGTACCTGCCCATTTCCCATGGTAGGGGAAATATCAGCAGAAGGGGTGAGATATCAAACAATATAATCAGATGTATGATAAAGAATATATAAGAATCAGATCATACAAAACCACCACTTCGCAGCTTTTAAACAACTTTTATCATAACAAAATCATCAACATGATATAACATCTATTTCATCATCACAACCATATCACATAAACATAACACACATGTCACTTCCATTCACAATTCAATCAAACACATAGTAATAATAATAATGCAATGTGACTCATTACAATGCACATGCATGTGGTACCAATATCGATCCCTGTTTCATGATCCAGTATGACCCCTATTTCATGATCACACCCACGACCCATATTTCATGGTCACGTACGATCCCTATTTCATGACCGCACCAACAACTGTGATTATACACAATTCATGGTTCATTTAATCGAACCCGATTCCCAAGGAATCCGGATAATTCGTATACACTCCACCGAGCAACGAATTATCTCCACCACTGGTCACATACACTCCTCCTGAGCAATGACCTATTTCCACCAGACACACCATGAATGCATGACAAAAATATGCATATAATCACATGTACAAAACATGCTCACACCAACACGATCCTCCTGATCACACGATCCTCCTGATCATCTGTAAGTCTTATACTTACCGCAATACCCACTGGTATTACCACACCTGTTCGGGCGAATAAGCATACATGCACACAATTCACAAAATGCACCACCAATTCTAATTTATCAATTATCTAATTAACTCCCAATAATCCACCAATTTACTACTTCTGTCACAAGTAGTACCCACCACACAACCCAATTCTAACCGAACTCACTAAGCATCAATTCATAGATTAATAGCTACTAATTAATTTTTAACCACCTCTTAATTAATTATTGTCATTACTGTCCCGATGTTCAGCTGCTATTGCTACTTCTTGCTACTAATCAATAGGTACAACTCTGTCATTTAAATATTATTGAGACTAACCTGTTATTGCTATTTCATTACTGTACTGCTAATCCCTTTCTAAAATTAGCTCTACTATCTCTTTTGCTAACTCTGTTAAATATATACAACTCTGTAATTCTTTTCCTACTATTAGAAATCCCTCTGCTATTTAATTTTAGAACTGCTACTTCACTGCTACTGGGTCTATATATATATATATATACTGCAACTGCAACTGAATTAGACCAATTAAATATATATACACATTACTCTTAATTAAATGTAACTTAATTATATGTATACCAGTCTCTAATTGCTTCTGCTATTATGATAGGTCTGCTATTCCAATTCCAAAACTGCTACTTATTGAGTCTGCTGCAACCAAATCCCTCTGTTATTTTTCTCTACTTAATTACTATGTACTGTAATTCAGTTAGCCTAATTAAATTAATTAAACTCTAGTTTATACTTAGCCTAATGATAATTATATAATGGAAGTCTAAAGGAGTTATTAACTGAAACTACTTAATATTGTCCATCCTGCACGCGCCACGTGACGGTCGTCACCAAGTTCCTGCTTCCCAGTCCTGACGGTCGTCCCACCCCACACACACATGTGTGACGGTCTTCACAAAAGCCATGACGCTCATCATGCTCTTCACCCACCCATGTAACGGTTGTCACATTGCCCAGGTAGTTTTACACCATGCTTTCACCTGTCTCCAATGTAGCCTTTACAATCCTTCCATCAATTGATTGCTTCAGACCAACCATGACAACAACACTACAATGTAACAACCACACCAATATATGCTAATTTTCCAACCACAGTTCATCAATTTAAATCACTGCAATTTCATCGGACAAAATATGACAGCAACGGCAATAGCATATTTTCACAAATCACATCAGAATGATTCCATCACAGTATACAATTCTATCAATTTCAGGGCATCCACAACAATTTAATACAAACACACAGCAATGAATTACACAACCCAAAACCCACATATCATTCATCATAAACCCAATTATAGAGTCAGAACTCCACCCTTACCTTAGATTGACGGTTGCTCTAATAATTTCCCGGTTAGTCTCTAAAGTTCTCCGATCGAATTTCCAACCCTTTGCCTATATGCCTCTTTTCCTCTCCTCTTGCAACCATGGAGATTAGAAATATGAACATGCTGCCATTGAGTTCCTATCTTGACCAAAATTCAACCTCCATCATCATCAATCCCGTAACTACTATTTGACCCATTTCCAGCATGAACTCCCAAACTTCAAATGCGTTTTTCTCCTTCAATACCGAATTCATTGACACGAAATCATATATCAAATTGAAGTGAATTTCGTAAGCTTTCCAGAAATTCAAGAATCGCTTTAATCAGAATTACGAGTAAAAAGTTATCACCTGTTTAGTGGAGACTGTACCATAAGTGCGAAAATAGAGATATGATCATGAGTTCTTCTTTCTCCTTCTTTGCTTCCAAGCTATTTTCTCCCCTCTAAAACCCTTATTCTTCTCTAAGACTTTTCCCTCTGTAACTTCCACGATCAATTTCTCCAAAACTTCCTCTTGCAACTTTTCACGTACAACATGTATTACTCCTTCTCTCCACCCTTATTTTTCTCCACTAATCAAAACCTAATTCCTCTTTTTTCTCAACCAACCCAATTAATAATAATAATAATAATAATAATAATAATAATAATAATAATAATAATAATAATAATATTTTATTATTCTTATTGGGCCTACTATCTTCACCCCCAATCTTACTACACACAACCATAAAATAAGCCCATATAATAATATTAGTATTATTCTAATACTATTTTCCATCATTTTAATCAACTCATGAATCAACTAACAACAACACAACTTAATCAACATTCTACAACTTCGACAATTAATTCGAAAATAATTCAAAAATATTTAATTAAATAAATAATTAAATATTGGGCGTTACACCATTCATATGGACGACAGATCCGAGAAAATCCCCATGTTTCCTTATCCTTTCAAACGATTGTTGAAGATGGTAAAGGTGGCCATCCTTAGATGAAGATTTGATAACTATGTCATCAATGTCACACAAGTACCGTTTTACGAACTCACACAAGTCACTCCTCCTCTTATGTTTGGATCCACTTGTCCAACACTCTTTTCTCTTTAATATTTCCGGCCAACAAGATCGTTATGTGAGAGAAGTTGGTTTACGGGAGGACGTGGATTTGGTAAGGGATTTGGGGTTGAGGAGATACCTATTTTATATGAACAATAGATAGTTATAAACCTCAATCTTACTATTTAAGGATCAACCCTCTCCTTAGATAGAGGTCAGTGGTGGTGGAGGCATGTTAAGGATGGTGTGTTTTCATTATCATCGACTTATTGTGCTCTCATAGAGGCTAATCTTTCCATTGGTATCCCTTCTAATATAATGGACTTGATTATGCCCTTCATTTGGTCTAGTTGGACATCTTTCAAACTGGTTGCGTTCTCATGACAACTCCTTAAGTGAAGATTCCAACTAGAGCGAACTTGTTCAAGCTAGTGTCCCAGTGTCTTACTTGATCTAAAGGGTGTCTTTTGTGCTTTATGTAAAGGGTCAGTAGAGTTGGTTTCTTATCTATTTGCGACATGTGAAGTAGCAGCGTCTTTGCGATATAGTTTTTAAGTGGTTTGAGTGGCTTTTTCTCCTTTATAGGTATCTTCTATCTCTTTTCGTTGTGTTTATCTCGTTGGCTGGAGAGTCTAAGATTATAGGTGGCGTCATCATAATTTGACATTCGGCCGTGTGGTCGATTTAGAAATCTTAGAATAATATTATGTTTTTTAGGTAGTCGACTAATGTTAAAGATGTAGAAGATAAATACATTTTCATTATTTGTAAATGACATTTTGTAGTCCTGTGATCAACTCATATACTTTCTCTTTTGGGCTTGGAAATCTAATTCTTTGTTCGTGTCAATAGAAATTTGAGAGTTTATGACCTATGTCTTGGAACATAGTTGTTCTTGGTGTTTTTTTTTCTTTCTAGAAAATCCTATTTCAATTGATGGCGGTTTCTTTTGGACTATGATCTAACTTATTTTCTGTCAAACTGATGCAGTGTTTATTGCTATGGTTTTTTCTTTGTGGGGTATATCATGGTAGCTCTCTTGTGTTTGTAGATCGTTTCGCTTATTGGACTATTATGAACCCTTGAACCTTATAGTCCTTATTTTTAAACTGCAAACTTTGATTTTTAAACTGGTTCTAATAGTCATATGTATATCAACCAACTTAAAAAATACAACCATCTTAAAGAATAAATATATTAATATCAATATAAAATTTTAAAAAAAAATTTTGAATGCTAGCTTGATTAGGCCAACAAGATGACAAATAATGGTCCACATAACAAGCTGCTTAATTTAATCTTCCGCCATAACACCATGTGTAATGTGTAGGACCTAAACGAAATCAAATGGCACTATCTGTGTTTAGATATTTGGATGATAAAATAAGGTATATACTCTGTTTCTGGCCGCATAATTATCACCTCACCTAGCTAGTTAGGACGTCTTTTTTATTCACTCCTTTTCTCACCGAGTCTGCTTAATAATTGGGTTATCAAATGCTTGATTTCTTCTTCATGATTTAGAAATTCCTTCGTCGTATTTTAAAAAACAAATCTGGATCGGGTATCTAGTTTTTGTCTGATGTCGCCGACATTAATCTTTCTAAGATTGGAGCAATAATTATAGAAATGATGACATTTAGTGCAATAATTATAGAGTTTAGAAAAAGAGAGACAGTTTTTGAAAAGTCTCAAAAATGTTAATGAGTAAAATATTCATAATTTTAAAAATCTTTGATACCATAAATCCATCTAAAGCTTTAAGGCAATGTGGGGGTATAGGTCACCGTTCTTATAAATCTAACATTTCTTCAATTTTCAGTTAATCTGAAATTTTAACACTTTCACACTTGAAACCAAACAATCTCCCTACAAGTGTGAGTCACTCATATTACTAACTTTAAATTACACTAAGATCTACTTCCGCTCCACCACCGAGTCAACCAGGGCTCTGATATCACTTGTTGGGGAAGTTTGGGGAGCTAGGTCCGAAAGTGACAATGGATCAAACATTTATAGTTCCGATTGTTAGAATAGAGACGCGAATACAAATTAGAGTAGAGAGAAACACAAAAAAACTTTGTTCACCCAGTTCATCCAAATTGCCTACGTCTACAACTATAGAGTCGTTGTAGTTTCCTTTATTTATGTCTTGTCAAAATTGCAATGAATTACAGTTACACACACACACACACACACACACACACACACACACACACACACACACACACACACATATATATATATATATATATATATATATATATATATATATATATATATAATACTAGGTTTTAGATTATCTACAACCCTAATTCCTATTTTCCTTTATAAACCATTATCTTTACCCATAATTATCTCAATAATATTAGTTATACTCTCAACAACCTATAGTTTTCTCAACAATCTATAATTATCTCAACAATGAGTTATACTCTCAACAACCCATAGTCATTTTAGCAACCCAATATTATCTCACTAATATGAGTCATATTCAACAATCTCCACATTGGCGAATATCAAATTCCTATGAAGACTTCTTGTATAATCATTCATCATGGAAACTAGGGAGGTACACCTCCTACTTAACACTGAGAAACATGTAAACAATGTTTGAACTTGTCACCGGCGATTAGTTTGGTCAACATATCAGTTGCATTCTCTAAAATGTGAACCTTCTGAAGTAATATATGTTTGTAAGCCAACAACTCCCTCATGTTGTGGAACTTCACATCAATAAGCTTGGTCCTAGCATGATACACTTGATTGTTCGCCAAATAGATAGCATTTTAACTATCACAATGCAACTGAACTCCGCCTTGTTCAACACCCAACTCTTTCACTAACCATGTAAGCAAAAATGCTTCATTGAGAGCTTCAATTACTACCATGTATTACGCCTCAGTTGTAGACATAGATACTATGGATTAAACTGATGGTTTCTAGCATATAGGTTCCCCTACAAGAGTAAAAGCATACCCTGTTGTAGATCTCATATCATCCAGCTCACCTGCATAGTCAGAATTCATATATCCCACAATCTGTGGTACCCTTCAATTTCCTTAGGATCCACTTGACTGTTTCCCAATGTTGCTTCCCTGGCTTGGACATGAACTTGCACAATTGACTATCTGCTTGTGCCAAATTCGGTGTAATGCCCATAACATACAGCAAACAACCAATTGCATTGGCATAAAGAATCTTAGACATACCTTCAATCTTTGAGTCTGTCTATGAACATTATTCCAAAGAGAGATTAAAATGATTCGTCAATGAAGTACTCAGGCTTTGCTTTGCTCGTATCAATTATGCTCAAAACATCTTTAACATAGATTTTCTTAGACAACTATAATTTATTAGCTCCTATGTCCTTGTAAATCTCCATCCAAAGAATCTTCTATGCAACACACATATACTTCATATCAAACTCCTTAACTAACTTGGTTTTCAACTCATTTACATCATGCAAATGGTTGGAAGAAATCCATATATCATCCATATAAAGTAATAGGAAAATAAAAGAACCATCATCAAGACTCCTCACATAAACATAACAATCATAATCACATCTTCTATAGCCAATCTAGAGCATTGCTTCAAGCCATACAAAGACCTTGTACCACTGCAAAAACTATTCGACAAAATATGTATCTATATTATAAATATATTAAAATTATTTTATATTTGATAAAATATGTATCCATATTATAAAAATATTAAAATTATAAAATATTTTAAAGCAAATCCTAAAAATAATTATATTTCCTTTTGTCGATCAGGTCGGGTCAAAAGTGTGTAAAATCATATCTATTTACTATCCTTTAGTCGACCTTACGTAAAAACTGTAAAATCGGGTGGTTTACCGACCCTTTGCCGACCTGGCGAAAAAAATAGTAAAACCAGGCGATTTAACAGACCATTTACTGACCTTGCAAAAAACGGTAAAACCATATGGTTTTATTGATCAACCAAATTTGTAATTGGGATGGGCACATCTTTCAGACCTCGTAGGATAAATATTTTTACAATCCGTATATTCGCATATGAGTGCGCCTTATAGAATAAAGTCACATGCTTTCTTGAGCCTCTACCGGTACCACTAACCGTGACACACGACTGTCATTCTCTTCTCCTCTATGAGATTTAGTTAGTCAAACCAAGTTTGGACCGACGATGCTTCTTTTAGATTATCCTCCATCAATACTCTGATTGAAGGAATTTCTACTTCAATAGGAAGTACTGCCTCCATTCCATAGACTAATGAGAAAGAAGTTGCCCCTGTTGAGGTGAGAACCATCATTCTATAACCGTGAAGTGCAAAAGGCAACATCTCATGCCAATCCTTATACGATTTTTACCATCTTCCGGATAATCCACTTGATGTTCTTATTGGCTACCTCTACTTATTAGCTACCACTACGGTTCCATTCATCTTTGGCCGATACGATTATTAGTTATGATGTTAAATCTTGAAGCTCTCGCATAACTATTTCATCATCCTATTGTACAAATTGCTGGAATTATTAGTGATAATCTTATTTGGAACCCCACAATGGCATATTATCTTTTTCTTGATGAAAAAAACAACATCTTGCCCCATTACATTGAGGTAAGAAGCAGCTTCCACCCACTTGGTGAAGTAATCGATTTCAACCAGAATGAAACGGTGCCCATTTGAAGTTTATTGTTCAATGAGCCAAATCATGTCTATTCCCCACATAGAGAAGGGATATGGTGCTATTAGGACAATCAACCGAGTTGGTGGCACATGCATCTTATCTGCATAGATTTGACATTTTTGGCACTTCTGAACATAGTTTAAGTAGTCGAATTTCATTTTCAACTAGCAGTAGCCAGCTCCGATGCATTCACGAGAAGCTTAACACTTTTTGCAACTTTTAAGGACTTTAAATATTTGAAACCTATGTATTGTTAAAAACAGTGATACACATGAAATAGGTAGTTACATTATAAAAAACTATAGTAACAATTCAACTTTTCCATGAAAAAAATAAAAGACTTAAAATGTTAAAATGATGGTATCAAAGCCTAGTTTAGATAAATTGAGCCACCTGTTATTTGGTGACCTAGATTATATTTTAGATCGCCAATTATAGGCATAGGGGAGTGTTCCACAATGGATAATGATAGGAATGATTAGACTTGAAATTCTGGTTAAGCATATCACTAAGATGTCGGATAGGATGTCGTGACACTTGATCTCTGCTTCTCACACAAGGATAATGAAGAACAGAATGAAAACATTAGAAAGAAAACAACACACAAGAATTGTTAACCCAGTTCGGTGATCAACAACACCTATGTTTGGGGGCTACCAAGCCAGGAATGAAATCCACTAAGTAGAATTGGTTCTAAGCTAAACTCCAACGTTTACAACTTGACACCTAGAAACTACCCGTACTAGATTTCTACCTAAGACTCTCCTAGGTATGAGACTCTTCTCAATTCCCTTTCAATCACAGCAGTGACTGAAAAATTACAACTCAATAAATTGTCCTACTCAGGTATTCACACAATACACAAAAGGCTCACAAAAGTACAAACCCTAGTACTCAATAACAGTTGTATATCTTCTGTGTCTATTTTAGGTTAAATCCATTCTATTTATACTACTAAACAGAACTGGATTTGGGCTTCAAAATCGCAGCAATTCAGCTCCACACAATCTGTGACCTATTCTTCTCTAGATAGTTTCTTCAATCCTAAGTTTCCAAAAATGTCTCCATACTCGAAAACAACATATTCCTTTTAGAATCAGAATCTCTGATTCCCCAATCTCAGATGCCACCTAGGACCAAATCATATTCCCATCAAACCTGGAAAACAGAAACAGTTATTCCAAACTGTAACAAACAAAGATGTCAAATCAACATGATATGACATCTTGTTGTCTAACACCTTAACCTGCAGTTAGTTCATCATGTCAGGACATCTTGTCCAACATCTTTATGCTAAGTTAGTTTTACCAAAATTAATGCCAACCTCAAAGGCTTGGACTCATCAATCTCCCCCTTTGGCATATTTTGGCTAAAACTAACTACAATTAACCTGCAGACAAAATTATTCAGAACAGGGAGACCAGATCATCAGAACAGCAGTGGAACACAAACTTAAGTTTGTCTCCCCCTCAACCAATACCTTCTTCTGCAAGCAGCACCAACACTACTCTTAATGGTTAGTAGCAGTAAGCAGTGGTTAGTGAAGTTAGTATTACTCCCCTTTTTTAGCCATAATATGACAAAAGTAGAAATACTAACTCAAAAACCAAATAACCAGTATATAATAATTTAAAGTACACACCCAAACAAAAGTAAATTATTCTGGGCATTAAGCCCTTAGAAAACCAAAAGCAAAAACATAAAATTAACGAGAACTTAAGAGAATGCTTGACAACCCTCTCAACTATGATGGGAATACATATTCAGATATTTGAATAGTATTCCCACACCCAGTGGAATGTTATACTTCTTCAGATAGGCAAACTCCAAGCTTGCCTCTCAACACTTCAAATTGATTCGCGTCCAAAGCTTTAGTGAAAATGTCAGCTAGTTGATTCTCTGTGGCAACATGCTCCAGGGTTATGATTTTGTCTTCCACAAAATCTCGAATGAAGTGGTGCCTGATGTCAATGTGTTTAGTTCGGCTGTGCTGGATAGGGTTCTTTGAAATATTTATGGCACTCAAGTCGTCACAGAAAAGTGTCATAACGTCTTACATGACATTATATTCAGCCAGCATTTGCTTCATCCACATCATTTGAGAACAGCTACTCTCTGCTGCAATGTATTCAGCTTCAGCAGTAGACAAGGAGACATAGTTTTGCTTCTTACAAAACCAGGAGATTAAATTGTTCCCTAGAAAGAACCATCCACCAGATGTACTTTTTCTATCATCTGCATTTCCAGCCCAATCAACATCACAATATCCTATTAGCACTGAGTCATAGCTGTTTGTATAGAGTAGTCCATAGTCACATGTATCATCTACATACTTAAGAATTCTTTTGACTTGATTGATATGGCTAACTTTGGGTTCAGCCTAATATCTTGCACAGACTCCTAGTGCAAATGTTATATCAGGTCTGCTAGCCGTAAGGTCTGAAAGACTTCCGATCATGCTTCTATAAAGACTCTGATCAACACTTACTCATTTCTCGTCTTTAGACAATTTCAGGTGAGTAGGAGCAGTAGTCCTCTTGTGTTTTGCATTCTCCAAACCAAACTTTTTAACAATATTTTTGGCATATTTCCCTTGACAGAGAAATATAGAATCTTCCATTTGTTTGACCTGGAGACCAAGGAAGTAAGTTAATTCTCCAACCCAACTCATTTCAAACTCAGATTGCATTTGCTTAACAAAATGTTGAACCATCTCTTCTGACATTCCTCCATAGACAATATCATCAACATAAATTTGTGTTATCATGAGTTTGCCTTCCCTTTCTCTTTCAAAGAGGGTTTTATCAATTCCTCCCTTTCTGTAGCCATTGGTGACAAGGAAGTCAGTTAGTCTTACATACCAGGCCCTTGGAGCTTGTTTCAACCCATATACAACTTTCTTTAGCTTGTATACATGATCTGGAAATGTAGGATCAACAAAACCTTTGGGTTGTTCCACATAGACTTCTTCATTCAGGTATCCGTTCAGGAAGGCACTCTTGACATCCATTTGAAAAAGCTTGAATTTTAGCAGATATGCTATTCCAAGTAGCAGTGTCACAGACTCCAGTCTGGCTACAGGAGCAAAAGTTTCATCAAAGTCCACTCCCTCTATCTGAGTGTGCCCTTGCGCAACAAGTCTAGCCCTGTTTCTTATGACTACACCGTGTTCATTTGACTTGTTCTTAAACACCCACTTTGTCCCATTCACATTTGATCCTTCTGGTCCGGGTACAAGATCCCAGACCTCATGCCTCTTGAACTGCCATAGCTCTTCTTGCATCGCATTAATCCAGAATTCATGAGTCAAGGCCTCCTTGGCATTCTTGGGTTCCATCTTTAACACAAAGCAGGCACTAGCAACAACATCTCGTGATCTGGTCATCATTCCTCTATTTGAGTACCCTATTATGAGTTCCTTGGGATGATCTTTCTGAATTCTCTCAGTCACTGTAGGTTCATGATTGTCAGCATTAGATTCTACAGCGCCCTCAGAGTTATCTTGGGGTGTTTCAACATCCTCTGTGACATCTTCCTCCCCCACGGGAAAGAATGATCCAATATCATTTGTAGCTTCGACTTCTATAGGTGAGTAATCAACCACAAAATTTATGGACTCCAGTACCACTTGAGCTCTTGAATTGTAGACTCTGTAAGCTCTGCCATTTGTAGAGTATACTAGGAAGATTCCTTCTTCACTCTTGGGATCCATCTTCCTTCTCTGCTCTCGGTCTGCAAGGATGTAACATTTTCTTCCAAAGACATGAAAGTACTTCACAGTTGGCTTTCTACCTTTCCATAATTCATACAGTGTGGCAGATGTTTCAGACCTGATGGTTACCCTGTTTAAGATGTAGCAAGCTGTATTCATTGCTTTAGCCCAAAAGTGATAAGGAAGTTTTTTGGCATGAAGCATGACCCTTGCACATTCTTGAATAGTTCTATTCTTTCTCTCAACCACACCATTCTGTTGAGGAGTGATGGACAAAGAGAACTCATGACTAATGCCTTCTGAGGAGCAAAACTCATTGAACTTACTGTTCTCAAACTCCTTCCCATGATTGCTTCTGATTTTGACAATGCCACAATCCTTCTCTCTTTGAAGTTTCTGACACAGTCATTTGAAAACTTCAAATACCTCTGACTTCTCTTTGATAAAATGCACCCAAGTGTACCTAGAGAAATCATCTACAACAACATACGCATACCTTTTTCCACCAAGGATTTCAACCTGCATAGGTCCCATTAGGTCCATATGGAGAAGCTCTAAGTTTTTTGAGGTGGTCCGATGTTGAAGCCTTTTATGTGACATTCGAGTTTGTTTGCCAATTTGGCATTCCCCACATATCTTGCCTTTATCTATCTTCAGATTAGGGATACCTCTGATAGCCTCCTTGGATATGACTTCTTTCATTCCTTTAAAGTGCAAATGACCAAGTGTTGCAGTGAGAATCGGATATCAAGCTATTAATTAACTTGAATCACAAAACATTAAGTTCACCACCGAGCTTTGATTTATCCAAAGGAAAGGGAAAAGATCGAAAACCCTAATTGCAATGTGAAGACACTGCAAGAGATCTAAGGTTCGGGGGTTGGTTATACCTAGGGAAGGTGTTAGCATCCTAAGTATCTGTAGTACTCTACAGGAACCTCTTGTTTGTATTTGTGTTATGTTAAAGTTTGCTTGCTAATGGGAAAGTGCTAAGGTAAATACCTAAGGGTATTTACACTAAGTATGCTCGCCAAGACATCGCATCTCGTGCCTACGTATCCTGACTAGGATGAAATCAGAGCATTCATAGTTCACCTAACTAGGGAAGAGGAACTCTTGATAATGATCAAGGTTCCAAAGGGAAATGAGTACTCATAATCATGATACTCACATAGAGTTAAAGAACTCTCTAAGTCTACATTGTAAGGAAAATTGGCTCGACAAGATATCGCATCTTGTGCCTACGTATCCTGATTAGGAATGAGGAATCAGAGCCTCCGTAGTTCGCCTAACTAGGGGTGAGGAACTCTTGATAACGATCAAGGTTCCAAGGGGGAAGTAAGTGTTCATAAACATGACACTTACATGGAGTGCAACGACTCCAAACCTAAGACTAGATTTAAATAGAAAAGACCTAAAGAAGTCTCGAGGGGAAGGCGGGCATGACTATCCTAAATGACATGACAGTCAACAAGGGGATCCATTCCTTTGGAATCAGAGAGGCGACAACAAGGAGCAAGTATGAAGTTTTAAGCATGAGTGATAATAATCGAGGAATAACAAGAAAAAAATTATATACGAAATCACACAATTCAGGCACATACTAAATCACACAAAAATTATTAATTAAATTAAAAATAGCTATTTAATTAATTAATGTTTTAACTAATTACTATTAGATGAGCATATTTAATATAAATAATAATAAATTTTGTCTCTTTTTATATTTATTATTCATTTTTTTGTTCATTTTTCAATAATAAAATTAAAATTCCTAAATCTAACAAATTCTTATCCTAACATTTTTAAAAAACTACTAATCGTAAAAAAGGAAAACCATAATAAAAAAAATCAACATCACTAGTCCTAAGAACTTAGAGTTTTCTAAACTAAAATCAAAAAATTATTAAAATGAAACTAAAAAAAAAAACTCTTGAAATCTTAAGACATCAAAAACAAAGAAAGAATAAAAGAGTAAAGGCTGAAGATCGGAAAACCCAAAATGAAAACCAAGTGACTAGCTGGGTCAGGCCACCCAGGGCCCAAAACCAGTCCTGCTTTACATTTGGCTAAGGGCTGCAACTAAACTTACTCATTGGCAACTACCCACATGCACGACAAGGAGGAACTTCAAAATAGGAAAAAAACAAAAAAAAAACAAAATAAAAAAACCTCTCTGATTCGCTCTTCCCTGTTCAAAACCATCTTACCCTCTAATCTCTCTCCGCGACTCTTTCTATGGCATTGATTCCCTCTTCTTCTTCCATCTCGTTCACTTTGTGATTCTCTCCTCCCAATCAAAAACAACGAACTCGCCCTTCCATTCCAAGAATCAATGAAAGCAGTTCTTACAAAACACATAGTTGGTTTCGAAAACTTACATCTCCAAGGCACGGTTCAATGATTTCGAGTAAGGAGTAAACACCACGAACGCCTTACTCTAGATTTGGTAAAAGAAATTCCTTTGTTTTGCTTACTTCTAAACTTTGTGGTATGTTGTGTGCAGTTTTTAGGAATTGGTTTTGTTGGTTGTGAAAGATTTGAGGTTTTGTAAAGAGTTTTAAGATGAAACGTTTGGTTCCGGATGAAAAAGGTTGTAGCAGGTTCAAGGATGTAGCTTTGTGGAGAATGTTTTTTTTCTTTTTGAGTATGGTTGTTTTGAGTGAATAAGAGAGGAAAAAATATGAGAAGAACATATTTGGAGATTTAATTACAGTGACCAAGGAAAGGATTGAAGGGAGCGATTGTTGGAGAGGGATGGTTTTGCGTTAGAACATGAAATCGTGGAGGAGTTTGGTGGTTGGAACGGTTTGCAGAGAAGATTGGAGGGAGATGCTGCTGTTCTTATGGAGGTGGTCTTGGGTGAAGATGAAAAATGTGTCCAACAAGAACCGCAGAAAAATCAAAGGGTGATTTTCTTTTTTTTTTTTTGGTTTGTCAAGTCTTTCCTCCCTTTTTCTATGGTCTTTCACCCTCCTTTAAAACAGATTCCAAGAAACAAGTTATGTTGATTCATCTCTTTCATGATGCAGAGAAATGCTTCAGGTTTTGTTCAGATGCATATGTGTTGTTGTTGTCGTCGCAGGTCACAGATTTTTTTTTATTTTGTTGTGGATGCTGTAAGTTTGACAGGCAACGCTTGTAGCAGTACGCATGAAATACAAATTGGTGCAAGAATTGGCATGTTGTGTGCAGTTGTATGTGATGGCAGGTATGGATAAGCATGTCGTAAGGAAAGTGGTATATGTTGTGAAAGTAGTATGGCAGATGTTTTGGAGTGTTGCGCAGGGGATATCAGGTCACATAACATTGTAAATTCTGAAGTTTTATTCCATGGTTGAAATAGGCTTTATAAAAATAATATGGACATTTTTTATTGTTCATGGGCCTAGATGGACTTGTATTTTTGAATGGTTTTTTGTAATGAGTTTAGTGTTATTTGGATATTAAAGTAAAATGGATTTTTTTTAATGGATTTTGAAATAGATGGAAATAATATGGACATAAAAATGAATGGATCTAGAAAATGGATTTGGGTAAAATATGAATGGATATTGGATTAAAATTGATATTGAAAAATGGATTTAGATGAATAACACAAATATGAATGGATAAAAAGATAAAAAGAAATAAGATATTGGTGATGAATGGATTTGGAAATGGAAATTGAAAACTGGATTGAAAAATGGATAATGGTAAAAATAGATAAAACGGTTACAAAATGGATATGAGTTTTGCAACGCGCCTCTACAACACTTAAAAAAAAACTCCACAAATGCACTTGATCGCCACAAATCCTGAACAACAACACAAACTCGAATCCATCTTGAAATAATCTTGATTGGACCATAACCTGACAAATTCTCATACCAATAGTGATAACCCTAATCACCCAATTAGTACTTGCATGCACATTGAACCTACTAGCCTCAAGAGACTCAACTGAACGACAATCGCCGATCATAAACACCAAGGGTGAGAAAACCTAATCTTTGCATTGAGTGTATACGGATGAAGCAATGATATTGATGAGAATCAAAACCCTAATTCAGAATCTCTGCCACAACCTGGTACACTGAATCTGAAAGAATCCACTTGTTTGACTAAGATTACATCAGGTTCCACTGAAAACTCAAACCACACCACACACACCCTTGACCTGACGACCTTGTCTGGTCCTTGATGAAGAACTTGTGATGAAAACAAATCACATTGCATTATTGAGGAAGGGAAATCTCTTAAGAGCATGAGAACTTGCTTGGTTAGTGATCCATCCAAAACTTTGATTAATCAACCCTTGAAGCCATTGAAACAAACCTTGATTCACAAGAAAAACAAAACAAGAAAAGTCTGATTAAATGGTTAGTTATGCAATATGATTGACGTAGAATGATATGCAAAAGATCAAAGAATCTAAGGGTAAAATTTGGGGTATGACACCAAGTTTCTGATGCCATACTTTCACTTCATCTTCCCTTGACACCAGGCAGGTTGAAGGACACATAGTTTCATGATGAGCCCATAAGTAACAATTATCCTTAGATCTGGTACCTTTCATGATAAGTTCCTCTTTATCATTTGTTACCAGGCACTCAGATTCAGAAAAGTTAACCTTAAGACCCTGGTCACACAATTGGCTAATACTTATTAGATTTGATGTCAATCCTTTGACATACATGACCTTATCAAGACTGGGCTGACCATCATACTTTAGCTTACCAACACCTTTTATCTCTCCTTTTGAACCATCTCCAAAGGTGACATGGCCAGTGGAATGGGGTTTTATGTCAACCAAGAACTTCTTGACACCTGTCATGTGTCTGGAGCAGCCACTTTTAAAATTCCAGTCTTCTTTAGCAAAGGCACTCAAGGAAGTATGAGCTATGAAGGATACAGTTTGATCCTTAGGGATCCACTTCTTCTTCCCTTTAGGAACCTTTTTTCTTCTTCTGGACCGAGTTGATGATTTAGGATAACCATTCAACTTATAGCAGTGAGCCTTTAGGTGACCGTACTTGCCATAGTAATAACACTGCTTGTCCTGTTTTTCTCTCCCCGGAGAGATGTTCTGAGGCCTTTGACGATGTTGTGACATTCTTCTTGACATAACTAGGGTTGAGTTCCCTCCAGTTTTCTGACCTTTGATCTCAACTTGATCATTATAGCCGAGACCTCTTCCACTTCCAGTATTTCTTCCTGACATAAGGATTTCATCTAGCACATATGAGTTATAGTTCAACATCCTTATGTATTTGTTCATGTTGTTAAATTTGGAGTTTAACAACACCACTTCATCCTCCAGATCAGAGATTTTTCCCAAATGATTTAGTCCTTCATCACAAAGTTAAGAAATAAGATTCTGCTGATCTTGACACAATTCAGCACTTCGAAATGCATACCGCCTTATATGAGGCAGCAAGATCACCAGGGTTGAGATATCCAATATCAGATTCCTTGTCAGAATCATATACTCCAGTGAGTGCAAACACCATTTTAGTATACTCTCTATCGCTCGAGGAGTAATCTTCAGAATACGAGGTGGATAAACCTTTTTTCTCCTTCTTGTGGAAGGTGGGACATTCACCTCTTGTGTGTCCAAAACCCCCGCACTCAAAGCATTGAATCCCCTTTCCTCGGTTGGGCTTCTTATCATAGCTAGGTCTTCTTCCAAAGTTTCTTGATCTGTAGATGTCGGAGTCTGAGCCTTGACATTGGTCTTAGACTTCTCATCCAGTTTCTTCACCAGTTGGTGATACTGTTTTTCAAGAAACCCCACAGCTTTGGACAGGTTCTCATTGGATTCACCCTTTTCTTGATTAGTCACCAAGGCTAGACTTTTCTTCTTTTCATCCTTCTCACTGATAGCCATCTCAAAAGTTTGGAGAGATCCCATGAGCTTATCTACTTTCATCGTATTTATATCCTGAGCTTCCTCAATAGCTATCACCTTCATATCAAATCTCTTGGGTAGAGACCTCAGGATTTTCTGAACCAACTTGGCCTCAGGAATTTTCTCTCCCAGGTCACTTGATGTGTTGGCAATATCAACAATGTTCATATAAAAGTCTTGTATACTTTCATCCTCTTTCATCCTCGGGTTCTCAAACTTAGTGGTGAGAAGCTGAAGTCTTGAAGATTTTACTCTTGACGTTCCTTCATGGGCAGTCTTCAAGATCTCCCATGCATCCTTTGAAACAGTGCAGTTCTTAATGAGCCTGAAGATTTTCTTGTCCACGCCAAGGCATTCAAGGCTTTAGAGTTTCCTTGAGCAAGCTTATCATCTTCACCATCCTAGTCTTCTTCAGGTTTCAGCTCATCAGTGATATTCCCATCCTTGTCTTTGGTCTTTGGTGGATCCCACCCTTTAACCACAGACTTCCAAGCTTTACCATCCATGGACTTGATGAACGCCACCATGCGTACTTTCCAATATTCATAATTGGAACCATCAAGTATGGGTGGTCTATTTAAAATTCCTCCTTCTTTATCCATCGAACCAGAAAGTATCATCCCTGAATATCACCCAGATACAGAGCAGGATGCCTGCACTGATACCAATTGAAATTTTTATTAAGAAGATCACTAAGATGTCGGACAGGCTGTCGTGACACTTAATCTCTGCTTCTCACACAAGGATAATGAAGAACAAAATGAAAACAACAGAAAGAAAACAACACACAAGAATTATTAACCCAGTTCGTTGATCAACAACACCTATGGCTGGGGGCTACCAAGCAAGGAATGAAATCCACTAAGTAGAATTGGTTCTAAGCTAAATTCCAATGTTTACAACTTGACACCTAGAAACTACCCGTACTAGATTTCTACCTAAGACTCTCCTAGGTATGAGACCCTTCTCAATTCTCTTTCAATCACAGCAGTGACTAAAAAATTACAACTCAATAAACTGTCCTACTCAGGTATTCCCACAATACACGAGAGGCTCACAAAATTACAAACCCTAGTACTCAATAACAATTGTATATCTTCTGTGTCTATTCTAGGTTAAATCCAGTCTATTTATACTACTAAACAGAACTGGATTTGGGCTTCAGAATCGCAGTAATTCAGCTCTACAGAATCTGCAACCTATTCTTCTCTAGAATAGTTTCTTCAATCCTAAGTTTCCAAAAATGTCTCCATACTCGGAAACAACATATTCCTTTTAGAATCAGAATCTCTAATTCCTCAATCTCATATGCCACCTAGGACCAAATCATATTCCCATCAAACCTGGAAAACAGAAACAGTTATTCCAAACTGTAATAGACAAAGATGTCGAATCAACATGACATGATATCTTGTTGTCTAATACCCTAACCTGCAGTTAGTTCATCATGTCAGGACATCTTGTCCAACATCTTTCTGCTAAGTTAGTTTTACCAAAATTGATGCCAACCTCAAAGGCTTGGACTCATCAAGACTAGTGTCTATCGTAGATATAATAGGCTACCCACTATATAGCATCACTAACTCAATATATCTGGGGTTGGAACATAAGGGTCATGATGACTTCTCGGCAAGTGTACCGATAATGTCACGGTAATAAAAGATTGAATCCATAGAGGCTATGTTCGAAGAAGACAATAATTGTGCAATGTAACAGAATACAATAAATAAAATGGGGTTTTCTAGTTTTATTGCGAAAAGTAAATAAACGAGTAAACAATATCATGAAAGCAATCAGGTTGTGTTGTAGATTCCCTAAATAATTGATATAATCACTATAACAACGTAGAATTAACAAAATCGTTATAGCTGATCCCTCACAAAATAACTCACTAACCACTACTCGGAGCTTTCTATCCCTTGTCTGCCAGCGTAAGCAGGGTTAGGAAATGTATAGATTATTAATTCTCTATGCCACTACTCGGGGCCTCCTATCCCTATTCGACAAGCGTACATTGAAGAGTTTCCCTAGGTTCAACACATAAGCTAAGGGCCAGTAATCCCTATGTGTCCAATATCAGATTAACAGAGTATCTCAAATAAAAAGTATTACGAACAAGAAAATATTGAATAAGATTATAGATCAATAAGTTCATACAATGGTCAAATAAACATAGAATCCAACGATGTAGAAATAGGTTCATCATAACACAACCTAACCTAGAAGAATTTAGCTACTCATAATTCAAAATATCACAATTGATAGACAAAGATAACATAAGAAGTCCCTTGAAGAGATGTCCTCCAATGGCTGTAAATGCTCTAAAAATCACCCCTTGTGCTATCTAATTAGTGCTTCCATCTTCAACTTTTGTAACGCTTGTCAAAATGCTGAAAAATCACCTTAAAAAGAGCTTAAAACGGGTCAGAACACTTCAGAAAAAGCCCAGAAAAGTTCTCATCATGCGCATTATATATGCATCGCACGCGCGCGATGTAATATATTCATCCCTCAATTACGCATACGATGGCGCACATGATTATTCAAGTAGCCGCGTTAAAAAACGCCCTTTTTCACTAAAATTTTCACTAAGTCACATTCTTCCATACTTGAATATTTTTCACTCATTCTTAGCCCTTTCTTCTTCCTTTTCGCTCTTCTTTCTCTTGTTTTTCACTGATTCTTCGCTTAATTCCATTCAATGAGTAACTTTCATCAGGTCATCAACCAAATTTATAATTGGGATTGGCACCTATTCATGACATCGTAGGATACATATTTTTAGTATATGATAAAATATAAGTGTCATACCCCAAATTTTGACCACTAAAATTTCCCATTATTGTGAAAATCATCATCACAATATGGATGAACCATCATACCTCATTAGTCTCCCCATAGATGGGTGAGCATCCACTACAATCAAACTTAAGGTTTCGAGCCTTCTCAGAGCCCTTAGACAAAGGCTCAATCAATGAATGACATGATCTTCAACTTATCTAACCTCTCAAACATCAACAATGGATCAAGAGGACTCCCACATCAAGAATCAAGCACAAGGTTGCAGCATCCCAAGTGGATTAAGCCTCAAGATCACCAGTGTCACCAAATTAGGGTTTTGGTCGACCAGGGGCTCCAGATGGAATTTTTCCTCTAGGCATGAGCCAATGCTTCAAAGCACAACCCAAGATACTCCAAGGGACCTCTTGGACCCAATCATCAAGTCAATTTTGCCTCAGGGGATGCATTCATCCAAAATCAGGAATTAGGGTTTCTTGACCTAATTCACCCCTAAGTTGACTTTTGGGACAAAACACGAGCCAAGACCTCAATACATGATTTGAGGGTCTCTAATAAACTACATTGATCCATTTACAACAATGGATTGATCCAAGAAGCTTGATCCACAAGTTTCAATTTCATCAGGATCATAATTAGGGTTTTGAGGGAAAAGTCAACTGAACCTTTGACTTTTGACTCAGGCATGCTCCCAAACCTTGGGACATGATTCAATACACCCTATAACACCCATGGAACATGTCCATCAAGTTTGATTTAGGTTAAGGACTTGATTTCATGGAGGATCGCACAGTTTAGAATTTATCTGGTAAAAAGTCAACTGTGCACAAAAGTCAAAGTTTGACTTTTTGAGATTTTTCACAATTATGGTTCCTTGACCCTAAAATGATGTTAATGTGTGATTTGAATCAACATTAATCAAGAAAAATCAAAGAAAGTGGGATAACTTATAAAAGGGGTAACCATAAAAACTTAGAATTTTTCTAAGTTATGAAATAAAGTGGCTAGGGTACCAACTTCCAAGGATCATAACTTGAGATCCAAGCAACCATTTGTGATGATCCAAAGATGGATTTGTAGCTCTCATGGCATACTTGAAAAGTGACAACTACACCTCATTTCAATTCATCATGGATTTTTAGTTATGGTTGGATCAAAGTGGCTGAAAACATGAAATGTCACTTTTTCCAACACTTAGTGAAATTTTCACTAAGTCAGAATCTGTTTCACTTTTTTCAAAATGTAGGGGCATTTTTCACTTGGATCCAAAAAGTTTCAAAACAAACTTTGATCGCACATGTGTTGTATCATATGAGGGCTTTCCAAAATGTCTAAGAACCCTATGAAATTCCATTTGAGCTAAGAGTTATGATAGTGGCAATATGCCTTGCTACAACTGTCATAACAAGGCATATTTGTGCATTTTTCTTGATTTGAGCAATTTGTGCAAATGGCAAACAAGTTTATCCATCTGAACACCTTAGGGGGAGACCAAGGAAGGACAAACAGTGATCCATAAGCCTCCCAAGTCTTTGGAACTAAAAATAGCATGCCAAACCTAAAAAACCCTAAAGAGGGGATAAGACTCCAATTTTGTTTTGGAGCATTCAATGGATGCACCAAGGTGGCATGGACTGAGCCATTTCCAACTGAATGAGTCAAGGATAAGCTCTGAACCAAAGAACCATAGGCCTGTGCTCTAACCTCTAGTCAATGGCTAGAGGAGACTTGAGATTCCAAAATGATCCAATTGGCCACAGACCTGTACCAGTTGCCATTCACTATTGCTTGCAAAACAAACTTGCTCTACTATAAATAGAGCTCATTTGTGCTTAGTTTAAGTACACCAAAGGCCTACAACACTTGCCTTTCTCAAAATCATCTTCTCACTCTCAAAATTGCCTTCTAAAGTAAATCACTATCGGGTTTTGAGTTTGAGAACCATTCCAACCAAACCAATCACACACACACACACACCTCATAAACATCATATGTGAGCTAATCAAACACTAAACACACAATTGTAACACTGATTTCTCAGAATCACCAGCCAGTTGCTCATATTTTCAATCAAGTTGCAGTTGAGATGCCATGAAGTGATCCAGCCATTTCCAATCAAGTCCAAGCATTCAAACACACTCCATATGGTGTAGGGAAGCTGTTCAAATCATCACAACTCATCTGTAACACCTCTAACTCAAAAATCACATTGCTCTTGCTGTCACGACCTTCAAGTAAGCCTAAACTTGGTCATCTCTTAATCTATGCATATTTCCTCGCACAATACTTTTGCCAAATGTTCATAATCATGCATAGAATGTTTCCCCTCCATTAATTGCTTTGTTTGAATCGTGTATCGAAATTCTCAGTCTTCATGCAAATTTTAGGGTTCTTGAGGTTTTGTCTTGATTTCTTATTCCATGCTTAAAATAAATGAAATTAAAGACCATAGACATGATCGTGAGGTGAAAACGAGTAGATTGATATGTGGATTGTGTGATTTTATCAAGTATTCAGTGAGATTGGTGAGAAAATGCAAATCTGCAGAAACAGAGGGGTGACGCGTGTTCTTGGCGCCATATTTTGAATATTTGAATATTTGAATTTTGTGATTTTATTTAATTGATTCAAAAATGAATTTCTCTCTGGTTTTTAATGATTTTGAGTTGATTCATTTTTTAATAATTCACAAAAATGTTAAAATATTTTATTTTGCCAAAAAATCCCAAAAATATTATTTATTTTATATACTTGATATTTTTGCAAAGAATTAATCTTTTATTTTTTTTTTTATATTTAAAATATTTTTTCCTCCTTGATTTTCCAAATTTAATTTGTTTCCAATCATTTTGTGGATATAAACATGATTTTTGAAATGTTGATCCAAGATCACCACTCATTTTTCACAAGTTCTCATTACTTTTTATTAATTTTTTAACAAAATTAATTCCTTTTTAAACAAAATTAGGATTTTGATTAATTCAACCCTCGTCAATCATTTTCAAACACTCATGGGCCTCTTGAGAGAGTGTAAGTCCCATCCTTTTGTAAATAAAAATCATTTTTGGGCCTCAGTGTATTGTATAAGTCCCGATACCGTCAAAAAGTTCGGCACGATCGTCGCCTTTTTAAAAAAAATCTTTGGGCCTCTCCTTGAGTTGTAAGTCCCATCTCTTGTACAAAAAATAAATCTTTGGGCCTCTAATAGAGTGTAAGACCTAACCCCCTTGTACATAAAAACTCTTTGGGCCTCACGTATTGTATAAGTCCCTCTGTATAATTTTCAAAACAATGGTGCGATCATCGTTAAAACTTGGGCCTCTCCTTGAGCTGTAAGCCCCAACAATCTTTTCAAAGCACTTTCTCCTTTGATTTTGAATTCAAATATATGTTTTTATCAAAACTTTCTTTAACTTCTTTGTTGAACAACTAACCAAACAACATGGAAGCTCTACAATGGGTAAGTGTTTATCCGCTTTCATTTATCGCTTTCATATGTATATAACTGTATTGTGGGGTTGTTTCATTGTAAGTCTTCTTTCACATCCTTTTATATACTTGTCACATATCCACTGTGTAATACTAGTATAGTTATTTAGTATTTTCCCCGGCAACTACGTCTAGAACTAGGTAAAGCCCTGTTGGTCACTCTTAAATACAAACAAAACTAGATCCCCTGTAGGATTCTAGATACAGTCTTCCCTTCTCTTGGGGTTAAACAATATGGAACAAAGAGAAAGGCAGTATTCTCGGTGAACCTTTTCTCAGACTGTTACCCTTAGAAATTGTTAAAGAAACTCTAACTCCCCAGAGATGATCTTTTCTCTGTGAATGGCATCTCTTAAGTTTCTTCCAAATCCTCGAACTTTCCTGGAATGATCACTTCTATGTGAATTTCATTTCTTGAACTTCTCTTGGTTGGGGACCCACAGGCTTCCTAAAAGCATCCCCGCCTCCTCTTGGGCGTTGTACAAAGACCCTTCAGCTTCTTAGAAGTTCTCATGCCTTCTCTTGGGCTTAATATAAGGACCCTGACGACCTCTTAAAGGTATAAGACAGAACTTATTCATTCTTTATTAGAGCAGTCTTTCCAGCATCAAAACTCTGGCCATTTTAGGGTTGATACTCATCCCTTAATGCCCGTACCTCCTCTTGGGAATTGTACAAAAGATAAAACTCTAGACTTGGAAAGTCTAAGCCTTTTGAGTCTCAAAGACATTCTCAGGTTCCTTTCAAACATAGAAAGAAACACCGATCACTCTAAAACCCAGTCTCTCTCATGAGAGTTCCCCACCCTTGAGCCTGCCTATGGATCTAATCCTCAGCAGTAAGACAGCCTCCTCTTTGGCTTTGTCACAATGATTCTCCCTAGCGGAGCTACCCTTTTCAGACTCTCTTGTTGAGTCAAACTCTTTTAGCCTCCGTCTTGTGCTTTGTACAAGACATATAAAAAACCACTCTCTTGTAGAGTATAAAAGATTCTCTTGTTGAGTCAACTTTTAGCCTCCGTCTTGGGCTTTGTACAAGACATATAAAACACTCTCTTGTTGAGTATAAAAGACTCTCTTGGTGAGTCAATCTCCTTTTAGCCTCAATCTCGGGCTTTGTACGAGACAGCAAATCACTCTCTTGTTGAGTATAAAAGACTCTCTTGTTGAGTCAATCAACCTTCAGACTCTCTTGTTGAGCCAATCACCTGTTCAAGACTCTATTGTTGAGTAAACTCTTTTAGCCTCCGTCTTGGGCTTTGTACAAGACACATACAAGCGCTCTCTTGTTGAGTCAAACTCAGTTCAGCCTCCATCTTGGGCTTTATACAAGATACATTCTCCCCAACGGAGTCAAAAATCCCTTTTAGCCTCAATCTTGGGCTTTGTACAAGACAAAAATAAATTTTTCCTCAGAAAAGTCAAACTCCCAGCCTCCTCTTAGGCTTTGTATAAAGAAACCCCCGGTTGAGTCAATCAACCTTTTAGTATCAAATTTGTGTTTTCCTCACAACATATAAACATCAACAATTCCTCTTTAGAGATGACAAATTCTCTCTCAGTCAAAACCCTTTAGCTTCATATCTTGGGCTTTAAACAAGATACTAATAACCCTTCAGCCTCATATCTTGGGCTTTGAACAAGATACCTATCATTTTTAGCTTTAATCTTGGGCTTTGAACAAGACACCAAAACACCTTTTCCCCCCATAGAATAGGAGGAACTACGATCACTCTGATTTTCCTGTTTCGTTAAACGGGAATACGTAGGCATAAGATTGCGAAATCTTAGTGAGCATACTAATCAAAAACCCAAAGTCCAGTACCTCTATACATCAATCAAAGAAAATCAGGTTTAGTATCCTAACCAAAAGCCTCCTGTACAGTCAAGACACTCCGTTCTTTTAAACAAATAACTAAAGACAGACCTTCCTTTTAATAGCATCTGTAAACCAACAGTTTTGACTGTTTAACCTCAGTATGCAAGCAGGGTTAATTGGAGACATCTATTTCCCTTCCTTAATCAGCTCAACAGGATAAAAAATGAATTGAACTGTAGTACCAAAGCGATAGTGATTCGAAACCACAAAAATCGCGCTACAGAAAAATGGCGACCACAATGGGAGGCATTCTTTCTCACAATCTTAAGTAGAAGACTTTAAATTCACAAAGTATCACAGAAATGGCGACTCTGTTGGGGAGCCATTGTCTGTATAGGATCATAGGATAATAGAGGTCTAGGATGTTAGGACAAATATATATACTGCTTTTCCTAATTGATATCCGTGTTTATTTTTCTGCTAATGGGAATGCGTTTGATGCCGCATATGGAAAGATTGAGTATACACCTAAGATAAGTGATGGCACTAGACGTGTAATCTTACAGGAAGTGAATCCTATATAAGAGGTTCCGGTCGACCATCAAATCAGTGGAGATGCCCTTTGCAGATTAAATGCCTATACGACTTCGGGTGTTGAAAGCAGATTGTTCCATTGGGTTATCTGAGAAGCAGAGATTTTAGTAGACTGAAACCATTTTGTAGTGCGGAAGCTATCAGAAATAGTTGTCACGCGATACTACCCTCATTTGAGACTACTCTAAGATACTGCAGCTCGCTGGCGATCCGCTTGCTGTCGTTATCCCAAGAGGGGTCAATGATTTTGAGGACAGGTACAAAAAATCACCAGTATAAACCTTTGGGGATGGGTAGAGCCTTGACTTCATGACACTGACCCTTTGACCCCATGTTTTTTCTATGTTTTTGTGTGCTGCATTCATACATTCATTTAAAAAACATTTAAAAAGAAAAATTTCTCTTCTAGTCTCTCTTTTTCAAATTAAACTAAGACAATGATTGCAAATGTCAGATAAAGAGATTGCGCTAATGGATTTCGGTAGAAGGAAAACTCACAAGTACACCTTCAAGGTTCCAAAATTAGAGGATTTAAGAGGGTTGGCAAGGATGATAACCAACCCTGATGCTTATAGAGCTAAGTATGGAAGACTGCTGTCTCTGTTAAGGGTTCATGTAATTGAAGGAATACTCTCACCTGACTGATTTACCCATTACTGATCAAGCTCCCTTTTCTGGACTGGAAGAAATTCCAAAGGATCAAACCATTGCAAGAGCAATCTATTTGGACGAGTCAGAGGTCAGGACTCACATGACCACTAAGGGTGGTATCCAGGGTTTGCCAGCCCAGTTTTTGATAAAGAAAGCTCTGTACTTTGCTAGTATAGGGAACGTGGCCGCTTTCAAAAGCATCTTTGTTTTACTCACATACGGGTTATTCCTTTTTCCCAACATCGATAACTTCGTTGATACCAATGCCATTAAGATATTTCTGATTGGAAACCCCGTACCAACTCTACTCGCAGATGCTTATCATTTTGTACACTTAAGGAATTTGTATAGCAGAGGAATGATCACATGTTGTGTACCCCTGCTATACAAATGGTTCACTTCCCACTTACCCAAGTCTGCTGCATTTTGGGATCCTAAGAGTTCTTTACGTTGGTCGTAGAGAATCATGTCTCTTACCAACTCTAACATCGATTGGTACAATCGAATTTATGACGGGATCAGAATCATTGACCGTTGTGAAAACTTCCTTAATGTACCCCTTATAGGAACTAAAGGAGGAATTAACTATCATCCAGTGTTAGTTCACCGTCAACTCGGATACCCGATGAGGCATGTCCTGCGTAATGCTCATCTGAAAGGTCTTTTCTTCAAGAAAGGAGAAAATGACAGGGCACTAAAGAAAGAAATAGTGCATGTCTGGAAACACGTTCATAGGAAAGGAAGAGAGTCTCTAGGAAAACCAGACTATGTTTCTGTGGAACCTTATCTCCACTGGGTACAAACTAGAGCTCTCAAGCTAAGGATGCCTTACCCTCGTCAGGAAGTTCTTCCGTTAAGGGACCCTGTCCTTTACTTTATGTCAGATACGGAAAAACTTCATGTTACTCTCAACAAAGTTCAACAGGAGAAAAGGTCTTGGAAGAACAAGTACCGTATTCTCAATGTGGAGTGCAAGAAAATACAACAACTGTTAAAATAAAAAGACGCTCTGATCGAGATTTTAGAGCAACATGTTGTAGAAAACCATGATGACCAAAGGAATTTGCTCGCTCCTTTCACTTGGCAAAGGAATGACAACCAGACAACGGCTCAAGAGCCCCGGTCGAAGAAGAGGAAAGTACCAGAGCCAGCACCTGAGCTCTCTTCAGAGAGGACTCAGGATCCATTAGTTTAGACTTTTCCTTTTAACAAAACTTTGTAAATTACTGTATTTCCATTTCCGCAATCTTTGAATTCAATAAAACGGGGTTTCCCCACTGTTTGATATTTGCAATCTAATTGTCGAAGTTTACTTTGAATAAACAAAAAAATATAAAATGAATATAATCATTTACATATCATTCATCATTCTCACATAACGCATTCCTCTTCCCTACGAATCTTACGTTTGTGTCTCGATTCTAGAGTCAAACTGTCTCATTCGTAGAATACTCGGGCCAATCGACAGGAAAAGATGGATGATCTCGAGGAAGAGAACAGAGAGTTGAGAGAAGAGATCTACACTCTGAAAGAGGATCTGAGAAAGCTTCATAACGACGTGCAAGCTCTAGCAGAAGCTCAGATGCAACAACAAAGGACTGTGATCTCAGAGATCATATCAACGCCCATAGTGGAGAAGTATGATCCTAGGTATAAAATGCCGAAAGATCGTCCCTGGGGCATGCCACTCAACTATATCCCGGAAGGATATATTCCGCCGATCACTGAAGATCCGGAAACTGTAGCAGGAACCGCTGGGCATGAAGGTTACAAACTTCGGGAAAGCGAAGATGCCCGGGGCATGACAGAAACTCCTGAAGGTTACAAACGTCGGGAAGCACCACGAGTCTCGGCCGTAATGACTATACTACCACCCGTTGTACATACTGTCCCGGAAGGACAGCTTCCACAGATACCTTCTGGTGGAAATGAAAGTATGTTTGACAGAATAAATGAGTTCCAGGAACAGTTCTTGGAGATGCAGAAGGAACTGCAAGCCATTCGCAGTCAGGATTTATTTGGAAAGGACGTCGCAGACCTTTGTTTGGTCCCCAATGTGAAAGTTCTGCATAAATTCAAGGTGCCCGAATTTGAAAAGTACAAGGGCAACTCATGCCCTCAGAGCCATTTGGTGATGTACGCTCGGCGGATGTCAACTCAGACAGAGAACAACCAGCTACTGATCCATTATTTCCAGGATAGTTTAACCGATGCCACACTTAAATGGTACATGGGTTTAAACTGCACTAAGATCGTCACTTTCCGAGATCTTGGCGCTGCCTTCGTTCAACAATATAAGCATAACCTGGACATGGCACCGGACAGAGATCAACTCAGAGCCATTTCGCAGAAGGACAAGGAAACCTTTAAGGAGTACGCTCAGAGATGGAGTGAAATTAATTGCCGCCCAGATTTGTCCACCACTCGAGGAAAAAGAGATGACAAAGATCTTCTTAAAGACCTTGAGCTCATTTTACTATGACCGAATGGTCGCCAGTGCGCCTAGTGACTTCACCGAGATGGTGGGCATGGGAGTTCGTCTTGAGGAAGCAGTCCGAGAAGGACGTTTAGTTAAAGACGCTGGATCATCAAGTAATACAAAACAATACGGTAGTGCTCTCCCTAAGAAAAAAGAGCAGGATATTGGAAATATCTCTCTCGGAATGCAAATGTGACGATATCAACCAGTAGCAGCTGTAACTCCTCCTATCAACCCTGCGCCTGCTCCTACGTATCAACCTCAGGTTTCTCAGAGCCAACCGAATCAACAATAATATCAGCAAAGGACACAACAACCTCTTCAGCAGGCTCGTCCTCAGTACAACAACCGTACAACGCGACCACCAGGGTTTGACCCTATACCAATGTTGTATGCAGAATTGTTCCCACTACTGCTGGTCAAGAGGCACGTCCAGACTAGGTCTCCTCTTACAATACCAGAGAATCCGCCTTTTTGGTTCAAAGCGGATCAGACTTGCCCTTACCATCAAGGAGGACCAGGGCATAACATAGAAAACTGCCTCAGTTTCAAATCCGATGTGCAAAAACTTGTCAGGAGCGGGGTCTTATCCTTCAAGGATACAAATCCAAATGTTCAGACGAACCCGCTGCCTCAACACGAGAAGGCTACAATAAATTTAATAGAAGGAGATTCTAACCATAGATATCAAATTCATGATGTACTCTTAATAAGGGCTAACCTGGTCAAGATGCATCGCAGACAGAGCGGATATGGGCATTTACCATCTCATAATTATCACCAGTGTGATATCTGCTCTAAAGATAATCAAAGATGTTCTGTGGTGCAATCATATCTACAGGAACAGTTGGATCTCGGGTGGATCCAAGAGCATCGCGTTAGGGGAGTTAACATGACTCATGCAAGTTCCAACATAATTCAGAACCACGACATCCGTGCAATGAATATGAACTTCGTGGCAATGCTCTCAAGGCAAAGCCAGTATCATAATCTGCTGCGGCATGATTACGATTCCTGTCTGACTTGCTCGGTAAATAATCAGGGATGCTTTGTTGTACAAGAGGCCCTCCAGCGTCAGATGGATCTTGGGTGGATCCAGGACTACCATGATAGAAATCAGTATCAAGTGAATATGATTCAAATCTTTGATGTTCTCTTAATGAATACCAGCTTGGTGGAGTTACATGCTAAGCAAGTCCATCTCGGTTTTCTCACTTCACATGATTATCTGAGTTGTAATGTATGTTGTGAGAGTAACCAAGGGTGCGCTCTCATTCAAAGAACTTTGCAACACTTGTTGAACCACTGGTGGCTTCCAATCTATATGGATGAAGACACACAATAAGTCAGTATGGTTAACGGGAACCCCACTCGGCATCAAAGTCAGGATGTTCGGTCAATGGAGACCGACCTAGTAAGGTTACACTGCATTCAAAGCGGACGTGGCCAGGTGCCACCACACAACTACAAGCGTTGTAGAGTCTGCTCAGAAAATAATCAAGGATGTTACCTCGTGCGAGCAGCCCTTCAAAGTCAGTGGGCTCCCAAGGAGATTCAACTGTGTCCCAGCTCTAGGTCAATCAACTTGACTCCAGACTATTTTGCTGATCAAATTAAGGATGTTACTGTAATCTCTGATCATGAAAGGACCAAAGATGTTTGTACCATCATCCCTCTACTTGAAGAATCAAAGGTTATTAACCAGGAATTGATTGAAGTTACTTACGATAGTTAAAGAAATGAGAAGGCTCTTGTGGTTATCTACCTGCCAGGACCACTACCATATGAATCAACTAAGGCTATCCCTTACAAATACGGTGCAACAACAATTGAGAATAGAAAGGAAACTCCATTACCCTCCGCCATGAATATTGCAGACATCCGTCGAGTAACACGGAGCGGTCGAATCTTCAACATAGGAGTTGGAGAACCTAACAGAGAAAAGGAACTTCAGACAGATGCTCCCAATCCACCAGTCGGTCAATCTAGTGATCCCGACCTTTCAAAGAATGATGATGAGATACTGAAGCTCATCCAAAAGAGTGAATACAACATTGTTATCAGCGAAGTCGACCTTCCCATAACTATCGGTCCTCACACTTTCCTAGTCACTTTCCAGGTCATGGACATCCGAGCGACATACAACTGTTTGTTGGAAAATCCTTGGATACACCAGGCTGGGGCAGTCACTTCGACACTTCACCAGAAGCTGAAGTTCGTCAAGAATGACCAACTCGTCAAGGTCTGTGGAGAACAAGCCTTGATCGTGAGTAACCTTTCATTGTCCACTTGTGTAGAACCCAAGGAGGTTGTTGGAACTCAGTTCCAGGCACTTTCGGTAAGCAATGAGAATCAATTAGAGAAAGGAACATCGATCTCCTCGTACAAAGATGCTCTCGAGGTGATCAAAAGTAACAATGCAAAGGGATGGGGACAACTTTTCATTCCTGCTGATAACAAAACAAAGAAAGGTCTTGGTTTTTCTGCAACCTGTACCCAGACTGCTACTAACGATGAAAGTTTTCATCCCATTCAGGACTTATTCCACAGTGGAGGTTTCGTCACCCAGTGTCTCAAGAAGTACATACAATCAACGAAGGAGACTCCTCTGACACAGATGAAGAGTGGAAGTCCTATCTTAACGAGGACGGTTATATGTCTCAGGAAGAAGTGCCTACGCCATTTTGCTATCCCGCACAGCGTCCGAGATTTATACCAAGGTCAGATGTTAAAATGATATACGGAGATTGTGATCCGGAAGGATATCGTGCTCCACCAAACTCATTAGAGGAAGACACTCTGATGAAAGATAACTTTGAACATAGGAGACTCAGGGCAAGAAAATCAGCCGAAAAATGAAAATCAGCTGAGCATCATTGAAAAGAATACCTGCGTCTGTCATACCCCAAATTTTGACCACCAAGATTTCCCATCATTGTGCAAATCATCATCACAATATGGATGTACCTTTTTGCCTCAGAAGTCTCCCCAAAGATGGGTGAGCATCCACTACAGTCAAGCTTAGGGTTTCAAGCCCTCTCAGAGCCTTTAGACAAATGATCAATCAAGGAATGACATGTTCTTGAACTTGTCTAGCCTCTCAAATACCCATGAAGGAGCAAGAGGACTCCCACATCAAGAATTAAGCACAAGAGTGCAACATTTCAAGTGGATCAAGCCTCAAGTTCATCTAATACAAAGTCAACTGACGCAGAAAGTCAAAGTTTGACTTTTGGTCAACTTTGAGCTTCACAAGCCATTACTCAAGAAAATATGATGGATGATTTAATTTGATCAAATATAAATCAAGAAATCATGCAAAATTGCAAAATTGATTAAATTGAAAGAAACTTAGAAATTTTTTCTAAGTTAAAATCATGTTCAAGTGCACAACTTTTCAAGGTTGTAACTATTGATCCAAGCATCCATTGATTTTGCGTAAGAGCTAATTTTAAAGAGGGTATTTGATACTTCAACATTGTAGAAGGAATCAACTCAAAATATCATAAGGATTAAAAGATATAAGTGATCAAAGTTGGGAATTCTTAATGTCCAATGTTCTGACATTTCATAGGACATCATTAATAATTTTCCATCAAGAATGTCCCAACTTCAAGGATGTCTTTCTCCATGATCCAAGTTGATTCAGGAAAAACCCTGGGCATGAAAGTTGAAGTACATCATCTCACCTTTCCAGAAAGTCCTAGAAATCTAATTTATCATTCTCGAGCAGAAAGTTATGGTCTCTGCAAAAGGCATTGATAAAACAGAATTTTCATGACAGCTTTTAGGACAGATTTGATCACACAAGTTCAAGGTCATTTTTGACAACATTACAAGTCTTATCTTCACAAACCTTGAACATCAAAGTTGAATTACTTTATCTCAGCTTTCCAGAAAGTTGTAGAACATCCATGTAGCATACTCGAGCAGGGAGTTATGGACTTTACAAGAAGGCTTGCTGCAGCTGTTTTTTAGGACAGATTTTGTGCACTTTTTTCTTGTGCCACACAATTTTCAAGCTTTATCACCATGCAAGACAAGCATCAAAGATGCAATTCACTTCAACTCAAAATATCATAGTAGATTAAAAGATACAAGTGACTAAAGTTTGGAATTATTAATGTTCAAAGTTGTCATATGTTCCAACATTTCATAGGACATCATTAATATTTTTCCAGCAAGAATGTCCCAACTTCAAGGATGTTTTTCTCCATGATCCAAGTTGAACCAAGTCTAGGGTTAAACATCAAAATTGAAGTATGTCATCTCAGCTTTCCATAGAGTCCTGGAACAGCCATTTATCATTCTTGAGCAAGAAGTTATGGATTTTATAACAAGGCTTGCTGCAGCTGATTTTTAAGACATGTTTCAGGACAGATTTGCACATTTCTTATGCCACACGAATTTCCAAGCCTTGTCATCATCTTGGACACATCTGAGGATCAAATCCAAATGGGACAATCACTGAGCCAAGCCTCCAAAGTCCTTGGAACAAGAAGTAGCATGCCAAACCTAGAAATCCCTAAAAGAGGGACAAGACTCCAATTTTGGATTGGAGCATTCAATAGATGCTTAGAGGTGGCATGGACTGACACATTTGCTACTAAATTCAGTCAAGATTCCTCCAACAAGTAGGGAACCAAAGCTCTATGCTCTAACCTCTAGTCAATGGCTAGAGGAGACTTGGATTTTCATTGGCCAACATTGAACAAACCTCTGCTGCAGCCACCATTCACTAGTGCTGCCAAAATAAACTTGCTCTACTATAAATAAAGCTCATTTGTGCTCAGTTTGAGTACACCAAAGCCATCAAACAGATGTTTTCCTAAAAATCACTTCTTTCATTCCAAAATGCCTTCTTTAGTAAGGCAATTCTGAGTTTTTGAGTTAGAGAGCATTTCCATCACATCTCATGATCCTAACACCTCATAAACATCATATGTAGGTGATCCAAACTATCACAAGTGACCTGTAACACCAAAATCACAAAGTCACCTCTCAAAACCTCAAAATTGGACTTTTTTGCATTTTTCAAGCCATGTCTTGATTCAATCACTTTCCAAACCAGATAAAACCTCAAACACACTCCAAATATCATCCTTGAACTATCCCAAATGGTTCCTAACATCTGGAACACCATTTGAGAGAGTTGTCACTTTGGCCATTTTAACCCCTTTTGCAAGAAAGGGCCAGTTTTTGTTTTTGCAGGTTCCAGCTGATTCCAACCATCCTAAAAGCTTCTAAGAGGTCATTTGAGGGTGTCCAAAGCATCAAATCATTTCTGGAACAAAGCACTTGGTAGGTTGCACAAAATCTCCAAAAAAGAGGTAAAATTCACAACTTGAATTCTTTGAATCATGCATTCCTTTTTTGTCCACATACATGCATCATATTGAACAATTCTTGAAGGAAAAATGTAGTCCTTAATGTGTATGATATGATCCTCCTACTGTTTGCACTTTAACATGTTTATATGTGAAGTTTATGTTGTTTTAAACTTAAGGTGCAGATCTGGTTTTTTGCCTTATGTGTGTCGTACATTAAGTTTCAGTATGTATGAGTAATACCATTGGATTCCTTGCGAAAAATTGGTCAAGATAGGTTCTTACGGATTTTAATTTCGTTAAAAATTGAGAGAGTTATGAGTGTTGAAAGTTTTATAAGCAAAGATGTTTAAAATCAACATGCAGTTCTGGTTTTTTACTTTGTGTGTTCTGTACATTAAGTTTCAGTGTGTATGAGTAATACCATTGGATTCCTTGCGAAAAATCGGTCAAGATAGGTTCTTACGGATTTCAATTTCGTTAAAAATTGAGAGAGTTATGAATGTTTGAAGTTTGATAGCAAAGATGTTGAAAACCAAGGTGCAGTTCTGGTTTTTTAAGATGTCGAATGTGATGTTGTGACATCTTCCCTTTTTCTCTTATCTTCAAAACTCATGAAAGATGTCAAATGTTATGTTGTG
This sequence comes from Lathyrus tuberosus, assembly GCA_022829125.1. NCBI lineage: Eukaryota > Viridiplantae > Streptophyta > Magnoliopsida > Fabales > Fabaceae > Lathyrus > Lathyrus tuberosus. The sequence goes on along the minus strand of JALAZF010000026.1, from coordinate 20,904,957 downwards.
ACATCTTTCCTCTTTTTCTTAGTTTATCTTCAAAACTCAACCAATTCTTTTACATAGCAAAAATCATCATTTTCCAATTATGTTTTACACACTTCTTATTCATACTCCATAATATTTTAATCCACCAAAAAATCACAAAAAAAAAATATTATTATTTGATATATTTTTAATATATTCAAAAATATTGTTTTAAATTGTTTTAAATGCTTTTAAAATGATTTCTTTTTCTTGATTTTTAAAACCAAAATGATTTTAAATATTCATGTGGATAAAATACTTTTCCATAAACCTTAATCATTGTTTATAACATGATTAATGATTTTATTTGATATTTTTATCATTTTTTTTACTTGATTTTTCTTTGAAAAATGCCTTTAAAAAATGAAATTGGGGTTTCTTTGATTTTCACCCTAACAAATATTTTTCAAACACCTTGGGCCTCTAATAGAGTGTAAGACCCAACCCTTTTTGTACAAAAATATTTTGGGGCTCAGTTATTGTATAAGTCCCGATACGTTAAAAATCTCGGCGCGATCGCCATTTTCAAACTGAAAATCATCTGGGCCTCCCCTCGTGTTGTAAGCCCCATTTCTTTTCCTAAAATACACTTTGGGCCTCAAATAGAGTGTAAGTCCCACCTCTTTTGTAAATAAAAAATATTTTGGGCCTCAGACATTATATAAGTCCCTCGGTACATTTACAAAGTTCGGCGCGATCGTCGCCTTTTAACAAAAAAGACCATTGGGCTTCTCCTTGAGCTATAAGTCCCATTTCTTTTCATTTTTGAACCTTTGGGCCTCTAATAGAGTTTAAGACCCAATTCCTTTGTAAATACCAAAATTTTGGGCCTCAATCACTTGTATAAGTCCCACGGTGTTTCTAAAACCTCGGCGCGATCGCCATTTTTAAAACAAAATCATCTGGGCCTACCCTCGAGTAGTAAGACCCGCTTCTTTTCTCTAAATCATTTTTTTAGGCCTCTTGAGAGAGTGTAAGACTCATTCCCCTTGTACAGAAAACTTTTTGGGCCTCAGTCACTTGTATAAGTCCCACTGTACAAACTCATATCACAGTGCAATCACTACTAAGAACTTAGGCCTCTCCTTGAGCTGTGAGCCCCAATCTTTCCTTTCAAACCACTTTCTCCTTTGATTTTGAAATATACTGTTGTTTTCAATCTTTCTTTGTTGAACAACTAACAAAACAGCATGGAAGCTCTACAACCGAGTAAGTGTTTATATGCTTTCATTTACCGCTTTCATATACATATAACTGTATTGTGGGGCTATTTCGCTGTAAGTCTTCTTTCATAAACTCATATCGACTGTGTAATAATATTATAGATATTTAGAGTTTCCCCTACAACTACGTCTAGCACTAGGTAAAGCCGTTTCGATCATTCTTCGAAATAGACAATACTAGATCCCCCATACGAGCACCAGATACAGTCTTCTCTTCGGCTGTCCTCCTTAGGAATTGTCAAGAAACTCTACTCCCCAGGGATGATCTCTTCTCCATGAATTACATCCCTTGAGTTTCTTCTAAATTCTCAAACTTTCATGGCTTGATCTATTCTTTGTGAATAGCCTGTCTTGAACTTCTCGGGGTTTGGGGACCCACAGGCTTCTTAAAAGCATCCCCGCCTCCTCTTGGGGGTTGTACAAGAACCCGTCGGCTTCTTAGAAGTATTCACAACCTCCTCTTAGGCTTCGTATAAATGATTTCTTCCTCCGGGAATGATATTCTTCTCTTGGGCTTTATACAAATTGTCCCTCGGCTTCTTAAAAGTTTCCAGCCTCCTCTTGGGCTTCGTACAAATTGTCCCAACGACCTCCAAGAGGTATAGGAACAGAAATTAGTCATCTTAATAGAACAGTCTTTCAAAGAGTCTAGATCTTTCTACCGTGAGCGTACTACTACTGTTTCTTTAAGCACAGTACAAAAGATAAAACTCTAGACTTGGACAGTCTAATTTCCTTGAGTCTCAAAGACATTCTCAAGTCCCTTTCAAAAATAGGAAGACACCCGTAGACTCGGACAGTCTCAATACCCTTTAGATTTCCCATTTCCTTAGAGAACAGGAAATAATCCCGATCCTCAGATCAAATCCATGAGTACAGTGTTACTCATATAAGAACTGATTTTCTCGTTAAACCAACATATTGGACCTGTCACTCAACTTAAACAGTAACCTTTTAGCCTCCATCTCGGGCTTCGTACGAGATACAAAGACTCTCTTGTTGAGTCAAACCTTTTAGCCTCCATCTCAGGCTTCGTACGAGATATAAAGACTGTCTTGTTGAGTCAAACCTTGTAGCCTCCATCTCGAGCTATGTACGAGATACAAAGACTCTCTTGTTGAGTCAAACCTTGTAGCCTCCATCTCGGGCTTCGTACGAGATACAAAGACTCTCTTGTTGAGTATAAAAGGCTCTCTTGTTGAGCCAATCTCCCTTTTAGCCTCCATCTCGGGCTTCGTACGAGATACAAAAACACTCTCTGTTGAGTATAAAAGACTCTCTTGTTGAGTCAATTACCTTTTAGCCTCCATCTCGGGCTTCGTACGAGATATAAAATCACTCTCTTGTTGAGTATAAAAATTCTCTTGTTGAGTCAATCACCTTTTAGCCTACATCTCGGGCTTCGTACGAGATACAAAATCACTCTCTTGTTGAGTATAAAAGATTCTCCTGTTGAGTCAACCCTTTTAGCCTCTCTTTCTCGGGCTTCGTACGAGACACACAAAAACTCCCTCTTGTTGGGCCAATAGCCTCCTCTTAGGCTTTGTATAAGAAAACCCAGGTTGAGCCAATCAACCTTTTAGCATCAAAGTTGTGCCTCATTCATAGCATACAAACATCAACAACTCCTTCCCCTTCATCTAATCGTTGTAAGCGGCAAGCCTCTGGATTATTTACATTCATGCCACTGTCCCTCTTTTAGCATGAAAAATTCCTAAGGAAAGATAGCATTGCTCTACACTGAGTTAAAGTCTTCTCCTTCAAGTTGGAACCCCCCTATAAAGGAAATTATGGCATTGTCGGATTCACATATCCCGGTTAAAGTAATTCTCCTTTATAAACCGTTGTGACAAACAGACCCTCTTTAGAAATGACAAATTCTCTCTAAAGACAACACCTTTTAGCTTCACATCTTGGGCTTCGAACAAGATACAAATAGACCCTTCAGCTTCATATCTTGGGCTTTGAACAAGATACAAACCACCTTCAGCTTCACATCTTGGGCTTTGAACAAGATATAGATCAACTTTCGCTTCACGTCTTGGGCTTTGAACAAGACACCAAAACACCCATTTCCTCCCATAGAATAGGAGGAACTACGAATGCTCTGATTTCCCTGTTTCGGTAAACGGGAATACGTAGGCATAAGATTGAAAGAAAAATCTTAGCAAGCACACTAATCCAAAAACCTAAAGTCCTCTATCTCCACCCAATCTGACAAATTCCCCATGAATAGTCCCAGTTTTCCACCTTAATAAAGTAAGAAGAAAGAAAGGCCCCATTACCATATAGCATCTGTAACCTAACAGATCGTTGTTTAAACTCAGTATGCAAGCAGGGTTAATTGGAGACATCTATTTCCCTTCCTTAGTCAGCTCACAATAGGATAAAAAATGAATCGACTTGTAGTAAACCCCAAAGAGCGACAGCGCTTAAGAACCGCGTCCAAAATCGCTCGCTACAGAAAAGTGGCGCCCACCGTGGGGCCTGTCTTTGGAAACTCAAGGGGAAAGCCTTGGACAAAACCTTCACTAGGAATTTCACTGGGAATGAGACTTTTGTTGACTTCACTAGGATCTTAGGTCAAAAACCTTTAAGTTGGGAAGAAACCACAGAATGGCGACTCCGCCGAGGAGCCATTTTCTGTCAGGAACATAGGATTCATAGCTCTTAAAAGTTTAGGACATTAGGACAAATATATATACTGCTTTTCCTAATTGATATATGTGTTTATTTTCCTGCTAATGGGAATGCGTGTGATGCCGCATGTGGAAAGATTGAGTATACACCTAGGAAAAATCTCTTTTAATGGTGCGGAAACTATCGGAAATGGTTGTCACGCGATACCACCCTCTTCTGAAGGTTCTTCGAAAAAACATCACCTAGCACGGTTCCCGGCCCGCGGGTGTTTTCTCGACAAGAACTGATGATTTTGAGAGACAGGTACAAAAATCACTAGTATAAACCTTTGGGGGATGGGTAGAGCCTTGACTTCATGACAACGACCCTTTGACCCCATGTTTTTTCTATGTTTTTGTGTGCTGCATTCATGCATACATCTAAAAAACATTAAAACAAAGAAAAATTTTCTCTTCTAGTCTCTCTTTTTCAAATTAAACTGAGACAATGATTGCAAATGTCAGAGAAAAAGATTGCGCTCATGGATTTTGGTAGAAGGAGAACTCATAAGTACACCTTCAAGGTTCCAAAACTTGAGGATTTGAGAAGGTTAGCGAGGATGATCACTAACCCCGAGGCTTTCAGAGCCAAGTACGAAGGTCTCCTACCTCTGTTAAGAATCCATGTGATTGAAGGAATCATGGATGCACTCGTTCAATTTTACGATTCGGTCTATCACTGTTTCACATTCCCGGATTACCAGCTAGCACCAACGCTGGAGGAGTACTCTCACCTGACTGATCTACACATTACTGATCAATCTCCATTTTCTGGACTAGAAGAAATTCCAAGGGATCAGACCATTGCAAGAGCAATCTATTTGGATGAGTCAGAAGTCAAGACTCACATGACCACTAAGGGTGGCATCCAAGGTTTTCCAGCCCAGTTCTTAACAAAGAAAGCTCTGTACTTTGCTAGTATAGGGAACATGACTGCTTTTGAAAGCATCTTTGTTTTACTCACCTACGGGTTATTTCTGTTTCCCAACATCAATAACTTCGTCGATATCAACGCCATTAAGGTTTTTCTCATTGGAAACCCTGTGCCAACTCTGCTCGCAGATGCGTATCATTCTGTACACTTAGGAAATTTGTACAGCGGATGAATGATTACATGCTGTGTACCCCTGCTATAGAAATGGTTCATCTCCCATTTTCCTAAGTCTGCTGCTTTTTGGGATCACAAGAGTGCCTTACGCTGGTCGCGGAAAATCATGTCTCTCACCAACTCTGACATTGATTGGTGCAATAGGATTTATGACAGGATCAGGATAATTGACCATTGTGGAAACTTCCCCAACGTACCCCTTATAAGAACTAAGGGAGGAATTAATTACCATCTAGTTCTCGTTCGTCGCCAATTTGGATACCCGATGAGGCATGTTCCACGGAATGCTCATCTGGAAGGTCTTTTCTTCAAGGAAGGAGAAAATGATAGAGCACTAAAGATGGAAATAGTGCACGCTTGGAAACATGTTCATAAGAAAGGACGGGAGTCTCTAGGAAAACCGGACTGTGTTTCGGTGGAGCCTTATCTCCACTGGGTACAAACTAGAGCTCTCAAGCTAAAGATACCGTATCCTCGTCACGGAGTTCTTTCGCCAAGGGAATTTGTCATGTACTTCATGACGGAAACTGAAAAGCTTCAGGTTACTCTCAACAAAGTTCAACAGGAGAGGAGGTCTTGGAAGAACAAGTACCGCATTCTCAACGTGGAGTGTACCAAAATACAGCAGCTACTGAAAGAAAAGGATGCTTTGATTGAGATTTTAGAGCAACATACTGTGGATAATCAGGATGACCAAAGGAATTTGCTCGCTCCTTTCACTTGGCAAAGGAATAACAACCCGACAACGGCCCAAGAGCCCCGGTCCAAGAAGAGGAAAGTACCAGAATCAACACCCGGTTTCTCCTCAGAGAGGACTCGGGACCCATTAGCTTAGGTTTCTGTTTCCGCACCTTGTAATTTACTGTATTTCCATTTCCGCAATCCTTTGAATTTGAATAAAATGGGGTTTCCCCACTGATTGATATTTGCAATCTAATTGTCGAAGTTTATTTTGATTAAACCAAAAAATAATTAATATAATCATTACATTTATCATTCTCACGTCACGTATTCTTCTTACCTACGAATCTCACGTTTGTGTCTCGGTTTTAGAGTCAAACTGTCTCATTCGTACAATACTCGGGCCAATCGTCAGAAAAAGATGGATGATCTCGAGGAAGAGAACAGAGAGTTGAAAGAAGAGATCGACGCTCTAAGAGAGGATATGAGAAAGCTTCGTAAGGACATGCAAGCCATGACAGAAGATCAGCTACAAAGAACCGTGATCTTAGAGATCACCTCAATGCCCATAGTGGAGAAGTATGATCCTAGGTATCAAATGTCGAAAGATCGTCCCTGGGGCATGCATGTTAACTATATCCCGGAAGGATATGTTCCGCCGATCACTGAAGATCAGGAAATCACTGCAGGAACCACTGGGCCTGAAGGTTACAAACTTCGGGAAAGAGAAGATGCTAGGGGCATGACAGCAACTCCTGAAGGTTACAAACTTCGGGAGGCACCGAGAGTCTCGGCCGTAATGACTATACCACAACCCGTGGTACACACTGTCCCGGAAGGACAGATTCCGCAGATACCTTCTGGTGGAAACGAAAGCATGTTTGAAAGAATGAACGAGTTCTAGGAATAGTTCCTGGAAATGCAAAAGGAATTGCAAGCTATTCGCAGTCAGGATCTATTTGGAAAGGACGTCGCGGACCTCTGCTTGGTCCCCAATGTGAAAGTTCCACACAAGTTCCAAGTGCCCGACTTTGAAAAATACAAGGGTAACTCTTGCCCTCATAGTCACTTGGTGATGTACGCTCGGCGAATGTAGGCTCATACAGAAAATTAGGACCTACTGATTCACTACTTTCAGGATAGTTTAACTGGTGCCGCATTAAAATGGTACATGTGTTTAAACCGTGCTACGATTAGCACTTTCAGAGATCTTGGCACTGCCTTCGTCCAACAATATAAATACAATCTGGATATGGCACCAGACAGAGATCAACTCAGATCAATGTCACAAAAGGACAAGGAAACCTTTAAGGAGTACGCTCAGAGATAACGTGAAATTTCCGCTCAGATCTCTCCACCTCTTGAGGAAAAAGAGATGACAAAGATCTTCTTAAAGATCTTGAGCTCATTTTACTACGACAGAATGGTTGCCAGTGCACCCAGTGACTTCACCGAGATGGTGGGCATGGGGTTTCGTCTTGAGGAAGCCGTCCGAAAAGGACGTCTGGTTAAAGACGCTGGATCAACAAGTAGTGCAAAACGATATGGTAGTGCTCTCCTTAAGAAAAAAGAGCAGGATATTAGGAATATCTCTCTCGGAAAGCAAAGGCGACGGTACCAACCAGTGGCAGCTGTAACTCCTGCTATCAACCCTGCGCCTGTTTCTACGTATGAACCTCAGGTTGCGCAAAACCAACCTAATCAGCAAAGGACACAACAGCCTCTTCAGCAGGCTCGTCCTCCATACAATAACAACCGTACAATGCGGCCACCAGGATTTGATCCTATACCCGTATCATACACGGAACTATTTCTGTTATTACTGGTCAAAGGGCACGTCCAGACCAAGGCTCCTCTTACAGTACCAGAAAATCCGCCTTTTTGGTTTAAGGTGGATCAAACTTGCCCTTACCATCAAGGAGGACCAGGGCATAACATCGAAAACTGTCTCAATTTCAAATCTAATGTGCAAAAGCTTGTTAGGAGCGGGCTCTTATCTTTCAAAGATACGAATCCTAATGTTCTCACGAACCCGCTGCCTCAACATGAGAAAGCTGCAGTCAACCTGATAGAGGGAGAGTCTAACAACGTCTATCAAATTCACGATGTCCTCTTGTTGAGGACCAACCTGGTCAAGATGCATTATAGACAGAGTGGATATAGCCATGTGCCACCTCATAATTATCACCAGTGTGATATCTGCTCTAAAAGCAATCAAGGATGTTCTGTGGTGCAATCAGCTCTACAGGAACAGATGGATCTTAGATGGATCCAAGAGCACCGAGTTCGTGGAGTTAACATGGTTTATACGAATTCCAACGTCATTCAAAACCACGACGTCCGTGCGATGAATGTCAACCTGGTGGCAATGCACTTAAGGCAAAGCCAGTATCATAATCTACCACGGCACGATTACAGTTCTTGTCTGACTTGCTCGTTAAATAAACAGGGATGCTCTTTCATACAAGAGGCCCTCCACCGTCAGATGGATCTTGGATAGATCCAGGACTACCATGATAGGAATCCCTATCAGATCAACATGATTCAAATCTTTGATATTCGCTTGATGAATACCAGCCTGGTGGAGTTACACGCTGAACAGGTCCGTCTCGGATTCCTGGTATCACATGATTATTAGAGCTGTAAAGCGGGTTGCGAAAACGATCAGGGTTGTGCCCTTGTCCAGGAAACACTTCAGTACTTGTTGAACCACTGGTGGCTTCCAATCTATATGGACAAAACACAAATTCCATTTTGCTTTCCTACACAGAGTCCGAGGTTTATACCAAGGTCAGACGTCGAAACGATATACGAAAATTGTGATCCGGAAGGATGCCGTGCTCCGCCAAACTCATTAGAGGAGGACACTCTGATGAAGGACAACTTTGACCACAACTATTATGGCCCGATGGATGGCCTTCCGATGTGGCAGCCTTACCCAGGAGACTTGGGGCAAGAAAGTTAGCCGGACAATGACATTCAGCTGAGTATCATTGAAAAGAATGCATGCGTCCCCACCATGTCATGGGATTAACACTCAGGTCATTCATAAACTACTCAACATGACGATGAATTCACAACGTTTGCAGGCCTTAAATTCATCAACTATGCTTTTCCCGAGGTCAACGCCATTGAGAAAGATGACTCCTCCAGTTCCAAAGAGGTGTGGGACACCCTGGGACAACCAAGTGGAAAATTTGACTTCATGGTCAAGTACACCGCTCCTGAAAGCCCTCGTATCAGGCTCGAAGACGTCCAGCCAATTGGATGGGGAGATCTACCTGAGAGCACAAATGCTATGCAAAATGTAACAAAGGAATCCTCCTATGACAACTCTGCCTGGGAGACAGATTCCAATGATCCTGCTCCACCAGGCATCAGCGTTATTTCTGAAGACAAATCAAGGAAGGTGCCAGACTTTGTGATTCACCAACGAGTTCCCCGCCAATGGTTTGCTTCGATGTTCCAAATATTGTACACAAGTCAAAGTAATTGCCATCTTTAACCTTTCACACTGCCCAGGAAATAATCCCGATCCTCAGATCAAATCCATGAGTACAGTGTTACTCATATAAGAACTGATTTTCTCATTGAACCAACATACTAGACCTGTCACTCAACTAAAACAGTAATCTTTTAGCCTCCATCTCGGACTTCGTACGAGATACAAAGACTTTCTTGTTGAGTCAAACCTTTTAGCCTCCATCTCGGGCTTCGTACGAGATACAAATACTCTCTTGTTGAGTCAAACCTTGTAGCCTCCATCTCGGGCTTCGTACGAGATACAAAGACTCTCTTATTGAGTCAAACCTTGTAGCCTCCATCTCGGGCTTCGTACGAGATACAAAGACTCTCTTGTTGAGTATAAAAGGCTCTCTTGTTGAGCCAATCTCCCTTTTAGCCTCCATCTCGAGCTTCGTACGAGATACAAAAACACTCTCTTGTTGAGTATAAAAGACTCTCTTGTTGAGTTAATTACCTTTTAGCCTCCATCCCGGGCTTCGTACGAGATATAAAATCACTCTCTTATTGAGTATAAAGATTCTCTTGTTGAGTCAATCACCTTTTAGCCTCCATCTCGGGCTTCTTACGAGATACAAAATCACTCTCTTGTTCAGTATAAAATATTCTCCTGTTGAGTCAACCCTTTTAGCCTCTCTCTCGAGCTTCGTACGAGACACACTGTCATACCTCAAATTTGTCCTACCTGTGCATAACTTTGCATCTGTATATCCATCCATTAACTTTTATTAAAAAAAAAATCATAAATGTGTTGTTTTCCTGTTGCCCAAGTATGTGCTTCATTTGAGGGTATCCAGTCACGGATGTGTGGTATGGATTGATCCTCCATCTGGTTTTGACCTAATGTTAATATGGCAAGGATTTGCTTCATGATCAAGCCAAGGTTTGTTGATTCAAGTGGTATGTGTTGAGGCTTCAATCAAGGGTTATGTGCCAATTAATGTAAGTTGGTGTGGATCAAGTTATCGGGACTAGGGCAAATTCAAGTGTTTCATGGTTGGTAATCATCAGGACCAAGCTTATTTCTCAATTAAGGTTTAGTCGCGGTTCTCTGATTTCAAGGTGTTTTCTGGCTCAAGGAGTTTCATATTGAAAGTTGTGGTTTGTCAAATGACCTGGTTTAGATTGATTTATTGATTCAAGGCTCCAGTCTATTCCTAATTCAGGATAATTCAAGATTGATTCAAGATGGATTCATGTGTTCTTTCAAGGATTGATTTAAGTTTTAATTCATTTTAAATGGAAAAAGTCAAGAACATTGAATTTTGGTTCTAGTTAGAATTTCAAGATTTAATGATCATGATTTTAACAGTGACAAGGTCAAAAGATGGTTCAAACATAGAAGTGTAATTTCAAAATCCAAAGCAAATTCAAAGTCCATCCATTATTCAAAAGATTTCTACAAATACTGTGGATCAAGAACTATAAGCACCTTTCACTACAAAATTCAGCAAAGAAAAGTTTTAGACTCATGAACTAATTTTTGTTTGCTTCACACAATTGAAAAATGGAAAACATTGCAAGAATAATTACAAGGCCCACTTCATAGACTCATGTACATTCACAAGCCACACCAACACACTCAGAACCGGGGGAAATGCAACATGATTTTTTAGCCACCACCCCTAAGGTTATGTACCCTGCAAAAGACAAAATAGTAGAGGTCAGAGTTATGCCAAAGGACCACCACACACCAATTCTGCTCTGTACCAATTTCCCAAATTCACAAAGCCACACACAGACCAATACACCTCGCGCAGCAAAACCTTCCCAAACCTTCATATTGTACCTGCAACATGCCAAGACCGCTGGCTCCCAACCGTACGACCAAAGTTGTCTTGCACCTACACACCAAAAACCTATGCCAAACACAACCCGACTCCAAAACCACTACGCACCATTTCCGCAAGAAAAACCACGCAGCAAATTTCTCAAAAATTCTATTCCATGTTTGTCCTCCTCTCTTCCTATAAATTCAAACATTTTTCACTCTCTAAGAAAAAGGAGCTCACAGCCGCCACGAAACCAAAAAAAAATCCTCAACCTCCTTCATCCACCCGACCCGTCTTCAACCTTTAATCCCATCAAAACTTTCAGAACAACACAAACCTTTTCACAAACTCTAACCCTTCAAATCCTCCCTCAGAAATTCCTTTCACCCACGCCTCTGTTCTTCTTCAAATCATCCAACAACATAAAACTCAGAATCTCTTCTTCCATCAACAACTACCTCGCCCAAACTTCTCCTTCAAACCCAATAACCTCGCCATCGTTTCCTCCATTCTCAACCCAACCTCTCATCACCAGAAAACCGTAATCATTCCCTCAAGACCTTCAATCCTTTTTCAAATCAAAACCAAACCCAACAATCTCCAAACAACCATCACGATTCCATCAAACCAGAAACGAGAAACAGAGAGAGACGAAGTGAGAACTGAGACGAAACAGATCCACAAACCATAACCCATTTCATAAACTCGAACGAAAAATCAAGAGAAGAAGAGAGTGAGATTGAAACGGAACTCAAACCTGGAGAGAGAGATCGAGATAAAGTGAGAGTTTGAGATCTGGAATCGAATAGAAGAAGAAGGTTGGGTCGAACGAAAAGTTGCGATTGATTTTGCTGCTGTTCATATATTGATTTTTGGTTTCAATGAAAAATAATGATGAAAGAATGAATCTGATGTGATTTTATTTCTGAAAAGTTTTGTTTATAGAAGAACCTTTTTTCTATTTTGAAACCGTGTCCCCTTTTTGTTTTAACTTGATGAATTGAGATCACTATGTTGTTGTTCTTGAATAGAAACCACTTTGGTTTTTAGGTAGACCGTGGTAGGGTTTTATGGCCCGAATTTGTTTTTTATCCACCATCCTCTTTTTTATTTTTAACCGTGTTATGGTGAGATGATGGGCTGCTAAGCCCATATGATTCTCACCCATTAATTTTCAGACACCCTAGTTTCAATCTATACACTCCCTCGCTATTTGTTTTTAATTTAGTATTTTAAAGATTTTGTTTTATTGTTTTTTTCTAAATTTGTAGGTGGTTAACCCTTAATTTGATTTTGTTTAAATTTTTATGTTTTTATTAATTTCACTTCCTTATTTTTTTGTTTTCCATTTTCGATTTTTAGTCTTATTATGGGCCAATGATATCAAAAATATCTAGATTAAAGTTGATTTTCTCAAATCGATTCAAAATCTTGATTTATATGAGGCCTATTTATTTTTTTCAATTTATTTCATTACATTATTTTTTTATTCATTTATTTTGGGTCAATGAAAACCTAAATATTAAGATTTATCGATTTTCGATTTTAAATCTTGATAAAGGTGAGACCTTTATTATTTTTCTTATCATTTTCGATTTTATTTCATTTCCATTATTTTTCCATTATTCTTACTCATTTTCGGGTCAATGAAAATCAAGTACTAAAGATTATCGTTTTTTGATTTAAAATCTTAGTAAAGATGAGACCTTTCTTAGTTTTTCGATTTTTATGTCTATTTCAATTTATATTCTTTTATTTTCACTTTTGGTCAATGAAAGTCAAAAATTGTTGATTATCGATTTCTCGATTAAATTCCGATTAAGACGAGACCAATTTTATTTTATGTCAATATTATACCTTGTTCATATTATCTCGATTATATTGTTCATATTCTTATCATATTGTTCATATCCATATTCATGTTTATCTAACCATTTCATTTGCTCACCATTAATCAAAAAACACTAAAAATATCGAAACCTAAAAAACTAATTGATGTACTGTTGGTTATGATCATTTGCTTGGCAACTTTGGTTCGAGGTTTAGTTTAGGACACTTCGCACACACACGGCTTTCTCTTGGGCTACCTTACAACGAGACCCTTTTATTTCATGTCAGCCCTTGTAATTTACATGTACCCCTCTCCCATTCTGATGTACGCATTTAGCTTTCTTTTGATTGTGGTTTGTTTACTAGGAGCACCCCTAGGGACTAGCATAGGCAACCCATTTTCAAACTAATTCTCGATTCGTCGTCGAACCATTTTCAAAACAAACCCTTTTTCAACCAAACTCTCGATTCGTCGTCGAGCCCGTTTTCAAATCAACCTCTAACCAAATCCTTTTTCAAACCAAACTCTTTTCATAACAAATAAACCCTTGATCCAACGTCAAGCGGATTTTCATAATCAAACTTCAAAAACGTCTTACAACTATCGAAACTCTTTCAAGGTGAAAAATGGGGGTTCAAGTCTTTGATCTTCCTTCGATTGTTTGGGTGCGAGTTCTCTTACTCGTGTGTGAGCAATTGACGCCTCTAAAATACGTCTAACTCGACAACCATTCGTCCAACCTTCAAACACTTTTCAAACCATCAAACCTTTTCAAACTCAACCACCTTAGATGAAAAAAGAGAGAGAGCCAAATCTTTGACTCACTCTCCCGATTACTTGGGCCCGAGGAATCTTTCTTAAGTTCAAGTAATCATCATCTAAACCAACCCAACTCTCCCTTTTGTTTTGTGGGCGTACCACGAACTACGACCGCTCTGATTCTTTATTCTCGTCCGAATAAAGATACGTAGGCACAAGTTTCCGTTGATCTTGGCGAGCACACTACCATCTTTTTTTGTCAAACCCCGTAGTCGAACTACGATTGCTCTGATTCCTCATTCTCGTCCGAATGAGCATACGTAGGCTCGAGGTCGCGATGATCTTGCCGAGCACCCTATCCTAAAACCACTCCCATTTTCCGTAGCATCTTTTCCCTTTTATCTTACCGTTCCGCATTTATTCATAGAGAAGAAAACAAACAAGCTTAGCTAACGAGTATCGCGATTCGAATCAAGAGGTTCCTGTTGAGTACAATAGACGTGAGGGGGTGCGCGTACCTTCCCCTCACGTAACCGACTCCCGAACCCAGAATGTGGTTGCGTTGACCATGTTCTTATCCCTCCTTAAAGGTTTTCTCGATATTTTCATTTCCCTCTTTTGGGATAAATAAGGTTTGGTGGCGACTCTGTTGAACCGTTTTCCGCGCCTTTCGCGCGAGGGTCGTGTCTTCGATTAAGCGATTTTTTTCGAGGTGCGACAGATGGCGACTCTGCTGGGGATATTTGCTCCATGCAAGAGAGAGTCGAGCCTATCTTGATTCGAATCGTTAGCTCGTTAGTTTCGTTTGCATGCTTTCCTCTCATTTTCTTATTTCCTTATCTGTGTTACCTTTTGTGACATTGTTGGGTTGTTCTGATATTAGGAACTTTGTGAGATGGCTCTACACCCGAGTCGAGAAAAACCTTAGGATTAGGATGGTGGTTGTGTAGTGTAGGCTTGAATGGTCTCTTCCGCGTGAGTTGAAGCGAAAATCACCGCTTGGAGTAGATTCCCTTGGAGATATTATTGTTGTGGTGAATCTTTGCCATGGTGGTAATACTTTCGAGGTGGGTCGTTGATCCCAAGGACCATTAACCCAATTTACCCATGGTGGTTGGTAGTGTTAATTCTTTGTGAGTTAATGCGAATGCCCCAATCAGATGAGATCCCTCGAACATATTACTTCCTGACAGAAATATTTTCGACCTCGATCTAGGATTCTGAGAACCCTATTTAGAACCCGTGTGTTGATGGTTGTGTAGTGGGCGCCTCCGAGGAGTCTTTCTCGTGGGGAAGAAACGAAGACCTCACCTAGACAAGATTATTTCGAGGATATTATAGTCGGATGTATCTTCATCTTGGTTATAATGTTTTCAAAATATATCCATAACTCTAGGCACCTACCCGTTTTAGAAACCTACTTGTGGGTTTTCTTGATCTTAGCTGTGGTTCTTTGTAGCACCCCAAAATTTGCCCTACCTTTTTCTGACTTTCGGTTCGCATTCATTCTGCATTTTCCATTAGGTCACGATTCATATTCATTCATTTGCATTGCAGTAGGATTCTAAGACATGGGATCAAAGCATCTTTCTTGTGATTTCTGGTTTTCCCTATCTCAAGGTGAGACGAAGGTCTGAGCTCTCCACACCATGAGTATCTCTCTACCAGAATTCATTATGTATCAAGGCTTTCTTCTGTCAAGTATCAAGTGTATTTCCTTCAAGTTTTCTCAAGAGCATCGGGTGTCAGGGTAAAGACAACTTGGGTTATATTGCAAGAGATCCAGCTGTAGATTCATGTTGTGATCTAGGTCGCCATTGATAGTTGCTAATTGAGTACGAGCTTGCTTTGGAGTTGAAGTTCAATGTGATTTGAATGTGATAAGATTGGTTATGTGGATTACTTGGAATTCAAGATACAAGTCCATCTTTTATCCATTTCAATTCGTTTCTCATTTTTATCCACTTTAAAACCATATTTTTACCCATTTTTCTCAAAATAAGTCTATCACCCATTTTTAACCATTTTCAAAACCAAGCTTAGCCATATCCACCTCTAAAATCAATTCAATATCCATTTAGATTTTAAACTCAATTTGTCCATTTAAATAATCAAACCAATTCCATTTATTGATCCATATCCATTCCCATTGTCCAATTATCCAATACTTAAAACCCATTTTCATAACCATTTCAAATCACCAAAAATCCATGCCCAAATTTCCTAAATTCAAATTCTATTCCAAACTTATTCATAAACCAATATCCAAACCCATTTCAAATGTCCATCTTTATCCATATTCCATTATTAAATTCATTTGTTAAAACAAAAAAATCAAATAATCCATGTCCAAGTAAGCCCAATTCCATCTTTAATCAACCTCCAATTCAAAGCCATGGATGAAACGTCCAAACTTAGACAACAACTACTCAAACTGGTCTTTTATTAGAGTGATGAAGGTGGTTTAAAACAAGAGTATTCGTGGACTCATGGAACTCTAGACGAGGTAGAACATGATTGGCTAGTTTCTTCTGCATACTATCCTCTTCCTCTGGTTGAGGAAAGGCTCGTTTGTCAAGCAACATGTGCTGGCTGGGCAGACAGGGTTGCTAAGTGTATTTCAATTTCTTCTGAAACCGGCCCAACATGGTACAACAGAATTACATGAGGTTGCGTCAGAAAATTAAAAGAAAAAGGGTGATTATACAACAGAAAAAAAACCAAAAATACACAGTCTTATTGTCGCGTGAAAAGTTTCAAGACCATTTCAAGGTCACAAAACGTGACTCAGCATAACAGAAAAAGAATTTATAAGAGAGAAGGATAACAGAATTGCACCGGTTAACTCCTAACAATTCTAACTCTTAACCGTAACCACCTCTAACAACCTCTAACTGCTAACAAACTTCTAACAGAAATCTCCAATCCATAACAAACTTGGCATTCATCACTCTGCGGAGATAATTTCCAGAAACCTCATTTTTCTTCGAGTGGAATCCACCTTTGAACGATAACCACTTCGCAAATTCTCCAATCAATCTTCTCCATTTCAAGATCCAAAGAGAACCTGCAACATTCATCCAAGAATTATCAACCGCAACTTCGCATCAACATCATTCAACATCACCATCTCCGGAAATTCACATCATCTTCATCGATCCGCAACCGGCAGAAATCAAGAAGCTCGCAACTGCTCCAAATTCAGATCGTCTTCACCAATTCACCAAGACTCCTTTTGATTCTCCATCTCCGATTTCTTCGGTATTGACTTTTCTTCATCATTCTTCAATTCACAGTCCCTGCAACGAAATCCAAAGCAATCGTATTCAGCAACAATACAAGCTGCGATAATCTCCGCAACCATAGTTCGCACGTTCAACAACAAGATTCAACGAACGGCGACACTTGCAACGCGAAGAATTCCGCAACAATTGGTATTCAGAAGATGAAAAGAAAAAAGACGAAGAAGAACAAAGAAGGAGGTTCAATGAAAGCGAAGAAGGCAAAGATTCAAACTCACCTCTGAATAGGCTCTGATTCCAGGTAAATATTCTCGTTCGTATCCGTTTGACTGCCCTTGCGTGATTTCTTTTTAGACCGTGTTTGCAACTTAGTTCGATTCATGATCTTTGAGCGATCGTTACGAGTTCTAGATTAGAGAGAGTTTATTGTGCCATTGTGGTAGGGTGCTTGTGTGAGATCGGTCGGCGAAGAGGGAGGAACGTTTTGTTGCCAGAGTTGGTGTGAAAGACGAGAAAAAGGTTTTCGTCGGACGGAGTTCGGAATTGAGAAGATGATGGAGGCCAGGGGGGAATGATTTGGATGAAGGAGAGGTTGATGTGGAAGGCGAGGGAGAGCTTGGAGATGAGACGGCGACGGTGTAGAGAACGCTTGGTGGTAGGGATAATGTGTGAATCTAGGGTTTTTGCATAGTATTTGATCCATGAAGGTGGACCGGACTTAAGGCTATTGGTCCATGGAAATGCTATACACCTTTTCCTTTTCATCTTTACACCTCCAACGTTGATACTGCACCCTCTCATTTTATTCATGTCATGTTAATTAGCTATAGGTTTGGCAGTAACTCAATTCTCATTAATGAATAGTCGGTTTATATAATAGTCTTGGAAATGGTTTTGATTTCAAAATTAGTTTAGAAATTAATTTTAGATTTAGAGTCAATTTTGAATTGGATTCTTAGAATTAGTCATAACTTAGAATGTGTTTTGTAATAGAAACTAACATCAATTTTAATTGGCCTCTAACATTAATTAGCGGGTGACTAAATGTAGTTTAACATTAGTTTAGATATTGACTAATTAGATTAAATTTGGTTAATTGATTTTTGCTTAATCGCATTAATTGTGTTTAGCCTAATTGCACTAATTGTCCACTAATTAGTTTTATAATTAGAACTTAGAACTAATTGGTCATCAATATAGTTTGGTTCGATTTCGTTCTAACATAGAATATACTTAGAGTTTAATGCTAACTTTGACTAATTTTCATAATAGTTTCATTTGGTAACTTTGCTAATAGTCTTTAATGTGTTTTACATAGATTTGTGGCTAATTGTGGTTTACATTTAGTATTGATTTCATTTACTTCTTGTTGACAATTTCCATTTTGAATTTTGACTAACCTTTGAGTTTGTTTTGTAGTGTTTTACACTTGATTAGTAAAATGTAGAAGTTGCTGCCACATACACAGCTGCTGTGCACAAAGTGTACTGTAAAATGTTACTATTCTTCCTGATTGTATACACACCTGCCCGTGCTGGAAATAGTAGCTGTTATAGGCTGTTTTTACTTGTTGCTGGTTTTTATAGCTATGCATGTGCAGGAGCGCTGTTGTTGCTGCTGTTTATGGCTCATTGCCTTGTTTTGTCTTAAGGACTTAAACTTGTTTTACTTTAGCCATTGGTGGATTTTTATAAGATATGTGCACACTTCTAACATGAGTTCAATTTTGGTTTTGGTTTACTTTCATGTCCTTTGCCTATACTTGTAACTCTTAGGTGATTTCTTTTGTTGGTTTACCTTTAACTTCAAAGTAGATTAGTCTTGTAGCATAGTTGTAACTTGGCTTGTAATTTCATAATCCTTTTAGGTCTTTCACTTTGTCTAATATGACTCAAATGTACATAGTCATTAGACTTAGGTTTTCATATTGTGCATACCCTCTCTTGTTATTACTAATGTCTTTGGTTCACATGTGCAAGGTACATAAAGGAGACATTCCAAAGGTGGTGTGACCATTTCATTTTGTAAATAAAATCTTGTTTCTAACTTGGTTTGCTATTTGTTTATAGGTGCTTTCGTGACTTGCTTTCGTTGCGCTTTCGTTGCTTTGCTACGGATTCATATCCATTTGGTAAGACCTCTTATCTCTTCACTTCTCTTTAATGCTTTCGAATGCCATGAGAAGTAGGGATAGACGATGCCATGATAAGTAGGATTGTATGGAAATCCCTCAAGTGAGGCCATGATTGTGCTTGTTTGATATTGTGCTGAAGACCTCTAAGGAGGCAATCGACGGAAGATAGGGTTCGCAATCGACCCCCGTTATTCTAGTTGAGTCGTTCTTAGCTCTCATTACATGATTGAAGCTTTGGACATATCTTGCTCGTGTTATCGAGTCCGTCAAGTGGAAGATGGGTTTAGTAATCAAACCCCCACGCCTTGTCTATAGCTCACATTAACCAATGCTGATGCTTATGTGATTTGATTCACATCTTCCCCTTTTTTTATTCTGCTCCCCATGGTTCTCGATACCATCGGGTGAGTACCCTTATTTCCCACAGCTAGCTTGTTTGCCTCGGGTGATATGACCCCTTGGCTAAAGCTTCCCCTTTTTACTTTGATTGTTTGACATGACTGCTTATTGACACTGTTTACTCTTTCATTGCTTTTAGTTCATTTTGTGATTGATTTATCCTGTGTTTACTTGTCTGATGACATGGTCCCCTTAGGATTCCTAGATCCACTTAATTTTTGATTAAGTTGGAGGTAGGAGAGACATTAGGATAGCAATCCATGCCTGATAACATTAGGTAGCTTCCCTCCTGATCCTGACCTTAGGACCATTGATGCATGTTAACTTGTAGGACCGAGTTTCCCCCTTAGAATTTGTGTGTGTCTTTCCCCTTTGTTATCTCGCACCCATGCGATCGAGATCCTGTTTCCTGTTCACCCGTAGTACCGTGAACTACGAATGCTCTGATTCCTCTTTCTTTTCGGATTGCGGATACGTAGGCACGAGATGCGATATCTCGGCGAGCACACTAACAACTAACTTTCATTTTTCTTACCCTTGAGTCTTTTATCTTCTCATCTCAAAGAAAATTCAAAATATCTAATAAAGGTAGGCATTTATTGGATTTAGGCCTTTCATATAAAGAAAAGATTATAAGGGGTCTTCTCTTATAATCTTAGAATGTGTAGCATATGGCCCATCTTGGGTCAATGTGTTAAACATTTGATCTTGTATGAGGGACTTAAATGCAATACTTGTTGAAGATACAAATAAAGAAAAAACACTTCTTCATTTCATAATCAACAAAAAACACTTAATAAACACAAGTATGCTAGTGTGTTTGAACCTTACTAATTGGAACTAAGTGTGAGGGTCTTCTTCACCCTTAGTGTGCTTTCTTACTCATTCCATCTTGGAATGTGAGAATGTACACATTCCAATGATTAAGATTTAGATATACTATCGTATGCAAACAAATAACAAAAACTCTTAAAAGACAAAAACAAACAATCACGTCTTTCCTTCGGGAATTCTTTTCTCACCTCATTCACTCTTAGCGTACGAACGTGCTCCTTTTCGTTCTCTTGCAAGATGGTAACGCACTCGGACCAGCGAGCCTGCAACACCTGAGCTAGAACGTTAGTCGTTCCTTAAAAAACACAAACAATCCATCCCTAGTTAGGGGAACTACGTCGCTCTGATTCTCATGTCCCCGATGAGATACGTAGGCAGTGGGGTAGGGCCCATTCGAGCACTTCTTTTATTTTCCCTACATTTTTTTCTCTTTCTTTCTCCTTTCTTTCTTCCAGTTCTTTCTCAGTATCCTTTCCTTACACCCTTTGATCGAGACAAGCAAGCGTGGATCCCATCGGGTACGATGGACGCGCGGGGGTGCTAATAATTTCCTCGCGCGTAATCGACTCCCGAACCCGGTTCTCTTGGTCGCAAGACAATGTTCTTTCCTTTCCCCTCAGGTTTATGCAGTGTTTCCTTTCCCTCTCTTGGGATAAATACACATTGCTGGCGACTCTGTTTCGGTGCCACTTTTGCGTTTGTACCTGGATGAAAATCCCGGGAGCGACAGCTGGCGACTCTGTTGGGGACAGGTTGACCTATTGCTGGTTCATCCTAAGCGAGTCAATCCTAGCGCTTGTTTGCTTTTCTTTCATTGGGTGTTTACTGTTATTTTGTATTTGATGTTTACTGTATTTTATTACTTGTACCATATTTACAGCATGTTAGCATTTACATTTTATATATTATACTGTGTTGCACTATTCTGTCTGTTTGGCGGGATGGGATTTCTGAGAGATGAGCTCAGTACACAGGCTCAAGTATACACTTAGATTTAGAGTGGAGAGTAGTGGGACCTATGTGCCATCTGTGTACGTTGGGTAATCACGAAATTCACAGCCAGACGAGGCTATCTTGGGACATGTTCTGACGTGCGTATCTTGCGCATTTCAGGGTGTCGATCTAGAGAGCTGTCGACTCTGGTGACCATTCCCGAGGACTCAGTTGCGGCACTCCTCCCGAGATGTGACAGTGGCAGACCACATTATGTGGCAAACCCATTGCACATTCTCTATCCGAGGACCCAATGCTGGGAACTCGCTATAGGATATCTTTTTTGAAAGAGAATCAGTGGAAGCACTCCTCGATTGGCGATAGTATTGTACCCCGAGGGATGAATGTACTATTGCTTCTCGACCTCAGTGCCAAAAGTTGAGGACCTTTCGTTTTGGAGAATCAGTTGAGGCCTCCTCAATTGATGATGATGCCAAACCAGAAATGGTGAACGTATCAGCATTTCTCGACCTGAGAGCCCGGGATACTGAACATCCTAGTACCCACATGTGAGAGGGGCGGGTTGTTTACAGGTTTGCAGGTAACCTTGACTTTCAACATACCCGGTATTTTGGATTTCCTATCAGTATGGACTCATCAGCCTGGTATTATGGTATTTCGATTATTCTGGCACCCTGATTATGCCGATATTCTGGCATTCCCGTATTCTGATCACGCCGGTGTTCTATTTATTCTGGTATTCTGATTATGCCGATATCCCGGCATCACGGCATCCTGGTATTCTGATTAGTCGGATATTCCGGTATTCTGGTATTCTCTTCAGAGCCGACCTATGAGCTCATTTGGTCACCAGCACAGCAGTTGTCCAGATTATATGGAAGCTTTGATCCCATGTCTGTTGCATTCGCATCATCATGTTCGCATACATGTTCTTGTATTTCCAAGGGATATTAACTTTGAGACTTGCCATTGAGCATTTCCATTCATTTCTTATGTTTTTTCCAAAAAAAAAATTCCGTATTAAAGCATAATAATCCCTTGGAAATATTCGAACATGGCATTCTGCATTGCATTCTCATACTCATATGCATAACAGGTGTCCCGGAGCAGATTTCTCATCCTGACTAGGTATTCTCTTCAGAAACGGCCAATAGGACTTCTTCCAACTACTCAAATCACCACAATCAAGGTTCAAATATGGAACAACTCCGAGCGGAGGTGACTGAGGTGAAAGCCCAACTGGGGCATTTTATGGTGGACATTCAGGCGTTGTCCCGAGGTCGGGAACTGCTGAGAGAAGAAGTCAACTGGATGAAGACTCAGATGAGCCGGGTTATGGAAATTCTGAAGGAAGACAGTCAAGTGCCCGCTTCCGCAGCAGAGGTTCTCATTCCTCCCATCTCTTTGGGATCTCCTCTAGACCATGGGGTGCCTCATGAATCCTCTCCACCGTCAAAGTGTTTTCATCAACAACTGTTTCTTGAGGGTCTTAGCCAAAGAAGACTGAAAGGAAGTTTGATCCGCATCCTATGCCATACGCACAATTGCTTCAGCACTTAAGTTTCAGCTAATTGAATTGATTGATACGGGACCTCCACACACCAAGTTTCGTATGGGTTCCAATGTCCATGATAGGTGTGAGTTTTGTTCAGGTGGCCCTGGACATACTATTGAGAGGTGTCGAGCCTTTCATCATAATGTACAAGATTTAGTCGAGGCTGGGGTCATTACATTCACTACCGATGGTTTGCACATCAACTGGAGTTTCTCGAGTGAGCACTCAAATTGTGAGTATGCCGTCAAAAGCAATAAGTCCAGACGGAGTCAAGCCTCCTCAACAAGGACAATCATTTAGCTTCTTTACTGCATTTGCATATGTAGCTTTTATTTGTTTATTTAAACATTGTTTGCATGTAAGATTTTGTTTGTTTTTTTTTTAATGACAATCATAATACAATACGCATGTTTTTCCTAAAGTAATCCATTCGTATTCACTCATAAGTTTGCATATGTGCATTGCGATACCAACTGTCGTGCTTAAACTCTTGAGGGAGGATGATGAGGTAAAAACGCAAAAAAATTTCTAATTGTGTGCTTTTGAACAGAACCCTGTTGAGGATGTACAGGCATTATTTCAACTCCCCAAACACTGGAGATATAAGGGAGATAGACCCTCGTTAACCCCTTTGAGCCTTGAAGTAGGAGTTTCTTTTCGTATGAAAAAACCCTCACATTTAACCCAGGGGCAGGTAGGCGTCAGTTAATTTGACCGAGCGTTCAAATTTCAAAAGGAGTGTGCATCTGAGGATCCATTACCTTCTATTCCACCGTCAAGAGGTCAAGAGATGTGAAACCACAATGGTTATCCATCCACAATCAAGAAGTGAGGCAGTCACAACCCTTTCAACAAAGTCAAGACAAGCCAGTGTCACACGATTTGTTCCCAAAAAAAAAGAGAAAAAAAAAAGAAAGAAAGAAAGCCCACTAAGTCGAAACTTGAAAACAAGCGACTTAGGCAAAAGTTAGGGCATCCCGCTGGACTTCACAATCGAAAGATTCAAAAGAATCAGTCCAGGCAAAATCAGGGATATCAAAAACAAAAGAATGAAAAACAAAAGGATTACAAAAGGAAATCCTCGAGCAAGAACAAAGTTGTGTGACTAGACACAAAAGACAAAAAGGGGTGACTGTCACTCCAAAGCCTCATTAGGTGTCAAAACATCAGATGCATGGGTTCTTTAAAGATCACAAAATCTTTTTGAGAGGCGAACGCTTGTGCAAATTAGCTGAATGTAGGACTGGAGAACATCACGAAGAGTGGGTGGGAACCGATAAACTTTGAGCCTTAAATCCTTTTTTCTCAAAACCGTGAACCAGGCCACGATACAACCCTCAAAAGTCCTAATTGAAACAAGGTTATTTCGAAAGAATACTACCAAGAGATAGCGTTCCTGACTCCTATGAGTTGTGCTAAAAGATCTTATTGGTGTTGCATGTGCATTGCATTCTTTCATCCAAAAATTAATGTCGTATTCTAACCCGTGATTCGCTCACAAAAGGGGTTGCGACATCTTGTCAGTAAAACTTCAAGATTAACATGTGTGTTGCATTAGAATTTTCATTCTCAGAATAAAACATTTTCTGCTTGCATACATTTGTTTGACATTAAAAGAAGTTTACATGTGGAAATTCAGTCCGGAAGCTTAATCTTGCCGAGTTGAGAATCCTGAAACTCCCAAAGGACAGCTACATCCAGTGTTACTTCCTCAGGAAAATTTGTTGAGCAGGGGCTTCCCTAGTAAGTCGTGATGAGATGTAGCCAATCTGGGGTAGTCACGTCGAGAAATCTCTCCGAAGTTCAGTTATTCTGGGGCATTCATTCGAAGACCAGTCCGGTCAGGGGCAAAGCCATTTCAAAGCTCGTATCGAGGTCGGCCACCTCCGGAGCATGATGAAATTATCCTCTCCAGAAGACGTTTAATCAGAAGCACCTCTTCAAGATTCAAAATACTGGGGTAGAGTATTTCAAGTCATTATAAGTCCTCTCGAGGCAAATTCCTTCAAAGATCATACAGTCTGGGGCAGTTATGTCGAGACCCGATGAATCCTTCAAAGATCATACAGTCTGGGGCAGTTATGTCGAGACCCGGTGAATCTCTCCAAGAGTTTGAAGACCCTGGGGCAGTTTGAACACCCAGTCTTCTATAAAATCCTTTTGAGATGATTTCTTTCTATTGGACCCTGTGGTCTGGGGCAAGTTATAAAGGACCGTTGTTCGCTCTTGACAATCGGCATGCAGTCGATCAGCAGAAACTTGAAGTACTAAGTCTCTTCCCCAAGAAGGAGCCAGAAGGTATCTTTTCCAGCAAGGTGTTAGAATTGATATTCTTCCCCAATCGGAGAATCGTCCTCAAAATGAAAGGGGTTCTTTATGAAGATTCCTTATCTCCAGCAGTGCAGGTGGATTCCTCATTCTCAGTAGGGTAAGACGATGAAACATCTTCAAGCAGTTTGAAGACGGTGAGAAGTCAGAGTACTCTCTTCCTCAAAAGTCAGGTTTGGTATTTTCCTGCAAAGTCAAAGTCCAATAGTCATTGGCATTTGTCGCTCCCGGGATTTTCATCCTAGTACAAACGCGAAAGTGGCACCGAAACAGAGTCGCCAGCAATGTGTATTCATCCCAAGAGAGGGAAAGGAAACACCGCATAAACCTGAAGAGAAGGAAAAAGCATGGTCTTACGACCAAAGAACTGGGTTCGGGAGTCGGTTACGCGAGAGGAAGGTATTAGCACCCCCTCGCGTCCATCGTACCCGATGGGATCCACGCTTGCTTGTCTCGATCAAAGGGTGATAGAAAAGAATACTGGAAAAGGAACGAAAAGAGAACTGGAAAAGGAACGAGAAACAAATGTAGGGAAAATAAAAGAAGTGCTCGCATGGGCCCTACCCCACTGCCTACGTATCTCATCGGGAGCATGAGAATCAGAGCGACGTAGTTCCCCTCACTAGGGATGAATTGTTTGTGTTTTTTAGAGAACGGCTGACGTTCTAGCTCAGGTGTTGCAGGCTCGCTGGTCCGAGTGCGTTACCATCTTGCAAGAGAACGAGTAGAAGCGCGTTCGTACGCTAAGAGTGAATGAGGTGAGAAAAGAATTCCCGAAGGAAAGACGTTATTGTTTGTTTTTTGTCTTTTAGAAGGAAGTGTTTTGGATTTGTTTGCATACGACAGTGTATCTGGATCTTAGTCATTGGAATGTGTACCTTCTCACATTCCAAGATGGAATGGGTAAGAAAGCACACTAAGGGTGAAGAAGACCCTCACACTTAGTTCCAATTATCAAGGTTCAAACACACTAGCATACTTGTGTTTATTAAGTGTTTTGTTGATTATGAAGTGAAGAAGTGTTTTTTATTATTTGCACCTTCAACAAGTATTGCATTTAAGTCCCTCATACAAGATCAAATGTTTAACACATTGACCCAAGATGGGCTATATGCTACACATTCTAAGATTACAAGAGAAGACCCCTTATAATCTTTTCTTTATATGAAAGGCCTAAATGCAATAAATGCCTACCTTTATTATATGTTTTGAATTTTCTTTGAGATGAGAAGATGAAAGACTCAAGAGAAGGTAAAGGTAAAATCTATATGGACTAAGACTCAATCCTAATTGATTAGTTAAGGGAGTGATCCTAAAGTTTGTGAGGTTTCAACCTAAAGTCTAAAGAAAGAATGAATTAAACAATTCACTTCTAAAGTAGAAGATGAATTGTAATTCACAAAGGGAAAGTGATGAGTTATTAAAAGAAAGCACATAAGTGCTTAACAAAACACAAAATGGAATTGTAAAAGAGAAAGGATAGAAGTTGAATGTGGATTCCTTATCCACACTCAATTGAAACTTACCAAAGCCCCTACATGGTTAGTAAACATGTATAAGAAGTATAAGAAGTAAAAGAACATGTAATGCATCATAAAACTCAAAAGAATTAAATGAGAAAACAAATCCTAGAACCACAACCAGAA
The DNA here is from genome assembly GCA_022829125.1 of Lathyrus tuberosus. Lineage (NCBI taxonomy): Eukaryota > Viridiplantae > Streptophyta > Magnoliopsida > Fabales > Fabaceae > Lathyrus > Lathyrus tuberosus. Next base: position 20,878,273 of record JALAZF010000026.1, on the reverse strand, counting down.
TGGGCATCATATGGTCAACAAATGAATATCATCATACAAGTGCAAGTGAATAGGCAACAAACATCATCCATTAGCATTTAAACATGTTACAAGAAGAAAGGGTAGATGAAAGATGGAAAGAAATGAAGAGGACATGCATAAATGAAACATGTAAATCAACAACCAGAATTGAAACTAAATGGAAAATGGTTTATAAACATCTCAAAAGTATTTATAAGGTAACTTCAAGACATTCAAGAAGTAATATAAGAAGAATTGAAATGAAAGTTCAAAAAGAAAGGGCAAACAATACATGTTAATGATGCACAAAGTTCAAATTGAAATGAACATGTAAAGATGACCTATAATGTGTGTCAAAGACCTATAATATCATATGAATGGCTCATAACATATGCAAATGCTCATACAAATGTGCACAAAAGAATTCATGTAAACATGCACTAAAGTTGTAATGACATGCCATGGATTATACATCCAATGTGATGCATCAAACAAAGACCAAATGGATTCATGAAAATTATGCTAGCATATCATTGGAATGCCTAGGTCAGAAATGCATCATACATCAAGATAGCATGTAAAAATTCAGAGCAAAATGACTTCAAACAAAGCAATTAGGTCAAATTGAAACATCATGCAAAGTGGAGCAAATATAGGCATCAAGACATATGATAAAGTGACCTAAAAAATCAAACAAAAATCATCTAACATGCTTCAATGTATTAGTGAATCAATGCAAAAAGAATCATGTCAAAATAGTTGGTAATGAGCAAGAACAAAATTAAACAAATTCATGTATCATGCTTAGAATGCATCTAAGTGGAAATTCCAAGAAAATTATGGAACAGGGGCAAAAAGGTCATAAAATCAGAAAATAAAATCATGAAAAATTTCCTAAATGTTTTAAGAATACACATGAATTTTTGTAGAATTTTCCAATATGTTTTGGTATTTTTAAAAATTAATTATGAAACGTGTAGCAAAAAAATAAAAAATGAAAAAATAAATGCAAAATGCAGGGGGTATGAACATAGCAATTGGACAGTGCAAATTCATTGGGCTTCCAAACAGAGGGGTGTGATTATCAATCTGCATAGGTCCATTAAGCGCGCATAACACAATAACAAGCATGAACCCTCAGTCAACAATCTTGACTCACTCACAACCATTAGATCAAGTCCAAGTCAAACCAAAGTCAAAGTACTCAAAATCAACGCATGCACGTGAGGACACATGCCACTTACCATGTACCAGGCCACACAAGGTTTAAATAAAATTCAGAAAAATGCACGTGAGTGGCATGTGATTTTTAATGTGCTGTCACATTTTGGAGCGTACGATCATGAAAAACACACGGCTGAGATTAAAACGCACACAAACCCTAACAGTTAAAGTCACCGGCCGGAGATGACCTCCGGTCATCTTCTCCGGCCAGCAGCCACCACCTGCAACTCACATTTTCTCCAGAAATTCACAAGCCATATACCAAACGAAAGCTAAGCTCATGAGGAACACAAATCCAACAACAAAATTCAAAGATCAAGCATGGATACAGAGAATCGAAGAAGAGAAATTTGCCCTAAGTTTCAGTTCTAAACTCCTAAGGAGCTCTATCAACTAACCGGTTTCATATAGCTTCTAATAAGCTCAAATAACACATCAACCAGTTAAAATAACATCAAATCGTGCAAGCAAAGTTTGAGAACTTTTGGAACCTGAAACTTGAAGATCTTTGGATTTTTGAGAAAACCAGAGGTGAGAACTTGTTCTTGAACTTCTAGAACTTCAATTTGAGCAAAATAAATGCTATTTGATCTTGAGAATAAGAGGAAATCTGAATCTGAAATTGGAGACAACTGTGTTATTCCATGCTTCAGTGATGTCTTCTTGCTTGATTGTGAAGGTTGAAGAAGAACTTGAGGAATTCGTGCAGGTAGAGAGAAAATTCAGAGAGAAAGTTGAGAGTGCTTTTGGAGTGAGAGTGAAACAATGAGAATCCCCCTTTCCAAATCTGTTAGAATTGTTTATATAGGCGTGGTTATGATTTGACCCTGGTGGTTGATGGTTAGAACTACAGTTAACTGAGTTAGTTAACTGAGTTTGAGTTAACAGAATGAGTCATGACAGTTAGTAACACGAGTTGGAGAGGTTTTGTTTTAGTGTGGAAGAGCTCATGGTCACTTATGGTGAGGATAATGGTGAGGTGAAAGTGAAATGAATGGCATGGTTGTGTATTAGAAAACTTTCTCAGCAAGTTTTCTCTTTCCATTTTCATGCAAGGCACGTGCTATAGCAGTGTATGTGATGTTCATGGTGTGCTCAAATAAGGGAAAGAATTGTTTGATGGATGTCTGAACCAAGTTATGCAGCAAAGCCATCAATGTATCAGTGAAACATAGGGAGGTTTGGTGATGTTTTTCTCTCTACTCAATGAATAGTTTGGTGAGTTTTTGGGTTCATTGGAAAGAGGGAGTATAATGCAACAAGTTTGGTTTGAGATTGGAGTTGATATGATACTTCAAACATGCTCCAAAATGACTATAAACTTAAGCACACCAGACTGGATGATGGGCGCATCAGGTGGTCGGTTGGCAAGGCTGGCATGGCACAAAATTTCAGCATAACCACCCTAACTTGAGGCCACTATTTCTCCATCATACCTTGATCAGATGAAATTTTGTCCAACATGAAACTTGAAGAAGACATTACAAGGAACATTTTTGATGTTGACAAGTTTTTCATTTGAGGCCTTTAACCATGAGAAAAATGAGTGGACATTTGGCACACCAGGTGTTTGTAGAAATGACATGCGCGTGACCTGAAACTTGCCCAAGCTGACTTGCATTTTGCCCAAGTTTCCCTCAACTTTGATCATCTATAACTCTCTCAATTTTTATCCAATGGAGATGTTCTACACATGGATTTGAAGCTTAAAACAAGATCTTTCATTGAGGCAGAGTGGATTTTTCATTTGGTGCTCCAAATTTGAATGGCCTTGGTTCAAACTCTGATGCAAAATGGCCAAAACTTGCTATTTTTAGTAACCCTTCTTCATCCAAAAATGGCAACTTTCCACATCTTGATTTTTTCATGATTCCTTTGGAGTTTCTTGATCAAATTTTGTACATTGGACATATGTAACATGAATTTCATGAATTTGGCCTTAAAAAGTCAAGGGTTGACTTTTTCCTCTGATTATTTGACTTGGCCCCAAATTCCTTGATTTTTTATCTTTCTTCCAATTGAATCACTTCTAAAACCAATTGAGATGCAATCTTCCACATCCATATACCTAGGGACATATAGGAAACCATGACATCAAATCTTGCCCAAAAAAGCAAAGATTCCCTGATTTAAATGGAAACCCTAATTTTGGCCCCCTCTGGTTAGGAGGTAAAAGTGCAGTCTCCAATTTCAAATTCCTCAGAGTATGTTGTGTATCTTCTTAAAGGATGATGAGATATACCATTTGAGGATGATTTTGGATCAATGAGCTATCTCTTTTGAGGGTTTTCCTTCAGTTTTTGAATCTCTTGCATAGTGAAAGATGTAATGCTTCAATCTCCCATTGAATCTCACTTCCTTGAGTTTTTGGAAGATCAATTGAGATAGTATGAGACATGAGAGACCTCTTGGCTTGCCTAGAGCCAACTTGATTGACCTTTTTGTGCTTTGAATGATTCCTTGATTATCCACCTTCCACCTGATCACATGCCCTGATGGTAAGAAGGATGCCATGCTTCATTTTTCTATGTTAAATGCAATGTAATGTTAATGAGGTGGATATGATATGATAAATGATAATGCCATGCTATGATGACAAAAAGGGAGAGCAAATTTTGGGGTATTACAGCTGCCCCTATTCAAGCGCTGTAGACCTGAATGCCTGAAAGCAAATGCTTTCGGACTTTCAAGGTATATAGTGATTGAATACCAAAAATAACCAAAAATTTGCTCTGGGTGATGAAGAAGAAAAGGGATATAAACCCAACGAGACTGCTGGATTGAATCCTCGATGAAACGTCGGAGAGATCTGTCTTTTGAACGATGCCAGATGACTACTGGCTTGCCACGCTGATGGTGGACTTTAATACTGTCTTTTATGCAATTCCAGACGACTACTGGCCTGCCACACTACTGGTGGACTTTGGAAATGTCTTTTTGAACGACGCCAGACGACTACTGGCTTGCCACACTACTGGTGGACTTTAATACTGTCTTTTATGCAATTCCAGACGACTACTGGCCTGCCACACTACTGGTGGACTTTGCAGCTTCGTGCCACCCGAAGACGGACTTTTGCCAATCCAATGTTGGACTTTTGCCACCCGAAGACGGACTTTTGCCAATCCACTGTTGGACTTTTGCCACCCGAAGACGGACTTTTGCCAATCCACTGTTGGACTTCTGCCACCCGAAGACGGACTTTTGCCAATCCACTGTTGGACTTTTGCCACCCGAAGACGGACTTTTGCCAATCCACTGTTGGACTTTTGCCACCCGAAGACGGACTTTTGCCAATCCACTGTTGGACTTTTGCCACCCGAAGACGGACTTTTGCCAATCCACTGTTGGACTTTTAGAATATGCCACCCTTAGATGGACCTTTCGCCAATCCACTGTTGGACTTTTGCCACCCGAAGACGGACTTTTGCCAATCCACTGTTGGACTTTTGCCACCCGAAGACGGACTTTTGCCAATCCACTGTTGGACTTTTGCCACCCGAAGACGGACTTTTGCCAATCCACTGTTGGACTTTTGCCACCCGAAGACGGACTTTTGCCAATCCACTGTTGGACTTTTAGAATATGCCACCCTTAGATGGACCTTTCGCCAATCCACTGTTGGACTTTTGCCACCCGAAGACGGACTTTTGCCAATCCACTGTTGGACTTTAAGAATTTGCCACCCTTAGATGGACCTTTCGCCAATCTACGGTTGGACTTTGCTAACGTCTTTTAACAATGCCAGACGACTACTGGCTTGCCACACTACGGGTGGACTTTCGCAAAATTCCAATACTGGATTACACTCTGCATCCGTGTCAGACATCTCTGCCGACTTTGCTGAGGAACAATGATCAATGACTTAATCTCGGAGACTCCTAAAAGGATAATATCTCTGCTGGCGAATGGATGAACAATCCGTCTGCTTCGAATTGTCAAGCTTGCCAAAAATAAATTGGACTTTAAGATATGAGGGAATGACGACTCTGCCAGGAATTATTCCATCTGTTTGGGGGAATGAATTCTGGTCACAGCGATTCCGCTGGGGATGAGAATTTTTAAATGACATCCTGCTGGGGAAATGAGCCATTAAAACTCTGCTTGGGGATTTATTCAACCCAAGATCCTTTATAGGGATTATCAACCTTCTGACCCGGCTGGGGAAAGGCTGTACCATCCTTGTTGAGGAATAGATTCTGTCGATCTGATAAACCTCTGCGGAGAGAACAACAACTCAGCTGGAAGTTGCTGACAAGATTCGATGCTGACCTCTGTGGGGATACCATGACCAGAGATACGATCTTGCTGGGTATCAGGGCTACTCTGCCAGGGATATGCAAATCCTGGTTAGAACATTCCACTGCAACTTGCTAGAAAGAGTCCTTAGAGATCTGTTGGGGAAACCCAAAGCAAATCCACAGTAGTCTGCTGAAGAATGTGACTGTCGAGCTTAGGATAAGTACTACAATGCCCCATGTTAGGCGAGCTTCCCTTTAGACAATTCCGTTAGGGATGACGGGTTTATAACAAACTCTGTTGGAGAAAACTGCTTTAAAACGTCTCATGTTGGGGAATGCCTTTCGAGAGGATTTTACAGAAGACCAACTGTCCTCAAACTCTACTGGGGGTGACCAACACTTCATGCTGGGGAAACAATCATGCCCCATGCTTGGACAACACAACAATTCGTCCCCGCAGAGGATGTCATAAGAGGATTTTACAGAAGATTTAGCCTCTTCAAACTCTTGTGACTTCGCTGGGGATAATGACCATCAGTTTCGGTGTCGACGAGACCACTCTTTTGGGGAACCTGTGACCGTTATCGACATAGAAAAGCTTGTAGCTGTTGGAAGGACTGAATAAGAGAATCGACTTAATAAGATGCAACGGTACCCAGTTGAACTTAATTCGTTGATATCGACCCGTTATGAACAATCGTCGACCGAACGATGAACGCCGATCTCCTTACCCATAATTGCCCCAGTTTTTTGCGTGGGGTGATTTATTGCTGGTCTTGTGCTTAAAATCATCTGCACCTGCTACCTGCAACAAAAGAATATGCCCACATGCCCCGAATATTGCGTGGCTAGAATCCACCATCCGGGAGTATTCAACATTCGAAGTAATTTCAAATATTTTTTCTGCGCATGTTATTGCAAGGCTGCCATGTTTTCAAATGCAATGTTTTATCAACAATTAGGACGTTTTTGCAAACAAAGCAATAAAACAAAAATAGAAAGCTTTTTATTGAAATTCAATTTATTGACTGAGAGCCCAGAATAGGCAATTACATCTGGAAGCAATCCCTGGAAAGAGGTGATCGCTGAAAATTGAGAAAAGAAACTATCCTAATGGCAATGTGAAAACGGAATTCCACTGAGTTCCCATTCTGTTATGACCTGTATATCTTCAAAACTCCCCGACCTTGCCTTCTGAGGAATGATCAGACCGATTCCTATTCTTCAGAACGTCAGTTGTTCAAACGGTAATGGGTACAGATAACTCAGACTGTAGTCATTCGCTTAAATCCCTCTTTTGTGTGGACCGCCCTTTCAGGTTTTCGATCAACCAGGATACCCTTTTTTGCCTAAGTTGCCCTTTCGGGTTTTCAACTTACCGGGTGTACAATTTTTTTCAATTATATCCCTAATTTTTGCCCGAACCTTATTCTGTTTTTGGTTCGCCGGGATGCCCTTTTTTGCCTGGATTTTTTTATTTTTATTATCCAGCGGGTCTATTCATGCGAAGTATTTTTTGACTACGTCCGAGTTAACAGGGGATGAAAAGTCTTCGCCATCCATGGTTGTAAGCAATAAAGCTCCGCCCGAAAAGACCTTTTTAACCACGAATGGACCTTCATAATTAGGAGTCCATTTGCCCCTGTGATCTGTATTGGGAGGAAGGATCCTTTTGAGTACCACATCTCCGACTTTATAAACCCGAGGACGCACCTTTTGGTCAAATGCCTGCTTCATTCTGCGCTGGTATAGTTGCCCATGACATACAGCCGCCAATCGCTTTTCCTCAATAAGGCTCAACTGATCAAATCTGGCTCGTACCCATTCAGCTTCATCTAGCTTAACATCCATCATGACTCTGAGGGACGGAATCTCTACTTCAACCGGTAGCACTGCCTCCATACCATATACAAGTGAGAATGGGGTTGCCCCAGTGGACGTGCGTACCGACGTTCGATACCCATGCAAAGCAAATGGTAACATCTCATGCCAATCTTTGTACGTGACCACCATCTTCTGCACAATCTTCTTGATATTTTTGTTGGCCGCTTCGACCGCGCCATTCATCTTTGGGCGGTACGGAGAAGAATTGTGGTGTTCGATTTTGAAGTCCCGGCATAACTCAGCCATCATCTTATTGTTCAAATTAGAACCATTATCAGTAATGATTCTTTCGGGAACTCCATATCGGCAAATGATATCCCGTTTTAAGAAACGAGCGACCACTTGTTTTGTAACATTGGCATAGGATGCGGCTTCAACCCATTTGGTGAAGTAATCAATTGCCACCAAGATGAAACGATGACCATTGGAAGCTGTAGGCTCAATCTTTCCGATCATATCAATGCCCCACATGGCAAACGGCCAAGGCGACGACATGATACTCAACGGATTTGGAGGCACATGCACCTTGTCTGCATAGATCTGGCATTTATGGCATTTGCGGGCATATTTGCAACAATCTGACTCCATAGTCAACCAATAATATCCCGACCTTAACAACTTTTTAGCCATTGCCTGCCCTCCGGCATGAGTACCGAAAGAGCCTTCGTGCACTTCAATCATCAACAAGTCTGCTTCATGTCTATCCACACATCTAAGCAGGACCGTGTCAAAATTTCTTTTATACAGCACGCCATCTTTGTTCAGGAAGAAACTACCAGCTAACCTTCTTAACGTCTTCCTGTCTTTGGACGATGCCCCGGACGGGTACTTTTGACTTTTCAAGAAACACTTAATGTCATGAAACCATGGCTTGTCATCAGACGTTGCATCGACCGCAAACACAAATGCTGGTCTGTCAAGGCGGGATACCTCAATCTTAGGTACATGGTTCCATCCTTGCACTTTGATCATGGAAGACAAAGTGGCCAAGGCATCAGCGAACCTATTCTCATCTCGAGGAATGTGGTACAGTTTCACTGTTGTGAAAAATGTCAGCAATCTCCTCGTATAATCTCTATACGGCACTAGATTTGCTTGGTGCGTGTACCAACTCCCTTTCACTTGATTGATTACCAAGGCTGAATCACCAAATATATCAAGGGTCTTAATCCGTAGATTAATCGCCTCCTCGATCCCCATTATACAAGCTTCGTACTCTGCTTCATTGTTGGTGCACCCGAAAGTTATTCGGGAAGTGAAAGGCATATGAACACCTTCCGGCATGATAAGGACTGCTCCAACTCCGCACCCATTCATATTGACAGCCCCATCAAACATCAGACTCCATTTGGATTCAGGGTCTGGCCCCTCCTCCGGAAGTGGTTCCTCGCAGTCTTTAGCTTTGAGAAACATGATGTCCTCATCAGGGAAGTCAAATTTCATGGGTTGGTAATCATCAATCGGCTGTTGCGCAAGATAGTCAGACAAGATACTTCCTTTGATGGCTTTTTGTGAAGTGTACTGAATGTCATACTCTGTCAAGACCATTTGCCACCGTGCAACTCTGCCTGTCAATGCTGGTTTCTCGAAAATATACTTGATAGGATCCATTTTTGAAATCAACAAAGTCGTGTGCCTAACCATATATTGCCTCAATCGCTTAGCGGCCCATGCAAGCGCACAGCATGTCTTTTCAAGCATTGAGTATCGGGACTCACAATCATTGAACTTTTTGCTCAGGTAGTAAATAGCATGCTCCTTCCTACCTGTCTCGTCATGTTGACCGAGAACACAACCCATGGCACCTTCAAGCACTGTCAGATACATTATCAGCGGTCTCCCTTCAACTGGAGGTATTAGAATCGGAGGTTCCTGCAAGTATTCTTTTATCTTATCGAATGCCAATTGGCAATCGTCATTCCACCTGACCGTTTGATCTTTCCTTAACAATTTAAATATTGGCTCACACGTGGCTGTTAGGTGAGATATGAACCTTGCAATGTAGTTCAATCTACCCAAGAAACCACGAACCTCTTTTTCTGTTCTCGGTTCAGGCATTTCTTGTATTGCTTTCACCTTGGCAGGATCAACCTCGATTCCTCTTTCGCTCACAATGAAACCCAGTAACTTTCCAGAACGCACCCCAAACGTGCACTTGTTTGGATTTAATCTCAGACGGAACTTTCTCAACCTTTCAAACAGCTTTTTCAGGTTAACCAGATGTTCCTCTTCTGTTCTCAACTTGGCAATCATATCATCTACATAACATTCGATCTCCTTATGAATCAAGTCATGAAACAATGTCACCATCGCCCGCTGGTACGTTGCCCCTGCGTTTTTCAACCCAAAAGGCATTACTTTATAACAATATGTACCCCACGGAGTAATGAAGGTGGTCTTCTCCATGTCTTCAGGTGCCATCTTGATCTGGTTGTACCCGGAGAAACCGTCCATAAATGAGAACACTGAAAACTGAGCTGTATTATCGACCAGCACATCAATATGAGGTAGTGGAAAATCATCTTTCGGGCTAGCTTTATTAAGATCTCGATAATCCACACACATTCTCACTTTTCCATCTTTCTTCGGTACTGGCACGATGTTGGCTACCCATGGAGGATACTTTGTCACAGCAAGAAAACCAGCGTCCCACTGCTTCTGGACTTCCTCCTTAATCTTTAAGGCCATGTCGGGGTGAGTCCGACGAAGTTTCTGCTTGACTGGCGGACATTCTTCTCTCAATGGCAGCCTGTGCACAACAATATCTGTATCCAACCCCGGCATGTCTTGATATGACCAGGCGAAGATGTCAACATACTCGCGCAACATTTCCGTCAAAGTTTGCTTCACATCTGCTTGCAAGCTGGCACCAATCCTGATCTCTTTCTTGGCGTCCTTGGTACCAATATTGATGATTTCTACAGTCTCCTGATGAGGCTGGATGACCCTTTCCTCTTGTTTCAACAATCTGGCCAGTTCTTCAGAAAGTTTACAATCTTTCCCATCCCCTTCTTCGGCTTGATAAATCGGATTGTCAAAGTCATACATGGCCATATCAAAATCGTTATCAATGGTATCCGGAGGATCAAGTCTGCATGAACGGGTTCATGCCTTATTTTAGAATTTATTTTTAAGCAAAACAAAAGAAAATGAAACATTGCCATTTTATATTTTTTGTGCAAAAATAAAAACTGAAAGACAGAGAACAAAATTTGATTGCAAAACGTCCTTTATTAATGATTAAACATTGCAAATGCAACCATGGTGGCCCTACAAATGAATCTATACGCCTTGGGCAGAGCGCAAGATTTTGTCATGCATTATGGTTAGAAAAAACAAAGAAAAATTACTCTGTCTGAAGAGTAACCTGGATGACTTCTTCAACGAACCAGTTTTGCACTTGTTGTCCCGGAACATGAGGGCGTACCCAGTTGTCCAGGTCACAATCACTGTCAACACTATCCTCCGTGGCTGCACAAGACTGGTCCATGTAGATAATTCCCCCACTATTGAAAGTAATGGGTCCCCTGCTCCCCGCATCTGAAGTTGTAGAGGGATGATAACCAATACCAAATTTGTCTTCCTTCATTGGGGTCTCTATCAACCTGCCCCAACCTTGGGCGTTGCCTGCCCTGACGACTTCGACAGCTTGTTTGTAAGATGAAATGGAGGTACCAGCCCCAACTGGTACAGAAGAAGACTCAGGTGCATCGTCAATGTTGACTGCTTCAAATGATTGGCACAGCATCTCATGAATTTCCCCATCCATTTCAATGTACTTGAACGTGGACAGGTGACTCACAAAGATGTCTTCTTCCCCACACACTGTCACAACCTGCCCTTCAAACTCATACTTCAGCTTTTGGTGTAAGGTGGAAGTAACAGCCCCTGCTCCGTGAATCCAAGGGCGTCCCAATAGGCAGCTATATGCAGGTTGTATGTCCATTACATGGAACGTGGATTTGAATACCTGTGGTCCAATTTGTACGGGCAATTCCACCTCACCAAACACAGATCGTCTGGTTCCATCGAATGCTCTGACCACCAATTCACTAGGCCTTAAGATCAAACCATCAACTTCCAGCTTCATCAATGCCTTCTTGGGCAAGACATTAAGTGATGAACCAGTGTCTACCAGTACATGAGATAACACTGCGCCCTTACACTCCATCGTGATATGCAAAGCCTTATTATGGTTTCTTCCTTCAACAGTCAAATCTCTACTTGTAAAGCCCAAGCCATGGCTGACATTAACATTGGAGATTACGCCCTCGAGCTGATTAACAGTAATTTCTTGTGGCACGTATGCACTCTTCAACACTTTCAACAACGCCTGCCGGTGCGCATCAGAGCACATCAATAGTGACAAGATTGAAATTTTTGAAGGGGTCTGATTCAGTTGGTCCACAATCTTATAATCGCTTTTCTTGATTATCTTCATAAATTCTTCCATTTCCTTATCAAAAGTAATCTTTGTCTCGGCTTCAGGTGTAGGCGCATTTTCAACCACCTGTTTACCTTTAGCCTTTGCTGCGGCTTCTGCCTCCTCATCACTTCTCAAGGTTTGGGGAGCGAACAACCTTCCACTCCTTGTAAAGCCCCCTACACCCCCTACATTATCAATATTTGGGCTGACTGACGGCTCAACTTCCTGCTTTTTACCTTCGTAATATACATCTGCCCCATAGTGCCATGGGATAGCTTTCGTAGATGTGAACGGAATTGGTCCTGGCACCGTGATAGTGACAGGACTGGGCCCTTCTGGCGCAACACTCGCCACGGGAACTGCATTGACCGGCACTTGAATCTCAGCGGGAGTGTAATAGATGGTCACGGTTGATATCTCATCAGTGTCTTTCACGACTCTGTCGAACTGTAGACATCCTTCATCGATCAGATTCTGTAAACCCATCTTCAACTTATCACAGCCGTTCTCCTGATTCATACACTCAGAGCAATCTTGATTACAGCCCGGGAACACCTGTCCCTTCAATAAACGATCTTTTACAACCAACAAAGAAGTTTTCACTTGATGAACGTCTAACACCAAATTCAATCTCCTCCCATCTTCAATAGCGTACACATTTGCTGCACTATGATCAGGCATGGGATGCTGAGTAATATTAGGAGCGGGAGAGAAATTGATGGCTTTAGCATCAATCAAATCTTGTACTTTATGATGGAAAGCCCAGCATTTTTCAATGGAGTGCCCCTGAGCACCTGAGTGGAACTCACAACGAGCATTTGCATCGAAGTTAGGTGGCAGGTTTCCAGCAACCGGAGCTTTCATAGTACGGAGTTCTACCAACTTTAACTCGAGTAGCCGAGGCAACAGCGCGGCATAAGTCATAGGGATAGGATCCATCTTACGATCCCTCTGTCTAGACCTTTGCTGGAAAAAAGGTTGTTGCTGTTGAACTTGTTGTTGGGGTTGTTGTTTCTGAACAGACGGTGTGGGGATTGTCACAGCATCTACCTGATAATAAGCTCGAGAACGCCCTCTGCCTCGTCCTCTAAACACAGCATTCGTATCACCTTCTCTTCTTTTCTGGTTACTAGCGAACGGTTTCTTCGTCCCCGAAGAGCCAGCCCCACTCACATCCTGGATCTTTCCAAGCTTTAACAGACTTTCTATTCTTTCTCCCGCAATCACAATATCAGCAAATCCAGTTGACGGACAAGCAGCTAATCTATCCAGATAGGCCCCTTGCAAGGTGCCCATGAACATATCTGCCATTTCTCTGTCTGACAAGGGAGGTTGAACCTGGGCAGCCATTTCCCTCCACCTCTGTGCATATTCTTTGAAACTCTCCTTGGCATTTTGTGACAATCCCTGCAATTGGGTGCGGTTGGGCGCCATGTCAATATTATATTGGTATTGCTTCAGGAACGCTTCTGCCAGATCTTTCCAATTCTTCACAGCAGCTCTACTCAACTTCATGTACCAGGTCAAAGACGCCCCCGCCAGGCTGTCCTGAAAATAGTGCATCCATAGCTTCTCGTCATCCGTATGGGCTGAAATCTTCCCAAAGTAAGCTTGAAGATGCGTTTGGGGACACGCATTGCCGTGATACTTATCAAAAGTGGGAGGTTTGAATTTAGGGGGAATTCTGACTCCTGAGACCAGCCCCAAGCTGGTAACATCAATACCCATAGAGTTCTTGCATTCTATGGCCCTGATCTTCTCTGCTAACTCATCGTACCTTCGATCACCGTGATTACCCACATCAGCATCCAGCAGAGTAAATTGGTCTTCCAGAGTATCTTCAAGAGTAACACCAGCCTGCCTACCATTTCCATTACCCCGATTGTTACCACCAGGAGGAGGGTTGCCACTGGGAGGAGGAATGCCATGTCCCTGTGAATTGTCATGATGATCACCTTCGGGCCCATTGTCGGGACGCTCTACCAGAAGCCTCAGTCTCTCCTGATTTTGCGCCATGCCAGTCATGAGGGTCATGAACTGGTCCATACGCGCCCTCATTTCCGCCAAATCACTTTGCACTTGATCCATGATTCTTACTTGATTCCTTCGCGTCGAATATCGGTGAATATGACTCTCCGCTATACTGCCTGAAACCAAATAAAGGTTAGAGACCCCGCAACGAGTACCTGAAAAGCAAGTAACAAAAAATGCAAAATGATATGCAATGCCATGCAATGCCATGTTTGTCATTTCCGAGGTGCTTTATACCCTGATTCCAATCCCACCACAGAAATCTGAAGACCAGAAATTGTGATATAAAGAGACGTGTCGTGGTCATGTGCTTGTGTGCAGCTATCTGATAAGGAATAATTCTGAATAAAACTGCTCATACTCATTCAACAAAGTATTCCAGTACACTTAAGAAAGGCTCATCCGCAAATGCAATACAAGGAAAAATGGATCCATCAACAAGCCTGATGGTAACCATTAATAACAAAATATAAGGAAAAGAACATCAGTCTGACAATTCCACACCCTTCAGCTTATCACTTGAGTATTTGATCTCCTCAAAAAGTATACGGGTACGCTGGTGATTCGGCTTTTCAATCATTTCTTTGATCAAGACATCCCTTTTCTCAAGAGCTTCAGTTAAAGAACCCATGTGCAACATCAGAGCCTCGTCATCACACACTCCTTTGTGTCTCTTTATGCCGGCTTGCGTCTTGAGTATCTCCCTTTCTATCATGACTTCTTCAAGCTCTTTCTTGGTATTCCTCAGCTCACCTCTAGCTTCTTCTAGCTGTTCTTGACTCTTACCGAGGCTTTCCCGATACTTTCTCCTCTGCTCATGCGCCTTTTCAAGCTCTTCATCCTTAATCTGCAACTGTTCTTCTAATTCAGCATTCTCTATCCTAACTTCGTCCCAAGCGTGCTGAAACTTTGTTAACTTTTCTTTGGTCTGTGCTAACGCCTGTTTGGTTTGCTTGTGGGCTTGAGTAGCATCATCAGCACCTTTACTAATCTTCCGGAAATGTTGTGCTCTTCCAGCAAAGTCTTTTTCTTTTGCAGTTAGGATTTGTTCAGCATCTTGGGCTTTCCGCTCCAGCTCTTTGTTGGCATGTAGAGCATTCTGAAGACGGCTACTCAACTCGGAATTCTCTCCTTGGAGCTTTTTCACCAAGGCTTGCAACTTGTCAACTTCTTCCACAGTAGCAGTGCTTCTTGCTTTCTCATTCTCCGGATACAAAAGGGGTGCCTTACCAAAAGGCAAGAGAAAATCTTCAACTCTTTTCTTCACCCACTCTTCATATGCTGGATAAACCCGGTTGTTAGGCTTTCCTAGAGTAACTTTCCCCTTTTTCAGTATGCTACCCCAGCTTTCAGAAGCTTTCTGTGCTGCTTCCCATCCTTCTGATGTATGAAAATAGAGGGACTCCTCCACATCTCTCTTAATAGGCGGACCTGTCAGGGCATACCCAAATTGTCGAATGGCCAAAGAAGGATTGTAGTTAATCCCACCCATTCTTCCTATCAGTGGAACGTTAGGGAACTCACCACAGCTGTGTATAATATTCTTACCAATCAGCCCATGATCTACCCATACGATGTCCTTGGCCACCAATCCCATTAAACGCTGTTTCCACTCTAGAGAATCTTTGGAATCCACAAAAGCCCCTGATTGTGGTAAACGGCCCGCAAACCACTTATAGAACAAGGGTGCACAACAATGAATTATCCCTCCTCTTTTCTTTTCATTTCGGTTGTACAATGAGTAGTGAAGATCTCCCAGTAGCGTTGGCACCGGGTTCTTCATCATGAATATTCGTATAGCGTCCGTATCAATGAAATCCGGCTCGTTGGGAAACAACACTATGCCGTATATACAAAGGGCTAACAAAGCATTAAAAACAAGCCAATTCTCGCCTTTAGCTGCTTCCTGGGCCTTCTTAATCAGATATTCCAGCTTGTAACCACGAAACTTTCCTTTGTTGGAGACATTGTCACTTAACTCTGATTTGCTCAAATAAAGAGCACCAGCCAACTTCCCAAAGTCAAGATCCCCCACCGATCCAAAGAAAGGGGGCTCCTCCTTGATAGCAATCCCCAACATGTTGGAATACTCCTCCAGGGTAGGAACCAACACATAGTCTGGAAATACAAAACATCTCAGAGGCGGATCATAGAACTGCATCAACGTATGGAGACCTCTGGCTTCATAATCACTGACATTACGAACCATAGATAAAATCCACCCATATTTCTCTTCAAAAGCTTCTCGTACTGCAGGACTCGCCATTCCCTTCAGCATAACAATAGGGCCCAAAGTAGGCGTAAGGAACTTATAGCTGATGATATTCTTCCTCTCTTTAGTGTTCATCTTTGCAGCGACCTGATGACTGGAATCAAGGGTAATATGCACCTGGAAATGAATAAACATGTATGTTAGGATATGATAATGCAATGCAAAGGGCAATGTGATCAGGTAATCAGGTGTCTGTGCTGAACTGTGAACGGTGTCAGTGTAGCTCTGAGACTAATATAGAACCATAGATAAGAACCATCTGAATACAATAGGATGAAACTTCCTTTTTGTGCAATGATGATAGAAAACCGGGTATGTAGGAGGTCATGGTTACCTGCAAACCTGTAAACAACCCGCCCTTCTCACATGTGGGCACTAGGATGTTCAGTATCCCGGGCTCTCAGGTCGAGAAATGATGATACGTTCACCATTTCTGGTTTGGCATCATCATCAATCGAGGAGGCCTCAACTGATTCTCCAAAACAAAAAGGTCCTCAGCTTCTGGCACTGAGGTCGAGAAGCAATAGTACATTCATCCCTCAGGGTACAGTACTACCGCCAATCAAGGAGTGCCTCCGCTGATTCTCTTTCAAAAAGGGATGTCCTATAGCAAGTTCCCAGCATTGGGTCCTCGGATCGAGAATGTGCAATGGGTTTGCCACGGAATGTGGTCTGCCACTGTCACAACTCGGGAGGAGTGCCGCAACTGAGTCCTCGGGAATGGTCACCAGAGTCGACAGTTCCTCAAGAGAATAACCACTGGCCTGCATAACATGCAGTAGCAGAAAGCTCCTGATAGAACCTCGTCTGGTTGTGGGTCTCATGAACAACAATACGTGGTCACCACCACGCAAGCGTCATGACTATCCACTCTAATACCTATGTGTGTACTCAAGCCTGTGTAGTGAGCTTATCTCTCAGAACACCCATCCCGCCAAACAGACAAAACAGTGCAACACAATATAATATATGATATGTAATGCTAAAATGCGGTAAATACAGTAAAATAAATAAACAACAACATATAGCACAACATTAAACACCCAATGAAAGAAAAGCAGACAAGCGCTAGGATTGACTCGCTAAGGAAACCAGAGATCCTCGGGAATCCCCAGCAGAGTCGCCAGCTGTCGCTCCCGGGATTTTCATCCTAGTACAAACGCGAAAGTGGCACCGAAACAGAGTCGCCAGCAATGTGTATTCATCCCAAGAGAGGGAAAGGAAACACCGCATAAACCTGAAGAGAAGGAAAAAGCATGGTCTTACGACCAAAGAACTGGGTTCGGGAGTCGGTTACGCGAGAGGAAGGTATTAGCACCCCCTCGCGTCCATCGTACCCGATGGGATCCACGCTTGCTTGTCTCGATCAAAGGGTGATAGAAAAGAATACTGGAAAAGGAACGAAAAGAGAACTGGAAAAGGAACGAGAAACAAATGTAGGGAAAATAAAAGAAGTGCTCGCATGGGCCCTACCCCACTGCCTACGTATCTCATCGGGAGCATGAGAATCAGAGCGACGTAGTTCCCCTCACTAGGGATGAATTGTTTGTGTTTTTTAGAGAACGGCTGACGTTCTAGCTCAGGTGTTGCAGGCTCGCTGGTCCGAGTGCGTTACCATCTTGCAAGAGAACGAGTAGAAGCGCGTTCGTACGCTAAGAGTGAATGAGGTGAGAAAAGAATTCCCGAAGGAAAGACGTTATTGTTTGTTTTTTGTCTTTTAGAAGGAAGTGTTTTGGATTTGTTTGCATACGACAGTGTATCTGGATCTTAGTCATTGGAATGTGTACCTTCTCACATTCCAAGATGGAATGGGTAAGAAAGCACACTAAGGGTGAAGAAGACCCTCACACTTAGTTCCAATTATCAAGGTTCAAACACACTAGCATACTTGTGTTTATTAAGTGTTTTGTTGATTATGAAGTGAAGAAGTGTTT
This sequence comes from Lathyrus tuberosus, assembly GCA_022829125.1. NCBI lineage: Eukaryota > Viridiplantae > Streptophyta > Magnoliopsida > Fabales > Fabaceae > Lathyrus > Lathyrus tuberosus. The sequence goes on along the minus strand of JALAZF010000026.1, from coordinate 20,860,261 downwards.
TTTATTATTTGCACCTTCAACAAGTATTGCATTTAAGTCCCTCATACAAGATCAAATGTTTAACACATTGACCCAAGATGGGCTATATGCTACACATTCTAAGATTACAAGAGAAGACCCCTTATAATCTTTTCTTTATATGAAAGGCCTAAATGCAATAAATGCCTACCTTTATTATATGTTTTGAATTTTCTTTGAGATGAGAAGATGAAAGACTCAAGAGAAGGTAAAGGTAAAATCTATATGGACTAAGACTCAATCCTAATTGATTAGTTAAGGGAGTGATCCTAAAGTTTGTGAGGTTTCAACCTAAAGTCTAAAGAAAGAATGAATTAAACAATTCACTTCTAAAGTAGAAGATGAATTGTAATTCACAAAGGGAAAGTGATGAGTTATTAAAAGAAAGCACATAAGTGCTTAACAAAACACAAAATGGAATTGTAAAAGAGAAAGGATAGAAGTTGAATGTGGATTCCTTATCCACACTCAATTGAAACTTACCAAAGCCCCTACATGGTTAGTAAACATGTATAAGAAGTATAAGAAGTAAAAGAACATGTAATGCATCATAAAACTCAAAAGAATTAAATGAGAAAACAAATCCTAGAACCACAACCAGAATGGGCATCATATGGTCAACAAATGAATATCATCATACAAGTGCAAGTGAATAGGCAACAAACATCATCCATTAGCATTTAAACATGTTACAAGAAGAAAGGGTAGATGAAAGATGGAAAGAAATGAAGAGGACATGCATAAATGAAACATGTAAATCAACAACCAGAATTGAAACTAAATGGAAAATGGTTTATAAACATCTCAAAAGTATTTATAAGGTAACTTCAAGACATTCAAGAAGTAATATAAGAAGAATTGAAATGAAAGTTCAAAAAGAAAGGGCAAACAATACATGTTAATGATGCACAAAGTTCAAATTGAAATGAACATGTAAAGATGACCTATAATGTGTGTCAAAGACCTATAATATCATATGAATGGCTCATAACATATGCAAATGCTCATACAAATGTGCACAAAAGAATTCATGTAAACATGCACTAAAGTTGTAATGACATGCCATGGATTATACATCCAATGTGATGCATCAAACAAAGACCAAATGGATTCATGAAAATTATGCTAGCATATCATTGGAATGCCTAGGTCAGAAATGCATCATACATCAAGATAGCATGTAAAAATTCAGAGCAAAATGACTTCAAACAAAGCAATTAGGTCAAATTGAAACATCATGCAAAGTGGAGCAAATATAGGCATCAAGACATATGATAAAGTGACCTAAAAAATCAAACAAAAATCATCTAACATGCTTCAATGTATTAGTGAATCAATGCAAAAAGAATCATGTCAAAATAGTTGGTAATGAGCAAGAACAAAATTAAACAAATTCATGTATCATGCTTAGAATGCATCTAAGTGGAAATTCCAAGAAAATTATGGAACAGGGGCAAAAAGGTCATAAAATCAGAAAATAAAATCATGAAAAATTTCCTAAATGTTTTAAGAATACACATGAATTTTTGTAGAATTTTCCAATATGTTTTGCTATTTTTAAAAATTAATTATGAAACGTGTAGCAAAAAAATAAAAAATGAAAAAATAAATGCAAAATGCAGGGGGTATGAACATAGCAATTGGACAGTGCAAATTCATTGGGCTTCCAAACAGAGGGGTGTGATTATCAATCTGCATAGGTCCATTAAGCGCGCATAACACAATAACAAGCATGAACCCTCAGTCAACAATCTTGACTCACTCACAACCATTAGATCAAGTCCAAGTCAAACCAAAGTCAAAGTACTCAAAATCAACGCATGCACGTGAGGACACATGCCACTTACCATGTACCAGGCCACACAAGGTTTAAATAAAATTCAGAAAAATGCACGTGAGTGGCATGTGATTTTTAATGTGCTGTCACATTTTGGAGCGTACGATCATGAAAAACACACGGCTGAGATTAAAACGCACACAAACCCTAACAGTTAAAGTCACCGGCCGGAGATGACCTCCGGTCATCTTCTCCGGCCAGCAGCCACCACCTGCAACTCACATTTTCTCCAGAAATTCACAAGCCATATACCAAACGAAAGCTAAGCTCATGAGGAACACAAATCCAACAACAAAATTCAAAGATCAAGCATGGATACAGAGAATCGAAGAAGAGAAATTTGCCCTAAGTTTCAGTTCTAAACTCCTAAGGAGCTCTATCAACTAACCGGTTTCATATAGCTTCTAATAAGCTCAAATAACACATCAACCAGTTAAAATAACATCAAATCGTGCAAGCAAAGTTTGAGAACTTTTGGAACCTGAAACTTGAAGATCTTTGGATTTTTGAGAAAACCAGAGGTGAGAACTTGTTCTTGAACTTCTAGAACTTCAATTTGAGCAAAATAAATGCTATTTGATCTTGAGAATAAGAGGAAATCTGAATCTGAAATTGGAGACAACTGTGCTATTCCATGCTTCAGTGATGTCTTCTTGCTTGATTGTGAAGGTTGAAGAAGAACTTGAGGAATTCGTGCAGGTAGAGAGAAAATTCAGAGAGAAAGTTGAGAGTGCTTTTGGAGTGAGAGTGAAACAATGAGAATCCCCCTTTCCAAATCTGTTAGAATTGTTTATATAGGCGTGGTTATGATTTGACCCTGGTGGTTGATGGTTAGAACTACAGTTAACTGAGTTAGTTAACTGAGTTTGAGTTAACAGAATGAGTCATGACAGTTAGTAACACGAGTTGGAGAGGTTTTGTTTTAGTGTGGAAGAGCTCATGGTCACTTATGGTGAGGATAATGGTGAGGTGAAAGTGAAATGAATGGCATGGTTGTGTATTAGAAAACTTTCTCAGCAAGTTTTCTCTTTCCATTTTCATGCAAGGCACGTGCTATAGCAGTGTATGTGATGTTCATGGTGTGCTCAAATAAGGGAAAGAATTGTTTGATGGATGTCTGAACCAAGTTATGCAGCAAAGCCATCAATGTATCAGTGAAACATAGGGAGGTTTGGTGATGTTTTTCTCTCTACTCAATGAATAGTTTGGTGAGTTTTTGGGTTCATTGGAAAGAGGGAGTATAATGCAACAAGTTTGGTTTGAGATTGGAGTTGATATGATACTTCAAACATGCTCCAAAATGACTATAAACTTAAGCACACCAGACTGGATGATGGGCGCATCAGGTGGTCGGTTGGCAAGGCTGGCATGGCACAAAATTTCAGCATAACCACCCTAACTTGAGGCCACTATTTCTCCATCATACCTTGATCAGATGAAATTTTGTCCAACATGAAACTTGAAGAAGACATTACAAGGAACATTTTTGATGTTGACAAGTTTTTCATTTGAGGCCTTTAACCATGAGAAAAATGAGTGGACATTTGGCACACCAGGTGTTTGTAGAAATGACATGCGCGTGACCTGAAACTTGCCCAAGCTGACTTGCATTTTGCCCAAGTTTCCCTCAACTTTGATCATCTATAACTCTCTCAATTTTTATCCAATGGAGATGTTCTACACATGGATTTGAAGCTTAAAACAAGATCTTTCATTGAGGCAGAGTGGATTTTTCATTTGGTGCTCCAAATTTGAATGGCCTTGGTTCAAACTCTGATGCAAAATGGCCAAAACTTGCTATTTTTAGTAACCCTTCTTCATCCAAAAATGGCAACTTTCCACATCTTGATTTTTTCATGATTCCTTTGGAGTTTCTTGATCAAATTTTGTACATTGGACATATGTAACATGAATTTCATGAATTTGGCCTTAAAAAGTCAAGGGTTGACTTTTTCCTCTGATTATTTGACTTGGCCCCAAATTCCTTGATTTTTTATCTTTCTTCCAATTGAATCACTTCTAAAACCAATTGAGATGCAATCTTCCACATCCATATACCTAGGGACATATAGGAAACCATGACATCAAATCTTGCCCAAAAAAGCAAAGATTCCCTGATTTAAATGGAAACCCTAATTTTGGCCCCCTCTGGTTAGGAGGTAAAAGTGCAGTCTCCAATTTCAAATTCCTCAGAGTATGTTGTGTATCTTCTTAAAGGATGATGAGATATACCATTTGAGGATGATTTTGGATCAATGAGCTATCTCTTTTGAGGGTTTTCCTTCAGTTTTTGAATCTCTTGCATAGTGAAAGATGTAATGCTTCAATCTCCCATTGAATCTCACTTCCTTGAGTTTTTGGAAGATCAATTGAGATAGTATGAGACATGAGAGACCTCTTGGCTTGCCTAGAGCCAACTTGATTGACCTTTTTGTGCTTTGAATGATTCCTTGATTATCCACCTTCCACCTGATCACATGCCCTGATGGTAAGAAGGATGCCATGCTTCATTTTTCTATGTTAAATGCAATGTAATGTTAATGAGGTGGATATGATATGATAAATGATAATGCCATGCTATGATGACAAAAAGGGAGAGCAAATTTTGGGGTATTACAACATTCTCAGCGGTTCAAAGTCCAATCTTTATTGGCATTTTCCCAACAGAGTTTGCAATTCAGCTTGCGGTTCCCCGACAGAGTTTGCATTACCTGTGATTATTATTGGTTATCTCCCTACAGGAGGTCATATATTGGTGATCCCTTCCTCAGCGAAGTTTTCTTGTTCTGTTCTGCGCATTTCCCGAGGGAGTGTCATCTCATTCTTGCATATAGTAATCATCCTTGCATTGCATCCTCAAAACGCGTAGCATTTCCATTTCATATGGAGCATTACGCCATAGAAAGAAAATTCAAACATGCATCGAAGCATAAGCCAGATTTGGTACATTGTGCGAAAGCCCAGATCAATCCTCAATCAAAGCAGTGATCCCCAACCTCTGAATTGACGCCTATTTTCCCCAACCTCCGAGTTGATGCCTATTTTCCCCAACCTCCGAGTTGACGCCTATTTTCTCCAACCTCAGAGTTGAAGTTTTTTTACCAACCTCAGAGTTGTTGTATACTTTTTCTCAACCTCAGAGTTGATGAATAGCCATCTCTTCCCCAACCTCAGGGTTGACGCCTATTTGCTCCAACCTCAGAGTTGAAGCCTTTTTTTACCAACCTCAGAGTTGATGCCTATTTTCTCCAACCTCAGAGTTGACGCCCTTTACTCCAACCTCAGATTTGAAGCCTTTTTTACCAACCTCAGAGTTGTCATATAGCCTTCCCCAACCTCAGGGTTGACGCCTATTTACTCCAACCTCAGAGTTGTCGTACCTTCTTTTGCTCCCAATCTCATAATTGACGCCTCCCTTCTCCAACCTCAGAGTTTTCGCACCTCCTTTTCTCAGCCTCAGAGTTGATGAATATCCTTTTCTTTACCAACTTCAAAGTTGTCGTATACCTTTTCTCGACCTCAGAGTTGATGAAAATGCTTTTCTTCTCCAACTTCAAAGTTGTCGTGTACCTCTTCACAACCTCAGAGTTGATGAACGTCCCTTTCTTCCTAAAACTTCTAGTTTGCGCCTTTCGTCCCCGACCTCAGAGTAGACATATTGTGGCATGCCTTCAACCTCAGAGTTGATCTCTACCTTTTTCTCAACCTCAGTGTTATTGTTTACTTCAAATTTTCTCAATCTCAGAGCGAATGCCATTTTTCATCAATCTCAGAGTTGATGGTCTACCCACTTATCCCCAGCGGAGTCATCTTTGTAGGGCCGTTGATTCTACAAACCTCCGGTCGAAAGTCCAACCACAGATTGGCAAAAGTCCATCTTAGGGTGGCAAATCAGCAAAGTCCAATGACAGATTGGCAAAAGTCCATCTTAGGGTGGCAAATCAGCAAAGTCCAATGACAGATTGGCAAAAGTCCATCTTAGGGTGGCAAATCAGCAAAGTCCAACGACAGATTGGCAAAAGTCCATCTTAGGCTGGCAAATCAGTAAAGTCAACCCGCAGTGTGGCAAGCCAGTAGTCGTCTGGCGTCGTACAAAAGACATCTCTCCAGTGTTTTTCTTCATCATCAAAGTTTTACCCAAGCAGAGTTCGTTTGGTTGGGTTTATATCCCTTTTTCTTATTCTCCACAGAGTGCAAATTTTGCGGTTCTTTATGTATTCAATCACCTTGTACCTTGAATGAATGAAAGCAGTTGCTACCATCCTTTCAGGTCCAAGTGGATTGAATAGGGGCAGCTGTAGCACCCCAAAATTTGCCCTACCTTTTTCTGACTTTCGCTTCGCATTCATTCTGCATTTTCCATTAGGTCACGATTCATATTCATTCATTGCAGTGGGATTCTAAGACATGGGATCAAAGCATCTTTCTTGTGATTTCTGGTTTTCCCTATCTCAAGGTGAGACGAAGGTCTGAGCTCTCCACACCATGAGTATCTCTCTACCAGAATTCATTATGTATCAAGCCTTTCTTCTGTCAAGTATCGAGTGTATTTCCTTCAAGTTTTCTCAAGAGCATCGGGTGTCAGGGTAAAGACAACTTGGGTTATATTGCAAGAGATCCAGCTGTAGATTCATGTTGTGATCTAGGTCGCCATTGATAGTTGCTAATTGAGTACGAGCTTGCTTTGGAGTTGAAGTTCAATGTGATTTGAATGTGATAAGATTGGTTATGTGGATTACTTGGAATTCAAGATACAAGTCCATCTTTTATCCATTTCAATTCGTTTCTCATTTTTATCCACTTTAAAACCATATTTTTACCCATTTTTCTCAAAATAAGTCTATCACCCATTTTTAACCATTTTCAAAACCAAGCTTAGCCATATCCACCTCCAAAATCAATTCAATATCCATTTAGATTTTAAACTCAATTTGTCCATTTAAATAATCAAACCAATTCCATTTATTGATCCATTTCCATTCCCATTGTCCAATTATCCAATACTTAAAACCCATTTTCATAACCATTTCAAATCACCAAAAATCCATGCCCAAATTTCCTAAATTCAAATTCTATTCCAAACTTATTCATAAACCAATATCCAAACCCATTTCAAATGTCCATCTTTATTCATATTCCATTATTAAATTCATTTGTTAAAACAAAAAAATCAAATAATCCATGTCCAAGTAAGCCCAATTCCATCTTTAATCAACCTCCAATTCAAAGCCATGGATGAAACGTCCAAACTTAGACAACAACTACTCAAACTGGTCTTTTATTAGAGTGATGAAGGTGGTTTAAAACAAGAGTATTCGTGGACTCATGGAACTCTAGACGAGGTAGAACATGATTGGCTAGTTTCTTCTGCATACTATCCTCTTCCTCTGGTTGAGGAAAGGCTCGTTTGTCAAGCATATGTGCTGGCTGGGCAGACAGGGTTGCTAAGTGTATTTCCATTTCTTCTGAAACCGGCCCAACATGGTACAACAGAATTACATGAGGTTGCGTCAAAAAATTAAAAGAAAAAGGGTGATTATACAACAGAAAAAAACCAAAAATACACAGTCTCATTGTCGCGTGAAAAGTTTCAAGACCATTTCAAGGTCACAAAACGTGACTCAGCATAACAGAAAAAGAATTTATAAGAGAGAAGGATAACAGAATTGCACCGGTTAACTCCTAACAATTCTAACTCTTAACCGTGACCACCTCTAACAACCTCTAACTGCTAACAAACTTCTAACAGAAATCTCCAATCCATAACAAACTTGGCATTCATCACTCTGCGGAGATAATTTCCAGAAACCTCATTTTTCTTCGAGTGGAACCCACCTTTGAACGATAACCACTTCGCAAATTCTCCAATCAATCTTCTCCATTTCAAGATCCAAAGTGAACCTGCAACATTCATCCAAGAATTATCAACCGCAACTTCGCATCAACATCATTCAACATCACCATCTCCGGCAATTCACATCATCTTCATCGATCCGCAACCGGCAAAAATCAAGAAGCTCGCAACTGCTCCAAATTCAGATCGTCTTCACCAATTCACCAAGACTCCTTTTGATTCTCCATCTCCGATTTCTTCGGTATTGACTTTTCTTCATCATTCTTTAATTCACAGTCCCTGCAACGAAATCCAAAGCAATCGTATTCAGCAACAATACAAGCTGCGATAATCTCCACAACCGTAGTTCGCACGTTCAACAACAAGATTCAACGAACGGCGACATTTGCAACGCGAAGAATTCCACAACAATCGGTATTCAGAAGATGAAATGAAAAAAAGACGAAGAAGAACAAAGAAGGAGGTTCAATGAAAGCGAAGAAGGCAAAGATTCAAACTCACCTCTGAATAGGCTCTGATTCCAGGTAAATATTCTCGTTCGCATCCGTTTGACTGCCCTTGCGTGATTTCTTTTTAGACCATGTTCGCAACTTAGTTCGATTCATGATCTTTGAGCGATTGTTACGAGTTCTATATTAGAGAGAGTTTGTTGTGCCATTGTGGTAGGGTGCTTGTGTGAGATCGGCCGGCGAAGAGGGAGGAACGTTTTGTTACCGGAGTTGGTGTGAAAGACGAGAAGAAGGTTTTCGCCGGACGGAGTTCGGAATTGAGAAGATGATGGAGACCAGGGGGAATGATTTGGATGAAGGAGAGGTTGATGTAGAAGGCGAGGGAGAGCTTGGAGACGGAGACGGCGACGGTGTAGAGAACGCTTGGTGGTAGGGATAATGTGTGAATCTAGGGTTTCCGCATAGTATTTGATCCATGAAGGTGGACCGGACTTAAGGCTATTGGTCCATCGAAATGCTATACACCTTATCCGTTTCATCTTTACACCTCCAACGTTGATACTGCACCCTCTCATTTTATTCATGTCATGTTAATTAGCTATAGGTTTGGCAGTAACTCAATTCTCATTAATGAATAGCCGGTTTATATAATAGTCTTGGAAATGGTTTTGATTTCAAAATTAGTTTAGAAATTAATTTTAGATTTAGAGTCAATTTTGAATTGGATTCTTAGAATTAGTCATAACTTAGAATGTGTTTTGTAATAGAAACTAACATCAATTTTAATTGGCCTCTAACATTAATTAGCGGGTGACTAATTGTAGTTTAACATTAGTTTAGATATTGACTAATTAGATTAAATTTGGTTAATTGATTTTTGCTTAATCGCATTAATTGTGTTTAGCCTAATTGCACTAATTGTCCACTAATTAGTTTTATAATTAGAACTTAGAACTAATTGGTCATCAATATAGTTTGGTTCGATTTCGTTCTAACATAGAATATACTTAGAGTTTAATGCTAACTTTGACTAATTTTCATAATAGTTTCATTTGGTAACTTTGCTAATAGTCTTTAATGTGTTTTACATAGATTTGTGGCTAAATGTGGTTTACATTTAGTATTGATTTCATTTACTTCTTGTTGACAATTTCCATTTTGAATTTTGACTAACCTTTGAGTTTGTTTTGTAGTGTTTTACACTTGATTAGTAAAATGTAGAAGTTGCTGCCACATACACAGCTGCTGTGCACAAAGTGTACTGTAAAATGTTACTATTCTGCCTGATTGTATACACACCTGCCCATGCTGGAAATAGTAGCTGTTATAGGCTGTTTTTACTTGTTGCTGGTTTTTATAGCTATGCAGGTGCAGGAGCGCTGTTGTTGCTGCTGTTTATGGCTCATTGCCTTGTTTTGTCTTAAGGACTTAAACTTGTTTTACTTTAGCCATTGGTGGATTTTTATAAGATATGTGCACACTTCTAACATGAGTTCAATTTTGGTTTTGGTTTACTTTCATGTCCTTTGCCTATACTTGTAACTCTTAGGTGATTTCTTTTGTTGGTTTACCTTTAACTTCAAAGTAGATTAGTCTTGTAGCATAGTTGTAACTTGGCTTGTAATTTCATAATCCTTTTAGGTCTTTCACTTTGACTAATGTGACTCAAATGTACATAGTCATTAGACTTAGGTTTTCATATTGTCCATACCCTCTCTTGTTATTACTAATGTCTTTGGTTCACATGTGCAAGGTACATAAAGGAGACATTCCAAAGGTGGTGTGACCATTTCATTTTGTAAATAAAATCTTGTTTCTAACTTGGTTTGCTATTTGTTTATAGGTGCTTTCGTGACTTGCTTTCGTTGCGCTTTCGTTGCTTTGCTACGGATTCATATCCATTTGGTAAGACCTCTTATCTCTTCACTTCTCTTTAATGCTTTCGAATGTCATGAGAAGTAGGGATAGACGATGCCATGATAAGTAGGATTGTATGGAAAACCCTCAAGTGAGGCCATGATTGTGCTTGTTTGATATTGTGCTGAAGACCTCTAAGGAGGCAATCGACGGAAGATAGGGTTTGCAATCGACCCCCGTTATTCTAGTTGAGTCGTTCTTAGCTCTCATTACATGATTGAAGCTTTGGACATATCTTGCTCGTGTTATCGAGTCCGTCAAGTGGAAGAAGGGTTTAGCAATCAAACCCCCACGCCTTGTCTATAGCTTACATTGACCAATGCTGATGCTTATGTGATTTGATTCACATCTTCCCCTTTTTTTATTCTGCTCTCCATGGTTCTCGATACCATCGGGTGAGTACCCCTATTTCCCACAACTAGCTTGTTTGCCTCGGGTGATATGACCCATTGGCTAAAGCTTCCCCTTTTTACTTTGATTGTTTGACATGACTGCTTATTGACACTGTTTACTCTTTCATTGCTTTTAGTTCATTTTGTGATTGATTTATCCTGTGTTTACTTGTCTGATGACATGATCCCCTTAGGATTCCTAGCTCCACTTAATTTTTGATTAAGTCAGAGGTAGGAGAGACATTAGGATAGCAATCCATGCCTGATAACATTAGGTAGCTTCCCTCCTGATCCTGGCCTTAGGACCATTGATGCATGTTAACTTGTAGGACCGAGTTTCCCCCTTAGACTTTGTGTGTGTCTTTCCCCTTTGTTCTCTCGCACCCATGCGATCGAGATCCTGTTTCCTGTTCACCCGTAGTACCGTGAACTACGGATGCTCTGATTCCTCTTTCTTTTCGGATTGCAGATACGTAGGCACGAGATGCGATATCTCGGCGAGCACACTAACAACTAACTTCCATTTTTCTTATCCTTGAGTCTTTTATCTTCTCATCTCAAAGAAAATTCAAAATATCTAATAAAGGTAGGCATTTATTGCATTTAGGCCTTTCATATAAAGAAAAGATTATAAGGGGTCTTCTCTTATAATCTTAGAATGTGTAGCATATGGCCCATCTTGGGTCATTGTGTTAAACATTTGATCTTGTATGAGGGACTTAAATGCAATACTTGTTGAAGATACAAATAAAGAAAAAACACTTCTTCATTTCATAATCAACAAAAAACACTTAATAAACACAAGTATGCTAGTGTGTTTGAACCTTATTAATTGGAACTAAGTGTGAGGGTCTTCTTCACCCTTAGTGTGCTTTCTTACTCATTCCATCTTGGAATGTGGGAATGTACACATTCCAATGATTAAGATTTAGATACACTATCGTATGCAAACAAATAACAAAAACTCTTAAAAGACAAAAACAAACAATCACGTCTTTCCTTCGGGAATTCTTTTCTCACCTCATTCACTCTTATCGTACGAACGTGCTCCTTCTCGTTCTCTTGCAAGATGGTAATGCACTCGGACCAGCGAGCCTGCAACACCTGAGCTAGAACGTTAGCCGTTCCTTAAAAAACACAAACAATCCATCCCTAGTTAGGGGAACTTCGTTGCTCTGATTCTCATGTTCCCGATGAGATACGTAGGCAGTGGGGTAGGGCACATTCGAGCACTTCTTTTATTTTCCCTACATTTGTTTCTCTTTCTTTCTCCTTTCTTTCTTCCAGTTCTTTCTCAGTATCCTTTCCTTACACCCTTTGATCGAGACAAGTAAGCGTGGATCCCATCGGGTACGATGGATGCGTGGGGGTGCTAATACCTTCCTCGCGCGTAAGCGACTCCCGAACCCGGTTCTCTTGGTCGCAAGACCATGCTCTTTCCTTTCCCCTCAGGTTTATGCAGTGTTTCCTTTCCCTCTCTTGGGATAAATACACATTGCTGGCGACTCTGTTTCGGTGCCACTTTCGCGTTTGTACTTGGATGAAAATCCCGGGAGCGACATTCTTGACCCGTCATCTCCGGCCAACCTCAGAACTGTTTTGAAGATGTTTTGTTCTACGATCCTGGATCTTGCATCTTGCATTGCATCTCATGTCATTTCATTGTATTGCATCTGTTACGCATCTTGCATTGCATTTTTAACCTCAGAATCTCACTTCACCTTCCTTCCTTCTCCAGTAAATCAAGTTGATTCCTCGACACCGGTACGCAACTCGAGCCAATACCAGACGAATGATGGAGCAGATTCAACAAGAGCAAGCCGCCTTTAGAGAAGAGTTAGACTCTATCAAAGGAAAGATCGATCAGATTCTCGAAGCCATCATGATGGCCAGAAAGGAGGAAGAATTGTGCGAAGCCGCTGCTGCCCACCACACTGTGCCTGTTCAAGCATCTACCTCAAGGCTCTCTGTTCCTGTTCCTAACCCCATCACTTATGGGATACCAATGGACTTGGCTCCTGCCACATCTCAACCACTTCCAACATCTGGAGTTACTGTTAGTGCCATTCCACAAGCCCAACCTGTTGTCACTCAGATTCCTATTCCTCATGATGAAGAAAATCTGATAGATCAGTATGATGAGGTCCATAATTACCGCGTTGTTATCCCAATTGTCAATCCCACTGCTGCTCAGGATTCTGAAGCTATCAAGATGTGTCGTGATCTAGCTGAGAAACTCCGAGTCATGGAGGGACGCAACTCAACTTCTTTGAATGCTCTGGATATGTGCTTGGTGCCAGATGTTGTCATTCCTCCCAAGTTCAAAGTGCGAGAATTCCTGAAGTACAAAGGCCTCAGTTGTCCCCACATGCATCTAAGGATGTACTGCCGCAAGATGGCTGCCCGTGCCAAAGACGAAAACCTGATGATCCATTGCTTTCAAGACAGTCTGTCTGGAGCATCTTTTGAGTGGTATATGCAGCTGGAGCGTAGCAATGTGCGCACTTGGGATGAGCTAGCTGATGCATTTATCAAGCAATACAAATATAACACTGACCTTGCTCCGAATCGTACTCAGCTTCAGAGTATGGCCCAAAAGGACAACGAATCCTTTAAGGAGTACGCGCAACGCTAGAGAGAGCTAGTTGCGAGGGTGCATCCACCTCTTGTTGATCGTGAACTTATTGACATCTTCATGGGTACTTTGTAAGGCCAATACTATGAGAAGCTGATTGGTAATGTTTCTGCTGGATTCTCTGATTTGGTAATTGTCGGTGAGAGAATTGTAGAAGGTCTGAAGAGCGGAAAGATCCAAGGAGGGTCTAGCAGTCAGTCCCAGGTCAAGAAGCCCTTCAATGGATTCAAAAAGAAAGAGGGCGAAACAAATGATGTCTCTGCTCAGAAAGGGAAAGCTCCACAAGCTCCCCCTCCAATGCCTTTTCAAATGCCATACTTCTAGTATCCGTATGTTGCTGCTGCGCAATATGCTCCGATGCCTTATCAGCCAACTGTTCAAGCTGTTCAAGCTCTGATGCCTCAGCAACAGGCTCCTCAGCAACAATCCTACAATCAGCAAGGGTATCAGTATCCTCCCCAACATCAACAATAAAGAGCTGCTCAACAACGTCAGCCTAATCAACAGAGGACAAGGAAGTATGAAAGAGACTTTGATCATCTGCCGACAACGTATGCTCAGATTTTTGCTCAATTGATGGAGAAGAGGGCTGTTACTCCCAGAGACTTGGCTCCTCTAACTGTCATTCCTCCAGATTAGGATGTTAATGCTCATTGCGAGTATCATAAGGGTGCTCTAGGGTATACAATCGAGGACTGCAGAGCTTTCAAACACAAAGTTCAAGACCTGATTGATTCGAAGTTTCTCACATTCAATGGGAGGGCTCCTAATGTCATCAATAACCCTCTGCCGCCGCCAAACTAGTGCCAGTATCAAGTCAAGTCAAGTCAAGTCAAGTTTATTCCCCGAAGAAGGCAGTCATGTTGCCATCCCATCATTTGCATTCTTGTATTTTCGTCTTTATTTGCTTAAGTACTATATGATTTAAACATTGCCTTTCATATTTGGTTTTCTTAATGTATTGACTATGCATATTTTGAATCAGTTATGTCGTATTCACTCATTTCTTCCATTTACTGCAAAACACCGACACATTTATCCATTTCACTCTCTATATCAAACTGTTGTTAGCAATGATTGGAGGGAGGATGATGAAAGCGAAATACCCATAATTGCAAAATGTATGCTTTCAGATAAGAATCCCGCCAATGATGTACAGGCATTGTTTCAATCCCCTAAACACTGGAGAGACAAGGAGTTAATCCCTAGTAAACCACTTCGAGCCTAGAAGTAGTAGTTTCCTTCGGATCTACAAACCCTTACACTTAACCTGGGGCAGGAGAGTGTTCAGTTAATAAAACTATGCACCCGAATCAAAAAGCAAAAATTAAAAGATGACGGTTGTTCATCAAGACCCATAACTTGGCAGTCACAATCATCCAAAAAAATAAGACAAAAGCCTGCTAAGTCAAGCACCTCAAAGGAGACTTAGGCAAAAATCAAGGCTACCCTGATGGACTTGAAAAGCAAAATCAGTCCATGCAAAAGATAGGGATCGAAAGCAAAATAAAAGAGGCCCTCGAATCCTCAACAAAAAATAAGACCAGTGACCACCAAATCAAAATCAAAGGGTCACTGACATCCATCAAAAACAAAATAAAGGTGACTGTCATTTCAAGCATACCTTGAACCGTCAACCCTTTTTACAAACATATGCACAATTAACTGAACGTAGGACTGGAGTTCATCACGAAGAAGGGGTGGGTACAAATTATACTTTGAGCCTAATATTCTTTGTTTCACAACCATGAACCAGACCACGTTACAACCCTTGAAAGACCTAATTGAGGTGAGGTTTATTCTGAAAGCATACTATTGCAAGGTTGCGTAAACTGACTCCCCATATTTGCTAATCTTTAGCATTGGTGTCATTCTACTTGCTATATCTTTCACACCATCCAAATCAACACACGCTTGGGCTAACGGTCCATTTGTCTCACCATCACGACACTCAAATAAGCGACTTTTTCAAAACTTGCATGAGCGTTGCATTAAGATTACCATTTGTGAATGTGCAATTTTAACCGCAAATCAGTGCGAGACATCAAAGCAATTCCAACAAGGGGCAATCAAGACTCCCACAAAACCTTCAGGCTGGGGCAAACCCTTCAACAGCTCAATCAGGGGCAAGCTATCTCGAAGCATATCAAAGCTCAGCTTTCCAAAGATCAGACCACTTCGGAACTGGTTAATCAGGGGCAGACCATTACCATGTTCAAACTGGGGCAAGACTCATTGCAGCAGGCATATCCTGTTAGTACTTTCAAGCAGTTCAGAGCAAGAGCATAATCTTCATGAGCTGATCACCATCAAGTCATCAAGTCATCTTGACCATCAAGCACGAGTTGTGAAGTCATCTTCGTCTGCTTTAATCATGACGTCTTCAACGAACTAAGTGTTGAGATAATCAAGTCCCTCCCACCGCCCAAAAGTCCAATCCTCATTGGCAACTACCAAAAGTTCACCATACTGGCGCCTCCAAACATATCCAATCACCCGTCTGCAATCATATGCATCATACGCATCATAGATATCATGTGCATCATATGCATACCAAAAACAAATCATACTTCCCCAGCACTTGCATCTCCGCACGTCAACATTTGCATTGCACATCATTACAAAATCAAGCATTCATACATGCGTAAGATCTAGGATCATTCTCAAGACTGCAAGACGATCTTCAGCCCAGCCAGGGGCATCTTCTTCAAGTCCGTGGGCGTTCCTCACGAAGTTGTTCGACCTTTTGTTGACGAAGCTCAAGACAAGATTTCAAAGCAATCTCAGTCCAGTCAGGGGCATCTTCTTCAAGTTCATGGGCGTTCCTCATGAAGTCTTTCAACCTTTTGATGATGATACTGTGATCTCTAAGAAAATCAGTGGGCGCTCCTCATTGAGTGGTGTTCCTCAACCTTTTGTTGATGAAGTTGTCATCCTCAGCTCAACCAATAAACATTCCTCCGAATCAGTGGGCGTTCCTCATTGAATCTTTTCTTCAAGTCGAACTACGACTGCCCTGATTCTTTATTCTCGTCCGAGTAAAGATACGTAGGCACAAGATTGCGTAGATCTTGGCAGGTTACCTTCTCCATTTTTCACTGTTTCCCTTTCCTTTTCGTGGGCTTTCCTCATTGAATTCTTTACTTTAACCTTTTGTTGATGTATCCAAATAAATCTCACTCATTATATCCCCAGCAAACTTGACCTTTTGTTAATTGCCTTACTATCATCCTTTTGGTGATAGCCAAACCCAATCAACTCAACTCAACCTGCATCCTTTTGGTGTTGGTAATCCTCAAATCAGAAATTTCCTATCATCCTTTTGGTGTTGGTCCTCACAAGTGGGAAGTTCCTATCATCCTTTTGGTGGTAGTATCTTGTTTTTGATATGTCATCCTTTTGGTGTCGCCGATCCGTAAACCCTTGGTCTGTGTGTCATCCTTTGGTGAGTGACAGCCTTTGTTATCGTTTTGCTTGCTATTATCCTTTTGGTAGTAGTAAGTTGTGTTTACTATCATCCTTTTGGTGATAGGTCTGTCATCTTTTTGGTGTCACATAGTTGTGTGTACCCTATTATCCTTTTGGTAATAGCAGGCTTTGACCTCATTTTCATCCTTTTGGTGGAAGGGTCTGTGTGCGTGTGTGCCCTATTATCCTTTTGGTAATAGCAGGCTTTGACCTCATTTTCATCCTTTTGGTGGAAGGGTCTGTGTGTGTGTGCCCTATTATCCTTTTGGTAATAGCAGGCTTTGACCTCATTTTCATCCTTTTGATGGAAGGGTCCGTGTGTGTGTGTGCCCTATTATCCTTTTGGTAATAGCAGGGTGTGACCTCATTTTCATCCTTTTGGTGAAATGGTCCATGTGTGTGTGTGCCCTATTATCCTTTTGGTAATAGCAGACTGTGACCTCAATTTCATCCTTTTGGTGAAAGGGTCTGTGTGTGTGTGTGTGTGTGTGTCCTATTATCCTTTTGGTAATAGCAGGCTGTGACCTCAATTTCATCCTTTTGGTGAAAAGGTCTATGTGTGTGTTCACTAACATCCTTTTGGTGATAGGTCTGTCATCCTTTTGGTGTCAGATTTCTTGTATTTCAACTTCTCAATCCCTTTTCTTTCTTTCAGACAAATTTTTGGTCTTCTCTATATCTAATTGACTTATACCTCGATAGAACGAACACCGCAGTAGTTCATTTTACTCGATTTAAGCCAATTAGATAGGGGCATCTGTCATACCTCAAATTTGTCCTACCTGTGTATAACTTTGCATCTGTATATCCATCCATTAACTTTTATTAAAAAAAATCAAATATGTGTTGTTTTCTTGTTGCCCAAGTTTGTGCTTCATTTGAGGGTATCCAGTCACGGATGTGTGGTATGGATTGATCCTCCATCTAGTTTTGACCTAATGTTAATATGGCAAGGATTTGCTTCATGATCAAGCCATGGTTTGTTGATTCAAGTGGTATATGTTGAGGCTTCAATCAAGGGTTATGTACCAATTCAAGTAAGTTGGTGTGGATCAAGTTGTCAGGACTAAGGCAAATTCAAGTGTTTCATGGTTTGTAATCATCAGGACCAAGCTTATTTCTCAATTAAGGTTTAGTCACGGTTCTCTGATTTCAAGGTGTTTTCTGGCTCAAGGAGTTTCATATTGAAAGTTATGGTTTATCAAATGACCAGGTTTAGATTGATTTATTGATTCAAGGCTCCAGTCTATTTCTAATTCAGGATAATTCAAGATTGATTCAAGATGGATTCATGTGTTCTTTCAAGGATTGATTTAAGTTTTAATTCATTTTAAATGGAAAAAGTCAAGAACATTGAATTTTGGTTCTAGTTAGAATTTCAAGATTTAATGATCATGATTTTATCAGTGACAAGGTCAAAAGATGGTTCAAACATAGAAGTGTAATTTCAAAATCCAAAGCAAATTCAAAGTCCATCCATTATTCAAAAAGATTTCTACAAATATCGTGGATCAAGAACTATAAGCACCTTTCACTACAAAATTCAGCAAAGAAAAGTTCCAGACTCATGAACTAATTTTTGTTTGCTTCACACAATTGAAAAATGGAAAACATTGCAAGAATAATTACAAGGCCCACTTCATAGACTCATGTACATTCACAAGCCACACCAACACACTCAGAACCGTGGGAAATGCAACATGATTTTTTAGCCACCACACCTAAGGTTATGTACCCTGCAAAAGACAAAATAGTAGAGGTCAGAGTTATGCCAAAGGACCACCACACACCATTTCTGCTCTGTACCAATTTCCCAAATTCACAAAGCCACACACAGACCAATACACCTCGCGCAGCAAAACCTTCCCAAACCTTCATACCGTACCTGCAACATGCCAAGACCACTGGCTCCCAACCGTACGGCCAAAGTTGTCTTGCACCTACACACCAAAAACCTGTGCAAAACACAACCCGACTCCAAAACCACTACGCACCATTTCCACAAGAAAAACCACACAGCAAATTCCTCACAAATTCTATTCCACGTTTTCCTTCCTCTCTTTATATAAATTCAAACATTTTTCACTCTCTAAGAAAAAGGAGCTCACAACCGCCACGGAACCAAAAAAAAAATCCCCAACCTCCTTCATCCACCCGACCCGTCTTCAACCTTTAATCCCATCAAAACTTTCAGAACAACACAAACCTTTTCACAAACTTTAAACCTTCAAATCCTCCCTCAGAACTTCCTTTCACCCACGCCTCTGTTCTTCTTCAAATCACCCAACAACATAAAACTCAGAATCTCTTCTTCCATCAACAACTAGCTCGCTCAAATTTCTCCTTCAAACCCAATAACCTTGCCACCGTTTCCTCCATTCTCAACCCAACCTCTCATCACCAGAAAACCGCAATCATTCCCTCAAGACCTTCAATCCTTTTTCAAATCAAAACCAAACCCAACAATCTCCAAACAACCATCACGATTCCATCAAACCAGAAACGAGAAACAGAGAGAGATGAAGTGAGAACTGAGACGAAACAGATCCACAAACCATAACCCATTTCATAAACTCGAACGAAAAATCAAGAGAAGAAGAGAGTGAGATTGAAATGGAACTCAAACCTGGAGAGAGAGATCGAGACAAAGTGAGAGTTTAAGATATGGAATCGAATAGAAGAAGAAGGTTGGGTCGAACGAAAAGTTGCGATTGATTTTGCTGCTGTTCATATATTGATTTTTGGTTTCAATGAAAAATAATGATGAAAGAATGAATCTGATGCGATTTTTTTTTTCTGAAAAGTTTTGTTTATAGAAGAACCTTTTTTCTATTTTGAAACTGTGTCCCCTTTTCGTTTTACCTTGATGAATTGAGATCACTATGTTGCTGTTCTTGAATAGAAAACACTTTGGTTTTTGGGTGGACCGTGGTAGGGTTTTATGGCCCGAATTTGTTTTTTATCCACCATCCTCTTTTTTATTTTTAACCGTGTTATGGTGAGATGATGGGCTGCTAAGCCCATATGATTATCACCCATTAATTTTCAGACACCCTAGTTTCAATCTATACACTCCCTCGCTATTTGTTTTTAATTTAGTATTTTAACGATTTTGTTTTATTTTTTTTTTTTAATTTGTAGGTGGTTAACCCTTAATTTGATTTTGTTTAAATTTTTAAGTTTTTATTAATTTCACTTCCTTATTTTTTTGTTTTCCATTTTCGATTTTTAGTCTTATTATGGGCCAATGATATCAAAAATATCTTGATTAAAGTTGATTTTCTCAAATCGATTCAAAATCTTGATTCATATGAGGCAAATTTATTTTTTTCAATTTATTTCATTACATTTTTTTTATTCATTTATTTTGGGTCAATGAAAACCAAAATATTAAGATATATCGATTTTCGATTTTAAATCTTAATAAAGGTGAGACCTTTATTATTTTTCTTATCATTTTCGATTTTATTTCATTTCCATTATTTTTCCATTATTCTTACTCATTTTCGGGTCAATGAAAATCAAATACTAAAGATTATCGTTTTTTCGATTTAAAATCTTAGTAAAGATGAGACCTTTCTTAGTTTTCCGATTTTTATGTCTATTTCAATTTATATTCTTTTATTTTCACTTTTGGTCAATGAAAGTAAAAAATTGTTGATTATCGATTTCTCGATTAAATTCCGATTAAGGTGAGACCAATTTTATTTTATGTCAATATTATACCTTGTTCATATTATCTCGATTATATTATTCATATTCTTATCATATTGTTCATATCCATATTCATGTTTATCTAACCATTTCATTTGCTCACCATTAATCAAAAAACACTAAAAATATCGAAACCTAAAAAACTAATTGATGGACTGTTGGTTATGATCATTTGCTTGGCAACTTTGGTTCGAGGTTTAGTTTAGGACACTTCGCACACACACGGCTTTCTCTTGGGCTACCGTACAACGAGACCCTTTATTTCATGTTAGCCCTTGTAATTTACATGTACCCCTCTCCCATTCTGATGTACGCATTTAGCTTTCTTTTGATTGTGGTTTGTTTACTAGGAGCACCCCTAGGGACTAGCATAGGCAACCCATTTTCAAACTAATTCTCGATTCTTCGTCGAGCCATTTTCAAAACAAACCCTTTTTCAACCAAACTCTCGATTCGTTGTCGAGCCCGTTTTCAAATCAACCTCTAACCAAATCCTTTTTCAAACCAAACTCTTTTCATAAAAAATAAACCCTTGATCCAACGTCAAGCGGATTTTCATAATCAAACTTCAAAAACGTCTTACAACTATCGAAACTCTTTCAAGGTGAAAAATGGGGGTTCAAGTCTTTGATCTTCCTTCGATTGTTTGGGTACGAGTTCTATTACTCGTGTGTGAGCAATTGACGCCTCTAAAATACGTCTAACTCGACAACCATTCAGCCACCCTTCAAACCCTTTTCAAACCATTAAACCTTTTCAAACTCAACCACCTTAGATGAAAAAAGAGAGAGAGCCAAATCTTTGACTCACTCTCCTGATTACTTGGGCCCGAGGAATCTTTCTTAAGTTCAAGTAATCGTCATCTAAACCAACCCAACTCTCCCTTTTGTTTCGTGGGCGTACCACGAACTACGACTGCTCTGATTCTTTATTCTCGTCCGAATAAAGATACGTAGGCACAAGATTGTGATGATCTTGGCGAGCACACTACCATCTTTTTCCATCAAACCCCGTAGTCGAACTACGATTGCTCTGATTCCTCATTCTCATCCGAATGAGCATACGTAGGCTCGAGGTCGCGATGATCTTGCCGAGCACCCTATCCTAAAACCACTCCCATTTTCCTTAGCATCTTTTCCCTTTTATGTTACCGTTCCGCATTTATTCATAGAGAAGAAAACAAACAAGCTTAGCTAACGAGTATCGCGATTCGAATCAAGAGGTTCCCGTTGAGTACAACGGACGTGAGGGGGTGCGCGTACCTTCCCCTCACGTAACCGACTCCCGAACCCAGAATGTGGTTGCGACGACCATGTTCTTATACCTCCTTAAAGTTTTTCTCGATATTTTCATTTCCCTCTTTTGGGATAAATAAAGTTCGGTGCCGACTCTGTCGAACCGTTTTCGGCGCCTTTTGCGCGAGGGTCGTGTCTTCGATTAAGCAATTTTTTCGAGGTGCGACACATACAAAAACTCCCTCTTGTTGGGCCAATAGCCTCCTCTTAGGCTTTGTATAAGAAAACCCAGGTTGAGCCAATCAAAATTTTAGCATCAAAGTTGTGCCTCGTTCACAGCATACAAACATCAACAACTCCTTCCCCTTCATCTAATCGCTGTAAGCAGCAAACCAAAAGGAAGAAGTCTGCCATCTACTATTTGAGCAAGAAATTCACCGACTGCGAGACTCGGTACACTATGCTTGAGAAAACTTGTTGCGCTTTGGCTTGGGCAGCCAAACGTCTTTGCCAGTAGATGATTCGTCACACTACTTTGTTAATCTCAGAAATGGATCCAATCAAGTATGTCTTTGAAAAGCCTGCTCTCACGGGAAGGATTGCCTATTGGCAGATGTTGCTATCAGAATATGACATAGAGTACCATGCTCAAAAATCCATTAAGGGGAGTATTTTAGCCAATCACTTGGCTCATCAACCGATTGACGATCGAGAATCAATCGGGTTTGACTTCCCAGACGAAGATGTCATGTATCTAAAAATGAAAGACTGCGATGAACTGCTACCCAGTGAAGGGCCAGAACCAGGTTCCCAATGGGGACTTATCTTTGACGGAGCTGTCAATCATTACGGAAACGGAATTGGGGCAATCATCATAACACCTCAGGGTACCCACATTCCTTTCACTTCCCGACTTACGTTCAAGTGTACGAACAACGAGGCCGAATACGAAGCTTATATTATGGGTCTCAAAGAAGCGATTGATTTGAGGATCAAGAACTTGGATGTATATGGCGACTCAGCTTTGGTCGTCAATCAGATCAAAGGAGATTGGAACACATACCAATCCGGGTTGATTCCTTACAAAGATTATGCAAGAAGGTTGTTACCTTTCTTCAACAGAATTGAGTTTCATCACATCCCTTATGAGGAGAATCACATGGCTGATGCATTAGCCACTCTCTCTTCCATGATTAGTGCAGGTCAATGGAATGACATACCTAAGATCGACATAATGCGGCTTAAACGAACCGCTTACATCTTCACGATTGAAGCAGTCATAGACGACAAACCTTGGTATCACGATATCAAATGCTTCCTTCAGAAACAAGAGTACCCACCTGGGGCACTAAGGAAGGATAGGAAAACCCTCAGAAGGCTGGCAGGAAGTTTCTTCCTGAGCGGTGATACTCTCTATAAGAGAAATTTTGACATGGTCTTGCTCCGATGCGTAGACAGACCAGAAGCAGACATGCTGATGAAAGAAATTCACGAAGGATCCTTTGGCACTCATGCCAACGGACACACAATGGCGAGAAAAATTCTAAGAGCAGGGTACTATTGGTTGACCATGGAATCAGACTGCTACAAGTACATGAGGAAGTGTCACAAGTGTCAGATATACTCCGATAAAATTCATGTACCGCCAACACATCTCAAAGTTCTTTCTTCCCCATGGCCTTTTTCCATATGGGGAATCGACATGATTGGCTTGATTGAGCCTAAGGCTTCAAACGGACATCGGTTCATCCTGGTAGCCATTGATTACTTCACCAAGTGGGTTGAAGCAGCGTCGTACGCTAATGTAACCCGACTGGTCCGATTTATTAAAAATAATATCATCTGTCGTTATGGTGTTCCGAGCCAGATCATTACTGATAATGGATCTAACTTGAACAATAAGATGATGAAAGATTTGTGCGCAGAGTTCAAGATCGAACACCATAACTCATCTCCCTACCGACCAAAGATGAACGGAGCGGTAGAAGCGGCTAACAAGAACATCAAGAAGATCATTCAAAAGATGGTTGTAACCTACAAAGATTGGCATAAGATGCTACCCTTTGCTCTTCAGTTATCGCACATCTGTCCGCATTTCAACAGGGGCAACCCCTTTCTCTCTAGTATATGGCATGGAAGCAGTGCTTCCCATAGAAGTAGAGATCCCATCAATCCGGGTATTGATGGAAGCTAAGCTTACAGAAGCTGAATGGTGTCAAAGTCGACACGACGAACTGAATCTGATCGAAGAAAATAGAATAAAGGCATTATGCCACAGTCAGTTGTATCAACAAAGAATGAAGAGGGTGTTTGACAAAAAGGTCCGACCTCGCGTCTTTAGGAAAGGAGACCTTGTGCTCAAAAAGATACAATCTTTTCTCACTGATTCTCAGGGCAAATGGACTCCGAATTATGACGGCCCCTATGTGGTCAAGAAATGTGGTCAAGAAAGCTTACTCAGGCGGTGCCTTGAGACTTGCAACCATGGACGGAGAAGAATTTGCCTACCCCACAAATATTGATGTAGTCAAGAAATACTTCGCCTAAACTAAAAAAAAAAAAAATCGTCTCGGTGGATTGAAAACCCGAAAGGGCGGTCTAGGAAAAAATTAGAGACAAGTCAAAAAATCATCCCGGTAGATAGGAAATCTCAAAGTCCAATCCAGGCAAAAGTTAGGGATAATGGCAAGTAACTACGTTTGATAAGTTCAACTCCTCAGTAGTCATGCGATCCATCAGAAACTCCAGTCACGATTATCTTCGACAGAAGCTCAGGACGCCCCGAATTCAAAGTTGGTAGAAGGATAGTGGTCGTTATGTTTCAACATAGCCATTTTCCCTATAAATTACCATTTGCTAAACTTTGTAAATACTCTATGGAATCACGCGTTTGGATGATCTCCATCCTATCAATAAAAGTTGAGCCCTTGTGCTTTTATTTGCATTTCATATTTGTTTTAGCTTTACAGAATGATGTTTTTAACATGATCAACGATTCTTGAAACGAAACAAAAATGAATTTACTTTTTAAAATTGTTCTGCTTTTAAAAATAAAGATAGCAATTTCTGTTGACGGTTGAACATCGAAAGAACATCGATCGCTTCTCCAAAGGTGTTCGAGCCTCAAAGTGCAGAATCAAAGTACTCATTCTAAACCAGTATACCTGAATGAAGGATCAACTATGTCAGATGTGAATGCTCCATCTGACCTCTTCGGCCAAGTTCTCATCTCCTAAGCCCGACCAGCGTCGCTCCCAACAAGGACTGTTTCTCCTAAGTAAGGCAAAATTGATATCTTGAACCAGCAATATTTCTACATGCGCCGCTGTGGTCGAGTATCCAGTCATGTTCATCCGTTAGTTTATATGTCGCGTCAGTTTTGTCAGCATATACATACATACATCATGCATTATTGATTTGCATTCATATTCATATTGCATCACTATCACTCTAGTCAGTCTTATCCCCTAGTGATAACAGTCCTCTCAACCGAGTTGTCGAGTTCTTTCCTCGTCAGGAAAGGTTGCGTCTGAACAATCTCTCTCCTCCAGTTTATTTCTGGATCAGAATTGGCCCTTGACCACTTTGATAACTTGAACCTCTGAAAGACCAGAGAACCTTCAACCTATGTCACTCTTCGCCATTGAAGATGATATTTTCGCTTTCCCGGATTAAGGAAAATCCCTAGAGGAAGCCTCTTAAGCAGAGATTCGGCAATACAGCAGTTTTTCTCCCAAAAAAAACCGCTGATGAAAAGGTCATCAGCACCTCAAAATTGGATCACATCATATGGCGTTTCTCTGGGAAGATCCCGAGAAAAGTATGATGTAATATCCCCAAGCGTGAAAGCAGTCTCTCAAGAGACTCGTTTTCCCCAGTAGAGTCGGTAAATGGCGTCTCCAAACAGAGAAGTTTGTACACCTCTACAACTCAGGCGAATGGGTTCCCCAGCGAGTCTGACATCAAAATTTTTCTATCAAATGGCATCTCCCCAGGAAAATTCGGCGAGAAGTTTGAGGAAAACCGCTACGAATAGCGTCCCTTGTCAAGAAAGTTTATTGACAAAAGAAACTGAGACCAGGTCCTTGGTAGGAAACCAGGATCGAGGGGAAGTTTATTTCAGAAACTAAGACCAGTTCCTTAGTAGGAAACCAGGATCGAGGGGAAGTTTACATTAGAAACTAAGACCAGTTCCTTGGTAGGAAACCAGGATCGAGGGGAAGTTTTTACCTTTTCTAAGCATCATTGCTTAACAAAAGAGGATGAATGTGTAAGCTACCATTCATAATCACTATCAAAATTTCGACTATTCCGATATTTAATCCTCTTGCACCCTGAATGCCCGAATACCTTCGCCATTCACACCTTCGGGTCCAAGAAGATTAAATAGGGGCATCTGTCATACCCTAAATTTTGACCACTAATATTTCCCATCATTGTGCAAATCATCATCACAATATGGATGAACCATCTTGCCTAATCAGTCTCCCCAAGGATGGGTGAACACTTACTACAGTCAAAATTAGGGTTTCAAGCCCTCTTAGAGTTCTTAGACAAAGGATCAATCAAGAAATGACATGATCTTCAACTTGTCTAACCTCCCAAACATCTACAATGGATCAAGAGGACTCCCACTTTAAGGATTAAGCACAAGGCTGCTCCCTTCCAGGTGGATCAAGCCTCAAGATCGCCAGTGTCACCAAATTAGGGTTTGGTCGACCAGGGCCTCCAGATGGAAATTTTCCTCTGGGCATGAGCCAATGCTTCAAAGCATATCCTAAAATACTCCATGAAACCTCATGGGCCCAAGCATCAAGTCAATTTGACCTCAAGGGATGCATACATAAAAAATCAGGAATTAGGGTTTCTTGACCTAATTCACCCCTAAGTTGACTTTTGGGACAAATCATGAGCCAAGACCTCAAGACATGATTTGAGGGTCTCCAACATACCACATTGATCCATTTGTAACAATGGATTGATCAAGGAAGCTTAAGCAGCAAGTCTCAATTTCATCAGTACCACAATTAGGGTTTCGCGAGAAAAGTCAACTGTAGTTTTGACTTTTGACCAGGACATGCTCCCAAACCCTAGGACAAGATTCAATACACCCTATAACACCTATGAAATCAATCCATCAAGTTTGATTTAGGTCAAGGACTTGATTTCATAGAGGATCGCACAGTTTGGAATTCATCTGACAAAAAGTCAACTGTGCACAAAAGTCAACTTTGACTTTTTGAGATTTTCACAAAAATGGTTTTTTAACCCTAAAAGGATGTTAATGTATGATTTGAATCATCATTCATTAAGAAAAATCAAGAAAAGTGGGATAGCTTGTAAAAGGGGTAACCATAAAAACTTAGAAAATTTTCTAAGTTATGAACAAAGTGGCAAGGGTACCAACTTTGGAGGATCATAACTCCTAAACCACAAGGCCATTTTTCCCCATCAAAAGCTAGATTTGTAGCTCTCATTACCCTCTACAAAAGCTTAGAACTGACCTCTATAACGCCCCAGTTTTGTTAGTTTTATTTAATCGAGTCGATTTAATTATTTTTATTATTATATTATTTTATTCTTGACTTTTATTTGGAAATATATTATTTTTCATTGTTATTATGTTTTATCGCGTTTTGAGAGCGTTTGCGAGATATTTGAGAGTAGGGGTATTTTGGTCTTTTTGCTGGGTTATTTTTCATAAAATAGAAAGTGGAAAGAAAAAGAGAGAAAAATAGAAAGAAGGAAAAAGAGAAGAGATAAAGGAAGAGAAGGGAAAAAGAGGAGAAGAGGAAAATCGAGAATTCGTCCGTTTCAAGCGCGATTAATCGGGTAAGGGTGAGAAGTTTCAATTATATCTAGCTTGTGTATGTATATGTGTTGTTTGTGTATGTGTTTTGGTTGTTTTTCACAATTTTTCCTTATTGATAAATTGATGAATAATTGATAGAATTCGATATAAATCGCGTTGTATGATCACACGGTGTTTAGGAACAATTGTTGGTACTTGTTTTGCTGTTGAAAATTGATTTGGGGAGGAAAAATGGGATTTTTGGGTGAAAATTCGTAACAGGAACAATGCAGGAAAAATTCTGGGTTGCGCTGCCCATACGCGTATCAGGCAAGACAATACGCGTATTGGGTTGGGCAATACGCGTATGGCAAGGAAGGATTTTAGGCATTACGCGTATGGGAGTGGGCAATACGCGTATGGAGTAAGGCAATACGCGTATTGGATTGTTTGCCGATTTAATTATGTCGGGAATTTGGAATAGTTTCGTTTTGTCGACTTGTACCATTTTAATGGTGTGTATTTGATGTGTTATCATGCAATGTGCTTTTGATATATATTGTATGACTTGTGGGATGTTATATGATGTGAATGCATGTGATGAAATATTGTGATGATGGTTTGTGGCCTAAGGGCGAGTAAATGCACCGTGTTGTATTTGATTGTATATGCGTGATTATGGATGTTGAAATGGTTCACATGGTTGTATATGTGTATGCATGGGATTGTTGTGGTTTGTGGATTATGATGAGATGCATTGTTTATGTGAAATTCAATGTGTGTTATTTGGTGGCCTTATGGCAAGTAAATGCATTGTGTGAATTGATTTCCAATGCATGAATAATGATGATGAGATAATTCATATTGTTGAATTGTGGTGATGCATTTGATTGTCCTGAGTTCTTGTATGTCAAGCATCATGATATGCATCTTGAGATGTCGTGTGCCCTAGTGGGTGTGAGCGACGAAACGGTTCCAGAGGGAATCCGCTATAACATCGTGTGCCTTATACAAAGAGGTGTGAGCGATGATTATAGACGATCGTGTACCTTATACAAAGAGGTGTGAGCGATCGGGTCGTGTGCCTTATACAAAGAGGTGTGAGCGATCCATAAACGTCGTGTGCCTTATACAAAGAGGTGTGAGCGACGGGGAACATCGTTTGCCTGACGGGGAGTTACACTAAGTAACAAGCGATGGTTCCAATAGTTCCTGAGTGAACTAATGATGAGATTGATGGATGGATGGTACCGCATTTGCATAGAGTCGTTGTGTCGGTCTCTTTTCATTTGCATAAATCATGAATGGATTGATTATGTGTGGAAAATCATGAATGGATTGATTATGTGTGGGAAATTGTGAATTGATTGAGTATGTGTTGAGATTTATGATTGGATTGGTGAATTGATGTGCATATGTGATAAATGCATTGGTTGTGGATAATATGTTTTATGTATAGACATATGCTATGTGATGTGGTGGGGTGTTTCCATATGTTATGACTTTGGCGTGTCTTATGTGTGAATATGTGGTTATGTTGGTGTAATTGATATATGATATGTTGTTGGATTGTTAGAAATATGTTATGTATCTGTGGCTTGCTATATGTATTGGTATGTGATGCGTGTGGTGAGAATAACTATGCATGTGAATTTATATGTGCTTGCATATTATTATGCAATCTTGATTTAGTTGTTATTTCTCACCCTTCTGTTGTGGTTTGTTGCTCTATGAGGCAATTGCAGATTAGTAGTCTTGGAGGCTTTTGTGAAGATTAGTTCTTCATCCGGTTGTCTGTATGCTCTGATACGTAGCACGGGAGTCGGGGAACGCTTTAGTTATATATGTATACAATTGTTGGAAATATTTTGTATTACTTCTGTATGTGTATTTTGTCGTTATAAAACCATTTATTGTAAAACAAGTCGATTATGGATCTTTCCGCTTTATTCCATAATTGAATTTTCCTTTTATATGGAAAAAGTTTCCCGTTGAGGGTATTCTATTTTGTGTTATGTATCAAAATTTATGAGCAGGGATTGTATCTTTCTTTCTATTGTTGTGGCATCCTTGTTTTCTGTCGAAAAAATAAATTTTTATCTACTCTGATTTATTTATGTATTATTTATTCGCGATGGGAATTGGGGTGTTACAATAGTGGTATCAGAGCAGGTTGGTCCATCCGGCCAAGTTGTTGAGTCAGTCGGTGTGACAGTTGAATACTGTCGATGTGGTTTGTTCCTTAGTACGTGATATGTGTGTGAAGCACTGTCAGTACTTTTTGGTTTCCTAATCTTTTGTCTTTAGGATTGAGAATGAGATAAGTGGGGGAGAAGCTTGTACTTTTCCAAGTTGCTTCAGGTGTGGAGCATTGGCTTAGTGTACCGTTGGTTGCAAGAGTGTAAGTGTTGTTTGGACCGTGTTGTTTCTGATTCCAGAGGGGATGCGGAGGTAAGGTTTATGGCAACTAAGGATTTGTGCCTTAGGTGGTTTTATGCGCAAGATGCAAGAAAATGCTATTATAGTTTGGTAAAGGCGGTTTATGCCCCATCATGATTTTCGGCAGTCTATTGACAAATTGAGGAACTGATCACCCTTAATCTCTTGTTGATAGCAGACGGGAATTATGTTGGATGGAATAGACGTGTCTTTCCGACTTTGATAGTAGGTGAAATGAATTGTTTGGAATTAATAAAATGATTATGGATTGTTTTGTTGAGTCGATGAAGATTCTTATATCGGAAGATGAGGCGGATTAGAGGTTTTGGTATGTTGGTTCAGTTGGGAAG
Source organism: Lathyrus tuberosus (assembly GCA_022829125.1). Lineage (NCBI taxonomy): Eukaryota > Viridiplantae > Streptophyta > Magnoliopsida > Fabales > Fabaceae > Lathyrus > Lathyrus tuberosus. The sequence continues at coordinate 20,830,162 of JALAZF010000026.1, read as the reverse complement.
TCGTTGAGAGGGAACGATTGGGTATCGTTAATGGTTGTTCTCAGAGAGTAGAGTGTGAACTCAAATTTGGCAAAGGTGAAGATTTGAGGTTTGGATCTGCTAAGTAAGTAGAAGAACTTTTGGGAAGTGAATCTCAGATTAAAAGAGCGGTTGGAAGATTTACGGGAAAAGGGATTTGTGAGACCAAGTGTGTTGTCTTAGAGAGCTCCAACTGTGTTATTAATAAAAAGGATGGATGATTGAATGGAATAACAAGCATGATATGTATAATGGTATTGAGACTATGGAAAGCAAAACTTAGAGTTCTGGAGAGGTTTAGAGTCTTTGGAATTTAGAGCATTAATGGAAGTTTTGAGAACACCCTTAGGCATGGATGTAATATTTGAGAGTTCTTTTGGATGGTGGTAGCTACATGTTGGAATTTAGGGAATTTAGACTGTTAAGAGAAGGAATTGTGTATGGATTACTAACAGTTGAATAAGGTAAAGATTGAGAACAAGTGTTCACTTTCATGAACAGGTGACTGGAATGGTTTGGTTGAGGTGGAGTGAAATAACAATGGTTTGGAATGTTTGATAAGAGTGGTGAATTGTGCGAGTTGAGGCTTTGATCGATTTAATGTGACTGGTTATGTTTGTTATCGTCGGGATAGGCTGTTATTTACTCGGTTAAGTTGGTATGTGAGTAACCAGTTACCCAGTGAAAAGTTTTGCAAAAGCTTTAAGAATTTATATCTTTTGGAATTTGGTTGGACATTACAACGTGCAGTGATGTTGTTCGGTATTAGTAATGCGTCTAGAATGTTTGTGGAGTAGAGGAATCATATCTTCCATACTCGTTTGGGTAAGTTCGTAGTGGTTTTGATTGAGGATATTCGGATCGGTTATAAACTCAGAGGAAGAACAGATAGAGTGTTTGAGATTTGAATTACAAGTGTTGAAAAGAGACGAAGTTTTATGCTAAGTTATTCAAGTGAGAATTTTGGTTGAAAAAGGTTAGTTTTCTTGGATGTGATTTCTGATGATAGTATTGTTATGGATCTATCGGAAGTAGATACAGTTCTACAATGAGAGGCTCCGAAGTTGGTTAAGGATATTAGAATCCTTTTGGACTTTAGTTGGTTATTACCGAAGGTTAGGGAAGGCTTTTCCAAGTTAGCGTTTTCGTTAATTCAGTTGACTTGCAAAAGGGAGTTATTTGTTTTGGATGTTCGTTGTGAATAAGTTTTGGTGAGCTGAAGTAGAATTTGTCTACGGCTTCAATTTTGATTCTGTGTGATCCTAATAAACCGTTGGCGAGGTATTGCGAGGTGTCTTTTATGAGTTTAGTAAGTGTATTAATGCAAGATGGTTAAGTCGTGGCTTATGCTTACGACAAGTGAGGATTCATAAAAGGATCTATACTATTCTGGATTGCGAATTGGTTGCGGTTGTAGTGTGTTGGAAAATTTGGAGGTATTATCTTTATGGTTCTAGGTTCGAAGTGTTTGGTTATCGCAAGAGTTTAGAGTACTTGTTTGGTTTGAAGGAATAAAGTATGAGACAACGAGGATGGTTAGAATTCGTGATGAGTTATGACTTTAGTTGGAATTGTCCTGTTGGTAAAGGTAAGGTCGGGCGTGGTAAGTTAAGTCGAAAGTTTGTATACATGGCTGTTTTGATTGTCCGAGAATTAGAATTAATTGAGTAGTTCAGAGACTTGTGTTTGGTGTGTGAGATAATGCAGTAGAGTGTGAGGGTGGGTATATTAAAGTGAACAGTGATTTTTGGTGAATCGTAGCATTGTTGTAGTATTGTTGCGTGACCAGGATGTTGGTTTTGTGGTTATGTAGATGTTGTTGAACGATGTTGTGTCGTGGAACTTCATGTTCTTGTTTGTGTTGTTGCCTTGTTCCTATCGTGTTGGGTCGAGTGCGAGTAGCTAATTCCGGTGTGGGGGATTAGAGGAGTGTTACCTACGGTGATGGTAACGATCTTGTTGTGTTCTGGTTCTAGAGTGAACCTGTATGTTCGTAACTTGGGTATTCTTTGAGTTGTGAGTTGGTCGTCAAGTGCATTGTATGGGATTTGCATCTTATCGTTGTTGTTGTCGTCGTTGTCGTGTCGTTGTTGTAATTGCTATAAGAAAGGTGGTTTGTCAGTTGTGTTATTCGTGGTGTGCCTTTTTGTTGGCAGGATAGTTTGTTAGTCGGATGCGAGAGTCGTATTCCGAGTTGTTCTTATCAGTTCTATTTTCGAGGACGAAAATGTCTAAGTGGGGGAGAGTTGTAACGCCCCAGTTTTGTTAGTTTTATTTAATCGAGTCGATTTAATTATTTTTATTATTATATTATTTTATTCTTGACTTTTATTTGGAAATATATTATTTTTCATTGTTGTTATGTTTTATCGCGTTTTGAGAGCGTTTGCGAGATATTTGAGAGTAGGGGTATTTTGGTCTTTTTGCTGGGTTATTTTTCATAAAATAGAAAGTGGAAAGAAAAAGAGAGAAAAATAGAAAGAAGGAAAAAGAGAAGAGATAAAGGAAGAGAAGGGAAAAAGAGGAGAAGAGGAAAATCGAGAATTCGTCTGTTTCAAGCGCGATTAATCGGGTAAGGGTGAGAAGTTTCAATTATATCTTGCTTGTGTATGTATATGTGTTGTTTGTGTATGTGTTTTGGTTGTTTTTCACAATTTTTCCTTATTGATAAATTGATGAATAATTGATAGAATTCGATATAAATCGCGTTGTATGATCACACGGTGTTTAGGAACAATTGTTGGTACTTGTTTTGCTGTTGAAAATTGATTTGGGGAGGAAAAATGGGATTTTTGGGTGAAAATTCGTAACAGGAACAATGCAGGAAATATTCTGGGTTGCGCTGCCCATACGCGTATCAGGCAAGATAATACGCATATTGGGTTGGACAATAAGCGTATGGCAAGGAAGGATTTTAGGCATTACGCGTATGGGAGTGGGCAATACGCGTATGGAGTAAGGCAATACGCGTATTGGATTGTTTAGTGGAATTTTTGGGAAAAATGGTCTCTATCCATACGCGTATAACTTTGGGAAATACGCGTATGGATGGGCGAGCGAGCTGGGAAATACGCGTATGGCTCAAGGCAATATGCGTATGACCAGAGAGGTTGTATTTTGGTTTTCGATTTTGCGTCCGAGGTCGTAACTTGTGTTCCGATTATCCGTTTTGAGCATTCTTGGTATCGTTGGAAAGCTATTGAGCTGTTCTTTCTTATTAAAATGGTTTTGAGATTGTTGGCCGATTTAATTATGTCAGGAATTTGGAATAGTGTCGTTTTGTCGACTTGTACCGTTTTAATGGTGTGTATTTGATGTGTTATCATGCAATGTGCTTTTGATATATATCGTATGACTTGTGGGATGTTATATGATGTGAATGCATGTGATGAAATGTTGTGATGATGGTTTGTGGCCTAAGGGTGAGTAAATGCATCGTGTTGTATTTGATTGTATATGCGTGATTATGGATGTTGAAATGGTTCACATGGTTGTATATGTGTATGCATGGGATTGTTGTGGTTTGTGGATTATGATGAGATGCATTGTTTATGTGAAATTCAATGTGTGTTATTTGGTGGCCTTATGGCAAGTAAATGCATTGTGTGAATTGATTTCCAATGCATGAATAATGATGATGAGATAATTCATATTGTTGAATTGTGGTGATGCATTTGATTATCCTGAGTTCTTGTATGTCAAGCATCATGATATGCATCTTGAGATGTCGTGTGCCCTAGTGGGTGTGAGCGACGAAACGGTTCCAAAGGGAATCCACTATAACATCATGTGCCTTATACAAAGAGGTGTGAGCGATGATTATAGACGATCGTGTGCCTTATACAAAGAGGTGTGAGCGATCCATAAACATCGTGTGCCTTATACAAAGAGGTGTGAGCGACGGGGAACATCATTTGCCCGACGAGGAGTTACACTAAGTAACTAGCGATGGTTCCAATAGTTCCTGAGTGAACTAATGATGAGATTGATGGATGGATGGTACCGCATTTGCATAGAGTCGTTGTGTCGGTCTCTTTGCATTTGCATAAATCATGAATGGATTGATTATGTGTGGAAAATCATGAATGAATTGATTATGTGTGGGAAATTGTGAATTGATTGAGTATGTGTTGAGATTTATGATTGGATTGGTGAATTGATGCGCATATGTGATAAATGCCTTGGTTGTGGATAATATGTTTTATGTATAGACATATGCTATGTGATGTGGTGGGGTGTTTCCATATGTTATGACTTTGGCGTGCCTTATGTGTGAATATGTGGTTATGTTGGTGTAATTGATATATGATATGTTGTTGGATTGTTATAAATATGTTATATATTTGTGGCTTGCTATATGTATTGGTATGTGATGCGTGTGGTGAGAATAACTATGCATGTGAATTTATATGTGCTTGCATATTATTATGCAATCTTAATTTAGTTGTTATTTCTCACCCTTCTGCTGTGGTTTGTTGCTCTATGAGGCAATTGCAGATTAGTAGTCTTGGAGGCTTTTGTGAAGATTAGTTCTTCATCCGGTTGTCTGTCTGCTCTGATACGTAGCACGGGAGTCGGGGAACGCTTTAGTTATATATGTATACAATTGTTGGAAATATTTTGTATTACTTCTGTATGTGTATTTTGTCGTTATAAAACCATTTATTATAAAACAAGTCGATTATGGATCTTTCCGCTTTATTCCATAATTGAGTTTTCCTTTTATATGGAAAAAGTTTCCCGTTGAGGGTATTCTATTTTGTGTTATGTATCAAAATTTATGAGCAGGGATTGTATCTTTCTTTCTACTATTGTGGCATCCTTGTTTTCTGTCGGAAAAATAAATTTTTATCTACTCTGATTTATTTATGTATTATTTATTCGCGATGGGAATTGGGGTGTTACAACCTCCTTCCAAATTCATCATGGATTTTGAGTTATGGAATGATCAAAATCACAAAAAGTGAAAATGTCACTTTTTTCCAACACTTAGTGAAATTTTCACTAAGTCAGAATCTGCCTTCACTTTTTCCAAATGTAGGGGGATTTTTCACTTGGATCCAGAAGGTATCAAAACCAAATATGATCAAATGGTTGTTGTATCATATGAGGGCTTTCCAAAATGGCCAAGAACATCACCAAATTCTACTTGGGCCATGAGATATGATAATGGCAATATGCCTTGTTGAAAACTGCCAAGGCTAGGCAGAATTTTGCATTTTTGCTCGATTTGGCAAAATCAGATAATTCCATGCCTTGTCATGACTTTGGACATATCTGAGGATCAAATTTAAAGGGGACAAACACTGAGCCAAGCCTCCAAAGTCCTTGGAACAAAAGTAGCATGCCAAACCTAGAATTGCCTAAAAGAGAGACAAGACTCCAATTTTGGATTGGAGCATTCAATACATACACCAAGGTGGCATGAACTGACACATTTGCAACTGAATTCAGTCAAGACTTATCCAAGACCAAGGGAACCACAGCCCTGTGCCCTAACCTCTAGTCAATGGCTAGAGGAGACTTGGATTCCAAAGTGCAACCATTGGCCAAACCTCTGCTGCAGTTTCCATTCACTATTGATCCCAAAACAAACTTGCTCTATTATAAATAGAGCTCATTTGTGCTCAGTTTGAGTACACCAAAGCCATCAAATAGATGCTTTCCTCAAAATCCCTCTCTTTAGGCCAAAATACCTTCTTTAGCAAGGTAACTCTGAGTTTTTGAGTTAGAGAGCATTTCCATCACAACTCATGATCCTAACACCTCATAAACATCATATGTAGGTGATCCAAACTATCAAAAGTGACCTGTAACACCAAAATCATAAAGTCACCTCTCAAAACCTCAAAATAGGCCTTTTGTGCATTTTTCAAGCTATGTCTTGATTCAGTCACTTTCCAAACCAGATAAAACCTCAAACACACTCAAAATAATATCCTTGAATTGTCCCAAATGGTTCCCCCATCTGGAACTCCATTTGAGAGAGTTGTTATTTTGGTCATTTTAACCCCTTTTGCAAGAAAGGGCCAGTTTGTGTTTTTGCAGGTTCCAGCTGATTCCAATCATCCTCAAAGCTTCTAAGGGATCATTTGAGATTGTCCAAAGCATCAAACCATTTCTAGAACAAGAAGTTTGGCAGATTGCAAGGAAAACTCCAAAAGCTTAAAAAGAGGTAAGCCTCATGACTTGAACTTTCCAAAATATGCATTGCTTTGAAGTCCACTGATCATACACACCTCATACATGTTATATATGTTGTGTTTGAACCAATTCATCATGTAATTCATGCCTGTATCAAAGTGTAGCATAGAAAATGCAATTATAGACCTTTTTCAAAACCACTATCGGATTTTGAGGAGGGAGTATGATCTAAAAAAATACCACCACCATTGGATTCCTTGTGAAATTCTAGGCCAGATGCATATAAATTTTGTCTCAAACCATGGAGAAATGAGAAAGTTATGACCTTCACGTTTCTGACCCAAAACTTGCCTTGCCTTGCCTTGGGTCAGGCCAAAAACAAGGCAAGCCTTGTATATTTGTGGTTTCACTTCAATCAATGGATGTATCACCACCCCAGCAGTAAGGCGCGCGCCCTATAACCTCGAGGTCGTGGGTTCAAACCCCACCCATGCCATTTTGTGTTTTCTCACATTTTTGCTATTTTTTCCAATATTTTCATGTTTTATTAATTCATTGGAAAATTAATAACTCCTTCAATTTTAATTATTTTTTATTGGTTCTTTTTGCAAAAAATCACAAAAATGTTGAAATATTTTATTCCACAAAAAAATTAAGTTTATATTATTTATTTAATATAATTAGTATTTTTGTGAATAAATTCCTTTTTAATGTTTTTAAACATTTTAAAAGTGAATATTTACTTTGAAAATCAAAACCAAGTGAGTTTTAATTCACCTTGTGATTAATCCCTCATTTCTCAAACCTTAAACAAAAATCACAAATGGTTTATTCAAACTTATTTGGTATTTTATTTGATTTTCTTTAAATATTTACTTTTAAAGAATAACAAATTAGAGTTTCTTTGATTTTCACCCTCATCAAACAATTTCAAACACTTTTGGGCCTCTAATAGAGTGTAAGACCCAATCCTTTGTAAATACAAACCTATTTTTGGGCCTCACTTATTGTATAAGTCCCGTTGTATTTCAAAAAGTTCGACGCAATCATCGTTCGTTGAAAAACAAACCTTGGGCCTCTCCTCGAGCTATAAGACCCATTCAAAATTATTCTTGGGCCTCTATTAGAGTGTAAGACCCAACCCTCTTTGAAAACCAAACCATTTTGGGCCTCAATGCATTGTATAAGACCCACCGCGTTTTTAAAAATCTCGGCGCGATCGCCATTTTCAAACAAATGACCCTGGGCCTCTCCTTGAGCTGTAAGTCCCACCACTTGTACAAAAATAAATCTCTTGGGCCTCTAGTAGAGTGTAAGACCCAATTCCCTTTTAACCAAAACTTTTTGGGCTTCGGACATTGTATAAGTCCCCCTGCGTTAAAAGAAAACCTCGGCACGATCGCCAATAAAAAAACCAATCATCTGGGCCTACCCTCGTGTTGTAAGCCCCGTTCTTTTTCTTTAAACACTTGGGCCTCTTGAGAGAGTGTAAGACCTATCCCCTTGTACAGAAAACCTTTCTTGGGCCTTAGTCACTTGTATAAGTCCCTCTGTACAAAACGACAGTGCGATCACTGATAAACCTTGGGCCTCTCCTTGAGCTGTAAGCCCCAACATCTTTTCAAAATACTTTCTCCTTTAATTTTGAATATACTGTTGTTTTCAATCTTTCTTTGTTGAACAACTAACCAAACAGCATGGAAGCTCTACAACCGAGTAAGTGTTTATATGCTTTCTTTATCCGCTTTCATATACATATAACTGTATTGTGGGGTTGTTTCACTGTAAGTCTTCTTTCAGAAACTCATATCAACTGTGTAATACTAGTATAAGGACCCTACAGCTTCTTAGAAGTATTCACAGCCTCCTCTTAGGCTTCGTATAAGGATTCTTCCTTCGGGAAGAGAGTCTCCTCTCGGGCTTCGTACAAATTGTCCCTCGACTTCTTAAAAGATTCCAACCTCCTCTTGGGCTTCGTACAAATTGTCCCGACGACCTCCTAGAGGTATAGGAACAGAAATTAGTCATCTTAATAGAACATTCTTTCAAAGAGTCTAGATCTTTCTACCGTGAACGTACTACTACTATTTCTTTAAGCATAGTACAAAAGATAAAACTCTAGACTTGGACAGTCTAATCTCCTTGAGTCTCGAAGGCATTCTCAAGTAGGGAAAAACACCAGTAGACTCAGACAGTCTCCAATACCCTCTGGATTTCCCATTTCCTTAAAGAACAGGAAATAACCCTGATCCTCTGATCAATCCCAAAGCATAGCCTTACATTTAATCAGTCTCTTTATAAGAACTGATTTTCTCTTTTAACCAACCTACTGGACCTGTCACTCAACTAAAACAGCAATCCTTTTAGCCTCTATCTCGGGCTTCGTACGAGATACAAAGAGACTCTCTTGTTGAGTCAATAATCCTTTTAGCCTCTATCTCGGGCTTCATACGAGATACAAAATCACTCTCTAGTTGAGTATAAAAGACTCTCTTGTTGAGTTTATCTCTCTTTTAGCCTCCATCTCGGGCTTCGTATGAGATACAAATCACTCTCTTGTTGAGTATAAAAGACTCTCTTGTTGAGTCAATCTCTCTTTTAGCCTCCATCTCGGGCTTCGTACGAGATACAAAACACTCTCTTGTTGAGTATAAAAGACTCTCTTGTTGAGTCAACCTTTAGCCTCCGTCTTGGGCTTCGTACAAGACACATCTAAAAGCATTCTCTTGTTGAGTCAACTCCTTTTAGCCTCCCTCTCGGGCTTCGTACGAGACACAAAAGCATCCTCTTGTTGGGTCAATAGCCTCCTCTTAGGCCTTGTATAAGAAAAACCTCGGTTGAGTCAATCAACCTTTTAGCATCAAAATTGTGCCTCGTTCACAGGATACAAACATCAACAACTCCTTTCATCTAATTGCTGTAAGGGGCAAGCCTCTGGATTATTTACATCCACGCCACTGTCCCTCTTTTAGCATGAGAAATTCCTAAGGGAAGATAGCATTGTTCTACACTGAGTTAAAGTCTTCTTCTTCAGGTTAAAATCCCCTATAAAGGAAATTATGGCATTTCTAGGATTCACATATCCCGGTTAAAGTAATCCTCCTCTATAGTCAGTCACACAACAGTTGTGACAAACAGATCCCCTTTAGAGATGACAAATTCTCTCTAAAGACAACACCTTTTTAGCTTCACATCTTGGGCTTCGAACAAGATACAAATAGACCCTTCAGCTTCACATCTTGGGCTTCCAACAAGATATAAAGCACCTTTTCAGCTTCACGTCTTGGGCTTTGAACAAGACACCAAAACACCATTTCCTCCCATAGAATAGGAGGAACTACGATCGCTCTGATTTCCCTGTTTCGGTAAACGGGAATACGTAGGCATAAGATTGAAAGAAAAATATTAGCAAGCACACTAATCCAAAGCCCCAAATCCCGTACCTTCACATATCAATAAAAAAGCATCAGTCCTAGCATCCTAACAAAATTCTCCATGAACATTCCCGGTGTTTCGTTCTAAACAAAGTAAAAAGAAAGAGGCCTCATTACCATATAGCATCCGTAACATAACAGACCGCTGTTTAAACTCAGTATGCAAGCAGGGTTAATTGGAGACATCTATTTCCCTTCCTTAGTCAGCTCAATAGGATAAAAAAGGAATCGACCTGTAGTAACCCCAGAGCGACAGTGCTTAAGAACCACATACAAAATCGCTCGCTACACTATGGAATGGAAGTAGTAATGTCTATTGAAGTAGAAATTTCTTTAATAAGATTCCTGATGGAGGACAAGCTAGAAAAAACAGAGTGGGTCCAAACCATATTTGACAAAAAAAATCTCATATAGGAGAAGAGAATGACCGCCTTGTGTCACAATTAGTTGTACCACTAGAAGTTTAAGAAAGCACGGGACTTTATTCCATTAGGCATACTTGTATGCGAATGTACATATTCTAAAAAATATTTATCCTAAGAGGTCCGGAAGATGTGCCCATCCCAATTACAAATTTCGTTGATATATAAAACCGCCTGGTTTTACTATTATTTTTCCATGTCAACAAAGGGTCAGTAAAATCGCCTGGTTTTACAGTATTTTCTCCAGACCATCTAAAGGAAATAAGCAAACATGATTTTACACACTTTTGACCTCACCAGATATGCAAAATGTCAATATGATTATTTTTAGATTTGCTTTAAAATATTTTATAATTTTAATATATTTATAATATCGATACATATTTTGTCAAATGAAAAATAATTTTCATATAATTATAATATAAATACATATTTTATCAAATGTAAAATAATTTTGATATATTAGATTGTATCCGCATTTCCCTAAGATGGTCAACTTTTTTTTTTTATGTTTTCATATAAGTTTGATTAAGTTTTTTTTTTAATTTAAATAGAAATTATAAAATTAAAATATTCTATGAAATATTTCTATTAAACTTAAAATAACATAGAATTATCAAATATAAAATAAATAGGATATTAATCCTTATATTTAATCAAATACTACAAATATTTATACTACGAGGTCATGAAGATGTGCCCATCCCACCTATAAATTTGGTTAATGGCCCCCTACCACTAGAGGTTTAAGAAAGCCTGGGACTTTATCCCATTAGGCATACTCGTACGCGAATGTACATATTCTAAAAAATATTTATTCTAAGAGGTCCGGAATATATGCCCATCCCAATTACAAATTTGGTTGATAAATAAAACCACCTGGTTTTACTATTATTTTGCCATGTCAGTAAAGGGTCAGTAAAATTGCCTGGTTTTACAGTAATTTCTCCAGGCCAACTAAAGGATAATAAGCAAACATGATTTTACACACTTTTGACCTCACCGGATATGCAAAAGGTCAATATGATTATATTTAGATTTGCTTTAAAATATTTTATAATTTTAATATATTTATAATATCGATACATATTTTGTCAAATGCAAAATAATTTTCATATATTTATAATATAAATACATATTTTATCAAGAGATGCCATATAGTAGGTGATCAATCATATCTACGATAGACACTAGTCTAATCATTCCCATCATTATCCACTGTGGAACACTCTCTTATGCCTAGAATTGGCCATCTAAAATATAATTTAGATCATCAAATAATGGGTGGCTCAATTTGTCTGTACTAGGCTTTGATAACATCATTTTAACATTTTAAGTCTTTCATTTTTTCTTGGAAAAGTTGAATTGTTACTATAGGTTTCAAAAAGTTGACTTGTTGAAACATTTAAAGTCTCTAAAGGTTGCAAAAAGTGTTAAGCTTCTTGTGAATGCCTCATAGCTGGTTACTATTGGTTGACAATGGAATCCGACTACTTCAACTATGTTCGGAATGCCACAAATGCCAAATCAATGCTGATAAGATACACGTGCCACCAACTCGGTTGATTGTCCTGATGGTACCATGGTCATTTTCTATGTGGTTAATATATATGATTGGGCTCATTGAATCAAAAGCTTCAAATGGGTATCATTTCATTCTGGTTGCAATATATTATTTAACCAAGTGGGTGGAAGCTGCTTCTTACTCCAATGTAACGGGCAAGTGGTTGTTCGTTTCATCAAGAAAGAGATAATCTGCCATTATGGTGTTCCCAATAAGATTATCACTGATAATGGCAACAATTTGAATAATAGGACGATGAAAGAGTTATGCGAGAGCTTTAAGATTTAACACCATTACTCATAATCGTACTGACCAAAGATGAATGGAACCGTAGAGGACGCTAATAAGTAGAGGTAGCCAATAAGAACATAAAGTGGAGTATCCAAAAGATTGTAAAAAGCATATAAGGACTGACATGAAATGCTTCCTTTTGCACTTCACGGTTATGAAACGATGGTTCACACTTCAACATGGGCAACTCCTTTGTCATTAGTTTATGGCATGGAGGAAGTACTGCCTATTGGAGTTGAAATTCCTTCAATAAGAGTCTTGATGGAGGCCAAGCTAGTATAAGCATAGTGGGTCAAAACCAGGTTTTACCAACTACTAGATTCAGGATCTATAACACCTGCCTTTAGAACTAGTGGTTGAGAGATTTTATGCATGCGGAGAATTTCTCGCCATATCTTCTCCCGGTGAGTGTTCATGGGCTTGATAGTCTCAGCGGGCTTTCCACGTTTCTTAAATATCATCTTATCCGAATCAACCGATGTATATTGATTCCTTCATAATTGTTGTTATTTCTCGGTATTTGAAGAGTGTTGTTTCTTGTCTCGTGATTTCTTTTTAGTACTGCTTTCCTTGCCATTGTTGTAACTTTATGCAAGTTCCTTTTCTTTTTTATTTCCAAGAAACAAGTTAAGTGTTGCAACTTGAGTAAAATAAAGTTATACAGAAAATAAAATTGCAGAAAAGTAAATGACACAAAGATGTAACCTGTTTCCTCTTTCCAAACAAGAGTAGTCAAGTCCCTTCACAACCCGTGAGAGATTCCACTATTGTCAGATCTTTATACAAGCCTACCACTAAGACTTTTCTTACAATATTCTAACAATAACAAAAAAGCACACCACTTCCTTGATTTCCAACAACACCAACAACTATGGTGGACTTTAAATCAAACCAATTCAAAGGACCTTTTTACAGCAATCACCAACAACTTAATTATCACAATAATACATATTTAACACTTGAGTTTATATCACTTTTTACTTGCTTGTATTACAAGATATATGAAGCTTATGGCTCTTTTATTTCCATTTGATCACAATACAAACATATACACTTAAATACTGAGAAATGATATGAATGAAACTTGATTAAATGTTGCGAAAGTTTATGCATAAAGTTTCATTTGAAAATATATGAACACTTAACAAATTTGTTTGAATTGATTTGAAAACTACATTTTTAAAGAGTTTATTTTCGTTTTACTGATGTATAAACCTTATACACATCAATAGGGACCCCTTTGAATGAATACAAATGTTTGGAGTGGTTCCATGAAGCAATGTAATCTATAGGAATGAAACAGATTGGTGAAAAGAGCTATTGCTTCAATGGTAACCAGTTACCGTAATGTTGTAACTGGTTACAACTGTAGCTGTTAAAACATATTTTGAAAATTCCGTGTATGTAACATTTTACAGGTTTTGTGTAACCGGTTACAGATGTTTGAAAATGTGAAAAACAACTTTGTAACAGTATGGTTTGATTCCAAATTATTTTGAAAGATGAATTAATGGTTTGAGATGAATATGAATGATATAATATGATCCATTAAGATATATAATATGAATTGTATTGCATAATTTAATCATCTTGATTCTTTCCTTTAATTTCCAAAGCTTTATGATCAATTGAGCTTGATTGTGCTTGCCTTCAACCTTTGTCTTCTTTTTGTTGATGTGTTTATCTTAATCAAAACTTTAACCAATGTCAAGAAGAACTTTTCTTCACCATCTCCCTCTTTTTGATGATGAAAAAGATCCTTTGAAATTTTCTTGTTCATCAAAGAGAATCTTCAATATATATGACTTTTGCATTTTAGTGCAATAACTAGAATCTCCCCTATCTTGTATATCTCCTCATTTCTTTTGCAATCTTAAGGCTTTCTTCCCTCAAAATATTATGAACAAGAATAAGTACAATACCTATTATTTCTCGTCCTTTTGACATCATCAAAAAGAAGAAAAGGTAGAATAAAGTCCAAAGCAAAGTGATAACATAGGAAAGATATATAATGATAGATGAAAATTAATAGCATATAATTATACACTTATCACCTTCATAAAGATTTTATGTCAATATTTATATCATCGATGATGCTATTTGAAAGTGCCAATCTTTTCATTTCATCTTTATTTTGACCACTTTCCAAACATATGAACCTTGTGCCTCAAAAAACCTTGCATACTGATCTTACAGAAATCATAACATTCGCCAGTAAAACTTGAAGGCCTATTTATGCTACCACTTTATCCTAGAAATGATTTTGTGGAAGCCATATGAATCGAGGAGCAAGTTATCATAACCTGCTCTGATAGCAATTATAAGTATGAAATGTAATCTAAGAGAGGGGGTGAATTAGACTTGTTGGATTTTTTGTTTTTATGCAAGTTCCTTTTCTTTTTTACTTTTAAGGATATAAGTTAAATGTTGCAACTTGATTAGAATAAAGTTATGCAAAAAATAAAAGTGCAGAAAAGTAAATAACACAAATATGTATTCTGGTTCCTCTTTCCAAACAAGAGTACTCCAGTTCCATCTCACCCCGTGAGAGATTTTACTATTGTCAGTTAATTGTACAAGTCTACCACTAAGACTTCTCTTACGATCGACTAACAATAACAAAGAAGCACATTACTTCTTTGATTTCTAAAAACACCAACAACTATGGTGGAATTTGAATCAAACTAATTCAAAAGACCTTTTTTACAACAATCACCAACAACTAGGTGACCATAATAATACTGATTTAACACATGAGTTTGTATCACTTTTGACTTGCTTGTATGGCAAGATATATGAAAGTTTTGCCTCTTCTCTTTCTCTTTGATCACAATACGAACATATACACTTATGTGCTCAGAAATGATATGAATGAAACTTATTTAAATGATGTAAAAGTTTATGCACAAAGTTTCATTTGAAAATATATGAACACTTAACATCTTTGTTTGAATTAATATGAAAACTACATTTTTTAAGATTTTATTTTCATTTGCTGATGTATTAACCTTATATACATCAATAGGAACTCCTTTGAATGAATACAAATGTTTGGAGTGGTTCCATGAAGCAATGCAATCTTTAGGAATGAAACAGATTGATGAAAGTAGCTACCGCTTCAGTGGCAACCGATTACCATAATGTTGTAATCGGTTACAACTGTAGTTGTTAAAACATATTTTGAAAATTTTTCACTAGTAACTAGTTACATGTTTTGTGTAATCAGTTACAGCTATTTGAAAATGTGAAAAAACAACTTTGTAACAACATGGTTTGATTCCAAATGACTTTGAAAGATGCATGAAAGGTTTGATATGAATATGCATGTTATATTATGAGCCATTAAGATATATAATTTGAATTGTAATGCATACTTTAAACATCTTGATTATTTCCTTTAATTTCCAAAGCTTTATGATCATTTGAGCTTGATTGTGCTACCTTTCAAGCTTTGTCTTCTTTTTGTTGATGTGTTTGTCTTCATCAAAACTTTAACCAAGGTCAAGAAGAACTTTTCTTCACAGCCGTTGGCATCTGGAAGAGAGACTCCTTGAAGTGTCCTGCCTTGAGTCCATTCTGAAATGCTCCTACGAACATTTCCTGGTTGTGATGTATCACCTTGATTGTCATCTCATTAAAGCGGACGAGGTATTCCATTAGGGATTCAGATGTACCTTGGAGAATGTTGAAAATTCTGGTAGCAAACATCTTTTTGTGTCTGCTCACTGCGAACTGATGAAGTAGCTTCTTCACCAAATTCATGTAGTTGGTGATTGAGAGTTGATGCCGACCCAAATACCATCTTAAAACTGCGTCTCTAAAGATGTCCAAGAGAAATTTACATTTTAAAGAGTCAGAGACTCCAATAATAATCATATGGATGTTGATGGAGACGACCC
Organism: Lathyrus tuberosus; assembly: GCA_022829125.1. NCBI lineage: Eukaryota > Viridiplantae > Streptophyta > Magnoliopsida > Fabales > Fabaceae > Lathyrus > Lathyrus tuberosus. The sequence goes on along the minus strand of JALAZF010000026.1, from coordinate 20,814,390 downwards.
ACATATCATATCAAAGGTTAGGCTCTAACATCTTCTCCTCGTCAATAGGCCTAATATTTATTTATATGCACTTAGATTTTATTATTTGTGGTTAGGGGTGGAAATAAGTCAGGCCATTAACAGGGGCCTACAGGCTTAGCCTACACAGGCTCAGGCCAGACCAAGCTTTTTTTTTTTTAAAATAGAAAATGCCTAAGCTTTTTTATAAGCCAATTTAGTTAAAAATGTTAGGCCTCAGACCATAAAAAAACCTTTTAAACCTAACAAACCGGCCTATTTAAATAAATATGAATAATTTTTATGTTATCATTATGTTATGTTTTGTACTTTAAATTAAAATACGTAAATAAAAATTGGTTATCTTGAAAAACTAATGAAAATAAGATGAAGGCACCTTATGAACAATGTTATAAGTTATTTTCATAAGTTATCTTAAACAAATAATCTCACAAAATTTATGCTAATAGATAAGTTAAAATAAGTCAATGTAAACAAATTTTTAGTCTTATTGGTTTTTTAGTTTGTTAGTCTATTTAAAATAATAGGTTTTTATATAGGCTAACAGACTAATCAGATCTTATAAAAGGCCGGACTAAGACCTAAAAACAAGTCTATGACAAGCTATAAGTCAGACTTAGCCTTCATTTTTTTTGACAAATTAAATTTAGACTTGACAAAGTCTAACTCGGCTCAATTTTATTCCACCTCTATTTATTATTCAATGTAAACTTTTTTATATGAATATCGACCATAGAGAAAAGGAAATGAATTCCAACAAAAAGGGAGAACGACAATATAATTTTATTTTAACCTACATATCATGAATAAAACATTTGTGTCCAATATATTGTAATCAAACCTGAATCTGATGCCAGGTCATGGCTGAGACATGCTAAAACATGTCTTGGTGGCATTTTTCAAATGTGCATGTATATGGTCTAAATATAATGGGAGGGAAGCTGATTTTATTTAAAATTAATATATAGGTCATGAAATCAACTGAAATTCCATTTATTTAGTATATATTTCCAGCTAAGATGGCTACCCTTTTTCCTATTTATTGGGCAACTGTTTTCTGCTATGTGGTGAATATTCCAATCTAGGCAGGAAAATTTAAGGAATAATATCTTCGTTGTGATTTGATTGGAACATATTTTCTTAGGAAAGGATAGTATATTTATGAGGATTGCTATGTTTACACCCAAAATTTAACACCTACAATTATACTGTATCAAATAAAGCATGATTTATATATTTGTTTGTGTTAGAACAAAGAAAAATAAATAAATGATTAAACATTTAAAACACCAAAACCGTATGCTTACACCAAAAATTTTATACCACATTTTACACCGTATGAAATACAAGTTGCCTATGTGTTAGTTTTGTGTTAAAATAAAAAATATATATAATGATTAAATATTTTAAAAAGACAAAACTGTATAATATTACAATGTAGTTGTAATATTCAGTGTAAAGCAAAGATAAATAAATGATTAAATAAAGCATGACGTATATATTTGTTTGTGTTAGAACAAAGAAAAATTAAATAAATGATTAAACATTTAAAAAACCAAAACCATATAATAATATGGTGTAAGTGTTAAGTTCAATGTAAAAATAACATCTTTCTATATTTAGAGAAATATTACAACTACACCGTAATATTATATGGTTTTGTCTTTTTAAAATATTTAATCATTATATTTTTCTGTATTTTGACACAAAACTAACACATAGACAACCTGTATTTCATACGGTGTAAAATGGGATATAACATTTTTGGTGTAAGTAGAGCAACACTCTTATATGTATATTGAACTTCTGTAAAAACAAAATTGACGCACTCATGCTATCAAGACAATAGTTATTAAAATGGAATTAGATTGTTCATATTTAAATATTTATTTTAGTTTATTTTAATATTTTCTAAATAAGAAAATAAAAAATTTGAATTGTTTAGTCTCTAATTAATAATTCAATATTTTCGCATTCATGGATTAGTGAGAGTTTTCGAGTGCATGACGAGAAATAATTGATCAATGTCTTAGGAAAAAAAAAAGAGACAATAAGATATATACCGTCAAATATTCTTACACTATGAATTAATTGTTAGTGCGTGAGGCACTTTTAGTAAGGAGAGAAAGAGAGAAAATAAGGAAATAAGGATTTGTATTATTGAATTGTGTAAATAATGATACTTATATACAACCCTAATTGGGTTTGTGCTAACACAACTTGGATTATATCTAAATATTAAATCTAATCAAATCTAATCATATCAAATCAAATCTAATCTAATATTTCAACACACCCCCATAATCCAAGTTGTCGAGCCTACGCTAGTCATAGTCGATCTGAACTATTCCAAATTTTTTTTCTCAAATTCAGGAATCTGTCAATCTTCAATCCTTTGGTGAAAATGTCGGCCAACTGTGCTTCACTTGAGCAATGCCTACCTTCAAGTTCACCTCGATTTACCTTTTCTCTCAAGAAGTGAAATCTGGCTTCGATATGCTTACTCCTTCCATGCAGAACTGGATTCTTTGCCAGATTTATGGGTGACTTGTTGTCGATTTGCAACACAAGAGATTTCTTCACTTCGACCTCCATTTCTTCAAGTACTGATCTGATCCAAATTGCTTGACATGCAGCATAAGATCCTGCTATATATTCAACTTCACACGATGACAATGCCACCACAGGATGCTTCTTCGAACACCATGAGATTGGGGCACCAAATACTTGAAAGAAATAGCCAGTTGTACTTCTTCGATCTTCCTTATCTCCACACCAATCAACATCTGAAAAGAAATTAACTATTGCTCCTTTGCCTTCAGAATTTCGTCGAAATAGAATTCCAAAATCTGTTGTTCCTTTTAAGTATCTCAGAATTCTTCTTGCAGCTTTCATGTGTGACACTCTTGGTTCACCCATTAATCTGCTGACTAATCCGACTGCAAAACCTATATCAGGTAGACTATTACACACATATCTCAGAGATCCAACTATTTGTTTGAACAAAGTTACATTAACTTTGTCTTCCTCTCCATGCTTCTCACCATACCTTGCTTCGACATATGAAATTCCATGCCTAGGAAATAAGACAGTTTTCCCAGATCCGACATTTCAAATTCCTTCTTCATCAGCTCTTTGAACTTCGACAAGTTCTCCAAGCTATTTCCAGTTACCAACAAGTCATCGACATATAAGAAGATGATTGTTATATCTTATGCTACAACCTGAACATAGACACCATACTCAGACTTGCATTTGACAAATCCCAATTCGACTAAGTATGAGTCGATCTTCTTGTTTCATGCCCTAGGTGCCTGCTTGAGGCCATAGAGCACTTTGTGCAACTTATATACTTTACTCGCTTCCTTCTGAATCACAAACCCAGGAGGTTGTGTGACATAAACCTCTTCGTCTAATGGATCATTTAGAAAAGCTGACTTCACATCTAAGTGAAATGTCGACCAACCTTGGTTACATGCCAATGCTACCACTAGTCGAACAATCTCCAGTCTTGCTACTGGAGCAAATACTTTAGAGTAGTCAAGTTATTCTCTTTGAAGAAACCCTCGAGCTACTAATCTCGCTTTATATCTTGCTATCGACCCATCAGCATTGTGTTTCAACTTGAACACCCACTTTACTTTGATAGCTTTTGTATGTGTTGGCAATTCGACTAACTCCCATGTGTTGTTTTTTTCGATTTCCTGTAACTCTTTGACCATAGCTAACTTCCACTGTTGAATTTTTAAAGCTTCGTTATGGTTGATTGGTTCAGCACCTGCAAGTAAAGAAAAATGAACTAATTCTCCATCTGGTGTGACTTCATCATCACCAGTCACTTCATAATCATGAAGTCTTGTTGGAGGAACTCTATTTCTCCGAGGTCTTTGGCTTGTTTCAGCCACAACCTCTGTATCAGGAATGTCAGCAACTACTTATACTTCGACTTCGACTGAATTCTCAGCAATTTCTTCAACTTCGACTTCATCAGTTTCTTCGTCGAAATCAGAGCTCATCAATGGCTTGTTAATTGAATTACTAAAATTCCAATCCCAGGAAAAATTTTCATCAATCACAATATCTCAACTCAACACAATCTTCTCATTAATTGGATTGAATAGCATGTATGCACCAGTCTTATGATATCCTACCAGAATCATAGGTTCACTCTTGTCATCAAGCTTCCTTCTTCTTGCATCAGGAACATGCTTGTAACACATAGAGCCAAACACCTTCAGATGACTCACTGATGGTCGTTTTCCACTCCACACTTCATCAGGAACCTTGTTCTTCAATTGCTTAGTAGGGCACATGTTCAGGATATAAACTGCAGTCGAAACAGCTTTACCCCATAAAGATTATGGTAAATTCTCCTGCTTGAGCATACATCTCGCCATATCCAATATGGTTCTATTTCTTCTTTCAGCAATTCCATTATGTTGAGGAGTATAAAGAGCAGTTACCTCATGATCAACACCATGTTCTGTACGGAATTTTTTAAACATCTTCGAAGTGTATTCGCCACCTCCATCGGTTCGCATAACTTTGATCCTCTTCTCACTCTGGTTTTCGACAAGCATCTTGAATCTCTTAAAGATTTCAAATACTTCATCCTTTCTCTTGATCACATAGATCCACAGCTTTCCACTAAACTCATCGATAAACGAAACAAAATATCTGTTTCCACCAATGGTATGTTCTTCGAACGGGCCACATACATCTGAATGTACAACTTCAAGTATGCACGATGATCTCATTGGCATAGTCGAAACAAAAGAATTTCTGGATTGCTTTCCGACTAAACAACCTTCACAGAGTTTGTCAGGCATCTCAAGACTTGGAATACCAGATACCATATCTTGAGTAATCAGCTGATTGAGTGATCAAAAGTTTAAATGTCCAAACCTCAAATGCCACAACCAACTATCTTTGTGGTCGACAACAATTTTTAGAGATTGTACTTCAGTCGAACTGATCATGGTCTTAAACGACATGTTCTTCGACAACGGAGATTTCAAGACCAAATTGTTTTGGGTGTCGAACAATTTCAAAACTCCATCTTTCATGACAACTGGGAAGCCTTTTTCGACCAGTTGTCCAACACTTACCAGGTTGCACTTCATTCCAGGTACATAGAACACATCTCTGATCATAGCTTTCGCTCCATTACTCAGTTGAAAAACTATGTTGCCAGTACCTTCTGCTCGCAACGAACTGTTATCAACAAGTTTTATCTTGCTCTTCTTCGACTCATCAAAATCTGCCAACCTCCTTTCGACCAGTCATGTGATTTGAGCAGCCTGAGTCGAGGAACCAGATCTTAGATTCGACATGGTTATCTGCCACTGCAACCATAACCACTATACCACATTCAGAATCATCTGAATCTTGGCGTGCAAGGTTCGCTCCTTCGTCCTTGCCTTTTTTCGATCCATTGTCTTTCTTGTACCAACAATGTTTGGCCAAATGACCCCACTTTTCACAGTTATAACACTGCATACTTTTCTTATCTTCTTTGTCCTTTCGTTAGTTTCCTCCTCCTCTTTTCGAGGATTCAGAAGCTCTATCTTTGACATGATTCTTGTGAGGGTTCGACCAAGACTACTTTCCTTGAGTCTTGTCGACTTTTCCTTTGAATTTGTTGGAACCACCATTCCTTTTCCATGACTGAGCCTGCAGTGCTTGTATCAAATCCTGAACTCCCTTTCTTTTGACAATCCTCATCTCATGCGCCTCCAACGAACCAACCAAATCTTCCACCTTTAGGGTTTCAATATTGTTGGATTCTTGAATAGCTACGATAACGTGATCAAAGTGAGAGGTCAACGTTCTCATTACCTTCTCAACTATCATCTTATCAATTATGGTTTCGCCACAACCCTTCATGAGATAAACGAGTTTTTGAACCTTCGACATATATTCTGCAACTTTTTTGTCTTCTCCCATCGACAACAACTCATATTGTCGACGCAAGGTTTGCAACTTGACAACCTTGACTTTCTCACCTCCTTCATAATACTTCACCAGAATATTCCATGCCTCCTTCGCCATTTCAGCATGAGAGATTCTGTCGAAGTTAGCAGCATCGACCGTCGTCTGAATGCAATAAACAGCCTTGCAATCTTTCTTCTTGACTTCGTTGTGGGCTTTTTTCTGTTCTTCGGTTGCATTTTCAGCCAACACAGGAACACCGCCGGTAACCACTTCTAGGGTATCATGGAAACCAAATAAGGATTGCATCTGTTTTTTCCATCGGATCCAATTCTTGCCGACAAGCATTGGAAGGGAATTCAGAATGCTCTTATCACCAGTCATCTTCGCAGCGGTTGATTCACTTGCCCTGGAAACACGATCTCTGACGTGAAGTTCTTGAAAACTCGATCAAGAACAATAACTGGAAGCTCTGGATACCAATTTGTTAGTGCGTGAGACACTTTTAGTGAGGAGAGAAAGAGAGAATAAGGAAATAAGGATTTGTATTATTGAATTGTGTAAATAATGATACAAGCTAGGTCTATTTATATACAACCCTAATTGGGCTTGGGCTAACACAACTTGGATTATATCTAAATATTAAATCTAATCAAATCTAATAATATCAAATCAAATTTAATCTAATATTTCAATATTAATCACCTTAATATATATTTTTTTAAATTAAACGGTAATTTTTAAATTAATGATGTCACATATTTAAATGATAAATTTTTAATAAATGACCATGACACTCTTAATGCATAATCATTAAACACAAAAAACAGAGAGAGTACATTTCCTTTAAAACTTTAAGACATTAAAATATATGAATTAATTTTTATATATTCTAAAATTGTGCCACATTTAGAGCATCTACTATTTTTGAGTTTTTATTTATAATATTTTAATACTCTAACTTTTTTTCCTCAATGTCTGAGGTGAAACTTAATAAATTCACTTCTTTTTTCTTTCTACTATATTATTTTAGTGAAACTCAAATGAATATACTATTTAATTTAATATTTTTATCTATAAACACTTAATATTATACATGTTTAAAATCAAATCATCTCAATAAAAAATTAATAATCGAACTAAATTAAATTAAAAACTGTAAAAAATTGCTTTTGATTCAGATACGTTTGAGTTATTTTTTAACAAAATCGTGCACTTTAATTTGCAATTTGTGGTTTGAAAACAGAGCTAAACTAAACCAAATTACAATATGTTACAAAATCTTACACACTATTATATATTTTTTAATTTTTAAAGAAATCAACAAATACTATGTATATATTTTATCGTATTCATCGTGTATAATACTTACTTTAATTTGCATATTAGCTAAAAATAAAAAATTATTTATTTATAAATATTTTTGTTTTTATTTGAAATGAAATTGCTATATATTTATTTTTATTTTCATTTTTAATTTGTTAAAGTTGATAATAATAAGATTAAAACAAAATGTTTAAATATTAATAATAAAAAATATTATAGTGTAATCAGCTAGCAGAGTCACATGCATACAATTGCTTATAATTATCTAATATATTATTTCAAATTTATTTAAGAATACAATTTCATATACATCATCCTTTAGACATAAGATACAATTTATATTTATACATTGAATTATAAATTTATTTTGACAATTATAAATTTATTTTATGATAATTTACGAATAATTAGTCATAAAATTATATTGTACTATATATATATATATATATATGTATGTTTTATTAATAAAAATCTTGTAAAAAATTTAACCAATCAAAACAACATTTATTTGGTTGGTTTTGTTTAATTTTACTTCTAAATATCAATCGAATCAAATCGAACCACATACTTTTTATATATATATATATATATATCAAATGATTTTTGACATCAAAATAGTCGATCACAAGCACCCCTACTTAACACTATGTAAGAAGTAAAATTATTTTCTACTTTTCCTAATTTATTTGATAGAGTATACTATCGGTCAACGTGATTTCCATGTTAATAATTCCGATTAAATATCAAGTATAGTGCAGCTTTGTTGTTGGATTTGGATTTCCAATATATGGACTTTAATATTCAATAATAGTACAATGATGTATAAGTTACAACTAATATAAAACACTGATATCATCATTGAAGATCCTCATCTTAGAACTTAATCTAGCAACTTGAATTACTATTTTCATTTATACAATTACAACTGTTTCCAGTCCTAGTTTTCCATTACATTCATTCATGTTCAGAGTTTCCAACTGGCATTTCTTTTTGTTCAAAAGAATTTGCACAACTAAGCAAAAATATACACTAGCAATTAAATGTAACATGGAATCAATAGTAGGTAGTACAGACTTGTATTTTCTCAAATTAATTGTCAATGTCTACGTTGTTAACGTGTCTGCGTCAGTGTCGTATTTGCTACCTGTTCATATATACTCTAACCACCAGAATAAAAGAATATGCTTATCAAACATTTATTGAATTACATGCTGGAGCTGGCAGCAACAGAATCAAACCTAGATCTTTGTGGCTAAAATTTTATGAAGCCAGCCTAGAGAGGGTTTACAAGGGAACATAGACTGAGTCTGAATCAAATGCAAGAAATTCACAACTTGCAATGTATCATTCTTGCTCATATATGAAATTACAATGGCATCTTTTTGCATGTCTTTTGTGAGAAACTCACATGCAATGGTACACTACACTACACTGCTAATTGATTGACAAAATTTGATGTGTGGATTGATGTAATTAACTTCAACTACTTCTATAGCAAAAATTCTTTTTGAGACATGATTTGTCTCCTAATCATTTCTTGTCCTTGTGCGGTGTAAAGTTAATTAATTGTCATGTGGAAAACCTGCAATTCCAATATTCACCCTTTGACTGATAAACCAGAATGCTACCTGTCCGCTTGAATACCAAAAGTTGATAGTTAAGTTGTCTCCTTACCATTTTAAGGGGGGAATATGTACCGACATGGCTCTATAAAATATACATATCTTAAATCTGGTTCAGATTTTTTTTCTGTCAAATAGACAAGTTATAGAAGCTTTTAAGCATAATGTTTCATGTACACTAAAAGAAAAGCATTCATCCATTTCACACCTTTCAAAATTATTTTTATTTATATATTAAAAACTGTTTATAGTGTGTGTGCAAAATTACTATTCCTACTATGTCTATGCTCAATCATAGTAGACTGTTATTTATTGCTTGAGTGACTATGCAGCTGCTCAAAAGATTTGGCAGGAGGTGAATTTTACTAATATCAATTTCTTTTCTAAGATGAATGTTAGGAGGTAGATGTATGAGCATCACCAATGTTGTTTTCATACAGCAAATTACTTCTAAAATAGTTAACTTGGATAAAGACATAACTAAAGCCTTTCCTAAAATAGAGTCAAGTGTAGCCTTTTTGAGGGGTTACTTGGCACACCTAAAGATAATGATAGGTGAAGACAAAGATAGATGAGAAAAACATAAGAAGGTACACCTAAAGATAGATGAGGGAAAAAAATATTGAATTGTGTTAGATTTTATAAATTTTTTGATAACAAAATAACAATGAAGTTAACTATTGAAAATAAAGAGGGTAAGGACAAGGATTTATACAAGAAAATTATTTGGTTCACTTCATAACTTGAAGTTAGTTACACTTAAAGGATTTTTATTATAATCAATCTTGATTATAAAAGTCACTAAGACTCTCTAGTCATACATTTTTTTGTCTTAAATTTTTAAGGACTTCCTTTTTTCCACGCTAGAGGACTTCTTAAAATTATATATAAAAAAAAAGTTTATTAACAACAACTCAATTATAGAGATAAACTCAATAAAACTCAAATTACAAGTGAATAACTTTACAAAGAAAATATAGTGATAAAATCACTTGCATATTTATTTATTTTTTATAAAAGGATAATAGAATTCAAAACACAAAAATGATTGTGCCAAAAGTTCTTCACGCTGTCTTGTAAAGGTCCGGTCTTTAACATTTGAATTGATTCCTATTAAAATATTTGCACATAATAAGAATTTTACCTCTACAATAGAACGGGGTTAGTTCAACAAATGTAAAGCGTATGACACTACTATAAATAACATTTTTAATGTCACGAAAGAGATGTAATCTCAGCTACTAAGACGACGTAACGAAGAGTGATATTAAAAGATGTCACTTAATACCTCGGTTAATGAAAAACCAAGAGATAAAATTATTTGATCATGGGTTCGAGCCCCAGTATCTGCATTTTTATTCATACCTATCGGTTTATCCACAAAACCGAGGGATATGATAAATTATTATTCTTTTTAATTAAAAATTGTTACATTGTTTACACAAAATATTAATAAAATAATTTGTTTACAAACTACAATGTTTACCCAGAATATTACATGGTTTATACTGAATATTAAATTCAAAATTAATTAGTCCATGAAGATCATATGTTAGATCTTCGAATCCTTGATATTTGAGTAAAATCAAATGCTGAGCGCGACAATGGCTTTACCTCGCATGAATTTGTTTCTTATAAAAAGAAAAAAAACAAAAGATTGATAAAGAAACAGGTTAGATAAATAAATGATTTTTGCTCAAATAAATATTTAAGAACACAAATCTTAAACCCAAATAATTTTCTGCTATTGCATCCATCTTAGCAATCTTTTCATGGCAAAATGATCTTGCAAACGTTAAAGAGGTAGATGTAGATAGTTTCAAGCGCTTCATGATGCTTCACTTGCTTCTTCATATTCAGAAATATGCTTTTATAATAAAAGTTTTTTATGTTTTACGCGGATCACTAATGGTAGTGTCTTGAGCGTTGATATGTCATGAAATGGACGACACATATTTGATCAACTGAATCAGTAATGGTTTTTTATGTTTAATTTAGGTAAAATATTTTAACCCTCATTTTAATAGAAAACCGAGTTAATAACCTTTGTTTATTTATTTTTTAAAATTTTATTGATTATAAAGAATATTTATAAATAAAAAATATAATAAAAAAGAAAGGTTCCTGGATTGTTTGTTCCTGATTTTTCCCCTTAGTTATATGAAAAACCGAGGTAATATGTGGTTTTTATATTTTTTTAAAAATAGAACATCGTGCCTTGAAATCATATCACTAGAATATTAATGATCATTCCTATTCAAATCGTAACGTATCTTTTGGATTTTCAAGGAGGCATGTGAGCTTCTCTGATTCTTTCAGTTCCTCTTTTCCAATTTATTTATACACTATTCAGGTTTCATTTCATTTTCATCTCTTTGTGTCTTCAGATCTAGTTTAAAAGTCTTTTCTTTTTAATAAAAAAAAGTCTACAAAAACCTTCAATGAAGATGAAAATCTTTTGTTCGTTATCAATGAAAAGTTTGTTGATTTTGATGAGTTGAAAGACCAATATTTTGATCTAATTAAAACTATTTCCAAACATAAGTTGAAAGGTTACTTTGACATGCTTCATGGATCCATCTGCACTAATCTTGTAATAGAGTTCTAGTTAAATGCCTCCGTTAGGCAATCTAGTGAGGATGGTGAGTCAATACAGTCCAATGTATATTACTTTCCTATCACCATTACTCCATCACTTATTGATCAGACAATAAAGTGGGAAGAGAAAGGTAGTTGTGTTGAACATTATAGATTCAACAATGTCTTCTTAAACCACCTTCTCCTAATTTATGCCAACTACAATAACCTCACCAGTCTCGCTACTCTCATCCCAATTTCAAATGTCTGACATTAACTTTTAGTGTTAAATCTTTGTTCAAGAGAGAAATAACTAGAAACGCTTACTTCAGATGACAAGCATCTTTTGTACTTCCTTATCCACAACGGAAAAATTAATTTTCCTCTTACTAATTTTAACTTCTTAATGGAAATGTCTGTATCACAATTTAACATTTTGACCTTTAGTACCCAAATATATTTTGTTCATCTTGTTTTATTGAAATGCATATTATTGCCGTTTTCAAACTAAAATCATTATCACATAAGTAAAACGAAGCATACATATTTCTCATTTTATTTTTATGGTATTCTTTATAAAAATAAGAATGAAAATTTTCCGGTTTTACTTTTTTGACATTTTCTAATAAAACAAAATACAGCAAGATGGTCATTTTTATTAGAATGGTTACATTTAAGCATATTGCATTCAGTGGTCTTATTCGTATGGTATATATAACTAAAACTATTAGCATTATTTTTAGATTCATAACCTATATCAACTTTATTATTACCTAGAATGATATTCAAGTTATATTCCTCTTTAGTAAATTTATCAAGAATGTTATGCAAGTCGTCAATTTTATTTCCTAAAAGGATGCATTTTTCAAAATTGATAGGTTCGCCAAAATTTTCATAAGAAGAAGGGGAAGGAAAGTTTTGAATTAAAATACTTGATTTTTTTTCTAAGACAATATATTTCTTCTAATAGATTTTTATTTTTTTTTCTTGAGAAAAATTAGTAAACGGTGTTAAAATAACTGATGTGTATGCTGAGTTGGCTGGGGAGTGAAGCATTGTCATCATCTTCTTCGCTAGGTACAGTGTTTTATCTGAATCTTTATAAATTGAATCCCAATCTCAAACCCTAGGTTCACAATTCATCCTAAATTCACCAAATTGAAAGGGAAATCAAGTATCTGGGCGGCGTTTGTTCTTCATTTTCTTCCCAATAATGAGTTCTGGTCACGTTTCTTCTTCATCTTCATCGCAAGTTTATACCAGTTTTGGGCAAGTTATGTGTGCTTGTGGAGACCTGTGTGTACTTCGCAAGGCAAGAACCGTCAAAAATTATGGAAAAATTTTCTGGGGTTGTAAACATTTTAAGGTAATATTCTTTGTTAAACACATGCATTCAATCCATTACAGCTTCACTGTTAACAAGTTGGCTGCATATATGTATAGGGACACACGAATGCCGGATGCGGTTTTTTTGAATGGTTCTATGATGATTCAAGAGATGGGAACGAGGAACGCATGAGGAATTTGCAATGGAAGATTGAAATGCAATTTAAGGAGTTGGAAGAAGCCCAAAAAGAGTTGGCTGAGGCAAAAAGCATGGTTGAAGTGTTGAAGGACAATAATCTACTTCTAGAAGAAGATTTGAAGAACACTAGGAAAAGGAAGATGATCTGGAAGTCCCTGTTTTTTATTGTGTTATTTGTTTTAGTGGTTAAGGTGTTGTGAATATTGAAGTTGATGTAAAAGTTGGTTCCATGACATGTACAATTTGGTTTATCAGTTGGTATAAAAAAGTTGATGTGAATGTTGAAGTTGTGTTATTTGTGTGGATTGATGTACCAGTTGTTACCAAATGTAGTAATTCAGTGTTTGCTTCATGTGTTTGTGGACATGAAATTGTTCACCTGTAATTCAGTTACCAATCTAGTAATTCAGTGTTTACACTAAATAATAGTTGGTATAAAACAGTTTGTGAACCTGAAATGTTGCACCTGTTTAACAGTTTAGCAGCTTAATTTAGCAGCTTAATTTAACAGTTTAGCCTAGCAGTTTGTAACAGTTTGTACACCATAATTTATGACAATTATATGATAACAGCTTAACAGAAGTAATCATTACATCATAACAGAATAACATAGTCTGATTACATCCACATTACACAAAATACCATAATCTGATTACATCAACATTGCCCAAAATAGGATAATCTGATTACATCATGACAGAAGTAATCATAACAGAAGTTGTTCATAACATTACACAAAATAACAGAAGTTTTCCAAAGAACTTCACAACATTACAGAAAATAGTAGAACTTGTTCATTACACAATACAACACAAACTACAGACCCTAAGAGGATTTCTTTTGAATGATCCTTTTAGTTGGTGTTGTCCTCCTAGTAGTAGGACCCACTGCATTCTGTGATGCACTCAATCTGGTGGTGGGTCTCTGTGAAAGTTGTGCTGGTCTCTTAAAAGGCAACTTGTGCCTAGCTTGTGTTGGAGGCTTCATGGTAGTAGTCTGAGTTGTTTTGCTTGCTTGACTTGGTTGAGTTGGTTTGCTTGTCTGAGTTGGTTGAGTTGGTTTGCTTGTCTGAGTTGGTTGAGTTGGTTGAGTTGACTGAGTTGTTTTGTTCTGAGTTGGTTGCTTGACTGAGTTTGTTGCATGACTTGTCTGAGTTGGTTGCTGGGTGGCCTGTGTTGACTGTTGTGGTGGCTGAACCATCTTACAAGTTGATTTGTTGTGGTCAGTCTGTCTGCACCTAGTGCACCTCATAATCATACCAGTTTTTCTTATTTTCCTGTCAGAACCATCAATCTCACCCTGTTCCCTATTCCTCTTCTTCTTTGGTCTCCCAGGCATTTTCTTGAATTTGGGAGGCTACACATCAGGGTATTCAGTTCTCACCCATAGATTTGTACCATTTAGAGGGTAAATGATTGGTTCATACACTCTAATGTACCTAGCCTTCTTGTAATATTCAGGAACAAACTGGTCAATATCAAGACCTCTACTCTTGATTGAGGAAATCACATGGACACATGGGAGACCTGTCAGGTCCCACTTTCTGCAAGAACAACTATGTTCCTTCAAGTTGACAGAGAACATGTCTCCCTGATTCTCAAAGTGCTTCACCTCAAAAATGTGTTCAGATGACATCCTATAAAAACACAACAGTCAGTCTATATCCTATCAAAAAAATTTCATCCTATAAAAACACAACAGTCAGTCTATATCTCATCAAAAGAACCTCATACTACAAAAACACAACAGTCAGTCTATATCCTATTAAAAGGTTATCATGTTACCTTACAATCCATGAATTTGTGAAACTGCTGATTTTCACCACCTTCTTCTTAATGTTTGGCAAGACTTCATCATCACCTAAGTTAGAGAACTTTAGCCTATTTGCCGCCCATTTTTCCATTATGTATCCTCTTATCTCCTCCAACATTGTAACCAAAGGTTTTGACCTTGCTTCCACAATTACACTGTTGAATGCTTCTGACATATTATTCAAGACAGTATCACATTTTGTTGTGGTTCTGAAATAGGACTTGCTCCAAAATCGTGGTGGGGTTTGCATCATGTGTTTGTAGGCCTCTTCATTTATCCTCCTCATGCCTCTCATCTCTCTTTCCCAGGCCTGTGGATAAGTAGCTCTAGCTGCCTTCCAAATGATTTCTTTCAACACTTTTCCTGGAAATTTCTTTCTGAAATTGTTGTACAGGTGTCTCACACAGAACCTTTGTTCAACACCTGGTAACAATTCATCCATAGCTGGGAGAAGACCCTGCAAATGCATATAAATTCAGGATTAAATTCTAAATAAAAAAATAATTCAAACTTAAATAAAGGCAATAAATATAGGAGTACCTTTTATTGATCAAAAATGAAAGTGTAGGTCCTACACTCTTCTCTTCCACCCAGATCATCAATGAGGAGCTTTAAAAACCAAGTCCATGATTCTCTATTTTCCCCTTCCACCACAGCAAAGGCAATAGGCATCATTTGATCATTGGGATCTGTTCCTATTGCAGATAAAATCTGGCCACCACATAGACCCTTTAAAAAACAGCCATCAAGCCCAATTATTGGTCTACACATCTTGAAGCTCTTCTTGCAAGCATCATAACAAACATACATTCTCTTGAAATAAGGTCTTGCATCCTCACTTCCCTCTTGAACTGGTGTGACATGTATCTTAACAGTTGACCCAGGATTTGTCCTCAATATTTCATGACAATAGTCATAAATCCTAGTGTAGTCTCCTAAATAAGATCCATCTACCATGTCCCTGGCTGTAAATCTAGCCCTAATAGCCTTGGTCTTGTTAACACCTACATTCCATTTCTTGAGGGCTTTCTCCTTAATATCCTTTAGCTTAAGCTTAGGATTATTTTTTAATGTATTTTGCAATCTCTTGCTTAACCATTTCGTGCTCATCATCTTAACATTATACTCTCTAGCACAGTTATGTGTGTCAACTAGTTTCCTAAGCTGCCAAGTTTCCTCATCAGGAAGTTTTCCACAGTATGCCTCCCATTGACATCCAGGCTTACATACCACCTTCACTCTTATGTTATCATTTTTTAGAAACTTCAAACCTCTCCCATTTTGCACAACATATGTTTGAATGGCTTCTTTAAAATCAGTTTTGGTATTGAAATAGGTTCCCAACTCCCATTTATAGTTTTGCATGTCTTTCATTGCCTTGAAGATTGAATGTTTCCTCTTCTTTGGTTCTTCTTCATCCTCAGTGTCACCTCCACTTTCCAACTCTTCACTATCATACACAGCTCCATTCTCCTCTCCACTATCTGCACCCCCTTTCTTTTTCTTCAATTTACTTGTTCCTTCCTGTTTCTCATCATATGCCACCATTTTGGCAACATGTTCTTCCTCATAATCCAGACTAGGATCAGAATCACTGAAATCAATCTCCAAGGCACTATCATAGTTATAGGATGAATCCTCACTGTCATCAGATGAAGTATCATGCACCTGACCATGAATCCCATCCCCATTCCCATCACCCTCTTTCTCAACACTCTCTTTCTCTACACCCTCTTTCTCAAGACCCACATCAGAATTCACATTTTCACCATCCAAGGCACCCTCATCAGAATTCACATTCTCACCATCCAAGACAACCTCATTAATAGTCACACCCTCACCAGTAGTCACACCCTCACCAGTATGCACTCCCTCACCAGCCTTGACACCCTCACTAGAATTCACTCCCTCACCAGCACTATCAACAGAAGTGTTTACATCCTTAAGTACTTGTTCAACAAGTTCAGCAACAATATCATATTGTTCTTCATTCACAACATCCAAAGGTTCTTTATTTAATATATCCTCCTCCATGTTAATATGTTATTCATGTAATGTGTCACCCTCATCAACATAATCAGGTTGGGATAATGGGTGTTCAATGTATATGTCAACCTTGAGGTGTACCCTACATAGGTCAGCTATGTCCAACGCACCTCTATCATCAGTAAGCTCATTAATCCCAAATGTAGGATCCCTATAGTAGATGTTGTTTACCTCGTTATACCCTATACTTTCAAAACACCTATCAACTCAAAATAAGACCACCTATCAACATCTACCTTTAATTCGTTACATTTACCCCCCACGTAT
Source organism: Lathyrus tuberosus (assembly GCA_022829125.1). NCBI lineage: Eukaryota > Viridiplantae > Streptophyta > Magnoliopsida > Fabales > Fabaceae > Lathyrus > Lathyrus tuberosus. The sequence continues at coordinate 20,797,266 of JALAZF010000026.1, read as the reverse complement.
TTCGTTTTTTCAGAATTCATAAATTCCCCACTATGATGAATGTTGAGGGTTATCATTTCTTCCATTTCAACCTAATATCATAAACAAGCAGAAACTTCACAAAAAGAAGATTGAAACAACCCTAATTTCAACACATAAACCCTAGATTACCGAAAACTATTGTTCTACGAAAGGAACATAGATACTTACCAGGATAAATCTTCGTCTTCAATCGTATGTCCTGGAAACGTAATAGTCGTCTTCGTCTTCACACGCGAGCTTCTTCTTCTTCGTCTGGCTGTGCTAGGGTTTCAAAGATGGAAGACTAACTGAACAAATGACTTGATGAAAAATAGGTGGGAAATGAAGAGCCTATAACCACCGCGCCAAATCCCCATTCAGAAACGTACACCTCAGCACAACCCATGCCATGTCATCAATATTTTATTTGAAATTTTAACTTTTCTAACGGCGAGGACTAACGTGGACCTATTTAAAATCGTATAGGACCAATTTGGAACTTTTAAAAGCTAGAGGACTTATTTGGACCTACCCCTATAGCTAGAGGACCAAAAAGGGTATTAAGCCTTTATTTTTTTTAATTTACTTAACTCACTATCAAACTTTTTACAGATGAGGAATAATTCATTATAAATAAATTTAGAATTTCGACTATTTATCTTATTTTCTTTGTGATTTGTCATAGAAAATGGGTAGATTTCTTCCTCTTTTTTAGATTTATTAAAGGAGTATATGTGTATTTTCTTGCAAATAGAAATTTCACTTTCTAGAGAGAGAAAATCTCACTTCTCTCTAGGACATTCAACTGTTACATTGCTAAAAAACCCTAAACCTTCCTCTGGGTTATCACCCACCTCCCTGCCGGCGGCCGGACATTCTACTCCTCCGCACCAATGTACCAAGTTCACTAAGGTAAGCTTAGCTTCTTTTTTCCTTCTCGCTGTCCATTCGTCGCTTTCGGCCGTGACTTCTATCATTGCACAAAGGGGATACTGGTTGATCTTCCCCTTATCTTCGGCTTAAATTCCTGGCTTTAGGGCTCAGGGGCCTTGGTAAGGAGTTGCTTGATACTGGGTTCTCCAGAGTCATTGATTGGCTAAGGATCGGCCTTTTTCTGTGTGGATTTGGGAGAGGGAGTCTTTGATACAGAGGGAGTCTTTGATTTGATTTGTGTGATAGTAAATACGAGAGAAGGATGGGTTTAGATAGTGGTTGAGAACAAATCAGGAAAGGGAAGATGAACAAGGTGGTCATTACAAAGAGATCAGTGTGGAGAGCTAATGGAAGCAAAGTGACTGATTTTGATGCTAATAGTACCTCTTATTTTTTCTTCACTGAATTTACAAATTTCTTTGAGGCTAAAGAGATGTTCAATGTGTTCAAGGAATTCAGATTAGTCATTGAAGTATTCATTCCTCCCAGACTTGATAAAAGAGGGAAGAGATTCGGTTTTGTTCGTTTCAAAAAAGTGTTTGATGAACATCTCTTTGCCATTGAACTGGACAAGATTGTTCTTAATGGCAGGAAGATATTCGTTAACAAACCACGGTTCCAAAGAGTTGACAGGGTTAAGGATATGGAAGATACGAAAGCAAGGCCAGAGTTCAAACAATGGAACAGCGACCATGAGAGAGGGGCATTACAGAAAACAAATCCTTGGAATGGCAAAAGTTCATTTGTGGAGATAACTAAAGGGATTACGAAACAAAAAGTGAAGGAGAGAATGTACATGGATGACAAACCAAATTTTGCTCATCTCATGTTTGATGTTAAAGATGAGGAGTTAGAACGGTTTCAAAATCAAAGCTACCCCTATGGGGGTGAATTTGGTTCTTTTAGAAGAGGAGGTTACTGGTGATATTAAGAAGATGATAGAGGAAGATAAAGAATGGGTGGAGAAGTGGTTTTTAGAAATTCATCCTTGGAGTCCGTTAGATGTGGATACTGAGAGGATGTCGTGGATCAGTATTTTTGGATTACCTTGTCATGGGTGGGGAGATAAGTTTTTCAAAATTTTAGCTGGAACCGTTGGTGTTTATGTTAAAACTGACGTTGAAACCCAAAGACATGAAAAATTCGATGTGGCCAGGATTCTTATAAGAACAAAATTTGCTATGAACTTAAACGAAGTTGTTAATATTGAAGTTAATGATCAAACATTTCGTATTAAGTTGGTTGAAGAAGCTCCTCCTTGTTGTCCAAAGAAGACCTGTAGATCCTTCAGTGATAGTTGTGAAGATAGCTCAAAAGTGAACTCTTCAGGTAGTGAGGTAGAAGAAACATTACAAGAAGAAATTGAACCAACGGTCATTATCCCCTAGTCAAAGGTGGGTCTGTACGAAGTAGGTGAGAAGGCGCCCTCTATTACCCAATTGGAGGAAAATAATAATAAAGTAGACTCTAGGGATATGGACTGCTGCAATGAATCGTCTGATACACGCTTATTGCAAAGAGTAGGTGTACAGAAAAAGTATGACCTAGTAGGGCCCTCGCATGCTGTGAACCTGTCAACTGTTGGCTGCCATACAGATAAAGACCTACTCTTTCTTTAGAAGAGGACTGAGCAGCTGACAAATGTTACGACGCAGACCAACAAAGACAAAAGAAGAAGTGATCTTTGTATGGTTGATGGAAAAGACAAGGAAGGGGATGATGGGTTAATTAATGATAACAATGGTGAGGATTTAGATTGCAATATCAATGAGGGTATCGGAGAACAGAGGATTACCACGTCGTTGGGACACAACAACTAGCTACGAAGGAAGAAATCCTTGAATGAAATCTATGGGAATTTGAAGATTCCTTTTACACCATCATATTACGCATCTTTGTTACTTGCTGATAAAACGATGCCTTGCTCTTTATCTCATGTTAGTGAGACTCACTCTCCTGATTTAAGTGATTCTATATCGAGTTTTTTAAATGGATCAATCAGGCAAAGCTCTGGATCTATTGGAGATAATGAGATATTGTTCAGTAACTCTAGAATTAAGAAGAAGTTAGCTGGCCTTCCTAAATGTGTTTGGAAATCCATCAAAAGATTGGGCATAGAAGCAGATGAGGATGATGAGGCGTTTGAATCTATCATTCGAAACTTAGAAGAAGAAGAAAGAAATGCGAAGAAAAATAAGAAGGAGGCAGCTATAGATTCCATATGAATATAGTTACCTATAATGTGAGAGGATGTAGGAGTGTGATAAAGAAACGAAAGATTAGGGAATTGTTGATGAAGGGAGGGGCGGATATTGCATTTATTCAAGAGACAAAATGTGAAGTTATGACGGATGATATTGTTCATAAATTGTGGGGCAATGAGAATTGCCAGTGGTCTGCGGAAAATTCTGAAGGCATGTCGGGTGGGATTCTAATCATGTGGAAAAGTGGGGTTATTGATCCATTATGCAGTTACAAGGGAGAGGGATTCTTGGGTCTTAAAGCGCTGTGGAAGAACAAAATATGTTACTTCCTAAACATATATTCATCATGCAACAATAGAGAGAAAAGGAAGCTTTGGTGTAACATATTAAACTTAAAAACGAAACAAGAGGTAGGAGAGTGGGTCATTGGTGGAGACTTCAATGCCATCAAAAACTCAAGTGAGAAAAAAGGTAGTGGACATTATAATAAGAAATTGATGTTGGAGTTTGAAGACTTCATTCATTTGACTGGGTGTATTGACTTAGCCACCTCTGGTAATCGATTCACCTGGTTCAGTCCCTTTGGGGAGGCTTGTAGCAGAATTGACCGCATTCTGATTTCGATTGGATTATTGAATGGGTGGAATGAGGCGTACCAAAAAGTGGATAGTCGGGACATCTCTGACCATAAACCGATGTGGTTATCAATGAGAAATGTCAATTAGGGCCCCAAACCATTTCGTATACTCCGGTGCTGGTTCCAACATCCACAGTTTATAAGATTCATTAAAGAAGTGTGGCAGGGCCTCAATGTTAGTGGCAGCCGTATTTTTGTTTTGTCCATGAAATTGAAGGCTCTTAGGACAAAAATTAGATGGTGGAACAAAAGTGTTTTTGGGTGGATAGACACTAATATAGAAGAGAACAGGGAGATGCTAAACAATACAGAAGATATCTTGATAGACATTGATGATTCAATGAGAGAACAACCTCTTAAGATGAGAAAGCATGCTGAAGACGAGATGTGGAAATTGTTGAGAATTAAGGAAAGTCTTCTTCATTAAAAAGTTGAAACAAAATGGATTAAAGATGGCTATCAGAATACTTCTTTTTTTCATTCGAAAATCCGTCATCGTAACCTGTTGAACGCGATTAATAAGGTGGAAAATGAGGATGGAATTTTTGAAGATGTTGGAGGGGTAAAGAAAGTGATCACATATCATTTTGAAAAGAGACTAACTGCAGCAGCAGAGATCACAGATCTTCACGACAATATCAGAACTGGATGGAAACATGTTGGAAGAAGAGTTTTCAGAAGCAGAGATCAAAGAAGCAGTTTTTCAATGCAATGGTGATAGAAGCCCAGGCCCCGACGGTTTCACTCTGGAATTTTTTCAAAGATGCTGGGACATTGTGGGACATGATTTTACAGGTTGTATTAAGGAATTTTCTGATGAAGGAAAACTTCCAAAGGTGTTAGCGTCTTCCTTTTTAGTTCTCATCCCAAAGAATAACAATCCATGTAGTCTTGATGAATACCGTCCAATCTGTTTAGTGGGAAGTGTGTATAAGGTGATTACTAAGTTGTTGGCAGGTAGACTTAAGAGAGTTATGAACAAGATAATATCCCCTTCACAAACAGCTTTCGTAGCTGGGAGGAATATTCTTGACGGTGTTCTTGCCTTGAATGAAATTGTAGATTATTCAAAAAGGAGCAACCATAAAAGTTTAATCCTTAAAGTTGATTTTGCGAAAGCATACGACTGCACTGAATGGTCGTATATTCGCCAGGTAATGAAGAGCATGGGGTTCGGTAGTAAGTTTATGCGATGGATAGAGGGGTCAGTGTTCAATAGCTTTATGTCAGTGCTTGTAAATGGTAGCCCTTTGCGTGATTTCCAAGTTACTCGTGGCCTCAGGCAGGGAGATCCTTTAGCACCCTATCTATTTGCTATGGCTGCTGAAGGATTGGTTGCTATGATTAAGAAAGCAGAGGAAGTTGGTCTATATCAAGGATACAAAATTAATCAAAAGGATTCTATAAAATTGCTTCAATATGCTGACGACACGGTTCTTATAGGGGAAGCTACTTGGAAAAATCTTTGGGCGTTCAAAGTCATTTTGAGAGGATTTCAATTATCATCTGGTCTCGAGATTAATTTTAACAAAAGTAGCATTATTGGATATGGAGTTGAAGATTCTTTTTTGAAAGCTGGTAAAAAATTCCTTGCTTGCAAATTGCAAAAGTGTCCGTTTAAATTTCTTGGCATCCAAATAGGTGGGAATCAAAGGCTGCCGTCATTTTGGAAACCGGTGATTCTCAAGGTCCAAGCTAGATTGGCATCTTGGAATGGAAGATTTCTATCTATGGGGGGCAGAACTACATTGATCAAATCGGTGTTAACAAACCTGCCAATTCATTATCTGTCATTTTACAGGATGTCGTCAAAAGTTATTAAAGTTATAACATCACTGCAGCGGAATTTCTTATGGAATGGTTCTACTATAAAGAGGGGCATTGCTTGGATCTCTTGGAGGACGGTTTGTAAACCTAAGGAATTAGGAGGTGTGAACATTATGGACGTCCAATGTTTGAACGAGGCCCTGCTCGCGAAATGGATATGGAAGATCTTGAGTTCGCAGGATCATATTTGGGGTGACATATTGCAAGCTAGATATGGTGTTGTCATGGCTAATTTGGTGAGTGGTGAATTCAGTGATGGTTCTGTCACACCTTCCTTATGGTGGCGTGACATGGTGCGCCTTGCAAACAACTTCGGTAATGACTCTTTCTTCTCTCATTTAGATATGTCTGTTGGTAATGGGGAAACAACTGCTTTTTGGCAAGCTTCTTGGTGTGATAGTAGGCCGTTAGCTGTATTATTTCTGGAACTACATAATATTGCAGTGATGCCCAGAAGTTTGGTGATAAATAATGGAAGTTGGGTTGGAAATGTATGGAAGTGGAGTATTGAATTTCGACAGGGTATTGAGAACCATCATCTAGTACAATAGTTGTATAGAATAAATAGTTTAATTCACAGTAAAGTGCTGTGCAAGGAGAACAAGGATGGAGTTTCTTGGAAACTTAAGTCAGGGACTGTTGCTGATTTCTCGGTACATTCGGCGTATGAATATTTGTATAACAAGAAGGTTATTCCTCACGATATTCCTCGTCATACATCTGCAGCGTTTAAATTGATTTGGTTAGCTTCCTCACCAATCAAAACGGTGGTGTTCGGTTGGCGGTTAATTCACGATCGGCTTCCTACGCGCGATAACTTAAGGGTTCGTGGGGTTATATCATCTCCTCATGACACAGTCTGCCCCCTATGTTTTCAAGTCGCAGAAACAGTATCTCATCTATTGTTTCAATGTCCAAAAACAATATTGATGTGGAGGAGAATTATTGGATGGCTTGGAGTTGTGGTTACCGTGGATGGATCAATGGTGGAACACCTTAGAGTGTGGATATCCTCTTTAAATATTGAGGGGGTCACAGTTAAGAATGCAATAGGTTTGTGGCTTATAGTTTGTTGGTATGTGTGGAAAGTTAGGAATGATATTCTATTTAATGATGCTTTTTGGATAGAAGAGGATATAGTGCATAACATCATGAGTATAGCTTGGAGGTGGATTGGTAGAAAATACAATTTTACATGTAATTACTATGATTGGTTCAAATCGCCTATAGATTTTTTATAATGGCGGTTGATTGGTTGGTTTTTGTAAATGGGTCCGGATACCCCTATTGTATCCGTATTTTGAATATATTTGTTTATTAAAAAAAAAGATTTATTAAAGGAGTTCATCTCTATGTCGTCTCATGCAATGTAAAATCTCTTTGAATATTACTTAATTATTTAAATAATAATTTGACCATGAATTATTCTAATAATCTATTATACTAATAACATTAACAAAATAAAGGATATGCTTAATAGTTATTTAATAATCTAAATTAGATAATAGAATATTAATATTGATAATTATTTAATAGTATCATATAACCTATTAATCTAAATAAATCCTAAACATTTATAATAATTACGCTAACCATATTCTACTTAAATTAAAACTAAGACTAAATATTAAAATTCAAATAATACCCTAAGAAAAGCCAAAAATAGCAACTCAAATTATAGGATGAAATCAAATTTTTAGGAGAGGATAAAAAGTCAAAATTGTAACACCTTTCTACCCCACATACCATTTTAGGAAAACACTTAATATTATCAGAGTAAAAATTAGCAAGAAAGGTGCCACATATATTCAAACAACATTCAAAATCATTGTCCTGTCCCGTAACACGGATTATTCATTCTTCATTACCATAAATTGGCAACTACACAACGGAATCAAACTTTTTAATTCAGGTAAATAAAATACTTCATGGATAAAAGTATCCGATTCAAAATGACATCAACAATATGAAAAGAAATTCCAACATAAACCAAAAAGGGAAAATACGAGGTTCACAACTAATCCCAACCCGATGTTACATGACACAGAGTAGGACACCACTTAAAACATGACTAAAACGACAAAAGAACGATCCAAGACTCAATCCTCCAGCACCGCAAGTCTACTCTTGGTTATCTGCAAGTTACCCACATAAGAGGCAACATTTTCAAGCAGGCAGGGTGAGAAATCACAATTCATTATAGTAATATAAGTACATGGAAAATAAATAGAATAAGCAACACAACATCATAGCATCATCAACATAATCTTCACAACACAATCACAATTACATCATTTATATGCAATGTCAACTATAATGGAATGCAAAGAATGCATGTGGTACCGATTCAACGTGGATAGACACTGGCCATCAACCCTCCAAAAGGAGCACAACATAATCAACATATCACTTCAATCCGCACGATGGGATTGAAGCTACCAATGGACCGAAGCCCCAACATAAAATGCTATGAAATGCAATGATGCTAAATCTCCGCAATTCATCAAACATCAACGTGTGCATCATTCATTTCATATTCAACAAATATTTATCATACAATCATGTTTGATCATCTTACATCAACAACAACTCGACAACAAAAGATCAGCACAAGAAAACGTCAAGAAACCTCAAGAAAAACAACAAAAACAGCAAAACAGCTGTCTGACACGGGCACCCGTGTCTGGAAACCTGGCTCAAAACAAAAAACAGACAAAATACAGCAAACACAGTGGTCTGACACGGCCGCCCGTGTCCTGTGACACGGCTCGTGTCAGAAGCCCTGTAGCACAAATCCAAAACATAAAAAAATACAGCAGGAACAGTAGTCTGACACGGCCCGTGTCAGGATGCGAAAACCCAGAATTTTTTAAAAGATTTTTCTGCTGCGTTTAGACTTCAATTGTCCCAAAAATTCAGTTTTTCCAATACGAAAATTTGGCCAAAAGACTCACACAATACACATACATCAACACATAACATTCTATCTCATTATATTTCATCGAATCATCCATCCCTAACTCATTCTACATCATCAAACACCACAATTACCCAAAATCCACTAATACCTAATCTATTCATAACCAATCCTATAGAACTATAATAAACCATGAAAACTCCCCATACCTTAGGGAAATCAGTAGCTTTCCTCCTTCTCTAAGATTCTTCAGCAACCTTCAAGTCTTAGGGTTCTTCTCCTTCTCCCCCTCTTTTCTTCTTCAGCGTTCTTCACAAAAACACGACCAGTTAGAAAAGTGATCGGTATTTTCTTCTTTAGACAAAATATCCCAGTTAATGGACTTCCACTTCTATCCTTACTCTTTTTCCTTTAAGACCACCTTGCCCTTGTTCTTAATATTTTTAAATAATGATAATAGTAGTATAAATAATACACTAATTATTCATTCTATTAAATTATTTAAGAATACTCTTTTGATCCAAAATTCTCCAAAATTACCAAAACTTCATAATTCCTTCTAAATTAATTAAATAAATAAATGATTAATTTAGATTTTCGGGGCGTTACAACTCTCCCTTACTTTAAGAATTTTCGTCCTCGAAAATTTACCTGATTCGAATACCTCGGGATAGGATTCCTTCATCTTGCTTTCCAGCTCCCAAGTAATGCTTTCTTCGTCAGCTCCTAACCAGACAACTTTCACCAACGCAATCTCGTTGCCTCTTAAAATCTTCATCTCACGTTCTGCAATTTGTACAGGCATCATTTCCACAGTAAGATTATCCCGTACTTGCACACCATCCATATGAATCACATGAGACGGATCTGGAACATACTTCCGGAGTTGTGACACATGAAACACATCATGTAAATTCGACAGATTAGGCGGCAAAGCCACTCTATAAGCAACATTTCCAACTCTGTCTGAAATCTTATATGAACCAATAAAATGAGGAGTAAGCTTCTTAGACTTCAGCGCACGCCCAACACCTGTCACAGGTGTAACTCTAAAAAACACATGGTCACCTGCTTGGAATTCTAAATCTTTTCTTCGCTTGTCATGATAACTCTTCTGCCTACTTTAGGAAGATTTCATCTTTTCTCGGATCAACTTCACCTTCTCAGTAGTCTCTCGAACAATTTCAGGTCCCAGCACTACACTTTCTCCAGATTCATGCCAACATAAAGGAGTCCTACATCTCCGACCATACAATGCTTCAAAAGGTGCCATTCCGATACTAGAATGATAACTGTTATTATAAGTGAACTCTATTAACGGTAAATGAGTGTCCCAAGAACCTCCCTGCTCGAGAACACATGCTCGCAACAAATCCTCCAATGACTGAATAGTCCTCTCTGTTTGACCATCCGTCTGAGGGTGATACGCCGAACTCAACCTTAACTTAGAACCCAACGCTTCTTGCAAACTCTTCCAAAAATCAGAAGTAAACCGCAGATCTCTATTAGACATAATACACAAAAGAACACCGTGCAGCTTCACAATTACACGAATATAAATCTCCGCCAACTTCGATACTGGAAAACTGATGTTAACAGGAATAAAATGAGCCGACTTCCTAAGCCTATCAACAATCACCCAAATCGAATCGTGTCCTCTTGAAGTATTAGGAAATCCCGTCACAAAGTCCATTGAAATGCTATCCCATTTCCATTCTGGAACTTCTAACGGTTGCATCAACCCCGCAGGCTTCTGATGTTCAACTTTCGACTTCTGACAAGTTAAACATGCATACACAAAACGAGCTACATCACGCTTCATCCCAGGCCACCAAAACAATTTCTTCAAGTCCTGATACATCTTTGTAGCCCCCGGATGAATACTCAATTTACTTCTATGACTTTCCTCAAGAATCGCCTTCTTCATCTCCGCATCATCAGGAATACAAATTCGATTACGGAATCTCAACACACCATAGGCATCTAACTTGAAATCATCATCTTCGGACTGATCGATCCCAACCATCGAATCTACCAGTTTCACGTCTAACTTCTGAGCTTCCTTGACACTGTCCAAAAAATCATTGTTAATCTTCAGCATCCCCAACATCACACTCTGCAGTGTCACTTCGCAAACTAAGCTCATATCTCTGAACTGCTCAATTAATTCTAATTCTTTAACCATCATCGCCGACATATGCAGAGTTTTCCAACTTAGGGCATCAGCCACAACATTAGCTTTACCTGGATGATAGTTCAAACTGAAATCATAATCCTTTAATAATTCCAACCATCTTCGTTGTCTCATATTCAGTTCTTTTTTATCAAATAAATATTTTAAACTCTTATGGTCACTAAACACTTCAAATCTAGAATCATAAAGATAATGTCTCCAAATCTTCAGCACAAAAACAACTGCATCAAGTTCCAAATCATGCGTAGGATAGTTCTTTTCATGAGTTCTCAATTGTCTCGACGCATAAGCAACTACCTTATCATTCTGCATAAGTACACCTCCTAAACCCATCTTAGAAGCATCACAATATACGACAAAAGGTTCTCCTGGATTAGGTAATGTCAAAACCGGAGCCGATGTCAATCTCTTCTTCAATTCTGTGAAACTTTCTTCGCATTGAATGTCCCACACAAAAGCTTTACCTTTACAAGTCAACTTAGTCAACGGAAGTGCTAACTTAGAAAATCCTTCGATAAACCTCCGGTAATAACTGGCTAGTCCCAAGAAGCTTCTAATCTCGGTAGCCGACTTTGGGGTTTCCCATTGTAACACAACATCTACTTTAGACGGATCCACAGCAATGCCACTACCTGAAATGACATGACCGAGAAAACTAACCTCCTTTAACCAAAATTCACATTTAGACAGCTTTGCATATAACTTCTTCTCCTTCAAAACTTGCAATACTCGTCTTAAGTGCTCTGCATGCTCTGTTTCTGATTTAGAGTAAATCAATATATCATCAATGAACACCACCACAAACTAATCCAAATAAGTGTGAAAGATACGGTTCATGTACTCCATGAATACTCCCAGGCGCATTAGTAACACCGAAAGGCATCACTGAGTACTCATAATGTCCATAACACGTTCTGAAGGCCGTCTTCTTAATATCTTCATCTTTCATTTTAATCTGATGATAGCCCGACCTCAAATCAATCTTGCTAAACACACGAGCACCTACCAATTGATCCATCAAGTCATCTATTCTCGGGAGCGGATACTTGTTCTTAATTGTCACTTTATTTAATTGCCTATAATCAACACAGAGCCTCATACCTCCATCGTTCTTCTTTACTAATAACACTGGAGCTCCCCACGGCGATACACTTGACCTCACAAATTTCTTTTCAAGTAAGTCCTCAAATCACTACAAGAAAAAAGAAGATTTATGACACTTGAGTTGCGACAGTTATCACAAAGCCGTCCTTATTCCTGGATTGCGACGGTTGTCACGACAGTTAGGGTCAACTGTCGCATATTTTTTGCGACAGTTATCACAAAACCGTCCTTATTCCTGAATTGCGACGGTTGTCACGACAGTTAGGGTCAACTGTCGCATATTTTTTGCGACAGTTATCACAAAACCGTCCTTATTCCTGGACGGCGACGGTTGTCACGACAGTTAGGGACTGGACTGCGACGGTTGTCACGGAAGTTATCACAAAACCGTCCTTATTATGTTTTTTACTTAACTTTTTTTTATAAAATAATTTATTTGATTGAGCAAAAGGGAAAATTTGTTCCTCCCAATTTATAAAAAAAATTAGTATCGACTCCTTAACTGGAAATTCAATTTACTTTAATATATTATAAATATTTTTTATATAATTGTTTTGATAAATACATTATTATATATATATATATATTTCACTTTTTTAAATATGATTTAAATGATAAAATGTTTTGAATATTTTTCTCAAAATTTTATTTAACAATTTTTTAAAAAATTTCATTGTTTTAAATAAATATAAAAAAAATTAAACTTATTTTAAAATTATTATAAAATTATTAAAATTATTATTTTAAATTTAATAATTCACAAAGACTATTAAAATTTATTAATAATTGGAGAAATTGGAAGAAGAGAGTTGCGACTGTTGATGAACTGTCGTCCCCCAAATATAGTACCGGCGCTATGGATGATTACTCATCGTTTTTGTCCGCGACGGTTGCTTACCCGTCATTTCTCCAAAATGAAATCCAATTTTCTATACGAGTGAATTTCCCTATCTTTTTCATCTAAAACTCTTATTCTTCTTTTTCAATATCTCTCTTTCTTTGTTCAGATATAGTGTAATCCAACAAGAGGAAGAAATGATTTTGCCACGACTCTCTCTATTGGCTTCCGCGAACATGGTCTCTACAAGGGTTTGATTAGGTTTATGCTTTGCCTCTATTTGTGTGGGTCATTCATTTCTGGGTTACGATTATTGAGTTTCTTAGATCGCGAGCACGTCTTTTCCGATCCCCATCCATATTTTGAGTTTCGCGGGTCGTTGTTTTACACACATGAGATTCTTGGTTGTGATTTTTCTGACAATGATTTCTGTCTTTTGTGTGAATTTTTAAGGTAACCTCTTTGATTTCTTTCATTACAAATTGATATGATGGTTTTTTGTATTGTTATTGCAGACAAAGAAGATTCAAAGAAGAAGACAAAAAGAGAAAAAATCAGTTTTGTAAACAGGATTCATGAACATGGTAATTCAAAATTCATATATTGTAGTAGCCATATGATTGTGGAAATATAAAAAATCTTGCTCACAATGTGTTTGTGTTAATGTCGCAGTGAAATTGGGTCCTAAGTTTTCTGAGACTGTGAAGGGTAAGTTGAGTTTGGGTGCCAAGATTATTCAAGAAGGTGGGAGAAGGAATATTTTCAAGCATGTTTTTGGGTTGCAAGAAGAAGAGAAACTGTTGAAAGCTTATCAGTGTTATTTATATACTACAGCTGGTCCTATTGCTGGAATTCTCTTTATTTCGACGGTAAAATCTAAGGGTTTTACTCAATATACCGAGTAGCTTGGACAATGAATATTTTTGTTGTTATTTGAAATGTAGTACTTCTTTGTGGATGATCAGCTATGATAGATGTATGCCATGTCTACTGCTTACAGCTGCAGACGTCATCGGGGTAACTACATGCTAGTTTTGGCTATGATTGTCTTGGCTTGGATTTTCCCCATTATTAGTAAATATGCTGATTTTTTTATTGTTTGTTTATGTAACTAACTAGTTGAATGTAACAACCACTACTAGTTGTTCGGGTTTGAGCTGTCAGGTTCAGGATATGTTGTGTTTATAGAAGATTTTTGGGGTTAAATAATATCAATAGAGGGAGGATCAAGTTTTGTGAAGATGTTTCTTGTTATCTTTTTTATTTTTTGGGGTTCAGTTATGTTTCATATTTCGTGTATGTTTAAAAGTTACTTCATGATGGTACATAACTATGCATATTACTTCCCTTTGTGTCTGCTTACAGCCTCTGGATGAATTCGGCTCTTATTTAAAATAATTGAGTGGCTTTTTTAGTTTGATTCTTTAACACTTATGGAGTTATTATATTCTTTTACAATGTAGAGCACTTTTAACCCCCCCTGTATTCTCTCTGTGGGTATAATTTGTTAGAAAAAGGGAACAGTTTGCTGTCTTGGAACAAGCTGTTGATGTCTACACCATGGAGTTTGAGAGGTTCATCACATTTATTAGGTATAATAATGCTCGATTTGATGCAGCTCATTCTTTAATTTTCTGTTCTTATAAAATTGATGCTTGCTTTAAATCTGTTTTTTTCATCAAACATTGATTTTCATGCACAATTTATTGAAATTATCCACATACACATATATAGTTTTATATATTCAGAGTGTTATTTATTTTCATACCAGAGAGAGAAGTAAATTCAAACCATTCAACCATACATTGATGGTCAAATTAAAGTTAAATACTGTCTTGAAAGAAATTTATCTCTCACAGTTGATTTGTTTTGTGAGAAACTGGGTTGGAAGTAATATGTAGTGCAATTTGGTTGTCTCAAATTAGTTTCTTCACCTTGACATCTCGTAATATGAGTTGTTGCCTGTTGGACGTAATTTGGTCTCTTGGTAGAGCAAGAAGCCGAGCATATTCGCACGTTCGACCTCGAGTGCAAAAGCAGAGTATCGTGCCATTGTGGTTACAACTTGTGAACTCACATAGCATAGCTGAGACCGTTACTTCAACTCAAATTAGATTTCAAGGCAAATAAACTAATTTGTGACAACCAAGCTACATATTGCTTCCAACCCTGTTTTTCATAAAAGAACTAAACTCATAGATCACCTGGCCTTTGTGAGAGATAAAGTTCTTCTAGGAGAAAGTATTACCATTATGATTTTTACTTATTGACTTTTAAATAATAATTGGATTGATGAATGCTATAATTTGTAATATATTATTAAAAAGAGTAGTATTCTAATTTTAAACCTAGTGTGAATGGAAATCTATCATTGTTTTCACTTGTGTTACTAGAATTTTATTTCTTGTTGATTAACTTACTAGTAATTTTGATCAGTGGGGTTTTTGCAAACTCGCCTTTCTTCATTCCAGCAGATGTTGTCGGTACAGTGGAAGTAAGGTAAATGGAAAATCTTGCTTTCTTTTATGATTTTTACTATTTTCATGCCAATATTAAAATTTGTCCTTTTCAGTAAAATTGATGACTTCAAAGAGGCAAGTGTTCCAGCTAGGAAAACTTTTGAGGTATATTTATAAGGCTTGGGTAAATTTAGTAAAATTTACTGATAACTTTTGAAGTCATCAGTAAAATTGATGACTTCAAAGAGGCAAGTGTTCTTGTTGTACATAACATGTAACAATTTATAAATTTCCTGATGATAATTGAATATGCGAATCAGCTGTATTCCTAGTTATTTTTTAAAAAAATTTGCATTATGCTGCTTTTTAATTTATGAAAATTTACGATAATATTTGAATCTCAGGTTATACTCTCAGTGGACTCAGTAAACTCGTATATTGCATGGGATTTTTCTATAGTACAAGGCAAGATAAATATGGTATTGCTGCTAAAAAAATTTTGTGCGTGCAAGTTGTCATGATATTCCTAAGACATCCTTCTATAGTAAACTTGTTTTTGTTTATTGTCAGGATATTGGATTTAGTTTGGAGTTTGAAAGTCCTACTGGGGAAAAGACGGTAAGTTTGAATGTCATTTCCATAATTTGGTTACTTTAGATTATCAGAAGCCTTGTTAATCTTTATTGCCCATTCTTATCTTCCCCAGTCCTTGTTCTCCATTATTCAGTTCTGTATTGTGTTTTGTTCTCTTAACCCATGATTGCTTTTCCATTTTTCATTCTCATGGTGGCTGATTGGTTGACACTGTTGATGTTGCCTCACCGCCGATATGAGTTTGACTAAGTGAGTCTGCCATGTTTGTTGCGCCTCACTAGGCATTTGATGTGTAAATATTTGTCTTTAATTTTATACATGGTAATTTTAGGGTAACTTCTGTACATTAATGGCGGGAAGCTATAAACTGATATGGGACAACGCACATTCAACTTTTTTTAGAAAGGTATTTAGCATGTCTCATTATCCCATCTGGACAAATTAGTGAATACAAACATGCTTGCTAATTGGGTTTGTGTTGATGAATTTAGACATTTGCATTTCTTCCTATTAGTATAAATAATTGGCCAAGGAATAAACATGTAGTAAAATTTTCTGATGAATTCACTTACTTTGGGAAGTAGACTGTGTATTGATATTAATTCAGTTGAATGAGGTATAATGTTTTTAAGGTTGGAAGTGTGGAGGTATTTCAGTGCTACTATGCTTATGGAGAACAAAATCAAAGCTTTTCAAAGACGAACTTACTGGATGCTTGAGGAGTAAGTTTTCTTAACATTTTCAAATCTCACACCAAAAGTTCTTTCTTTTTATTTAATATTCTACTGTTTAAAGTGTTTAGCTTATAATTGAACTAAAGTGGTTAAGGTTTAATGGATGAGTTTGTTCCTGCTTGAAGATATGCTTTAACCAAGTACTAATGAAATAGATTCGGTATTGTTAATCACATATTCACAATTTCACATGTATCGCTTTAAAATAATTGTACATACTTTAAAAAAAATTTGATTTCTTTTTCTTGGTTCCTATCTATGGAAGTACTTCTTACTAGAGCTTTTTTTTCTCTTTGTATTTTACTTTCTTACTGAGAATTCTCACATATTGTTCTAGTTAATACAAAACGCTTAGAAAATTCTGCATTGTCACACTGTTTTAGTTTGATATTTGTTACATGGATTTATTTGTTTTGTATTATAATATTTTTCATTTTGTTGCTTAGGTACAAGGTATATAGAGACCAATGCATGGTTTAGTGAAGCCGTTGGAAGACTTTGCACTTTTTTACGATATGCTGGTTCCAATCATGAGTTTGTGTTAGATAGGACCAAATATGTAGTCTAATGTATGATATTATGATTGAATATATTCCGGTGATCATTGTGTTTACTTTCTTACTGCTTGTTTGGATTGACATCGAGTTTGGTGGAACCATTATTTATAATTAGTTGTGAGTTGACAACACCTAGATTGATCTTTGTTCTAGTAGCCTTTAATATTGCATCATGGTAATTTTAATTATTTGAATTGAATATTGTAAAAAAATTACAATTTTTAATTTTTTTTAAAAATAAAATAAAATTACGGCGGTTCTAAACCGTCACTATTTTAAATGAAATATATTATATAATTATGGCGGTTACAACCGTCGTTATTTTCATTGAAATATATATAAATATATATTATATAATTGTGGCGGTTACAACCGTCGTAATAAAATTATGGCTGTTGGAGCGACAGTTTTACAAACCGTCGTTAAACAACCTCGCGACACATGTTTCTACGACGGGAGAGAAACCGTCGTGATTTGCAATTTAGGTCGGTTGTAACCGCCGTAATCTAGCAAAATTAACCATCGTAATTTGCCAATTTTCTTGTAGTGAATTGCTTCTTTAATTCCGACAATTCAAATGCAGACATCCTGTATGGTGCCATAGAAACAGGTCTGGTACCAGGTACAAGGTCAATTGCAAATTCCACTTCTCTTTCTGGAGGCACATTAGGAATTTCATCAGGGAAAACTTTAGGAAATTCACGCACCACTTGCAACTCCTTAATTACAGCTCGGCTCTCAACGGATAACGACGCCACCAATGAGAACATCTGAGCTCCTCCTTGCATCAACTGCTGTAACTCCCTAAAAGACAACAAACTAGCTTCTTCCTCTTCAGGAGTAAAAAATCTCACAGACTTGTTATAACAATGGATATGAACATAGTTATATTCTAACCAGTTCATTCCCAAGATTACATCCATTCCAGATAACGGCAAACAGACCAAATCAACAGTAAAGTCTCTGTCGAAGATCGTCAAGGGACACTTTAAACACACAAGAGAAGTAGTCACCGATCCCTTAGCCGGAATCTCGACGACCATTTCTCCATTCATAGAAGACAACACAAGACCCAATCTTTTAACGCATTCAGCAGCAATAAAGCAATGAGTAGCACCAGTGTCAATCATAGTAATTAAAGGAGTACTATTAATGAAACATGTACCTCTGATGAGTCTGTCCTCATTAGTTGTCTGAGTCCCAGCCAAAGCAAACACTTACCCACCGGTTTGTGCCTTCTTTGGTTTCTGACACTGACTACTAATGTGTCCTTCTTCGCCACAGTTGAAACAAATCATCTCTTTATGCTTTCACTCAGATATGGCATGCCCAGTCTTACCACAACGGAAACACCTCTTCACTTCAGCAGTACACACATTACTCTTATGACCAGGTTTCCCACATTTGAAACAAGTTATGCCAGCAGGAGCATCCCCCCCACTAGTCCTCTTGCCATCAACCACTTTCTGTTTACCTTTTCCAGCTGGAGCATCATAAGGTTTGCCACGATTCTGTTGGTGCTTGCTCTTCCTCTCATTAATGATCTTATAATGAGCATTGTTATCCTCTTCAAAAATTCTGCAACTATCAATTAAATCAGCAAAAATACGAATCTTCTGATATCCAACTGCCTTCTTGATCTCTGGGCGCAACCCACTCTCAAACTTGATGCATTTTGAAAATTCAGCATCATCATCGTTATAGTGCAGATAAAACTTAGCCAATTCAACAAACTTTGCAGCATAATCAGTAACTGACATGTTTCCTTGCTTCAGCTCAAGAAACTCGATTTGCTTCTTACCACGAACATCCTCTGGATAATACTTCCTCAGGAACTCTCTTCGGAACACATCCCAAGTGATACCTTCACCTGCAGTTTCCAACCTCTGACGAGTCTCTAGCCACCAGTCATCAGCCTCGAATGTTAGCATATGAGTCCCATATCGAACCTTCTGCGCTGGAGTACAGTCTATCACACGAAATATTATCTCCATCTCTTTCAACCAATCCAACGCTCCATCAGGATCATACTTGCCCTTGAAGGTAGGCGAATTCTCCCTCTGAAAAGTTGCCAAACTGTGAGATCCAACATTCTCGTCGGTGTTCGGCTGATTCTGCAAAGCCTGAGCCATTGCTTACAACACAGCAGCAATTGCAGCATCGTTCCTTCCAGCCATCTCAACTTGTCACTTCAACATAAACAAAAGTTAGAACTAGTGAACAATACTCGATTGTTAAACAAACTACGACTCGACAACTTGGCCAGACGGACTGACCTGCTCTGATACCACTAATGTAATACCTTTCTCCCCCACATACCATTTTAGGAAAACACTTAATATTATCAGAGTAAAAATTAGCAAGAAAGGTGCCACATATATTCAAACAACATTCAAAATCATTGTCCTGTCCCGTAACACGGATTATTCATTCTTCATTACCATAAATTGGCAACTACACAGCGGAATCAAACTTTTTAATTCAGGTCAATAAAATACTTCATGGATAAAAGTATCTGATTCAAAATGACATCAACAATATGAAAAGAAATTCCAACATAAACCAAAAAGGGAAAACACGAGGTTCACAACTAATCCCAACCCGATGTTACATGTCACAGAGCAGGACACCACTAAAAACATGACTAAAACGACAAAAGAACGCTCCAAGACTTAAACCTCCAGCACCGCAAGTCTACTCTTGGTTATCTGCAAGTTACCCACATAAGAGGCAACATTTTCAAGCAGGCAGGGTGAAAAATCACAATTCATTATAGTAATATAAGTACATGGAAAATAAACAGAATAAGCAACACAACATCATAGCATCATCAACAGAATCTTCACAACACAATCACAATTACATCATTTATATGCAATGTCAACTATAATGGAATGCAAAGAATGCATGTGGTACCGATTCAACGTGGATGGACACTGGCCATCAACCCTCCAAAAGGAGCACAACATAATCAACATATCACTTCAATCTGCACGATGGGATTGAAGCTACCAATGGACCGAAGCCCCAACATAAAATGCTATGAAATGCAATGATGTTAAATCTCAGCAATTCATCAAACATCAACGTGTGCATCATTCATTTCATATTCAACAAATATTTATCATACAATCATATTTGATCATCTTACATCAACAACAACTCGACAACAAAAGATCAGCACAAGAAAACGTCAAGAAACCTCAAGAAAAAAAACAAAAACAGCAAAACAACTGTCTGACACGGCCACCCGTGTCCTGGGACACGGCCACCCGTGTCCTGGGACACGGCCCGTGTCAGGAAACCTGCGCTCAAAACACAAAACAGACAAAATACAGCAAACACAGTGGTCTGACACGGCCGCCCGTGTCCTGTGACACGGCCCATGTCAGAAGCCCTATAGCACAAATCCAAAACATAAAAAAAATACAGCAGGAACAGTAGTCTGACACGGCCGCCCGTGTCCTGTGACACGGCCCGTGTCAGGATGCGAAAACCAAGAATTTTTCAAAAGATTTTTCTGCTGCGTTTAGACTTCAAATGTCCCAAAAATTCAGTTTTTCCAATACGAAAATTTGGCCAAAAGACTCACACAATACACATACATCAACACATAACATTCTATCTCATTATATTTCATCGAATCATCCATCCCTAACTCATTCTACATCATCAAACACCACAATTACCCAAAATCCACTAATACCTAATCTATTCATAACCAATCCTATAGAACTATAATAAACCATGAAAACTCCCCATACCTTAGGGAAATCAGTAGCTTTCCTCCTTCTCTAAGATTCTTCAGCAACCTTCAAGTCTTAGGGTTCTTCTCCTTCTCCTCCTCTTTTCTTCTTCAGCGTTCTTCACAAAAACACGACCAGTTAGAAAAGTGATCGGTATTTTCTTCTTTAGACAAAATATCCCAGTTAATGGACTTCCACTTCTATCCTTACTCTTTTTCTTTTAAGACCACCTTGCCCTTGTTCTTAATATTTTTAAATAATGATAATAATAGTATAAATAATACACTAATTATTCATTCTATTAAATTATTTAAGAATACTCTTTTGATCCAAAATTCTCCAAAATTACAAAAACTTCGTAATTCCTTCTAAATTAATTAAATAAATAAATAAATGATTAATTTAGATTTTCGGGGCGTTACAAAAATTGTCCTCTTTTAAGTTTTTAGGTTATTAGAGTTGACTAGATGACTTATATGGGACTCTTGATAGACCAGTACCCTAACTCAGAGTGGTCATAATTTGGGATACGCAACTCCTAGAATCCAAAATTTTGTTTAGCGAATTTGTGTGATTTTTCTTGTTTTTCAACCTTACATCAGACCCCAAACCCCAAATTTTGACTTCTAACAATCCCAAAACATATCATAACTTAAGGTACATGAATCATATAGTAATCAATACTTCACAACATCAAAATCAACATCATGACATTAATTCATCATGTTTTACATTAATACATAACATCAACATATGAACAACATCATCTAAAATATTCTCATGACATCTAATCACACAAATTCACATTCAAACAACACTTAGCATGATTAACACAATTAAAATTAACCATAGATCAATCTAATTGTGGAGGTTCTGCACAAACCTCACACAATTCACAATCCCTCAATAATGGAGGACAATGGGGAAAGAGAAGAAGAAAGGGAGTAAGAATCCCCATATACCCTACAAGATTAAATACCCTTATCATGAAAAATCCCCCTAGCTCGAATTCGTGAAGAGTTTGGATCTTGATGATTGAAACTCCCTCTTTTCACTTTTGCTCTGCTAGGGCATTTCTCTTCTCTCTTAGTATTTTTCTCTCAATTTCACGTACTGACTGATTTTCTCTCATTCTCCTAATTTAAATAAAACTTTATTTTATGTTTATTTTCCATAACTCTCCTAATTCCCCTTATTTCTTATTAATTTACTCCACCTCCCAAATTCCCATCAATTTATATTTTCTCCTCAACCACTTATTCTTTATTTTCTCTATTATTTCAATTTATTAAATAAAAATCTATAATATTTCTATCCACCCTCATGAAATTAAATAAAATAAATAATCATTCCAAAAACACATCAAAACTCAAATAAAATCAGATAATTAAAACTGAGGTGTTACATGCACCAGCTACACAGAAGTGTGTTTAATAAGCCTCAGATGTGAGGTGTGCTTTTGAGCCGTATCAGAATCACAGAAGTGCGTTAAGTATGTATTGGATACGCAATATGGCATGGAATGAGCTTAAGCCGTATCAAAATTTCATAGATGCATTAAGTTTAAATCAGATACACATTCATGCATGCGGTGTGTTTAAGCCATGTCAGAATCACATAAGTGCTTTAGGTCTATATCAAATATGCAATAGGGCATGGAATGTGTTTAAGCCGTATCACAATCACCTAAATGTGTTAAGTCTGTATCTGATACACATTCATGTAGGTGGTGCATTTAAACCATATCAGAATTGCAAAAGGGCGTTAAGTCTGTATCGGATATGCAATAGGGCATGGAATGTGTTTAAGCTATATTAGAATTGCATACATGTGTTAAGTCTGTATCGGATAAACATTCATGCAGGAGGTGCATTTAAGCCGTATGAGAATCGCATGTGTTATGTCTATATCAGATACACAATCAGACATAAAGTGTGCTTGAGTTGTATCAAAATCGCAGAGATGCGTTAAGTCCATATCAGATACACATTTGGGCATTTTGTCTATGTTCCCCTATTTTATTATTATTATTAAAGTTTATTTATTAAATAAATTAAATTAAATTTTGGTGATTAATCACACTACACAGAGTTAACTAGGGGTTTCGGTGTCTAGTCAGGGGTCAAAGAGGAAACACCCCTTGTGTGGTTTACGAGGAACGCCCCCAAAGCTAATTCTTAATGAATAATTTATTTTGAATCGACCTTGTATTTCGCATTAACACTTGATATGTTTACAAATCACAATCTCATAACTCATATGTCATTTACAGTCCATAGTCGCATGACTAATGACAACAAGACCCTTGTGCCTTCATAAACCCTAATCATCATATTCATGGCAATACAACCCTTGCAGTGTCATAAAACCTAATGCAATATGTCTATACAATTAAAAACATAATGATCGATTATTCAATATGATTTATTGAAATTTCACTACTTTATCATACCATGCCAGTCATAAAGCATAATCAACAATAATCATTCCAATGTATAACAATCATTATAATAATTGAATGAATGAAATATAACAATGTATCAAATACACTGATGTTGCACTAAAATTATTTATATCATATATTAATAGATCAACATATTTGTATCACTATGTACGATCAAAGTATCGTTGCTTCACCATAAAAAAAGTCGACCATGAAGCATAGTCAACATGGAATATCCAAATTTTACAAATCATGGTGCTAATATTTATTTTCGATATTATTATATAATTCATTTTGTGTGTTAATTGAATTAAAACAAAAGATATTAAAAATAAACAATTATCTGACTCGTGGTTTCGTAAGTGGTTTTGATATCACAGAAGGGAACAAATAGAATATGCAGCAAAAAACAAAACCTTAAATCGATCCTTACGTTTGAGAATGATCGGTGATAGAATGATCATGAGTGTTAAACAAAACCTTTTTTTTATGGCCATTAACCATTAATGCAGAATCCAAAGAATGATCATGAGTGTTAAACAAATAACATCACCTCTACTCGGTCCACATGAATAGAGTGCATCAATCTCAATGCTAGTTATTCTGAATGTTGAGAGAGAGAGAGAGAGAGAGAGAGAGAGAGAGAGAGAGAGAGAGAGAGAGAGAGAGAGAGAATATACCATGGGTTTCTCAAACCAAATTTTATTGAGTGTAAATACTTCAGCGCAAGGGTTCTATTTATAGAATGACTTGTTTAGGTTGCAAGCTGAACAAACTCACTTAAGTGAATTATAACTTACTGTGTATTCTATTAAACTTGAGTGCATTTCACCTTATGGTGTTGTGTATTCCACTTAAGTACACCATACCTTATGGTGTTTAGTAATTTACTTAAGTACATTGTACTTTACGGTGTTCTATATTTTATTTAAGTACATTGTACCTTAAGGTGTAATACACTTCTCTAATTAACACTAGTACATTACAAATTCACTTAATCATACAAGTTTCACTTATTCATTTTATGTCTCATCAGTGTGTCTTTATGTGTGTAACCCTGTAGGTTCTCATGACATTGGAAATTATACTAAATCACACATTTAATATAATAAATAGTGAGTGGTATTTAGTAACACATTACTACTACCCAAGTCACAAAAATGTCATGTGGTCTAACAGAACTTTTCCATGATAATGTTTATGTGTACAATATTACCCTTTTCACTCATGTCTATATTGAACACAAGGCATAGATTATCACCATTATACAATTAAATATAGGGCCCTTAGACAATTATTATGTTATGCAGGATAGGCAAATTCTATCTAGGTCACTCATGTACATCAACATGATTTGCGAAGTACCCATCAACCATCTTTATAGTAATCTTGTTACATACAACGTCTGAATGATAATAAAGTACCTGACTCTGTTGTGTACAAGTGTGAGTTGGAAGTCCTACATTGTTTAGAAAAGTGGATGTTTAGCACTTTATAAATGAGAGGACTCATACACCTATCACCTTAAGGTTTTAGGTGAATATGTGGTGTCTCTCTCACTTGTGTGTTGCTCTTGACCCAATGTGGGTGCTCATATTGATGATCCAACAGTGGTATCAGAGTCGATGGTTCAATTAAGGGACCGACTCCTTGTATCAAAAGTCTTCCTAACAATGTGATGGTTAGGCGGCGTGTTCTGTTGTAGTGTCCGCAACGGCGGTACAAGTGTATGTGAATGAAAGAGCTTCCGCTTAAGAAAGAGCATAGTGGATGGACTCACACATAAGGGGAGATTGTTGTGTACAAGTGTGAGTTGGAAGTCCCACATTGCTTAGAAAAGTGGAGGTTGAGCACTTTATAAATGAGAGGACGCATACACCAATCACCTTAAGGTTTTGGGTGAATATGCGGTGTCTCTCTCACTTGTGTGTTGCTCTTGACCCAATGTGGATGCTCCTCTTGATGACCCAACAGAATCAATATATAGGGTCAATACACTACTACCAAAAAGACATACCACAACGGTTGAAAAAGAGATACCACAACGCCTAACCAACCGTTGTAAGGTAAAGGGTGATTGTATGTATGATGATTTCCACCACGGTCACTGATAATGGCAACAATTTGAATAATAGGACGATGAAAGAGTTATGCGAGAGCTTTAAGATTTAACACCATTACTCATAATCGTACTGACCAAAGATGAATGGAACCGTAGAGGACGCTAATAAGTAGAGACAGCCAATAAGAACATAAAGTAGAGTATCCAAAAGATTGTAAAAAGCATATAAGGACTGGCATGAAATGCTTCCTTTTGCACTTCACGGTTATGAAACGATGGTTCACACTTCAACATGGGCAACTCCTTTGTCATTAGTTTATGGCATGGAGGAAGTATTGCCTATTGGAGTTGAAATTCCTTCAATGAGAGTCTTGATGGAGGCCAAGCTAGTATAAGCATAGTGGGTCCAAACCAGGTTTTACCAACTACTAGATTCAGGATCTATAACACCAGCCTTTAGAACTGGTGGTTGAGAGATTTTATGCATGCGGAGGATTTCTTGCCATATCTTCTCCCGGTGAGTGTTCATGGGCTTGATAGTCTCAGCGGGCTTTCCACGTTTCTTAAATATCATCTTATCCGAATCAACCGATGTATATTGATTCCTTCATAATTGTTGCTATTTCTCGGTATTTGAAGAGTGTTGTTTCTTGTCTCGTGATTTCTTTTTAGTATTGCTTTCCTTGCCATTGTTGTAACTTTATGCAAGTTCCTTTTCTTTTTTAATTCTAGGAAATAAGTTAAGTGTTGCAACTTGATTAAAATAAAGTTATACAGAAAATAAAATTGCAGAAAAGTAAATGACACAAAGATGTAACCTGTTTTCTCTTTCTAAACAAGAGTAGTCAAGTCCCTTCACAGCCCGCGAGAGATTCCACTATTGTCAGATCTTTGTACAAGCCTACCACTAAGACTTTCCTTACAATATTCTAACAATAACAAAAAAGCACACCACTTCCTTGATTTCCAACAACACCAACAACTCTGGTGGACTTTAAATCAAACCCATTCAAAGGACCTTTTTACAGCAATCACCAACAACTTAATTATCACAATAATACATATTTAACACTTGAGTTTGTATCACTTTTTACTTGCTTGTATTACAAGATATATGAAGCTTATGGATCTTTTATTTCCATTTGATCACAATACAAACATATACACTTAAATACTGAGAAATGATATGAATGAAACTTGATTAAATGTTGCGAAAGTTTATGCATAAAGTTTCATTTGAAAATATATGAACACTTAACAAATTTGTTTGAATTGATTTGAAAACTACATTTTTAAAGAGTTTATTTTCGTTTTACTGATTTATAAACCTTATACACATCAATAGGGACCCCTTTGAATGAATACAAATGTTTGGAGTGGTTCCATGAAGCAATGCAATCTATAGGAATGAAACAGATTGGTGAAAAAAGCTATTGCTTCAATGGTAACCAGTTACCATAATGTTTTAACTGGTTACAACTGTAGCTGTTAAAACATATTTTGAAAATTCCGTGTATGTAACATTTTACAGGTTTTGTGTAACCGGTTACAGATGTTTGAAAATGTGAAAAACAACTTTGTAACAATATGGTTTGATTCCAAATTATTTTTAAAGATGAATTAATGGTTTGAGATGAATATGAATGATATACTATGATCCATTAAGATATATAATATGAATTGTATTGCATAATTTAATCATCTTGATTCTTTCCTTTAATTTCCAAAGCTTTATGATCCATTGAGCTTGATTGTGCTTGCCTTCAACCTTTGTCTTCTTTTTGTTGATGTGTTTATCTTAATCAAAACTTTAACCAATGTCAAGAAGAACTTTTCTTCACCATCTCCCTCTTTTTGATGATGAAAAAGTTCCTTTGAAATTTTCTTGTTCATCAAAGAGAATCTTCAATATATATGACTTTTGCATTTTAGTGCAATAACTAGAATCTCCCCTATCTTGTATATCTCCTCATTTCTTTTGCAATCTTAAGGATTTCTTCCCTCAAAATATTATGAACAAGAATAAGTACAATACCTATTATTTCTCGTCCTTTTGACATCATCAAAAAGAAGAAAAGGTAGATTAATGTCCAAAGCAAAGTGATAACATAGGAAAGATATATAATGATAGATGAAAATTAATAGCACATAATTATACACTTATCACCTTCATAAAGATTTTATGTCAATATTGATATCATTGATGATGCTATTTGAAAGTGCCAATCTTTTCATTTCATCTTTATTTTGACCACTTTCCAAACATATGAACCTTGTGCCTCAAAAAACCTTGCATACTGATCTTACAGAAATCATAACATTCACCAGTAAAACTTGGAGGCATATTTATGCTACCACTTTATCCTAGAAGTGATTTTGCGGAAGCCATATGAATCGAGGAGCAAGTTACCATAACCTGCTCTGATAGCAATTGTAAGTATGAAATGTAATCTAAGAGAGGGGGTGAATTAGACTTGTTGGATTTTTTGTTTTTTATGCAAGTTCCTTTTCTTTTTTACTTTTATGGATATAAGTTAAATGTTGCAACTTGATTAGAATAAAGTTATGCAAAAAATAAAAGTGCAGAAAAGTAAATAACACAAATATGTATTCTGGTTCCTCTTTCCAAACAAGAGTACTCCAGTTCCATCTCACCCTGTGAGAGATTTTACTATTGTCAGTTAATTGTACAAGCCTACCACTAAGACTTCTCTTACGATCGTCTAACAATAACAAAGAAGCACATTACGTCTTTGAATTCTAAAAACACCAACAACTATGGTGGAATTTGAATCAAACTAATTCAAAAGACCTTTTTTACAACAATCACCAACAACTAGATGACCATAATAATACCGATTTAACACATGAGTTTGTATCACTTTTGACTTGCTTGTATGGCAAGATATATGAAAGTTTTGCCTCTTCTCTTTCTCTTTGACCACAATACAAACATATACACTTATGTGCTCAGAAATGATATGAATGAAACTTATTTAAATGATGTAAAAGTTTATGCACAAAGTTTCATTTGAAAATATATGAACACTTAACATCTTTGTTTGAATTAATTTGAAAACTACATTTTTTAAGATTTTATTTTCACTTGCCGATGTATTAACCTTATATACATCAATAGGAACTCCTTTGAATGAATACAAATGTTTGGAGTGGTTCCATGAAGCAATGCAATCTTTAGGAATAAAACAGATTGATGAAAGTAGCTACCGCTTCAGTGGTAACCGATTACCATAATGTTGTAACCGGTTACAACTGTAGTTGTTAAAACATATTTTGAAAATTTTTCGCTAGTAACTAGTTACATGTTTTGTGTAATCAGTTACAGCTATTTGAAAATGTGAAAAAACAACTTTGTAACAACATGGTTTGATTCCAAATGACTTTGAAAGATGCATGAAAGGTTTGAGATGAATATGCATGTTATATTATGAGCCATTAAGATATATAATATGAATTGTAATGCATACTTTAAACATCTTGATTCTTTCCTTTAATTTCCAAAGCTTTATGATCATTTGAGCTTGATTGTGCTACCTTTCAAGCTTTGTTTTCTTTTTGTTGATGTGTTTGTCTTCATCAAAACTTTAACCAAGGTCAAGAAGAACTTTTCTTCACAGTCGTTGGCATCTGGACGAGAGACTCCTTGAAGTGTCATGCCTACGAACATTTCCTGGTTGTGATGTATCACCTTGATTGTCATCTCATTAAAGCGGACGAGGTATTCCATTAGGGATTCAGAGGTACCTTGGAGAATGTTGAAAATGCTGGTAGCAAACATCTTTTTGTGTCTGCTCGCTGCGAACTGATGAAGTAGCTTCTTCACCAAATTCATATAGTTGGTGATTGAGAGTTGATGTCGACCCAAATACCATCTTAAAACTGCGTCTCTAAAGATGTCCAAGAGAAATTTACATTTTAAAGAGTCAGAGACTCCAATAATAATCATATGGATGTTGATGGAGACGACCCACATATCATATCAGAGGTTAGGCTATAACATCTTCTCCTCGTCAATAGGCCTAATAATTATTTATATGCACTCAGATTTTATTATTTGTGGTTAGGGGTGGAAATAAGTCAGGCCATTAACAGGGTCCTACAGGCTTAGCCTACACAGACTCAGGCTAGACCAAGCTTTTTTTTTTTTAAAATAGAAAATGCCTAAGCTTTTTTATAAGCCAATTTAGTTAAAAATGTTAGGCCTCAGACCATAAAAAAAGCCTTTTAAATCTAACAAACCGGAAAATTTAAATAAATATGAATAATTTTTATGTTATCATTATGTTATGTTGTGTACTTTAAATTAAAATACGTAAATAAAAATTGGTTATCTTGAAGAACTAATGAAAATAAGATGAAGGCACCTTATGAACAATGTTATAAGTTATTTTCATAAGTTATCTTAAATAAATAATCTCACAAAATTTATGCTAATAGATAAGTTAAAATAAGTCAATGTAAACAAACTTTTAGTCTTATTGGTTTTTTAGTTTGTTAGTCTATTTAAAATAATAGGCTTTTATGTAGGCTAACAGACTAATCCGATCTTATAAAAAGTCAGACTAAGACCTAAAAATAAGTCTATGATAAGCTATAGGTCAGACTTAGCCTTCATTGTTTTTGACAAATCAAATTTAAGCTTGACAAAGTCTAACTCGGCTCAGTTTTTTTCCACCTCTATTTATTATTCAATGTAAACTTTTTTATATGAATATCGACCATAGAGAAAAGGAAATGAATTCCAACAAAAAGGGAGAACGACAATATAATTTTATTTTAACCTACATATCATGAATAAAACATTTGTGTCCAATATATTGTAATCAAACCTGAATCTGATGCCAGGTCATGGCTGAGACATGCTAAAACATGTCTTGGTGGCATTTTTCAAATGTGCATGTATATGGTCTAAATATAATGGGAGGAAAGCTGATTTTATTTAAAATTAATATATAGGTCATGAAATCAACTGAAATTCTATTTATTTAGTATATATTTCCAGCTAAGATGGCTACCCTTTTTCCTATTTATTGGGCAACTGTTTTCTGCTATGTGGTGAATATTCCAATCTAGGCAGGAAAATTTAAGGAATAATATCTTCGTTGTGATTTGATTGGAACATATTTTCTTAGGAAAGGATAGTATATTTATGAGGATTGCTATGTTTACACCCAAAATTTAACACCTTCAATTATACTGTATCAAATAAAGCATGACTTATATATTTGTTTGTGTTAGAACAAAGAAAAATAAATAAATGATTAAACATTTAAAACACCAAAACTGTATGCTTACACCAAAAATTTTATACCACATTTTACACCGTATGAAATACAAGTTGCCTATGTGTTAGTTTTGTGTCAAAATAAAAAATATATATAATGATTAAATATTTAAAAAAGACAAAACTGTATAATATTACGATGTAGTTGTAATATTCGGTGTAAAGCAAAGATAAATAAATGATTAAATAAAGCATGACGTATATATTTGTTTGTGTTAGAACAAAGAAAAATTAAATAAATGATTAAACATTTAAAAAACCAAAACCGTATAATAATATGGTGTAAGTGTTAAGTTCAATGTAAAAATAACATCTTTCTATATCTAGAGAAATATTACAACTACACCGTAATATTATATGGTTTTGTCTTTTTAAAATATTTAATCATTATATTTTTCTGTATTTTGACACAAAACTAACACATAGACAACCTGTATTTCATACGGTGTAAAATGGGATATAAGATTTTTGGTGTAAGCAGAGCAACACTCTTATATTTATATTGAACTTCTGTAAAAACAAAATTGACGCACTCATGCTATCAAGACAATAGTTATTGAAATGGAATTAGATTGTTCATATTTAAATATTTATTTTAGTTTATTTTTAACATTTTCTAAATAAGAAAATAAAAAATTTGAATTGTTTAGTCTCTAATTAATAATTCAATATTTTCGCATTCATGGATTAGTGAGAGTTTTCGAGTGCATGACGAGAAATAATTGATCAATGTCTTAGGCAAAAAAAAGAGACAATAAGATATATACCGTCAAATATTCTTACATTATGAATTAATTGTTAGTGCGTGAGGCACTTTTAGTAAGGAGAGAAAGAGAGAAAATAAGGAAATAAGGATTTGTATTATTGAATTGTGTAAATAATGATACTTATATACAACCCTAATTGGGTTTGTACTAACACAACTTGGATTATATCTAAATATTAAATCTAATCATATCAAATCAAATCTAATCTAATATTTCAACACACCCCCATAATCCAAGTTGTCGAGCCTACGCTAGTCATAGTCGATCTGAACTATTCCTAATTTCTTTCTCAAATTCAGGAATCTATCAATCTTCAATCCTTTGGTGAAAATGTCGGCCAACTGTGCTTCACTTGAGAAATGCCTAACTTCAAGTTCACCTCGATTTACCTTTTCTCTCAAGAAGTGAAATATGGCTTCGATATGCTTACTCCTTCCATGCAGAACTGGATTCTTTGCCAGATTTATGGGTGACTTGTTGTCGATTTGCAACACAAGAGGTTTCTTCACTTCGACCTCCATTTCTTCAAGTACTGATCTAATCCAAATTGCTTGACATGCAACATAAGATCCTGCTATATATTCAGCTTCACACGATGACAATGCCACCACAGGTTGCTTCTTCAAACACCATGAGATTGGGGCACCAAATACTTGAAAGAAATAGCCAGTTGTACTTCTTCGATCTTCCTTATCTCCACACCAATCAACATCTGAAAAGCAATTAACTATTGCTCCTTTGCCTTCAGAATTTCGTCAAAATAGAATTCCAAAATTTGTTGTTCCTTTTAAGTATCTCAGAATTCTTCTTCCAGCTTTCATGTGTGACACTCTTGGGTCACCCATTAATCTGCTCACTAATCCGACTGTAAAACCTATATCAGGTCGACTATTACACACATATCTCAGAGATCCAACTATTTGTTTGAACAAAGTTACATCAACTTTGTCTTCCTCTCCATGCTTCTCTAACTTCACAATTGGTTCGACATGTGAGGATGCAGGATTCGAATCATCCATTATGAGTCTCTTGAGTGCCTCTTTGACATACTTCCTTTGATGTAGCACCATACCTTGCTTCGACATATGAAATTCCATGCCTAGGAAATAAGACAATTTTCCCAGATCCGACATTTCAAATTCCTTCTTCATCGGCTCTTTGAACTTCGACAAGTTCTCCAAGCTATTTCCAGTTACCAACAAGTCATCGACATATAAGCAGATGATTGTTATATCTTGTGCTATAACCTGAACATAGACACCATACTCAGACTTGCATTTGACAAATCCCAATTCGACTAAGTATGAGTCGATCTTCTTGTTCCATGCCCTAGGTGCCTGCTTGAAGCCATAGAGCGCTTTGTGCAACTTATATACTTTACTCACTTCCTTATGAATCACAAACCCAGGAGGTTGTGTGACATAGACCTCTTCGTCTAATGGATCATTTAGAAAAGCTGACTTCACATCTATGTGAAATGTCGACCAACCTTGGTTACATGCCAATGCTACCACTAGTCGAACAATCACCAGTCTTGCTACTGGAGGAAATACTTCAGAGTAGTCAAGTCCTTCTCTTTGAAGACACCCTCGAGCTACTAATTTCGCTTTATGTCTTGCTATCGACCCATCAGCATTGTGTTTCAACTTGAACACCCACTTTACTTCGATATTTTTTGTATGTGCTGGCAATTCGACTAACTCCCATGTGTTGTTTCTTTCGATTTCCTATAACTCTTTGACCATAGCTAACTTCCACTGTTGAATTTTTAAAGCTTCGTTATGGTTGATTGGTTCAGCACCTGCAAGTAAAGCAAAATGAACTAATTCTCCATCTGGTGTGACTTCATCATCACCAGTCACTTCATAATCATGAAGTCTTGTTAGAGGAACTCTATTTCTCCGAGGTCTTTGGCTTGTTTCAGCCACAACCTCTGTATCGGGAATGTCAACAACGGCTTATACTTCGACTTCGACTGGATTCTCAACAATTTCTTCAACTTCGACTTCATCAGTTTCTTCTTCGAAATCAGAGCTCATCAATGGCTTGTTAATTGAATTACTAAAATTCCAATCCCAGGCAAAATTTTTATCAATCACAATATCTCAACTCAACATAATCTTCTCATTAATTGGATTGAATAGCATGTATGCACCAGTCTTATGATATCCTACCAGAATCATAGGTTCACTCTTGTCATTAAGCTTCCTTCTTCTTGCATCAGGAACATGCTTGTAACACATAGAGCCAAACACCTTCAGATGACTCACTGATGGTCGTTTTCCACTCCACACTTCTTCAGGAACCTTGTTCTTCAATTGCTTAGTAGGGTACCTGTTCAGGATATAAACTGCAGTCGAAACTGCTTCACCCCATAAAGATTTTGGTAAATTCTTCTGCTTGAGCATACATCTCGCCATATCCAATATGGTTTTGTTTCTTCTTTCAGCAATTCCATTATGTTGAGGAGTATAAAGAGCAGTTACCTCATGATCAACACCATGTTCTGCACAGAATTTTTCAAACATCTTCGAAGTGTATTCGCCACCTCCATCGGTTCGCAGAACTTTGATCCTCTTCTCACTCTGGTTTTTGACAAGCATCTTGAATCTCTTAAAGATTTAAAATACTTCATCCTTTCTCTTGATCACTTAGATCCACAGCTTTCGACTAAACTCATCGATAAACGAAACAAAATATCTGTTTCCACCAATGGTATGTTCTTCGAACGGGCCACATACATCTGAATGTACAACTTCAAGTATGCACGATGATCTCATTGGCATAGTCGAAACAAAAGAATTTATGGATTGCTTTCCGACTAAACAACCTTCACAGAGTTTGTCAGGCATCTCAAGACTTGGAATACCAGATACCATATCTTGAGTAATCAGCTGATTGAGTGATCGAAAGTTCAAATGTACAAACCTCAAATGCCACAACCAACTATCTTTGTGGTCGACAACAGTTTTTAGAGATTGTACTTCAGTCGAACTGATCATGGTCTTAAACGACCTGTTCTTCGACAACGGAGATTTCAAGACCAAATTGTTCTGGGTATCGAACAATTTCAAAACTCCATCTTTCATGACAACTGGGAAGCCTTTTTCGACCAGTTGTCCAACACTTACCAGGTTGCACTTCATTCCAGGTACATAGAACACATCTCTGATCATAGCTTTCGCTCCATTACTCAGTTGAAAGACTATGTTGCCAGTACCTTCTGCTTGCAACAAACTGTTATCAGCAAGTTTTATCTTGCTCTTCTTCGACTCATCAAAATCTGCCAACCTCCTTTCGACCAGTCATGTGATTTGAGCAGCCTGAGTCGAGGAACCAGATCTTGGATTCGACATGGTTATCTGCCAATGCAGCCATAACCACTATACCATATTCAGAATCATCTGAATCTTGGCGTGCAAGGTTCGCTCCTTCGTCCTTGCCTTTTTTCGATCCATTGTCTTTCTTGTACCAACAATGTTTGGCCAAATGACCCCACTTTTCACAGTTATAACACTGCATACTTTTCTTATCTTCTTTGTCCTTTCGTTAGTTTCCTCCTCCTCTTTTCGAGGATTCAGAAGCTCTATCTTTGACATGATTCTTGTGAGGGTTCGACCAAGACTACTTTCCTTGAGTCTTGTCGACTTTTTCTTTGAATTTGTTGGAACCACCATTCCTTTTCCATGTCTGAGCCTGCAGTGCTTGTATCGAATCCTGAGCTCCCTTTCTTTTGACAATCCTCATCTCACGCGCCTCCAACGAACCAACCAAATCTTCCACTTTTAGGGTTTCAATATTGTTGGATTCTTGAATAGCTACGATAACGTGATCAAAGTGAGAGGTCAACGATCTCATTACCTTCTCAACTATCATCTTATCAGTTATGGTTTCGCCACAACCCTTCATGAGATGAACGAGTTTTTGAACCTTCGACACATATTCTACAACTTTTTTGTCTTCTCCCATCGACAACAACTCATATTGTCGACGCAAGGTTTGCAACTTGACAACCTTGACTTTCTCACCTCCTTCATAATACTTCACCAGAATATCCCATGCCTCCTTCGCCATTTCAGCATGAGAGATTCTGTCGAAGTTAGCAGCATCGACCGTCGTCTGAATGCAATAAACAGCCTTGCAATCTTTCTTCTTGACTTCGTTGTGGGCTTTTTTCTGTTCTTCGGTTGCATTTTCAGCCAACACAGGAACACCGCCGGTAACCACTTCTAGGGTATCATTGAAACCAAATAAGGATTGCATATATTTTTTCCATCGGATCCAATTCTTGCCGTCAAGCATTGGAAGGGAATTCGGAATGCTCTTATCACCAGTCATCTTCGCAGCGGTTGATTCACTTGCCCTGGAAACACGATCTCTTACGTGAAGTTCTTGAAAACTCGATCAAGAACAATAACCGGAAGCTCTGGATACCAATTTGTTAGTGCGTGAGGCACTTTTAGTGAGGAGAGAAAGAGAGAATAAGAAAATAAGGATTTGTATTATTGAATTGTGTAAATAATGATACAAGCTAGGTCTATTTATATACAACCCTAATTGGGCTTGGGCTAACACAACTTGAATTATATCTAAATATTAAATCTAATCAAATCTAATAATATCAAATCAAATTTAATCTAATATTTCAATATTAATCACCTTAATATATATTTTTTTAAATTAAACGGTAATTTTTAAATTAATGATGTCACATATTTAAATGATAAATTTTTAATAAATGACCATTACACTCTTAATGCATAATCATTAAACACAAAAAAACAGAGAGAGTACATTTCCTTTAAAACTTTAAGACATTAAAATATATGAATTAATTTTTATATATTCTAAGATTGTGCCACATTTAGAGCATCTACTATTTTTGAGTTTTTATTTATAATATTTTAATACTCTAACTTTTTTTCCTCAATGTCTGAGGTGAAACTTAATAAATTCACTTCTTTTTTCTTTCTACTATATTATTTTAGTGAAACTCAAATGAATATACTATTTAATTTAATATTTTTATCTATAAACACTTAATATTATACATGTTTAAAATCAAATCATCTCAATAAAAAATTAATAATCGAACTAAATTAAATTAAAAACTGTAAAAAATTGCTTTTGATTCAGATACATTTGAGTTATTTTTTAACAAAATCGCGCACTTTAATTTGCAATTTGTGGTTTGAAAACAGAGCTAAACTAAACCAAATTACAATATGTTACAAAATCTTACACACTATTATATATTTTTTTAATTTTTAAAGAAATTTTCAATCACCACAAATCTCGATTTTTTCCACTCGAGTTCGGCGTAGAGCAACTACTACAACGATCAACACACTCCAAATCCTCCGTATCACATTTTAATCGGTAAGTTTTCAAATTTTAGAGTTTCGGAGTAATTTTTGAGTAATCGATTTAGAGTAGATATTTAGGTGTAGAAATTGTTAGGTTGTATGAATAACATAGGTTAGAGACAATGTAGGTCATTTTTACTGCTTCAAACGGACGATCAGGGCATAAAATTGCCCTTTTGGTTGTTACAGTGGCCATGAGTGCCGTTTTTAAACTTCAAAATACGTACCGGATGTACAGATCCGGAAACATTGAAACGTTTAGTGTTTCCGGATGTGCACATCCGGAAATACCTGACGTTTAAAATTCTGAGTCCTTCCGGATGTGCACATCTGGAAGACTTTTTTATTTTTTTTTTTCGTTTTTTAATTTTGCTTGTTTGTTTGTTTTTGTTTAATTATTTTTAAACAAAATTTAATTTATTTATTATGCTTTGCAGATTACATGGCTGGCAGAGACGATCGTACCATACATGGACGGACAGCTCAGCACGCATCTGTCCGACGTGAGCGGATGCAGTCTACAGCCCAGGCTTCCGACGCAGAGGGAGTTGGGGTAGCCCCTACAGCTGAGGGACATCCTACACCACAGGTTCAGGCCACTTCCACATCACAGGTTCAGGCCACTCCTCCGTCAGCCGCCGATTCTACATCTCGGAGGCGTCGGGATTCTACTGCTAGTTCATCAGGATCCCAGCCCGCACGCAGGCGTCATCAGGAGACTCCAGCTCCATCAGCTGCTCCTCCTCGTTCCCCTGTTCCTGTTCCTGTTCCAGAGGGTGATCACCCAACACATGAGGGTGTTGACGATGATGACGATTTCGATGAGCTGGGCGGTTACCCCGGGGGACCGTCTAATATGTCCCTACTCGCGGGGTACTCTGAGCATACTGCCAGATTTGTCTGGCTAGGACAGGTAACCTTTCTCGGTTTATTTATAGAATTGTATTCGTTGAAAATATGTTCATTTGTAACATTGTTTTATTTGGAAATTTTCAGGATAAGGATTCACAGAAGTTCTATAACCATGGGGGCAAGGTTATGGACACGATTGAGATGCTGCCTACAGCTGAGTGGTTCACGTCTGTAGTTGCGGAGTCTGGTCTTGGAGGCCTGTCTAGGATTGGGTATTCCCAGATCCAGTACGGTATCCTGATGGCATTTGTTGAGAGATGGCACCCTGAGACATCCTCATTCCATCTACCGTACGGCGAGATCACGATCACGCTAGACGACATCTCGTGCCTCTTACATCTACCGATCACGGGTACCCTTCTGAGTCACGGTAGGATGACGAAGGCGGACGACATAGAGTTGTTGGTTACAGAGCTTGGGGCTAGCCCAGAGAAGGCACATGCGGAGGTGTACCAGTTGAGGGGCGCACACGTCCGGTTCTCATTTTTGATGGATAGATTTACTGAGGCGCTTGCAGAGGCAGAACGGGCAGATGGTGATCCAGCTGAGGTGACGATCCACAGGACGCGTGCCCTAAGGTGCTACTACTTGTTTTTGCTAGGCACGCAGGTGTTTGTGGACACCAGCGCCTATTATGTTGATATCGTCTACCTCAGGTACCTTTCGGATCAGACAGAGATCCATCGGTACAACTGGGGGGCTGCTGCGCTGGCATTCACCTATTCTAGGCTCTCTGATGGTTGCCGCTGGGCAGCCAAGACTGTGGCAGGCAGCTGTACGCTATACGTGGTAACAATCTAATATTCTAAGTGATTTTTTCATTTCTTTTCTTTCTGTATTCATTATAATGTTTGACACCCATGTTATGTTTTCCATTTCAGGCGTGGATTTTACAGCACTTTCCCTATATTACTGGTTGGGGGAGTGCCCAGGGGTACACTGAGGATATGCCACGTGCTGCTGCATTTGTCCTGCTCAGAGGGAACCAGGCGCCGGACCCCTTCAGAGTGTATCTAGATCGGATTGCTGCTGAGGACGTTTTGTATTGCCCCTATGCAGATCACCGTGTGACGCGCCCGTTCGATGAGGTTTGTTTGTTCTCAGGATGGCTGGCATGCAGTTCGACTGTTACTGCCCGATACCTGCCAGAGCGCGTCTTGCGTCAGTTCGGTTACACGCAGACGATACCCAGGATGCCTCATGAGTCTGCTCCTCTAGGCTTAACCCGCAGGCAGATAGATGAGCTATATGCTGACTACCAGTCCCACTTGGTACCGGAGGAGGCTCGGGCGACCAGAGCGGAGACAGACTGGAGCGTTGCTGCTGGGTACATCGTGTGGTTCTACACCGTCTCACACCCATGCATGGTGCCCACTGCTGAGGGATCGCCACCCAGACCTGCTCATCAGGAGATATTAGAGGAGCGGCAGTCTCAGCTGGACCACACTCAGGATGTCCTACCACGCTGTCGTGAGATAGAGCAGATAGCGCGGCAGGCCATTGCGGACGGTCACCTCCCTGAGGGCTCTGGTGCCAGACTTGCCGTGGACAGGATTATTGCGATTGCTCAGGGGGCACTTCAGTACCGCAGACATCGATCCAGGATGACGGGTAGGGGCAGAGGAGCAGGGTAGCCAGGAGAGATCCTTCGCCAAACGCAGTAGTTTTTTGTTTGATGTATTATATTTATATTAGATGTATGCACTGTATTTTGACAGAGATTTATTATATATATATATATATATATATATATATCATTTTATTTTATATATGGATGTTGTCAAATGTATATTAAATTGCGACGATTTATTAACATATGCGACCAAACAAAAAAACCGATTTTTTAAAAAAAATAATGTTCTGCCTTTTTTCCGGATCTGCAGATCAGGAATGTTTCCGGATGTGCACATCCGGAAAGAATCAGCGTTTTTAAAAAAATTGGTAAGTCCGGATGTGCACATCCGGAATCAGGGGGCAAAATCGGAAATTCAGATGGTGCCTAAGAAACAAGGGTGGTGTGAGAAGAAATACTATGTATATATTTTATCGTATTCATCGTGTATAATACTTACTTTAATTTGCATATTAGCTAAAAATAAAAAATTATTTATTTATAAATATTTTTGTTTTTATTTGAAATGAAATTGCTATATATTTATTTTTATTTTCATTTTTAATTTGTTAAAGTTGATAATAATAAGATTAAAACAAAATGTTTAAATATTAATAATAAAAAATATTATAGTGTAATCAGCTAGCAGAGTCACATGCATACAATTGCTTATAATTACCTAATATATTATTTCAAATTTATTTAAGAATACAATTTCATATACATCATCCTTTAGACATAAGATACAATTTATATTTATACATTGACTTATAAATTTATTTTGACAATTATAAATTTATTTTATGATAATCTACGAATAATTAGTCATAAAATTATATTGTACTCTATATATGTATGTATGTTTTATTAATAAAAATCTTGTAAAAAATTTAACCAATCAAAACAACATTTATTTGGTTGGTTTTGTTTAATTTTACTTTTAAATATCAATCGAATCAAATCGAACCACATATATATATATATATATATATATATATATATATATATATATATATATATCAAATGATTTTTGACATCAAAATAGTCGATCACAAGCACCCCTACTTAACTCTATGTAAGAAGTAAAATTATTTTCTACTTTTCCTAATTTATTTGATAGAGTATACTATCGGTCAACGTGATTTCCATGTTAATAATTCCGATTAAATATCAAGTATAGTGCAGCTTTGTTGTTGGATTTGGATTTCCAATATATGGACTTTAATATTCAATAATAGTACAATGATGTATAAGTTACAACTAATATAAAACACTGATATCATCATTGAAGATCCTCATCTTAGAACTTAATCTAGCAACTTGAATTACTATTTTCATTTATACAATTACAACTGTTTCCAGTCCTAGTTTTCCATTACATTCATTCATGTTCAGAGTTTCCAACTGGCATTTCTTTTTGTTCAAAAGAATTTGCACAACTAAGCAAAAATATACACTAGCAATTAAATGTAACATGGAATCAATAGTAGGTAGTACAGACTTGTATTTTCTCAAATTAATTGTCAATGTCTACGTTGTTAACGTGTCTGCGTCAGTGTCGTATTTGCTACCTGTTCATATATACTCTAACCACCAGAATAAAAGAATATGCTTATCAAACATTTATTGAATTACATGCTGGAGCTGGCAGCAACAGAATCAAACCTAGATCTTTGTGGCTAAAATTTTATGAAGCCAGCCTAGAGAGGGTTTACAAGGGAACATAGACTGAGTCTGAATCAAATGCAAGAAATTCACAACTTGCAATGTATCATTCTTGCTCATATATGAAATTACAATGGCATCTTTTTGTATGTCTTTTGTGAGAAACTCACATGCAATGGTACACTGCACTACACTGCTAATTGATTGACAAAATTTGATGTGTGGATTGATGTAATTAACTTCAACTACTTTTATAGCAAAAAATCTTTTCAGACATGATTTGTCTCCTAATCATTTCTTGTCTTCGTGCAGCTGTAAAGTTAATTAGTTATCATGTGGAAAACCTGCAATTCCAATATTCACCTTCTGACTTATAAACCAGAATGCTACTTGTGCGCTTGAAGACCAAAAGTTGATAGTTAAGTTGTCTCCTTACCATTTTAAGGGGGGAATATGTACCGACATGGCTCTATAAACTATACATTTCCTAAATCAGGTTCAGATATTTTGTTGTTGTCGAATAGACAAGGTTATAGAAGCTTTTATAATGTTTCATGTACACTAAAAGAAAGGCATTCATCCATTTCACACCTTTCAAAATTAATTTTATTTATATATTAAAAACTGTTTATGGTGTTTGTGCAAAATTAGTATTCCTACTATGTCTATGCTCAATCATATAGTAGACTGTTATTCATTGCTTGAGTGACTATGCAGCTGCTCAAAAGATTTGACAGGAGTTGAATTTTACTAATATCAATTTCTTTTCTAAGATGAATGTTAGGAGGTAGATGTATGAGCATCACCAATGTTGTTTTCCTACAGCAAATTACTTTTAAAGTAGTTAACTTGGATAAAGACATAACTAAAGCCTTTCCTGAAATAGAGTTAAGTGTAGCCTTTTTTGAGGGGTTACATGTCACAACTAAAGATAATGATAGGTGAAGATAAAGATAGGTGAGAAAACCATAACAAGGTACACCTAAAGATAAAGATAGGTTAGGGAAAAAACGATTGAATTTTGAAAGATTTTATAAAAAAAAAATTTGATAACAAAATAACAATGAAGTTAACTATTGAAAACAAAGAGCGTAAGGACAAGGATTTATACAAGAAAATTATTTGATTCACTTCATAACTTGAAATCAGTTACACTTAAAAGGATATTTATTAGGGTTAATTATACTTCACCCCCTGCCAATGTAGCGAGTTTTGGTTTTGCCCCCCGAAGTATTTTTTTTTTGAACGCCCCCTCACCAAATCAAGATTCTATTTTCACTCCCCCTGTGCTGACTGGACAGGAAGAATCTGCACATGTGGCGAAGGAATCTGCCACGTGGCATTTGCAGACTGGATAATTGTTTTTAATTTATTTATTAATTTTAAAATTTTTTTAATTTTTTTTTAATTTTTTTATTTTTTTCTGTATTTTTTAAATAATAAAATTAAAAAAAATAATAAATAATAAAAAATAAAAATAAAAATAAATTAAAAAAAAAAATAAAAAAAAAATAATTATCCAGTCAGCAAATGCCTCGTGGCAAATTCCTTCGCCACATGTGCAGATTCCCCCTGTCTAGTCAGCACAGGAGGGAGTGAAAATGAAATCTTAGTTTGGTGAGGGTGCATTCAAAAAAAAAAAAAATACTTCAGGGGGACATAACCAAAACTCGCTACATTGGCATGGTGGTGAAGTATATTTAACCCTTTTTATTATAATTAATCTTGATTACAAAAGTCACTAAGACTCCCTAGTCATAGATTTCTTTGTCTTAAACTTTTAAGGACTTTTTTTTTCACACTAGAGGACTTCTTAAAATTATAAAAAGATGTTTGTTTTTTTATTTTTATTTTATAAGCAACAATATATTAATAGGGCATACTAGGAGTACATCAATCTATTTACAAGTATATAACACCAACACTCCTAAAACATATACAAAGCACTCCTACTTTAAAAAATCAAGAGGAGACTTATATCATTCATAGAAACTACATTTGGTTAAGGATTTTAGACTATACTCCAACCAAGATCAAAAAATTTAAATAATCTTACCAAAAATATCTTCTTGTTTCCCAATTAAGTTGTTGAAATGAATTTGATTATGAGTCCACCAAATGGACCAACGCGTCGTGATCCAAATTAAGCAAGCAGTAAATTTGGAAATTTTTCTCACAACTTTCATGAACCATTCCAAACAATGCTACTCACACTTAACAACAACTCAATTATAAAGATAAACTCAATAAAACTCAAATTACAAGTGAATAACTTTACAAAGAAAATATAGTGATAAAATCACTTATGTATTTATTTTTTTATAAAAGGATAATAGAATTCAAAACACAAGAATGACTGTGGCAAAAGTTCTTCACACTGTCTTGTAAAGGTCCAGTCTTTAACATTTGAATTTGAATTGA
This sequence comes from Lathyrus tuberosus, assembly GCA_022829125.1. Taxonomy (NCBI): domain Eukaryota; kingdom Viridiplantae; phylum Streptophyta; class Magnoliopsida; order Fabales; family Fabaceae; genus Lathyrus; species Lathyrus tuberosus. The sequence goes on along the minus strand of JALAZF010000026.1, from coordinate 20,753,969 downwards.
TTCTTATTAAAATATTTGCATATAATAAAAATTCTACCTCTACAACAGAACGAGGTTAGTTCAACAAAGGTAAATCGTATGACAGTACTACAAATAACACTTTTAATGTCACACGCGAAAGAGATGTAATCTAGCCTATCGAAGCGACATAACGAAGGGTGACATGAAAAGATGTCACTTAATACCTCGGTTAACGAAAAATCGAGGGATACAATTATTTGATCATAGATTCAAACCCCACCATCTGCATTTTTATTCATACCTATTGGTTTATCCACAAAACCGAGGGGTAAGATAAATTATTTTTTTAATTAAAACTCGTTACATTGTTTACACAAAATATTAATAAAATAATTTGTTTATTGAAGGCTCTAAAAGATTTGACTAAATTTTGGTAAAACATGATGTTGAACAAGATGATCTAACACGTTGAAGTCTGCTGGAAGAAGACACGTCAGACAAGATGTCCTAGCTTGTGGACTCGACATCTTGGTCTGATATATCAGGTTGTTGTAGATCTGGTCCAAGATTTAAGGAGCAATCAGAACAAGAATCAATGAATAAATAAGCCGATATTTCGAAGCCCATGGATAACTGAAGATTATAAAAGTAAGACCAAGACCTAGGGTAGAAAAAAGAGAATTCTTATTAAGACTTTTGTAAAGTAGAAAATAAGGGTTTAGGGTTTTGAGAGTCGTGTACTTTCTTGCTTTGTAAGTCACCCTTTGTATCGTTTGATACATCGTGGTTGACATAGTTTTACAGATTCAGAAACCTGTAGGTAATGAATTGTGTATTGTTCTTGGATGAAGCTATTAAGAAAATTCAAGTGTTATTGTTAGTCAAGAGTCTTGAATGAATGTTGTATTGAAAGGGGTGTCTTTCAATTAAACAGATTGATGCAGTTGTCGGAGGTTGTAACTGTTAGATATCACTGAGGTGATTTAGGGATTGAGATAGGTTTCTCTTATCTAGATGGAGTTTCTAGATAAAATTATATTAGGTAGGAATTAAGTGAGGAGTTGTAAACGGGGGAGTTTAGATCTAAATTAATACTACTAATAGTGAATTCATTCCTAGCTTGGTAGCCCCAAGATGTAGGTGTTATTGTTCACCGAACTGGGTCCTCATATCCTTGTATTATTTATCTTTTTGTTTTGTTCAATCCTGTCTGCTCTCTTAATCAGAAGTTTATGTCTTTATTGATGTTGAAACATCTGTCACGACATTGTTTTTAAACCTGCAGTCTTTTGGATGTTTATGTTCTGTCATTGTTCAGTTTTTAGCAGAGATCAATGTCTTGACATCTAACAAGACATCCGTGATCTGCATGCCATAATTTCAATTGGTATCAGAGCAGGCATCCAGGTCTATTTCTGGATGAGTTATAGGGAAGATACTTTCTGGTCCTTGAACAAGGAAAGAGGTTGCTTGATCAGGTCATCCAATTGATGTTGTGGATAGGTTGTTCCAGACAAACCACTGCTGTTGGTTGACTATTTCTTTGTGAAGATTCTACCGCTGCTGCTGATAATGATGCTATTGTTACACATGGTGCTTTATAAGATATTCTGACATCTTACCTGGTGCTTGTTGAAGATGATGTCAATATCTCTAGTGGTTCTTGCCATCACTAGCTGGGAGTAGGGTTCCTCTCACTATGCCAAACAAGGGCTACGACAGCGCTTTTTTTGGCCTTTAACAGCGCTTAAAAGCGCTGCCTAAGGTGGCGCTGTCGTCGGTAAAGACGGCGCTTTTTTTTATGAAAAAGCGCTGCTAAAGGCCTACTTTAGGCAGCGCTTTACCTTTAAAAGCGCTTTCTAAAGTAGGCCTTTAGCAACGCTTTTTCCTTTAAAAGCGCTGTCTAAAGTGGGCCTTAAGACAGCGCTTTTGAAAGCGCTGTCTAATGTATACGTATAAAATTTTAATGAATTTTTTTATATACCTTTAGAGAGCGCTTTTACAGGAAAAAGCGCTTTCTTTTGTCCCCCTTTAGACATCGCTTTTTAAAGCGCACTCTAATGTATACCTATAATTTTAATGAATTTTTTTCTATACCTTTAGAGAGCGCATTTTAGAAAAAGCGCTTTCTTTTGTGAACTATAGGCGGCGCTTTTTCTAGAAAGCGTTGTCTTTTCTATACGTATAATTTTAATGAATTTTTTTAAAAATCCCATTTTAACCGTTTTTTTATGCAGAAACCTGTATAATTCAAGCCATTTCAATAAACCTGTATAATTCACATTTCCATTAACAATTTCTAGTATGATTCATTAACCATTTCCACTAATCCCGTAAATCACATAAACCACATAAACCATTTCCATTATAATTTAAGTCATTTACATTAACCATTCACAAAACTATACAATTACAATCCAAAATCACATAAATAACATAAATCATTCATAAAACTATACAATCCCATAAAATAAACCATTCACAAAACTATACATTCACATAATCCCATAATCCTATACCTTATATGATTCTTTTTCCAATAAGGTATTCGCACAATTCCTCCTTAATTTCTTGCAATTTATCCTTCGTGTAATGAGAACACGCGTATTCATCAAAGTACTACATAACAAAACAAAATATGCATTATTTAGTTTAAAATAATAAATTATATGATATATCCGATAAATATTAAAATAAATCCTAAGTTATAAATCCATGCATACCATGATAGGAATCTCTAATCGATCCATTTGAAGGATTTCTCTCATAAACCTCAAAACGAAATACCCGCAGTCTATGCCATTACGCTGACGAGGACACTACACATAGACAAACAAATAAGAATTAATATATAGTTGTTTTGTGTTATCAAGTAGCATCACTAATAAGCAACATTGTACAAATTAATATACCTCCACTTTGACCCATGTAACGCTGTTTGCTTTAGCCCGTGCTACTCGAGCTTCTCTTTGTGCTCGGTATACTAGTATTGCTCTATAAAAGAAAAACGTAAATTTAGAACAATCTCACAGAAATAATTAAATATACAAATACACACGAATATTTTGAACAATCTCACTTACGTATCAACCACATCCTTCATAGTCTCATATGTTAACCAATCATGATCCAATGAATTCAGATAATAGACCACTTCTCTTGTAGGATTAATGGCAACCAACAACCAGTGTCCACTGTAAAATATAACAAAAGTTTAGATGGATGATTTATACGCAAAAGATACAAAGATTAGAATGAAATTAGAATGAAAATCTTACCCGTTTCGAGTATTATACGATAAAAGAAACAAACTTTCTGTCTTGCTGGCCATAAATCTCTCAATTAAGTGGTCTCTTACTGAAAGTGGATTCATACCAATTGCCGGTGCATTGACACAGGAGCAAGACAAGAAACGGAATCTGTTTGACAATTGCGTCCTGCGCATCAAGTTTTCATACAAGCACCTTGTCATACCCCAAATTTTGACCACTAAGATTTCCCATCATTGTGAAAATCATCATCACAATATGAAGGAACCATCATACTTCATCAGTCTCCCCAAAGATGGGTGAGTATCCACTACAATCAAAATTAGGGTTTCAAGCTCTCTCTGAGTACTTAGACAAATGATCAATCAAGAAACAACATGATCTTCAACTTGTCTAACCTCTCAAACATCCACAATGGATCAAAAGGATTCCCACTTCAAGGATCAAGCATAAGGCTGCTCCTTTCTAGGTGGATCAAGTCTCAAGATCGACAGTGTCACCAAATTAGCGTTTTGGTCGATCAGGGCTTCCAGATGGAAATTTTTCATCTGGGCATAAGCCAATGATCCAAAACATAACCTAATATACTTCATGGGACCTCATGGATCCAATCATCAAGTCAATTTTGCCTCAGGGGATGCATTCATAAAAAATCAGGAATTAGGGTTTCTTGACCTAATTCACCCCTAAGTTGACTTTTAGGGCAAATCATGAGCCAAGACCTCAAGAGAGGGTTTGAGGGTCTCTAATGAACTATATTGATCCATTTGGAACAATGGATTAATCCAAGAAGCTTGAGCAACAAGTCTCAATTTCATCTGCACCACAATTAGGGTTTCGCGAGGAAAGTCAACTATAACTTTGACTTTTGACCAGGACATGCTCCCAAGCCCTAAGACATGATTCAATATACCCTATGACACCCATGGAACATGTCCATCAAGTTTGATTTAGGTCAAGGACATGATTTCATGAAGAATTGCACAGTTTGGAATTCATTTGATAAAAAGTCAACTGTGCACAAAAGTCAACTTTAACTTTTTGAGATTTTTCACCAAAATGGATTTTTAACCCTTAAATGATGTTAATGTATGATTTGAATCATCATTCATCAATAAAAATCAAAGAAAGTGGGATAACTTGTAAAAGGGGTAACCATAAAAACTTAGAAAATTTTCTAAGTTATGGAAAAAGTGACACTAATGTGCCAACTTTGGAGGACCATAACTCCTAAACCACAAGGCCATTGTTCCCCATTCAAAGCTTGATTTGTAGATCTCATTACCCTCTACAAAAGCTTCATACTGACCTATGTCCAAATTCCTCATGGATTTTGAGTTATGGAGTGATCAAAATCAAGAAAAGTTACTTTGTTCCAACACTTAGTGAAAATTTCACTAAGTAAGATTTTACCTTACTTTTTGCCAAATGTAGGGGGATTTTTCACTTGGATTCAAAAGATATCAAAACCAAACATGTTCAAACAGTTGTTGTATCATGTAAGGGCTTTCCAAAATGGCCAAGAACATTACCAAATTCAATTTGAGTCATGAGATATGACATTGGCAAGTTGCCTTGCTGAAATCTGCCAAGGCAAGGCAGATTTTTACACTTTTGGTCGATTTGCCAAAATCAGCCAAATCCAAATGCTCCTATCCACTTGGACACCTCTGAGGATTGAATCTAAAGGGGACAATCACTGAGCCAAGCCTCCAAAGTCTTTGGAACAAGAAATAGCATGTTGAACCTATAATTGCCAAAATAGGGACAAGACTCCAATTTTGGATTAGAGCATTCAATGGAAGCATCAAGGTGGCATGGACTAAGCCATTCTCAACTGAATTCAGTCAAGACTTATCCAAGACCAAGGGAACCAGCAGCCTGTGCCCTAACCTCTAGTCAATGGCTAGAGGAGCCTTGGATTTTCATTTGCCAACATTGGCCAAACTTACTCAGCAGTTGCCATTCACTATTCCTTGCAAAACAAACTTGCTCTACTATAAATAGAGCTCAATTGTGATCAGTTTGAGTACACCAAAGCCATCAAACAGATGCTTTCCTCAAAATCTCTTCTTTCACTCCAATTTTACCTTCTAAAGCAAGTCACTATCGGGTTTTGAGTTTGAGAGCTTTTCTAATCAAACCAATTACACACACACCTCACATACATCATATAGAAGTGATCCAAACACTCACATAACATCTGGAACACTGATTTCACAAAATCACCAGCCAATTGCTCAAGTTCTTGACAGTTTTGCAGTTGAGGTACCATCTTCAACTCCAAACCATTTCAATCCATTCCAAGCATTCATACACACTCCATGGCACCTAGGGAAGCTATCCAGATAATTGGAACCTAGCTGTAACACCTCCAACACAAATCACGATCACCAGCTGCAAGTGGTAAGCATGAGTTCTTCTAACTCTATGATCCATGCAATATTTGCTGCACAATAATTTGGCCATATGTTCATAATCATGCATGGAATGTTTCCCCTCAATTAATTGCATTGTTTGAATCGTGTATCAAAAATCCTAGCCTTCATGCAGAAATTAGGGTTCTTGAGGATTTTTCATGATTTCTTGTTATATGTTTAATTTAAATGAAATTAAATACCATAGACATGATCGTGAGATTGAAACGAGTTGATTGGTATGTGGATTACATGATATGATTAAGTATTCAGTGAGATTGGAGAGAAAATGCAAATCTGGGCAAAACTGAAAAACGCGCGTGTTCTTGCCTTTGTTCTTGGCGCCATTTTCCAATATTTGAATATTTGAATTTTGTGATTTTATTTAATTGATTCAAAAATTAATTTCTCTCTGAGTTTTAATGATTTTGAGTTGATTCTTTTTTTAATAATTCACAAAAATGTTAAAATATTTTATTTTCCCAAAAAATCCCAAAAATATTATTTATTTTATATAATTGATATTTTTGCAAAGAATTAATGTTTTAATTGTTTTTAACATTTAAAATATTTTTTCCACCTTGATTTTGCAACTTTTAATGCTTTCTAATTATTTTGTAGGTCAACACTTAATTTTTGAAGCATTAATCCAAGATCACAATTTGTTTTCCATATGTTAAACAATTTTGATCATTTTAATTGAATTTTTATTCAATTAAATACATTTTTCAAAACAAATTAGGGTTTTGGATTAATTCAACCCTTATAAATCATTTTCAAAACACTTTGGGCCTCTAATAGAGTGTAAGACCCAATCCTTTTTTTTGACCAAATCATTTTTGGGCCTCACTTATTGTATAAGTCCCGATACCGTAAAAAACAAACGGCGCGATCATCGCCTTTTCAAAACAAACCTTTTGGGCCTACCCTCGAGTAGTAAGACCCATTTCTTTTTTTAAAAACTCTTTGGGCCTCTATTAGAGTGTAAGACCCAATCCCCTTGTACATAAAACTTTTTGGGCCTCATTCGTTGTATAAGTCCCTCTGTACATTTTCAAATAAACGACGCGATCGTCGCCAGTTTAAAATTAACCTTTTGGGTCTCTCATCGAGCTATAAGACCCATTCAAAACTTTTTGGGCCTCTAATAGAGTGTAAGACCCAATCCCCTTTTAACCAAAACCTTTTGGGCCTCACTTATTGTATAAGTCCCTTCGCGTTAAAAGAAAATCTCGGCGCGATCGCCATTTCAAACGGAAAAATAAACTGGGCCTACCCTCATGTTATAAGCCCCACTCTCACTCTTTTAAAACTTTTTGGGCCTCTTGAGAGAGTGTAAGACCCATCCCTTTTGTACAGAAAACCTTTTGGGCCTCAGTCACTTGTATAAGTCCCTCTGTACAAATTCAACAGTGCAATCACTGATAAAACCCTGGGCCTTTCCTTGAGCTGTAAGCCCCCAAATCTTTCTTTTTCAAAGCACTTTCTCCTTTGATTTTGAATATACTGTTGTTTTTAATCTTTCTTTGTTGAACAACTAACCAAACAGCATGGAAGCTCGACAACCGAGTAAGTGTTTATACGCTTTCATTTACCGCTTTTATATACATATAACTGTATTGTGGGACTGTTTCGCTGTAAGTCTTCTTTCATAAACTCATATCAACTGTGTAATAATAGTATAGATATTTATAGTTTCCCCGGCAACTACGTCTAGAACTAGGTAAAAGCCGTTTCGTAGAAATAGACAACTAGATCCCCAATAGGATCACCAGATACAGTCTTCTCTTCGGCTGTCCTCATTAGGAATTGTCAAGAAACTCTATTCCCAGAGATGAATGTATTCTCCGTGAATGGCATCTTTGAGTTTCTTCCAAATTCTCGAACTTTCCTGACTTGATCTATTCTTTGTGAATAGCTTGCCTTGAATTTCTTGGGGTTTGGGGACCCACGGGCTTCTTAAAAGCATCGGCCTCATCTTGGGCATCGTACAAGGACCCTCAGGCTTCCTAAAAGCAACCCCGCCTCCTCTTGGGCTTAGTACAAGGACCCGCCGACTTCTTAGAAGTATTTACAGCCTCCTCTTAGGCTTCGTATAATGATCTCTTCCTCCGGGAATGATAGCCTTCTCTTGGGCTTCGTACAAGGACCTCTCGGCTTCTTAAAAGTTTCCAGCCTCCTCTTGGGCTTCGTACAAATTGTCCCGACGACCTCCTAGAGGTATAGGAACAAAACTTAATCATCTTCATAGAACAGTCCTTTCAAAGAGTCTACTACTGTTTCTCAAAGCATAGTACAAAAGATGAAACTCTAGACACGGGCAGTCTAATATCCTTGAGTCTCAAAGACATTCTCAAGTGACCCCTTCAAAAATAGGAAGAAAACCCATAGACTCGGACAGTCTCAATACCCTTTGGATTTACCATTTCCTTAAAGAACAGGAAACAATCCCGATCCTCGAATCAAAATTCCTGAGTACAGCATTGCTCATATAAGAACTGATTTTCTCTTTAAATCAGCATACTGGACCTGTCACTCAACTGAAACAGTAACCATAGCCTCCTCTTAGGCTTTGTATAATGATCTTTATCCAGTAAATTTAGCCTCTCTCTTGGGCTTTGTACAATGATTCTCCCCAGCGGAGTCAAACAATGTTTAGCCTCTCTCTCTCGGGCTTTGTACGAGACACATAAGAGACTCCCTCGTTGAGTCAATCACCCTTTCGCCTCCATCTCAGGCTTTATACAAGATACAAAAAGGTTCTTATTGAGCCAAACAAATTTTAGCCTCCATCTCGGGCTTCGTACGAGATACAAAAAACTCTCTTGTTGAGTCAAATAGCCTTCATCTCGGGCTTTATACGAGATACCAAAAAACTCCATCGTCGAGTCAAAACCTTTTAGCCTCTCTCTCGGGCTTTGTACGAGACACATATTAGCCTCCTCTTAGGCTTTGTATAAGAAAATCACTAGTTGATCCAATCAATCTTTTAACATCAAATTTGTACCTCGTTCACAGTACACAAACATCAACAACTCCTTCCCCTTCATCTAATCGCTGTAAGCGGCAAGCCTCTGGATCATCTACATCCATGCCACTGTCCCTCTTTTAGCATGAGAAATTCCTAAGGAAAGATGGCATTACTCTACACTGAGTTAAAGTCTTCTCCTTCAGGTTAAAACCCCCTATAAAGGAAATTATGGCATTGCTAGGATCCGCGTATCCCGGTTAAAGTAATCCTCCCTTTATAACCAGTCACCCAACAGTTGTGACAAACAGACCCCTTTAGAGATGACAAATTCTCTCTAAAACCCCTTCAGCTTCACATCTTGGGCTTTGAACAAGATACAAACCACCTTTCGCTTCACGTCTTGTGCTTTGAACAAGACACCAAAACAACCATTTCCTCCCATAGAATAGGAGGAACTACGAACGCTCTGAATTCCCTGTTTCGGTAAACGGGAATACGTAGGCATAAGAAAGAAAAAAAATCTTAGCGAGCACACTAAACAAAAACCCAAAATCCCATACTCTCATGTATCTATAAAAAAGCATCAGTCCTAACATCCTAATCCTTCTTCCCCGCCCGAAACTCGTCATTCTGTCAAAATAACACAAGAAAGGCCCCACCACATTGATCGCATCCGTAACCTAACTGACCGCTGTTTAAACTCAGTATGCAAGCAGGGTTAATTGGAGACATCTATTTTCCTTCCTTTATCAGCTTTAATAGGATAAAAAATGAATCGATCTGTAGTAAACCGACTCCAGAGAGCGACCGCGCTTAAGAACGCGTCCAAAATCGCTCGCTACACACCTTAAATAAAAACATAATAAACATTAGACTATTTTCATTGAAATGTGTAAATAAAATGTTCAACTAAATAAATAATAGATTGATCGAAGTACCAGATGTATGAATGCATAACAGCGATGCCTAATTCAAGATGCTTGAAAATCTGCTCCATGTCCTCTCTTGCGATTATCTCGGAATGAGGAAAACCAAAAACACCTTCGTCCATGTCTATTTAAAGAATAGCACCATCCATCACATCTGATGTTGCCACAAGTGTTTCAAGACACGGCTGAAAGCGAGGAGGAGCTCTTTTTGCCTGCAAGGTCCTATTAGGAGCTTTTTTCTTGCTGGCCTGTTGTGAAGCTTGAGCAGGAACCTAACAATCATATTAGTTAGGTAAAGTAGAAAATCATAAAACTTTTGAATTCGGATAATAGAATAACACTTAAAATGTACCTCTCTTTGTGATGAAACAGACTCGTTTTGCCGCAAAACCCCTTTATCCTTAGCTGCGGGTTTGGTAGGAGTCTAACATTACCATGTAAAAAAAATGTACGTAATGGTTCAGAATGATTTTCATAATGGTTCAGAATTGACATTTGAATACTAAGAGATTCGTAATGGTTTTCAACATACCTCATCATCTATGGAAATGAGGTCTAACGGCCATGCAACAAACGAACCTATTGCATCTCGCAGCAATGTAACCTCTAAAACCGAGTCAGGCATAGGTAGTACCGCATCCGTATCTAAAGCGATATCAACCGACACTTTCAGATATCCATGAGGAAGTAGTTTATGGTGAAGTAACTCTCCCACTTTGTTATGCACTTTTCCCTTACCAACCATGCGATAAGTCGGTAACGACAAATACAACTGACAAGATGAAATGCCCTGAAGCAATAATAAATATGTAATTGTTAAAGTGTATAAAGGTCAATTAAAATAAATGTGTTAATTTAATTAAAATAAATATGTGCTAATTACCTCTGGAATTTTATTTTGACAATTGATACTAGCTTTGTCACTAGTATCTTTCAACCCGGAACCGCGCTTTTCCGCCTCATATCTCTCTTTATCCTTTTGCAATTCATGGACTTGCGCTTTTAGTTCATCCAATGATTGCATGACTTCTTGGTTGCTGGGATTTTTTCTTTTTTGTTGCTTATACAAGGAAGATGGAGTCACACCAAATCCTTTACCTCTCACCCGACCGGAATACTCAGGAACATTTAGTACTCGACTAAGAATGCTCTTGCAATCCTCCTCACCTGTGGTTAAGGATTTAGATAGAGTCTCCTGAAATTCATTGACATATCGAAAATTATTAGTGGGGATTAAAAATTAATTATATTTTAATAAAATTTCGATTAACTTAAAGACATAATGTTATACTTACACATTCGTCATAAACATGCTGAACATCTTCCCTAACAACTCCATCCTTACCCACACGAGCTTCCTTCCACAAAACATGTCCTGGAAGTGATGATTCTTCACTTTTCGTCTCTTCTAACTACACATTTAGTTAATAATAAGTTCATCAATTATAACACAATAATACAATTAATAAAATCATAGCATTAATATATACTTACCAATTTTTGTTGTAACCGTGCATATCCCAAACGCCCTTTTCTGTATGGATATGCGGGTTTTGATGCTCTTTGGCGATTAATGGCACTCAAATCCTGGATAAACAAGTTTAAGTCATATCAGAACAAACTAATGCAACAAGTATATAATACAATTAATAGACATGACAAGATAACATTACATTGAATTTTTCGGTTTTCCGTTTGGCTACAAAAGTGCCCTATTCTTCCGGTGTAATCAAGTCCGCATACAACTGTGGAAGTTCTGCTTCTACAAAAAAATTTTCCTCATCCTTAAGATATTTGTTTGATAATAAGGCTTGAAACCCTCTGTGTCTCTTTCCGACCAATTGAAGACAATACTTTTTCCGGCTTTCATCAATATTCAAGGACCTCTACAAAAAAACATACACATATAAACATAAAGTGTGTTAGTATAAGTAAATTAAAGACTTAATCGTCAACAAAAATCTAATAACATCAATCATATTTGGTAAGTACCTGTATCTCAGTCCATATCTTATTTTTACCAGCTTGCAACAATGGGTTCCTCCAATTATCACTGGTAATTGGAATATACTGACAGACAAGTGAACCAATGTATGAAGACAACATTGAACCATTAGGCTCAATTAGTTGGTTCTCATCACTCCAATGTACATCAAATTTGATCCCTTTATCTCTAGCACGGATGATTGACTTCATAATAGTTATTCCTCGTTTTATTTCACTTTCTACATTCGAAGCTTCATTCTGAGTTTCATTTGTATCATGTGTCTCGTGTGTGTCTTCATGGTTACTAGCCATTTGACCTGTAAGAAAGGAAAAAAAAATAAATGACAAATATAAAAATCCATAATCCATAACCCATTGAATGATATAAGCTATATATACATGTAGGGAAACGATCTGACTTTCACACTTTGATCACAAGTAACCCCTATATATAGAAAATTCAATAAGTTTGTAACCCCATCATATCAGTTCATTCAAAGCACTACTAATTACAGTGGCGAGAGAGAACAACTAATTACCTATAGAGATGTATACAACTTCTAGACCCACACAGTGTCCAGATAGGTTAGAATTACCAAGACCCCCCTGTACACGTATCATAAAATGAAATATCATTAATTGACCAATTATGAGTCATAACTTGATAAGTGGTAACATGTAATCACAAACAAGCAACAATTAGAGGTAAACACCTACATATCCCAAGTACTTGACCAAATACTCAAGAGCAAGCATACTTAAACAAGTAACCAAGCATACTTAAGCAAGTAACTAAGCATTAGAGCAATTCGTCCTAAACCTAATAAGATTCAAATCTAAGCAATACCTAAACAAGTAAACATGCACCTACCAAACGTGCTTTATGAATAATTCAATCCTATATAAAAAACTAAATCAATCCTTTGCTTTAGGAGACCGCCTTTGCTGGCTTTTCTTCATTATTCATTTCATTCATTCTAACAAGAATTTAATATTTTTAAAATAATCAAAATATCTTCTTTACAAAAAATATTTTTCAACATTTAATAGCAACTTGTTTTTAATTATTCATGTTAATTTGATTTCATTTGAGGAGATATATAGGGTTGATTTAGTTTTTTATATAGAGTAATAAGAAAATTGAGAGTTTGATTCTCATTTTCAAGATAATACTAACAATACAGTTGGTAGGGCATATATCAATTCCACATAACAAATAATAAAAAACAAAATCAGCAAGAACGCAACAACAACAAGAACAACTAACAGAAGCATAACACAACAGCAAGAAGGCAACACAAGTTTAGAAGCATAACACAACAGCAAAAATAACTAACAGAAGCAACAACAACAGCAAGAACGACAACAACAACAAGAACAATCTAACTATAACAGAACAAGGACAACAACAACAACAACAATAGAACGACGACAATAATGTAAGAAACAAGAACAATGTAAGAAACAAGAACAATGTAAGAAGTAAGAAGAACAACAACAACGTACCTCTTCTCCGTTTTCGTCTTCTTCTTCACGACGACAATGGAAATGGAAAGGGTTTCAGAACGACGACAATGGCAATGGCAAGGGTTTTAGAACGACGGCAATGGCAATGGCAAGGGTTTCAGAATGACAGCAATGGCAATGGCAAGGGTTTCAGAACGAAAGCAAGAATGAACGAAAGTAAGGGTTTCAGAAAGAAACGGCCGAGAGAAGAAAATGAAAAGAAGTTTCTGAAAATGATTAGAAATGTGTTTTATATTTTAATTCATAATTGACCTTAGAGAGCGCTTTTCAAAAAGTGCTTTCTTAAGTGCTACCTCTAAGAGCGCTTTCTAAGGAAAGCGCTTTCTTAAGTGGGGAGAATTTAAGACCTATAGCAGCGCTTTCTGAAAGCGCTTTCTAAGGTTAACCTATAGCAGCGCTTTTTTAAAGCGCTTTCTAAGGTAATACCTATAGCAGCGCTTTTCAAAAAGCGCTTTCTAAGGTGGCTTCAATTTAGGGCATTTAGCAGCGCTTTTAAAAAGCGCTTTCTAAAGGCTGTCTTTTGCAGCGCTTTTTTTTAGCGAAATTTTTAAAGACTTATAGCAGCGCTTTTTGCAAAAAGCGCTGTCTTTGTGGCGATGCGAAAAGCCAATTTTGGCGTAGTGTCTAAAGGTTTTCTCTATGGTGCTTGGGAGATAGTTTCAACCAGAGTCAGAAGAGAAGATGGTCAAGAAGATGCTGCAAGGGTGCTCAGAAGTGTGACATGAGACTGTCATACCATTGAAGAGAGCCAAGAGCAATTTATTTTTGCTTGAGGATCTCCTATCAGATCTCCTAGAAGGAAGTATATAGGAAGAACTGCACAAGTGTTCTGACATTCAGCTAGGTTGAAACTGGAGTAATTGGTGATCAATGTTAAAATAGTCTCATGAGCGTGAAGATATTGGATCTTTGCCTTGGGAAGTGATTTTGTTTATCCAAGGATGTTACTGATACGATGAATATGGTCTTCTAAGGAATATTTGTGCCTTGAAGATTTCTTCCTAGGTTGTAATGGATGATGTGTTATTCCTGTTTTTGAAGCCTTTGGAAGATTCAGGAGGATATGGTTTTCCTAGTCTGAACACTGAACTATCAAAAGAATTGGGATTTAAGATCAATTGCTATTTGTGGCCTTAGCAAGTATTTAATTGATTATCCTATTGCTTGGTGTTCAAGAAAGATGAGGTCAAACTATCACAACAGGAGATGCAGCTTCAGATAGTTGAAAGAACTCAGAACCAAGTTCAATGACCTGTTAATCGGAAAAGGAACTGATGTTCAAACTGATGTTGTAACATCATTCTAGAAGAGTGTGTGCAGAATCTTGTTGCTCAAAGGAGTGATGTGGCATATGCTCTGGTTGATAAATAAATGTGTGATGACCAATTTTGTAGGGAATCTCCTTTAGATTGGTCTTGAAGAGACGTTTGGTAGGAAGTCTAGGAAGGCTCTATCCAATCAACTTGGTATGGATAGGTAGGATGGTAGAACTGAAGATTATCACATGATCGTCTTGATGAACATTCGTTGGGTTAGTTTATTTCTGATCTAAACGTATAGGGATACATAAGCTATGTTCCTGTATAGGAGTTTGAGTTCAAACTACTGGTGGAGGACTGTAAAGACATCTCTACCAGATTCTATGCAAACATGTCTAGGACATTTACCCTGATATCTTTGAGACTTTTCTGGTCTTTCAAAGCTAAATCTGAATGATCATGCAGATAGTTATGTCTGTTTGGTTTGCTTCTGGTGTGGAACCATGTATGTATAATTCCCCTTGGAAAATTATGCTTGAAGGAGGCTGTCATCAGGGTAATTGTTCCTTCACTTGAGTTATCCTGAAAAGGACTGGTTGCTAGTTTTCTTATGTTCGGGATGGAGGTTGTTTACTCAAACTTGATTTCATGATCAAGTCTATGAGAACATGGAACTCTTTTTCTGATTTGGTGGGAAGGCCATTCAAGGTGGGATATTATCTGGAAGTCTAAGGGTTAGATCTTCAAGACTGTTTCAGGCATGTGTGGTTTCAATAGTTGGCTAGTCAAGTCAGTGATCAAATGTTCTGACATTAGACTGAACATCAGGATGCTCATGCTGTAGTCTTGAGTTTGCATTGGGGATGTAATATCTTGTATAGGCTGGTCTCCTTAGGAGTGGTTACTCTCTAACTATACGGCTATTTCCAAAGTATATCTCAACCTGTTTGGATTATGTAATAGCTAAAAGCTCAAGGGATTTGTTGATTGCTTAGTGTTTTCATATCTGTTTCTTGGAGTTTCATCTAAGATATTTGATATGAGTGTTCCAGAGTTTTGTCTGAGGTAAGGAGGTGTTAGTACTGGAAGTTTCATCTATGATCAAGGACATGGTGGAAGGTATTCTGATTGGTCACTTATGGAGGAAGGTGGTTTTTAAGTGTGACTCAAGGAAGTTCCTGCTCAAGTCTGTTGCTCTAAGCTTATGATGTCATCTCTTGCTGAATCGTTAGCTATTTCTAGTACTGATGTACTGTGTCTTGTGTTGGACTGTGCAAGGTGGTTTTTTGAAGGATTGAAGACTGAAGGGCAGAGGGTAAGCAGACCTTGCTGAGGAGTCTGTTTAGATCGGGATGTTAAAACCTTGTGCTTCAGGGTTGAAGCTTCTTGAGGCTCGTGAGAGTTTATTTCTCTATGTGGTATTCTATCTTCTGTGATTATTTATGATCTATTGCAGCTGTGACATGGTGTGATTCTGATGTCCTAAATTATGTTGGAACATCATCCCTGCTAGTGGTTATTCTTTGAGGATGATTGTGTTTGACTTTGAGTCTTGGAGTTGTTTCTATTCCTTGTTGAGTATGGTGTATAGCTACTATCAAAACTGTGTGAATTCTGGTGATAGGTTCTGCTGGAAGTATCACTAGAAAAAAATTGTATCAGGCTAAAGTTGTATCACTCTTCATATAGAGAAGGGGTCTGGTGTCTTCTAAATGTGGATGACATTCTGTTTAACCAAGAAGCTAAGAGAACTTGTATGTCTCTCTTTGGGATGTGAGGTTCTAGGTTTTATTGGATTCATTCTCAAAGAACAAGGTTGTCTATGGCTGTAAGATTCAAGATGAACTTGTACAGGGTGTGGATATGTTCAGGGGGAGAGTGATCAATGGTGTTATCTGGTCTCAATCCAAGAGTCCGTTGGTTATGGTACAAGGAGTGTGATCCTGGTATTTACTCACTTATGAACATAAAGATGCTCATGTGATTTATGTGATGGTGTAATGTCAGACGAGATGTCTTGACATCATGGTGTGTTGATCCATTGGCTTAGTCAGCTCTGCTTGGGAGTTTGGATGGTTAAGGCTATTGGCTTATTTCAACTATGTTCTTAGTTCTTAGGAGATACCTGAGAAATAAGATTGGATATTGTATGGGAGAATTTATTCTTCTCTGCAGATTGAGAGAAGGCTCATGAGAGTCTTTGCTGTTAATTTGTAGATGTCAGACGTAATGTCTTAACATCTTGGTCAGTTTCTTTTACTTCTGGTTGAAAGGAGTATTCTTGGGGCTCATTGGAAGCATTGTGACTATGCTTCAGAGTTTACAAGATGGAATGGACAAAGTCTGACCAAGTGTCAGGACATTTTTTAGGACTTGTGGTTGTTTCCAAGTTGCTTTTCTTGGACGGTGTTCCTTGGACGGTGGAGTGTGTGCCTTAGAGAAGTCGTGTTAAACATGTGTCTTGGTTCAGGTGCATTCTTTGGATGGTTTACTCTAAAGTTGAAACAATCAAATCCTAGATAGGCGGTGCACAGTAGTTTATGTTGAAGTTACCTACCTGAATTTATTTCTTCATTGAATTGTTCTTCGGTAACTTCTATGGACCGTTAATTCCTAAAGAAACCGCTTAGGTATTTAAAGAGAGTCGCTGCTTCCTGGTTCTCAGGTTGTGTTTCTTTTTGCTGTGTTATGTCTTCATGGGTTTTGTCTGGGTTTGGTTAAGTACCATGTGGGTCTGGAACTGTGTTGGTTATTTTTGTCAATTTTTGGCTAAAAAGGGGGATAATGGGTGTGTATTCATCTCGGTTGTGTATTGATCCTTACAACACATAACTAATATCATTTTTGGTGTAAAGTCCATTCTTGCAGTTGTTTTGCAAGGATGTTGGATGTGATGTTCTAACATCCTGTCTGAGTCTCAGGTTCTTCTCTGAGTCCTTCTTTTGTGTCTTGTGATCTGAGTTATGAACACAATTGTGTCTTGTGTTCTGAGTTACCCGGAGTTGCAGGCTGCTCCCCTGAGTCCTCATCGGGAGAATTCAGGTTGGTGTTTGGTTGCTCCGATAACAAGTATTGGTTATGGGTTTAAGGGGGAGTGGTGTGCATCTTCTTCGGGAGTGGTGCGCATCTTCTTCCTCATGTACACCAGGTCAAAGGGTACACGACATTCAACAGGTGGGGAATGCCGTGAAAACCATCCGTACAGATGGACGGGAAAAGTGAAAGCTTTCGGCTGAAATGACTTCAGGACTTTCTACTCTCTCTCTCTGAAGCATCCTGGGTTTATTGTACAAAAGGTGTTTTAGCCAAAATTTGTCAAAAGGGGGAGATTGAAGGCTCTAAAAGATTTGACTAAATTTTGGTAAAACATTATGTTGAACAAGATGTTCCAACATGATAAAGTCTGCTGGAAGAAGACATGTCAGACAAGATGTCCTAGCTTGTGGACTTGACATCTTAGTATGATATATCAGGTTGTTGCAGATCTTGTCCAAGATTTAAGGAGCAATCAGAACATGGATCAAGGAATAAATAAACAGATATTTCAAAGCCCATGAATAACTGAAGATTATAAAAGGAAGACCAAGGCCTAGGGTAGAAAAAAGAGAATTCTTATTAAGACTTTTGTAAAGTAGAAAAATAAGGGTTTAGGATTTTGAGAGTCGCGTACTTTCTTGCTTTGTAAGTCACCCTTTGTATCATTTGATACATCGTGGTTGACACAGTTTTACATATTCAGAAACTTGTAGGTAATGAATTGTGTATTGTTCTTGGATGAAGCTATTAAACAAATTCAAGTGTTATTGTTAGTCAAGAGTCTTGACTGAATGTTGTATTGAAAGGGGTGTCTTTCAATTAAACAGATTGATGCAGTTGCTGAAGGTTGTAACTGTTAGATATCACTGAAGTTATTTAGGGATTGAGATAAGTTTCTCTTATCTAGATGGAGTTTCTAGATAGAATTGTACTGGGTAGGAATTAAGTGAGAAGTTGTAAACGGGAGACTTTAACTCTAAATTAATACTACTAACGGAGGAGTTTAGCTCTAAATTAATACTACTAACAGAGGAGTTTATATTGAACTTCTATAAAAACAAAATTGACGCACTCATGCTATCAAGACAATAGTTATTAAAACGAAATTAGATTGTTCATATTTAAATATTTATTTTAGTTTCTTTTAAATATTTTTTAAAATAAGAAAATAAAAAATTTGGATTGTTTAGCCTCTATTTAATAATTCAATATTTTCGCATTCATGGATCAGTAAGAGTTTTCGAGTGCATGACGAGAAACAATTGATCAATGTTTTAGGGAAAAGAAAGAGACAGTAAGATATATACCTGAATTAATCACCTTAATATATTTCTTTACATTAAACTGTAAAATTTTAAATTTGTGGTGTGACATATCTAAATGATAAATTTTTAATAAATGACCATGACACTCTTAGTGCATAACCATTAAACACAAAATTATCTCATGGAACTGGTTGATTCTTGGTCAAAAGAAAAATAAGAGGTGTAGTTTATACGAGTGGTTTAAGAATCCGCTCGACTTTTTGTAAGGATAACTTTTATCAGTTGACTGTAGTTCTTTGGTTTAAGATTTCTTTAATCTCCAATTAATAAAGTTGCTTATAAAAAAAATTAAACACAAAAATAGAGAGTACATTTTCCTTTAAAACTTTAAGACATTAAAATATATGAATTAATTTTTATATATCCTAATTTCAGAAGGTTGTGCCACATTTAGAGCATCTACTATTTATGAGTTTTTATTTTTGAATTTTTATTTATAATATTTTAATACTCCAACCTTTTTTTTTTCAATGTCCGACGTAAAACTTAATAAATCCACTTCGTTTTTCTTTCTATTATTCTAGTGGAACTTCAACAATTATCATGTCTATATTTTATTGTATTCATCGTGTATAATATTTATTTAAATTTATATATTAACTAAAAACAAAATATTATTTATTTAAAAATATTTTTGTTTTTATTTGAAATGAAATTTTTATATATTTATTTTTATTTTTATTTTTAATTTGTTGTAGTTGATAATACTAAGATTAAAAGAAAAAGTTTAAATATTAACAATAAAACATATTATAGTGTAATAAGCTAGCATAGTCACATGCACGCAAGTGCTTATAACTACAAAATAAATTATTTCAAATTTATTTAAGAATACAATTTCATATGCATTATCCTCTAGACGTAAGATATAATTTATATTTATACATTAAATTATAAATTTATTTTGATATTTATAAATTTATTTTATTTTATGATAATCTATGAACGATTAATAATAAAATTATGTTGTCATTTATATGTGTATGTATGTCTTAATAAAAATCCTGTAAAAAATCTAACGAATCCACATCACATTTATTTAGTTTGGTTTGATTTTTTTTTTTTTGATAGGCAAACAACAATCAATAACAAGAGATTAAGGAAATCTCAAACTATAATACAGGAAATAAAACCGCAATACACGGGAGACCCCAAAAAAGCCCAACAAACCAACCCTACTTCAAAAAATCTAGGGGAAATTTAGACCATTCGTAAAGGCTGCAACACTGCCTATTACGCTTGCCAAAAACCAACCAATTCCAGGAAGTCGCAACAATTGCGTTAAAAATGGAGTCGACATTACAAATTTCATCCCTAAACAATATATTATTCCTAACTCTCCAAATATTCCAACAAGAAATAAACCAAATAGAATAAATAAATTCATCCTTACAACTACTATTTAATCTAAGCATCCAGGCCATTGCGTGGGAACAGCAATCCAAATCAGAAATCCGATCAATGCCGATCCAGTCACACACCAAATTCCACACCAAAACAGATTTATGACACGAAAAGAATAGATGAGAAGAATCTTCGTTAGTCCTGAAGCAAAACACACAAACCTTATCGTGGGGATTATCTAAAATACCTCTCGCAACCAAATTCGAACGAGTTGGCAGCCTATCAATTACTAATCTCCAAACAAAAACTTTGATTTTCATTGGGATGAACGACTTCCAAACAAAATCCAACAGATGAACCGAATTATCCGCAACCGACGCCAAAGCACCCTGCGAGGAAATACTATCATAGAAGGACTTAACAGTAAAACCATTCACAACGTCCAATTTCCATATCCATCTGTCATGAGCATTGGCCTGCAATTGAATAAGATCAACAGCCTGTAATAGCTTCTCCTTATCACTGTTCACCTGCTGAGGATTATTAGAAGCATGCGCAGAACCTTTCCAAGTCCATCTTTCATCCACCCACTCACCCAAATCAGAGACAGAATTGGATTTACTGTGACAAGTTTGAAACAAATTATTGAAGGAATCCTTTAATGGCGTAAATCCACACCACACCGAGTGCAAGAACAACACTCCCTGCCCATTGCCCACAACATCTTTAATGTAATCATTAAAAGAGGACTGGGAACCAGTATTAGAAACAGAAAGGATATCCTTCAACCAAGTAGAATCAGAATGGAAATTACCAATAACACTAAAAAGTTGAATTTTACGGCTTAAGTTACCATACCTACTAACGAGGATAGGGCGCCATATCTCATTTCCATCGTTACAGAACTTCCACAACCATTTAGCGAGAAGGGCTTTATTGAAGAGACCAATATGTTTTATTCCGAGTCCACCGCAGCTTTTCGGTTTACAGACCGAATTCCAACTAGCCCAAAAAATACTACGACTGTTCGAGGTACCCGCCCATAAGAAACTCCTTTGGATTGCTATGATGTCTTTCACAACCTTTTTAGGAACCTTAAAGAAGGAAAGGTGATGAATCAGGAGATTCGCTAACACTATATTAATAAGGGTAACCCGCCCTCCAATCGATAAATTACGCCTAATCCAATTGGATAATCTAGCCCTCATACAATCCATGACAGGACGCCAATCCCACTCCAATGCCAAGAAATTTAAAAGGAAGAGAACCCGACTTGCAGTGGAGAAAGTTCTCGGCAGCATGTAACAGCTCTGGATCAATACCGACACCATACAGACAGCTCTTAGAATAGTTAATCTTTAGACCAGAAGTAACTTCGAACCCTCGTAAAATAGATTTTAATGCCCATATGTTCGAAATGGAACCATCCCCAAACAGAAGGGTATCATCCGCGAACTGGAGTATGTTAACTGAAGCTGTATTATTGAGTTTAAAGTCGTTCAGAATTTTCAGGGAAGATGCTCTTCTCACTAAGCAAGCCAATCCCTCACCAACAATTGCAAACAAGAAAGGAGATAGGGGATCTCCTTGCTTTAATCCTCTCGTCGCCTTAAAATCTTTTGAAGGGCTACCATTAATTAAGACCGAGAGATAACTATTGAACACTGAACCACGGATCCACTTCAACCAATTGGCACCAAACCCCATATTAAGCAACATCGAATCCAGAAATTTCCAGTCCACACAATCGTAAGCTTGAGCAAGGCCACCTTGAATAAAAGGCACTTCTTCTTTTTTCTCCTCGCAAACTCAATAGTTTCATTGCCACAAGAACACCGTCCAAGAGTTGACGACTTGGGATAAAAGCCGTTTGAGTAGGCGAGATCAGTTTCCCAATAACATAACTTAATCTTCTAGCAAGCATTTTAGAGATGATTTTTAGGACACAACCTATTAAACAAATAGGTCTAAAGTCTGAAAACTTTTGAGGGCTATCCACTTTAGGCACAAGTGAGAGGAAAGACGAAATAAACGCTTTATCCAACCTACCGGTGTGAAAGAATTCCAAAACGCAGTTGATAATATCAGTTCCCACAATATCCCAACAAGATTTGAGGAATTTAAAGTTAAAGCCATCATTTCCAGGACATCTATTGCCATCACAAGCAAAAACAGCAGCCTTAACATCTTCCTGCATAAACTCAGACTCTAAGTACTCCTTATCTTCCATACAAAGCACAACAACACTGTCAAAATTGCAGTGAGTCTTAACCCTACTCTGATCTTTAAATTTCTTCTCAAAATACTTCAAAGCCTCATGTTTAATTAAGCCAGGATCCTCCACCAGGGTACTCCCCACTTTTATGCCCGAAATATTATTAGCCCTATACCTAGCTTGAAGAGAATCATGGAAATATCTCGTATTGTTATCTCCATCGCTTACCCACTTACTTCTGGACTTTTGTTTAATCATCAACTCTTTGAGCCTGAGATTTTTCCAAATATCTTCTTGGATGTCCAACCTCTCCTTAACAGTCCCCTCTTTTTGGCTATTATCATTCTCCACCAACTTCAGCTCAATCTCGTTCAGAATTGATATACTATCATCAATTTTCAAATCAAGCCAACCAAAAACATGGACATTCCACCACCTGAGATCACTCTTAAGAACTTTAAACTTATTCCAAAGAACCATACTGGGAGTGCCCGAGATAACCCCAGAATTCCAAGACTTTTTCACAAAATCTTTAAATCCTTTATGTTCCAACCAACAATTAAAGAATCGGAACGACTTCCGACCCTAGTTTACTGACTTAGAATTTAACCACAGCGGACGATGATCGGATATGTCCCGATCCCCCACCCATTGACTCTTCAAATCCAATTTAGCAATAACTGTATCACTAACCAGATATCTGTCTAATCTACTGCAACTCATTCCATTAGCACTGAACCAGGTATATTTACTTCCTACCACTGGAAAATCAATTAAATTCAGGTTATCAATGAAAGAATTGAATTCCAGCATCTCACCATAGATAACACTGCTCCTCCCTTTCCTCTCCTCTCTGGCTTTTATAGCATTAAAGTCTCCGACTATAATCCAATCCCCATTAGGATACCGATTCTTAACGTCAATCAACTCTGAATAAAGTCTCCTTTTCTCAGATATAGCACACGCTGAGTAAACGTTTACCACATACAGATTCGTATTATTCCAAATAAAGTGAATACCTAAATAACCTTTCCCTCTAAAGGTGGAGCATGCGAAGGCCATGTCCTTATTCCAGATTGTAAGAATCCCTCCGGATTGACCTTCGGAATTTGTCGCCGACCAAGCATAACCCGACGACCTCCAAATTCTTTGAACAATCCCATCATCTATATGTTTCAATTTAGTTTCTTAGAGTAAACAAAAATCTGCCTTGCCCTTACTAAGAATTTGGGAGATCCTCCTTCTTTTTAGCGAGCTACAACACCCTCGAACATTAAATGACACTAAATTCATTGACCACATCTTTCAA
This sequence comes from Lathyrus tuberosus, assembly GCA_022829125.1. Taxonomy (NCBI): domain Eukaryota; kingdom Viridiplantae; phylum Streptophyta; class Magnoliopsida; order Fabales; family Fabaceae; genus Lathyrus; species Lathyrus tuberosus. The sequence continues at coordinate 20,730,421 of JALAZF010000026.1, read as the reverse complement.
CAATCTTCTTTCCTCTTTTACCTTGTTTATCTTCATCATCCAGCTCCCTTAGAATGCTAACAAATGCTCCATCTTCGATGTCTCCCTCCACCCCTAACTGTTTCAAAGAGTTCAAAACTTTATAGGGAACATCTTCAAGGGCCTTCTTACATCTGTTATTCCCTCTACACACATCAGTATCTGTTAAAGATTCATTGCATCTTAGCGAGTTAGACCCTTCTCTTTCAAGATTAAGTCTCGGACGAGGGAGTTTAGGCTTTCTAGCTGTAGGAACACAACTAGGAAAAACCGGGGAATCAACCGCAACATGGAGAAGGGAAGTGTAGAAAGATGGAGAGAAAGGGATATTAACACTATCATACACCTCGTGTAACAGTTTCTTTCTCCTGTTTTTGGCCCATTTAGACGGCCCAGTAAATCCACCCGAAGGCCCAGAAATTGGGTCTGATCCATTCAGGTCCACCACCAGCCCATTAAAAAGACCTTCTTTTAAAAAATTACTACCCGCAACTGTCACATCCTTGAACTTTTGAAAAGTAGGTTCATTAGACAATTCAACATTATTTAGTACCTCCGTACCCCCCATATCCACTTTGTCAGCACACATAATGTGTTTCCCAACCAAAGGTTCAACTCCCAACATTGGATTTAGACGACAAGGGTCCAATCCCACCATAGGTTCAAAAGCCTCGATATTATCTCCTATAACCTTGTCAGCTACCTCAAAAGTAGCCCCTACTATAGAAACGTCAACAAAACCCTCTCCCCCTTTATCTGACACATCCTTAACCTGTGAATCGTCGCGATCTCCAGCTACTTGTGTAGGGTTGCTAGACTCAACCACTTCCTCCTCAAAGATATCATCCCAATCACTATCACCTTCAGCAGAAGAGTCAACAAGGTCTGATGAAGAATACACTCCACCCCCTTCGTTATCTATCTATTGGTTAAACTCCATCTTATTCTCGCAGAGATCTTCAACCAAGGAAACTTGAAAGGATTGCTTGTTACACAAGACAACCACGCTCTCGTTCAAAATTAAAGGCAGTTTAGTAATAACCTGAATACGAGCCACATCCAACTTAGTCTTCTTAAGAGTAGCCTCATCTATTTGGTATAGTTTACCAACCCCGGAAACAATAGCTTGAAAAGAAAAATTCCAGGTAGCAAAAGGAAGACCAAAACACTTAATCCAAACAAGCCGTTCAACATCAATCTCCTCCAATGACCATGGTTTTAAAGCAGAGAACCATTTGCCAATACAATCTTCAGTTTCACTGATGAAATCAACTAAGCTTCCCTCAACTAACTCTTCAATTAGACACTTGTTAGCTCCAAATGGTGACACTTTAATGTTAAAGAATCCCTCTTCATGAAAAATCCTCTGGATATCCAAAACATTAATTCCTTCAGCCACTACACCAACCCTAGCATTCTCAAACCTTAGTTTATCCACATCCTCCATGTTGACCTGCACCTTCGAAGGACTATGGTTCACCAGATCAAAGGTCTTCGACTTACCACCTCCCAAGGCATGAACATATGATCTCCCATCCGTCATCTTCCCTCTTCCTCCCCCACCTGAGATGAAACCAAGTCTATTGTCATCCTTACCTCCTACCCCAAGCCCCAAAGTATTCTCTTCCCTTTGGAATTGAGGGACATTGACGAATAATTTCTTTCCCTTCAGCATAATGTTATCCAACTTAATCGCCATCATCTTAGAATCTTGAACCTTCCTGAACTTTGCAAATCCAAATCTCTTCTCACGTTTATCTCTTCTTGCCGGCACGTAGACTTCCGATATCACCCATAGACCTGGAACACCTCAAAAAGATCTTTAGCAGTCATCTCTTCTGGAAACTCAGTGACAAAGAAGGATGTAGTTTCTTCGCCTATCGCTCATTTGCCATTGTTCTCTTTCCACACTGAAAATTTATCCACTTTCGGTACCCTCATTTTTCCTCCTACCTTGACCCAATTCATTTTGAAAAAAATAACCAAGACAACAAAGCACCTTCAAACAAGAAACAACCCAACCCCAAGAAACTGAACCAAAACACCGCTCCTAAAAAACACAATCGATCGACACCCAATGGTCATGAGTTGACTCAGTAAAACCCAGAAGAAGCAACTCCTTACCAAGGCCCCTAAGCCCTAAAGCCAGGAATTTAAGCCGAAGATAAGGAAGGAGATCCCCCAGTATCTACTTCGTACAAAACGTAGACATGCTCAGGTGTGACAAGATAACAGGAGCACGATTGTAGAGAATTCCGAGTTAGGAATGAGACCGGAAATGGAAAAATCTGAGTAGAGAAGATGAAGAGGTGGCTAGTTAGTACTTGCGAAACCCAAAAAGTTAGAGAGAGGTTGGAGTCTCTCTCTCTAACTCTTAGAACCCTAATTAATACTTTTGTTTGATTTTATTAAACAAGATTAAGACTCGCGCGATGCGCGGAGTTGAGATAATTTTTTTAAATAATATTATAAAATTTAGATTTTAATTTCTCCTTAATTTGCAATATTTACGATTGATTTAATTCAAATGAATTATACCTTCCACTTAATAATACATTATAGGATATTTTTATATAATTAATTATAAACTATAGCTAAATATTTATGGATTACTTTTGTAAAATGTTATATGATGTAATATTTTTTTTTTGAAATATTCATAGAAACACAAAAAATTGATTCGAAAAAAAATAAAAATTATGATTAGTCTAAAAAAAATAAAATAAACTATATTTTAATAATTGTTGTTATGAAATTGATTAGTATATCTTTTTTGTGAGTGATTTTAGTAGCTACAATGTTATTTTTTTTATTAAGACACAAATTTTTTTAATTTTTATAGAAAAGAAATCTGTTTTCATAAGTTTTTTATCAAATTATTTGAAAATTGATTAATTTAATTCTTGTAAAAATTCAATCAACTCTCATAGTTTTTTATCGAATTATTTGAAAATTAATTAATTTAATTTTTTTCAAAATAAATTAGAGTGCAGAATAGAAGATAGAATAAATTTTAAAATTTTTAGTTTTGATGTATGAAAGATATATATACTAATATGTATTTCGATGTATTGTGGATATATAATTTGCATAAGTATATAATATTATATATGGAATAGAGAATCAACCAAAATAAATTAATCTGTATATATGAATTTTAGTTAAACGAATACAAGGGGATAAGTCGTGGAATATGAAAATAGAAGTATTTTAATTAAAAGATGTTTATAAATGAAAAGTTATATATAGTTTTTAAATAAATAATAGAAGTTTTATTAGGTTTGTTTTGAACAGTGTCACATAAGATTTTTAGTGATGTGCGGAATGAGAGAATGAGTTGTCAATAAAGTAGTGTGAGGCTCGGATTTAATATATTATTCTAGTGGAACTCCAACAATTATCATGTGTATATTTTATTGTATCCATCGTGTATAATATTTATTTTAATTTATATATTAACTAAATATAAAATATTATTTATTTATAAGTATTTTTGTTTGTATTTGAAATGAAATTTTTATATATTTATATATTTATTTTTATTTTTAATTTGTTGTAGTTGATAATAATAAGATTAAAAGAAAAAGTTTAAATATTAACAATAAAACATATTATAGTGTAATAAGCTAGCATAGTCACATGCACGAAATTGCTTATAACTACAAAATATATTATTTCAAATTTATTTAAGAAAACAATTTCATATACATTATCCTTTAGACATAAGATATAATTTATATTTATACATTAAATTATAAATTTATTTTGATAATTATAAAATTATTTTATCTTATGATTATCTATGAACGATTAATAATAAAATTATGTTGTCATTTATATGTGTATGTATGTCTTAATAAAAATCCTGTAAAAAATCTAATGAATCCTAATCACATTTATTTAGTTTGGTTTGATTTTATTTATAAACAAGATTAAGACCCGTGCGATGCGCGGAGTTGAGATAATTTTTTTAAATAATATTATAAAATTTAAATTTAAATTTCTCCTTAATTTACAATATTTACGATTGATTTAATTCAAATGAATTACACCTTCAATTTAATAATACATTATATGATATTTTTATATAATTAAGTATAAACTACAGCTAAAAATTTATGGATTAATTTTGTAAAATGTTATATGATGTAATTTTTTTATAGCAATATTTATAGAGACATGAAAAATTGATTCGAAAAAAAATAAAAATTATGATTAGTCTAAGAAAAATAAAATAAACTATATTTTAATAATTGTTGTTATGAAATTGATTAGTATATCTTTTTTGTGAGTGATTTTAGTAGCTACAATGTTATTTTTTTTTATTAAGACACAAATTGTTTTAATTTTTATAGAAAAGAAATCTGTTTTCATAAGTTTTTTATCAAATTATTTGAAAATTGATTAATTTAATTTTTGTAAAAATTGAATCAACTCTCATAGTTTTTAACAAATTATTTGAAAATTAATTAATTTAATTTTTTCCAAAATAAATTAGAGTGCAGAATAGAAGATAGAATAAATTTTAAAAATTTTAGTTTTGATGTATGAAAGATATATATAATATTTACATGTAACTTAAACTAATATGTATTTCGATGTATTATAGATATATAATTTGTATAAGTATATAATATTATATATGAATGGAGAATCAACCAAAATAAATTAATCTGTATATATGAATTTTAGTTAAAGGAATACAAGGAGATAAATCGTGGAATATGAAAATAGAAGTATTTTAATTAAAAGATGTTTATAAATGAAAAGTTATATATTGTTTTTAAATTAATAATAGAAGTTCTATTAGGTTTGTTTTGAACAGTGTCGCATCAGATTGTTAGTGATGTGACGAATGCGAGAATGAGTTGTCAATAAAGTAGTGTGTGACTCAGATTTAATATATTATAATAGATAATAGATAGATAATTTAATTCAATTGAATTATCCCTTAAATTTAATAATATTTTATATGATATTTTTATGTTATAAAGTATAAACTATAGGTAAAAATTATGGTTTAATTTTGTAAAATATTATATAATGTAATTTTTTTGGGAAATATTTATAGAGACAAAAAAATGATACGAAAAAAATAAAAATAATGATTTGTATAAGAAAAATAAAATAAGTGTGAGGTTCAACTCTCATAGTTTTTTATCGAATTATTTAAAAATTAATTAATTTAATTTTTTTTCCAAACGAAATTAGTGTGCACACTAGAAAATATAATAAAAATTTTAAAAGTTCGAGTTTTGACGTTGTTAGGAAAGATTTTCAATAGGGATCATTGAACATTGTGAGACTTTCCTTTTCTAGAGGAACACTTTTGTGAGAGACAAACTACATACTCACCCAAAACCTTAAGGTAATAGGTGGGGTGAGTTCTTTCACTTATAAATGTTCAAGTCATAGCATTTCTATCAAATGTGGGATTATTATCCACATTACTCACACTTGTTATACTTAATAGACGTATGATGAATGTACATAGTATTTACATGTATGTAACTTATAATAATATGTGTTTTGATGTATTGTGGATTTACAATTTGAATAAGTATATAATATTATATATGGAATGGAGAATCAACCGAAATAAATCAATCAGTCTACATGAATTTTAGTTAGATGAATAGAAGGAGATAAGTCATGGAATATTAAAATAGAAGTATTTTAATTAAAAGAGGTTTATAAAAGAAACGTTACTTTGTTTTTAAATAAATAATAGAAGTTTTAAAAGGTTTTGTTTTGAAACTTAACAAATTGAATACTGTTAAGAGAGAGAAGCTCCTTCATCTCTCTTGTTCTGGGTTTTATAATCTAACATCTAGAGAGAGAAGCTCCTCCATCTCTCTTGTTCTAGGTTTTACAATCTGATACAGATACTAAGTTGGTTCTTAAAACAAATCTTTGACCTCTAGCTTCCTTGGCAATGTAAGATTTCGATGTCTTTGGTTTAAACTCATATACTTAGGTATAGAGACCTTGGCATATGTTTCTTCTTTATTGTTGCAGGTTCTAAGGGTCTTTATTTATTGTCTTGGCTCATTTGTTCTATTGTGAGCAATCTGTATCACCGTTTTCAATATGGCTTCGAAGAATGATCAAGATAAAGGTTGGGAACAAGTAAGGAAATCGAAAACAAAGAGGGAGGTTATCGCTAAAAGATCGATATGGAAAACACTTAGAAACATAGAGATTGATCATGATTTACGTGATTCATCTTCTTTTTTCTTCACAGAATTTCCAGATTCTTATGATGCAAAAGATATGTTCAACGTTTTTAAGGATTTTGGGTTGGTTCTTGAAGTTTTCATTCCTTCAAGACTTGACAAAAGGGGGAAAATGTTTGGTTTTGTTAGATTCAAACAGGTGACTGATGAATCTTCTTGCCATTAAACTGGACAATATTATCATTAATGGCAAAAAGATATTTGCAAATACACCTCGTTTTCAGAGAGGAGAAAGGGTGAATATTATGGATGGTTCAAAATCAAAACTAGAGGCAAGGAAATGGACTAAGAAGGGAGAAACAAAGATTATGAAGGAACAAGGTTTCAGGAATGATAAGAAATCCTATGTTGAAGCAATAAAAGGTGGTTCGATTCATGTACCTTCTCATCAGGTGCATATGGGTGACAAACCAAATTTTGCTCATCTCATGTTTAATGTTAAAGAAGAGGAGTTAGAACGTTTCCATCAAGCTTTTGTGGGTGTAATGGAGAGACCGGGATCGTCTTATGAGTTACAGGAAGCTTTACACATGGAAGGTTACTTCAGAATCAAAGCGATTCCTTTGGGCGCAAATTTGGAGTTACTGGAAGAAGAAATCACTGGGGATATAAAGAAGATGCTTGACGAAGATAAAGAATGGATTGAGAATTGGTTTTCTGATATGTAGATTTTGAGAGGATGACATGGGTAAACATTTTCGGACTACCATGTCATGTTTGGGGAGATAATTTCTTTAAATTTTTAGCAGCCAAAATTGGGTCCTTTGTTAGAGCGGATGAAGAAATGCAGAGGCTTGAAAAGCTTAATGTCGCTCGAATACTCATCAGGACCAAGTTTGCTATGAACTTGAATGAAGTTTGTAACATTGAAGTTAACAAACACATTTTTCGAATTAAAATTGTGGAAGAAGCAATTGGCTTCTGTTCCAAGAATACACGTCATTTCAATGTTAATTGCTCGGAGGATAGTTATGAGGTAGACTTCTTTGATAGTGAGGTCGAAGAGACGATGCAGGGAGATTGTGAACCGGTGGATAATAACCCCAACATTTTTCGCGATAACTGTGCAGAAGGAAAAAAGTTGGGTCATGTATCAGGAAATGTTGGGAGTTTCAATAAAGGTCTTTCAAGGGTTTGTTATGAGGAGGGAAGCACCTTGCCTACACGTTTAGATAAAAATTAGCATCTGAGGATAATCATGAGTTTATTGGGACCCACTCTGGTAAGAAGATAATAGCTGGTGATGGGACCTATTTTGTAGGTTTGCAAAAAGTGGTGCAGAATACCTGCCAAACCGTGCCTGATACTCTACAGCGAATAGACAAGGATGATATTCTTAGTCAATACCTTGGTAGCGAGAATTCCAAAGAAGTCTCAATTGGAAATTCAATTGAACCCACTCCTGTGAATATGCTTGGGCTGGACCATATGTCTAATTATGGGCCTAAGCTTCAGGCTTCTGCTTGCAACAGCAAACCGATTAGAAAGAATAAATCTTCAGGGGACATTTATAGGAATTTAAAAATTCCTTTTGCACCTTCTTACTACTCCACCCTCCTTTTAACTGACAAACATTTACATACTCTTTCAATGCCGAAGGTGCGTGAAAGTGGAAAGATCACAGATGAGAGTAACGACTTAGTTTCAAAGTTTTCAGAAGACTCAAAAGGTGAAAGTTCTGGCTTAATTGGTGATGCAGAGGTATTTCAGAGCAACTCCATAATAAAGAAAAAGCTTACAGATCTCCCTAATAGAGTGTGGGATTCCATCAAGAGGTTGGGGATAGAAGCTGAAGAAGACAACGAGGCTTTTGAGTCTATAATTCGTAACTTGGAAGAGGAAGAAAGAAAATCCAAGAAAGGTAAGAAGGTGTCAGCTACTGGTTCTTTATGAATTTTGTGACGTATAATGTTAGAGGGTGTGGTAGCTCGATTAAGAAGTGGAAAATTTGAGATATGTTGAAAAAAGGTGGGGCTGACATCGTTTTTATTCAAGAAACTAAATGTGATCTTATGACTGATGCTATTGTTCATAACATTTGGGGCAACGACAATTGCCTTTGGTCGGCTACAAATTCTGAAGGTATGTCTGGTGGGATTCTTACCATTTGGAGGAAAAATGCTCTTGAACCTGTCTGTAGCTACAAAGGAAAAGGGTACCTGGGTTTGAAAGCTTTTTGGAATAAAAAACTCTGCTACTTTTTCAATATTTACTCATCTTGTAACAATGCTGAAAAAAGAGAACTGTGGAGTCACATTTTACTACTTAAATATAAATTGGAAGTAGAAGAGTGGGTAATTGGTGGCGACTTTAACGCCATAAAATGTGCAAGAAAAAAAAAGGCTGAGGATATCATAACAGAAAACTGATGACAGAATTCGAAGATTTTATTCAATTAACTGGCTGCGTGGATTTGGTGACATCGAGGAATAAGTTTACTTGGTTCAGTTCCTCTTGCAATGCTTGCAGCAGACTGGATCGTTTCCTTGTTTCTTTTGGTTTGTTGAATGATTGGAATGTGGCTTGTCAAAAAGTAGGGCTGCGTGACATTTCCGATCATAGACCAGTTTGGATTTCGGTTAGAAATGTCAACTGGGGCCCTAAACCTTTTAGAAATCTTCAATGCTGGTTTCAACATCCTCAATTTCTGAAGTTTGTTAAACAAGTTTGGGAGTCTGTTAATTTTCATGGCAGCGGTACGTATGTTTTGTCCAAGAAACTTCAATTTCTGCGTTCAAAACTCAAGTGGTGGAATAAGAACTTGTTTGGATGGATTGATACCAATATTGATGAGAACATAGAGATTTTAAACAACACTGAAGATACTCTTGCAGAGAATGAGGATATAGAGGATTCTCATGTTTTTTCTAGTCGTAATTCTGCAGAAGATGAGATTTGGAAATTACTTAGGATCAAAGAAAGTCTTTTACATCAAAAAGCTCAAACCAGATGGATAGAGGAGGGAGACTGGAATACTAGTTTTTTTCATGCTATCATTAAATATCGCAACTTGATGAATACCATTTCTAAGGTAACTGTTGATAATAGAGATGTTGAAGATGTAGCTGGTGTGAAAGAAGGGGTCGCTAGCCATTTTGAAAGAAGATTTCGCTCGGTTAACAAACCTTTGCCGCATATGAATAACAAATACTTCAAGGTCTTATCAGACATGGATAGAGTGACAATTGAAGAAAATTTCGAGTCTGCTGAAATAAGAAATGTTGTTTTCCAGTGCAAGGGTGATAGAAGTCCGGGTCCGGACAGATTCAACTTAGAGTTTTTTTCAGAAATGTTGGGATATTGCGGGTCTTGATTTTACAAATTGTATCAAGGAATTCTTTAAAGATGGCAAGCTCCCTAAGGTTCAATCTTCTTCTTTTCTTGTTCTTATTCCAAAAAATGAGGCCCCTAGTAACCTTGATGATTACCGTCCGATCTGTTTAGTTGGTTGTGTGTATAAGGTGATAGCAAAGCTTTTGGCTGGCAGGTTAAAGCTAGTTATGGATACTATCATTTCTCCATCCCATACTACTTTTGTTGCAGGCAGAAATTTACTTGTTGGGGTGTTATCCTTGAATGAGATTGTGGACTATTCGAGAAGAAGCAATCTCAAGAGTTTGATCCTTAAAGTCGATTTCGCCAAAGTTTACGACTGTGTCGAGTGGCCCTATATTCGTAAGGTGATGAATTTCATGGGTTTTGGCAACAAATTTATGCGCTGGTTAGAAGGAATAGTTTTCAAAAGTTTTATGTTTGTTCTTGTTAACGGCAGTCCCTCTCGAGATTTAGAAGTTACTAGAGGACTTAGACAAGGTGATCCTCTATCACCTTATCTCTTTGCCATTGCTGCGGAAGGATTAGCGACATTGATGAAAAAGGATGAGGAAGTTTCTTTATTCCATGGTTTTAAGATTAATCAGCAGGTCACGTTCAATTTACTCCAGTACGCAGATGATACGGTTATAGTTGGAGAATGTTCTTGGAACAACCTATGGGCTATAAAAGTGATTCTTAGAGGATTTCAACTGATGTCGGGTTTAGAGATCAACTTCAACAAGAGTAGTCTTGTCGGTTTTGGTGTCGATGAACCTTTTTTAAAGGCTGCTGAAAGCTTCCTAGCCTGCAAAATTCAAAAGTGCCCTTTCAATTTCCTTGGTATTCAAATTGATGGAAATCACATATTGATCTCCTTTAGAAACCGGTTATAGACAAATTTCAAGCTAGATTAGCTTCGTGGAAGGGTATGTTTATGTCCATTGGCGGCAGAACTACACTTATAAAACCGGTCCTTGCAAATCTTCCAATCCATTATATGTCATTTTATAGGATGCCTACCAAAGTTATCAAGATCTTAACATCATTGCAAAGGAGATTTTTATGGAACGGTTCTTCTATCAAGGAAGGTATAGCTTGGATTAAATGGGATACGGTATGTAAATCGAAGGTACTAGGGGGCTTTGGTATTCTGGATATCCGATGTTTGAATGAAGCTCTGTTAGCTAAATGAATTTGGAAGTTTACTTGCCCGGGAAAGGTTATTTGGCTTGGCATTCTTCATCCCAGATATGGCTGGTTCTTGTCGTTCCTGGTTCGAGGTGAATTGCCACCCTGTTTTGTTACTCCATCTTTATGGTGGTGGGACATTACCTATATCTCTCGTGCTTTTGGAGATGACTCGTTCTTCAGCAATATTTCTTCTAAAGTAGGTAATGGTGAGTTGACCTCTTTCTGGTTTTCGTCGTGCTGTGGTCGTGATAGTTTCGTTGCTCTTTTTCCGGAGCTTTGGAGAGCTGCTTTGTATTCCCACAGTTTGATTATTGATAACGACACTTGGAATGGCGAAACCTAGGTTTGGAATGTTGTGTTTGAAGACGGTAATCGTGCGTTAGACCTGTTACAGCAACAGACCTGCTTATTCAATTTACTGCAGGATGTGGCCCTTCGTAAAGACGTCATGGACTGTTTGCATTGGAAACTAAATCCAGATTCCTCTTTTTCTGTCCACTCTGCTTATTCTTTTTTGGATCATAATACATTGACCCCTGATCTTTTCCCTGCAGAACTTAAGGCAGCATTTAAGTTGTTATGGGTTGCTTCATCACCTATTAAAACAGTGGTTTTTGGGTGGCATTTGTTACATGACCGACTTCCTACGCGGGATAATTTATGCGCTCGCGACATTATTTCCTCTCCCCACGACATGATCTGCCCGTTCTGTTTTGAGGTTGAGGAGAATTCTACTCATCTCCTGTTCTTTTGCAGAAAGTCAAGCTATGTTTGGAGAAGGATCATTGAGTGGTTAGGTGTGTCGGCGAATTTACATGGCTCGGTGGTGAATCATCTTAGGATTTGGACGTCCTCATTACACTCTTTTGGCATTGCTATAAAAAATGTTGTTGGTCTTTGCCTTGTTATCAGTTGGTGCCTATGGAGCCTTAGGAACAACATTATGTTTAACGACGAGGTTTGGAACGATGAATTGGTAATTCATAAGATCATGTTGCTAGCTTGGAGGTGGATTGCCAAAAAATCTAACTCTACGTGTAATTATTACGATTGGTATAAATATTTTTTGTAATGGTGATTTCTGAGTAGGATACTTTTTGTATTTGGGTTAGGATACCCCTTTGTATCCTTATTTGAATATATTTTGCTTATTAAAAAAAAAAAGGTTTTGTTTTGAAAAGTGGCACATCAGAGTTTTCGTTATATGGCAAATAAGAGAATGATTTGTCAATAAAAAAACGTGAGGTTCAGATTTAATATATTATAATAGATGTAAACCATACTAAATTGAACTACATGTTATTTTTCTTTTCCGATTAAAATGACTTTTGATGTTAAAAACTTTCAAACCGCACCGCAAATATCCCTACTTTTAACACTATGTAATAGGTAAAATTGTTTTCTACTTTTCGTAATTTATTTGATAGAGTATACTACCATAAAGTTGTTTCCCACTTTTCCTAATTTATTTGATAGAGGATACTACCTCTCAACGTGGTTTCTGTGTTAATAATTCAGATTAAATATCAAGTATAGTGCAGCTTTGTTGTTGGATTTGGATTTCCAATATATGGACTTTAATATTCAATAAGACAATGATGTATAAGTTACAACAAATATAAAACACTGATATCATCATTGAAGATCATCATCTTAGAACTTAATCTAGCAACTTGGATTACTATTTTTATTTACACAATTACAACTGTTTCCATTCCTAGTTTTCCATGACATTCATGTTTAGAGTTTCCAACTGGCATTTCTTTTTGCTCAAAAGAATTTGCACAACTAAGCAAAAATATACACTGGCAATTAAATGTAACATGGAATCAATAGTAGGTAGTACATACTTGTATTTTCTGAAATTAATTGTCAATGTCTACGTTGTTAATGTCGTTGTTAATGTGTATGTGTCAGTGTCGTATTTGCTATGTGTTCATATATACTCTAACCACCAGAATAAAATAATATGCTTATCAAACATTTATTGAATTACATGCAGAATGACATGTTGGAGCTGGCAGCAACAGAATCAAACCTACATCTTTGTGGCTAAAATTTTATGAAGCCAGCCTAGAGAGGGTTTACAAGGGAACATAGACTGAGTCTGAATCAAATGCAAGAAATTCACAACTTGCAATGTATCATTCTTGCTCATATATGAAATTACAATGGCATCTTTTTGCATGTCTTTTGTGAGAAACTCACATGCAATGGTACACTACACTACACTGCTAATTGATTGACAAAATTTGATGTGTGGATTGATGTAATTAACTTCAACTACTTCTATAGCAAAAATTCTTTTGAGACATGATTTGTCTCCTAATCATTTCTTGTCCTTGTGCGGTGTAAAGTTAATTAATTGTCATGTGGAAAACCTGCAATTCCAATATTCATCTTTTGACTTATATATAAACCAGAATGCTACCTGTCCGCTTGAATACCAAAAGTTGATAGTTAAGTTGTCTCCTTACCATTTTAAGGGGGGAATATGTACCGACATGGCTCTATAAAATATACATATCTTAAATCAGGTTCAGATTTTTTTTCTGTCAAATAGACAAGTTATAGAAGCTTTTAAGCATAATGTTTCATGTACACTAAAAGAAAAGCATTCATCCATTTCACACCTTTCAAAATTATTTTTATTTATATATTAAAAACTGTTTATAGTGTGTGTGCAAAATTACTATTCCTACTATGTCTATGCTCAATCATAGTAGACTGTTATTCATTGCTTGAGTGACTATGCAGCTGCTCAAAAGATTTGGCAGGAGGTGAATTTTACTAATATCAATTTCTTTTCTAAGATGAATGTTAGGAGGTAGATGTATGAGCATCACCAATGTTGTTTTCGGAAATGGATTCCCTGCAGTCAATTAATAACTGCAGGGTGATCTCAACCATTGAATTTGTTATGATAGTTTTATTTATTTATAAAACTATAAATCTCCACCACTTGATTTTGATCATATGGTATACAAAATTCTGACTGTGTGACAGCATGCTCTGCTGACTGCAGAGGATCACAGTCCGTTGTTTTCATACAGCAAATTACTTCTAAAATAGTTAACTTGGATAAAGACATAACTAAAGCCTTTCCTAAAATAGAGTCAAGTGTAGCCTTTTTGAGGGGTTATTTGGCACACCTAAAGATAATGATTGGTGAAGACAAAGATAGATGAGAAAAACATAAGAAGGTACACCTAAAGATAGATGAGGGGAAAAAAGATTGAATTGTGTTAGATTTTATAAATTTTTTTATAACAAAATAACAATGAAGTTAACTATTGAAAATAAAGAGGGTAAGGACAAGGATTTATACAAGAAAATTATTTGGTTCACTTCATAACTTGAAGTTAGTTACACTTAAAAGATTTTTATTATAATCAATCTTGATTATAAAAGTCACAAAGCCTCTCTAGTCATAGGTTTTTTTGTCTTAAATTTTTAAGGACTTCCTTTTTTTTCCACGCTAGAGGACTTCTTAAAATTATATATAAAAAAAAAAGTTTATTAACAACAACTCAATTATAGAGATAAACTCAATAAAACTCAAATTACAAGTGAATAACTTTACAAAGAAAATATAGTGATAAAATCACTTGTATATTTATTTATTTTTTATAAAAGGATAATACAATTCAAAACACAAAAATGATTGTGCCAAAAGTTCTCCACACTGTCTTGTAAAGGTCCGGTCTTTATCATTTGAATTGATTCCTATTAAAATATTTGCACATAATAAGAATTCTACCTCTACAATAGAACAGGGTTAGTTCAACAAATGTAAAGCATATGACACTACTATAAATAACATTTTTAATGTCACACACGAAAGAGATGTAATCTCAGCTACTAAACCGACGTAACGAAGAGTGATATTAAAAGATGTCACTTAATACCTCGGTTAATGAAAAACCAAGAGATAAAATTATTTGATCATGGGTTCGAGCCCCAGTATTTGCATTTTTATTCATACCTATCGGTTTATCAACAAAACCGAGGGATATGATAAATTATTATTTTTAATTAAAAATTGTTATATTGTTTACACAAAATATTAATAAAATAATTTGTTTACAAACTATAATGTTTACCCAGAATATTACATGGTATATACTGAATATTAAAATCAAAATTAATTAGTCCATGAAGATCATATGTTAGATATTCGAATCCTTGATATTTGGGTAAAATCAAATGCTGAGCGCGACAATGGCTTTACCTCGCATGAATTTGTTTCTTATAAAAACAAAAAACAAAAGATTGATTAAAAAAAGGTTAGATAAATAAATGATCTTTGCTCAAATAAATATTTAAGAACACAAATCTTAAACCCAAATAATTTTCTGCTATTGCATCCATCTTAGCGATCTTTTCATGGCAAAATGATCTTGCAAACGTTAAAGAGGTAGATGTAGATAGTTTCAAGCGCTTCATGATGCTTCACTTGCTTCTTCATATTCAGAAATATGCTTTTATAATAGAAGTTTTTTATGTTTTACGCGGATCACTAATGGTAGTGTCTTGAGCGTTGATATGTCATGAAATGGACGACACATATTTGATCAACTGAATCAGTAATGGTTTTTTATGTTTAACTTAGGTAAAATATTTTAACCCTCGTTTTAATAGAAAACCGAGGTAATAACCTTTGTTTATTTTTTTTTTAAAATTTTATTGATTATACAGAATATTTATAAATAAAAAATATAATAAAAAAGAAAGATTCCTGGATTGTTTGTTCCTGATTTTTCCCCTTAGTTATATGAAAAACCGAGGTAATATGTGGTTTTTATATTTTTTTAAAAATAGAACATCGTGCCTTGAAATCATATCACTAGAATATTAATGATCATTCCTATTCAAATCGTAACGTATCTTTTGGATTTTCAAGAGGCGTTTGAGCTTCTCTGATTCTTTCAGTTCCTCTTTTCCAATTTATTTATACACTATTCAGGTCTCATTTCATTTTCATCTCTTTATGTCTTCAGATCTAGTTTAAAAGTCTTTTCTTTTTAATAAAAAAAAGTCACCAAAACCTTCAATGAAGATGAAAATCTTTTGTTCGTTATCAATGAAAAGTTTGTTGATTTTGATGAGTTGAAAGACCAATATTTTGATCTAATGAAAACTATTTCCAAACATAAGTTGAAAGGTTACTTTGACATGCTTCATGGATCCATCTGCACTAATCTTGTAATAGAGTTCTAGTTAAATGCCCCCGTTAGGCAATCTAGTGAGGATGGTGAGTCAATACAGTCCAATGTATATTGCTTTCCTATCACCAATACTCCATCACTTATTGATTAGACAATAAAGTGGGAAGAGAAAGGTAGTTGTGTTGAACATTATAGATTCAACAATGTCTTCTTAAACCACCTTCTCCTAATTTATGCCAACTACAATAACCTCACCAGTCCCGCTACTCTCATCCCAATTTCAAATGTCTGACATTAACTTTTAGTGTTAAATCTTTGTTCAAGAGAGAAACAACTAGAAACGCTTACTTCAGATGACAAGCATCTTTTGTATTTCCTTATCCACAACGGCAAAATTAATTTTCCTCTTACTAATTTTAACTTCTTAATGGAAATGTTTGTGACCTCTCGCAAGGAAATAACTTTCCTCATACTATATGGAAGAGATTTTTCTGAACTTTTCTCCCAGTTAGGGATAGTTAAAAAGGTAAAAAGAGTATGATTAATTGTTGAAGTTGAGTGGAGTCAAAAGTTTGAATATGTGGAATAGTTATCTGTTGTCCTATTTTTTTGTTATTTGTTGTCCTGCTTCTCTGATTATCAATGAAATTTTTCCTTTTCTTTTCAATTGTGTTATTGTCTAATCTATTTTTTATTGATAACAAAGATTTTGAGTTTTACTAATTAACTTAGAAAAAATGAAGAAAAACAAATTTAATAAAGAAAAAATGGAATCTGGAAAGGTGTCAAGTGAGAAATACTAATTAAACCATTGAAAAAACATAAAATGAAGTAACCGGGATTCGAATCGTCCCTAATATTTATATTCTGAGGTAATAGGTTATATTAAAAATAAAATAGTTCTCTTTATTGATATATTCCCTCGGTTTTATGTATAACCGAGGTAATAGGTTGTTAGCATGACGCTACCAGAAACTATTCACCCAATTTTTAGCATTTTGGGGTGAAAGATTCATCATAAAAAATGTTATTTGTAATAGTGTGAATTCTTCTATAATCACGGTCTTTTATGCTTTCGAAAAGCTTTTACTTGAATAAATTAGTTTCCGAGTTTTAGATACCTTGCATGTAGAAGAATTTTAATGATACTCCATTATCGTTGTCACACAACTTACTTAATACTAAGTAAAATGTGTTATAAACTTTCAACAATCATAATAACTCAAAGGTAGGATTAGTTATCTTGCAAATATTCTCAGATCCAATAGACTTACCTTTATTGTTACCATAAGAAGAATATTCTCCTTAGTTACAGTAAAGTAAGAGAATATTTATATCTTTTGTCGTATGATGTGATAACCACTATTAATATGCCATTTTGAATTCAAGATGTTAAGCATATCTGCATCACAATTTAACATTTTGACCTTTAGTACCCAAATATATTTTGTTCATCTTGTTTTATTGAAGTGCATATTATCGCCGTTTTCAAACTAAAATCATTATCACATAAGTAAAACGAAGCATACATATTTCTCATTTTATTTTTATGGTATTCTTTATAAAAATAAGAATGAAAATTTTCCGTTTTTACTTTTATGACATTTTTTAATAAAACAAAATACAGCAAGATGGTCATTTTTATTAGAATGGTTACATTTAAGCATATTGCATTCAGAGGTCTTATTCGTATGGTATATATAACTAAAACTATTAGCATTATTTTTAGATTCATAACCTATATCAACTTTATTATAAGAGGGTATATAATTACCTAGAATTATATTCAAGTTATCTTCCTCTTTAGTAAATTTATCAAGAATGTTATGCAAGTCGTCAATTTTATTTTTTAAAAGGATGCATTTTTCAAAATTGATAGGTTCGCCAAAATTTTCATAAGAAGAAGGGGAAGGAAAGTTTTGAATTAAAATACTTGATTTTTTTTCTAAGACAATATATTTCTTCTAATAGATTTTTTTTTTTTTTTCTTGAGAATAATTAGTAAACTTAGAGATGAATATATATATATATATATATATATATATATATATATATATATATATATATATATATATATATATATATATATATATATATATATATATTTTAATTTACTTAACTCACTATCAAACTTTTTACAGATGAGGAATAATTCATTATAAATAAATTTAGAATTTAGACTATTTATCTTATTTTCTTTGTGATTTGTCATGAAAAATGGGTAGATTTCTTCCTCTTTTTTAGATTTATTAAAGGAGTTCATCTCTATGTCGTCTCATGCAATGTAAAATCTCTTTGAATATTACTTATTTATTTAAATAATAATTTGACCATGAATTATCCTAATAATCTATTATACTAATAACATTAACAAAATAAAGGATATGCTTAATAGTTATTTAATAATCTAAATTAGATAATAGAATATTAATATTGATAATTATTTAATAGTATCATATAACCTATTAATCTAAATAAATCCTAAACATTTCTAATAATTATGCTAACCATATTCTACTTAAATTAAAACTAAGACTAAATATTAAAATTCAAATAATACCCTAAGAAAAACCAAAAATAGCAACTCAAACTATAGGATGAAATCAAATTTTTAGGAGAGGATAAAAAGTCAAAATTGTCCTCTTTTAAGTTTTTAGGTTATTAGAGTTGACTAGATGACTTATATGGGACTCTTGATAGACCAGTACTCTAACTCAGAGTGGTCATAATTAGGGATACGCAGCTCCTAGAATCCAAAATTTTGTTTAGCGAATTTGTGAGATTTCTCTTGTTTTTTCAACCTTACATCAGACCCCAAACCCTAAAT
Source organism: Lathyrus tuberosus (assembly GCA_022829125.1). NCBI lineage: Eukaryota > Viridiplantae > Streptophyta > Magnoliopsida > Fabales > Fabaceae > Lathyrus > Lathyrus tuberosus. The sequence continues at coordinate 20,711,666 of JALAZF010000026.1, read as the reverse complement.
TTTGACTTCTAACAATCCCAAAACATATCATAACTTAAGGTACATGAATCATATAGTAATAAATACTTCACAACATCAAAATCAACATCATGACATTAATTCATCATGTTTTACATTAATACATAACATCAACATATGAACAACATCATCTAAAATATTCTCATGACATCTAATCACACAAATTCACATCCAAACAACACTTAGCATGATTAACACAATTAAAATTAACCATAGATCAATCTAATTGTGGAGGTTCTGCACAAACCTCACACAATTCACAATCCCTTAATAATGGAGGACAATGGAGAAAGAGAAGAAGAAAAGGAGTAAGAATCCCCATATACCCTACAAGATTAAATACCCTTATCATGAACAATCCCCCTAGCTCGAATTCGTGAAGAGTTTGGATCTTGATGATTGAAACTCCCTCTTTTCACTTTTGCTCTGCTAGGGCATTTCTCTTCTCTCTTAGTCTTTTTCTCTCAATTTCACGTACTGACTGATTTTCTCTCATTCCCCTAATTTAAATAAAACTTTATTTTATGTTTATTTTCCATAACTCTGCTAATTCCCCTTATTTCTTATTAATTTACTCCACCTCCCCAATTCCCATCAATTTATATTTTCTCCTCAACCACTTATTCTTTATTTTCTCTATTATTTCAATTAATTAAATAAAAATCTATAATATTTCAATCCACCCTCATGAAATTAAATAAAATAAATAATCATTTCAAAAACACATCAAAACTCAAATAAAATCAGATAATTAAAACTGAGGTGTTACATGCACCAGCTACACAGAAGTGTGTTTAATAAGCCTCAGATGTGAGGTGTGCTTTTGAGCCGTATCAGAATCACAGAAGTGCGTTAAGTATGTATTGGATACGCAATATGGCACGGAATGAGCTTAAGCCGTATCAAAATTTCATAGATGCATTAAGTTTAAATCAGATACACATTCATGCAGGCGACATCCTATACACCATACGCAATATTGGATACGCATAAGTGCTTACTACTACAAAACGACAAAACAACAACGCCAAGTTTACAACGGCATCCTATACACCGTTCTTATAGTACGTACTGGATGCGCGCGCATTATTTTAATTAGAAATCTCAAGGGTATAATAACGGTTTTTATGAAAACCGTGGTGATACAATCTAGCTATCATGGGTTCGAACCTCATCGCCCTCAAATAGTTTATCCCTTTGATGTAAATGCTCTCTTTTTAAGTTTTATTAATATTTAACTAAAAAATAATAAGGATATCACGACGGGTATTTATCAAACCCGTTGTTACAAATTAAAGCTTCTCTTTATGTATTTTAAACACCAAGTATATATATATATATATATATATATATATATATATATATATATATATATATATATATCAATTTATCCATTGAAACAACCCTAACACCAACGCCGTCACCATTGTCGGGAAGAAGACAACAACAACAACAAAGTGTTCTACTTTAAGGTGTTGCAATATCACATTTGAAGACAAAATCATCCAAAGGTGTTTCTACGTCTTGTTCTAGTGTAAAATCTCGATCTGGAAATTTTTGTGGTTGTGATGGTCGTATAGTTTCGTATCAATGCAAGAAGGGACAAAATAAAGGAAGGCTTTGTTGGAGATGTCCATTTTGGAGGAGCGATGAAACATGTAATTTGTTCACATGGGATGAAGACTTGGGAGAAAGAGATGGAAATGACGATGAGAGCATTATGAAGTCAGAGTTAGAAGTTAAGGCGCACCTTTTCTTTTTTATTAATTTTAAAATTCATAAATAAAAGGGTTATCACTACGGTTCTTCTGGTTAACCGTAGTGATATATTTATAATAAATAAATATCTATGTATACGGTTTTTATTTATTTTAAAATTCACAGATAAAAGGGTTATCACTACGGTTATTCTGGTAAACCGTAGTGATATATTTATAATAAATAAATACATATCTATACGGTTGTTATTGTTAATCGTTGTGAAATAGTTTACCCATATATAAGCGAAATAACTTTCACTTAATTGACAGTAACGCCTTGCCTTCAAAGTGAAACCCTAGAACCCATTTTTTCTCTTCGTTTTCACCATTAGCCGTGAATCTTGTGCTTCATACATTAAGGTATTCTTCTTCTTCCATATATTGTTAGATATTTCCCATTATCTCATTTGTTGCATGTTGTTTTTGTTGATTGTTCTCATTTTTTCAGATTCGTTTTCACTACCTTAACAAAGACCATACTTTGGAAACTTCATAATGTTTATGTTGCTATGGAAAAATGTATAAGAAGCATGAAGCTGTGATGGAAACTTCATCCACCTTGTATTTTTTTTTCATAGCATCACGAACAAGATGTTAGTAAATGAAGAAACAACAGTGTAAGCAAACTTTATCTAGTTTTAGAAGCAATGAAAAGAAGTATAAGAAGTATGAAGCTTTTGTGTAAGCTTCTTCCTCCTTATATTTCTTTTTCATGGCTTCCCAAACTAGTTCAACATCATAATTGATTCCTGTTCCGTGATTAGTTTCATTAAAAGGTGCGTTATTCTTGTTCCTCTCTTTACTCATCACTGGATTATGGTTTTAGGGTTTGTTTTCAACTGAGGATGCTCATTTTTGAAGTTTGCTTTGTTTCCTTTCAGGTTAAGGGGATGATACAGGGTGATGATGCTGGTGGAAGCAAGCGTATTATATCAGTTTATAATTTCTGGATTTGGTATAGAATGTTGTTTGAGTTTATCATATTCTATTTACATTGTTTGTTTAACTAACCCTCACTTAAAGTTTGCTGGTGGTAGCAAGCGTATTATATGAGTTTATAATATTTGGATCTGGTATAGAATTTTGTTTGAGTTTATTACATTCTATGTAGATTGTTTGTTTCACTAACCCTCACTTAAAATACATTCAGTTAATTTGACATAGATACTTATAATCTGCAAATTAAGTTGTATTTGAAAACCAACTTAAACAAACCAATGTTGTTTTCTGATTGCATGCCTCTCATCATTTATCTCACGTTCTTTTATATATAGATTATGGTATAATGATCTCGCTCCTTAGATGCATCGCCATCTTCCAATATAGTTAAATCAAAGATGAGGCAAATTATCCAATGTCTTGTTTATCTTATGGAAATTTAACTATAATCGAAGATAGCGATATATCGAAGGAGTCAGTTCAATAAACCACAATATATGTAAAAGAGCGTGAAATGCACGATGAGACGAATGCAATCAGAAAACAACATTGGTTTGTTTAAGTTGGTTTTCAAGAACAGTTTAATTTGCAGATTATAGACATCTTCATCAAATTTAATCCATGTATATTTATTTAGTGAGGTGTTTGGAAAACAAGCAATCTATATTTAATATAATAAACTTAGGGTACTTACAACAACGGTTATATATTGTAACCGATATCATAAGTAATTTATGTTTTATATAAATTCGCTACTGATGGGTTTCGAACCCAGAACTTAAGTGTATGTATCGCAACGGTTTATTATCATAACCGTTGTGATATATGGCACGTGTCCTGCCTTTCAACAACGGTTTCCAGACTGTTGTAGAAACAGCGAACTTACAATGACAATCTACATAACAACTCCTTCGCCCGCGTCATTATATGTCATTCCCAACCGTTGTTAAATGTGTTTTTCATAGTAGTGGCTTTAGGTCTATATCAAATATGCAATAGGGCATGGAATGTGTTTAAGCAGTATCACAATCACCTAAATGTGTTAAGTCTGTATCTGATACACATTCATGTAGGTGGTGCATTTAAACTATATCAGAATTGCAAAAGGGTGTTAAGTCTGTATCGGATATGCAATAGGGCATGGAATGTGTTTAAGCTATATTAGAATTGCATACATGCGTTAAGTCTGTATTGGATAAACATTCATGCAGGAGGGCGTTTAAGCCGTATGAGAATCGCATGTGTTAAGTCTATATCAGATACACAATCAGACATAAAGTGTGCTTGAGTTGTATCAAAATCGCAGAGATGCGTTAAGTCCATATCAGATACATATTTTGGCATTTTGTCTATGTTCCCCTATTTTATTATTATTATTATTATTATTATTATTATTATTATTATTATTATTATTAAAGTTTATTTATTAAATAAATGAAATTAAATTTTGGTGATTAATCACACTACACAGAGTTAACTAGGGGTTCCGGTGTCTAGTCAGGGGTCAAAGAGGAAACACCCCTTGTTTGGTTTCCGGGGAACGCCCCCAAAGCTAATTCTTAATTAACAATTTATTTTGAATCGACGTTGTATTTCGCATCAACACTTGATATGCTTACAAATCGCAATCTCATAACTCATATGTCATTTACAGTCCATAGTCGCATGACTCGTGACAACAAGACCCTTGTGCCTTCATAAACCCTAATCATTATATTCATGGCAATACAACCCTTGCAGTGTCATAAACCCTAATGCAATATGTCTATACCATTAAAAACATAATGATCGATTATTTAATATGATTTATCGAAATTTCACTACTTTATCATACCATGCCAGTCATAAAGCATAATCAACAATAATCATTCCAATGTATAACAATCATTATAATAGTTGAATGAATGAAATATAACAATGTATCAAATACACTGATGTTGCACTAAAATTATTTATATCATATATTAATAGATCAACATATTTGTATCACTATGTACGATCAAAGTATCGTTGCTTCACCATAAAAATGGTCGACCATGAAGCATAGTCAACATGGAATATCCAAATTTTACAAATCATGGTGCCAATATTTATTTTCTATATTATTATATAATTCATTTTGTGTGTTAATTGAATTAAAACAAAAGATATTAAAAATAAACAATTATCTTACTCGTGGTTTCGTAAGTGGTTTTGATATCACAAAAGGGAACAAATAGAATATGCAGCAAAAAACAAAAAAGAATTCCCTTAAATCGATCCTTACGTTTGAGAATGATCGGTGATAGAATGGTTACCTTTTATGGCCATTAACCATTAATGCAGAATCCAAAGAATGGTCATGAGTGTTAAACAAACAACATCACCTCTACTCGGTCCACATGAATAGAGTGCATCAATCTCAATGCTAGTTATTCTGAATGTCGACTGAGAGAGAGAGAGAGAGAGAGAGAGAGAGAGAGAGAGAGAGAGAGAGAGAGAGAGAGAATATACCATGGGTTTCTCAAACCAAAATTTATTGAGTGTAAATACTTCAGTGCAAGGGTTCTATTTATAGAATGACTTGTTTGGGTTGCAAGCTGAACAAACTCACTTAAGTGAATTATAACTTACGGTGTATTCTATTAAACTTGAGTGTATTTCACCTTATGGTGTTGTGTATTCCACTTAAGTACACCATACCTTATGGTGTTTAGTAATTCACTTAAGTACATTGTACTTTACGGTGTTCTATATTTTATTTAAGTACATTGTACCTTAAGGTGTAATACACTTCTCTAATTAACACTAGTACATCACAAAACCACATAATCATATAAGTTTCACTTATTCATTTTATGTCTCATCAGTGTGTCTTTATGTGTGTAACCCTGTAGGTTTTCATGACATTGGAAATTATACTAAATCACACATTTAATATAATAAATAGTGAGTGCTATTTAGTAACACATTACTACTACCCAAGTCACAAAAATGTCATGTGGTCTAACAGAACTTTTCCATGATATTGTTTATGTGTACAATATTACCCTTTTCACTCATGTCTATATTGAACACAAGGCATAGATTATCACCATTATACAATTAAATATAGGGCCCTTAGACAATTATTATGTTATGCAGGATAGGCAAATTCTATCTAGGTCACTCATGTACATCAACATGATTTGTGAAGTACCCATCAACCATCTTTATAGTAATCTTGTTACATACAACGTCTGAATGATAATAAAGTACCTGACTCTGTTGTGTACAAGTGATAGTTGGAAGTCCCACATTGTTTAGAAAAGTGGATGTTTAGCACTTTATAAATGAGAGGACCCATACACCTATCACCTTAAGGTTTTAGGTGAATATGTGGTGTCTCTCTCACTTGTGTGTTGCTCTTGACCCAATGTGGGTGCTCATCTTGATGATCCAACAGTGGTATCAGAGTCGATGGTTCAATTAAGGGACCGACTCCTTGTATCAAAAGTCTTCCTAACAATGTGATGGTTAGGCAGCGTGTTCTGTTGTAGTGTCCGCAACGGCGGTACAAGTGTATGTGAATGAAAGAGCTTCCGCTTAAGAATGAGCATAGTGGATGGACTCACACTTAAGGGGAGATTGTTGTGCACAAGTGTGAGTTGGAAGTCCCACATTGCTTAGAAAAGTGGAGGTTGAGCACTTTATAAATGAGAGGACACATACACCTATCACCTTAAGGTTTTAGGTGAATATGTGGTGTCTCTCTCACTTGTGTGTTGCTCTTGACCCAATGTGAATGCTCCTCTTGATGACCCAACAAAATCAATATATAGGGTCAATACACTACTACCGAAAAGACATACCACAACGGTTGAAAAAGAGACACCACAACGCCTAACCAACCGTTGTAAGGTAAAGGGTGATTGTATGTATGATGATTTCCACCACGGTTACTGATAATGGCAGCAATTTGAATAATAGGACGATGAAAGAGTTATGCGAGAGCTTTAAGATTTAACACCATTACTCATAATCGTACTGACCAAAGATGAACGGAACCGTAGAGGACGCTAATAAGTAGAGGTAGCCAATAAGAACATAAAGTGGAGTATCCAAAAGATTGTAAAAAGCATATAAGGACTGGCATGAAATGCTTCCTTTTGCACTTCACGGTTATGAAACGATGGTTCACACTTCAACATGGGCAACTCCTTTGTCATTAGTTTATGGCATGGAGGAATTATTGCCTATTAGAGTTGAAATTCCTTCAATGAGAGTCTTGATGGAGGCCAAGCTAGTATAAGCATAGTGGGTCCAAACCAGGTTTTACCAACTTCTAGATTCAGGATCTATAACACCTGCCTTTAGAACTGGTGGTTGAGAGATTTTATGCATGCGGAGGATTTCTTGCCATATCTTCTCCCGGTGAGTGTTCATGGGCTTGATAGTCTTAGCGGGATTTCCGCGTTTTTCTTAAATATCATCTTATCCGAATCAACCGATGTATATTGATTCCTTCATAATTGTTGCTATTTCTCAGTATTTGAAGAGTGTTGTTTCTTGTCTCGTGATTTCTTTTTAGTACTGATTTCCTTGCCATTGTTGTAACTTTATGCAAGTTCCTTTTCTTTTTTATTTCCAGGAAACAAGTTAAGTGTTGCAACTTGAGTAAAATAAAGTTATACAGAAAATAAAATTGCAGAAAAGTAAATGACACAAAGATGTAACCTGTTTCCTCTTTCCAAACAAGAGTAATCAAGTCCCTTCACAACCTGTGAGAGATTCCACTATTGTCAGATCTTTGTACAAGCCTACCACTAAGACTTTTCTTACAATATTCTAACAATGAAAAAAAAGCACACGACTTCCTTGATTTCCAACAACACCAACAACTCTGGTGGACTTTAAATCAAACCAATTCAAAGGACCTTTTTACAGCAATCACCAACAATTTAATTATCACAATAATACATATTTAACACTTGAGTTTGTATCACTTTTTACTTGCTTGTATTACAAGATATATGAAGCTTATGGTTCTTTTATTTCCATTTGATCACAATACAAACATATACACTTAAATACTGAGAAATGATATGAATGAAACTTGATTAAATGTTGCGAAAGTTTATGCATAAAGTTTCATTTGAAAATATATTAACACTTAACAAATTTGTTTGAATTGATTTGAAAACTACATTTTTAAAGAGTTTATTTTCGTTTTACTGATGTATAAACCTTATACACATCAATAGGGACCCCTTTTAATGAATACAAATGTTTGGAGTGGTTCCATGAAGCAATGCAATCTATAGGAATGAAACAGATTGGTGAAAAGAGCTATTGTTTCAATGGTAACCAGTTACCGTAATGTTGTAACTGGTTACAACTGTAGCTGTTAAAACATATTTTGAAAATTCCGTGTATGTAACATTTTACAGGTTTTGTGTAACCGGTTACAGATGTTTGAAAATGTGAAAAACAACTTTGTAACAATATGGTTTGATTCCAAATTATTTTGAAAGATGAATTAATGGTTTGAGATGAATATTAATGATATACTATGATCCATTAAGATATATAATATGAATTGTATTGCATAATTTAATCATCTTGATTCTTTCCTTTAATTTCCAAAGCTTTATGATCAATTAAGCTTGATTGTGCTTGCCTTCAACCTTTGTCTTCTTTTTGTTGATGTGTTTATCTTAATCAAAACTTTAACCAATGTCAAGAAGAACTTTTCTTCACCATCTCCCTCTTTTTGATGATGAAAAAGATCCTTTGAAATTTTCTTGTTCATCAAAGAGAATCTTCAATATATATGACTTTTGCATTTTAGTGCAATAACTAGAATCTCCCCTATCTTGTATATCTCCTCATTTCTTTTGTAACCTTAAGGCTTTCTTCCCTCAAAATATTATGAACAAGAATAAGTACAATACCTATTATTTCTCGTCCTTTTGACACCATCAAAAAGAAGAAAAGGTAGAATAAAGTCCAAAGCAAAGTGATAACATAGGAAAGATATATAATGATAGATGAAAATTAATAGCACATAATTATACACTTATCACCTTCATAAAGATTTTATGTCAATATTGATATCATTGGTGATGCTATTTGAAAGTGCCAATCTTTTCATTTCATCTTTATTTTGACCACTTTCCAAACATATGAACCTTGTGCCTCAAAAAACCTTGCATACTGATCTTACAGAAATCATAACATTCGCCAGTAAAACTTGGAGGCCTATTTATGCTACCACTTTATCCTAGAAATGATTTTGCGGAAGCCATATGAATCAAGGAGCAAGTTACCATAACATGCTCTGATAGCAATTGTAAGTATGAAATGTAATCAAAGAGAGGGGGTGAATTAGACTTGTTGGATTTTTTGTTTTTTATGCAAGTTCCTTTTCTTTTTTACTTTTATGGATATAAGTTAAATGTTGCAACTTGATTAGAATAAAGTTATGCAAAAAATAAAAGTGCAGAAAAGTAAATAACACAAATATGTATTCCGGTCCCTCTTTCCAAACAAGAGTACTCTAGTTCCATCTCACCCCGTGAGAGATTTTACTATTGTCAGTTAATTGTACAAGCCTACCACTAAGACTTCTCTTACAATCGTCTAACAATAACAAAGAAGCACATTACTTCTTTGATTTCTAAAAACACCAACAACTATGGTGGAATTTGAATCAAACTAATTCAAAAGACCTTTTTTACAACAATCACCAACAACTAGATGACCATAATAATACTGATTTAACACATGAGTTTGTATCACTTTTGACTTGCTTGTATGGCAAGATATATGAAAGTTTTGCCTCTTCTCTTTCTCTTTGATCACAATACAAACATATACACTTATGTGCTCAGAAATGATATGAATGAAACTTATTTAAATGATGTAAAAGTTTATGCACAAAGTTTCATTTGAAAATATATGAACACTTAACATCTTTGTTTGAATTAATTTGAAAACTACATTTTTTAAGATTTTATTTTCATTTGCCGATGTATTAACCTTATATACATCAATAGGAACTCCTTTGAATGAATACAAATGTTTGGAGTGGTTCCATGAAGCAATGCAATCTTTAGGAATGAAACAGATTTATGAAAGTAGCTACCGCTTCAGTGGTATCCGATTACCATAATGTTGTAACCGGTTACAACTGTAGTTGTTAAAACATATTTTGAAAATTTTTCGCTAGTAACTAGTTACATGTTTTGTGTAATCAGTTACAGCTATTTGAAAATGTGAAAAAACAACTTTGTAACAACATGGTTTGATTCCAAATGACTTTGAAAGATGCATGAAAGGTTTGAGATGAATATGCCTGTTATATTATGAGCCATTAAGATATATAATATGAATTGTAATGCATACTTTAAACATCTTGATTATTTCCTTTAATTTCCAAAGCTTTATGATCATTTGAGCTTGATTGTGCTACCTTTCAAGCTTTGTCTTCTTTTTGTTGATGTGTTTGTCTTCATCAAAACTTTAACCAAGGTCAAGAAGAACTTTTCTTCACAGCCGTTGGCATCCGGACGAGAGACTCCTTGAAGTGTCATGCCTTGAGTCCATTCTGAAATGCTCCTACGAACATTTCCTGGTTGTGATGTATCACCTTGATTGTCATCTCATTAAAGCGGACGAGGTATTCCATTAGGGATTCAGAGGTACCTTGGAGAATGTTGAAAATGCTGGTAGCAAACATCTTTTTGTGTCTGCTCGCTGTGAACTGATGAAGTAGCTTCTTCACCAAATTCATATAGTTGGTGATTGAGAGTTGATGTTGACCCAAATACCATCTTAAAACTGCATCTCTAAAGATGTCCAAGAGAAATTTACATTTTAAAGAGTCAGAGACTCTAATAATAATCATATGGATGTTGATGGAGACGACCCACATATCATATCAGAGGTTAGGCTATTACATCTTCTCCTCGTCAATAGGCCTAATAATTATTTATATGCACTCAGATTTTATTATTTGTGGTTAGGGGTGGAAATAAGTCAGGCCATTAACAGGGTCCTACAGGCTTAGCCTACACAGGCTCAGGCCAGACCAAGCTTTTTTTTTTTTAAATGGAAAATGCCTAAGCTTTTTTATAAGCTAATTTAGTTAAAAATGTTAGGCCTCAGACCATAAAAAAAGCCTTTTAAACCTAACAAACCAGCCTATGTGTTAGTTTTGAGTCAAAATAAAAAATATATATAATGATTAAATATTTTAAAAAGACAAAACTGTATAATATTACGATGTAGTTGTAATATTCAGTGTAAAGCAAAGATAATAAATGATTAAATAAAGCATGACGTATATATTTGTTTTAGTTAGAACAAAGAAAAATTAAATAAATGATTAAACATTTAAAAAACCAAAACCGTATAATAATATGGTGTAAGTGTTAAGTTTACTGTAAAAATAACATCTTTCTATATCTAGAGAAATATTACAACTAAACCGTAATATTATATAGTTTTTTCTTTTTAAAATATTTAATCATTATATTTTTCTGTATTTTGACACAAAACTAACACATAGACAACCTGTATTTCATACGGTGTAAAATGGGATATAAGATTTTTGGTGTAAGCAGAGCAACACTCTTATATTTATATTGAACTTCTGTAAAAACAAAATTGACGCACTCATGATATCAAGACAATAGTTATTGAAATGGAATTAGATTGTTCATATTTAAATATTTATTTTAGTTTATTTTTAATATTTTCTAAATAAGAAAATAAAAAATTTGAATTGTTTAGTCTCTAATTAATAATTCAATATTTTTGCATTCATGGATTAGTGAGAGTTTTCGAGTGCATGACGAGAAATAATTGATCAATGTCTTAGGAAAAAAAAAAGAGACAATAAGATATATACCGTCAAATATTCTTACACTATGAATTAATTGTTAGTGCGTGAGGCACTTTTAGTAAGGAGAGAAAGAGAGAAAATAAGGAAATAAGGATTTGTATTATTGAATTGTGTAAATAATGATACTTATATACAACCCTAATTGGGTTTGTGCTAACACAACTTGGATTATATCTAAATATTAAATCTAATCAAATCTAATCATATCAAATCAAATCTAATCTAATATTTCAACACACCCCCATAATCCAAGTTGTCGAGCCTACGTTAGTCATAGTCGATCTGAACTATTCCTAATTTCTTTCTCAAATTCAGGAATCTGTCAATCTTCAATCCTTTGGTGAAAATTTCGGCCAACTGTGCTTCACTTGAGCAATGCCTAACTTCAAGTTCTCCTCGATTTACCTTTTCTCTCAAGAAGTGAAATCTGGCTTCGATATGCTTACTCCTTCCATGCAGAACTGGATTCTTTGCCAGATTTATGGGAGACTTGTTGTCGATTTGCAACACAAGAGGTTTCTTCACTTCGACCTCCATTTCTTCAAGTACTGATCTGATCCAAATTGCTTGACAAGCAGCATAAGATCCTGCTATATATTCAGCTTCACACGATGACAATGCCACCACAGGTTGCTTCTTCGAACACCATGAGATTGAGGCACTAAATACTTGAAAGAAATAGCCAGTTGTACTTCTTCGATCTTCCTTATCTCCACACCAATCAACATCTGAAAAGCAATTAACTATTGCTCCTTTGCCTTCAGAATTTCGTCGAAATAGAATTCCAAAATTTGTTGTTCCTTTTAAGTATCTCAGAATTCTTCTTGCAGCTTTCACGTGTGACACTCTTGGTTCACCCATTAATCTGCTCACTAATCTGACTGCAAAACCTATATAAGGTCGACTATTACACACATATCTCAGAGATCCAACTATTTGTTTGAACAAAGTTACATCAACTTTGTCTTCCTCTCCATGCTTCTCTAACTTCACGTTTGGTTCGACATGTGAGGATGCAGGATTCGAATCATCCATTATGAATCTCTTGAGTACCTCTTTGACATACTTCCTTTGATGTAGCACCATACCTTGCTTCGACATATGAAATCCATGCCTAGGAAATAAGACAATTTTCCCAGATCCGACATTTCAAATTCCTTCTTCATCAGCTTTTTGAACTTCGACAAGATCTCTAAGCTATTTCTAGTTACCAACAAGTCATCAACATATAAGCAGATGATTGTTATATCTTGTGCTATAACCTGAACATAGACACCATACTCAGACTTGCATTTGACAAATCCCAATTCGACTAAGTATGAGTCGATCTTCTTGTTCCATGCACTAGGTGCCTGCTTGAGGTTGTCATACCCCAAATTTTGACCACTAAGATTCCCATCATTGTGCAAATCATCATCACAATATTGATGTACCTTTATGCCTCATCAATCTCCTCAAGGAATTGTTGAGCATTCACTACAATCAAACTAGGGTTTTAAGCCCTCTCAGAGCCTTAGACAAATGATCAATCAAGAAATGACATGATCTTCAACTTGTCTAAACCTCTTAAACATCCACAAAGGATCAAGAGGACTCCCACATCAAGAATTAAGCACAAGAGTGCAACATTTCAAGTGGATCAAGCCTCAAGTTCATCTAATACAAAGTCAACTGACGCAAAAAGTCAAAGTTTGACTTTTGGTCAACTTTGAGCTTCACAAGCCATTACTCAAGAAAATATGATGGATGATTTAATTTGATCAAATTTAAATCAAGAAATCACGCAAAATTGCAAAATTGATCAAATTGAAAAAAACTTAGAATTTTTTTTCTAAGTTAAAATCATGTTCAAATGCACAACTTTTTAAGGTTGTAACTATTGATCCAAACATCCATTGATTTTGAGTAAGAGCTACTTTTAAAGAGGGTATTTGATACTTCAACATTGTAGAAGGAATCAACTCAAAATATCATAAGGATTGAAAGATATAAGTGATCAAAGTTGGGAATTCTTAATGTCCAATATTCTGACATTGCATAGGACATCATTAATATTTTTGCAGCAAGAATGTCCCAACTTCAAGGATATTTTTCTCCATGATCCAAGTTGATTCAAGCCAAACCTTGAACATCAAAGTTGAAGTACGTTGTCTCAGCTTTCCAGAAAGGTGTAGAACGTCCTTGTACCATACTCAATCAGGGAGATATGATTTTCGCAAGAAGCATTGATAAAGCAGAATTTTCATGACAGCTTTTAGGACAGATTTGACTACACAAGTTCAAAGCCATTTTTGATGACTTTACAAGCTGAACCAAGACCAAAGTCAAACATCAAAGTTAAATTATGTCATTAGGGCTTTCCAAAATGTATTAGAACTCCCATTAATTCAACTTGAGCAAGGAGTTATGAACCTCATAACAGGCCTTGCTCGAGCTGATTTTTTAGGACAGATTTTGTGCACTTTTCTTGTGCCACCCAATTTTCAAGCTTTGTCACCATGCAAGACAAGCATCAAAGATGCAATTCACTTTAATTCAAAATATCATAGTGGATTAAAAGATACAAGTGATTAAAGTTTGGAATTATTAATGTTCTTAATGTCTGATGTTCCAACATTGCATAGGACATCATTAATATTTTTGCAGAAAGAATGTCCCAACTTCAAGGACGTTTTTCTCCATGATCCAAGTTGAACCAGGTCTGGAGTCAAACATGAAAGTTGAAGTACGTTGTCTCATCTTTCCAGAAAGGTGTAGAACGTCCTTGTAGCATACTCGAGCAGGGAGATATGATTTTCGCAAGAAGCATTGATAAAGCAGAATTTTCATGACAGCTTTTAGGACAGATTTGACTACACAAGTTCAAGACCATTTTTGATGACTTTGTAAGCTAAACCAAGACCAAAGTCGAACATCAAAGTTGAAGTACGTCATCTAAGCTTTCTAGAAAGTCCTAGAGCGTCCATGTAGCATACTCGAGCAGGGAGTTATGGATTTTACAAAAAGGCTTGCTGCAGCTGAATTTTTCATGGGGCAGATTTGCACATTTCTTGTGCCACACGAATTTCCAAGCCTTGTCATTACTTTGGACACCTCTGAGGATCAAATCAAAAGGGGACAATCACTGAGCCAAGCCTCCAAAGTCCTTGGAACAAGAAGTAGCATGCTATTCCTAAAAATCCCTAAAAGAGGGACAAGACTCCAATTTTGGATTGGAGCATTTAATAGATGCTTAGAGGTGGCATGGACTGACACATTTGCAACTGAATTCAGTCAAGATTCCTCCAACAAGTAGGGAACCAAAGCTCTGTGCCCTAATCTCTAGTCAATGGCTAGAGGAGACTTGGATTTTCATTGGCCAACATTGGCCAAACCTCTGTTGCAGCCACCATTCACTATTACTGCGAAAACAAACTTGCTCTACTATAAATAGAGCTCATTTGTGTTCAGTTTGAGTACACCAAAGCCATCAAACAGATGCTTTCCTCAAAATCTCTTCTTTCACCTCAAATTTGCCTTCCAAAGCAAGTAATTCTGAGTTTTTGAGTTAGAGAGGAATTCCACTCAAACTAATCACACAACACCTAATATATATCATATGTAAGCTGTGCAAACTATCACAAGTGACCTGTAATCACAAAATCACAAAGTCACTTCTCAAAACCTCAAAATGGCACTTTTTTGCATTTTTCAAGCCATGTCTTGATTCAGTCACTTTCCAAACCAGATAAAACCTCACACACACTCCAAATATCATCCTTGAACTGTCCCAAATGGTTCCCAACATCTGGAACACCATTTGAGAGAGTTGCTATTTTGGTCACTTTTAACCCCTTTTGCAAGAAAGGGACAATTTGTGTTTTTGCAGGTACCAGTTGATTCCAATCATCCTAAAAGCTTCTAAGGGATCATTTGAGTGTGTCTAAAGCATCAAATCATTTCTGGAACGAGAGGCTTGACAGATTGCACAAACACTCCAAAAAACTCAAAAAGAGGTAAGCATCACAACTTGGAATCCTTGAAATCATGCATTGCTTTGAAGTCCACTGATCATACACATCTCATACATGTTGTATATGTTGTGTTTGGGCTAATTAACCATGTAATCCATGCCTGTATCAAAGTGTAGCACAGAAAATGCAATTTTAGGTCCTTCTCAAAACCACTATCGGGTTTTGAGGAGGGAGTGTGTTCTGAAAAAACTACCACCACCATTGGATTCCTTGTGAAATTCTGGGCCAGATGCATATAAATTTTGTCTCAAACCATTGAGATTTGATAAAGTTATGGGTGTTGGAAGTTTGATAAAAAAGATGTTGAAAACTCATGAGTGATGTCTCATGAGTGATGTTGTAACATCACATTCCTCTTTTTCTTAGTTTATCTTCAAAACTCAACCAATTATTTCACATAGCAAAAATTATCATTTTTAAAATCTGTTTTACACACTTCTTATTCATACTCCAAAATATTTTATTCCACAAAAAAATTAGTTTTATATTATTTATTTAATATAATTAGTATTTTTGTGAATAAACTCCTTTTTAATGTTTTTAAAACATTTTAAAAGTGAATTCTCATATTGAAAATCAAGACCAAATTAATTTTATTTCATCTTGTGATTAAAACATCATTTTCAAACCCCAACCAAAAATCACAAGTTGCTTATTTGGTATTTTTATCATTTTGTATTGATTTTCTTTTAAGAATTTACTTTTAAAATGATAAAATTAGGATTTCTTTGATTTTCATCATCATAAAACTTTTTAAAACTTTTTGGGCCTCTTGAGAGAGTGTAAGACCCATCCCTTTGTACAGAAAACTTTTTGGGCCTCATTCGTTGTATAAGTCCCTCTGTACATTTTCAAACAAACGGCGCGCTCGTCGCCCTTTTTGAAAATAACAATTGGGCCTCTCCTTGAGCTATAAGACCCATTCAAAAGTTTTAGGCCTCTATTAGAGTGTAAGACCGAATCCCCTTTTAACCAAAAACCTTTTGGGCCTCACTTATTGTATAAGTCCCTATGCGTTAAAAGAAAACCTCGGCACGATCGCCATTTTAAACGGAAAAATAAACTGGGCCTACCCTCGAGTAGTAAGACCCATTTCCTTTCTTAAAAACTTTTTGGGCCTCTTGAGAGAGTGTAAGACCCACCCCTTTGTACAGAAAGCATTTTGGGCCTCAGTCACTTGTATAAGTCCCTCTGTACAAATTCAAACAGTGCGCTCACTGATAAAACCCTGGGCCTCTCCTTGAGCTGTAAGCCCCAAATCCTTTTATTTCAAAGCACTTTCTCCTTTGATTTTGAATATACTGTTGTTTTCAATCTTTCTTTGTTGAACAACTAACCAAACAGCATGGAAGCTCTACAACCGAGTAAGTGTTTACCCGCTTTCATTTACCGCTTTCATATGTATATAACTGTATTGTGGGGCTGTTTCACTGTAAGTCTCATTTCATAAACTCATATATATATATATATAACTGTATTGTGGGGCTGTTTCGCTGTAAGTCTTCTTTCATAAACTCATGTCAACTGTGTAATAATAGTATAGATATTTAGAGTTTCCCCGACAACTACGTCTAGCACTAGGTAAAGCCATTTCGATCACTCTTAGAAATAGTCTAAACTAGATCCCCATAGGATTACCAGACACAGTCTTCCCTCCTCTTGGGGTTAAACAATATGGAGATATGAGAGGCAGCATTCTCTGTGAACCCTTTCATAGACTGTCACTCATAGAAGTTGTCAAGAAACTCTATTCCCTAGAGATGATCTCTTCTCCGTGAATTGCATCTCTTGAGTTTCTTCCAAATTCTCGAATTTTCCTGACTTTGATCTATTCTCGGTGAATAACATTGCCTTGAATTTCTCGGGGTTTGGGGACCCATGGGCTTCTTAAAAGCACTTGTCAAGAGACTCTACTCCCCAGAGATGATCTTTTCTCCATGAATGGCATCTCTTGAGTTCTTCCAAATTCTCGAACTTTCCTGACTTGATCTATTCCTTGTGAATAGCTTGCCTTGAATTTCTCGGGGTTTGGGGACCCATCGGCTTCTTAAAAGCAATCGGCCTCCTCTTGGGCATCGTACAAGGACCCACAGGCTTCCTAAAAGCAACTCCGCCTCCTCTTAGGCTTAGTACAAGGACCCTACGACTTCTTAGAAGTATTCACAACCTCCTCTTAGGCTTCGTATAATGATCTCTTCCTCCGGGAATGATAGCCTCCTCTTGGGCTTAGTACAAGGACCCGTCGGCTTCTTAAAAGTTTCCAGCCTCCTCTTGGGCTTCGTACAAATTGTCCCGACGACCTCCTAGAGGTATAGGAACAGAACCTAGTCATCTGCATAGAACAGTCCTTTCATAGAGTCTACTACTGTTTCTCAAAGCATAGTACAAAAGATGAAACTCTAGACTTGGACGGTCTAATCTCCTTGAGTCTCAAAGACATTCTCAAGTGACCCCTTCGTTAAATAGGAAGGAAACCTTAGACTCGGACAGTCTCAATACCCTTTGGATTTCCCGTTTCCTCAAAGAGAAGGAAATATCCCTGATCCTCAAATCAAATTCCTGAGTACAGTGTTGCTCATATAAGAACTGATTTTCTCTTTAAAATCAGTATACTGGACCTGTCACTTAACTGAAACAGTTACCATAACCTCCTCTTGGGCTTTGTTTAATGATTCTTCCCAGCGAAGCAAATGTTTAGCCTCCATCTCGGGCTTCGTACGAGATACCAAAATTCTCCCCAGCGGAGTCAAACAACATTTAGCCTCTCTCTCGAGCTTTGTACGAGACACATAAGAGACTCCCTCGTTGAGTCAATCACCTTTTAGCCTCCATCTCGGGCTTCGTACGAGATACAAAGACTCCCTCGTTGAGTCAATCAAACCTTTAGCCTCCATCTCGGGCTTCGTACGAGATACAAAGGCTCTCTTGTTGAGCCAATCAAACTTTTAGCCTCCATCTCGGGCTTCGTACGAGATACAAAAACACTCTCTTGTTGAGTATAAAAGATTCTCCTGTTGAGTCAACCCTTTTAGCCTCTCTCTCGGGCTTCGTACGAGACACATAAAAACTCCCTCTTGTTGGGCCAATAGCCTCCTCTTAGGCTTTGTATAAGAAAACCACTGGTTGATCCAATCAACCTTTTAGCATCAAAGTTGTACCTCATTCACAGTACACAAACATCAACAACTCCTTCCCCTTCATCTAATCCCTGCAAGCGGCAAGCCTCTGGATCATCTACATCCATGCCACTGTCCCTCTTTTAGCATGAGAAATTCCTAAGGAAAGATAACATTACTCTACACGGAGTTAAAGTCTTCTCCTTCAGGTTAAAATCCCCTTTAAAGGAAATTATGGCATTGCTAGGATCCGCGTATCCCGGTTAAAGTAATTCTCCTTTATAACCAGTCACCCAACAGTTGTGACAGACAAACCCTTCTTTAGAGATGACAAATTCTCTCTAAAGTCGAGGTCCTTCAGCTTCACGTCTTGGGCTTTGAACAAGACACAAATAGACTTTTCAGCTTCACGTCTTAGGCTTTGAACAAGACACAAATAGACTTTTCAGCTTCACATCTTGGGCTTTGAACAAGATACAAACCACCTTTCGCTTCACGTCTTGGGCTTTAAACAAGACACCAAAAACACCCATTTCTTCCCATAGAATAGGAGGAACTACGAACGCTCTGATTTCCCTGTTTCGGTAAACGGGAATACGTAGGCATAAGATTGAAAGAAAAATCTTAGCGAGCACAATCAACAAAAAAACCCAAATCCCATATCTCCATCAATCAAAAGCATCAGTCCTAACATCCTAATCCTTGTTCCCCGCCAGAAACCTTCTGCCCAGATAAAAAGAAAGAAACAGTATTGGCGAAAATTCAAATAACCAGTACAAAGGCCCCCCACATTGATAGCATTCGTAACCTAACAGACCGCTGTTTAAACTCAGTATGCAAAGCAGGGTTAATTGGAGACATCTATTTCCCTTCCTTATTCAGCTCACAATAGGATACAAAATGAATCGACCTGTAGTTTAAGCTCAAACCGCAGAGAGCGACCAACGCTTAAGAACCGCGTCCAAAATCGCTCGCTACAGAAAAATGGCACCCACCGTGGGGCTTCTTCAAAGTTAGATCTAGGCACGATCTTCTTTCTCTTCTCTTGTGTGAAACCACAGATTGGGGCTTCCGCCAGGGAACCCATTTTCTGTCAGGAACTTAGGATCCTTAGCTTTAAAGGTCTAGGATGTTTAGGATAAATATATATGCCAATTTTCCTAATTGCTATACGTGTTTATTTTTCTGCTAATGGGAATGCGGGTGATGTCGTATGTGGAAATATTGAGTATACACTTAAGATAAGTGATGGCGACGGGGTCGACCATCAACCTCAGTGGAGGCTGACTAATGTAACCATTCTCTCACCTAGACAATGGGTCGGTTGTGATGCCTGAGAAGCTGAGGAGCCAAACCCTTTTGTAGTGCGAAAACTATCGGAAATAGTTGTTATGCGATACTACCCTCATTTGAGGCTGGTGATCTATTCTCGGTGAATGGCACTTACTCTAAGATTGCACTACAACTCGCTGGCGATCCGCTTGTTGTTTTGCTTTCTTGGGAGGAGCTGATGATAATGAGTACAGGTACAAAAATCACCTTAGTATAAACCTTTGGGGATGGGTAGAGCCTTGACTTCATGACAACGACCCTTTGACCCCATGTTTTTCCTATGTTTTTGTGTGCTGCATTCATGCGTTCATTTAAAAAACATTAAAACATTCAAAAAAGTTCTCTTCTAGTCTCTCTGTTTTTCAAATTAAACTAAGACTGTGATTGCAAATATCAGAGAAAAGGATTACGCTAATGGATTTCGGTAGAAGGAGAACTTATACGTATACCTTCAAGGTTCCAAAACTAGGGGATTTGAGAAGGTTAGCAAGGATGATCACTAGCCCTGAGGCTTTCAGAGCCAAGTACGGAGGTTTGCTACCACAGTTAAGATCCATGTGTTTGAGGGAATCATGGATGCGCTCATTCAATTCTACGATCCAGTTTATCACTGTTTCACATTCCCGGATTACCAGCTATCACCAATGCTGGAGGAGTATTCTCATCTGATTGATCTACATATCACCGATCGAGCTCTATTTTCTGGACTGGAAGAAATTCCAAAGAATCAGACCATTGCAAGAGCAATTCATTTGGACGAGTCTGAGGTCAGGACTCACATGACCGCTAAGGGTGGCGTCCAAGGTTTGCCAGCCCAGTTCTTGACGAAGAAAGCCCTGTATTTTGCCAGTATAGGAAACATAACTGCTTTTGAAAGCATCTTTGTCTTGCTCACCTACGGGTTATTTTTGTTTCCCAACATTAATAACTTCGTCGATATTAACTCCATTAAGGTTTTTCTCATTGGAAACCCTGTGCCGACTTTGCTCGCAGATGCGTATCATTCTGTACACTTGGGAAATTTATACAGTGGAGGGGAGATCACATGCTGTGTACCTTTGCTTTACAAATGGTTTATCTCCCACTTGCCCAAGTCTACTGCTTTTTGGGATTGTAAGAGTGCCTTACGTTGGTCGCAGAAGATCATGTCTCTTACCAACTCTGATATAGATTGGTGTAATAAGATTCATGAGGGAATCAGGATCATTGATCGTTGTGGAAATTTCCCCAACGTACCCCTCATAGAACTAAAGGAGGAATCAACTACCATCCGGTATTGGTTCCCCGTCAATTTGGATACCCGATGAGACACATCCCACTGGGTGTTCATCTGGAAGGTCTTTTCTTCAAGGAAGGAGAAAGTGACAGAGCACTAAAGATGGAAATAGTGCACGCTTGGAAACAAGTTCATAAGAAAGGACGAGAGTCTCTAGGAAAATCGGGCTGTGTCTCGGTGGAGCCTTATCTCCATTGGGTACAAACTAGAGCTCTCAAGCTAAAAATGTCTTATCCTCATTACGGAATTCTTCCGCCGAGGGAATCTGTCATGTACTTCATGACTGAGAATGAAAGGCTTCAGGTTACTCTCAACAAAGTTCAACGGGAGAGAAGGTCTTGGAAGAACAAGTACCACACCCTCGACGTAGAGTGCATCCAAATACAGCAATTACTGAAAGAGAAAGATGCTCTGATTGAAATTTTGGAGCAACATGTTGTAGAGAATCAAGATGACCAAAGGAAATTGCTCACTCCTTTCACCTGGCAAAGGAATGACAACCCGACAACGGCCCAAGAGCCCCGGTCAAAGAAAAGGAAAATACCAGAGTCAGCACCCGATTTCTCTTCAGAGAGGACTTGGGACCCATTAGCTTAGGTTTCTGTTTCTGCACCTTATAATCTACTGTATTTCCATTTCTGTAATCCTTTGAATCCAATAAAAAGGGGTTTCCCCACTGTTTGATATTTGCAATCTAATTGTCGAAGTTTATTTTGATTAGACCAAAAAACAATTAATATAATCATTACATTCATCATTCTCACATCGCGTATTCTTCTTACCTACGAATCTCACGTTTGTGTCTCGGTTCTAGAGTCAAACTGTCTCATTCGTATAATACTCGGGCCAATCGTCAGAAAAAGATGGATGACCTTGAGGAAGAAAACAGAGAGTTGAAAGAAGAGATCGACGCTCTGAGAGAGGATATGAGAAAGCTTCGTAACGACATACAAGCCATGGTAGAAGCTCAGTTACAACGAACTGTGATCTCAGAGATCACCTCAATGCTCATAGTGGAGAAGAATGATCCTAGGTATCAGATGCTGAAAGATCGTCCCTGGGGCATGCCTGTCAACTATATCCTGGGAGGATATGTTTCGCCGATCACTGAGGATCAGGGAATCACAACAGAAGCTGCTGGGCCTGAAGGTTACAAACTTCGGGAAAGCGAAGATGCCAGGGGCATACTGAAGACTCCTGAAGGTTACAAACTTTGGGAAATGCCAAGACTCACTGCCGTAGTCACGGTACCACCCCCTGTGGTGCACACTGTCCCAGAAGGACAGATTCCACCGATACCTTATGGTAAGAAGGAAACTATGTTTGATAGAATGGATGAATTCCAGGAACAGTTCTTGGAAATGCAGAAGGAGCTGCAAGCCATTCACGGTCAGGATTTATTTGGAAAGGACGCCGCAGACCTCTGCTTGGTCCCCAATGTGAAAGTCCCGCACAAGTTCCAAGTGCCCGACTTTGAAAAATACAAGGGTAACTCTTGCCCTCAGAGCCATCTGGTAATGTACGCGCGGCGGATGTTAGCTCAGACGGAGAATCAGGACCTACTCAAATGGTACATGGGTTTAAACCGTGCCACGATCAGCACTTTCAGAGATCTTGGCACTGCCTTCGTCCAACAATACAAATACAATTTGGACGTGGCACCGGACAGAGATCAACTCAGATCAATGTCGCAAAAGAACAAGGAAACCTTTAAGGAGTATGCTCAAAGGTGGCATGAAATTGCCGCTCAAATTTGTCCACCTCTTGAGGAAAAAGAGATGACAAAGATCTTCTTAAAGACCTTAAGCTCATTTTACTATGACCGAATGGTTGCCAGTGCGCCCAGTGATTTCACCGAAATGGTTGGCATGGGCGTACGTCTTGAGGAAGCCGTCCGAGAAGGACGTTTGGCAAAAGACACTGGATCGACGAGCGGTACTAAAAAATACGGTAGTGCTCTCCTTAAGAAAAAAGAGCAAGATATTGGGAATATCTATCTCGGAAAGTAAAGGCGACGTTATCGACCAGTATCAGCTGTAACTCCTGCTATCGGCCCTGCGTCTATTCCTACGTATCAACCTCAGGTTGCGCAAAGCCAACCTAATCAGCAAAGGACACAACAGCCTCTTCAGCAGGCTCGTCCTCAATACAACAACAACCGTACAACACGGCCACTAGGATTTGATCCTATACCCGTGTCGTACGCGGAACTGTTTCCATTACTGCTAGCCAAGGGGCACATTCAGACTAAGTCCCCTCTTACAGTACCGGAAAATCCGCCTTTTTGGTTTATGGTGGATCAGACATGCCCTTATCATCAAGGAGGATCAGGGCATAACATTGAGACTTGTCTTAATTTCAAGTCTGATGTGCAAAAACTTGTTAGGAGCGGGGTCTTATCCTTCAAGGATACAAATCCTAATGTTCTCACGAACCCGCTGCCTCAACACGAGAAGGCTGCAGTCAATCTGATTGAGAAAGGGACTAACGATGTCTATCAAATTCATGATGTACTCTTGTTGAAAACCAATCTGGTCAAGATGCATTGTAGACAGAGTGGATATGGCCATGTGCCACCTCATAACTATCACCAGTGTGATATCTCCTCTAAAGACAACCAGGGATGTTCTATGGTGCAAGCAGCTCTATAGGAACAAATGGATCTCGGATGGATCCAAGAGCACCGAGTTCGTGGAGTTAACATGGTCTATAGAAATTCTACCGTCATTCAAAACCAAGACATCCGTGCAATGAATGCCAACTTGGTGGCGATGCACTCAAGGCAAAGCCAGTATCATAATCTGCCGCAGCACGATTACAGTTCCTGTCTGACTTGCTCGGTAAACAAACAGGGATGCTCTTTCATACAAGAGGCCCTTCAGCGTCAGATGGATCTTGCATGGATCCAAGACTACCATGATAGGAACCCTTATCAGATCAACATGGTTTAGATCTTTGATATTCTCGTGATGAATACCAACCTGGTAGAGTTACATGCTGAGCAGGTCCGACTCGGATTCTTAATATCACATGACTATCAAAGCTGTAAAGTGGGTTGTGAAAGTGATCGAGGCTGTACCCTTGTCCAGGAGGCACTTCAGCACTTGTTAAATCATTGGTGGATGCCAATTTATATGGATGAAGATACTCAGCAAATTAGTATCAGTAACAGGAATCCTACTCGGCGTCAGAGTCAGGATGTCCGATCAGTGGAAGCTAACCTAGTGAGGTTACATTGTATTCAAAGTGGGCGTGGCCAGGTGCCACCACACAATTACGACCGTTGTAGCGTCTGTTTGAAAAGTAACCAAGGGTGTTACCTTGTGAGAGCAGCTCTCCAGGGGCAGGTGGACCGTGGAGAAATTCGTCCATATCCGGGTTCTGGACCCATCAACTGGACGCCGAATTACCTTGTCGATCGAGTCGAGGATGTTGTCACAATCTCTGGTCATCACCATACCAGGGATGCTTTTGCCATCATCCCTCTACTTGACGAATCTAAAGCTCCCAACCGGGAACGGATCGAGATTACTTATGATGGTCAGAAAAATCAGAAGGTTCCCATAGTCATCTATCTACCGGGACCACTACCGTATGAATCAACTAAGGCTATTCCTTACAAATACGGTGCAACAATAGTCGAGAATGGAAAGGAAATTCCATTACCCTCTGTCGTAAACATTGCAGACATCAGTCGAGTAACACGGAGTGGTAGAATCTTCAACCGAGGGGTTGGGGAAGTTAACAAAGAAAAGGAACTTCAGACAGAAGCTCTCGATCCACCAATCGGTCAATCCAGTAATCCCGACCTTTCAAAAAACAATGATGAGATGCTGAAGCTCATCCAAAGGAGTGAATACAACATTGTCGATCAACTGTTACAAACTCCTTCAAAGATCTCGGTATTATCACTGTTACTCAGTTCAGAAGCCCACAGGGAGGCTCTACAGAAAGTCTTGGAGCAAGCATTTGTGGAACAGGATGTAACAATCAGACAGTTCGATAGCATTGTCTCTAACATCACTTCCTGCAATAATTTGGGATTTAGTGATGAGGAATTACCCGAAGAAGGTCTCCGTCATAACATGGCACTCAATATCACTGTTAACTGTCGGGACGATGCTTTAGCCAGCGTACTGGTAGACACAGGGTCAGCCCTGAATGTTATGCTGAAGTCCAATTTGATGCAATTATCATTCAAAGGCCCTCCGATGAGAATCAGTGAGGTCGTCGTCAAAGCATTCGACGGATCTAGAAAAGCAGTTATCGGTGAAGTTAATCTTCCCATAACTATTGGTCCTCACACTTTCCAAGTCACTTTCCAGGTCATGGACATCCGGGCAACGCACATTTGTTTATTAGGAAGACCTTGGATACATCAGGCTGGAGCGGTCACTTTGACCCTCCACCAAAAGCTAAAGTTCGTTCAGAACGTTCAACTTGTCACAATCTGTGGAGAACAAGCCTTGCTTGTAAGCAACTTACCATCATCTACTGGTATAGAACCCGAGGAGGTTATTGGAACTCAGTTTCAAGCACTGTCGGTGAGCAAAGATAATCAGTTCAAAGGAGGAACCTCAATTTCCTCATACAAAGATGCTATCAAAGCGGTCGAGAGTACCGATACAACAGGATGGGGACAGCCTGTCATTCCCATTGACAATAAAACAAAGAAGGGTCTTGGTTTTTCTGCAACCTGTACCCAGACAGCTGCCAATGATGAAAGTCTTCATCCCCTTCAAAACTTCTTCCACAGTGGAGGTTTTCTTCACCCAGTGTCTCAGACAGTTCATGCTATCAATGAGGAAGATCCCTCTGACACAGATGAAGAATGGAAGTCCTATCTTAACAAGGACGGTTATATGTCTCAGGAAGAGGTGCCTATGCCTTTTTGCTTTCCTACAGAAAGTCTGAGATTTATACCAAGATCAGATGTCGAAATGATATATGGAGATTGTGATCCGGAAGGATGTCGTGCTCCGCCAAATTCATTAGAGGAAGACACTCCGATGAAAGACAATTTTGACTACACCTACTATGGCCCAATGGATGGCCTGCCAATGTGGCAGCCTTACCCAGGAAACTTGGGGCAAGAAAGTCAGTCGAGTAATGAAACTCAGCTGAGTCTCATTGAACAGAATACTTGTGTCCCCACCATGTCATGGGATCAACACTCCGGTCATTCAGAAACTACTCAACATGAAGATGAATTTGCAACGTTCGCAGGACTTGAGTTCATCAACTATGCTTTTCCAGAGGTTAACGTCATCAAGAGGGATGACTCCTCCAGTTCCAAAGAAGTTTGGGACACCCTGGGAGAACCAAGTGGAAAGTACCACTTTATGGTCAAGTACACTCCTCCCGAAAGCTCTCGTATCAGGTTCGAAGACATCCAGCCAACTGGATGGGGAGATGTACCTGAGAGCACCAATACTCTGCAGAATGCAACAGAGGAATCCTCCTACGACAACTCTGCCTAGGAGACAGATTCCAACGATCCTGCTCCACCAGAAATCAGCGTTATTTCTGAAGACAAATCGAGGAAGGTGCCAGACTTTGTGATTCACCGAGGAGTTCGCCGCCAATGGGTTGCTGTCGAGGTTCCGAAGGCCGTTCATCAGTCAAAGTAATTGCCATCTTTTGACCTTTAACCCTGCCCAGGTGAAACGGATGTTTTGATAGGGCTCACTTTCTGTAAAATTTCCCTCTTCGCTTTGCCCGAAGCGACAGAGTTTTGTTTTATAGGGCTGTAGTTTCAAGAGTCGACTTGTTCATTAATAAAATAACGTCGTTCTGTAATTTCCGCATTAATTGTTGTTTTCTCTTTTAACTTTTTCAGAAAATGGTAATCCTAAAAAACAAAACAAATAATAAAAACAAGCAGTAATAAAATAAATACACTGCACACACTTTCGCATTTCCTCTATCTCTTCTAAACACGAATCATCATGTCATGCAGATTGCTTGTTTTAAACCCCGTTGAAACATACGATCCGATGCCTCCTCCCAACTTTGAGTTCCCGGTATTCGAGGCTGAAGAAGAAAATGACAACGAAATTCTAGAAGAGATCTCCCGACTACTCAGACAAGAGGAAAGGTCCATTGAACCTCACAAAGAACCGTTGGAAATGGTAAACTTGGGTTCAGAGCAAGAGAGAAAAGAAATCAGGATTGGGGCACTGCTCAGTCCAACTGCCAGAGAGGGTTTGATAAAGCTTCTCAAAGAATTCCCTGATGTATTCGCTTGGTCCTATTAGGATATGCCAGGGTTGGATACCAGCATCGTGGAACATCACTCACCGTTAAGATCGGAATGTCCGCCAGTAAAGCAAAGGTTGAGACGCACTCACCCGGACATGGCCATCAAAATCAAAGAGGAGGTACAGAAACAGATTGACGCAGGTTTCCTCGCTACATCTGAATATCCTCAATGGTTACCCAACATCGTACCCGTTCCCAAAAAGGACGGAAAGGTTAGAATGTTTGTTGATTACAGAGATCTGAACAAGGCAAGTCCAAAGGACGACTTTCCTTTACCACACATTGACATGCTGGTAGATAGTACAGCAAAGTTCAAAGTATTCTCCTTCATGGATGGATTCTCAGGCTATAATCAAATCAAAATGGCGCCGAAAGACATGGAGAAAACTTCGTTCATTACCCAATGGGGTACCTTTTGTTACAAGGTAATGTCGTTCGGTTTGAAGAACGCCGGGGCAACCTATCAAAGAGCCATGACTACTCTGTTTCATGACACGATACACAAAGAGATAGAGGTATATGTCGATGACATGATTGTAAAATCTAAGACAGAAGAGGAGCATGTGACCCACCTGTCAAAACTATTCGAGCGTTTGCAAAAGTACAAACTCCGCTTGAATCCCAATAAATGCACGTTCGGTGTTCGTTCAGGGAAACTCTTAGGGTTCATCGTCAGCCAGAAAGGAATTGAAGTTTATCCTGACAAGGTCAAGGCCATTCAAGAAATGCCTTCTCCGAAAACTGAAAAACAAGTTAGAGGATTCCTGGGACGTTTGAACTACATCTCCAGATTCATATTCCTCATGACCGCGACATGCGCGCCGATCTTCAAACTGCTCAAGAAGATACAATCATTTCTCATTGATTCTCGGGGCAAGTGGACTCCGAATTATGATGGCCCCTATGTGGTCACGAAAGCTCTCTCAGGCGGCGCCTTGAGACTTGCAACCATGGACGGAGAGGAATTTTCCTACCCCACAAATGTTGATGTAGTCAAGAAATACTTCGCCTAAACTAAAAAAAAAAAACGTCTCGGTGGATTGAAAATCCGAAAGGGCGTTCCAGGAAAAAATTAGAGACATGATAAAAAATCATCCCGGTGGATTGGAAATCTCCAAGTACAATCCAGGAAAAAATTAGGGATAATGGCAAGTAACTATGTTCAACAGAGGCAAGTCCCTCAGCAGCAGCAGTTACATCATCTGTCAGAAAACTCCAGTCAAGGTCATCTTCGACAGAAGCTCAGGATATCTCGAATTCAAAGTTGGTAGAAGGATAGTGGTCGTTATGTTTCAACGTAGCCCTTTTCCCTGTAAATTACCATTTTCAAACTTTGTATATACTCTCTGGAATCACGCGTTTGGCTGATCTCCATCTTATCAATAAAATTTGAGCCTTTGTGCTTTTATTTGTAATTCTTATTTGTTTTAGCTTTACAGAACGACGTTGTTAACATGATTAACGATTCTTGAAATAAAACAAAAATGAATTTACTTGTTAAAACTTTTTCTGCTTTTAAAATAAAGTCGGCAATTTCTTTTGACTGTTGAACATCAGAAGAACATCGACCGCTTCTCCAGAAGTAAGCGAACTTCAAAGTGCAGGATCAAAGTACCCCTTCTACGCCAGTGCGCCTGAATGAAGGATCAACAGTGTCGGATGCAACTATTCCATCTGACATCTTCGGCCGAGTTCTCATCTCCTAAGCCCGACCAGCGTCACCCCCAACAGGGACCGTTTCTCCTAAGCAAGGCAGAATTGCTATCTTGAACCAGCGATATTTCTACGTGCCCCACTGTGGCCGAGTATCCAGTCGTGTTCATCCCTTAGTCTGTATGTTGCGTCAGTTTTGTCCGCATATACATACATACATCATGCATGATTGATTTGCATTCACATTCATATTGCATCACTATCACTCTAGTCGGTTTTATCCCCTAGTGATAAGTCCTCTCAATCGAGTTGTCATACCTTTCCTCATTAGGAAGTGAATCATCTAAGCAATCTCTCTCCCGTTTATCTCTGGATTAGAGACGGTCTTTGACCACTTTGATAACTTGAACCTCTGAAAAGCCAGAGAAAACTTTCAACAAATGTCGCTCTTCGCCATCGAAGACGATATCCTTGCTTTACCGGATTAAGGAAAATCCACAGAGAAAGCCTCGTAATCAGAGATTTGGCGGTACGGCAGTTTTTCTCCGAAAAAACCACTGATGAAAAGGTCATCGGCACCTCAAAATTGGACCCCATCATATGGCATTTCTCCGGGAAGATCCCGAGAAAAGTATGATGTAAGACCCCAAACGAAAATAGTCTCTCAAGAGACTCGCTTTCCCCAGTAGAATCGACAAATGGTGTCTCCAACAGAGAAGTTTGTGCAATTCTACAACTCAGACGACTGGGTTCCCCAGCAAGTCTGACATCAAAAGTTTTTCCCATCAAATGGCATCTCCCCAGGAAGATTCGGCGAGAAGTTTGAGGAAAACCGCTACACATAGCGTCCCTTGTCAATAAAGTTTATTGACGGAAGAAACTAAGACCAGTTCC
The DNA here is from genome assembly GCA_022829125.1 of Lathyrus tuberosus. Lineage (NCBI taxonomy): Eukaryota > Viridiplantae > Streptophyta > Magnoliopsida > Fabales > Fabaceae > Lathyrus > Lathyrus tuberosus. The sequence continues at coordinate 20,681,538 of JALAZF010000026.1, read as the reverse complement.
TTGGTAGGAAACCAGGATCGAGGGGAAGTTTAAATCAGAAACTAAGACCAGTTCCTTGGTAGGAAACCAGGATCGAGGGGAAGTTTATATCAGAAACTGAGACCAGTTCCTTGGTAGGAAACCAGGATCGAGGGGAAGTTTATATCAGAAACTGAGACCAGTTCCTTGGTAGGAAACCAGGATCGAGGGGAAGTTTATTTCAAAAGAAAACTGAGACCAGCTCCTTGGCTGAAGACCAGGATCGAGGGGAAGTTTACCTTTTCTAAGCATCTTCGCTTAGCTAAAGAGGATGAATGCGTAAGCTACCATTCATAACCACCATCAAAATTTCGGGTATTCCGATATTTAATCCTCTTGCACCCCGAATGCCCGAATACCTTCGTCATTCACACCTTCGTCTTTAGAGATGACAAGTTCTCTCTAAAGTCGAGGTCCTTCAGCTTCACGTCTTGGGCTTTAAACAAGACACAAATAGACTTTTCAGCTTCACGTCTTGGGCTTTGAACAAGACACAAATAGACTTTTCAGCTTCACATCTTGGGCTTTGAACAAGATACAAACCACCTTTCGCTTCACATCTTGGGCTTTAAACAAGACACCAAAAACACCCATTTCCCCCGATAGAATAGGAGGAACTACGAACGCTCTGATTTCCCTGTTTCGGTAAACGGGAATACGTAGGCATAAGATTGAAAGAAAAATCTTAGCGAGCACAATCAACAAAAAACCCAAATCCCATATCTCCATCAATCAAAAGCATCAGTCCTAACATCCTAATCCTTGTTCCCCGCCAGAAACCTTCTGCCCAGATAAAAAGAAAGAAAGAGTATTGGCGAAAATTCAAATAACCAGTACAAAGGCCCCCCACATTGATAGCATTCGTAACCTAACAGACCGCTGTTTAAACTCAGTATGCAAAGCATGGTTAATTGGAGACATCTATTTCCCTTCCTTATTCAGCTCACAATAGGATAAAAAATGAATCGACCTGTAGTTTAAGCTCAAACCGCAGAAAGCGATCAACGCTTAAGAACCGCGTCCAAAATCGCTCGCTACAGAGGCCATAGAGCGCTTTGTGCAACTTATATACTTTACTTGGTTCCTTCTGAATCACAAACCCAGAAGGTTGTGTGACATAGACCTCTTCGCCTAATGGATCATTTAGAAAAGCTGACTTCACATCTAAGTGAAATGTCGACCAACCTTGGTTACATGCCAATGTTACCACTAGTCGAACAATCTCCAGTCTTGCTACTGGAGCAAATACTTCAGAGTAGTCAAGTCCTTCTCTTTGAAGAAACCCTCGAGCTACTAATTTCGCTTTATGTCTTGCTATCGACCCATCAGCATTGTGTTTTAACTTGAACACCCACTTTACTTCGATAGTTTTTGTATGTGCTGGCAATTCGACTAACTCCCATGTGTTGTTTATTTCGATTTCCTGTAACTCTTTGACCATAGCTAACTTCCACTGTTGAATTTTTAAAGCTTCGTTATGGTTGATTGGTTCAGCACCTGCAAGTAAAGCAAAATGAACTAATTCTCCATCTGGTGTGACTTCATCATCACCAGTCACTTCATAATCATGAAGTCTTGTTGGAGGAACTCTATTTCTCTGAGGTCTTTGGCTTGTTTCAGCCACAACCTTTGTATCGGGAATGTCAGCAACGACTTATACTTCGACTTCGACTGGATTCTCAGCAATTTCTTCAACTTCGACTTCATCAGTTTCTTCGTCGAAATCAGAGCTCATCAATGGCTTGTTAATTGAATTACTAAAATTCCAATCCCAGACAAAATTTTCATCAATCACAATATCTCAACTCAACACAATCTTCTCATTAATTGGATTGAATAGCATGTATGCACCAGTCTTATGATATCCTACCAGAATCATAGGTTCACTCTTGTCATCAAGCTTCCTTCTTCTTGCATCAGGAACATGCTTGTAACACATAGAGCCAAACACCTTCAGATGACTCACTGATGGTCGTTTTCCACTCCACACTTCTTCAGGAACCTTGTTCTTCAATTGCTTAGTAGGGCACCTGTTCAGGATATAAACTGCATTCGAAACAGCTTCACCCCATAAAGATTTTGGTAAATTCTTCTGCTTGAGCATACATCTCGCCATATCCAATATGGTTTTGTTTCTTCTTTCAGCAATTCCATTATGTTGAGGAGTATAAAGAGCAGTTACCTTATGATCAACACCATGTTCTGCACAGAATTTTTCAAACATCTTCGAAGTGTATTCGCCACCTCCATCGGTTCGCAGAACTTTGATCCTCTTCTCACTCTGGTTTTCGACAAGCATCTTGAATCTCTTAAAGATTTCAAACACTTCATCCTTTTTCTTGATCACATAGATCCACAGCTTTCGACTAAACTCATCGACAAACTAAACAAAATATTTGTTTCCACCAATGGTATGTTGTTCGAACGGACCACATACATCTGAATGTATAACTTCAAGTATGCACGATGATCTCATTGGCATAGTCGAAACAAAAGAATTTCTGGATTGCTTTCCGACTAAACAACCTTCACAGAGTTTGTCAGGCATCTCAAGACTTGGAATACCAGATACCATATCTTGAGTAATCAGCTGATTGAGTGATCAAAAGTTTAAATGTCCAAACCTCAAATGCCACAACCAACTATCTTTGTGGTCGACAACAATTTTTAGAGATTGTACTTCAGTCGAACTGATCATGGTCTTAAACGTCCTGTTCTTCGACAACGGAGATTTCAAGACCAAATTGTTCTGGGTGTCGAACAATTTCAAAAATCCATCTTTCATGACAACTGGGAAGCCTTTTTCGACCAGTTGTCCAACACTTACCAGGTTGCACTTCATTCCAGGTACATAGAACACATCTCTGATCATATCTTTCGCTCCATTACTCAGTTGAAAGACTATGTTGCCAGTACCTTCTCCTTGCAACGAACTGTTATCAACAAGTTTAACTTGCTCTTCTTCGACTCATCAAAATATGCCAACCTCCTTTTGACCAGTCATGTGATTTGAGCAGCCTGAGTCGAGGAACCATATCTTGGATTCGACATGGTTATCTGCCACTGCAGCCATAACCACCATACCACATTCAGAATCATCTAAATCTTGGCGTGCAAGGTTCGCTTCTTCGTCCTTGCCTTTTTTCGATCCATTGTCTTTCTTGTACCAACAATGTTTGGCCAAATGACCCCACTTTTCACAGTTATAACATTGCATACTTTTCTTATCTTCTTTGTCCTTTCGATAGTTTCCTCCTCCTCTTTTCGAGGATTCAGAAGCTCTATCTTTGACATGATTCTTGTGAGGGTTCGACCAAGACTACTTTCCTTGAGTCTTGTCGACTTTTCCTTTGAATTTGTTGGAACCACCATTCCTTTTCCATGACTGAGCCTGCAGTGCTTGTATCGAATCCTGAACTCCCTTTCTTTTGACAATCCTCATCTCATGCGCCTCCAACGAACCAACCAAATCTTCCACTTTTAGGGTTTCAAGATTGTTGGATTCTTGAATAGCTACGATAACGTGATCAAAGTGAGAGGTCAACGTTCTCATTACCTTCTCAACTATCATCTTATCAGTTATGGTTTCGCCACAACCCTTCATGAGATGAATGAGTTTTTGAACCTTCGACACATATTCTGCAACTTTTTTGTCTTCTCCCATCGACAACAACTCATATTGTCGACGCAAGGTTTGCAACTTGACAACCTTGACTTTCTCACCTCCTTCATAATACTTCACTAGAATATCCCATGCCTCCTTCGCCATTTCAGCATGAGAGATTCTGTCGAAGTTAGCAGCATCGACCGCCGTCTGAATGCAATAAGCAGCCTTGCAATCTTTCTTCTTGACTTCGTTGTGGGCTTTTTTCTGTTCTTCAGTTGCATTTTCAGCCAACACAGGAACACCGCCGGTAATCACTTCTAGGGTATCATGGAAACCAAATAAGGGTTGCATCTGTTTTTTCCATCGGATCCAATTCTTGCCGTCAAGCATTGGAAGGGAATTCAGAATGCTCTTATCACCAGTCATCTTCGCAGCGGTTGATTTACTTGCCCTGGAAACACGATCTCAGACGTGAAGTTTTTGAAAACTCGATCAAGAACAATAACTGGAAGCTCTGGATACCAATTTGTTAGTGCGTGAGTCACTTTTAGTGAGAGGAGAAAGAGAGAATAAGGAAATAAGGATTTGTATTATTGAATTGTGTAAATAATGATACAAGCTAGGTCTATTTATATACAACCCTAATTGGGTTTGGGCTAACACAACTTGGATTATATCTAAATATTAAATCTAATCAAATCTAATAATATCAAATCAAATTTAATCTAATATTTCAATATTAATCACCTTAATATATATTTTTTTAAATTAAACGGTAATTTTTAAATTAATGATGTCACATATTTAAATGATAAATTTTTAATAAATGACCATGACACTCTTAATGTATAATTCCGATTAAATATCAAGTATAGTGTATTCTATCGGTCAACGTGAATTCCATGTTAATAATTCCGATTAAATATCAAGTATAGTGCAGCTTTGTTGTTGGATTTGGATTTCCAATATATGGACTTTAATATTCAATAATACAATGATGTATAAGTTACAACTAATATAAAACACTGATATCATCATTGAAGATCCTCATTTTAAAACTTAATCTAGCAACTTGAATTACTATTTTCATTTATACAATTACAACTGTTTCGAGTCCTAGTTTTCCATTACATTCATTCATGTTCAGAGTTTCCAACTGGCATTTCTTTTTGTTCAAAAGAATTTGCACAACTAAGCAAAAATATACACTAGCAATTAAATGTAACATGGAATCAATAGTAGGTAGTACAGACTTGTATTTTCTCAAATTAATTGTCAATGTCTACGTTGTTAACGTGTCTGCGTCAGTGTCGTATTTGCTATCTGTTCATATATACTCTAACCACCAGAATAAAAGAATATGCTTATCAAACATTTATTGAATTACATGCTGGAGCTGGCAGCAACAGAATCAAACCTAGAGAGGGTTTACAAGGGAACATAGACTGAGTCTGAATCAAATGCAAGAAATTCACAACTTGCAATGTATCATTCTTGCTCATATATGAAATTACAATGGCATCTTTTTGCATGTCTTTTGTGAGAAACTCACATGCAATGGTACACTACACTACACTGCTAATTGATTGACAAAATTTGATGTGTGGATTGATGTAATTAACTTCAACTACTTCTAATCATTTCTTGTCCTTGTACGGTGTAAAGTCAATATTCACCCTTTGACTCATAAACCAGAATGCTACCTGTCCGCTTGAATACCAAAAGTTGATAGTTAAGTTGTCTCCTTACCATTTTAAGGGGGGAATATGTACCGACATGGCTCTATAAAATATACATATCTTAAATCTGGTTCAGATTTTTTTTCTGTCAAATAGACAAGTTATAGAAGCTTTTAAGCATAATGTTTCATGTACACTAAAAGAAAAGCATTCATCCATTTCACACCTTTCAAAATTATTTTTATTTATATATTAAAAACTGTTTATAGTGTGTGTGCAAAATTACTATTCCTACTATGTCTATGCTCAATCATAGTAGACTGTTATTCATTGCTTGAGTGACTATGCAGCTGCTCAAAAGGTTTGGCAGGAGGTGAATTTTACTAATATCAATTTCTTTTCTAAGATGAATGTTAGAAGGTAGATGTATGAGCACCACCAATGTTGTTTTCATACAGCAAATTACTTCTAAAATAGTTAACTTGGATAAAGACATAACTAAAGCCTTTCCTAAAATAGAGTCAAGTGTAGCCTTTTTGAGGGGTTACTTGGCACACCTAAAGATAATGATAGGTGAAGACAAAGATAGATGAGAAAAACATAAGAAGGTACACCTAAAGATAGATGAGGGAAAAAAAGATTGAATTGTGATAGATTTTATAAATTTTTTGATAACAAAATAACAATGATGTTAACAATTGAAAATAAAGAGGGTAAGGACAAGGATTTATACAAGAAAATTATTTGGTTCACTTCATAACTTGAAGTTAGTTACACTTATTGGATTTTTATTATAATCAATCTTGATTATAAAAGTCACTAAGACTCTCTAGTCATAGATTTTTTTGTCTTAAATTTTTAAGGACTTCCTTTTTTCCACGCTAGAGGACTTCTTAAAATTATAAAAAAAAAAAAAAGTTTATTAACAACAACTCAATTATAGAGATAAACTCAATAAAACTCAAATTTCAAGTGAATAACTTTACAAAGAAAATATAGTGATAAAATCACTTGTGTATTTATTTATGTTTTATAAAAGGGTAATAGAATTCAAAACACAAAAATGATTGTGTCAAAAGTTCTTCACACTGTCTTGTAAAGGTCCGGTCTTTAACATTTGAATTGATTCCTATTAAAATATTTGCACATAATAAAAATTCTACCTCTACAATGTCACGCACGACAGAGATGTAATTTCGACTACTAAGACGACGTAACGAAAGGTGATATTAAAAGATGTCACTTAATTCTTCGGTTAATGAAAAACCAAGGGATAAAATTATTTGATCATGGGTTCGAGCCCCAGCATCTACATTTTTATTCATACCTATCTGTTTATCCACAAAACTGAGGGATAACATAAATTATTATTATTTTTAATTAAAAATCGTTACATTATTTACACAAAATATTAATAAAATAATTTGTTTACAAACTACAATGTTTACCCATAATATTACATGGTTTATACTAAATATTAAAATCAAAATTAATTAGTCCATGAAGATCATATGTTAGATCTTCGAATCCTTGATATTTGGGTAAAATCAAATGCTGAGCGCGACAATGGCTTTACCTCACATGAATTTGTTTCTTATAAAAACAAAAACAAAAATTGATAAAAAAAGGTTAGATAAATAAATGATTTTTGCTCAAATAAATATTTAAGAACACAAATCTTAAACCCAAATAATTTTCTGCTATTGCTTCCATCTTAGAGATCTTTTCATGGCAAAATGATCTTGCAAACCTTAAAGAGGTAGATCTAGATAGTTTCAAGCGCTTCATGATGCTTCACTAGCTTCTTCATATTCAGAAATATGCTTTTATAATAGAAGTGTTTTATGTTTTAAGCGGATCACTAAAGGTAGTGTCTTGAGCGTTGATATGTCATGAAATGGACGACACATATTTGATCAACAGAATCAGTAATGGTTTTTTATGTTTAATTTAGGTAAAATCTTTTAACCCTCGTTTTAATAGAAAACCGAGGTAATAACCTTTGTGTAGCGAGCGAAACTGGACGTGTTTCTAAGCACTGTCGCTCTTTGGGGGTTACTACAGTTCGATTCATTTTTTATCCTATTGAAGCTGATGAAGGAAGGGAAATAGATGTCTCCAATTAACCCTGCTTGCATACTGAGTTTAAACAGCGGCCTGTTAGGTTACGAATGCTATATGGTAATGGGGCCTTTTTCTTCTTTCTTTTTTTTTAAGAGTGAAAACATTGGACGGTTCATGGGTAGGATGTTTTAGGATTGAGGGTATGAGATTTTGAGTTTTTGTTTAGTGTGCTTGCTAAGATTTTTCTTTCAATCTTATGCCTACGTATTCCCGTTTTTCGAAACAGGGAAATCAGAGCGATCGTAGTTCCTCCTATTCTATGGGAGGAAATGGTGTTTTGGTGTCTTGTTCAAAGCCCAAGACGTGAAGCTGAAAAGGTGGTTTATATCTTGTTCAAAGCCCAAGATGTGAGGCTGAAGGGTCTATTTGTATATTGTTTGAAGCCCAAGATTGAAGCTAAAAGGGTGTTGACTTTAGAGAGAATTTGTCATCTCTAAAGGGGGTTTGTTTGTCATGACTGTTGGGTGACTGACTATAAAGGAGGATTACTTTAACCGAGATATGCGAATCCTAGCAATGCCATAATTTCCTTTATAGGGGGTTTTAACCTGAAGGGGAAGACTTTAACTCAGTGTAGAGCAATGTTATCTTTCCTTAGGAATGTCTCATGCTAAAAGAGGGACAGTGGCATGGATGTAGATGATCTAGAGGCTTGCCGCTTACAGCAATTAGATGAAGGAAAAGGAGTTGTTGATGTTTGTGTGCTGTGACCAAAGCATGATTTGATGCTAAAAGGTTGATTGAATCAAACGGGGATTTCTTTATACAAAGCCTAAGAGGAGGCTATTGGCCCAACAAGAGGGTGTTTTTATGTGTCTCGTACGAAGCCCGAGAGAGAGGCTAAAAGGGTTGACTCAACAAGAGAGTGTTTTTGTATCTCGTACGAAGCCCGAGATGGAGGCTAAAAGAGTTGACTCAACAAGAGAGTGTTTTTATATGTGTCTTGTATAAAGCCCAAGACGGAGGCTAAAAGGGTTTGACTCAACAAGTGAATCTTTTATACTCAACAAGGGAGTGATTTGTATCTCGTACGAAGCCCGAGATGGAGGCTAAAGGTGATCGACTCAACAAGAGAGTCTTTTTATACTCAACAAGAGAGTGTTTTGTATCTCGTACAAAGCCCGAGATGGAGGCTGAAGGGTCTGACACATCAAGAGAGTCTGAAAAGGTTAGCTCCGCTGAGGAGAATCATTATACAAGGCCCAAGAGGAGGCCAATGTAACTGTTTCAGTTTAGCGACAGGTCCAGTATGTCGGATAAAGAGAAAATCAGTTCTTATATGAGTATTGTTTGTACTCAGGGATTTGATTCGAGGATCAGGGTTATTTCCTATTCTTTAAGGAAATGGGGGGGGGGGGATCCAAAGGGTATTGAGACTGTCCGAGTCTATGGGTTTCATCTCTTAGTTTTGAAAGGAATTTGAGAATGCCTTTGAGACTCAAGGGAATTAGACTGTCCAAGTCTAGAGTTTCATCTTTTGTACTACATTTAAGAAACAGCAGTAGCAGGATCTAGACTCTTTGAAAAACTGTTCTATAAAGATGACTAATTTCTGTTCCTATACCTCTAGGAGGTCGTCGGGACAATTTGTACGAAGCCCAAGAGGAGGCCGGAATCTTTTAAGAAGCCGAGGGACAATTTGTATGAAGCCCAAGAGGAGGCTATCGTTCCCGGGGGAAGAAATCATTTATACGAAGCTTAAGAGGAGGTTGTGAATACTTCTAAGAAGCCGACGGGTCCTTGTACAACGCCCAAGAGGAGGCGGGGTGCTTTTAAGAAGCCTGTGGGTCCCTAAACCCCGAGAAATTCAAGACAGGCTATTCATAGAGAATAGATCGAGCCAGGAAAGTTCGAGAATTTGGAAGAAACTCAAGAGATGCCATTCACGGAGAAAATATCATCTCTGGGGAATAGAGTTTCTTTGACGATTTCTAAAGGTGACAGTCTGTGAAAGGGTTCACCGAGAATGCTGCTTTTCACGTCTCCATATTTTTTAACCCCAAGAGGATGGAAGACTGTATCTGGTAATCCTATGGGGATCTAGTTTAGTCTATTTAAGAGTGATCAATAAGGCTTAGTGCTAGACGTGGTTGCCGGGGAAACTCTAAATAGCTATACTATTATTACACAGTTGATATGAGTTTATGAAAGGAGACTTACACTGAAACAGCCCCACAGTACAATTATATGTATATGAAAGCGGTAAATGAAAGCATATAAACACTTACTCGGTTGTAGAGCTTCCATGTTGTTTTGTTAGTTGTTCAACAAAGAAAGATTGAAAACAACAGTATATTCAAAATCAAAGGAGAAAGCGGTTTGAAAGAAAAATTGGGGCTTACAGCTCAAGGAGAGGCCCAGGGTTTTTTACCAATGATCGCACTATCATTTTGTACAGAGGGACTTATACAAGTGACTGAGGCCAAAAAAATGTTTTCTATACAAAGGGGTGGGTCTTACACTCTCTCAAGAGGCCCAAAAGGTTTTAAAGAAAAAGAGTGGGGCTTATAACACGAGGGTAGACCCAGATGATTTTTCGTTTGAAATGGCGATCGCGCCGAGATTTTGAAAACGCAGTGGGTCTTATACAATGACTGAGGCCCAAGGTAATTTGGTTTTCAAAAGGGGTTGGGTCTTACACTCTAATAGAGGCCCAAAAGTTTTGAATGAGTCTTATAGCTCGAGGAGAGGCCCATAGTTTTGATTTTTCAACTGGCGATCGCGCCGAGATTTTCTTTTAACGCATAGGGACTTATACAATATCTGAGGCCCCAAAATTGTTTTGGTTAAAAGGGGATTGGGTCTTACACTCTATCAGAGGCTCAACAAGTTTTTGAATGGGTCTTATAGCTTGAGGAGAGGCCCAAGGATTTTTTTTAAACGGGCGATTATCGCGCCGAACTTTTGAAATACAACGGGACTTATACAATAAGTGAGGCCCAAAATAGGTTTGTATTTACAAAGGATTGGGTCTTACACTCTATTAGAGGCCCAAAAATTTTGAAAATGATTGATGAGGGTGAAAATCAAAGAAACCTTAATTTGTTATTCTTTTAAAAGTAAATATTAAAAGAAAATCAATGAAAAATACCAAATTAATTTGAGTAAAGCACTTGTGATTTTTGTTTAAGGTTTGAAAAATGAAGTTTTAATCATAAGAGATATTAAAACTCATTTGGTCTTGATTTTTCAAGATGAATGTTCATTTTAAAATGTTTAAAACAAATAAAAATGAAGTTATTCACAAAAATACTAATTATATTAAATAAATAATATAAACTTAATTTTTTTGTGGAATAAAATATTTCAACATTTTTGTGATTTTTTGCAAAAAGAACCAATAAAAAATAATTAAAATTGAAAGAGTTATTAATTTTCCAATTAATTAATAAAACATAAAATATTGGAAAAAATGGCAAAATGTGAAAAAACACAAAATGGCATGGGTGGGGTTTGAACCCGCGACCTCAAGGTCACAAGGCGCACGCCTTACCACTGGGGTGGTGATACATCCATTGTTTTGAGTGAAAACACAAATATACAAGTCACGCCTTGGTTTTAGGCATGGCCCAAGGCAAGGCAAGACAAGTTTTGGCTCAGAGACGTGAAGGTCATAACTTTCTCAATTCTTAATGGTTTGAGACAAAATTTATATGCATCTGGGCCAAAATTTCACAAGGAATCCAATGGTGGTGGTAGTTTTTTCAGATCACACTCCCTCCTAAAAACCCGATAGTGGTTTTAAAAAAGGCCTATAATTGCATTTTCTATGGTACACTTTGATACAGGCATGAATTACATGATCAATTGGTTCAAATACAACACATTTAACATGTATGAGGTGTGCATGATCAGTGGACTTCAAAGCATTGCATATTTTGGAAAGTTCAAGTCATGAGGCTTACCTCTTTTTGAGCTTGTTGGAGTTTTTGTGCAATCTGTCAAGCCTCTTGTTCCAGAAATGATTTAATGCTTTAGACACACTCAAATGATCCTTAGAAGCTTTTAGGATGATTAGAATCAGCTGGTACCTGCAAAAACACAAACTGGCCATTTCTTGCAAAAGGGGTTAAAAGTGACCAAAATAGCAACTCTCTCAAATGGTGTTCCAGATGGGGGGAACCATTTGGGACAGTTAAAGGATGATATTTGGAGTGTGTTTGAGGTTTTATCTGGTTTGGAAAGTGACTGAATCAAGACATGGCTAGAAAAATGCACAAAAAGCCTATTTTGAGGTTTTGAGAGGTGACTTTGTAATTTTGTAATTACAGGTCACTTGTGAGAGTTTGGATCACCTACATATGATGTTTATGAGGTGTGTGTGTGTGTGTGATTGGTTTGATTGAAAAAGCTCTCAAACTCAAAAACTCAGAGTTACCTTGCTAAAGAAGGCATTTTTGCCAAGAGAAAGGGTTTTTGAGGAAAGCATCTGTTTGATGGCTTTGGTGTACTCAAACTGAGCACAAATGAGCTCTATTTATAGTAGAGCAAGTTTGTTTTGGGATCAATAGTGAATGGAAACTGCAGCAGAGGTTTGGCCAATGTTGGCAAATGGAAATCCAAGTCTCCTCTAGCCATTGACTAGAGGTTAGAGCACAGAGCTTTGGTTCCCTACTTGTTGGAGTAATTTTGACTGAATTCAGTTGCAAATGTGTCAGTCCATGCCACCTCTAAGCATCTATTAAATGCTCCAACCCAAAATTGGAGTCTTGTCCCTCTTTTAGGCAATTCTAGGTTTGACATGCTACTTCTTGTTCCAAGGACTTTGGAGGCTTGGCTCAGTGATTGTCCCCTTTAGATTTGATCCCCAGATGTGTCCAAGATGATGACAAGGCTTTAAATTGGCTGATTTTGGCAAATCGACCAAAAATGAAAAATTCTGCCTTGCCTTGGCAGTTTTCAGCAAGACATTTTGTCACTACCATAACTCTTAGCTCAAATTGAATTTGGTGATGTTCTTGGCCATTTTGGAAAGCCCTTATATGATACAACAACTGTTTGATCATATTTGGTTTTGATACCTTTTGGATCCAAGTGAAAAATCCCTCTACATTTGTGTTGCGGTGAAAATCGGATAACAAGCTATTAATTAACTTGCATCATATTTCTTTTACAACCGACTTTGATTTATCCAAAGGAAAGGTTCAAGGTCGTTTAAAAACCTAAAGGGGGGAGATCTAAGGTTCGGGGGTTGGTTATACAAAGGGAAGGTATTAGCACCCTAAGTATCTGAAGTACTCTACAGGAACCTCTTATTAGTATTTGTGTTATGCTAAAGTTTACTTGCTAAGGGAAATGTGCTAAGGCTAAGGTAAAGAAAGACCTAGGGATATATACACTAAGTATGCTCACCAAGACATCGCATCTCGTGCCTACGTGTCCTGACGGAAATGGAATCAGAGCATTCGTAGTTCCCCTCAATGGGGGTAAAAGAACTCTTGACTGTGGTCAAGGTTCCAAGGGAAAGCAAGGTGAAAAGCTTGAAAGCAAAGCTTGTAAGGATTGATGTTTAGGAGAAGAGATTAATGGCTATCTCTTATGAAAGGATTGTGAAGGAGTTAAGAGTTGTGAGAGATTAATGGCTATCTCTTTGGGAATACTAGGTTAGAAGGGAGAAGAGATTAATGGCTATCCCTTGTGAAATGGTTTTGAGGTTAAAAGGGAATTTGAGCTATCTATGACATGAAGTCAATAGAGAGACTTTCCTTTGGAAGGAAGGTCAAGTGTGAACAATCATGAATATGATATAAACAGTGTGAATATGAACATAGGTATAATCCAGATAGTATGAACAAAGTAATATGAACATGGTAATAATCAAAACATCAAAATCAAATGATAATAAATCAAATAATGATGGTAACCACATAGTATCATGTTTATCATGCTAACATGCTAAAACAATGTCAGGCAAGCAGACAAAAAATGCATCAATGTAAATGAGCAAGAGATAGAAAGATCTAACCAGAATAGTGCATAAACACTTCCCACTGATGGGCCATTGACCAGCCAAGTAAGATCCGAAGACCAGAATACCAACTCCAAGAGCATAGGGTAAAAGTCCTAAATCTAAGTCCTCAGTCCAAAACACAATAGTAACCAACAGTCCGGTCAATTGAGTTTTTTAGGGTTTCGATATTTATTAGTGTGTTTTATATGAACAAATGAAGTGAACAATATAAACAAGATATAAATATGAACATTGATAATATGAACAAGAATAATATGAACAATAATAATATCGACATAAAGAATAAATCAAGATATATATTGACTGCAAGTAAATTTAGTGATTAGTGTTTAATTTATTGGATCGATGTTTCGGGTCCAATGTAGTGCTAAACCATCGTAGCACGGTCTATGAGGAAGACCACACTATAGGAGGATGCGCGTTTTAATCTTTGTGTTAAGACACGATAGAGAAATGATATAGAAGATCATTCTCCGATGAAATCGTGCCACACGAAAAGAAAAGGTGAAGACCTCGCCTTAAGTCACAAACTCTCGTTGATTAATCGAAGGTAACCTATCACAATCTCAAAGTATAGAAAAAGATCTCGATGATCACTCACTACAGATTTGAAATAATGAAGGTTCGTCGCTTCGCTAACAACGTTCGTAAATAGAAAGACTTCATCGGTCAAAAAAATGAAGATGAACATAAATGCGACGGGAAATGAAAATAAAGTCGATCTCGTCTTAATCATGATTTAATCGTGAAAACAATAATCTATGATATTTGAATTTCATTGATCGGTAAAATAAAAGAAGTTGCCTCATATATATCGCAACTTAGTGATTTGAATAAATCGATAAAAAGTCGTGATTTTGCAATATCATCGGCCCAAAAATAAAGAAACGGGCTCGAAATGAAAATAAAATCGGTCTCGTCTAAATAAGGATTTTAGATCGATAAATCAAATACCTTTTTATTAGATTTTCATTAACCAATTAAAATAAAATGGCCTCATATAAATCATGATTTTTAGTGACTTGAATAAATCAACTAAAAATCAAGAGGTGGGTAATGTCATAAGCCCATAAATGAAAATGGGATTGAAATGAAAAATAAAATCGGTCTCATCTAAATAAAGATTTAGATTTTCATTGACCACAAATAAAATGTGGGCCTCATACTCGTCACAATTTTATCGGTTCCGATAAATCAACAACAATTGTGATTTCTTTATATCATAGGCCCTAATAAAGAAAATAGAAATTCAAAAGTGGAAATCAAAAATCAAATCTTTACCAAAACAAACTTCGTTAAATCTAAAACAAAATACTAAAACCCTTAAAAAAAAGAAGAATAAATAGAAAGAAAATTAACTAATTAAAAAACAGAAAGAGACCGGGGGCGGTGCTGCTTATGGGTCTGTAAATAAAAAATGAGTGAGATCAAAATGTGGGCCAAGCCCACCCTCGTCCATTTGGAATAATACCTACAGCAACAAAGAACTAATTTCTTAAAAAATAAAATAAAAAGAAACTCTATCCCCAAATGAACCAGCCAAAAGCAGAAATTGAAAACAAGGATAATAAATTGTGTAATCAATATCCTTCTTTCTCTCTATACGACAAAAAAAATGACAAGACGGGAACACTATAGCACGTTTGGGTCCTAAAATCACCGTCAACCATCCACACCGCGACGGAAACAAGAATCCAAGGATTGATTCAACCTCCTCTCACGATCTCTTCTCATGCTTTGCGATTCAGATCTCGGTTTCGCCTTGCTCAATCGTTTCTGAATCAGGTTTGGATTTGTTTCGGTTTCGTCTTCTTCTACCCCTTCACTTTTCTGGTTCAGCTTTGATTTGATTTTGGATGGAAGGTTTGAGAAAGATTTAAAGAGGGCTGGGTTGCTGAGATTGATTGAAAGAGAAAGAGGAACTGTGTGTTGAGTTGGCGGAAGGTTGAAGAAGATTGGTGGATATCAAACTCAGTTCACCGCCGCCGCATAATCAATTTTTTGGCAAGGCTCTGTTGTGAATGAAGAAGAAGGGAATAGAGAAAGGGATTGCGTGAGGGAAGGAGAAGGTGAGCGGTTGAGCTGAGGTTGATGTTGTTGGTTGTTTGGTCCAGCTGAAGGATGTACCGATTGGCAGATTTGGATTGAAGAGGAAAGGGCTTTAATGTTTGAAGGGTGATTGTCTCTTTCTATTCAGAAGTATCCGATGGTTTATAGGTAGAAGGAGAGTTTGTGTGGTCTGATTGTGGGTTTCAAATTGGGGTGTGAGGAGCTTGTTTTTGTAAAGTTGTGCAGGGTACTGCAGATATATGCAGTGTACGTTTTTGGGAGAAAAACTGGTGCACCGTTGGCGTGTTGTTGCTTTTACTTTTCGGAGGATTTTGGGCGGGTTTTATGGAGATACTGATGGAAAGGAAATCAAAACTTGTACTTGGATTTGGCTCCCATGGTAATTCAAACGAAACCGGATTGTGTAAACAAAGGCCAAGTTAGGAACCTCTCTTTTGCAATTGTTTGTTTTTTGTCCTCACGTGAAACTTTGGAAATTGGGTTAAGTTAAAATGAATTAGATCAAAAATGGAAAATAAAACTATAATTAAAATTAAAATAAAATGAGAATAAAATTACACTAAATTAAAATTAAAATCAAATTAAGTTTAAAACTAAAATATACTATATAAAAAAGATAAGCTAAAATGGATTTAAATAAATTATAAATGACTCAAAAAAACATAAATATTTTCTAAACAGAAAAGTAATGATAAAAAAAATGTCTGATTAATGATTAACGGACCAAATGACTGCAAATGTTAAAATGACCGGCAGAAAAAAGTGCAGAAAACCAAAGTATCTGAGGGTAAAATTTGGGGTGCAACAATTTGGAAAAAAGTGAAGGCAGATTCTGACTTAGTGAAAATTTCACTAGTGTTGGAAAAAAGTGACATTTTCACTATTTGTGATTTTGATCAATCCATAACTCAAAATCCATGAAGAATTGGAATGCGGTCTAGTTGAAGTTTTTGTAGAGGGCCATGAGATCTACATATCAAGCTTTGGATGGGGAAAATGGCTTTGTGGTTTAGAAGTTATGATCCTCCAAAGTTGGTACCCTTGCCACTTTGTTCATAACTTAAAAACTTTCTAAGTTTTTATGGTTATCCCTTTTACAAGTTATCCCACTTTCTTTTATTTTTCTTGATGAATGATGATTCAAATCATATATTAACATCATTTTAGGGTTAAAAAACCATTTTTGTGAAAAATCTCAAAAAGTCAAAGTTGACTTTTGTGCACAGTTGACTTTTTACCAGATGAATTCCAAACTGTGCAATCCTTTAGGAAATCATGTCCTTGACCTAAATCAAACTTGATGGACATGTTCCATGGGTGTTATAGGGTATATTGATCAATGTCCTAGGGCTTGGGAGCATGTCCTGGTCAAAAGTCAAAGCTACAGTTGACTTTTGTCGCGAAACCCTAATTGTGGTTCAGATGAAATTGAAACTTGTTGCTCAAGCTTCTTGGATCAATCCATTGTTACAAATGGATCAACGTGGTATGTTGGAGACCCTCAAATCCTCTCTTGAGGTCTTAGCTCATGATTTGTCCCAAAAGTCAACTTAGGGGTGAATTAGGTCAAGAAACCCTAATTCCTTATTTTTTTATGAGTGTATCCCCTGAGGTCAAATTGACTTGATGATTGGGTCCATGAGGTTCCATGGAGTATATTAGGTTATGTTTTGAAGTATTGGCTCATGCCCAGAGGAAAATTTCCATCTGGAGGCCCTGGTCGACCAAAACCCTAATTTGGTGACACTGGCGACCTTGAGGCTTAATCCACCTAGAAGGGAGCAGCCTCGTGCTTAATCCTTGAAGTGGGAGTCCTTTGGATCCATTGAGGATGTTTGAGAGGTTTAGACAAGTTGAATATCATGTCATCCCTTGATTGATCCTTTGTCTAAGCACTCAGAGAGGGGTTGAAACCCTAATTTTGACTGTAGTAAGTGTTCACCCATCTTTGGGGAGCCTAATGAGGCATAATGATACACCCATATTGTGATGATGATTTGCACAATGATGGGAATCTTACTGGTCAAAATTTAGGGTATGACAGATGCCCCTATTTAATTTTCTTGGACCCGAAGGTGCGAATGACGAAGGTGTTCGGGCATTCGGGGTGCAAGAGGATTAAATATCAGAATACCCAAAATTTTGATGGTGGTTAAGAATGGTAGCTTACGCATCCTTCTTCTTTTGCTAAGCAATGATGCTTAGAAAAGGTAAAAAAATCTTCCTCTCGATCCTGGTTTCCTACCGAGGAACTGGTCTTAGTTTCTGGAATAAACTTCCCCTCGTTCTTGGTTTCCTACCAAGGAACTGGTCTCAGTTTCTGAAATAAACTTCCCCTCATTCTTGGTTTCCTATCAAGGAACTGGTCTCAGTTTCTGAAATAAACTTCCCCTCGTTCCTGGTTTCCTACCAAGGAACTGGTCTTAGTTTCTGAAATAAACTTCCCCTCGTTCTTGGTTTCCTACCAAGGAACTGGTCGTAGTTTCTTTTGTCAATGAACTTTCTTGACAAGGGACGCTATACGTAGCGGTTTTCCTCAAACTTCTCGCCGAATTTTCCTGGGGAGATGCCATTTGATAGAAAAATTTTGAGGTCAGACTCGCTGGGGAACCCAAATTTCTGAGTTGTAGAGGTACACAAACTTCTCTATTGGAGACGCCATTTGTTTCTACTGGGGAAAGCGAGTTTCTTGAGAGACTGCTTCCGCTTGGAGTCTTACATCATACTTTTCTCAGGATCTTCCCGGAGAAAAGCCATATGATGGAATCCAATTTTGAGGTGCCGATGACCTTTTCATCAGCGGCTTTTTGGAGAAAAACTGTTGTACCACTGAATCTCTTGATTAAGAGGCTTTCTCTGGGGATTTTCCTTAATCCGGGAAAGCAAGGATGTCGTCTTCAATGGCGAAGAATGACATTGGTTTAAGGTTCTTTGGTCTTTCAGAGGTTCAAGTTATCAAAGTGGTCAAGGGCCAATTCTGATCCAGAAATAAACTGGAGGAGAGAGATTGCTCAGACGCAACTTTTCCTGACGAGGAAAGAACTGACAACTCGATTGAGAGAACTGTTATCACTAGGGGATAAGACCGACTGGAGTGATAGTGATGCAATATAAATGTGAATGCAATTTAATAATGCATGATGTATGTATGTATATGCTGACAAAACCGACGCAACATACAGACTAAAAGATGAACATGACGGGATACTCGGCCATCGCTGGGCGAAGTCGTACCGTTGATCCAAAAGTAGCAATTCTGCCTTGCTTAGGAGAGACAGTCCCTGCGGGGAATACCGTTGTTCGGGCTTAGGAGATTAGAACTCGGCCGAGGGGGTCAGATGAAACAATGGTCTCTGACACAACTGATCCTTTATTCAGGCGTACTGGTTTAGAAGGAAAACTTCGATTATGCACTTTGAAGCTTAACCGCCTTTGGGAGAAGCAATCGATATCCTTTCGATGTTCAACAGTCAAAAGAATTTGCCATATTTATTAAAAGCAGAAAAATTTTACAAGTAAATTCATTTTTGTTTTATTTTAAGAACCGTTGATCATGTTAAAACGTCGTTCTATAAAGCTAAAATAAATGAGAATTATAAACAAAAGCACAAGGGCTCAAATTTTATTGATAGGATGGAAATCAGCCAAGCGCGTGATTCCATAGAGTATTTACAAAGTTTTAGAAAATGGTAATTTAAGGGAAAATGGCTACATTGAAACATAACGACCATTATCCTTCTACCAACTTTGAATTCGGGACATCCTGAGCTTTTGTCGAAGATGACCTGGACTGGAGTTTTCCTCCGATGGATGGCATTACTGCTGAGGAGTTGAACTAATCAGATGTAGTTACTTGCCATTATCCCTAACTTTTGCCTGGATTGTACTTTGAGATTTCCAATCCACCGGGATAATTTTTGATCATGTCTCTAATTTTTGCCTGGACCGCCCTTTCGGGTTTTCAATCCACCGAGATGTTGTTTTTTTTAGGTGAAGTATTTCTTGACTACATCAACATTTGTGGGGTAGGAAAATTCCTCTCCGTCCATGGTTGCAAGTCTCAAGGCACCGCCTGAGAAAGCTTTCTTGACCACATAAGGGCCGTCATAATTCGGAGTCCACTTGCCCCAAGAATTAGTGAGAAATGATTGTATCTTCTTTAGCACGAGGTCTCTTTTCCTGAAGACGCGAGGTCAGACCTTTTTGTCAAACACCCTCTTCATTCTCTGTTGATACAACTGACCGTGGCATAGTGTCGTTATTTGCTTTTCTTCGATAAGGTTTAATTCGTCGTGTCGACTCTAACACTATTCAGCTTCTGTAAGCTTAGCTTCCATCAATACCCGGATTGATGGGATCTCTACTTCTATGGGGAGCACTGCTTCCATACCATACACTAGAGAGAAATGGGTTGCCCCTGTTGAAGTGCAGACAGATGTGCGATAACCGTGAAGAGCAAAGGGTAGCATTTCGTGCCAGTCTTTGTAGGTTACAACCATTTTTTAAACAATCTTCTTGATGTTCTTGTTAGCCACTTCTACCGCTCCGTTCATCTTTGGTCAGTAGGGAGATGAGTTATGGTGTTCGATCTTGAACTCTGTACACAACTCTTTCATCATCTTATTGTTCAAGTTAGATCCATTATCCGTAATGATCTGGCTTGGAACACCATAACTGCAGATGAGATTGTTTTTGATAAATTAGACCACCACTTGTCGGGTTACATTAGCGTATGACGCTGCTTTGACCCACTTGGTGAAGTAATCAATGGCTACCAGGATGAACCGATGTCTGTTCGAAGCCTTGGGCTCAATCAGGCCAATCATGTCGTTTCCCCATATGGAAAAAGGCCACGGGGAAGAAAGAACTTTGAGATGCGTTGGCGGTACATGAATTTTGTCGGAGTATATTTGACACTTGTGACATCTCCTCATGTACTTGTAGCAGTCGGACTCCATGGTCAACCAGTAGTACCCTGCTCTTAGAATTTTTCTCGCCATTGTGTGTCCATTGGCATGAGTGCCAAAGGACCCTTCGTGAATTTCTTTTATCAGTATGTCTGCTTCTGGTCTGTCGATGCATCGAAGCAAGACCATGTCAAAGTTCCGCTTATAAAGTGTATCACCACTCAGAAAGAAACTGCCTGCCAGCCTTCTGAGGGTTTTCCTGTCTTTTCTAGACGCCCCAGGTGGGTACTCCCGTTTCTGAAGGAAGCATTTGATATCGTGATACCAAGGTTTATCGTCTATGACCGCTTCAATCGCGAAGATGTAAGCGGGCCTTTCAAGGCGCATTATGTCGATCTTAGGTAGGTCATTCCATTGACCTATGCTAATCATGGAAGAGAGAGTGGCTAAAGAGTCAGCCATGTGATTCTCATTACGAGGGATGTCATGAAACTCAACTCTGTTGAAGAAGGGTAACAACCTTCTCGTGTAATCTTTGTATGGAATCAATCCTGATTGGTATGTGTTCCAATCTCCTTTGATCTGATTGATAACTAGGGCTGAGTCGCCGTATACGTATAAGTTTTTGATCCTCAAATCAATCGCTTCCTCGAGACCCAAAATACAAGCTTCGTATTCGGCCTCGTTGTTCGTACACTTGAATGTCAATCTGGTGGTAAAGGGAATGTGGGTACACTGTGGGATAACAATGATTTCCCCAATTCCATTTTCGTAATGATTAACTTCTCCGTCAAAGATAAGTCCCCATTGGGAACCTGGTTCTGGCCCTTCACTGGGTAGCGGTTCATCGCAATCTTTCATTTTTAGATACATGACATCTTCGTCCGGGAAGTCAAACCCGATTGATTCTTGATCGTCAATCGGTTGATGAGCCAAATGATAGGCTAAAACACTCCCCTTAACGGCTTTCTGAGCGTGGTACTCTATGTCATATTCTGATAGCAACATCTGCCAACGGGCAATCCTTCCCGTGAGAGCAGGTTTTTCAAATACATACTTGATTGGATCCATTTCGGAGATTAACCAAGTAGTGTGACGAATCATGTACTGGCGAAGACGTTTGGCTGCCCAAGCCAGAGCGCAACAAGTTTTCTCGAGTATAGTGTACCGAGTTTCACAGTCGGTAAATTTCTTGCTCAAATAGTAGATGGCAGATTCCTTCCTTTTGATTTCGTCTTGTTGGCCAAGTACACACCCCATTGATTCTTCCAAGACTGTTAAATATATGATTAGTGGTCTTCCTTCCATCGGAGGTGATAGAATTGGTGGGCTCAACAGGTATCCCTTAATACTGTTGAAAGCGGTTTGGCAGTCTTCTGTCCAAACGCATTCCTGATTCTTTTTGAAGAATTTGAAGATTGGCGCACAGGTCGCGGTCATAAGGAATATGAATCTGGAGATGTAGTTCAAACGTCCCAGGAATCCTCTGACTTATTTTTCAGTATTCGGAGAAGGCATTTCTTGAATGGCCTTGACCTTGTCAGGATCAACCTCAATTCCTTTCTAGCTGACGATGAACCCTAAAAGTGTCCCTGAACGGACACTGAAGGTGCACTTGTTGGGATTCAAGCGGAGTTTGTATTTTCGCAACCGCTCAAATAGTTTTGACAGGTGGGTCACATCCTCCTCTTCTGTCTTAGATTTTGCAATCATATCATCGACATATACCTCGATTTCTTTGTGTATCATGTCATGAAATAGAGTAGTCATGGCTCGTTGATAGGTTGCCCCGGCGTTCTTCAAACCGAACGGCATTACCTTGTAACAAAAGGTACCCCATGGGGTAATGAACGAAGTTTTCTCCATGTCTTTCATCGCCATTTTGATTTGATTATAGCCCAAGAATCCATCCATGAAGGAGAAAACTTTGAACTTTGCTGTACTGTCTACTAGCATGTCAATGTGTGGTAAAGGAAAGTTGTCCTTTGGACTAGCCTTGTTTAGATCTCTGTAATCCACACACATTCTGACCTTTCCATTCTTTTTCAAAACAGGTACGATGTTAGCTAACCATTGAGGATATTCTGATGTGGCGAGGAAACCCACGTCAATCTGCTTCTGTACTTCCTCTTTGATTTTAATGGCCGTGTCCGGGTGAGTTCGTCTCAACCTTTGCTTTACTGGCAAACATTCTGATCTCAACGGTAAATGATGTTCCACGATGCTGGTATCCAACCCTGGCATATCCTGATAGGACCAAGCAAATACATCGGAAAACACTTTGAGAAGCTTTACCAAACCCTATTTGGCAATTAGACTGAGTAGCGCCCCAATCTTGACTTCTTTTCTCTCTTCTTCTGAGCCCAAGTTGACTGTTTCCAGCAACTCTTTGTGAGTCTTAATGGACCTTTGCTCTTGTCTGAGTATTCGAGAGATCTCTTCTAGAATTTTGTTGTCAACTTCTTCTTCAGCCCCAAATACCGGGAACTCAAAGTCGGGAGAAGGCATCGGATCGTATGTTTCAACAGGGTTTAAAACAAGCAATCTGCATGACGTGATGATTCGTGTTTTAGAAGAGATAGAGAAAATGCAAGGGTGTGTGCAGTGTTTTTTCTTTTACTGCTTGTTTTGAGTTGTTTTTTAGGATTACCATTTTCTAAGAAGAGCAAAAGAGAAAACAGCAATTAATGCAGAAATTACAGAACGACGTTATTTTATTTATGAACAAGTCGATTCTTGAAACTACAACCCTATAAAATAAAACTTTGTCGCGTTGGGCAAAACGAAGAGGGAAATTTACAGAAAGTAAGCCCTATCAAAACATCTGTTTCACCTGGGCAGGGTGAAAGGTTAAAAACGACAATTACTTTGACTTTTGAACAACTTTCGGAATATCGATATCAACCCATTGGCGGCGAACTCCTCGGTGAATCACAAAGTCTGGTACTTTCCTTGATTTGTCTTCAGAAATAACGCTGATTTCTGGTGGAACAGGATCATTGGAATCTGTCTCCTAGGCAGAATTGTCGTAGGAGGATTCCTCTGTTGCATTTTGCATAGTATTTGTGTTCTCAGGCAGATCTCCCCATCCAGTTGGCTGGATGTCTTCGAGCCTGATGCGAGAGCTTTCGGGAGCAGTGTACTTGACCATATAGTCGTATCTTCCACTTGGTTGTCCCAGGGTGTCCCACACTTCTTTGGAACTGGAGGAGTAATCTCTCTCGATGACGTTGACCTCGGGAAAAGCATAGTTGATGAACTCTAATCCTGCGAACATTGCGAATTCATCGTCGTGTGGGGTATCTTCAGGATACCCTAGGTGAGGATCCCATGACATGGTGGGGACACAAGTATTCTTTTCAATGATGCTCAGCTGATTTTCATTGTTCGATTGATTCACTTGCCCCAAGTCTCCTGGATACGGCTGCCACATTGGCAAGCCATCCATCGGGCCATAATAGTTGTGGTAAAAGTTGTCTTTCATCGGAGTGTTTTCCTCTAATGATTTTGGTGGAGCACGACATCCTTCCGGATCACAATCTCCAAATATCATTTCGACATTCGACCGGGGTATAAATCTCGGACACTGTGCAGGAAAGCAAAATGGAGTCTGCGTTTCGTCCTGAGACATATAACCGTCCTTGTTAAGATAGGACTTCCATTCCTCATCTGTGTCGGAGGGATCCTCCTCATTGATAGTGTGTACTTCTTGGGTCACCGGTTGAAGGAAACCTTCACTATGAAAGAAGTTCTGAATGGGATGAAGACTTTCGTCGCTGGTAGTAGCTGTCTGGGTACGGGTTACAGAAAAACCAAGACCCTTCTTTGTTTTATTGTCAGTAGGAATGACTAGTTGTCCCCATCCTGTTGTTTTGGCACTCTCAACCGCTTTGATAGCGTCTTTGTATGAGGAAATGGAAGTTCCCTCTTCGGATCGATTGTCCTTGCTCACCGAAAGTGCTTGGAATTGAGTCCCAACAATCTCCTCGGGTTCTACACAAGTAGATGATGATAAGTTACTCACGAGCAAGGCTTGTTCTCCATAGACCGTGACGAGCTGGTTGTTCAGGACGAACTTTAACTTTTGGTGGAGGGTCGAGGTGACCACCCCAGCCTGATGTATCCAAGGTCTTCCTAATGAACAACTGTACGTTGTCCAGATGTCCATGACCTAGAAAGTGACTTTGAAAGTGTGAGGACCGATAGTTATGGAAAGCTCGACTTCGCCGATAACCATTTTTATGGATCCGTCAAATGCTTTGACGACGACCTCGCTGGTTCTCATTGGAGGTCCTTTGAATGATAATTGCATCAAAGTAAACTTCGGCATAACATTCAGGGCTGACCTAGTGTCTACCAGTACGCTGGCCAAAGCATCGTCCTGGCAGTGGACTGTAATATTGAGCGCCATGTTATGACGACGACCCTCTTCAGGTAATTCCTCATCACTAAATCCCAAGTTATTGCAGGAAGTGATGTTAGAGACAATGCTATCGAACTGTCTGATTGTTACATCCTATTCCATAAAGGCTTGCTCCAAAACTTTCTGTAGAGCCTCCCTTTGCGCTTCTGAACTAAGTAACAGTGATAATACTGAGATCTTTGAAGGAGTTTGTAACTGTTGATCAACAATGTTGTATTCACTCCTTTGGACGAGCTTCAGCATCTCATCATCATTTTTCGAAAGGTCGGGATTACTGGGTTGACCGACTGGTAGATTGGGAACTTCTGTCTGAGGTTCCTTTTCTTTGCTGGGTTCTCCAACTCCTCTATTGAAGATTCGACTGCTCCGTGTTACACGACTGATGTCTGCAATATTCATGACGGAGGGTAATGGAATTTCCTTTCCATTCTCAATTATCGTTGCACCGTATTTGTAAGGGATAGCCTTAGTTGATTCATACGGTAGTTGTCCCGGTAGATAGATGACTATGGGAACCTTCTGATTTTTCTGACCATCGTAAGTAATCTCGATCTGTTCCTGGTTGAGAATTCATGATTCGTCAAGTAGAGGAATGATGGCACAAACATCCCTGTTCCTCTCATGATAGGAGATTACGAGAACGTCCTTAATTTGATCAGCTAGGTAGTCCGGCGCCCATTTGAATGGTCCGGAACCCGGATATGGGCGAATCTCTCTACGATCCACCTGACCCTGAAGGGCTGCTCGCACAAGGTAACATCCTTGGTTACTTTCTGAACATACTCTACAATGTTCATAGTTGTGCAGTGGCACCTGGCCACGCCCGCTTTGAATGCAATGTAACCTCACTAGGTTAGCTTCCACGGATCGGACATCCTGACTTTGACACCGAGTAGGGTTCCTGTTATTTATACTAATTTGCTGAGTATCTTCATCCATATAGATAGGCATCCACCAGTGATTTAACAAGTGTTGAAGTGCCTCCTGGACAAGGGCACAACCTTGATCATTTTCGTAACCCGCTTTACAGCTATGGTAATCATGTGATACCAGGAATCCGAGGCGGACCTGCTCAGCATGTAACTCTACTAGGTTGGTATTCATTGAACGAATGTCGAAGATTTGAACCATGTTGATCTGATAGGGATTCCTATCATGGTAGTCCTAGATCCACCCAAGATCCATCTGATGCTGGAGGGCCTCTTGTACAAAAGAGCATCCCTGTTTGTTTACCGAGCAAGTTAGACAAGAACTGTAATCGTGTTGTGGCAGATTATGTTACTGGCTTTGCCTTAAGTGCATTTCCACCAAGTTGGCATTCATCGAACAGATGTCGTGGTTCTGAATAACGTTGGAATTCGTGTAAACCATGTTAACTCCACGAACTCGGTGCTCTTGGATCCATCCGAGATCCATCTGTTCCTGTAGAGCTGATTGCACCACAGAACATCCTTGATTGTTTTTAGAGCAAATATCACACTGGTGATAATTATGAGGTGGCACATGGCCATATCCACTCTGTCTACAATGCATCTTAACCAAGTTGGTTTTCAATAAGAGTACATCGTGAATTTGATAGACTTTGTTAGACTCTTCCTCTATCAGATTGACTGCGGCTTTCTCATGTTGAGGCAGCGGGTTCGTGAGAACATTGGGATTTGTATCCTTGAAATATAAGACCCCGCTCCTAACAAGCTTTTGCACGTCGGATTTGAAACTGAGACAGTTTTCTATGTTATGCCCTGGTCCTCCTTGGTGGTAAGGGCAAGTCTGATCCACCTTAAACCAAAAAGGTGGATTTTTCGGTACTTCAAGAGGGGATTTAGTCTAGATGTGCCCCTTGGCTAGTAGTAACGGAAATAGTTCTGCGTACGATATGGGTATAGGATCAAATCATGGTGGCCGCATTGTACAATTGTTATTGTATGGAGGACGAGCCTGCTGAAGAGGCTGTTGTGTCCTTTGCTGATTAGGTTGGCTCTGCACAGCCTGAGGTTGATACATAGAAATAGGCGCAGGATTGATAGCAGGAGTCACAGTCGCTACTGGCTGATAACGTCGCCTTTGCTTTCCGAGAGAGATATTCCCAATATCTTGCTCGTTTTTCTTAGGGAGAGTACTACCGTATCATTTTGTACTACTTGATGATCCAGTGTCTTTTATTAGACGTCCCTCTCGAACAGCTTCCTCGAGACATACCCCCATTCCGACCATTTCGGTGAAGTCACTGAGCGCACTGGCAACCATTCTGTCATAGTAAAATGAGCTTAAGGTCTTTAAGAAGATTTTTGTCATCTCTTTTTCCTCAAGAGGTGGACAAATTTGGGCGGCAATTTCACGCCACCTCTGAGCATACTCCTTAAAGGTTTCCTTGTCCTTTTGCGACATCGATCTGAGCTGATCTCTGTCTGGTGCCATGTCCAGATTGTATTTGTATTGTTGGATGAAGGCAGTGCCAAGATCTCTGAAAGTGCTGATCGTAGCGCGGTTTAAACCCATGTACCATTTTAAGGCGGCACCGGTTAATGTATCCTGAAAGTAGTGAATCAGTAAGTCCTGATTCTCTGTCTGAGCTGACATTCGCCGAGCGTACATCACTAAATGCCTTTGAGGGCAAGAGTTACCCTTGTATTTTACAAAGTCGGGCACTTGGAATTTGTGCGGGACTTTCACATTGGGGACCAGACAAAGGTCTGCAGCGTCCTTTCTAAATAAATCCTGACTGCGAATGGCTTGTAGTTCTTTCTGCATTTCCAGGAACTGCTCCTGGAATTCATCCATTCTATCAAACATAATTTCCTTTCTACCCGAAGGTATATGTGGAATCTGTCCTCCCGGGACAGTGTGCACCACAGGGGGTGGTACCGTGACTACGGCAGTGAATCTTGGCGTTTCCTGAAGTTTTTAACCTTCAGGAGTCCTCAGTATGCCTCTGGCATCTTCGCTTTCCCGAAGTTTGTAACCTTCAGGCCCAGCGGCTTCTGCTATGACTCCCTGATCTTCAGTGATCGGCGGAACATATTCTTCCGGGATATTGCTAACAGGCATGTCCCAGGGACGATCTTTCGGCATTTGATACCTAGGATCAAACTTCTCCCCTATGGGCGTTGAGGTGATCTCTGAGATCACAGTCCTTTGTAGCTGAGCTTCTGCCATGGCTTGCATGTCGTTACGAATCTTTCTCATATCCTCTCTCAGAGCGTCGATCTCTTCTTTTAACTCTCTGTTCTCTTCTTCAAGATCATCCATCTTTTTCTGACGATTGGCTCGAGTATTGTACGAATGAGACATTTTGACTCTAGAATCGAGACACAAACGTGAGACTCGTAGGTAAGGAGAATACGTGATTTGAGAATGATGAATGCAATGATTAAGTGTTTTTTTTTTGTTTAATCAAAATAAACTTCGACAATTAGATTGCAAATATCAAACAATGGAGAAACCCCGTTTTATTGAATTCAAAGGATTGCGGAAATGAAAATACAGTAGATTACAAGGTGCGGAAACAGAAACCTAAGCTAATGGGTCCCGAGCCCTCCCTGAGGAGAAACCGGGTGCTGATTCTGGTTCTTTCCTTCTTTTGGACCGGGGCTCTTGGGCCGTTGTCGGGTTGTCATTCCTTTTCCAGGTGAAAGAAGTGAGCAAATTCCTTTGGTCATCCTGATTTTCTACAGCATGCTGCTCCAAGATTTCAATCAGAGCATCTTTATCCTTCAGTAGTTGCTGTATTTTGATACACTCCACATTGAGGGTGCGGTACTTGTTCTTCCAGGACCTTCTCTCCCGCTGAACTTTGCTGAGAGTAACCTGGAGTTTTTCCGTTTCAGTCATGAAGTACATGACAGACTCTCTTGGCGGAAGAACTCCGTGGGTGAGTAAAACAAATATGCTTTCAAAAGCAGTCACGTTCCCTATACTAGCGAAATACAGGGCCTTCTTTGTCAAGAACTGGGTCGGCAAACCTTGTATGCCACCCTTAGTGGTCATGTGAGTCCTGACCTCTGACTCGTCCAAATAAATTGCTCTTGCAATGGTCTGATCCTTTGGAATTTCTTCCAGTCCAGAAAAAGGAGCTCGATCAGTGATGTGTAAATCAATCAGATGAGAATATTCCTCCAGCGTTGGTGCGAGCTGATAATCCTGGAATGTCAAACAATGGTAGACCGGATCGTAAAACTGAACGAGTGCATCCATTATTCTTTCAATTACTTGAACCCTTAATAGAGATAGCAAACCTCCATACTTGGCTCTGAAAGCCTCTTGGTTCATGATCATTCTCGCCAAACCTCTCAAATCCTCTAATTTGGGAACCTTGAAGGTATACTTATGACTTCTCCTTCTACCGAAATCCATGAGCGCAATCTTTTTCTCTGACATTTGTAATCATTGTCTTAGTTTAATTTGAAAAAGAGACTAGAAGAGAAGATTTCCTCTGTCTTAATGTTTTTTATTTAAATGAATGCATGAATGCAGCACACAAAAACAAAGAAAAAACATGGGGTCAAAGGGTCGGTGTCATGTGTAACACCCCCAATCTATACCCCCAATTAATTAAAGCAGTAAAAGAAAATTCAAAATTTCATCAGAGTATATTTAAATTATCATGGCATAGACGGGGGGAATCACATTATATTGAAACAAATCATACAACACCTGCTCATAAAGATATGCAACAGTGGGGTAGCAATCAACAGAGGAACTCAGTTCCATACACCCACATTTCAGATTTTAGAATAAAAGCAGAAAATCTAAAACGGAATATCATATATATATATATATATATATATATCATATGAAAAGTTTGTCATACATCAAGTTATACATGCACAAGCCAAAAGATATATATACACATAATACACAATAATCACAAAACGGCCTCCCTAACTACCCGGTGTCACATATCAGAGCCGACCGACAAAAGAATGAAGTCCTAAGCTTCACAAAAAGACCTCCAGCAACTCTAATCTGCAATGCCTCATAGAGCATTATAAAACAGCAGAAGGGTGAGAAAAAAAATCATCATATAATTGCACACAATTATATATAACATAAAAATACACATATATACGGTTCTCACCACAACTCACACCATAATTCAAACACAATACAACACAAGGTATAATTCATATCTCCATCACCAAGGTATACCAACCGTACACATATCCATATATCAATTTATCAATTTTATCCACAATTCCACACATAAACAAACCATAATGATTTATGCAAATGCAAGAGACCGACACAACGACTCTATGCATATGCACATGCGGTACCGACTTCCAATGTTTCTCATCACTAGTTCACTCAGGAACTCTACTGGAATCATCACTCGTTACATCACTGTAACTCCCCGTCGGGCATACGATGTCCCCCATCGCTCACACCCCACACGGGCTCACGACGTTTATGGATCGCTCACACCCCACATGGGCACATGACCCGATCGCTCACACCCCACATGGGCACACGATCGTCTATAACCATCGCTTTCGATCCTCTTATTTTTAAGGCTATTCATACCTCTTATTTTTAAGGCTCACGATGTTTTAGCAGATTCCCTTTGGAATCAAACCGTCACTTAGGACGTCACAACAATGCATATGATGATGCTTGGCATACAAGGACTCATGACATTCAAATACACATATAAATGCATTCATCTCCATCAACAAAATCACACTTTTCACTTAAGCCCAAAACAATGCATTTAATTGCCATACGACCACAAATCATCTCAACACCGCCTAAACACATGCATTTACATCATACAACAACACCTTGCATGATACACATCAATTACACCCAATTATAACGACAAATGTCGACAAAACGACACTATTCCAAATTCTCGACATAATTAAATCGGCTAACAATCTCAATATTATTATAATAAGAAAGTACAGTTCAATAGCTACTCAACGATACCAAGAATGTTAAAAACGGATAAACGGAACACAAGTTACGGACTAAACAAGAAAAGACATCGCGAAAAACCCCCATTTTGCAATTCTCCTGGCCATACGCGTATTGCCCTGAGCCATATGCGTATTGCCCAGTTTTTTCGTCCATTCCATACGCGTATTGGCCAAGGTCATACGCGTATGGGCAGAGACTATTTTCCCCCAAAATTCACGTTTAAAAGTCCAATACGCGTCGTGCCAACACCATACGCGTATTGCCCTGAAGTGTTACGCGTACCAAACGCAAATGGACAGATGGCCGAGAAATTGAAGCTTCCATACGCGTATTGCCTAGTTTTCTTCAATGCCATACGCGTATTGCCTTGACCAATACGCGTATTACCTTGAGTGATACGCGTATGGGCAGTGGAAAATCTAGAAAATTCTGCAGAACAAAGTTCTACGTTTTCCACCCCAAATCATCCCATTTTTCACCTACAAACCAGAAAATTACCAATACAATGTCTAACAACATGTATCTATCATGTATCAACAATAATGAACACTAAAAACATGATTTCAAACACATTTAATCAATTTCCAATCAATTTTACATAATATGGGTTTTACTAAATTTTTCCATTTCAATCCAATAACAATCAAAAACATACATACATAATCATACACAAGCATATAATAATCGAGTTTCGCACCCTTACCCGATTTAATTGCGTTTAGAAAAGTCGGGAGATCGATTTCTTGATTTCCAAGATTTTCTCACTTTTTTCTTCTCTTCTTCTCTTTTCTTTCCCTTTTCCTTCTTCTTTTTTTCTTTCTCTCTATTTTTCTCTCTTTCTATTTTCTATTCTTTCTACTTAATGAAAAATATCATGAAATGACCAAAACACCCCCACACTCAAATATCTCGCAAACGTTCCCAAAACCCGATAAAATATATTCACGATGAAAAATAACATATTTTCACATAAAAGTCAAAAATAAAATAATATAATAATAAAATACTCAAAACGACTCGATTAAATAAAAACTGACAAAAACTGGGGCGTTACAACTCTCCCCCACATAGAAATTTTCGTCCTCGAAAATATACCTGAGACGAACAACTCTGGATACGACTCCCGCATCCGACTCTCCAACTCCCAAGTCAAATTACCCTCAGCAGCGCCTCCCCACGCCACTTTCACAAGTGCAATATCCTTGCCTCTCAACCGCTTCGCCTCGCGATCCAAAATTCTAACTAGTAATGCCTCAACCGTAAGGTTCTCCCTTACCTCAACCTCATCCATCGGAATCACATGTGACGGATCCGAAACATACTTCCGAAGCTGTGAAACATGGAACACATCATGCAAATTCAATAGATTCGACGGCAACGCCACCCTATAAGCCACAGCACCCACTCTCGCGGATATCTGGTAAGGACCAATAAACTGAGAAGTAAGTTTCTTCGATTTCAATGCACGACCCACACCCGTTACCGGTGTAACTCTAAAAAATACATGATCGCCCTCTTGGAACTCCAGATCTTTCCGTCTTCGATCATGATAACTCTTTTGCCTACTCTGAGAAGCCTTCATTTTCTCACGAATAAGCTTCACTTTGTCTGTAGTCTGCTGTACCAACTCTGGTCCAACCACCGTTTTCTCACCAGATTCGTGCCAACACAAAGGTGTTCGAAACCTTCGTCCATACAATGCTTCAAACGGTGCCATTCCAATACTAGAATGAAAACTGTTATTATACGTGAATTCAATCAATGCAAGATAATTATCCCACGCACCACCTTGCTCAAGAACACACGCTCTCAACAAATCTTCCAACGACTGAATCGTCCTCTCCATCTGACCATCCGTTTGCGGATGATAAGCCAAACTCAATCTCAATTTAGAACCCAACGCCTTCTGTAAACTTTCCCAAAATCTCGATGTAAACCTTGGATCTCGATCCGAAACAATACTCAATGGAACCCCATGCAACTTCACAATCACGCTGATGTAAATCTCAGCTAACCGCTCCAAAGAAAAACTGATGTCAATCGGAATGAAATGAGCCGATTTAGTCAGCCTATCAACAACCACCCAAATAGCATTATGCCCTCGCTGTGTATTTGGCAACCCCGTTACAAAATCCATGGAAATGTTATCCCACTTCCACTCAAGAATATCCAACGGTTGCAACAAACCACTAGACCTCAGATGTTCTAACTTCGATTCTGACAAGTCAAACATGCATAAACAAACTGAGCCACATCTCTTTTCAATCCAGACCACCATAAAATCTTCTTCAAATCTTGGTACATCTTATTCGCTCTCAGATGTATACTCAAATTACTCCGGTGTCCTTCCTCCAAAATCATCTTTTTCAACTCCACATCATCCGGAATACAAATTCTGCCTCGGAATCTCAAAACACCATTAATATCCACTTTAAAATCACTATTCACATATTTTTCTCCCACCAACATCAAATCCACAAATTTCACATCCAGCTTCTGCTTCTCACTAACAGTCATCAAAAAATCATTAGTAATCGCTAGCATTCCAAGCCTCACGCTATCCGACGTCACTTCACAAACCAAACTCAAATCTCTAAACGCTTCCAAAAGTTCCCACTCTTTAACCATTAAAGCGGACATATGCAACGATTTCTGGCTCAACGCATCGGCTACCACATTAGCTTTACCAGGATGGTAATTTAAGCCAAAGTCGTAGTCCTTCAAAAATTCCAACCATCTACGCTGCCTCATATTTAGCTCTTTCTGATCAAACAAATATTTCAAACTTTTATGATCACTAAAGACTTCAAACCTTGCACCGTAGAGATAATGCCTCCAAATCTTCAACACAAACACCACAGCCGCTAACTCAAGATCATGAGTAGGATAATTCTTCTCATGTACTCTCAATTGCCTTGAAGCATAAGCCACGACCTTACCTTCTTGCATCAAAACACCACCTAGACCAATCAAAGAAGCATCACAATAAACCACAAATGGTTTATTAGGATTCGGCAAAATCAAAATCGGAGCTATCGTCAATCTTCTCTTCAGCTCATTAAAACTTTCCTCGCACCGAATATCCCAAATGAACGCTTGCCCTTTACAAGTCAACTGGATCAAAGGAAGTGCTAGTTTAGAAAAACCTTCAATGAACCTTCGATATTATCCAGCCAAACCCAAAAAGCTTCGAATTTCAGTAACAGATCTCGGAGCCTCCCATTGTAGAACTGCTTCTACTTTAGATGGATCCACAGAAATACCATTACCTAAAATCACGTGCCCAAGAAAACTCACTTCCGACAACCAGAATTCACACTTGGACAATTTGGCAAAAAGCTTTCTTTCTTTCAAAACCTGCAAAACAATACGCAAATGCTCCACGTGCTCCTCCCGAGACTTAGAATAAATCAAAATGTCATCAATAAACACAACAACAAATCGATCCAAATGCTCGTGAAAAATACGATTCATGTACTCCATAAACACACCTGGAGCATTAGAGACCCCGAACGGCATCACAGAATATTCATAATGACCGTAACGTGTCCTAAAAGCCGTCTTCTGAATATCTTCCTCTTTCACCCTAATCTGATGATACCCTGACCTCAAGTCAATCTTACTGAACACACAAGCCCGAACCAACTGATCCATCAGATCATCAATCCTTGGAAGAGGATACTTATTCTTAATCGTCACCTTATTCAACTGGAGATAATCAATACACAACCGCATACTTCCATCTTTCTTTTTCACCAATAAAACTGGAGCACCCCAAGGAGAAACGCTTGGTCTCACAAACCTCTTTTCCAACAACTCATTCAACTGTTTCTTTAACTCAACCAACTCAGACGCCGACATACGATAAGGTGCCATAGAAACAGGTCTAGTACCAGGAACTAAATCTATAGAAAACTCCACCTCTCTCTCTGGCAGAAAGTCTAAAATATCCTCAGGAAACACTTTCGGAAATTCATACACAACAGGAAACACATCAAGTGAAACTTGACTATCCACAGTCAAAGATGCAAACAACCCAAACAACTGAGCTTCATCCGCCAAAAGTCTCTTCAACTCTTTGGTAGATAAGAAACTCGTGTCTTCGTCTTCCTCGAGAGAAGGAAACCTTACTAGCTTATGATAACAATCGATATGAACTCGATTTAATTGCAACCAATTCATTCCCAGAACCACATCTAAACCCTCCAACGGAAAACACACCAAATCCATCTCAAAGTCTTTACCATAAATGGTCAAAGGACAACTCAAACAAACCAAAGAAGTAGTTACTGACCCCAATGCTGGAGTATCAATAACCATATCACCACCCATCGAAGACAACACAAGATTCAAACGCTTCGCGCACTCAGACGAAATAAACGAATGAGTCGTTCCAGTATCAATAATAGCAACTAAAGAAGTACTATTAATAAAATAAGTACCTCTGATCAGACGATCTGCACTTGAAGTCTGAGATCCTGCCAAAGAAAATACCTTTCCACTAGCTGAAGCTTGCTTCGGTTTCGGACACTTCGTACTAATATGACCAGGTTCACCACAGTTGAAACACTTCACCACATTCTTCCTTGCACATTCAGCTGCAACATGTCCTACACCTCCACAATTAGTACACTTCCTCATATCTTTCCTGCACTCAAACTGACGATGTCCCAACTCGCCACATTTATAACACCTCAGAGGACCAGACATTCCTCCTCCACCTGATCTTTTCTCAAAATTTCCCCTTTGTTTACCCTTATCAGCTGGTGTTACATACGGACCACCACAGAACTGTTACTTCCCTTTCCTCTCGCTCACACTCTTATAGTGAGTAGAACAAGCCTTACTATCCTCCTCATAAATCCTACAACAATCCACCAAATCAGAAAACCTCTGAATCCTTTGATAACCAATTGCCTATTTTATCTTACGACGCAATCCATTCTCAAACTTTACACACTTAGAAAATTCAGCAGTCGCTTCGGCATAATGAGGATAAAATTGCACAAGCTCCACAAACTTAGCAGTATAATCAACAATAGACATATTACCTTGTTTCAGTTCCAAGAACTCAATTTCCTTCTTTCCTCTTACATCTTCAGGAAAATACCTCCTCAGAAACTCCATACTAAACACAGCCCAAGTGATCTCCTCCCCTGCAGCTTCCAACACATGACGTGTACTAACCCACCAATCATCAGCTTCTTCCAGTAACATGTGAGTACCCAGTCTCACCTTCTGATCCTCAGCACAATCCATCACTCAGAAAATCCTTTCAATCTCTTTCAGCTAAATCTGAGCACCATCAGAATTATATCTTCCTTTGAAGACAGGCGGTTTGTTCTTCCTGAACTCATCATTACCTGCAGCATTAGGTGCACCCTGCACAGCCCGAGCCATAGCTTGCATAGCAGCAGCCAAAGCAGCGTCATTCCTACCAGCCATATTCTGTTCATTTCCAATAACAGCAACTATGGTTAAACAAACAGCTCATCCAAACACCAAGACCGACAAGGACTGACACAACTGACACGGACTGGTTCTGATACCACTTAATGTAACACCCCCAATCTCTACCCCCAATTAATTAAAGCAGTAAAAGAAAATTCAAAATTTCATCAGAGTATATTTAAATTATCATGGCATAGACGGGGGGAATCACATTATATTGAAACAAATCATACAACACCTGCTCATAAAGATATGCAACAGTGGGGTAGCAATCAACAGAGGAACTCAGTTCCTTACACCCACATTTCAGATTTTAGAATAAAAAAGGAAAATCTAAAACTGAATATCATATATATATATATATATATATATATATATATATATATATATATATATATATATATCATATAAAAAGTTTTTCATACATCAAGTTATACATGCACAAGCCAAAAGATATATATACACATAATACACAATAATCACAAACGACCTCCCTAACTACCCGGTGTCACATATCAGAGCCTTCCGACAAAAGAATGAAGTCCTAAGCTTCACAAAAAGACCTCCAGCAACTCTAATCTGCAATGCCTCATAGAGCATCATATAATTGCACACAATTATATATAACACAAAAATACACATATATATGGTTCTCACCACAACTCACACCATAATTCAAACACAATACAACATAAGGTATAATTCATATCTCCATCACCAAGGTATACCAACCGTACACATATCCATATATCAATTTATCAATTTTATTCACAATTCCACGCATAAACAAACCATAATGATTTATACAAATGCAAGAGACCGACACAACGACTCTATGCATATGCACATGCGGTACCGACTTCCAATGTTTCTCATCACTAGTTCACTCAGGAACTCTGCTGGAATCATTTCTCGTTATATCACTGTAACTCCCCGTCGGGCATACGATGTCCCCCGTCGTTCACACCCCACACGGGCACACGATGTTTATGGATCGCTCACACCCCACATGGGCACACGACCTGATCGTTCACACCCCATATGGGCACACGATCGTCAATAACCATCGCTTTCGGTCCTCTTATTTTTAAGGCTATTCATACCTCTTATTTTTAAGGCTCACAATATTATAGCAGATTCCCTCTGGAATTAAACCGTCACTCAGGATGTCACAACAATGCATATCATGATGCTTGGCATACAAGGACTCATAACATTCAAATACACATATAAATGCATTCATCTCCATCAACAAAATCACACTTTGCACTTAAGCCCAAAACAATGCATTTAATTGCCATACGGCCACAAATCATCTCAACACCGCCTAAACACATGCATTTACATCATACAACAACACCTTGCATGATACACATCAATTACACCCAAAAAGTCGACAAAACGACACTATTCCAAATTCTCAACATAATTAAATCGGCTAACAATCTCAAAATTATTATAATAAGAAAGTACAGTTCAATAGCTACTCAACGATACCAAGAATGTTAAAAACGGATAAACAGAACACAAGTTACAGACTAAACAAGAAAAGACATCGCGAAAAACCCCCATTTTGCAATTCTCCTGGCCATATGCGTATGGCCCTGAGCCATACGCATTTTGCCCAGTTTTCTCGTTCATTCCATACGCGTATTGCCCAAGGTCATACGCGTATGGGCAGAGACCATTTTTCCCCAAAATTCACGTTTAAAAGTCCAATACGCGTAGTGCCAACACCATACACGTATTGCCCTGAAGTGTTACGCGTACCATACTCAAATGGACAGATGGCCGAGAAATTAAAGCTTCCATACGCGTATTGCCCAGTTTTCTTCAATGCCATACGCGTATTACCTTGACCAATACGCGTATTGCCTTGAGTGATACGCGTATGGGCAGTGGAAAATCCAGAAAATTCTGCAGAACAAAGTTGTGCGTTTTCCACCCCAAATCATCCCATTTTTCACCTACAAACCAGAAAATTACCAATACAATGTCTAACAACATGTATCTATCATGTATCAATAATAATGAACACTAAAAACATGATTTCAAACACATTTAATCGATTTCCAATCAATTTTACATAATATGGGTTTTACTAAATTTTTCCATTTCAATCCAATAACAATCAAAAACATACATACATAATCATACACAAGCATATAATAATCGAGTTTCGCAGCCTTACCCGATTTAATCGCGTTTAGAAAAGTTGGGAGATCGATTTCTTAATTTCCAAGATTTTCTCAATTTTTTCTTCTCTTCTTCTCTTTTCTTTCCCTTTTCCTTCTTCTCTTTTTCTTTCTCTCTATTTTTCTCTCTTTCTATTTTCTATTCTTTCTACTTAATGAAAAATATCATGAAATGACCAAAACACCCCCACACTCAAATATCTCGCAAACGTTCCCAAAACCCGATAAAATATATTCACGATGAAAAATAACATATTTTCACATAAAAGTCAAAAATAAAATAATATAATAATAAAATACTCAAAACGACTCGATTAAATAAAAACTGACAAAAACTGGGGCGTTACATCATGGAGTCAAGGCTCTACCCGTCCCAAAGGTTTATACTAGTGATTTTTGTACCTGTCTCTCAACATCATCAACTCTTGTCGAGAAAAACACCAGCGGGCCGGGAACCGTGCTAGGTGATGTTTTTTCGAAGAGTCCTCAGAAGAGGGTGGTATTGCGTGACAACCATTTTCGATATCTTCCGCACCACTAAAGGGGTTTTTCCTAGGTGTATACTCAATCTTTCCACATGCGGCATCACACGCATTCCCATTAGCAGAAAAATAAACACATATATCAATTAGGAAAAGCAGTATATATATTCGTCCTAATGTCCTAGACTTTTAAGAACTATGAATCCTATGTTCCTGACAGAAAATGACTCCCCGGCGGAGTCGCCATTCTGTGGTTCCTTCCAAATTTTAAAGGTGTTTGACCTAAGATCCTAGTGAAGTCAACCAAAGTCCTATCCCCGGTGGAGGCACTGCCAAGAAAAGGATTTGTCCAAAGTTTTCACCTTAGACTATAAGAACGAGAAGAATTCGGCCCCACGGTGGGCGCCACTTTTCTGTAGCGAGCGAAACTGGACGTGTTTCTTAAGCATTGTCGCTCTTTGGGGGTCACTAGAGTTCGATTCATTTTTTATCCAATTGAAGTTGATGAAGGAAGGGAAATAGATGTCTCCAATTAACCCTGCTTGCATACTGAGTTTAAACATCGGTCTGTTAGGTTACGAATGCTATATGGTAATGGGGCCTTTTTCTTCTTTCTTTTTTTTTAAGAGTGAAAACATTGGTCGGTTCATGGGTAGGATGTTTTAGGACTGAGGGTATGGGATTTTGATTTTTTGTTTAGTGTGCTCGCTAAGATTTTTCTTTCAATCTTATGCCTACGTATTCCCGTTTTCCGAAACATGGAAATCAGAGCG
Organism: Lathyrus tuberosus; assembly: GCA_022829125.1. Classification (NCBI taxonomy): domain Eukaryota; kingdom Viridiplantae; phylum Streptophyta; class Magnoliopsida; order Fabales; family Fabaceae; genus Lathyrus; species Lathyrus tuberosus. The sequence goes on along the minus strand of JALAZF010000026.1, from coordinate 20,641,919 downwards.
ATCGTAGTTCCTCTTATTCTATGGGAGGAAATGGTGTTTTGGTGTCTTGTTCAAACCCCAAGACGTGAAGCTGAAAAGGTGGTTTATATCTTATTCAAAGCCCAAGATGTGAGGCTGAAGGGTCTATTTGTATCTTGTTTGAAGCCCAAGATTGAAGCTAAAAAGGTGTTGACTTTAGAGAGAATTTGTTATCTCTAAAGGGGGTTTGTTTGTCATGACTGTTGGGTGACTGACTATAAAGGAGGCTTACTTTAACCGGGAAATGCGAATCCTAGCAATGACATAATTTCCTTTATTGGGGGTTTTAACCAAAAGGAGAAGACTTTAACTCAGTGTAGAGCAATGCTATCTTTCCTTAGGAATTTCTCATGCTAAAAGAGGGACAGTGGCATGGATGTAGATGATCTAGAGGCTTGCCGCTTACAGCAATTAGATGAAGGAAAAGGAGTTGTTGATGTTTGTATGATGTGACCAAAGCATGATTTGATGCTAAAAGGTTGATTGAATCAAACGGGAATTTCTTTATACAAAGCCTAAGAGGAGGCTATTGGCCCAACAAAAGGGTGTTTTATGTGTCTCGTACGAAGCCCGAGAGAGAGGCTAAAAGGGTTGACTCAACAAGAGAGTTCTTTTGTATCTCGTACGAAGCCCGAGATGGAGGCTAAAAGAGTTGACTCGACAAGAGAGTGTTTTTATATGTGTCTTGTACAAAGCCCAAGACAGAGGCTAAAAGGATTTGACTCAACAAGTGAGTCTTTTATACTCAACAAGAGAGTGATTTGTATCTCGTACGAAGCCCGAGATGGAGGCTAAAGGTGATCGACTCAATAAGAGAGTCTTTTTATACTCAACAAGAGAGTGTTTTGTATCTCGTACAAAGCCCGAGATGGAGGTTGAAGGGTCTGACTCATCAAGAGAGTATGAAAAGGTTAGCTCCGCTGAGGAGAATCATTGTACAAGGCCCAAGACGAGGCCAATGTAACTGTTTCAGTTTAGCGACAGGTCCAGTATGTCGGATAAAGAGAAAATCAGTTCTTATATGAGTACTGTTTGTACTCTGGGATTTGATTCGAGGATCAGGGTTATTTCCTGTTCTTTAAGGAAATGGGGGGGATCCAAAGGAGATTGAGACTGTCCGAGTCTACGGGTTTCATCTCTTAGTTTTGAAAGGAACTTGAGAATGCCTTTGAGACTCAAGGGAATTAGACTGTCCAAGTCTAGAGTTTCATCTTTTGTACTACGTTTAAGAAACATCAGTAGCAGAATCTAGACTCTTTGAAAAACTGTTCTATTAAGATGACTAATTTTTGTTCCTATACCTCTAGGAGGTCGTCGGGACAATTTGTACGAAGCCCAAGAGGACGCTGGAATCTTTTAAGAAGCCGAGGGACAATTTGTACGAAGCCCAAGAGGAGGCTATCATTCCCGGGGGAAGAAATCATTTATAAGAAGCCTAAGAGGAGGTTGTGAATACTTCTAAGAAGCCGACAGGTCCTTGTACAACGGCCAAAAAGAGGCGGGGTGCTTTTAAGAAGCCTGTGGGTCCCCAAACTCTGAGAAATTCAAGACAGGATATTCACAGAGAATAGATCGAGCCAGGAATGTTAGAGAATTTGGAAGAAACTCAAGACATGCCATTCATGGAGAAAAGATCATCTTTGGGGAATAGAGTTTCTTTGAGGATTTCTAAAGGTGACAGTCTGAAAAAGGGTTCACCGAGAATGCTGCCTTTCACGTCTCCATATTGTTTAACCCCAAGAGGAAGGAAGATTGTATCTGGTAATCCTATGGGGATCTAGTTTAGTATATTTAAGAGTGATCAACAGGGCTTAGTGCTAGACGTAGTTGCCGGGGGAACTCTAAATAGCTATACTATTATTACACAGTTGATATGAGTTTATGAAATGAGACTTACAGTGAAACAGTCCTACGGTACAGTTATATGTATATGAAAGCGGTAAATTAAAGCATATAAACACTTACTCGGTTGTAGAGCTTCCATGCTGTTTTGTTAGTTGTTCAACAAAGAAAGGTTTTATGTACAAAGGGGTGGGTATTACACTCTCTCAAGAGGCCTAAAAGGTTTTAAAGAAAAAGAGTGGGGATTATAACACGAGGGTAGGCCCAGATGATTTTTCGTTTGAAATGGCGATCGCGCCGAGATTTTGAAAACGCAGTGGGTCTTATACAATGACTGATGCCCAAAGTAATTTGGTTTTCAAAAGGGGTTGGGTCTTACACTCTAATAGAGGCCCAAAAGTTTTGAATGGGTCTTATAGCTCGAGGAGAGGCCCATAGTTTTAATTTTTCAACTGGCGATCGCGCCGAGATTTTCTTTTAACGCATAGGGACTTATACAATATCTGAGGCCCCAAAATTGTTTTGGTTAAAAGGGGATTGGGTCTTACACTCTATCAGAGGCCTAAAAAGTTTTTGAATGGGTCTTATAGCTCGAGGAGAGGCCCAAGGATTTTTTATAAACGGGCGATGATCGCGCCGAACTTTTGAAATACAACGGGACTTATACAATAAGTGAGGCCCAAAATAGGTTTGTATTTACAAAGGATTGGGTATTACACTCTATTAGAGGTGCAAAAGTTTTGAAAATGATTGATGAGGGTGAAAATCAAAGAAACCCTAATTTGTTATACTTTTAAAAGTAAATATTAAAAGAAAATCAATGAAAAATACCAAATGAATTTAGTAAACCACTTGAGATTTTTGTTTAAGGTTTGAAAAATGAAGTTTTAATCACAAGAGATATTAAAACTCATTTGGTCTTGATTTTTCAAGATGAATGTTCATTTTAAAATGTTTAAAACAAATAAAAATGAAGTTATTCACAAAAATACTAATTATATTAAATAAATAATATAAACTTAATTTTTTTTGTGGAATAAAATATTTCAACAGTTTTGTGATTTTTTGCAAAAAGAACCAATAAAAAATAATTAAAATTGAAAGAGTTATTAATTTTCTAATTAATTAATAAAACATAAAATATTGGAAAAAATGGCAAAATGTGAAAAAACACAAAATGGCATGGGTGGGGTTTGAACCCACGACCTCAAGGTCACAAGGCGCGCGCCTTACCACTGGGGTGGTGATACATCCATTGTTTTGAGTGAAAACACAAATATACAAGTCATACCTTGGTTTTAGGCCTGGCCCAAGGCAAGGCAAGGCAAGTTTTAGCCCAGAAACGTGAAGGTCATAACTTTCTCAATTCTTAATGGTTTGAGACAAAATTTATATGCATCTGGGCCAGAATTTCACAAGGAATCCAATGGTGGTGGTAGTTTTTTCAGATCACACTCCCTCCTCAAAACCCGATAGTGGTTTTGAAAATGGCCTATAATTGCATTTTCTATGCTACACTTTGATACAGGCATGAATTACATGATCAATTGGTTCAAACACAACATATTTAACATGTATGAGGTGTGCATGATCAGTAGACTTCAAAGCATTGCATATTTTGGAAAGTTCAAGTCATGAGGCTTACCTCTTTTTGAGCTTGTTGGAGTTTTTGTGCAATATGTCAAGCATCTTGTTCCAGAAATGATTTAATGCTTTAGACACACTCAAATGATCCCTTAGAAGCTTTTAAGATGATTGGAATCAGCTGGTACCTGCAAAAACACAAACTGGCCCTTTCTTGCAAAAGGGGTTAAAAGTGACCAAAATAGCAACTCTCTCAAATGGTGTTCCAGATGAGGGGAACCATTTGGGACAGTTCAAGGATGATATTTGGAGTGTGTTTGAGGTTTTATCTGGTTTGGAAAGTGACTGAATCAAGACATGGCTTGAAAAATGCACAAAAAGCCTATTTTGAGGTTTTGAGATGTGACTTTGTGATTTTGTAATTACAGGTCACTTGTACGAGTTTGGATCACCTACATATGATGTTTTTGAGGTGTGTTTGTGATTGGTTTGATTGAAAAAGCTCTCAAATTCAAAAACTCAGAGTTACCTTGCTAAAGAAGGCATTTTTGCCAAGAGAAAGGGTTTTTGAGGAAAGCATCTGTTTGATGGCTTTGGTGTACTCAAACTGAGCACAAATGAGCTCTATTTATAGTAGAGCAACTTTGTTTTAGGATCAATAGTGAATGGCAACTGCAGCAGAGGTTTGGCCAATGTTGGCAAATGAAAATCCAAGTCTCATCTCGCCATTGACTAGAGGTTAGAGCACAGAGCTTTGGTTCCCTACTTGTTGGAGGAATCTTGACTGAATTCAGTTGTAAATGTGTCAGTCCATGCCACCTCTAAGCATCTATTAAATGCTCCAATCCAAAATTGGAGTCTTGTCCCTCTTTTAGGCAATTCTAGGTTTGGCATGCTACTTCTTGTTCCAAGGACTTTGGAGGCTTGGCTCAGTGATTGTCCCCTTTAGATTTGATCCTCAGATGTGTCCAAGATGATGACAAGGCTTGAAATTGGCTGATATTGGCAAATCGACCAAAAATGCAAAAATTTTCCTTGCCTTGGCAGTTTTCAGCAAGGCATTTTGTCACTACCATAACTCTTATCTCAAATTGAATTTGGTGATGTTCTTGGCCATTTTGGAAAGCCCTTATATGATACAACAATTGTTTGATCATATTTGGTTTTGATACCTTTTGGATCCAAGTGAAAAATCCCCCTAAATTTGGAAAAAAGTGAAGGCAGATTTTGACTTAGTGAAAATTTCGCTAAGTGTTGGAAAAAAGTGGCATTTTCACTTTTTGTGATTTTGATCAATCCATAACTCAAAATCCATGAAGAATTGGAATGAGGTCTAGTTGAAGTTTTTGTAGAGGGCCATGAGATCTACAAATTAAGCTTTGTATGGGGAAAAATGGCTTTGTGGTTTAGGAGTTATGATCCTCCAAAGTTGGGTCCCTTGCCACTTTGTTCATAACTTAGAAAATTTTCTAAGTTTTTATGGTTACCCGTTTTACAAGTTATCCCACTTTCTTTCATTTTTCTTGATGAATGATGATTCAAATCATACATTAACATCATTTTAGGGTTAAAAAACCATTTTTGTGAAAAATTTCAAAAAGTCAAAGTTGACATTTGTGCACAGTTGACTTTTTATCAGATGAATTCCAAACTGTGCAATCCTTTAGGAAATCATGTACTTGACCTAAATCAAACTTGATGGACATGTTCCATGGGTGTTATAGGGTATATTGATCAATGTCCTAGGGCTTGGGAGCATGTCCTGGTCAAAAGTCAAAGCTACAGTTGACTTTTCTCACGAAACCCTAATTGTGGTTCAGATGAAATTGAAACTTGTTGTTCAAGCTTCTTGGATCAATCCATTATTACAAATGGATCAATGTGGTATGTTGGAGACCCTCAAATCCTCTCTTGAGGTCTTGGCTCATGATTTATCCCAAAAGTCAACTTAGGGGTGAATTAGGTCAAGAAACCCTAATTCCTAATTTTTTATGAGTGTATCCCCCGAGGTCAAATTGACTTGATGCTTGGGTCCATGAGGTTCCATGGATCATATTAGGTTATGTTTTAAAGTATTGGCTCATGCCAGAGGAAAATTTCCATCTGGAGGCCCTGGTCGACCAAAACCCTAATTTGGTGACACTGGCGACCTTGAGGCTTAATCCACCTAGAAGGGAGCAGCCTCGTGCTTAATCCTTGAAGTGGGAGTCCTTTTGATCCATTGAGGATGTTTGAGAGGTTTAGACAAGTTGAAGATCATGTCATCCCTTGATTGATCCTTTGTCTAAGCACTCAGAGAGGGTTTGAAACCCTAATTTTGACTGTAGTAAGTGTTCACCCATCTTTGGGGAGCCTAATGAGGCATAATGATACACCCATATTGTGATGATGATTTGCACAATTATGGGAATCTTAGTGGTCAAAATTTGGGGTATGACACTTTGTTAATTTTTTTTAATTTATTAATTATAAAGAACATTTATAAATAAAAAATATAATAAAAAAGAAAGGTTCCTGGATTGTTTGTTCCTGATTTTTCCCCTTAGTTATATGAAAAACCGAGGTAATATGTGGTTTTTATATTTTTTTTTTTAAAAATAGAACATCGTGCCTTGGAATCATATCACTAGAATATTAATGATCATTCCTATTCAAATTGCAACGTCTCTTTTGGATTTTCAAGGAGGCGTTTGAGCTTCTCTGATTCTTTCAGTTCCTCTATTCCAATTTATTTATACACTATTCAGGTCTCATTTCATTTTCATCTCTTTGTGTCTTCAAATCTAGTTTAAAAGTCTTTTCTTTTTAATCAAAAAAAGTCTACAAAAACCTTCAATGAAGATGAAAATCTTTTGTTCGTTATCAATGAAAAGTTTGTTGATTTTAATGAGTTGAAAGATCAATATTTTGATCTAATGAAAACTATTTCCAAACATAACTTGAAAGGTTACTTTGACATGCTTCATGGATCCATCTGCACTAATCTTATAACAAAGTTCTAGTTAAATGCCTCCGTTAGGCAATCTAGTGAGGATGGTGAGTCAATACAGTCCAATGTATATTGCTTTCCTATCACCATTACTCCATCACTTATTGATCAGACAATAAAGTGTGATGAGAAAGGTAGTTGTGTTGAACATTATAGATTCAACAATGTCTTCTCAAACCACCTTCTTCTAATTTATGCCAACTGCAATAACCTCACCAGTCCCGCTACTCTCATCCTAATTGCAAATGTCTGAAATCAACTTTTAATGTTAAATCTTTGTTCAAGAGAGAAACAACTAGAAACGCTTACTTCAGATGACAAGCATCTTTTGTACTTCCTTATCCATAACGACAAAATTAATTTTCCTCTTACTAATTTTAACTTCTTAATGGAAATGTTTGTGACCTCTCGCAAGGAAATAACTTTCCTCATACTATATAGAAGAGTTTTTTCTGAACTTTTCTCCCAGTTAGGGATAGTTAAAAGGGTAAAAAGAGTATGATTAATTATTGAAGTTGAGTGGAGTCAAAAGTTTGAATATGTGAAATAGTTATCTGTTGTCCTGTTTTTTGTTATTTGTTGTCCTGCTTCTCTGATTATCAATGAAATTTTTCCTTTCCTTTTCAATTATGTTATTGTCTAATCTTTTTTTATTGATAACAAAGATTTTGAGTTTTACTAATTAACATAGAAAAAATGAAGAAAAACAAATTTAATAAAGAAAAAATGGAATATGGAAAGGTGCCAAGTGAGAAATACTAATTAAACCATTGAAAAAACATAAAATGAAGTAACCGGGATTCGAATCGTCCCTAATATTTATATTCCGAGGTAATAGGTTATATTAAAAATAAAATAGTTCTCTTTATTGATGTATTCCCTCGGTTTTATGTATAACCGAGGTAATAGGTTGTTAGCATGACGCTACCAAAAACTATTCACCTGATTTTTAGCATTTCGGGGTGAAAGTTTCATCATAAAAAGTGTTATTTGTAGTAGTGTGAATTCTTCTATAATCATGGTCTTTTATGCTTTCGAAAAGCTTTTACTTGAATAAATTAGTTTCCGAGTTTTAGATACCTTGCATGTAGAAGAATTTTAATGATACTCCATTATCGTTGTCACACAACTTACTTAATACTAAGTAAACTGTGTTATAAACTTTCTACAATCATAATAACTTAAAGGTAGGATTAGTGATCTTGCAAATATTCTCAGATCAAATAGACTTACCTTTATTGTTACCATAAGAAGAATATTCTCCTTGGTTACAGTAAAGTAAGAGAATATTTATATCTTTGGTCGTATGATATGATAACCACTATCAATATGATAATTTGAATTCAAGATGTTAAGCATATCTGCATCACAATTTAACATTTTGACCTTTAGTACCCAAATATATTTTGTTCATCTTGTTTTATTGAAATGCATATTATCGCCGTTTTCAAACTAGAATCATTATCACATAAGTAAAGCGAAGAATACATATTTCTCATTTTATTTTTATGGTATTCTTTATAAAAATAAGAATGAAAATTTTTTGTTTTTACTTTTTTGACATTTTCTAATAAAACAAAATACAGCAAGATGGTCATTTTTATTAGAATGGTTACATTTAAGCATATTGCATTCAGAGGTCTTATTCGTATGGTATATATAACTAAATCTATTAGCATTATTTTTAGATTCATAACCTATATCAACTTTATTATAAGAGGGTATATAATTACCTAGAATGATATTCAAGTTATCTTCCTCTTTAGTAAATTTATCAAGAATGTTATGCAAGTCATCAATTTTATTTTTTTAAAGGATGCATTTTTCAAAATTGATAGGTTCGCCAAAATTTTCATAAGAACAAGGGGAAGGACAGTTTTGAATTAAAATACTTGAATTTTTTTCTAAGACAATATATTTCTTCTAATAGATTTTTATTTTTTTTCTTGACAAAAATTAGTAAACTTAGAGATGAATATATATATATATATATATATATATATATATATATATATATATATATATATATATATAATTTACTTAACTCACTATCAAACTTTTTACAGATGAGGAATAATTCATTATAAATAAATTTAGAATTTAGACTATTTATCTTATTTTATTCGTGATTTGTCATGAAAAATAGGTAGATTTCTTCCTCTTTTTTAGATTTATTGAAGGAGTTCATCTCTATGTCGTCTCATGCAATGTAAAATCTCTTTGAATATTACTTAATTATTTAAATAATAATTTGACCATGAATTATCCTAATAATCTATTATACTAATAAAATTAACAAAATAAAGGATATGCTTAATAGTTATTTAATAATTTAAATTAGATAATAGAATATTAATATTGATAATTATTTAATAGTATCATATAACCTATTAATCTAAATAAATCCTAAACATTTCTAATAATTATGCTACCCATATTCTACTTAAATTAAAACTAAGGCTAAATATTAAAATTCAAATAATACCCTAAGAAACGCCAAAAATAGCAACTCAAACTATAGGATGAAATCAAACTTTTAGGAGAGGATAAAAAGTCAAAATTGTCCTCATTTAACTTTTTAGGTTATTAGAGTTGACCAGATAACTTATATGGGACTCTTGATAGACCAGTACCCTAACTCAGAGTGGTCATAATTTGGGGTACGCAACTCCTAGAATCCAAAATTTTGTTTAGCGAATTTGTGTGATTTCTCTTGTTTTCCAACCTTGCATCAGACCCCAAACCGCAGATTTTGACTTCTAACAATCCCAAAACATATCATAACTTAAGGTACATGAATCATATAGTAATCAATACTTCACAACATCAAAATCAACATCATGACATCAATTCATCATGTTTTACATTAATACATAACATCAACATATGAACAACATCATCTAAAATATTCTCATGACATCCAATCACACAAATTCACATCCAAACAACACTTTGCATGATTAACACAATTAAAATTAACCATAGATCAATCTAATTGTGGAGGTTCTGCACGAACCTCACACAATTCACAATCCCTCAATAATGAAGGACAATGGAGAAAGAGAAGAAGAAAGGGAGTAAGAATCCCCCTGTACCCTACAAGATTAAACAACCTTATCATGAATAATCCCCCTAGCTCGAAATCGTGAAGAGTTTGGATCTTGATGATCGAAACTCCCTCTTTTCACTTTTGCTCTGCTAGGGCGTTTCTCTTCTCTCTTAGTCTTTTTCTCTCAATTTCATGTACTGACTGATTTTCTCTCATTCCCCTAATTTAAATAAAACTTTATTTTATGTTTATTTTCCATAACTCTACTAATTCCCCTTATTTCTTATTAATTTACTCCACCTCCCTAATTCCCATTAATTTATATTTTCTCCTCAACCACTTATTCTTTATTTTCTCTATTATTTCAATTAATTAAATAAAAATCTATAATATTTCTATCCACCCTCATGAAATTAAATAAAATAAATAATTATTTCAAAAAGACATCAAAAATCAAATAAAATAAGATAATTAATACTGAGGTGTTACATGCACCAGCTACACAAAAGTGTGTTTAATAAGCCTCAGATGTGAGGTGTGCTTTTGAGTCGTATCAGAATCACAGAAGTAAGTTAAGTATGTATTGGATACGCAATATGGCATGGAATGAGCTTAAGCCATATCGAAATTTCATAGATGCATTAAGTTTAAATCAGATACACATTCATGCAGGCGGTGCGTTTAAGCCATGTCAGAATCGCATAAGTACTTTAGGTCTATATCAAATATGCAATAGGGCATGGAATGTGTTTAAGCCGTATCACAATCACCTAAATGTGTTAAGTCTGTATCTGATACACATTCATGTAGGTGGTGCATTTAAGCCATATCAGAATTGCAAAAGGGCGTTAAGTATGTATCGGATATGCAATAGAGCATGAAATGTGTTTAAGCTATATTAGAATTGCATACATGCGTTAAGTCTGTATCGGATAAACATTCATGCAGGAGGTGCGTTTAAGCCGTATGAGAATCGCATGTGTTAAGTCTGTATCAGATACACAATCAGACATAGAGTGTGCTTGAGTTGTATCAAAATCCCAGAGATGCGTTAAGTCCATATCAGATACACACTAGGGCATTTTGTCTATGTTCCCCTGTTTTTTAATTATTATTATTATTATTAAAGTTTATTTATTAAATAAATTAAATTAAATTTTGGTGATTAATCACACTACACAGAGTTAACTATGGGTTCCGGTGTCTAGTCAGGGGTCAAAGAGGAAACACCCCTTGTGTGGTTTCCGGGGAACGCCCCCAAAGCTAATTCTTAATAAACAATTTATTTTGAATCCACGTTGTATTTCGCATCAACACTTGATATGTTTACAAATCGCAATCTCATAACTCATATGCCATTTACAGTCCATAGTCGCATGACTCATGATAACAAAACCCTTGTGCCTTCATAAACCCTAATCATCTTATCCATGGCAATACAACCCTTGCAGTGTCATAAACCCTAATGCAATATGTCTATACCATTAAAAACATAATGATCGATTATTCAATATGATTTATCAAAATTTCACTACTTTATCACACCATGCCAGTTACAAAGCATAATCAACAATAATCATTCCAATGTATAACAATCATTATAATAATTGAATGGATGAAATATAACAATGTATCAAATACAATGATGTTGCACTAAAATTATTTATGTCATATATTAATAGATCAACATATTTGTATCACTATGTACGATCGAAGTATCGTTGCTTCACCATAAAAAAGTCGACCATGAAGTATAGTCAACATGGAATATCCAAATTTTACAAATCATGGTTCCAATATTTATTTTCTATATTATTATATAATTCATTTTGTGTGTTAATTGAATTAAAACAAAAGATATTAAAAACAAACAATTATTTGACTCATGGTTTCATAAGTGGTTTTGATATCACTGAAGGGAACAAATACAATACGCAGCAAAAAACAAAAAAGAATTCCCTTAAATCGATCCTTACGTTTGAGAATGATCGGTGATAGAATGGTTACCTCTTATGGCCATTAACCATTAATGCAGAATCCAAAGAATGATCATGAGTGTTAAACAAATAACATCACCTCTACTTGGTCCACATGAATAGAGTGCATCAATCTCAATGCTAGTTGTTCTGAATGTCGACTGAGAGAGTGAGAGAGAGAGAGAGAGAGAGAGAGGGAGAGAGAGAGAAAGAGAGAGAGAGAATACCATGGGTTTCTCAAACCAAATTTTATTGAGTGTAAATACTTCAGCGCAAGGGTTCTATTTATAGAATGACTTGTTTGGGTTGTAAGCTGAACAAACTCACTTAAGTGAATTATAACTTACGGTGTATTCTATTAAACTTGAGTGCATTTCACCTTATGGTGTTGTGTATTCCACTTAAGTACCCCATACCTTATGGTGTTTAGTAATTCACTTAAGTACATTGTACTTTACAGTGTTCTATATTTTACTTAAGTACATTGTACCTTAAGGTGTAATACACTTCTCTAATTAACAGTAATTCATCACAAAACCACATACTCATATAAGTTTCACTTATTCATTTCATGTTTCATAAGTGTGTCTTTATGTGTGTAACCCCGTAGGTTCTCATGACAATGGAAATTATAGTAAATCACGTATTTAATATAATAAATTGTGAGTGGTATTTAGTAACACATTACTACTACCCAAGTCACAAAAATGTCATGTGGTCTAACAGAACTTTTCCATAATAATGCTTATGTGTACAATATTACCCTTTTCACTCATGTCTATATTCAACACAACGCATAGGCTGTGTCACCATTATACAATTAAATATAGGGCCCTTCGACAATTATTATGTTATGCAGGATATGCAAATTCTATCTAGGTCACTCATGTACATCATCATGATTTATGAAGTACCCATCAACCATCTTTATAGTAATCTTGTTACATACAACGTCTGAATGATAATAAAGTACCTGACTTTGTTGTGTACAAGTGTGAGTTGGAAGTCCCACATTGTTTAGAAAAGTGGATGTTGGGCACTTTATAAATGAGAGGACCCATACACCTATCACCTTAAGGTTTTAGGTGAATATGTGGTGTCTCTCTCACTTGTGTGTTGCTCTTGACCCAATGTGGATGCTCATCTTAATGACCCAATAGTGGTATCAGAGTCGATGGTTCAATTAAGGAACCGACTCCTTGTATCAAAAGTCTTCCTAACAATGTGATGGTTAGGCGGCGTGTTCTGTTGTAGTGTCCGCAATGGCGGTACAAGTGTATGTGAATGAAAGAGCTTCCGCTTAAGAAGGAGCATAGTGGATGGACTCACACTTAAGGGGGAGATTGTTGTGTACAAGTGTGAGTTGGAAGTCCCACATTGCTTAGAAAAGTGGAGGTTGAGCACTTTATAAATGAGAGGACCCATACACCTATCACCTTAAGGTTTTGGGTGAATATGTGGTGTCTCTCTTACTTGTGTGTTGCTCTTGACCCAATGTGGATGCTCCTCTTGAAGACCCAACAGACTCCATATATAGGGCCAATACACTACTACCTAAAAGGCATACCACAACGGTTGAAAAAGAGATACCACAACGCCTAACCAACCGTTGTGAGGTAAGGGGTGATTGTATATATGATGATTTCCACCACGGTTGCGAGACCGTGATAGTAAGGCAGGACCCACGCTACCTACCACAAGGGTTACTTGTTTTAACCGTTGTGGTATATACATTTACGTAAATAACAATCTACATAGCATATATTAAACTCAAATTCATCTACTGTGCAACATAAATAGAATTTTAAGAACAAAAAATTGCTAAGTCACAAGAAACTTCTTTCTTGTGACTTAGCAATGTTTTGTTCTTGTTCTGAAAACAGTAATCAACAAAAACAACATACAACAACATTTATCAATAACACAACAATATACAACAATTAAAAAAATATGGTTAAATATGTTTTTGGTCCCTATAAATATCTCACATTTTATTTTTAGTCCCTATAAAAAAAAGACATATTTTAGTCCCTACAAAAATTTTATGCATGCAGTTTTAGTTCTTGCTATTTTCTAAAATTTTGAAAACTATTTAATTACTTCTAAACTTTTAAAATTTTGAATAATTTTTTTCATACGTGTTCAGATTACTATAAAATATTTTTTTACCAAATTATATATTTTTTTAAAATGAGAAGAATTAAATATGATTTTTTTAAATTTCAAAAAATAATGATAAAAGTAATAAAAATCTTGACTTATAAATAAAATTTTGAGTTCCTTTTTTATCGAGTAACTTTTTATAACGTTCTAAACATATCTGCAAAATAATCATTCAAAAATACACATTGGTTTAACATTAGGGACTAAAACTGCGTGCATAATTATTATGTAGGGATCAAAACACGCTATTTTTTTATAGGGACCAAAATTTGTTTTTGGTAATTTTATAGGGACCAAAAACATATTTAACCCAAAAAATAAGGTTCAAGAACGCAAAATATAATAAACAAAAACAAAAACAAATTATGAAGTTCTGAGAACATAATCAACAATAATATACAACAACACAAGATATAATAAATTGTTTCAAGAACTCACATTTTTCGAAACTAATCGTGGAACTGGAAGAAGTTATGAAGTACATCTAGTTTATGATGTTATGAAGAAGAAGTACAAGGTGAATAAAGTTTACACAATAGCTTCATACTTCTTGTATTTTTTCTTCATAGCAACACAAACCATATATACCATAGCCAAAGTATGCGCTTTGTTAAGGTGGTGAAGACGAATCTGAAAAAATGAGAACATTCACCAAATAAAAAAATGAGAACCAATTTTTAACAAGAAACGTAAACTACATCGAAGCATAAGTTTAATGAACGAACCTCAAAACTCAAGGTAGCGATGGGTGAAAACGAATCTGAAGGTTGAAGTATGTTTAAAGAGTCACATGGATGTTAGGGTTATGTTATGAGAGTGAAGAGAGTGAAATATGTTAGGATTTTCTGTTGAGAGAAATGATTGTTATGTACTGAAAGATAGATACTTTCGCTTATATACTAAAAAATATCACTTTTCATCACGGTTGGCATAGAAAAATCGTGATGCAATTTTCAAATTTAACAACGGTTGTATAGTAAAATCGTGGTTAAATAACTTTCAATATTTTATTTATTTATGAACTTATTGGTGAGAGAGTTATTTAATATTATTATTGTTATTATTCATTACTTTGTTGTTATTTTTGTTAGTCATATACTATTTTTTTGAAAAGAGGAAAGAGTATATAAAACAAAAATAAAGAAATTATATTAAAGTCGGAAGAGTACATAAAAGATAAAGGTTGTATAGTCATATTACAACTGTTGAATATTAAAATTATGGTTAAATAGTTTTCAATTTTTTATTTATTTATGAATTTAAGTGACATGCGTTTTTTTTTAATAGGAGAATGGAAAAAATGTAATTGCTGGGATTCAAAGCTTGTAACACTTACTTTATCACCACAGTTGTTTACCTCAACCGTGATTAAATAACTTTAAAAAAAAAAATACAAAGGCGCGACTAACTGTTAAAGAAATAAAACATTTGAGGGTGTTGAGATTCGAACCCATGAAAGGTTGATTATATAACTATGGTCATATCGATCAGCCGTGATTATATTTGTCGTAATCCAAAATTTGACCTCCTTTTTTTCTTTTGCATAAGCATGAGCACTCACATCGCAAGCATACGCATTCGTATTTTTTCTCTATGATTTTGTTGCAAGAATATTCAAGTTTTTCAAGCCCGATTAATCGCAACCTCACAAAGTCATCACATTATCAACACAAGCACAAAACAAGGGTTTTTATGCCTATTTATCAAAGCAAGAGGTCAGAAATCGGAACCATGGTCATAGCACCCTTTTCAGGCAAAATTAGGCAAGTTTTTGACTGGTTAACCGGTTAACCATTTGGTTAATCGATTAACACCCTTTTACAGCGCCAAATTTAGCTTCTTAACTGCTGTTAATCGGTTAATCTGTTGGTTAATCGATTAACACCTGCTATTTCAGCAAAAAATCAGCTTTCTCATCATCTTTCCGCAACTCTCTCCATTCTCTTTTGGTCTATTATATTCTAGCATTGGGTGGAACATTCTAAACAGTTCAAGACCATTCAAGACATTTCCCTTACATTTATTCTATACTTCACTTTAAATTAAGTGCACCATGTTCCTTATTTTCCAAGCATATCAACCTTTGGATGATGAAGCTCACCTTGGAATTGTTACCGAGTTGATCCTAACTTACCGAGTTAACCGCCTTGACTCGGTGAGTCAAGTGTAACTAATTCCAAGGCTAGTTCCAAACCCAAAGCTAGCTCCAAACCTCCTACACTCCCAAACCAAAAGTCTATATAAACAAAGCCTCACTCATTTCACAAACCCTCCATAATCATTCACACAAATTCACACTTTCTTCACTCTCTATTCTCTCATTCTCCTCTGCATTTTTTTGCAACTTCTACACATTCCTCTTCATCTTCTTCACCAAACCTCACTAAAGCTCTTAATTCACCATAGAAGCAAAGCTACTTTCACCTTGAAAGTGCTTTTTCTTGAGCTTAACCTTCATTATCATTCCATTCTACTTGATTTTGTGGAGCTTCAGTAGCTTTGGGATTCAATTCAAGTGATCACATCAAGATTCTTCGGTGATAATTATCATTTCGGAGTTTTTCGTCGAATTTAACTCGGTTTCGTTACGGTTCGGATTGCAATTGAGAAATCTCTGGTCTTCTTTGGATTATCTCCATCATTATACAATTATACTTGAGTTTCTGAAGTTCTATAAGCTTTTAAATTCATCTCAAGTGTTTGCTTCAAGCTTCTTCGGTGATAATTCGCATTTTGGAGTTTTCGTCGAAGTTTGCTCGGTTTCGCTACAGATCAAAGTGTAAGAGCAGAATTCTCTAGTTTTCTTGGCTTTTTCTCTCTACATTTCAATCACAACAATTACCAAGCCAAACCTCCGGATTGTAGGTTAGTGGATCTTAATTTATTCACTGTTTCGATCGTTTCCGCGTGTTTACGTTGTAATTTCGATCGTTTTCGGTTTAATTTATCATGCAATTGTTTGATCTTTAATCTCCATGATTAACGCTTGTAATTTGTGTTTAATTGCCCTTACATTATGTAATTTTCATGCACAAAATCATACCATAGCATGTGGAAGTTTGGATAAGTGATTATGTGTTGAAAACTACTTTTGAAAAGTTGTTTTTACTGTTATTTTTGCCACAGTCACAGTGTTAATCGGTTAACCATTTGGGTTAATCAATTTACCAGTTCATTTTTCACTAAAAACGCAGATTCATGAACCATTAACCGGTTAACGCTTTTGGTTAACCGGTTAACACTGAACCAGAAAGCCATTTTCTTGCATTTTCAATTGTGTTTGTCATGCTTTCTTCTTTTAACTTCCATGGATTGATATACTTGATATTTATGGATGGTTTTAATGCTTTTAACCTCTATTTGAAACATATTTACATTAATTCAATGTTTGATTTATCAATTCTTGCAATTATGTGTGTTTTTGATATTTGTATGAACATACTTATTGTTGCACCATCTTTGATCACTTGACACATGATTTGTGATACATGCTAATATTTGTTTGGCACTGTTTTGCACTTTCATTTCTTGATCACATTAAGTTTGTTCTTTATTGAGCAAATTTAATCATGTATAATCAATAATTTACACCTTTTGCTTTAATGATTTTCCATTCTCTTTGGAAAATTGTTAGCATAGCATTTCCCTTTGATTAGTTGATCGAAACCATGTTTCGATTAATTGATCCTTCCCTTTCCATCTCTTTAGGCTTCCTTTAGATCTTTTTCTTTTTTTCCCCCGAGGAGTTGAAGATTTACGACGATCAATACACAACATTGGAGCGCTGTACAAACTGAAGCTGTTACGCTGTTCACTTCACAACACGTTGGAGCACTGTACAACTTGGAGCTGTTATGCTGTCAGTTTCAATTTCTGCACTACACCCTGTGTGTTAAAGGAAGAATGAGAAGGGAGAATTCCTACTCTCATTCTGACTACTTCAAGTAGGAGACGAATGACCCTGTGCTTGGCTTAGTCACCTCTAATTCCAGGCGGTAGGGTATCTTCTTCCTTAGTCGAGTCGATCCTTGATCATTCTTACCTCTTTCAATCTCTCCTTTTGATCAATCACCATCCTTCTTGGTTAAGGTCATTATTCTTGCGCTAGCAATCTCCCTTTGTTTCACTACTCCTTTCTTCTTGTAATCAATCATTGCCTTTTGATTCCCCTGAAGAATCTCAATCTGTTTTCTGCGGTTAATCATAGTCTGTCTGTTAAAATCGTAAATCCGCTGGAGTTCGCAACCTTCTCTTGGTTAATCACCTGTTTCATCAGTTAATCACAGTCCGTCTATTAATACAGAGCACCTCCTGGGTTAATCACATTCTCTTGGTTAATCACCCATCTCTTTAGTTAACCACAGTCCGTCTGTTAAAATACTGAACTCCTTTTGGAGTTAATCACCTCCTCTTGGTTAATCACTCGCTTTTCTCTTTGGTTAATCACAGTCCATTTGTAAACACCTAATCCCTAGCAGTCGGCAACCTCCTATTGGTTCAAATACTTGCATCTTTGGGTTAGTAACCTTTCTTTGGTTCGAATACCCTTTCTTCTGTCAGGTACTGCTTGTTCAGTCAGTGTACCGAACTCCTTTGGGTCACAACCTTTACTCGGTCCTACATCCGTCCTTTGGGTCACGACCTTTACTCGGTCCTACACCCGTCCTTTGGGCCACGACCTTTACTCGGTCCTACACCCGTCCTTTGGGCCACGACCTTTGATCGGTCCTACACCCGTCCTTTGGGCCACGACCTTTGATCGGTCCTACACCCGTCCTTTGGGTCACGACCTTTGATCGGTCCTACACCCGTCCTTTGGGTCACGACCTTTGATCGATCCTACACCCATCCTTTGGGTCACGACCTTTGATCGGTCCTACACCCGTCCTTTGGATCACGACCTTTGATCGGTCCTACACCCGTCATTTGGGTCATGACCTTTGCTCGGTCCTACACTCGTCCTTTGGGTCGCGACCTTTGCTCGGTCCTACACCCGTCGTTTGGGTCAGGACCTTTGCTCGGTCCTACACCCGTCCTTTGGGTCACGACCTTCGCTCGGTCCTACACCCGTTCTTTGGTTAATCATAATTCTTATATGTTAAAACTCCTTTTCCCCACAGAGTCTTAATATCTTCCTTCGATTAACCACTGTCAGTCAGTTAACATACTGAGTCCTCTTTTCTCTTGGTTTTAACACCATCCCTTTGTTTGTTCCTCAGTAGGGTCTCTACCTTCTGATTCTCAGTCACGGTTTCTTTGTTTTCTTACTCCCTAGTGGAGTCTCTTTATTCCTTTTGCTCTCTTGGCTTCGACACCACTATTGCACTTTACTCTTAGTACGGTTACTATCTGTCCTTTTGCACTTCTTTCTTGGTTATGACACTATCTCGTTGCATCCCCAGCGGATCTCTCTTATCTCTTTTTCTCTTGGTTTGGACACCATTTCTCTCTTATCTCTTATTCTCTTGGTTTGGACACCATTTCTCTCTTATTCCCTTATTCTCTTGGTTTGGACACCATTTCTCTCTTATTCCCTTATTCTCTTGGTTTGGACACCATTTCTCTCTTATTCCTTTATTCTCTTGGTTTCGACACCATTCTTGCACTTTATTCTCAATACAGTTACTATTTCTTTCCTTTACACTCTGTTCTTGGTTTTGACACCATTTCTTTGGAATCCCCAGTGGAGTTTCCTTCTTTCTCTTGCTCTTGGCTTTGACACCGCTTTCCTTTCCTTTTCCTTTTCAGTGTTAGTTTCCCGAACTATGGTAGCTCTGATTCTGCATTCTTTCGAATGTCAGATACGTAGGCACGAGATGAGATGTCTTGGCGAGCACACTTCCACCCTTCTTTCCTTCTCCCTTTCTTCCTTTCTTTCTGTCCCCTGGTTCCATGAACTACGACGCTCTGATTTTCTCATTGCACTATGAGGGTACGTAGGCACGCGGGCCACAATCCTCCGCGAGCACTTTCTTTCTTTTCTTTCTTTTTCCCCTTTTTCTTCTCTCTCATCTTTCTTTTAGTTAGAAGCATTTAGATAGATAACCCATCCAAGCCTAGAAGCAAGCGAAATGGTTCCCGTCGAGTACAACGGATGCGTTAGGTGCTAGTACCTTCCTTTCGCATAACCGACCACCCGTTCCCGTTTCTCTTCCCCTTGGGTTTTATCGATATTTTCCTTGTCCTTTGGGACTAAATAAAGTTCGGTGGCGACTCTGTTGTTATCTTTAATTGTGCGATTCACTCAGGATGTAAACCAGCCATCTTCAGCTGGCGACTCTGCTGGGGAGTTCTTGCTCTTGAGATTCGCCTCGCTTTGCTCTTGCGAGTTAGGGTCTCGCCTAATTTTGCTTGCTTTCTTGCTTGCTTGAGTGTTTATCTTTCGCGCTTTACTCGCTTTACTTTATTTTCTTTAGCTTTACGTTTATTTATCTCATTTCTTTACTACTTTAAATATTAATATATTGTATACTCTGGATATCTGCTATATTTTCTGCTGTTGTTGGGATGGGTAGATATTATTTGAGAGAAAGGTCGTAACACCGGGCCTAGCATACACATAGGCTAGAACGTGGATAGTCGTGAGGCATGTGTTTTGCGCGTTGGGTTATCACGAGAGCCATATCCCAGATCGTGATTCGCTTGAGAATACTTCCGTCCTGTGAAAATTCACTACGGCGGGGGGTTTTCACTCTGAGTCCTATGGTTTGGGCGACCTTTCTAGGGACCACCTTGTTGTGTCTAGATTACACCTGTGAGGGGGATGGGTTTTTACAGGAAAACAAGCCTCTTCATACCTTTGTTCTCTCACGCACGTCAGATCTTCGCACCTACGCAGAGTTGTATATGCAGATCATCCAGAAGATGTTGCATCCCTAACTTACATTATTGCTTAATGTTATTGCATAATATTATTGCATCATCATGTATACCAAGCTTTTGGACTTGAGTTATTGCACCATCATATGTATGCTTAACTTTTGCATCATCTAACCTTTGCATCATTGGTTGTTGCATATCTCATTTGCATTCCATCTGCATAAACAACATATGCATACATTTGCATTGCATACATCCCAACCAGAAACCAAGCTCACTTTCTTCCCTTCATCATCCCAAAGACAACGATTCTCCGACGTCAGCTGCCAAAGAATCATGGAACAGGTTGGGTATGAGAACACACTACGTAAGGAAGGCAAGGCTGATATGGTTGTGGAACTACTTCTGGACAGTAGGACAATGAACCCCTCTGATCAGGTTGTGAAGGATGAGCAAGCCCGGAATGGACCAAAGGTGGATAAGATCACGAATGTGGATGAAAGAAATCTTTTGGTTCACCCCTTGTCTAATCAGAAGACCACTCAAGGCAAACAAAAACAGAAGCATAGGCAAATCAGCAAAGGGAACAACAATCAAGGGAGGAGACGTCCTCGTCATGATCTAATTCCCGTGACTTACAAGTATCTACTATCTGCTCTAATTCATGCTGGGGCAATTATTCCTCAAGAAATCAAGTCGGCCAAGTTTCCTTATCATCCTAAGCATGATCCTAATGCGACATGTGGATACCATGCTGGATATGTAGGGCATTCTACAGAAACATGTGTTGTCTTTAAGGACAAAGTCCAAAAGCTCCTCGATCAGAAGTTGCTTTGCTTTACAGAGAAACCTTGCCAGAATTCTGCACCTATGGTTGCTGAAACATCTGCCGAAGCTGAGAATAGAGGTCCTCCTATTCATGTGTAGATCTCTCCAGCTGTTCAACTTGTTGGGCAATACCTCTACCAAGGTCTTCAGTCTGCTACCTCTGGAATTCCTTTTGCCTATCTTGGGGCACCCTCTATTTTTGCACCTTTAGTTACTTATCCTGGGGTACCCTACACTCCGTATGGGATCCATTTTGGTCAAACTGTTAATCGGATGGTTAATCCTGGTTTGATGCACCCTGTTCAAGTGTTCCCACCATGTGCTACTCGTCAGGTTCATCCTCAAGCACCTCTGGCTCCTACGCCGTATTATTCCTTCTCGCATGTTGCCGCAACCCAACATCAACAGCCTCCTCAGACTTATAATCAGCAAGCTCAAGGCCGAGAGCGCCAAAATCAGTGCAAGCCCCGAAACAATCTAGAACGAAGGAATGCTCCTCTAGATATGATTCCTGTGACATACAATCAACTTCTCCCACATCTGGCTCAGAACTCGCTGGTGGTTCCCAAAGCTCCGAAGCCTCCACCAAAACCATTCCCACCTGGGTATAAACCCAATGTGCAATGCGGATATCATGCTGGGCCGGCTGGACATTCGACTGAGGATTGCAACGCTTTCAAAGCTAAAGTCCAACAGTTGATTGACAAGAAGCACTTAACCGTTCAAGGTGAGAATCTGTGGGTGAACGGAAATCCCTTGTCCGTGTAAGAGCTAAGATTGCAAAAGAATCCCTTGAATAAGCCTGTGAGCACTTCCTCAACATCGGCAATCATCATGTTATTATATCTTTTCCATTTTGTAATATGTTAGTTTGTAAAGCAATGTTAATTTGTAAAACTTGTTTGTTTTCAGATGATAATAATAATGAAATGAATATGCATGTTTTGAATAAATTCATTCGTGTTCACTCATACTTTTTATCAATATCGAACATTTGATTAAAAAAAATCAAAAAGAGAATGATGAAATCGAAAAGACATGAGATCACTGTCTATATGCTTTTGAATAAAACCTTGCAGAGGATGTAAGGCATTGGTTCAATTCCCAAACACATGAGTCATAAGGAAGATAATCCCTAGTCAACCCCTTTGGGCCCTGAAGTAGGAGTTTCTTTCTGTACACATAAACCCTCAATCTTAACCAGGGGTAGGGTAGTCTTCAGCTAGTTTGATCATGCGTTCAAATTTCAAAAGAGGATTACCCCATTTGAGGATCAACCACATCCTATCCCTTATGCGGGGTGGGAAATCACAAGTCCACAACGGTTATCCCTCACTGACCAAAGAAACGAGGCAGTCACAACACTTTATCAAAAAACAAGTGTCACACAACTTTGTTGAAAAAAAATATATTATCAAAATCACAAAAGCAAATGAAAAAAAACAAACAAAAAGCCCGTTAAGTCAAAAACTCAAAAACAAAGGACTTAGGCAAAAATTAGGGCATCCCGATAGACTGCAATTTCAAAATAATCAGTCTGCGCAAAAATTAGGGAAAACAAAAAGAACAAAATAGAGAATCAAGAGAGAAATCTTCAATAAGAACAAGTTCGTGTGATCACATGTGACAACAACAAAAGGTGAGCGACTGCCGCTCCAAAACCTTTTTCGGTTCCTCTACCATCACATCTACTTCTCAAAGCTCTTTTGAAAGGTGAACGCTTGTGTCCAGCTAGCTGAACGTAGGACTGGAGAACATCAAGGAGAATGGGTGGGGTTAAAATAAATTTTGAGCCTTATATCCTTTCTTTCTTAAACCGTGAGCCAGGCCACGTTATAACCCACAAAAGACCTAATTGAAGCAGGGTTTATTTCAAAAGCATATGACAGTAAAATCATGTCAAAGCTGACTCCCAAAGATCTGTTTATCATTCATGCTGATATTGACATGGCATTCTAAATGGTGATTCATTCATTCTATGTCATAATCTTAGTGAACATGCTTGGATTTAAAAATTGACGTATACATGGCATTAGCATTATCATTTTCAAAACAAACACTTTTTACTTGCAAATAAGCACTTGACATCAAGAGAGTTTCCACAATGGAAAGTGTGATCACCTCAAGGGGCAAAACGCATGGAAAACTCCATTGGGCCTAGCCACCTCAAGATTCGGTCAATCTGAGCCATTCAAGTCAAGATTCAGCAAATCTCACAAAGATCAGGGGCATTCCTCCAAAGACCGGTCAGACAAGGGCAAAATCACTTCAGGGCTCATATTGGGGCAGGCCGCCTCAAGAGCACAAGAAGTCAACCTCTCCAAGAGACGGTTAATCAGGGGCATACTATTCCCATACACTAGGGCAAGTTAACCTTGTGGATGGGGCAACCCATGCAGATACCCAACAGATTGGGGCAGAGACAGGCTACCAAGGCACAGGTTCTCTCCCTATTTCGAGGCAAGAGCAATGGTGCATCGACAACTGTTGATCCTGAAGTAGGTGTCAGGGAATCACGTCTTTATGACTGCACCCTAACCTCGACTTTTCTCTACCACAACAAAACACTTGAACCATTGCATAGATCTTTCTCATGCTTTGATCATGTCGCTTCACTCATGCTTATTTATTCATCTAGCATAACATAAAGCCTTAACTTAAGCCCGATCATATTTAACGTATCTTCAAAACCTGATTACTGACATTCTGCATCTGGTAATCGTCGTCGCATATCATTGCATTCTCAAACGCATAGCATAATCATCAACATGGAGCATTACGCCATACTAGTTCAAACATGTGTCCCAATCAAAAGCCAGTTCTCCTCTAGTATTTAGTTCTCGTCTAACTTGTCTCTTCAAGTCCAATTCTTATCTGGTCAGCTTTTCCAAAACCCTGTTCTCATTTGGCAAACTTTCTCAGGACATTTTCAATTCTTTGGTCCGTCCGAAACATTTTTTGGTTCTCTTTGGTCTGTCCAAAAACTTACCCAACATACAACACTGCATCCTTGCATTGCATGGTATCAAACATCATGTAAAACCGCGCATACATAGCATGTGTATCATAGCATGCTTCCCTCTGCCGGACTTATCTCCCAAAAGATTTTCAGCCAAACTTTGCACCTATCAATTATGCATTTGCACCTTTTCCTTTTGCCGTCGTCGGCCAAATTTTCAGGCTACTCTTTTATTTAATCCCCTTCTACCTCGAATCATCGAAAAGCTAGCGCAATTCGTACATTCAGGTCCAAGTGGATTAAATAGGGGCAGTTGTCGTAACCCAAAATTTGACCTCCTTTTTTTCTTTTTCATAAGCATGTGCACTCGCATCACTAGCATACGCATTCGTATTTTTTCTCTATGATTTTGTTGCAGGAATATTCAGGTTTTTCAAGCCCGATTAATCGCATCCTCACAAAGTCATCACATCATCAACACAAGCACAAAACAAGGGTTTTTATGCCTATTTATCAAAGCAAGAGGTCGGAAATCGGAACCATGGTCATAACACCCTTTTCAGGCAAAATTGGGCAAGTTTTTGACTAGTTAACTGGTTAACCATTTGGTTAATCGATTAACACCCTTTTACAGGGCCAAATTCAGCTTTTTAAAAGCTGTTAATCGGTTAACCTGTTGGTTAATCGATTAACACCTGCTATTTCAGCAAAAATTCAGCTTTCTCATCATCTTCCCGTAACTCTCTCTATTCTCTTTTGGTCTATTATTCTCTAGCATTGGGTGGAACATTCTAAACAGTTCAAGACCATTCAAGACATTTCCCTTACATTTATTTTATACTTCACTTTAAATTAAGTCCACCATGTTCCTTGTTTTCCAAGCATATCAACCTTTGGATGATGAAGCTCGGGATTGTTACCGAGTTGATCCTAACTAACTGAGTTAACCGCCTTGACTCGGTGAGTCAAGTGTAACTAATTCCAAGGCTAGTTCTAAACCCAAAGCTAAGTCCAAAGCTAGCTCCAAACCTCCTACACTCCCAAACCAAAAGTCTATATAAACAAAGCCTCACTCATTTCACAAACCCTCCACAATCATTCACACAAATTCACAATTTCTTCATTCTCTATTCTCTCATTCTCCTCTGCATTTTTTTGCAACTTCTACACATTCCACTTCATCTTCTTCACCAAACCTCACTAAAGCTCTTAATTCACCATAGAAGAAAAGTTACTTTCACCTTGAAAGTGCTTTTTCTTGAGTTTAACCTTCATTATCATTCCATTCTACTGGATTTTTTGGAGCTTCAGTAGCTTTGGGATTCAATTCAAGTGATCACATCAAGATTCTTCGGTGATAATTATCATTTCGGAGTTTTCGTCGAATTTTACTTGGTTTCGTTACGGTTCGGAGTGCAATTGAGAAATCTCTGGTCTTCTTGGATTATCTTCATCATTTTACAATTATACTTGAGTTTCTGAAGTTCTATAATCTTTTGAATTCATCTCAAGTGTTTGCTTCAAGCTTCTTCGGTGATAATTCGCATTTTGGAGTTTTCGTCGAAGTTTGCTCGGTTTCGCTACGGATCAAAGTGTAAGAGCAGAATTCTCTGGTTTTCTTGGCTTTTTCTCTCTACATTTCAATCACAACAATTACAAAGCCAAACCTTCGGCTTGTAGGTTAGTGGATCTTACTTTATTCACTGTTTCGATCGTTTTTGTGTGTTTACGTTGTAATTTTGATCGTTTTCGGTTTAATTTATCATGCAATTGTTTGATCTTTAATCTCCATGATTAACGCTTGTAATTTGTGTTTAATTGCCCTTACATGATGTAATTTTCGTGCACAAAATCATACCATAGCTTGTGGAAGTTTGGATAAGTGATTATGTGTTGAAAACTACTTTTGAAAAGTTGTTTTTACTGTTATTTTTGCCACTGTCACAGTGCTAATCGGTTAACCATTTGGGTTAATCGATTAACCAGTTCATTTTTCACTAAAAACGCAGATTCGTGAACCGTAGCCGGTTAACGCTTTTGGTTAACCGGTTAACAGTAAACCAGAATGCCATTTTCTTGCATTTTCAAGTGTGTTTGCCATGCTTTCTTCTTTTAACTTCCATGGATTGATATACTTGATATTTATGGATGTTTTTAATGCTTTTAACCTATGTTTGAAGCATATTTACATTAATTCAATGTTTGATTTATCAATTCTTGCAATTATGTGTGTTCTTGATATTTGTATGAACATACTTATTCTTGCACCATCTTTGATCACTTGACACATGATTTGTGATACATGCTAATATTTGTTTGGCACTGTTTTGCACTTTCATTTCTTGATCACATTAAGTTTGTTCTTTATTGAGCAAATTTAATCATGTATAATCAATAATTTACACCTTTTGCTTTAATGATTTTCCATTTTCTTTAGAAAATTGTTAGCATAGCATTTCCCTTTGATTAGTTGATCGAAACCATGTTTCGATTAATTGATCCTTCCCTTTCCCTCTCTTTAGGCTTCCTTTAGAGCTTTTTCTTTTTTCCCCCCCGAGGAGTTGAAGATTTACGACGACCGATACACAACAGTGGAGCGCTGTACAAACTGAAGCTGTTACGTTGTTCACTTCACAACACGTTAGAGCACTGTATAACTTGGAGTTGTTATGCTGCCAGTTTCAATTTCTGCACTACACCCTGTGTGTTAAAGGAGGAATGAGAAGGGAGAATTCCTACTCTCATTCTGACTACTTCAACTAGGGGACGAATGACCCTGTGCTTTGCTTAGTCACCTCTAATTCCAGGGGGTAGCGTATCTTATTCCTTAGTCGAGTCGATCCTTGATCATTCTTGCCTCTTTCAATCTCTCCTTTTGATCAATCACCATCCTTCTTGGTTAAGGTCATTATTCTTACGCTAGTAATCTCCCTTTGTTTCACTACTCATTTCTTCTTGTAATCAATCCTTGCCTTTTGATTCCCTGGAAGAATCTCAATCTGTTTTTTGCGGTTAATCATAGTCTGTCTGTTAAAACTGTAAATCCCCTGGAGTTCGCAACCTTCTCTTGGTTAATCACCTGTTTCATCAGTTAATCACAGTCCGTCTGTTAATACTGAGCACCTCCTGGGTTAATTATCTTCTCTTGGTTAATCACCCGTCTCTTCAGTTAACCATAGTTCGTCTGTTAAAATACTGAACTCCTTTTCGAGTTAATCACCTCCTCTTGGTTAATCACTCGCTTTTCTCTTCGGTTAATCATAGTTTGTCTGTAAACACTGAATCCCTACCAGTTGGTAACCTCTTCTTGGTTCGAATACTTGCGTCTTTAGGTTAGTAACCTTTCTTTGGTTAGAATACCCTTTCTTCGGTCATGTACTACTTGTTCAGTCAGTGTACCGAACTCCTTTGGGTCACGACCTTTGCTCGGTCCTACACCCGTCCTTTGGGTCACGACCTTTACTCGGTCCTACACCCATCCTTTGGGTCACGACCTTTACTCGGTCCTACACCCATCCTTTGGGTCACGACCTTTGATCGGTCCTACACCCGTCCTTTGGGTCACGATATTTGATTGGTCATACACCCGTCCTTTGGGTCATGACCTTTGATCGGTCCTACACCCTTCCTTTGGGTCACGACCTTTGATCGGTCCTACACCCATCCTTTGGGTCACGAACTTTGATCGGTCCTACACCCATCCTTTGGGTCACGACCTTTGATCGGTCCTACACCCATCTTTTGGGTCACGACCTTTGCTCGGTCCTACACCCGTCCTTTGGGTCACGACCTTTGCTCGGTCCTACACCCGTCTTTTGGGTCACGACCTTTGCTCGGTCCTACACCCGTCATTTGGGTCACGACCTTCGCTCGGTCCTACCCCCGTTCTTTGGTTGATCATAATTCTTATCTGTTAAAACTCCTTTTCCCCACAGAGTCTTAATATCTTCCTTCGTTTAACCACTGTGAGTCAGTTAACATACCGAGTCCTCTTTTCTCTTGGCTTTAACACCATTCCTTTGTTTGTTCCTTAGTAGGGTCTCTACCTTCTAATTCTCAGTCAGGGTTTCTTTGTTCTCTTACTCCCTAGTGGAGTCTCTTTATTCCTTTTGCTCTCTTTGTTTCGACACCACTATTGCACTTTACTCTTAGTACGGTTACTATTTGTCCTTTTGCACTCTTTTATTGGTTATGACACTATCTTGTTGCATCCCCAACGGATCTCTCTTATCTCTTATTCTCTTGGTTTGGACACCATTTCTCTCTTATTCCCTTATTCTCTTGGTTTGGACACCATTTCTCTCTTGTTCCTTTATTCTCTTGGTTTCGACACCATTCTTGCACTTTATTCTCAATACAGTTACTATTTCTTTCCTTTACACTCTGTTCTTGGTTTTGACACCATTTCTTTGGAATCCCCAGTGGAGTTTCCTTCTTTCTCTTGCTCTTGGTTTTGACACCGCTTTCCTTTCCTTTTCCTTTTCCTTTTCCGTGTTAGTTTCCCGAACTACGGAAGCTCTGATTCTGCATTCTTTCGAATGTCAGATACGTAGGCACGAGACGCGATGTCTTGGCGAGCACACTTCCACCCTTCTTTCCTTCTCCCTTTCTTCCTTTCTTTCTGTCCCCAGGTTCCATGAACTACAGCGCTTTGATTTCCTCATTGCACTATGAGGGTACGTAGGCACGAGGGCCACAATCCTCCGCGAGCACTTTCTTTCTTTTCTTTCTTTTTCCCCTTTTTCTTCTCTCTCCTCTTTCTTTTAGCTAAAAGCCTTTAGATAGATAACCCATCCAAGCGTAGAAGCAAGCGAAATGGTTCCCGTTGAGTACGACGGGTGCGTTAGGTGCTAGTACCTTCCTTTCGCATAACCGACCCCCCGTTCCCGTTTCTCTTCCCCTTAGGTTTTATCAATATTTTCCCTGTCCTTTGGGACTAAATAAAGTTCGGTGGCGACTCTGTTGTTATCTTTGAGTGTACGATTCACTCAGAATGTAAACCAACCATCTTCAATATTATATCAAAATTTTAATAAGTAAATAAAAGAAAATGTTCACGTGTTAAGTAATAGATGTCATCACGGTCCTTCGTAACATTGTGATAACTAAGGCATTGTTTTATATACATTTTGTAGTAGTGATAGTTGTTTCAGGCCAAAGAGTGGTATATATCATTATCACCTTGAGAATAACTTAGGACACTTGTAGAATATTCTATGTTGTATTCTCATTGAGGAACAATCCAATACAAATATTACGCATAATATGTATACATGTGTGAAGACTTGATAAATAATTATCTATGAACTGTGAGAAATGTTCATAGGCCTATCCATATAATAGCCACAATGCTTTCATTTTATCTCACTTCACAATAAATATTGATTAAGAATACTTTAAGAATAATATTCTTGAGTTTAATAGGGTTTCTCACGATAATGTCACACTAAATGCTTCATCAAATGACCTAGCTATTCTAGGAACTTTATTCCTTTGTAAAATAAACATAATAAAGAAATGTATTATTATTAATAATATATAATTTGATTCAAGTACTAATTTATAATAAAACTAGTGTCCTTTAGGACTTACACCAACAATAATGCCCATTACGAACTTGTCATAATCTCCTCTATTTTGTGTGAAAAAAAAATTAATTTGAGAAGCTTGGGGTCATTAAAGTTGTAATGCCCATTACGAAGTCGCCATAATGCCCCTTTTATTGTGCCAAATTTGCTTATTTCTTACTTAGTTTTCTTGGGGGCGTTCATGCATCTTTCTAGTTTAGCTCTTCTTTCACCTATGTAAGGCTTTGATCCTTAATTCCTCTTTAAAATTATGAAATATAATAGAACTAAAACAATAACAAACTGATGCAAAAGTAGATTATAAATGATGGAATTTAGATATATAAAAGAGATGTTAAAGTCACTGTTGGAGGATCGGAGTCGATCACGAACAGAGACTCCATGTGGTGGAGAGATATGATCCTCAATGAGCTTTCTGATCAGCCTCACCTGGCTTTTTCTAACCCTTTCTCTTGCAGGATCGGCAACGGTTCTTCAGTTTCTCTTTGGCACGCGAACTGGGTGGCTAACCAAACGTTAAAGGATGTTTTCCCTGACTTGTTTGTTGCCGCTGTTTCCCAGGACATGACGGTCCAAGACGCGGGTTTCAGGATCAACGACGAGTGGATATGGAACTTTAGAGCCATGATCAGAGATTGGGATGTTTTGGAGGATGACATTAAACAGGAGTTTGTTGAAACGATTTCAGGAAATGAACCGCAGATGCATCAAAATGACGAATTGTTTTGGAAACTCAATGATGACGGCATTTTTTCTGTCAAGTCCTGCTTCTCAGCGTTGATGGATGGCATCAACCCTTCGTGGTCACAATCAACAAGGGATGCGCAGAACTTTCTGTGGAAATTGGAAGCGCCGTCGAAAGTGTTGTTTTTCGGTTGGAGACTGCTTATTAACAGGCTGCCGACTAAAGAATTGTTGATTCGTAGGGGGATGCTGAATTATGCGACCGATGCTGCCTGTGCTTTCTGTTTCCATTCAGAGGAAAACATGTCACACCTCTTTTTTAGCTGTCCTAGAAGTTATAGTTTGTGGGTGAAGATTTTGGATTGGATAGGAAGTGAGTGTTATCTGTCTCTGCAGGATCTTAAGGCTTTCCCGTGGAGGTCCCATCAGCTCAATAAATCAACGGACAGAAATACGGTGGGAATCATTTGGTTAGCCACGGTGTGGAGTTTATGGCTAATGCGTAACGAAATTCATTTCAATGATGCTGTGTTTAGTTTTGATAATTGCTTGTCGGAGATTATTCATAGATCTTGGGCTTGGCTGGGTTTAAAGTGTAAGCAACAAGGTAATGTCAACTTTGTAGAATGGCATGCTAATCCTATTTTGTGTGGTAGGCATTAGTTGTTGTTTCTCTGTATTTTGGGAGTATCTCTCCTACTCTTTTAATACAATTGCTCATTAAAATATATATATATAAAAGAGATTAAAAAAACATGACTTATCATTATTTTGTATTGGTGTTGATGAGTAGTACCCGTAACACTGAATTTGTAACAATTTTCATTCTCATATTAATGAAAATATTTGAATGATGAGATTCTTATCATGACCTTAAAATTTTATTTTTACATTTACACTGCTAATGATAAACATGCGTTGGTTGTGAAATAAGTCAGGTACCTAAATTAAAATGTTTAAAATCTATAGAGGTTCAAAAATACTAAGGGAAGGATAACAAACAAAGATGAAAGTCTAGCTCACAATCTTACAAGTTTTATATATCTAAACAAGTAATATTTGATCCAAATGATCATTGTATATTGTTTTTTGTGATTATGATTGTATCTATTCTATCGTAAACTTTTCTAGAACTTGATTTATTTCTCTAAAAATAAGTGTCTTGTTAAGTACACATTGAGGCATATATTTATTACTTGAATCTTATAACCCTTTAGCACTATCTTATTGATTATTGTTGAATATATTTGTTGCAAACCCCTTTAAGCCTTAACCATATTTTGTTAAAATAGTATAAAATGCCTTAAATTACAAAATTTCTTATGATCACTTCATCTCTTTGTAGTTAGGTAGTTATGATAAAACAAATTTTAAGTGTGGAATAGTTTTAAGTTTAGGGTTTCTATATGATAACAATCTTATAAGTTTGTGGTTGTTACCCTAAGAACATAAACAATAAAAAAGAGACCGTGAAAATAGAAAGAAAAAAATGAAAAGAGGTATCCAAACTAAAAGAAAATAAAATGAAAAAACAAAAACAAAATAGGTATCAAAAGAATTAAAAGTCTTAAATAATTCAAGATAAATTCAGTAAAGAGTTTAATGTGGAAGAAGAGGAAATAGTCAAAATAGGTGAATAAGGGAATTTAGTGTCTAGCTTTGAAGAAATAGTCAAAATGCATGTTTTTTGAGCAAACATTATTTCATTTCAGTGAATTGGTGATAAGAGAAAAAAGTCTGAATAGATAAGATGTAAAAATAAATTCCTTTAAGTTATCCATCTCAAGGTATGAAAATTGAAGTGGAGATTGTACAAGGTCAGGAAAATACTTTGGTAAGTTGCGTCAACTTAAAAATTATCATCAAGCAGGTAAATTTCTTTTTTTTTTTGAGGATATTCTGCTTGAGGATAAGAAAAGGTTTAAGTTTGGGGTTGTGATGACACTCCATCATACAATATTTTTAGGATTTAATTTTTCCATTTTAAAGTATTTTTACTGTTAATGCATTTCTGTTTTTTTACTATTTTATAATAAAGATTCCAAAAATTTGTGGAAAACATCAAGCCAAGTTAAAAATCATCCTAGCCAAACAAGTTTTATAATATTTTACTAAGGAGTTACTATGACAAAGCAAGGGGAGGACTGACACACGAATAACAAAAGAAAATCAGGAAAATCACAAGAAATAGAGCATAATGGGGCGCCAACAAGCATAACGACACTATCTAGTGTAAAACAGATACAACGACGCACTTTCAACCACAATGGCATGATCCCAACGTATTCCACAATTAGAATAAATAAAAACATCATATCACTTTACAGTTAGGTTAAGGCGTGTCGCGAATCTGCAATTTAAAATTTTTATCTATAAATAGAAAATTATATTTAGAGTCTGTTTGGTAAGACCAAAAAAAGAGCTTTTATCTTATAACTTTTAGTTTTTCAGCTCATTTTGATTAAAAAGCTCTGTTTGGTAACTGCCTTTTAGCTTTTAGCTTATAGCTTTTTAACTAGCTTTTAGCTTTTTTTTTCAAAAGCTATTTGAAGTAGTTTTTTAGCTTGTAGCTTTTAGCTTATGACTTTTTATTCCAATTATACCCTTATTATTTTAAATATATATATATATATATAATATTTACTATTAAAAAATTAATTTTAAAAGATTGAATTTAGGGAGATTTTGAAGAATGTTATAGAAGATTTTTACTATTTTTCTTTACTTTATTAGACATTATTTTATTTATTAGATATAAATTATATAATTAATTTAGAAATAATGTTGATAATTCTCAAGTTAGTGAAACATTGGAGGAGAATCAATGAAATTAACAAAGGGGAAGAAAATTCAGAATATTATTACAGTTTTATTGTAAAATATTAGACAATATATTTATTTTTGTTATTATTTTAGATTAATGATCGTGAAGGCTGATCAGATCTTGAAGTGGGCCAAGAGGAACATCTGTGATGCTGGATGTGTGAGATGAAGAGGGGGTCTACCTGCAAGGCACTCCGATGCTAAAGTAAGAATCGGGAGAGAGAAAGGCAAATACAAAAGTATGAGTTTCTTATGATGATTTTGAATACCTGGCCCTCTCAAATGAGAGGGTTTTTATAATGCCCCCAGTGCGTGACCAACGGTCCCTATTTTCAGGGCGGATTAACTGTTTCCTGAAGAATAGGTAACTGCCAAAAACTAGCCGTTATGACAGGCAGAGATGCCCGAAACTAGTCGTTGCCACGGGCAAAGGCGTAGTTCCGGGTACAGGCGTCATGACCGTTCTTGGATGATGGAGCCATGCGTAACAGGCAGGAATACCAGGGAGGAGCAAACGACCTTGAGGCCCATCTGTCCATATGTGCCTGGTAGGGCAAAAAGGTAAATGTTGCCCCTCACTTGCTGGACTTAGGCAATTGGGTCGTTTTGGAAGCAGAAGTGGACTAGGCCCTGCCTAGCCATTGGTCCAGTCTGGAACAGGAGCCCCCCAAGTCGTTGCTCCCGAGCATGGGAGTGATGACTTAAGGATAGCTCGCAGCCCCGGGGAGCTCTGAAGGGATCGTCGTTTGTCGACGAGACGGAATTGTCCTTGGATGCCCGGGGGTTCTAGTGTCCGCGGGACACGTAACGTTGCTTGGTTTGCCCGCCATGCGGGGAGGCCAACGGTTGAGGTATTGTGAAGAGACGTGACGCCGCGTGTGACTCGAGCCTTGTGCAGCATTAAATGCGTCATGATGGCTAGGCTAGGATCATGATGATGCCCCTAGCCGTGCGTGCTCGTGCACGTGCTTTCAGACTACCTATAAATAGAGGGAGAAGTTGTTCGTTCGTGTGTTTTGCTTCTCTCTCCTTCCTCGTTCTTATCTCAGAGCCTCCAGTCTGTCGTCATTGTCAACCACCGTATCCGCCGCCGCACGAAGCTCCGAGCAAGTTCTTTGACCCTTTACATTCTCTTCGACCACGTAAGTCACTTATTTCCAGCTTCATTTATAGCTTTTTCGTTTCTGTTTTGTTAGAATGCACGTGGCTAGGTGTCATACCCCAAATTTTGACCACTAAGATTTCCCATCATTGTGCAAATCATCATCACAATATGGATGAACCATTAGTCTCCCCAAAGATGGGTGAACATCCACTACAATCAGACTTAGGGTTTCAAGCCCTCTCAGAGCTCTTAGACAAATGATCAATCAAGAAATGACATGATCTTCAACTTGTCTAGCCTCTCAAACATCCACAAATGGTCAAGAGGACTCCCACTTCAAGGATTAAGCACAAGGCTTCTCCCTTCTAGGTGGATCAAGCCTCACGATCGACAGTGTCACCAAATTAGGGTTTTGGTCGACCAGGGCCTCTAGATGGAAATTTTCCCCTGGGCATCAGCCAAGGCTTCAAAGCCTAACATATAATGCTCCAAGGGACATCATAAACCCAATCATCAAGTCAATTTTACCTCAGGGGATGCATTCATAAAAAATCAGGAATTAGGGTTTCTTGACCTAATTCACCCCTAAGTTGACTTTTGGGACAAAACATGAGCCAAGACCTCAAGAGGGGATTTGAGGGTATCAAATACATCACATTGATCCATTTGCAACAATGGATTGATCCAAGAAGCTTGAGCAACAAGTTTCAATTTCATCTGAACCACAATTTGGGTTTCGCGGGAAAGGTCAACTGTGTCTTTGACTTTTGACCAGGACATGCTCCCAAACCCTAAGACGTGATTCAATACACCCTATAACACCTATGAAATCAATCCATCAAGTTTGATTTAGGTCAAGGACTTGATTTCATAGAGGATCGCACAGTTTGGGATTCATTTGACAAAAAGTCAACTGTGCACAAAAGTCAACTTTGAATTTTTGAGATTTTTCACAATTATGGTTTTTTAACCCTAAAATGATGTTAATGTGTGATTTGAATCATCATTCATCAAGAAAAATCAAGAAAAGTGGGATAACTTGTAAAAGGGGTAACCATAAAAAACTTAGAAATTTTCTAAGTTATGGAACAAAGTGGCTAGGGTACCAACTTTGGAGGATCATAACTCCTAAACCATAAGGCCATTTTTCCCCATCCAAAGCTGGATTTGTAGCCCTCATGGCCCTCTACAAAAGCTTCAACTACACCTCATTCCAATTCATTATAGATTTTGAGTTATGGAATAATCAAAGTGGCTGAAAACATGAAATGCCACTTTTTCCAACACTTAGTGAAATTTTCACTAAGTCAAAATATGCCTTCACTTTTTTCCAAATGTAGGGGCATTTTTCACTTGGATCCAAAAAGTATTAAAACCAATTATGATCAAACAGTTATTGTGTCATATGAGGGCTTTCCAAAATGGCCAAGAACTCCATCAAATTCCACTTGAGCCATGAGATATGACAATGGCAATATGCCTTGCTGAAAACTGCCAAAGCTAGGCAGAATTTTGCACTTTTGCTCGATTTGGCAAAATCAGATAATTCCAAGCCTTGTCATCACTTTAGACACATCTGAGGATCAAATCTAAAGGGAACAAACACTGATTCAAGCCTCCAAAGTCTTTGGAACAAGAAGTAGCATGCCAAACCTAGAAATCCCTAAAGAGGGGACAAGACTCCAATTTTGTTTTGGAGCATTCAATGGATGCACCAAGGTGCCATGGACTGAGCCTCTTCCAACTGAATTCAGTCAATACATATCTAAGACCAAGGGAACCAGCAGCATGTGCCCTAACCTCTAGTCAATGGCTAGAGGAGACTTGGATTCCCATTGATCAACATTGGCCAAACCTCTGCAGCAGTTGTCATTCACTATTGCTTGCAAAACAAACTTGCTCTACTATAAATAGAGCTCATTTGTGCTCGGTTTGAGTACACCAAAGCCATCAAACAGATGCTTTCCTCAAAATCTCTTTCTCTAGGCAAAAATACCTTCTTTAGCAAGGTAACTCTGAGTTTTTGAGTTAGAGAGCAATTCCACCACAGCTTATGATCCAAACACATCCAATATGTCATATCTAAGTTGTCCAAACTCACACAAGTGACCTGTAATCCTTAAATCTCAAAGTCACCTCTCAAAACCTCAAAATAGGCCTTTTTATGCATTTTTCAAGCCATGTCTTGATTCAGTCACTTTCCAAACCAGATAAAACCTCAAACACACTCCAAATATCATCCTTGAACTGTCCCAAATGGTTCCCACCATCTGGAACACCATTTGAGGGAGTTGCTATTTTTGGCCACTATTGCCCCTTTTGCAAGAAAGAGCTCAAACTCATCCCTGAGGTTTCCAGCTGATTCCAACAATCCTAAAAGCTTCTAAAAGATCATTTGAGAGTGTCCAAAGTAACAAACCATTTCTGGAACAAGAAACTTGGCAGATTGCAAAAAAACTCCAAAATCTCAAAAAGAGGTAAGCATCATGACATATGTGTTGTGTTTGCACCAAATTTCCATGCAATTCTTGCCTGTATCATGAAAAAGCACATAAAATGCAATTAGAGGCCTATTTCAAAGCCACTATCGGGTTTTAAAATGGGTACATGATCTTGAAAAACTACCACCACCATTGGATTCCTTGTGAAATTCTATGCAGGATAGACCTAAATTTTGTCACAATCCATGGAGAAATGAGAAAGTTATGGCCTTCACGTTTCTGAGCCAAAACTTGCCTTGCCTTGCCTTGGCCAGGCCTAGAAAACAAGGCAAGCCTTGTGTATTTATTGGTTTGTTTCAATCAACGGATGTATCACCACCCCAGTGGTAAGGCGCGTGCCCTATAACCTTGAGGTCGTGGGTTCAAACCCCACCCAGACCATTTTGTGTTTTCTCACATTTTTGCTATTTTTTCCAATATTTTCATGTTTTATTAATTAATTGGAAAACTAATAACTCCTTCAATTTTAATT
Source organism: Lathyrus tuberosus (assembly GCA_022829125.1). Lineage (NCBI taxonomy): Eukaryota > Viridiplantae > Streptophyta > Magnoliopsida > Fabales > Fabaceae > Lathyrus > Lathyrus tuberosus. Next base: position 20,604,519 of record JALAZF010000026.1, on the reverse strand, counting down.
ATTTTTTATTGCTTCTTTTTGAAAAAATCACAAAAATATTAAAATATTTTATTCCACAAAAAAATCAGATTTATATTATTTATTTAATATAATTAGTATTTTTGTGAATAAATTCCTTTTTAATTGTTTTTTAAACATTTAAAAGTGAATATTTACTTTGAAAATCAAAACCAAATGAGTTTTAATTCATCATGTGATTAATCCCTCATTTTTCAAACCTTAAACAAAAATCACAAATGGTTTATTCAAACTTATTTGACATTTTTATCATTTTTATTTGATTTTCTTTAAATATTTACTTTTAAAGAAAAGCAAAATTAGGGTTTTTTTTATTTTCACCCTTACAAAACATTTTCAAACTTTGGGCCTCTATTAGAGTGTAAGACCCAACCCCCTTTGAAAACCAAAACCATTTTTGGGCCTCAATCATTGTATAAGACCCGCTGCGTTTTCAAAAATCTCGGCGCGATCGTCCGTTTAAAACAAACCATTTGGGCTTCTCCTTGAGCTATAAGACCCATCTTTGTTCACTTTCAATCATTTTTGGGCCTCTTGAGAGAGTTTAAAACCCATCCCCTTGTGCAGAAAACCTTTCTTGGGCCTCAGTCACTTGTATAAGTCCCTGTACAAAACGACAGTGCGATCACTGATAAAACCTTGGGCCTCTCCTTGAGTTGTAAGCCCCAATAATCTTTTCAAAGCACTTTCTCCTTTGATTTTGAATATAATATTGTTATCAAAGCTTTCTTTGTTGAACAACTAACCAAACAGCATGGAAGCTCTACAACCGAGTAAGTGTTTCCCCATTTTCATTTACCGCTTTCATATGTATATAACTGTACTGTGGGGCTGTTTCACTGTAAGTCTTCTTTCATAAACTCATATCGACTGTATAATACTAGTATAGATATTTAGAGTTTCCCCGACAATTACGTCTAGAACTAGACAAAACCTCGTCTCATTACCTCCGACGTTCTCCCGGATATTTCAACATAACCTAAAACCATGAGAATTTTCTTTTACAACAATTTTAGATAACTAGATCTAAGAAATCTCCCCCTTGAACAGTTCATATACAGAAGGCCAATGTTCCAAGTGAAACCCCTTCTGGAACTGTTCATCAGCCTCCTCTTGGACTTAGTACAAGGACCCACAGGCTTTCTAAAAGCATCCCCGCCTCCTCTTGGGCGTTTTACAAGGACCCGTCGGCTTCTTAGAAGTTTCACAGCCTCCTCTTAGGCTTCGTATAATGATTCTTCCTCCGGGAAGATAGCCTCCTCTTGGGCTTCGTACTAATTGTCCCGTCGACTTCTTAAAATTTTTTCTCGCCTCCTCTTAGGCTTCGTACAAATTGTCCTGACGATCTCTTAAAGGTATAGGAACAGAAATTAGTCGTCTTAATAGAACAGTCTTTCAAAGAGTCTAGATCTTTCTACCGCGAACGTACTGTCTCTTAATTTCTCATAAGCATAGTACAAAAGATAAAACTCTAGACTTGGACAGTCTAATCTCCTTGAGTCTCGAAGACATTCTCAAGTTCCTTTCAAAAATAGGAAAAAACACCGTAGACTTGGGCAGTCTCAATACCCTTCGGATTCTACGTTTCCTGAAAGAACAGGAAATAATCCCGGTCCTCAGATCAAATCCATGAGTACAACATTACCCATATAAGGACTGATTTTCTCTTTTAACCAACATACTGGACCTGTCACTCAACTGAAACGGTAACCCTAGCCTCCTCTTGGGCTTTGTACAATGATTCTCCCCAGCAGAGTTAACCTTTGCAGCCTCCATCTCGGGCTTTGTACGAGATACAAAACACTCTCTTGGTGAGTATAAAAGACTCTCTTGTTGAGTCAAACATTTTTTAGCCTTCATCTCGGGCCTCGTACGAGATACAAATCACTCTCTTGTTGAGTATGAAAGACTCTCTTGTTGAGTCAAACTCTTTTAGCCTCCATCTTGGGCTTCGTACAAGACACATATAAAAGCACTCTCTTGTTGAGTCAACCCTTTTAGCCTCTATCTTGGGCTTCGTACGAGACATATAAAGGCATCCTCTTGTTGTGTCAATAGCATCCTCTTAGGCTTTGTATAAAGAAATCCTTGTTTGATTCAATCAACCTTTTAGCATCAAATCATGCTTTGGTCACAACATACAAACATCAACAACTCCTTTCCCTCCCATCTAATTGCTGTAAGTGGCAAGCCTCTGGATTATTTACATCCACGCAACTGTCCCTCTTTTAGCATGAGAAATTCCTAAGGAAAGATGGTATTGCTCTAAACTGAATTAAAGTCTTCTCCTTCAGGGTGAAAAGCCCCTATAAAGGAAATTATGACATTGCTGGATTCGCATATCCCAGTTAAAGTAATTCTCATTTATAATCAGTCACCCAACAATTGTGACAAACAGACCCCTTTAGAGATGACAAATTCTCTCTAAAGTCAACACCCTTTTAGCTTCACATCTTGGGCTTCGAACAAGATACAAATAGACCCTTCAGCTTCACATCTTGGGCTTTGAACATGATATAAACCACCTTTAGCTTCATGTCTTGGGTTTTGAACAAGACACCAAAACACCATTTCCTCCCATAGAATAGGAGGAACTACGATCCCTCTGATTTCCCTATCTTGGGAATACGTAGGCATAAGATTGAAAAAGAATCTTAGCGAGCACACTAATCGAAAAAACCCCAAAGTCCCCTACCTCCAGCCAATCTAGCACAGTATCCCAACAAATTCCCCGTGAACAATTCTGGTATTTCGTTCTGAACAAAATAAGCAGAGAGAGACCCACGAACTAAACCCGCATCTGTAAACCAACACTTCTAACTGTTTAACCTCAGTTTGCAAACAGGTTTAATTGGAGACATCTATTTCCCTTCCTTCATCTGCTTCAATAGGATAAAAAATGAATCGAACTGTAGGACCAAAGCGATAGTGATTCGAAACCACAAAAACCGCGCTACAGAAAAATGGCGACCACAGTGGGAGCGACTTGGTAAGATCTTGTCGTCCCCATTTTCCACAGAAAAAATGGCGCACATCGTGGGGCCAAACAAAGGAATCTTGTCTCTCTTATCTCCCTGGTTAAAACCTTCTCTTGGGACGAGTCCTTGGTGTCATACCCCAAATTTTGACCACTAAGATTTCCCATTATTGTGCAAATCATCAGCACAATATGGATGGACAATCATACCTCATTAGTCTCCCCAAAGGTGGGTGAGCATTCACTACAAACAGGATTTAGGGTTTCAAGCCCTCGCAGAGCTCTTAGACAAAGGGTCAATCAAGGAATGACATGATCTTCAACTTGTCTAGCCTCTCAAACATCCACAATGGATCAAGAGGACTCCCACTACAAGGATTAAGCACAAGTTTGCTCCCTTCTAGGTGGATCAAGCCTCAGGATCGCCAGTGTCACCAAATTAGGGTTTGGTCGACTAAGGCCTCCAGATGGAAATTTTCCTCTAGGCATGAGCCAATGCTTCAAAGCATAACCTAAAATACTCCATGGAACATCATAAACCCCATCACCAAGTCAATTTAGCCTCGAGGGATGCATACATCAAAAATCAGGAATTAGGGTTTCTTGACCTAATTCACCCCTAAGTTGACTTTTGGGACAAATCATGAGCCAAGACCTCAAGACATGATTTGAGGGTCTCCAACATACCACGTTGATCCATTTGCAACAATGGATTGACCCAAGAAGCTTGAGCAACAAGTTTCAATTTCATCTGAACCACAGTTAGGGTTTCGCGAGAAAAGTCAACTGTAACTTTGACTTTTGACCAAAACATGCTCCCAAGCCGTGGGACACGATTAAATACACCCTATAACACCCATGGAACATGTCCATCAATTTTGATTTAGGTCAAGGACATGATTTCCTGAAGAATCACACGGTTTGGAATTCATCTGATAAAAACTCAACTGTGCACAAAAGTCAAATTTTGACTTTTTGAGATTTTTCATAAAAATGGTTTTTTAACCCTAAAATGATTTTAATGTGTGATTGGAATCATCATTCATCAAGAAAAATCAAAGAAAGTGGGATAACTTGTAAAAAGGGTAACCATAAAAACTTAGAAATTTTTCTAAGTTATGAAAAAAGTGGCAAGGGTACCAACTTTGGAGGATCATAACTCCTAAACCACAAAGCCATTTTTCTCCATCCAAAGCTTGATTTGTAGCCCTCATTACCCTCTACAAAAACTTCAACTAGACCTAAGTCCAATTCATTAAGGATTTTGAGTTATGCTTGGATCAAAATGGCTAAAAAAGTTAAAATTGACATTTTTCAGCACAATGTCCCAACTTCAAGGCTGTTTTTCTCCATGATCCAAGTTGAACCAGGTCTAATGTTAAACATCAAAGTTGAAGTACGTCATCTAAGCTTTCCGAAAAGTCCTAGAACGTACATATAGCATACTCGAGCAGGGAGTTATGGATCTTACAAAATGGCTTGCTGAAGCTGAATTTTTCAAGGCAGATTTGCACATTTTTTGTGCCACACGAATTTTCAAGCCTTGTCATCAGTTTGGACACATCTAAGGATCAAATCCAAGTGGGATGATCTGATCCATGAACCTCCCAAGTCCAAGGAACAAAGAAAAGCATGCCAAAGCCTAGAAATCCCTAAAAGAGGGACAAAACTCCAATTTTGGTTTGGAGCATTTAATGGATGCTTAGAGGTGGCATGTACTGAGCCATTCTCATCTGAAATTAGTCAAGACTTATCCAAGACCAAGGGAACCAGCAGCCTGTGCCCTAACCTCTAGTCAATGGCTAGAGGAGACTTGGATTTCCATTGGCCAACATTGGCCAAACACCTGCTGCAGTTGCCATTCACTGTGGATCCTAAAACAAACTTGCTCCACTATAAATAGAGCTCATTTGTGCTCAGTTTGAGTACACCAAAGCCATCAAACAGATGTTTTCCTCAAATTCTCTCTTTCACTCCAAAATACCTTCATTAGTAAGGAAATTCTGAGTTTTTGAGCTAGAGAGCAATTCCATTCAAACTAATCACACACACACCTCATATATATCATATGTAAGTTGTGCTAACCATCAAAAGTGACCTGTAATCACAACATCACAAAGTCACCTCTCAAAACCTCAAAATGGCACTTTTTTGCATTTTTCAAGCCATGTCTTGATTCAGTCACTTTCCAAGCCAGATAAAACCTCAAACACACTCTAAATATCATCCTTGAACTGTCCCAAATGGTGCCACACATCTGGAACACCATTTGAGAGAGTTGGCATTTTGGCCGTTTTTGACCATTTCGCGAGAAAGTGCACAAACTTGCTCCAGAGGTTTCCAGCCAATTCCAACCATCCTAAAAGCTTCTAAGAGGTCATTTGAGGTTGTCCAAAGTATCAAATCATTTCTGGAACAAAGCACTTGGAAGGTTGCCCAAAATCTCCAAAAAAGAGGTAAAATCCACAACTTGAATTCTTTGAATCATGCTTTCCTTTGTTGTCCACATACATGCATCATATTGAACAATTCTTGAGGTAAAAATGTAGTCCTTAATGTGTATGTTGTGATCCTCCCACTGTTTGCATTTTGACATGTTTTTATGTGGAATTTTGGTTGTTTTGAAACCATGTTCAGTTCTGTCTTTTCTTCATTGGTGTGTTCTATACATTAAGTTTTAGTTTGCATGAGTAACACCATTGGATTCCTTGCGAAAAATCGGTCAAGATAGGTTTTTACGGATTTCAATTCCGATGAAAATTGAGAGAGTTACGCGCGTTGGAAATTTTACGCGAAACGGCGTCGAATTATCGATAGCGGTTCTGTGTTTTTCCATTTGTACAGTGAGTTTCTGAGTGCGTGAATAACACCATTGGATTCCTTGCGAAAAATCGGTCAAGATAGGTTTTTACGGATTTCAATTCCGATGAAAATTGAGAGAGTTACGCGCGTTGGAAATTTTACGCGAAACGGCGTCGAAAACAACGATAGCAGTTTTTGTTTTTTAATTTCTGTGTTTTGTGCGTCGATTTTCCGTGTGCGTGAGTAATACCATTGGATTCCTTGCGAAAAATCGGTCAGGATAGGCTTTTGCGGATCTTGATTCGGTTAAAAATCGAGAGAGTTACGCGCGTTGGAAATTTTACGCGAAACGATGTTTTTACACGCAGCAGCTCTGGTTTTTTTATCGCTGCGTTTTGTACGTTGAGTTTCGGCGTGAGTGAGCGATACCATTGGATTCCTTGCGAAAAATCGGTCAGGATAGGCTTTTGCGGATCTTGATTCAGTTAAAAATCGAGAGAGTTACGCATGTTTGAAATTCAACGCGGAACGATGTTTTTAATCGATAGCAGTTTTTGTTTTTTAATTTCTGCGTTTTATACGTCGATTTTCCGCGTGCGTGAGTAATACCATCGGATTCCTTGCAAAAAATCGGTCAGGTAGGTACTTCCGGATTTTGATTCCGATAAAAATCGAGAGAGTTACGCGTGTTGGAAATTCGGCACGGAACGGTATTTTCAAAACGATAGCAGTTTTTTCTGCGTTTTGTGCGTCGATTTTCCATGTGCGTGAGTAATATCATCGGATTCCTTGCGAAAAATCGGTCAGGCAGGTATTTCCGGATTTTGATTCCGATAAAAATTGAGAGAGTTATGAGTGTTTGAAATTTGATAAAAACGTGTTGAAAATTAAAGTTTCGGTACTCGTTTTTACCCCAAAAAATGTCGAAAATGATATTTTGATATCTTTTCTCTTTTTCTTACTTTTTATTTTCAAAACTCAACCAATTTTTTTCACATAGCAAAAAATCATCATTTTCCAATTTGTACCCCATAATTTTTTAATCTAAAAAAATCACAAAAAAAGTATTATTTTTAATATATTTAAAAATAGTGTTTTAAATTGTTTTAAATGCTTTTAAAATGATTTTTTTTTCTTGATTTTTAAAACCAAAATGATTTTAAATATTTATGTTGATAAAATATTTTTTTTCATAAACTTTAATCATTATTTAATGATTTTATTTGATATTTTTATCATTTTTTACTTAATTTTTCTTGAAAAAATGCATAAAAAATGAAATTGGGGTTTTCTTTGATTTTTCACCCTAACAAATCTTTTTTAAACACTTGGGCCTCTAATAGAGTGTAAGACCCAATCCTTTTTTGACCAAATCATTTTTGGGCTTCATTCATTGTATAAGCCCCGATACCGTAAAAAACAAACGGCGCGATCGTCGCCTTTTTAAAAAATAACCTTGGGCCTCTCCTCGAGCTATAAGACTCATTCAAAACTTTTGGGCCTCTATTAGAGTGTAAGACCCAATCCCCTTTTAACCAAAAAATTTTGGGCCTCACTTATTGTATAAGTCCCTCTGCGTTAAAAAAAAAATTCGGCGTGATCGCCATTTTCAAACGAGAATCAACTGGGCTTCTCTTTGAGCTGTAAGTCCCATTTCTTTTCATTTTTAAACACTTGGGCCTCTATTAGAGTGTAAGACCCAACCCTTTTTTTTACGAAACAATTTTGGGCCTCAGTTATTGTATAAGTCCCGATACGTTAAAAATCTCGGCGCGATCGCCATTTTCAAACTGAAAATATTTTGGGTCTCTCCCTGAGTTGTAAGCCCCATCTTTTGTACAAAAATACACTTTGGGCCTCTAATAGAGTGTAAGACCCAACCCCTCTTTTATATATTTTCTCATTATTTTTTAAAAATTTGGAAAATTAATAACTCCCTCAATTTTGATTATTTTTTATTGGTTCTTTTTCTGAAAAATCACAAAAATAGTAAAATATTTTATTCTACAAAAAAATAAAATTTATATTATTTATTTAATATAGTTGATATTTTTGTGAATAAATTCATTTTTAATTGTTTTTAAGCATTTTAAAAGTGAATATTCATCTTGAAAATAAAGACTATGGGCCTCCCCTCGTGTTGTAAGCCCCATTTCTTTTCTTTAAACTCTTTGGGCCTCTAATAGAGTGTAAGACTCAATCCCTTTGTAAATACCAAAATTTTGGGCCTCAGTCACTTGTACAAGTCCCACGGTGTTTACAAAACCTCGGCGCGACCGTCGCCCTTTTCAAAATTAACCAATGGGCCTACCCTCGAGTAGTAAGACCCATTTCTTTTCTTAAAACTCACTTGGGCCTCTAATAGAGTGTAAGACCCATCCCTTTGTACAAAAAACCTTTCTTGGGCCTCTGTCACTTGTATAAGTCCCTCTGTACAAATTAAACAGTGCGCTCACTGATAAAACCCTGGGCCTCTCCTTGAGCTGTAAGCCCCAAATCTTTCTTTTTCAAAGCACTTTCTCCTTTGATTTTGAATATACTGTTGTTTTCAATCTTTCTTTGTTGAACAACTAACCAAACAACATGGAAGCTCTACAACCGAGTAAGTGTTTACCCGCTTTCATTTACCGCTTTCATATGTATATAACTGTATTGTGGGGCTGTTTCACTGTAAGTCTCCTTTCACAAACTCATATATATATATAACTGTATTGTGGGGCTGTTTCGATGTAAGTCTTCTTTCATAAACTCATATCAACTGTGTAATAATAGTATAGATATTTAGAGTTTCCCCGGCAACTACGTCTAGAACTAGGTGACGCCGTTTCGTTTATTCGTAGAAATAGACAGCTAGACCCCCAATAGGATCACCAGATACAGTCTTCTCTTCGGCTGTCCTCATTAGGAATTGTCAAGAAACTCTACTCCCCAAGATGAATGTCTTCTCCGTGAATGGCATCTTTGAGTTTCTTCCAAATTCTCGGACTTTCCTGACTTGATCTATTCCTTGTGAATAGCTTGCCTTGAATTTCTCGGGGTTTGGGGACCCACGGGCTTCCTAAAAGCATCGGCCTCCTCTTGGGCATCATACAAGGACCCACAGGCTTCCTCAAAGCAACCCCGCCTCCTCTTGGGCTTCGTACAAGGACCCTACGGCTTCTTAGAAGTATTCACAGCCTCCTCTTAGGCTTCGTATAATGATCTCTTCCTTCGAGAATGATAGCCTCCTCTTGGCCTTAGTACAAGGACCCGTCGGCTTCTTAAAAGTTTCCAGCCTCCTCTTGGGCTTCGTACAAAATGTCCCGACGACCACCTAGAGGTATAGGAACAGAACCTAGTCATCTCCATAGAACAGTCCTGTCATAGAGTCTACTACTATTTCTCAAAGCATAGTACAAAAGATGAAACTCTAGACATGGACAGTCTAAATTCCTTGAGTCTCAAAGACATTCTCAAGTGACCCCTTCGTTAAATAGGAAGGAAATCCGCAGACTCGGACAGTCTCAATACCCTTTGGATTTCCCATTTCCTCAAAGAGAAGGAAATATCCCTGATCCTCAAATCAAATCCCTGAGTACAGTGTTGCTCATATAAGAACTGATTTTCTCTTTAAAATCAGTATACTGGACCTGTCACTTAACTGAAACAGTCACCATAGCCTCCATTTCGGGCTTCGTACGAGATACCAAAATTCTCCCCAGTGGAGTCAAGCAACGTTTAGCCTCTCTCTCGGGCTTTGTACGAGACACATAAGAAACTCCCTCGTTGAGTCAATCACCCCTTTCGCCTCCATCTCGGGCTTCGTACGAGATACAAAGACTCTCTTGTTGAGTCAAACATTTTTAGCCTCCATCTCGGGCTTCGTATGAGATACAAAAACACTCTCTTGTTGAATATAAAGGACTCTCTTGTTGAGTCAATCACCTTTTAGCCTCCACCTCGGGCTTCGTACGAGATACAAAAACACTCTCTTGTTGAGTATAAAAGATTCTCCTGTTGAGTCAACCCTTTTAGCCTCTCTCTCGGGCTTCGTACGAGACACATAAAAACTCCCTCTTGTTGGGCCAATAGCCTCCTCTTAGGCTTTGTATAAGAAAACCACTGGTTGATCCGATCAACCTTTTAGCAGCAAAGTTGTGCCTCGTTCACAGTATACAAACATCAACAACACCTTTCCCCTTCATCTAATCGCTGTAAGCGGCAAGCCTCTGGATCATCTACATCCATGCCACTATCCCTCTTTTAGCATGAGAAATTCCTAAGGAAAGATAGCATTACTCTACACTGAGTTAAAGTCTTCTCCTTCAGGTTAAAATCCCCTTTAAAGGAAATTATGGCATTGCTAGGATCCGCGTATCCCGGTTAAAGTAATTCTCCTTTATAACCAGTCACCCAATAGTTGTGACAGACAAACCCTTCTTTAGAGATGACAAATTCTCTCTAAAGTCGAGGTCCTTCAGCTTCATGTCTTGGGCTTTGAACAAGACACAAATAGACCCTTCAGCTTCACATCTTGGGCTTTGATCAAGATACAAATCACCCTTCGTTTCACGTCTTGGGCTTTGAACAAGACACCAAAAACACCCATTTCCTCCCATAGAATAGGAGGAACTACGAATGCTCTGATTTCCCTGTTTCGGTAAACGGGAATACGTAGGCATAAGATCGAAAGAAAAGATCTTAGCGAGCACAATCAACAAAAAACCAAAATCCCATATCTCCATCAATCAAAAGCAGTAATTCAAAAGCATCAGTCCTAACATCCTAATCCTTGTTCCCCGCCAGAAACCTTCTGCCCAGGTCAAAAGAAAGAAAACAGTATTGGCGAAAATACAAATAACTAGTACAAAGGCCCCCCACATTGATAGCATTCGTAACCTAACAGACCGCTGTTTAAACTCAGTATGCAAAGCAGGGTTAATTGGAGACATCTATTTCCCTTCCTTATTCAGCTCACAATAGGATAAAAAATGAATCGACCTGTAGTCAAAGCTCAAACCGCAGAGAGCGACCAGCGCTTAAGAACCGCGTCCAAAATCGCTCGCTACAGAAAAATGGCGCCCACCGTGGGGCCCTTCTTTCTTTCTTTCTGTTTTCCTTGTGTAGAAACTACAGAGTGGTAACTCAGCCGGGGAGCCATTTCTGTCAGGAACTTAGGATCCTTAGCTTTAAAGGTCTAGGATGTTTAGGACAAATATATATATTGCTTTTCCTAATTGAATATGTGTTTATTTTTCTGCTACTGGGAATGCGTGTGATGCCGCATATTGTGAGAATGAGTATACACTTAAGATAAGTGATGGCGACGGGGTCGACCATCAACCTCAGTGGAGGCTGACCAACGCAACCCATTCACTCTTATAGCCAATGGGCCGGTTGTTAAGTCTGAGAAGCTGAGGAGCCAAACCCTTTCGTAGTGCGGAAACTATCGAAAATAGTTGTTACGCGTTACTACCCTCATTTGAGGCTGGTGATCTATTCTCGGTGAATGGCACTTACTCTAAGATTGCTCTACAACTCGCTGGCGATCCGCTTGTTGTTTTGCTTTCCTGGGAGGAGCTGATGATAATGAGTATAGGTACAAAAATCACCCTAGTATAAACCTTTGGGGATGGGTAGAGCCTTGACTTCATGACAACGACCCTTTGACCCCATGTTTTTCCTATGTTTTTATGTGCGGCATTCATGCATTCATTTAATAAAACATTAAAACATTCAAAAAACTTCTCTTCTAGTCTCTCTATTTTTCAAATTAAACTAAGACTGTGATTGCAAATATTAGAGAAGAGGATTACGCTAATGGATTTCGGTAGAAGGAGAACTCATACGTACACCTTCAAGGTTCCAAAACTAGAGGATTTGAGAAGGTTAGCAAGGATGATCACTAACCCTGAGGCTTTCAGAGCCAAACACGGAGGTCTGCTACCGCTGTTAAGAGTCCATGTGATTGAGGGAATCATGGATGCGCTCATTCAATTCTACGATCCTGTTTATCACTGTTTCACATTCCCGGATTACCAGCTATCACCAACGCTGGAGGAGTATTCTCATCTGATTGATCTACACATTACAGATCGAGCTCCATTTTCAGGTCTGGAAGAAATTCCAAAGAATCAGACTATTGCAAGAGCAATTCATTTGGACGAGTCTGAGGTCAGGACTCACATGACCACTAAGGGTGGCATCCAAGGTTTGCCAGCCCAGTTCTTGACAAAGAAAGCTCTGTACTTCGCTAGTATAGGGAACATCACTGCTTTTGAAAGCATCTTTGTTTTACTCACCTACGGATTATTTTTGTTTCCCAACATCAATAACTTCGTCGATATCAACGCTATTAAGGTTTTTCTCATTGGAAACCCTGTGCCGACTTTGCTCGCAGATGCGTATCATTCTGTACACTTGGGGAATTTGTACAGCGGAGGGGAGATCACATGCTGTGTACCTCTGCTTTATAAATGGTTTATCTCTCACTTGCCCAAGTCTGCTGCTTTTTGGGATTGCAAGAGTGTCTTACGTTGGTCGCAGAAGATCATGTCCCTCACCAACTCTGATATAGATTGGTGCAATAGGATTTATGAGGGAATCAGGATCATTGACCGTTGTGGAAACTTCCCCAACGTACCCCTCATAGGAACTAAAGGAGGAATCAACTACCATCCGATATTGGTTCTTCGTCAATTTGGATACCCGATGAGACACATCCCACTGGGTGTTCATCTGGAAGGTCTTTTCTTCAAGGAAGGAGAAAACGACAGAGCACTAAAGATGGAAATAGTGCACGCTTGGAAACGTGTTCATAAGAAAGGACGGGAGTCTCTAGGAAAACCAAACTGTGTCTCGGTGGAGCCTTATCTCCACTGGGTACAAACTAGAGCTCTCAAGCTAAAGATGCCTTATCCTCGTTACGGAATTCTTCCGCCGAGGGAGTCTGTCATGTACTTCATGACGGAAACTGAAAGGCTTCAGGTTACTCTCAACAAAGTTCAAAAGGAGAGAAGGTCTTGGAAGAACAAGTACCGCACCCTCGACGTAGAGTGCATCAAAATACAGCAACTGTTGAAAGATAAGGACGCTCTTATTGAAATTTTGGAGCAACATTCTGTAGAGAATCAAGATGACCAAAGGAATTTGCTCACTTCTTTCACTTGGCAAAGGAATGACAACCCGACAATGGCTCCAGAGCCCCGGTCAAAGAAAAGGAAGATATCAGAATCAGCACCCGGTTTCTCCTCAGAGAGGACTCGGGACCCATTAGCTTAGGTTTCTGTTTCTGCACCTTGTAATCTACTGTATTTCCGTTTCTGTAATCCTTTGAATTCCAATAAAAAGGGGTTTCCACATTGTTTGATATTTGCAATCTAATTGTCGAAGTTTATTTTGATTAAACCAAAAAACAATTAATATAATCATTGCATTCATCATTCTCACATCGCGTAATCTTCTTCCCTACGAATCTCACGTTTGTGTCTCGATTCTAGAGTCAAACTGTATCATTCGTATAATACTTGGGCCAATCATCAGAAAAAGATGGATGATCTTGAGGAAGAAAATAGAGAGTTGAAAGAAGAAATCGACGCTCTAAGAGAGGATATGAGAAAGGTTCGTAACGACATGCAAGCCATGGCAGAAGCTCAACTACAAAGAACTGTGATCTCAGAGATCACCTCAATGCCCATAGTGGAGAAGAATGATCCTAGGTATCAGATGCCGAAAGATCGTCCCTGGGGCATGCCTGTCAACTATATCCCGGGAGGATATGTTCCGTCGATCACTGAAGATCAAGGAATCGCATCAGAAGCCGCTGGGCCTGAAGGTTACAAACTTCGGGAAAGCGAAGATGCCAGGGGCATACTGAAGACTCCTGAAGGTTACAAACTTCGGGAAACGCCAAGATTCACTACCGTAGTTACGGTACCACCCCCTGTGGTGCACACTGTCTCGGAAGGACAGATTCCACCAATACCTGCTGGTAAAAAGGAAACTATGTTTGACCGAATGGATGAATTCCAGGAACAGTTCTTGGAAATGCAGAAGGAGCTGCAAGCCATTCGCGGTCAGGATCTATTCGGAAAGGACACCGCAGACCTCTGCTTGGTCCCAAATGTGAAAGTCCCGCACAAGTTCCAAGTGCCCGACTTTGAAAAATACAAGGGTAACTCTTGCCCTCAGAGCCATCTGGTGATGTACGCTCGGCGGATGTCAGCTCAGACGGAGAATCAGGACCTGCTGATTCACTACTTCCAGGATAGTTTAACCGGTGCCGCACTCAAATGGTACATGGGTTTAAACCGTGCTACAATCAGCACTTTCAGAGATCTTGGTACTGCCTTCGTCCAACAATATAAATACAATTTGGACATGGAACCCGACAGAGATCAAGTCAGATCGATGTCGCAAAAGGATAAGGAAACCTTTAAGGAGTATGCTCAAAGGTGGCGTGAAATTGCCGCTCAAATTTGTCCGCCTCTTGAGGAAAAAGAGATGACAAAGATCTTCTTAAAGACCTTAAGCTCATTTTACTATGACCGAATGGTTGCCAGTGCGCCCAGTGATTTCACCGAAATGGTCGGCATGGGCGTACGTCTTGAGGAAACCGTCCGAGAAGGACGTTTGGTAAAAGACACTGGATCGACGAGCGGTACTAAAAAATATGGTAGTGCTCTCCCTAAGAAAAAAGAGCAAGATATTGGGAATATCTCTCTCGAAAAGCAAAGGCGTCGATATCAACCAGTAGCGGTTGTGACTCCTGCTGTCAACCTTGCGCCTATTCCTACGTATCAACCTCAGGTTGCGCAAAGCCAACTTGATCAGCAAAGGACACAACAGCCTCTTCAGCAGGCTCGTCCTCCATACAATAACAACCGTACAACACGACCATCAGGGTTTGATCCTATACCCATGTTGTACGCAGAATTATTTCCGTTACTACTGGCTAAGGGGCACATCCAGACTAAGTCTCCTCTTACCGTACCGGAAAATCTGCCTTTTTGGTTTAAGGTGGATCAGACATGCCCTTATCATCAAGGAGGTTCAGGGCATAACATTGAGACTTGTCTTAATTTCAAGTCCGACGTGCAAAAGCTTGTTAGGAGCGGGCTCTTATCTTTCAAAGATACGAATCCCAACGTTCTCACGAACCCGCTGCCTCAACAGGAGAAAGCTGCAGTCAATCTGATTAAGAAAGAGACTAACAATGTCTATTAAATTCATGATGTACTCTTGTTAAAGACCAATCTGGTCAAGATGCATTGTAGACAGAGTGGATATGGCCATGTGCCACCTCATAATTATAACCAGTGTGATATCTGCTCTAAAGACAACCAAGGATGTTCGGTAGTGCAATCAGCTCTACAGGAACAGATGGATCTCAGATGGATCCAAGAGCACCGAGTTCGTGGAGTTAACATGGTTTACACGAATTCTAACGTCATTCAGAACCACGGCATCCGTGCAATGAATGTCAAATTGGTGGCGATGCACTCAAGGCAAAGCCAGTATCATAATCTGCCGCGACATGATTACAGTTCCTGTCTGACTTGCTCGGTAAACAAACAGGGATGCTCTTTCATACAAGAGGCCCTCAGCGTCAGATGGTTCTTGGATGGATCCGAGACTACCATGATAGGAACCCTTATCAGATCAATATGGTTCAGATCTTCGATATTCGCGTGATGAATACCAACCTGGTAGAGTTACATGCTGAGCAGGTCCGACTCGGATTCTTAATATCACATGACTATCAAAGCTGTAAAGCGGGTTGCGAAAACGATCAGGGTTGTACCCTTGTCCAGGAGGCACTCCAGCACTTGTTAAATCACTGGTGGATGCCAATCTATATGGATGAAGATACTCAGCAGATTAGTATCAGTAACAGGAATCCTACTCGGCGTCAAAGTCAGGATGTCCGATCAGTGAAAGGTAACTTAGTGAGGTTACATTGTATTCAAAGTGGGCGTGGCCAGGTGCCACCACACAATTATGACCGTTGTAGCGTCTATTCGGAAAGTAACCAAGGGTGTTACCTGGTGAGAGCAGCTCTTCAGGGTCAGGTGGACCGTGGAGAAATTCGTCCATATCCGGGTTCTGGACCCATCAACTGGACGCCGAATTACCTTGCCGATCAAGTTGAGGATGTTGTCACCATCTCTGGTCGTCACCAGACCAGGGATGTTTTTGCCATCATCCCTCTATTTGATGAATCTAAAGTTCCCAACCAGGAACGGATCGAGATTACTTACGATGGTCAGAAAAATCAGAAAGTCCCCATAGTCATCTATCTACCGGGACCACTACCATATGAATCAACTAAGGCAATCCCTTACCAATACGGTGCAACGATAATTGAGAATGGAAAGGAAATTCCATTACCCTCCATTGTGAATATTGCAGACATCAGTCGAGTAACACGGAGTGGTAGAATCTTCAACCGAGGGGTTGGGGAACATAACAAAGAAAAGGAACTTCAGACAGAAGCTCCTGATCTGCTAGTCGGTCAATCCAGTAATCCCGACCTTTCGAAAAATAATGATGAGAAGCTGAAGCTCATCCAAAGGAGTGAATATAACATTGTTGATCAGCTGTTACAGACTCCTTCAAAGATCTCGGTATTATCACTGTTACTCAGTTCAGAAGCACACAGGGAGGCTCTACAGAAAGTCTTGGAACAAGCCTTTGTGGAACAGGATGTAACAATCAGACAGTTCGATAGCATTGTCTCTAACATCACTTCCTGCAATAATTTGGGATTTAGTGATGATGAATTACCCGAAGGGGGTCGCCGTCATAACATGGCACTCAATATCACAGTTAACTTCCAGGACGATGCTTTAGCCAGCGTACTGGTAGACACAGGGTCAGCCCTGAATGTTATGCCGAAGTCCACTTTGATGCAATTATCATTCAAAGGCCCTCCGATGAGAACCAGCGAGGTCGTCGTCAAAGCATTCGACGGATCCAGAAAAACGGTTATCGGCGAAGTTGATCTTCCCATAACTATTGGTCCTCACACTTTCCAAGTCACTTTCCAGGTCATGGACATCCGGGCAACGTACAGTTGTTTATTAGGAAGACCTTGGATACATCAGGCTGGAGCGGTCACTTCAACCCTCCACCAAAAGCTAAAGTTCGTCAAGAACGATCAACTTGTCACGGTTTGTGGGGAACAAGCCTTGCTTGTGAGTAACCTATCATCATCTACTTGTGTGGAACCCGAGGAGGTTATTGGAACTCAGTTCCAAGCGCTATCGGTGAGCAAGGACGATCATTTCAAAGGAGGAACCTCGATTTCCTCATACAACGATGCTATCAAAGCGGTCGAGAGTACCGGTACGACAGGATGGGGACAGCTTGTCATTCCCATTGACAATAAAATAAAGAAGGGTCTTGGTTTTTCTGCAACCTGTACCCAGACAGCTGCCAACGACGAAAGTCTTCATCCCCTTCAAAACTTCTTCCATAGTGGAGGTTTCCTTCACCCAGTGTCTCAGACAGTTCATGCTATCAATGAGGAAGATCCCTCTGACACAGATGAAGAATGGAAGTCCTACCTTAACGAGGACGGTTATATGTCTCAGAAAGAGGTGCCTATGCCTTTTTGCTTTCCTACAGAAAGTCCGAGATTTATACCAAGATCAGATGTCGAAATGATATATGGAGATTGTGATTCGGAAGGATGTCGTGCTCCGCCAAATTCATTAGAGGAGGACACTCTGATGAAAGACAACTTTGACCACAACTACTATGGCCCGATGGATGGCCTGCCAATGTGGCAACCTTACCCAGGAAACTTGGGACAAGAGAGTCAGCCGAACAATGAAAATCAGCTGACCATCATTAAATAGAATACCTGTGTTCCCACCATGTCATGGGATCCACACTCAGGTCATTCGGAAACTACTCAACATGAAGATGAATTCGCAACATTTGCAGGACTAGAATTCATCAACTATGCTTTTCCTGAGGTCAACGTCATCGAGAGGGATGACTCCTCCAGTTCCAAAAAAGTGTGGGACACCTTGGGACAACCGAGTGGAAAATACGACTATATGGTCAACTACACCGCTCTCGAAAGCTCTCGTATCAGGCTCGAAGATATCCAGCCAACTGGATGGGGAGATACAGCTGAGAGCACAAATGCTATGCAAAATACAACAGAGGAATCCTCCTACGACAACTCTTCTTGGGAGACAGATTCCAATGATCTTGCTCCACCAGAAATCAGCGTCATTTCTGAAGACAAATCAAGGAAGGTGCCAGACTTAGTGATTCACCGAGGAGTTCGCCGCCAATGGGTTGCCGTCAAGGTTCCGAAGGTCGTTCATCAGTCAAAGTAATTGCCATCTTTAACCTTTCACCCTGCCCAGGTGAAACGGATGTTTTGATAGGGCTCGCTTTCTGTAAATTTCCCTCTTCGCTTTGCCCAAAGCGACAGAGTTTTGTTTTATAGGGCTGTAGTTTCAAGATTCGACTTGTTCATTAATAAAATAACGTCGTTCTGTAATTTCCGCATTAATTGCTGTTTTCTCTTTTTGCTTTTTCAGAAAATGGTAATCCTAAAAAACAATTCAAAAATAAAAAACAAGCAGTAAAATAAAACACTGCACACACTTGCATTTTCTCTATCTCTTCAAAACACGAATCATCACGTCATGCAAATTGCTTGTTTTACACCCCGTTGAAACATACGATCCAATGTCTTCTCCTAACTTTGAGTTCCCAGTATTCGAGGCTGAAGAAGAAAATGACAACGAAATTCCATATGAGATCTCCCGATTACTCAGACAAGAGGAAAGGTCCATTGAACCTCACAAAGAGCCGTTGGAAACGGTAAACTTGGGTTCAGAGCAAGAGAGAAAAGAAATCAGGATTGGGGCACTGCTCAGTCCAACTGCCAGAGAGGGTTTGATAAAGCTTCTCAAAGAATTCCCCGATGTATTCGCTTGGTCCTATCAGGATATGCCAGGGTTGGATACCAGCATCGTGGAACATCACTTACCGCTAAGATCAGAATGTCCGCCAGTAAGGCAAAGGTTGAGACGCACTCACCCGGACATGGCCATCAAAATCAAAGATGAGGTACAGAAACAGATTGACGCGGGTTTCCTTGCTACATCTGAATATCCTCAATGGTTAGCCAACATCGTACCCGTTCCCAAAAAGGATGGAAAGGTCAGAATGTGTGTTGATTACAGAGATCTAAACAAGGCAAGTCCAAAGGATGACTTTCCTTTACCACACATTGACATGCTGGTTGACAGCACAACAAAGTTCAAAGTATTCTCCTTCATGGATGGATTCTCGGGCTATAACCAGATCAAAATGGCGCCGAAAGACATGGAGAAAACTTCATTCATTACCCCATGGGGCACCTTTTGTTACAAGGTAATGCCGTTCGGTTTGAAGAATGTCGGGGCAACCTATCAAAGGGCCATGACTACTCTGTTTCATGACATGATACACAAGAAAATCGAAGTGTATGTCGATGATATGATTGCAAAATCAAAAACAGAGAGTGAGCACGTTGAACATCTGTCAAAATTGTTCGAACGTCTAAGAAAATTCAAGCTCCGCTTGAATCCCAACAAGTGCACCTTCGGTGTCCGTTCAGGGAAACTCTTAGGGTTCATCGTCATCCAGAAAGGAATTGAGGTTGATCCTGACAAGGTCAAGGCCATTCAAGAAATGCCTTCTCCGAAAACTGAAAAACAAGTCAGAGGATTCCTGGGACGTTTGAACTACATCTCCAGATTCATATTCCTCATGACCGCCACTTGTGCGCCGATTTTCAAGCTACTTAAAAAGAACCAGGATTACATTTGGTCAGAAGATTGCCAAACCGCCTTTGACAGTATCAAGGAATATCTGTTGAATCCTCCGATTCTATCACCTCTAGTGGAAGGAAGACCACTGATCATTTACCTCACAGTCCTAGAGGACTCGATGGGATGTGTACTTGGCCAACAAGACGAAACCAAAAGGAAAGAGTCTGCCATTTACTATCTAAGCAAGAAATTCACCGACTGCGAGACTCGGGACACGATGCTTGAGAAAACTTGTTGCGCTTTGGCTTGGGCAGCCAAACGTCTTCGCCAGTACATGATTCGTCATACTACTTGGTTGGTCTTCGAAATAGATCCAATCAAGTACGTTTTCGAAAAACCTGCTCTCACGGGAAGAATTTCCCGTTGGCAGATGCTGTTATCAGAATATGACATAGAGTACCACGCTCAGAAAGCCGTTAAAGGAAGTATTTTAGCCGATCATTTGGCTCATCAACCGATTGACAATCAAGAATCAATCGGGTTTGACTTCCCAGACGAAGATGTCATGTATCTAAAAATGAAAGATTGCGATGAACCGCTACCCAGTGAAGGGCCAGAACCAGGTTCCCAGTGGGGACTTATCTTTGACGGAGCTGTCAATCATTACGGAAACGGAACAGGGGCAACCCCTTTCTCTTTAGTGTATGGCATGGAAGCAGTGCTCCCCATAGAAGTAGAGATCCCATCAATCCGGGTATTGATGAAAGCGAAGCTCACCGAAGCTGAATGGTGTCAAAGCCGACACGACGAACTGAATCTGATCGAAGAGAAGCGAATCATGGCACTATGCCATGGTCAGTTGTATCAACAGATAATGAAAAGGGTGTTCGACAAAAAGGTCCGACCTCGTGTCTTTAGAAAAGGAGACCTCGTGCTCAAGAAGATATAATCATTTCTCACTGATTCTCGGGGCAAATGGACCCCAAATTATGATGGCCCCTATGTGGTCACGAAAGCTTTCTCAGGCGGTGCCTTGAGACTTGCAACCATGGACGGAGAGGAATTTTCCTACCCCACGAATGTTGATGTAGTCAAGAAATACTTCGCCTAAAAAAAAAAAAAACTTCTCGGTGGATTGAAAACCCGAAAGGGCGGTCCAGGCAAAAGTTAGAGACATGAAAAAAAATCATCCCGATGGATTGGAAACATCATAGTACAATCCAGGCAAAAATTAGGGATAATGGCAAGTAGTTATGTTCAACAGAGGCAAGTCCCTCAGCAGCAGTTACAACATCCATCGGAGGAAAACTCCAGTCAAGGTCATCTTCGACAGAAGCTCAGGATGTCCAGAATTCAAAGTTGGTAGAAGGATAGTGGTCGTTATGTTTCAACGTAGCCCTTTTCCCTGTAAATTACCATTTTCAAACTTTGTAAATACTCTTTGGAATCACGCGTTTGGCTGATTTCCATCTTATCAATAAAATTTGAGCCCTTGGGCTTTTGTTTATAATTCTTATTTGCTTTAGCTTTACAGAACGACGTTGTTAACATGATTAACGATTCTCGAAATAAAACAAAAATGAATTTACTTGCTAAAACTTTTTCTGCCTTTTTTTAAAGACGGCAATTTCTTTTGACTGTTGAACATCAGAAGAACATCAATCGCGTCTCCAAAGGTGTTCGAACCTCAAAGTACAGAATCAAAGTACTCCTTCTAAACCAGTACGCCTGAGTGAAGGATCAATAATGTCAGAGACCATGTTCCATCTGACATCTTCGGCCGAGTTCTCATCTCCTAAGCCCGACCAGCGTCACCCCTAACAGGGACCGTTTCTCCTAAGCAAGGCAGAATTGCTATCTTGAACCAGCGATATTTCTACACGCCCCGCGGTGGCCGAGTATCCAATCGTGTTCATCCCTTAGTCTGTATGTTGCGTCCGTTTTGTCCGCATATACATATATACATCATGCATTATTGATTTGCATTCACATTCATATTGCATCACTATCACTCTAGTCGTTCTTATCCCCTAGTGATAAGTCCTCTCAATCGAGTTGTCAGACCTTTCCTCGTTAGGAAGTGAATCATCTAAGCAATCTCTCTCCCGTTTATCTCTGGATTAGAGACGGTCCTCGACCACTTTGATAACTTGAACCTCTGAAAAGGCAGAGAGAACTTTCAACAAATGTCGATCTTCGCCATCGAAGACGATATCCTTGCTTTCCCGGATTAAGGAAAATCCCCAGAGAAAGCCTCTTAATCAGAGATTCGGCGGTACGGCAGTTTTTCTCCGAAAATACCACTGATGAAAAGGTCATTGGCACCTCAAAATTGGATTCCATCATATGGCATTTCTCCGGAAAGATCCCGAGAAAAGTATGATGTAAGCCCCCAAACGAAAACAGTCTCTCAAGAGACTCGCTTCCCCTAGTAGAATCGACAAATGGCGTCTCCAAAATAGAGAAGTTTGTGTACCTCTACAATTCAGACGAATGGGTTCCCCAGCAATTCTGACATCAAAACTTTTTCCACTCAAATGGCATCTCCCCAAGAAAATTCGGCGAGAAGTTTGAGGGAAAACCGCTACACATAGCGTCCCTTATCAATAAAGTTTTTTGACAAAAGAAACTAAGACCAGTTCCTTGGTAGAAAACCAGGATCGAGGGGAAGTTTTTCCGAAACTTAGACCAGTTCCTTGGTAGGAAACCAGGATCGAGGGGAAGTTTATTTCTGAAACATAGACCAGTTCCTTGGTAGAAAACCAGGATCGAGGGGAAGTTTTTCCGAAACTTAGACCAGTTCCTTGGTAGGAAACCAGGATCGAAGGGAATTTTATATCAGAAACTGAGACCAGATCCTTGGTAGGAAACCAGGATCGAGGGGAAGTTTATATCAGAAACCGAGACCAGTTCCTTGGCAGGAAACCAGGATCGAGGGGAAGTTTATATCAGAAACCAAGACCAGATCCTTGGTAGGAAACCAGGATCGAGGGGAAGTTTACTTTAGAAACTGAGACCAGTTCCTTGGTAGGAAACCAGGATCGAGGGGAAGTTTATTTCAAGAGAAACTGAGGCCAGCTCCTTGGCTGAAGACCAGGATCGAGGGGAAGTTTACCTTTTCTAAGCATCTTCGCTTAGCTAAAGAAGATGAATGCGTAAGCTACCATTCATAACCACCATCAAAATTTTGGGTATTCCGATATTTAATCCTCTTGCACCCCGAATGCCCGAATACCTTCGCCATTCACACCTTTGAGTCCAAGAAGATTAAATAGGGGCATCTGTCATACCCCAAATTTTGACCATTAAGATTTCCCATCATTGTGCAAATCATCAGCACAATATGGATGGACCATCATACCTCATTAGTCTCCCCAAAGGTGGGTGAGCATTCACTACAAACAAGATTTAGGGTTTCAAGCCCTCGCAGAGCTCTTAGACAAAGGGTCAATCAAGGAATGACATGATCTTCAACTTGTCTAGCCTCTCAAACATCCACAATGGATCAAGAGGACTCCCACTACAAGGATTAAGCACAAGTTTGCTCCCTTCTAGGTGGATCAAGCCTCAGGATCGCCAGTGTCACCAAATTAGGGTTTGGTCGACTAGGGCCTCCAGATGGAAATTTTCCTCTGGGCATGAGCCAATGCTTCAAAGCATAACCTAAAATACTCCATGGAACATCATAAACCCTATCACCAAGTCAATTTAGCCTCGGGGGATGCATACATCAAAAATCAGGAATTAGGGTTTCTTGACCTAATTCACCCCTAAGTTGACTTTTGGCACAAATCATGAGCCAAGACCTCAAGACATGATTTGAGGGTCTCCAACATACCACGTTGATCCATTTGCAACAATGGATTGACCCAAGAAGCTTGAGCAACAAGTTTCAATTTCATCTGAACCACAGTTAGGGTTTCGCAAGAAAAGTCAACTGTAACATTGACTTTTGACCAGAACATGCTCCCAAGCCGTGGGACACGATTAAATACACCCTATAACACCCATGGAACATGTCCATCAATTTTGATTTAGGTCAAGGACATGATTTCCTGGAGAATCGCACGGTTTGGAATTCATCTGATAAAAAGTCAACTGTGCACAAAAGTCAAACTTTGACTTTTTGAGATTTTTCATAAAAATGGTTTTTTAACCCTAAAATGATGTTAATGTGTGATTGGAATCATCATTCATCAAGAAAAATCAAAGAAAGTGGGATAACTTGTAAAAGGGGTAACCATAAAAACTTAGAAATTTTTCTAAGTTATGAAAAAAAGTGGCAAGGGTACCAACTTTGGAGGATCATAACTCCTAAACCACAAAGCCATTTTTCTCCATCCAAAGCTTGATTTGTAGCCCTCATTACCCTCTACAAAAACTTCAACTAGACCTAAGTCCAATTCATTAAGGATTTTGAGTTATGCTTGGATCAAAATGGCTAAAAAGTTAAAATTGACATTTTTCAGCACAATGTCCCAACTGCAAGGCTGTTTTTCTCCATGATCCAAGTTGAACCAGGTCTAATGTTAAACATCAAAGTTGAAGTACGTCATCTAAGCTTTCCGAAAAGTCCTAGAACGTCCATATAGCATACTCGAGCAGGGAGTTATGGATCTTACAAAATGGCTTGCTGAAGCTGAATTTTTCAAGGCAGATTTGCACATGTTTTGTGCCACACGAATTTTCAAGCCTTGTCATCAGTTTGGACACATCTAAGGATCAAATCCAAGTGGGATGATCTGATCCATGAACCTCCCAAGTCCAAGGAACAAAGAAAAGCATGTCAAAGCCTAGAAATCCCTAAAAGAGGGACAAAACTCCAATTTTGGTTTGGAGCATTTAATGGATGCTTAGAGGTGGCATGTACTGAGCCATTCTCATCTGAAATTAGTCAAGACTTATCCAAGACCAAGGGAACCTGCAGCCTGTGCCCTAACCTCTAGTCAATGGCTAGAGGAGACTTGGATTTCCATTGGCCAACATTGGCCAAACACCTGCTGCAGTTGCTATTCACTGTGGATCCCAAAACAAACTTGCTCCACTATAAATAGAGCTCATTTTTGCTCAGTTTGAGTACACCAAAGCCATCAAACAGATGTTTTCCTCAAATTCTCTCTTTCGCTCCAAAATGCCTTCATTAGTAAGGAAATTCTGAGTTTTTGAGCTAGAGAGCAATTCCACTCAAACTAATCACACACACACACCTCATATATATCATATGTAAGCTGTGCTAACCATCAAAAGTGACCTGTAATCACAACATCACAAAGTCACCTCTCAAAACCTCAAAATGGCACTTTTTTGCATTTTTCAAGCCATGTCTTGATTCAGTCACTTTCCAAGCCAGATAAAACCTCAAACACACTCTAAATATCATCCTTGAACTGTCCCAAATGGTGCCACACATCTTGAACACCATTTGAGAGAGTTGGCATTTTGGCCGTTTTTGACCATTTCGCGAGAAAGTGCACAAACTTGCTCCAGAGGTTTCCAGCCAATTCCAACCATCCTAAAAGCTTCTAAGAGGTCATTTGAGGTTGTCTAAAGCATCAAATCATTTCTGGAACAAAGCACTTGGAAGGTTGCCCAAAATCTCCAAAAAAGAGGTAAAATCCACAACTTGAATTCTTTGAATCATGTTTTCCTTTGTTGTCCACATACATGCATCATATTGAACAATTCTTGAGGTAAAAATGTAGTCCTTAATGTGTATGTTGTGATCCTCCCACTGTTTGCATTTTGACATGTTTTTATGTGGAATTTTGGTTGTTTTGAAACCATGTTCAGTTCTGTCTTTTCTTCATTGGTGTATTCTATACATTAAGTTTTAGTTTGCATGAGTAACACCATTGGATTCCTTGCGAAAAATCGGTCAAGATAGCTTTTTACCGATTTCAATTCCGATGAAAATTGAGAGAGTTACGCGCGTTGGAAATTTTACGCTAAACGGCGTCGAATTAACGATAGCGGTTCTGTTTTTTCGCTTTGTACAGTGAGTTTCTGAGTGCGTGAATAATACCATTGGATTCCTTGCGAAAAATCGGTCAAGATAGGTTTTTACGGATTTCAATTCCGATGAAAATTGAGAGAGTTACGCGCGTTGGAAATTTTACGCGAAACGGCGTCGAATTAACGATAGCGGTTCTGTTTTTTTTTGCTTTGTACAGTGAGTTTCCGAGTGCGTGAATAACACCATTGGATTCCTTGCGAAAAATTGGTCAAGATAGGTTTTTACGGATTTCAATTCCGATGAAAATTGAGAGAGTTACGCGCGTCGGAAATTTTACGCGAAACGTCGTCGAAAACAACGATAGCAGATTTTGTTTTTTAATTTCTGCATTTTGTGCGTCGATTTTCCGTATGCGTGAGTAATACCATTGGATTCCTTGCGAAAAATCGGTCAGGATAGGCTTTTGCGGATCTTGATTCGGTTAAAAATCGAGAGAGTTACGCGCGTTGGAAATTTTACGCGAAACGATGTTTTTACACGCAGAAGCTCTGGTTTTTTTATCGGTGCATTTTGTACGTTGAGTTTCGGCGTGCGTGAGCGATACCATTGGATTCCTTGCGAAAAATCGGTCAGGATAGGCTTTTGCGGATCTTGATTCGGTTAAAAATCGAGAGAGTTACGCGTGTTTGAAATTCAACGCGGAACGATGTTTTTAATCGATAGCAGTTTTTGTTTTTTAATTTCTGCGTTTTATACGTCGATTTTCCGCGTGCGTGAGTAATACCATCGGATTCCTTGCGAAAAATTGGTCAGGTAGGTACTTCCGGATTTTGATTCTGATAAAAATCGAGAGAGTTACGCGTGTTGTAAATTCGGCGCGGAACGGTATTTTCAAAACAATAGCAGTTTTTTCTGCGTTTTGTGCGTCGATTTTCCGTGCGCGTGAGTAATATCATCGGATTCCTTGTGAAAAATCGGTCAGGCAGGTATTTTCGGATTTTGATTCCGATAAAAATTGAGAGAGTTATGAATGTTTGAAATTTGATAAAAACGTGTTGAAAATTAAAGTTTCGGTACTCGTTTTTACCCCAAAAAATGTCGAAAATGATATTTTGATATCTTTTCTCTTTTTCTTACTTTTTATTTTCAAAACACAACCAATTTTTTTCACATAGCAAAAAATCATCATTTTCCAATTTGTACCCCATAATATTTTAATCCAAAAAAATTACAAAAAAAATATTATTTTTAATATATTTAAAAATAGTGTTTTAAATTGTTTTAAATGCTTTTAAAATGATTTCTTTTTTTTTCTTGATTTTTAAAACCAAAATGATTTTAAATATTTATGTTGATAAAATATTTTTTTTCATAAACTTTAATCATTATTTAATGATTTTATTTGATATTTTTATCATTTTTTACTTAATTTTTCTTGAAAAAATGCCTAAAAAATAAAATTGGGGTTTTCTTTGATTTTCACCTTAACAAAGCTTTTTTAAACACTTGGGTCTCTAATAGAGTGTAAGACCCAATCCTTTTTTGACCAAATCATTTTTGGGCCTCATTCATTGTATAAGCCCCGATACCGTCAAAAACAAACGGCGCGATCGTCGCCTTTTTAAGAAATAACCTTGGGCCTCTCCTCGAGCTATAAGACCCATTCAAAACTTTTGGGCATCTATTAAAGTGTAAGACCCAATCCCCTTTTAACCAAAAAATTTTGGGTCTCACTTATTGTATAAGTCCCTCTGCGTTAAAAGAAAAATTCAGCGCGATCGCCATTTTCAAACGAAAATCAACTGGGCTTCTCTTTGAGCTGTAAGTCCCATTTCTTTTCATTTTTAAACACTTGGGCCTCTATTAGAGTGTAAGACCCAACTCTTTTTTTTACGAAACAATTTTGGGCCTCAGCTATTGTATAAGTCCCGATACGTTAAAAATCTCGGCGCGATCGCCATTTTCAAACTGAAAATATTTTGGGCCTCTCCCTGACTTGTAAGCCCCATCTTTTGTACAAAAATACACTTTGGGCCTCTAATAGAGTGTAAGACCCAACCCCTCTTTTTTATATTTTCTCATTATTTTTTAATAATTTGGAAAATTAATAACTCCCTCAATTTTGATTATTTTTTATTGGTTCTTTTTCTGAAAAATCACAAAAATAGTAAAATATTTTATTCTACTAAAAAATCAAATTTATATTATTTATTTAATATAGTTGATATTTTTGTGAATAAATTCATTTTTAATTGTTTTTAAGCATTTTAAAAGTGAATATTCATCTTGAAAATAAAGACTATGGGCCTCCCCTCGTGTTGTAAGCCCCATTTCTTTTCTATAAACTCTTTGGGCCTCTAATAGAGTGTAAGACCCAATCCCTTTGTAAATACCAAAATTTTGGGCCTCAGTCACTTGTATAAGTCCCACGGTGTTTACAAAACCTCGGCGCGACCGTCGCCCTTTTCAAAATTAACTAATGGGCCTACCCTCGAGTAGTAAGATCCATTTCTTTTCTTAAAACTCACTTGGGCCTCTAATAGAGTGTAAGACCCATCCCTTTGTACAGAAAACCTTTCTTGGGCCTCAGTCACTTGTATAAGTCCCTCTGTACAAATTAAACAGTGCGCTCACTAATAAAACCCTGGGCCTCTCCTTGAGCTGTAAGCCCCAAATCTTTCTTTTTCAAAGCACTTTCTCCTTTGATTTTGAATATACTGTTGTTTTCAATCTTTCTTTATTGAACAACTAACCAAACAGCATGGAAGCTCTACAACCGAGTAAGTGTTTACCCGCTTTCATTTACCGCTTTCATATGTATAT
The DNA here is from genome assembly GCA_022829125.1 of Lathyrus tuberosus. NCBI lineage: Eukaryota > Viridiplantae > Streptophyta > Magnoliopsida > Fabales > Fabaceae > Lathyrus > Lathyrus tuberosus. Next base: position 20,576,186 of record JALAZF010000026.1, on the reverse strand, counting down.
AACTGTATTGTGGGGCTGTTTCACTGTAAGTCTCCTTTCACAAACTCATATATATATAACTGTATTGTGGGGCTGTTTCGCTGTAAGTCTTCTTTCATAAACTCATATCAACTGTGTAATAATAGTATAGATATTTAGAGTTTCCCCGGCAACTACGTCTAGAACTAGGTGACGCCGTTTCGTTTATTCGTAGAAATAGATAGCTAGACCCCCAATAGGATCACCAGATACAGTCTTCTCTTCGGCTGTCCTCATTAGGAATTGTCAAGAAACTCTACTTCCCAAGATGAATGTCTTCTCCGTGAATGGCATCTTTGAGTTTCTTCCAAATTCTCGGACTTTCCTGACTTGATCTATTCCTTGTGAATAGCTTGCCTTGAAGTTCTCGGGGTTTGGGGACCCACGGGCTTCCTAAAAGCATCGGCCTCCTCTTGGGCATCGTACAAGGACCCACAGGCTTCCTCAAAGCAACCCCGCCTCCTCTTGGGCTTCGTACAAGGACCCTACGGCTTCTTAGAAGTATTCACAGCCTCCTCTTAGGCTTCGTATAATGATCTCTTCCTTCGGGAATGATATCCTCCTCTTGGGCTTAGTACAAGGACCCGTCGGCTTCTTAAAAGTTTCCAGCCTCCTCTTGGGCTTCGTACAAAATGTCCCGACGACCACCTAGAGGTATAGGAACAGAACCTAGTCATCTCCATAGAACAGTCCTGTCATAGAGTCTACTACTATTTCTCAAAGCATAGTACAAAAGATGAAACTCTAGACATGGACAGTCTAAATTCCTTGAGTCTCAAAGACATTCTCAAGTGACCCCTTCGTTAAATAGGAAGGAAATCCGCAGACTCGGACAGTCTCAATACCCTTTGGATTTCCCATTTCCTCAAAGAGAAGGAAATATCCCTGATCCTCAAATCAAATCCCTGAGTACAGTGTTGCTCATATAAGAACTGATTTTCTCTTTAAAATCAGTATACTGGACCTGTCACTTAACTGAAACAGTCACCATAGCCTCCATTTCGGGCTTCGTACGAGATACCAAAATTCTCCCCAGTGGAGTCAAGCAACGTTTAGCCTCTCTCTCGGGCTTTGTACGAGACACATAAGAAACTCCCTCGTTGAGTCAATCACCCCTTTCGCCTCCATCTCGGGCTTCGTACGAGATACAAAGACTCTCTTGTTGAGTCAAACATTTTTAGCCTCCATCTCGGGCTTCGTACGAGATACAAAAACACTCTCTTGTTGAGTATAAAGGACTCTCTTGTTGAGTCAATCACCTTTTAGCCTCCATCTCGGGCTTCGTACGAGATACAAAAACACTCTCTTGTTGAGTATAAAAGATTCTCCTGTTGAGTCAACCCTTTTAGCCTCTCTCTCGGGCTTCGTACGAGACACATAAAAACTCCCTCTTGTTGGGCCAATAGCCTCCTCTTAGGCTTTGTATAAGAAAACCACTGGTTGATTCGATCAACCTTTTAGCAGCAAAGCTGTGCCTCGTTCACAGTATACAAACATCAACAACTCCTTTCCCCTTCATCTAATTGCTGTAAGCGGCAAGCCTCTGGATCATCTACATCCATGCCACTGTCCCTCTTTTAGCATGAGAAATTCCTAAGGAAAGATAGCATTGCTCTACACTGAGTTAAAGTCTTCTCCTTCAGGTTAAAATCCCCTTTAAAGGAAATTATGGCACTGCTAGGATCCGCGTATCCCGGTTAAAGTAATTCTCCTTTATAACCAGTCACCCAACAATTGTGACAGACAAACCCTTCTTTAGAGATGACAAATTCTCTCTAAAGCCGAGGTCCTTCAGCTTCACGTCTTGGGCTTTGAACAAGACACAAATAGACCCTTCAGCTTCCCATCTTGGGCTTTGATCAAGATACAAATCACATTTTGCTTCACGTCTTGGGCTTTGAACAAGACACCAAAAACACCCATTTCCTCCCATAGAATAGGAGGAACTACGAACGCTCTGATTTCCCTGTTTCGGTAAACGGGAATACGTAGGCATAAGATCGAAAGAAAAGATCTTAGCGAGCACAATCAACAAAAAACCAAAATCCCATATCTCCATCAATCAAAAGCAGTAATTCAAAAGCATCAGTCCTAACATCCTAATCCTTGTTCCCCGCCAGAAACCTTCTCCCCAGGTCAAAAGAAAGAAAACAGTATTGGCGAAAATACAAATAACCAGTACAAAGCCCCCCCCCCCCCCCCCACATTGATAGCATTCGTAACCTAACAGACCGCTGTTTAAACTCAGTATGCAAAGCAGGGTTAATTTGAGACATCTATTTCCCTTCCTTATTCAGCTCACAATAGGATAAAAAATGAATCGACCTGTAGTCAAAGCTCAAAAGCATCAGTCCTAACATCCTAATCCTTGTTCCCCGCCAGAAACCTTCTGCCCAGGTCAAAAGAAAGAAAACAGTATTGGCGAAAATACAAATAACCAGTACAAAGGCCCCCCCACATTGATAGCATTCGTAACCTAACAGACCGCTGTTTAAACTCAGTATGCAAAGCAGGGTTAATTTGAGACATCTATTTCCCTTCCTTATTCAGCTCACAATAGGATAAAAAATGAATCGACCTGTAGTCAAAGCTCAAACCGCAGAGAGCGACCAGCGCTTAAGAACCGCATCCAAAATCGCTCGCTACACTTGGGTTCACAAGGTGTCACCGAATGACAGTTCCGTCGGGGAATGTCATTATTGCTAGAATCGGCCCTCACTAGAATCTTAGGTCAAAAAACCTTTAAGTTGGGAAGGTACCACAGAATGGCGCCTCCACCGGGGAGCCATTTTTTGTTAGGATCATAGGATTCATAGCTCTTAAAAAGTCTAGGACATTAGGAAAATATATATACTGCTTTTCCTAATTGATATCTGTGTTTATTTTTCTGCTAATGGGAATGCGTGTGATGCCGCATGTGGAAAGATTGAGTATACACCTAGGAAAAACCTCTTTCAGTAGTGCGGAAGCTACTGGAAATAGTTGTCACGCGATACTACCCTCTTCTGAGATTCTTCGAAATACATCACCTAGCACGGTTCCCGGCCCGCTGATGTTATCTCGCCAAGAATCAATGATTTTGAGAGACAGGTACAAAAATCACTAGTATAAACCTTTGTGATGGGTAGAGCCTTGACTTCATGACACCGACCATTTAACCCCATGTTTTTTCTATGTTTTTGTGTGCTGCATTCATGCATTCATTTTAAAAACATCAAGCAAAAAAAATTTCTCTTCTAGTCTCTCTTTTTAAAATTAAACTAAGACAATGATTGCAAATGTCAGAGAGAAAAGGATTGCGCTCATGGATTTCGGTAGAAGAAAAACTCACAAGTATACCTTCAACGTTCCAAAACTAGGGGATTTGAGAGGATTAGCAAGGATGATCACTAACCCTGACGCTTTCAGAGCCAAGTACGGAGGTCTGCTACCTTTGTTAAGGGTCCATGTAATTGAAGGAATCCTGGAGGCACTCATTCAGTTTTATGATCCGGTCTATCACTGTTTCACATTCCCGGATTACCAGCTCGCACCAATGCTGGAGGAGTATTCTTATCTGATTAATCTACCCATTACTGATTAAGCTCCATTTTCTGGACTAGAAGAAAATCCAAAGGATCAGACCATTGCAAAAGCAATCTATTTGGATGAGTCAGAAGTCAAGACTCACATGACCACCAAGGAAGGAATCCCAGGTTTACCAGCCAAGTTTCTGGTAAAGAAGGCTCTGTACTTTGCTAGTATAGGGAACGTGACTGCTTTTGAAAGTATCTTTGTTTTGTTCACCTATGGGTTATTTTTGTTTCCCAACATCGATAACTTTTTAGATATCAACGCCCTTAAGGTTTTTCTCATTGGAAACGCCGTACCAACCTTACTCGCAGATACGTATCATTCTGTACACTTAAGGAATTTATACAGTGGAGGAATGATCACGTGCTGTGTACCCCTGCTATATAAATGGTTTATCTCTCATTTGCCTAAGTCTGCTGCTTTTTGGGATCAAAAGAGTGCCTTACGTTGGTCGCAGAAAATCATGTCTCTTACCAACTCTGATATAGATTGGTACAATAGGATTTATGACGGGATTAGAATCATTGACCGTTGTGGAAATTTCCCAAATGTACCCCTTATAGGAACTAAGGGAGGAATCAACTATCACCTAATTTTAGTTCGTCGCCAATTTGGATACCCGATGAGGCATGTCCCGCGTAATGCTCATCTGGAAGGTCTTTTCTTCAAGGAAGGAGAAAACGACAGGGCACTAAAGATGGAGATAGTGCATGCCTGGAAACACGTTCATAGGAAAGGAAGAAAGTCCATAGGAAAACCAGACTGTGTCTCGGTGGAGTCTTATCTCCACTGGGTACAAACTAGAGCTCTCAAGCTAAAGATGCCTTATCCTCGTCACGGAGTTCTTCTGCCAAGGGAATCTATCATGTACTTCATGACTGAAACGGAAAAACTTCAGGTTACTCTCAACAAAGTTCAACAGGAGAGGAGGTCTTGGAAGAACAAGTATCGCATTCTCAATGTGGAGTGTACCAAAATACAGCAACTGCTGAAAGATAAGGATGCTCTAATTAAGATTTTGGAGCAACATGCTGTAGAAAATCAGGATGACCAAAGGAATTTGCTCACTCCTTTCACTTGGCAAAGGAATGACAACCCGACAACGGCCCAAGAGCCCTGGTCCAAGAAATGGAAAGTACCAGAATCAGTACCCGAGTTCTCCTCAGAGAGGACTCGGGACCCATTAGCTTAGGTTTCTGTTTCCGCACCTTGTAATTTACTGTATTTCCATTTTCGCAATCCTTTGAATTCAATAAAATGGGGGTGTCCCCACTGTTTGATATTTGCAATCTAATTGTCAAAGTTTATTTTGATTAAACAAAAAAAACAATTAATATAATCATTGCATTCATCATTCTCACATCACGTATTCTTCTTACCTACGAATCTCATGTTTGTGTCTCGATTCTAGAGTCAAACTGTCTTATTCGTACAATAATCAGGCCAATCGTCAGAAAAGGATGGATGATCTCGAGGAAGAGAACAGAGAGTTGAAAGAAGAGATCGACGCTTTGAGAGAGGATATGAGAAAGATTCGTAACAACATGCAAGCCATGGCAGAAGCTCAGCTACAAAGAACTGTGATCTCAGAGATCACCTCAACGCCCATAGTAGAGAAGTATGATCCTAGGTATCAAATGCCGAAAGATCATCCCTGGGGCATGCCTGTTAACTATATATCGGAAGGATATGTTCCGCCGATCACTGAAGATCAGGGAATCATAGCAGAAGCTGCTGGGCCTGAAGGTTACAAACTTCGGGAAAGCGAGGATGCCAGAGGCATAATGTGGACTCCTGAAGGTTACAAACTTCAGGAAGCGCCAAGATTCACTGCCGTAGTAACGGTACCACCCCCTGTGGTGCACACTTTCCCGGAAGGACAGATTCCACAGATACCTTCTGATGGAAAGGAAAACATATTCGACATAATGAATGAGTTCCAGGAACAATTCCTGGAGATGCAGAAACAACTGCAGACCCTTCGCGGTCAGGATTTATTTGGAAAGGATGCCGCAAACCTTTGCTTGGTCCCCAATGTGAAAGTTCCATACAAGTTCCAAGTACCCGATTTTGAAAAGTACAAGGGTAACTCTTGCCCTCAAAGCCATTTGGTGATGTACGTTCGGCGAATGTCAGCTCAGACAGAGAACCAGGATCTACTGATTCACTACTTTTAGGATAGTTTAACCGGTGCCGCATTAAAATGGTACATGGGTTTAAACTGTGCTACGATTAGCGCTTTCAGAGATCTTGGCACTGCCTTCGTCCAACAATATAAATACAATTTGGACATGGCACCATACAGAGATCAACTCAGATCAATGTCACAAAAGGACAAGGAAACCTTTAAGGAGTATGCTCAGAGATGGCGTGAGATTGCCGCTCAAATTTGTCCACCTCTGGAGGAAAAAGAGATGACAAAGATATTCTTAAAGACCTTAAGCTCATTTTACTACGACAGAATGGTAGCCAGTACGCCCAATGACTTCACCGAGAAGGTGGGCATGGGAGTTCGTCTTGAGGAGGCTGTCCGGGAAGGACGTTTAGTAAAAGACGTTGGATCATCAAGTAGTACAAAACGATACGGTAGTGCTCTCCCTAAGAAAAAAGAGCAAGATATCGGGAATTTCTCTCTCGGAAAGCAAAGGTGACGGTACCAACTTGGTCAAGATGCATTGTAGACGGAGTGGATATAGCCATGTGCCACCTCATAATTATCACCAGTGTGATATCTTATCTAAAAGCAATCAAGGATGCTCTGTGGTGCAATCAGCTCTACAGGTACAGATGGATCTCGGATGGATCCAAGAGCACCGAGTTCGTGGAGTTAACATGGTTTATAGGAATTCCAACATCATTCAAAACCACGATATCCGTGCAATGAATGTCAACTTGGTGGCAATGCACTCAAGGCAAAGCCAGTATCATAATCTGCCGCGTCACGATTATAATTCCTGCCTGACTTGCTCAGTAAACAAATAGGGATGCTCTTTTGTACAAGAGGCCCTCCAGCGTCAGATGGATCTTGGATGGATTCAAGACTACCATGATAGGAATCATTATTAAATCAACATGATTCAAATCTTCGATATTCGCTTGATGAATACTAGCCTGGTGGAGTTACTTGCTAAACAGGTCCGGCTCGGGTTTCTGGTATCACATGATTATCAGGGCTGTAAAGCAGGTTGCGAAGACGATCAGGGTTATGCCCTTGTCCAGGAAACACTTCAGCACTTGTTGAACCACTGGTGGCTTCTAATCTATATGGATGAAGACACCCAGTAAATTGGTATCACTAACGGGAATCCTACTAGATATCAAAGTCAGGATGTTCGATCGATGGAAACAGATCTAGTAAGGTTACACTATATTCAAAGCGGACGTGGCCAGGTACCACTACACAACTATGAGCGGTGTGGAGTTTGCTCAGTGGATAATCAAGGATGCTACCTCGTGTGAGTAGCCCTTCAAAGTCAGTTGGACCATAAAGAGATTCAACCATGGTCAAGTTCTGGATCAGTCAACTACTTCACTGATCAAATCGAGGACGTTGTTGTAATCTCTGATCATCAGAGGGCTAGGGATGTTTGTACCATTATACCTCTACTTAACGAATCGAGATTTCCCAACCAGGAACGGATCGAGATTACTTACGATGGTCAGAAAAATCAGAAGGCTCCCATAGTCATCTATCTACCGAGACCGCTACCGTATGAATCAACTAAGGATATCCCTTACAAATACGGTGCAACAACAATTGAGAATGGAAAGGAAATTTCGTTACCCTCCATCGTGAATATTGCAGACATCAGTCGAGTAAGACGGAGTGGTAGAATCTTCAACAGAGGAGTTGGAGAACCCAACAAAGAAAAGGAACCTCAGACAGAAGTTCCCGATCCACCAGTTGATCAATATAGTAATCCCGACCTTTCAAAAAATGATGATGAGATGCTAAAGCTCATCCAAAGGAGTGAATACAACATTGTTGATCAGCTGTTACAAACTCCTTCAAAGATCTCGGTATTATCACTTTTACTCAGTTCCGAAGCCCACAGGGAGGCTCTGCAGAAAGTCTTGGAGCAAGCCTTTGTGGAACATGATGTAATAGTTAGACAGTTCGATAGCATTGTCTCTAACATCACTTCCTGCAATAACTTGGGATTTAGTGATGAGGAATTACCTGAAGAAGGTCGCCGACATAACATGGTGCTCAACATTACAGTCAACTTCCAGGACGATGCTTTAGCCAGCGTACTGGTAGACACAGGGTCAGCCCTGAATGTTATGCCGAAGTCCACTTTGATGCAATTATCATTCAAAGGACCTCTGATGAAAACAAGTGAGGTCGTCGTCAAAGCATTTGACGGATCCAGAAAAACGGTTATCGGCGAAGTCGACCTTCCCATAACTATTGGTCCTCATACTTTCCAAGTCACTTTCCAGGTCATGGACATCCTGGCAACATACAGTTGTTTATTAGGAAGACCTTGGATACATCAGGCTGGGGCAGTCACTTCGACCCTCCACCAAAAGCTGAAGTTCGTCCAGAATGGCCAACTCGTCACAGTCTGTGGAGAACAAGCCTTGCTAGTGAGTAACTTGTCATTATCTACTTGTGTAGAACCCGGGGAGGTTGTTGGGACTCAGTTCCAAGCACTATTGGTGAGCAATAAGAATCAATTAGAGAAAGGAAACTCGATTTCCTCATACAAATATGCTCTTGAAGTGATCAAAAATAGCAATGCAAAAGGATGGGGACAGCTTGTCATTCCTACTGATAACAAAACAAAGAAGGGTCTTGATTTTTCTGCAACCTGCACCCAGACAGCTGCTAACGATGAAAGTCTTCATCCCATCCAGAACTTCTTCCACGGTGGAGGCTTCCTTCAACCAGTGACTCAAGACGTGCATACCATCAATAAAGATGATTCCTCCGATACGGAGGAAGAATGGAAGTCCTATCTCAACGAGGACGGTTATATGTCTCAGAGAGAAACACAGACTCCCTTTTACTATCCCGCACAGAGTCCGAGATTTATACCGAGGTCAGATGTCGAAATGATATACGGAGGTTGTGATCCTGAAGGATGTCGTGCTCCGCCAAATTCATTAGAGGAAGACACTCCGATGAAATACAACTTTGACCACGACTATTATGGCCCAATGGATGGCTTGCCTATCTGGCAGCCGTATCCCGGAGACTTGGGGCAAGAAAATCATCCGAACAATGAAAATCAGCTGAGCATCATTGAACAGAATATCGGTGTCCCCGCCATGTCATGGGATCAACACTCAGGTCATTCCGAACTTATCCAGTATGATGATGAATTGGAAAAGTTTGTCGGACTAGAATTCATAAACTATGCTTTTCCCGAGGTTAACATCATCGAGAGAGATGACTCCTCCAGTTCCAAAGAAGTGTGGGACACCCTGGGACAACCAAGCAGAAAATTTGACTTCATAGTCAAGTACACCGGTCCTGAAAGCTCTCGTATCAAGTTCGAAGACATCCAGCCTACTGGATGGGGAGATACAGCTGAGAGTACAAATACTACGCAAAATACAACTGAGGAATCCTCCTACGACAACTCTGCTTGGGAGACAGATTCCAATGATCCTGCTCCACCAGAAATCAGCGTTATTTCTGAAGACAAATCAAGGAAGGTACCAGACTTTGTGATTCAGCGAGGAGTTCGCCGCCAATGGGTTGCTGTCGATGTTCCGAAGACTGTTCATAAGTCTAAGTAATTGCCATCTTTACTTTAACCTTTCACCCTGCCCAGGTGAAACGGATGTTTTGATAGGGCTCACTTTCTGTAAATTTCCCTCTTCACTTTGCCCAAAGCGACAGAGTTTTGTTTTATAGTGCTGTAGTTTCAAGAATCGACTTGTTTATTAATTAAATAACGCCGTTCTGTAATTTCTGCATTAATTATTGTTTTCTCTTTTCGCTTTTCAGAAAATGGTAATCCTAAAAAACAAATCAATAATAAAAACAAGTAGTTTTTCAAAGAAAATACACTGCACTAACTCTTGCATTCTCTCTATCTCTTCTAAAAACAATCATACTGTCATGCAGATTGCTTGTTTTAAACCCCGTTGAAACATACGATCCAATGCCTTCTCCCAACTTTGAGTTCCCGGTATTTGGGGCTGAAGAAGAAGTTGACGACGAAATTCCAAAAGAGATCTCCCGACTACTCAAACAAGAGGAAAGGTCCATTGAGCCTCACAAAGAGTTGCTGGAAACAGTCAACTTGGGCTCAGAAGAAGAGAGAAAAGAAGTCAAGATTGGGACACTGCTCAGTTCAACTATCAAAGAAAGTTTGATGAAACTTCTCAAAGAGTTTCCCGGTGTATTCGCTTGGTCCTATCAGGATATGCCAGGGTTGGATACCAGCATCGTGGAACACCGTCTACCGTTGAGATCAGAATGTCCGCCGGTAAAACAAAGGTTGAGACAGACTCATCCAGACATGGCTGTCAAAATCAAAGAGGAGGTACAGAAACACATTGACGCGGGTTTCCTCGCTACGTCAGAATATCCTCAATGGTTAGCCAACATAGTACCAGTTCCGAAAAAGGACGGAAAGGTCAGAATGTGTGTCGACTACAGAGATCTAAACAAGGCAAGTCCAAAGGACGACTTTCCTTTACCACACATTGACATGCTGGTTGACAGTACAGCAAAGTTCAAAGTTTTCTCCTTCACGGATGGATTCTCGGGCTATAATTAGATAAAAACGGCGTCGAAAGACATGGAGAAAACTTCGTTCATTACCCCCTGGGGTACCTTCTGTTACAAGGTAATGCCATTCAGTTTGAAGAACGTCGGGGCAACCTATCAGAGGGCCATGACTACTCTATTTCATGACATGATACATAAAGAAATCGAGGTATATGTCGATGATATGATTGCAAAATCTAAAACATAGGGGGAGTATGTAACCCACCTGTCAAAGCTATTCGAGCGATTGAGAAAGTACAAACTCCGCTTGAATCCCAACAAGTGCACCTTCGGTGTCCGTTCAGGGAAACTCTTAGGGTTCATTGTCAGCCAGAAAGGAATTGAGGTTGATCCTGACAAGGTCGAGGCCATTCAAGAAATGATTTCTCCGAAGACTGAAAAATAAGTCAGGGGATTCCTGGGACGTTTGAACTACATCTCCAGATTCATATTCCTCATGACCGCGACATGTGCGCCGATTTTCAAATTACTCAAAAAGAATCAGGATTGCGTTTGGACAGAAGACTGCCAAACCGTCTTTGACAGTATTAAGGAATATCTGTTAAACCCACCGATTCTATCACCTCCAGTGGAAGGAAGACCACTAATCATATATTTAACAGTCTTGGAAGACTCAATGGGTTGTGTACTTAGCCAACAAGAGGAAACAAAAAGAAAAGAGTCTGCCATCTACTATTTGAGCAAGAAATTCACCGACTACGAGACTCGGTACACTATGCTCGAGAAAACTTGCTGCGCTCTGGCTTGGGCAGCCAAACGTCTTCGCCAGTACATGATTCATCACACCACTTGGTTAATCTCAGAAATGGATCCAATCAAGTACGTCTTCGTAAAACCTGCTCTCACGGGAAGGGTTGCCCGTTGGCAGATGTTGTTATCAGAATATGACATAGAGTACCACGCTCAGAAAGCCATTAAAGGAAGTGTTTTAGCCGATCATTTGGGTCATCAACCGATTGACGATCAGGAATCAGTCAGATTTGACTTCCCAGACAAAGATTTCATGTATCTAAAAATGAAAGACTGTGATGAACCGCTACCCAGTGAAGGGCCAGAACCAGATTCCCAATGGGGACTTATTTTTGACGGAGCTGTTAATCATTACGGAAACAGAATTGGGGCAATCATTATAACACCTCAGGGTACACACATTCCTTTCACTGCCAGACTTACGTTCAAGTGTACAAATAATGAGGCCGAATACGAAGCTTGTATCATGGGTCTCGAAGAAGCGATCGACTTAAGGATTAAGAACTTGGATGTATATGGTGACTCAGCCCTGGTTATCAATCAGATCAAAGGAGATTGGAAGACATACCAATCAGGATTAATTCCTTACAAAGATTATGCAAGAAGGTTGTTACCCTTCTTCAACAGAGTCGAGTTTCATCATATCCCTCGTGAGGAGAATCACATGGCTGATGCATTAGCCACTCTCTCTTCCATGATTACTATAGGTCAATGGAACGACTTACCTAAGATTGACATAATGCACCTTGACGGCCCGCTTACGTCATCGCGATTGAAGCAGTCATAGATGACAAACCTTGGTATCACGATATCAAATGCTTCCTTCAGAAATAAGAGTACCCACCTGGGGCACTAAGAACGGACAGAAAAACCCTCAGAAGGTTGGCAGACAGTTTCTTCCTGAGCGGTGATACACTCTATAAGAGGAACTTTGACATAGTCTTGCTCCGATGCATAGACAGACCAGAAGTAGACATGCTAATAAACGAAATTCATGTAGGGTCCTTTGGCACTCATGCCAACGGACACACAATGGCGAGAAAAATTCTAAGAGCAGGGTACTATTGGTTGATAATGGAATCTGACTGCTACAAGTACATGAAGAGATGTCACAATACTCAGACAAAATCCATGTACCGCCTACACATCTCAAAGTTCTTTCTTCCCCATGGGCTTTTTCCATTTAGGGAATCGACATGATTGGCATGATTGAACCCAAAGCGTCAAACGGACAATGGTTCATCCTAGTAGCCATTGACTATTTCACCAAATGGGTCGAAGCAGCGTCATACGCCAATGTAACCCGACAAGTGGTAGTCCGATTTATCACAAAGAATATCATCTGTCGTTATGGTGTTCCAAGCCAGATCATTACTGATAATTGATCTAACTTGAACAACAAGATGATGAAAGAGTTATGCATAGAGTTCAAGATCGAACACCATAACTCATCTCCCTACCGACCCAAGATGAACGGCGCGGTAGAAGTGGCTAACATGAACATCAAGAAGATTATTCAAAAGATGGTCGTAACCTACAAAGATTGGCACGAGATGCTACCCTTTGCTCTTCATGGTTATCGTACATCTGTCCGCACTTCAACAGGGGCAACCCCTTTCTCTCTACTGTATGGCATGGAAACAGTACTCCCATAGAAGTAGAGATCCCATCAATCCGGGTATTGATGGAAACTAAGATTACAGAAGCTGAATGGTGTCGAAATCGACACGACGAACTCAACCTAATCGAAGAGAAACGAATAACGGCTCTATGCCACAGTCAGTTGTATCAGCAAAGGATGAAGAAGGCGTTTGACAAAAAGGTCCGACCTCGCGTCTTCAGGAAAGGAGACCTTGTGCTCAAAAAGATACAATCATTTCTCACTGACTCTCGGGGCCAATGGACCCCGAACTATGACGGCCCCTATGTGGTTAAGAAAGCTTTCTCAGGCGGCGCCTTGAGACTTGTAACCATGGACGGAGAGGAATTTGCCTACCCCACAAATATTGATGTAGTCAAGAAATACTTCACCTAAAAAAACGTCTCGGTGGATTGAAAACCCGAAAGTGCAGTCTAGGCAAAAATTAGAGACATGATCAAAAATCATCCCGGTGGATTGGAAACCTCAAAGTACAATCCAGGCAAAAATTAGGGATAATGGCAAGTAACTATGTTCAACAAAGGGGCAAATCCCTCAGCAGCAGTAATGCCATCGGTCAGGAAAATGCCAGTCAAGGTCATCTTCGACAGAAGCTCAGGATGTCCAGAATTCAAAGTTGGTAGAAGGATAGTGGTCATTATGTTTCAATGTAGCCCTTTTTCCTTAAATTACCATTTTCTAACTTTGTAAATACTCTATGGAATCACGCGTTTGGCTGATTTCCATCCTATCAATAAAATTTGAGCCCTTGTGCTTTTGTTTGCAATTCTTATTTGTTTTAGCTTTGCAGAACAACATTTTAACATGAATAACGATTCTTGAAACGAAACAAAAATGAATTTACTTGTCAAACTTTTTCTGCTTTTAAAATAAAGATGGCAATTTCTTTTGACTGTTGAACATCGAAAGAACATCGATCGCTTCGCCAAAAGTAATTGAGCTTCAAAGTGCAGAATCAAAGTACTCCTTCTAAGCCAGTGCGCCTAAATGAAGGATCAGTTGTATCAGATGCGACTTTCCCATCTGATACCCTCGACCGAGTTCTTACCTCCTAAGCCCGACCAACGGTTGTTCCCTACAGGGACTATCTCTCCTAAGCAAGGTAGAATTGCTATTTTAAACCCAGTGGTACCTCTTCGTCCCCCGCAGTGGCCGAGTATCCAGTCGTGTTTATCTATTAGTCTGTGTGTCGCGTCAGTTTTGTCAACATAGACATACATACATCATGCATTATTTATTTGGATTTGCATTCATATTGCATCACTATCACTTTAGTCGGTCTTATCCCTTAGTGATAAGAGTCCTCTCAATCGAGTCGTCAGTTCTTTCCTCGTCAGGAAATGAATCATCTAAGCGATCTCTCCTCTAGTTTATTTCTGGATTGGAGACGACCCTTAACCACATTGATAACTTGAACCTCTGAAAGGCCAGAGAACCTTCAGCCAACGTCACTCTTCGCCATTGAAGATGATGTCTTCGCTTTCCCGGATTAAGGAAAATCCCTAGAGAAAGCCTCTTAATCAGAGATTCGGCAATGCAACCGTTTTTCTCCAAAAATCCGCTGATGAAAAAGTCATCGGCACCTCAAAATTGGATCATGTCATATGGCATTTCTCCGAGAAGATCTCCGAGAAAAGTATGATGAAATACCCCAAGCAAGAAAGCGTCTCTCAAAGAGACTCGTTTTCCCTAGTAGAGTCGACAAATGGCGTCTCCAAACAGAGAAGTTTGTACCCCTCTACAATTCAGACATATGGGTTCCCCAGCAAGTCTGACATCAAAAGTTTTTCTATCAAATGGCATCTCTCCAGGAAAATTCGGCGAGAAGTTTGAGGAAAACCGCTACACATAGCATCCCTTGTCAATAAAGTTTATTGACAAAAGAAACTTAGACTAGTTCCTTGGTAGGAAACCAGGATCGAGGGGAAGTTTATTGATCACGACTTTCTGATTCTAACGGTTACTAACTGCAAGTGCACAGCCTATCGTGTAGTAATAAAGATATCGATCCCACAGAGACCTGATAATCAACCTAGTGCTACAGTTTGTTACTGTGTTTAGCTAAGGCAAAGATGTTTTGGTTTTAAGTTCAAAAGGGAAACTAAAGGGAATCTAAATTTTAGATTAAACTAGTTGAGATAAGGATATCGGTACGTAACTTAGTATACCATCGCGGATTCAATAAAACTTAAGCGTATAAAAATGAGTCACATTATATTTCTGTAGAAAATATCAGTTTAAAAGCCCTCACCTCACACTCTCGTGGATCTTGCTTCAGACTATATTCCTAAATCATAATGTCTTCTCTCGCTAGCCCATTTGAGTTTAAAAACACTTTTTGAAAACTAATACAGTCTAATTAACTTTAAAGCGTTCTCGCTGTTTTTAAAACCAATGCCCGATTCCAGCTATCTGGGTAAAATCTCACACTCTCGTGGATCTTGATCCTAACCTTTACTACCTTTTTACTCTCGTAACAAAAGTCCAATTTTAATTAAGAAATCGCGGCCAAAAAATAAGTTGTTTATGGTTTTAGCTTAGAATTATCGAATCCATTCCGGTTAACTTAATTACATACCGATAAATCGGATTTAGCTAGACATATTAATTAAAACAAACATGCAGAAAAATAAATTGCAAAACAGTAAATTAAACATGGCAGTGAGGAAAACGATAATGCTATTATTAAGATAATGAATAAAAACCTGATAAATATTAAATAAGTCGATTCTCGCAATTCCTCCACAAGTCGGTAGGCTTTTGCTCGATCGTATTGGAATAACGAATTATGAAGGCAAGATTGAAAACAAATCCTAACTATGGTGCAATAGCTCCTCAATGTGAGAAACTATCACTATTTCAAGTGATGGTAAACAAGGAATAGGAAACGGGAAACAAACAAGGAATGCAAGGAAAGTAAAAATCCGGAAATAAATTCTGCAGCAATTCGGGTAAAATTCTCTATATATGGTGTGTCTCGTTGCTTTTCAATCCATGCAGTATTTATAGCTAAAGCATTGCCTTAACGTTGGAGAAAATATAGGAGCACAACCTTTGGTGGTTGAGAAGTCTAAGGGAGACTGGCTCAAGTGAGTTGAAACTGAAGTTGAGAGAATGTAGGAGAAAGTGCTGATCGTGCGTGTGCATTGGTCTGCTTTGTCCACGTCTGCGTTTCTGAACGTAATAACCACTTTGGTTCGCGTGACGGTCGTGATGACTGTGTGACGAGCGTGGTGCGCTTTTGGATTGTGTGACGGTCGTGGTGAGTGTGTGACAGTCGTCACACACGCCACTTTTCATTTTCTGTTCTTTTTCTTGAAATTTCTTCCTGTTTTCTACTCTTTTCCTCATGTTTCTCTACTTTGCTCCTTTTTAGCTTGGACAATGAAATACCTGTGAAAACACTAGAATACTTGCGGAATAATCGGACTTGGGCTAAAATAACGTAATTATTAGTCATAAATCAAGGCAAATATATGATACATTTTCGTGTTATCAAACTCCCATACACTTGAATCTTTGCTTGTCCTCAAGCAATTAGTCAGTAAGAACGTCGGACAAGTTTTGTCAACCACACACACATGACATACCTTTTGTTTTGAAAATGTTTTGTAAGGCATTTTTGTTAAGATGATGGATACTCAAGTAAAACAATAAAGATACATTAGTGACACAAGCAACAAGCATAATCATAGCCCCCCCCCCCTCTACACAAGTCGGTTCTAATCATTCTATTATAGCTCAACCTAAAGTTTCTTGTATCTATTTCACCCGGTTTCATTCTAGCGCAATCACATTAAGCCCTTTGCCTTTACACGTACGTAGTGGAGTAGCCGGTTAGTGACTTTGATCCTTCTTAGCACGGGGTCTGGTACACAAGTGTGGTAACCCTTTATATATATAATAATCGTAGGTTGTGGGGGATCAAACCGTAGTTCGCCCTACCGAGTTCAGAACCAGGTTCCTCTGAACCAACCAACAATGGATTATTTCTTTTCTTTTGTAATACTTTTGTAATCGTAGGTTTGGTGTATTTTTCAATTTTTCACAACAGCGAAGAATACGAAAGATATTTAATAATTCGAAATCAAACACTTATCTTCATCGACTCTCCACGTGGTTTGTGTTTTAAGACGGTGTTGACTGCTAATATAAACTACTTGGGGTTATTTAGAACTAGAACTGAGGGTATCGGTATAATGGGTATTGAAACTGATCTCGCATATGCAAGAGGTCTAAGGTGTCAAGACGGTATCAATCTTGTTAAATTTTTCTCGATTTCCTAACATAGCCTATGTTTCGACATGTTAAGTTGTGCAATGTTCATAAATTTTTTTGTTATAGCTGAATAAAGTGGGGAAATTTTGAAATGTACGAAAATTTCATATAAATGCTTCTTTATTCGAAAGGAAATGCGGAAAGGGAATACATAAGGGAAAATAAAAGGTACCTCTCCCACACTATATCGGACATTGTCCTCAATGTTTCGATATAAACGCGGAAAGAAACTACAAAAAGAGATAAAACTAAAACAAAAATAGAATCTAAATCTAATGAAGTCCACGTCCGCTGCCTCGGGTGCGAGCGCGTCCATTCCGGGCTACATGATCTAGAATTCCTACGTGATGGATATAATCATATAGGTCTTGCACGCGTAGCGTCAGGGCACCCATCTCTTCTATCATACCGTCGATCCGTTGTCCTTGGTGGACTTGCCCCTGTTGGATTTGTCGCATTAGGCTCATCATCTCATTGTGCTGCCTCTATTGTTGTTCCTCTCTTTGGGCAGCCAACTGGTTTTGTAGCCATATGCCCCTTAAGATTTCTTCATTAGTGACGGGGTCTTGTTCTGGAGTGGCACGACGACGACGTCTGGTGGATGTTGAGGCATCTTGGGTAGGAGGTGGTGGGTTTTCATGAGGTGGCTGATCCATCTCTTGCTCCATTTCATCGACTGCTTCATTATTTTGGTTTTCTTGAGCAGCCACATTAGGCTCAGGAGCACGGAGATCAAAAAGCCAATTTTCTTGTCTTTAAGTGTCGATGCGGTCTCTGCATGGCATGATGATGCTCCTGATTATTCTGGTACGGACCACTGGATGGTATCGTCCATCCGCCCTTGCTTTAATAAGGTGGGAGGAGCGACAATACTCTATATCCAGGGACTCAGGTGGTATGGAAGGTAGATTAGTGAGGTTGCCTTCCAGACCAAGGCCGAGTGCGATAGAAGTTACTATACCTCCAAAGTAGAAAGGTTTAGAGCCTCTAGCACAGTTGGCGTGGATGTGCGATAGAAGGAACGGAGCTGCATTAATTGGTTCAAGATGGAGCACACAGCGAAGGAAAAAGAGCTCCTTGGAGTTTACCTTGTGGTTATTGTCCCTTGCAAAAATTGTGTGTCCTAGAACTCTGTGGAAATACCGTATTGCTGGGTTATGAATATAAGTAGCGTTGAGGCTGTCCCAGCTTAAAGCAGCTACACCTGTAAGTCGATTCCATAGGTCAAAAGCTTCCTGGAACCAGGCATCGTTAGGCAAACGGCAATGTACATTCTCGCCATGATGGAATCCAAGCATATGGGCAAGTTGGTTTTGGCCCACCGAATACTCAGAGACAAACATGCGGAATGTAGCTACACCAGAAAGTTGGTTTGTTTCTCCCAGAGGCGTAACATAAGCAAATGAGCTCAGAAATTCCAGAGTCATAGCTTCGTAGGTAGGTTGCCCTTGTGTTCAGAGCTGTCATAAACCGTCATTTTGGAGCATATAACGTACACCTTCTAGCATACCCAACTCTTCAAGGCTGGCAATGTGGACGTACCTCGTCGGTTGAAAAGAGCGTTGGTAGAAGCTGACGTAACTTGCTCTTTGGCGGTCTTCGGGTTCTCCCTCTCTGAATGTAATAGTGGAAAGGTCAGGAGCTTGTCTTGTGCATCTGGCCATGGTGCATGCAAACTGAAAAAGGTTTAATGGAGGAGGTGGGTATGGGTAAGAGTTATTCTGTGAGAATGAGAGTGTTTCTTGAGGTTTAAATAAGAGGGTTTGGAAATATGAAGTGTTGGAGAGAAATTTGGATTCAATGTGAAGGGTTTATGGAGAGTAATGTAAGTGGGTTATGGAGAGTAATGTGAGTGGGACGGTTAAGGAGAGTGAAAAGAGAGTGGGTCGTTTGAAAAGAAATTGAAGAGAAGAGAAGATGAAGAGAAAAGGGTCTCTGTTATTAACAGATAGCGCGTTAAAACAAGTATGACGCTCGTCACGAACCCGTCACAGTCGTAAGCCGTGTGACGGTCGTGACAAGGGCATTTCGCCTGTCATGCTCACAAAATCTGCTATTCTCACAGAGGCTAGATAAAATCTGGCATATTATATATATATTGGATATGGCAATCATAAATAGCAGTAAGATACGAGATAATTAGAATGCATATAAAGTGACAGAAATAAATTAAAATAAGCAGGAACATTATATCATCAACTCAACCACAAGCAATAAACACGAATTGAATACTTTATTTAAAATTGGAAATTCATAACAGTGTACTCAAAATAAAATTGCAGTAGAGTATTAAAGTTGAAATTTGAACTGAAATAAACTTGTTCCTTGACATTAAAAAGAAATTGCAGTAAAGTAAATGGTTCTAAAACATTAAAAGAAAAGCAATTAAATAGAAAAATGCATTATGACAGCATTAGCCACGTTGCTTCTTCAAAGATTTCACAGCTTGGTTCAGATGATCAAACTCTTTGACGGCGGTATCCATTAGACCGACAACGTCAAGACGGATAAGTCGAAGTTCATCTCTCAAATCTTGAAGTGCAGTGCGGAAGGCTTCGAGTGTGGTATGTATGCTAGCAGGGGGGACAATGTCAGCATTGTTTAAGGGGTGCTCAGGGAAATCGTGATAGTGAGGAGGAGTTTCAGGGTTAATCTCAATGTCAGACACATGACTTTCAAAATCTCTTTCAGACAGGGGCTCATCTAAATCATACAGCCAGTTGTGGCGGTTATGCACACTAGTTCGCTCGTGATCAGGTAGTGTAAAGTGTGAAACAACTTCATTATTGATCAGGAGTTGGAACGGGGGTGGTCCAATATTCCTAATGAGTCCTCGGTTAAAACAGAAAGTTATGTTCATTGGCCTATATCCGCCTAGAGGGTTCACTTGGGAAAGTCGTGTTCTAAATCCCATGGCATCAGCAATTTTTGTTACGAGGCCACCTATCAAAATGGGACCGTGATCAGCTCGAGCAATCCTGCGGAGATTGTCAAGCATAAAAGTGGCTCCATTAACGGGTCAGGATTGAAACACACAAAACATGATAAAAAGCTCATCTCTAGAGATTAGGGTGTCATTCTCGGCTTTTCCAAAAAGGGTAAAGGCTAAAATCATATGGAAGTATCTAATGGACGGGTTGTGAATTTTAGTGGACACCATAGGATGCGGGTCATGATGAGGTCGTCCTGAAATACTACTCCATAAAAGTTCTAGTTCATCTTCCATTACCAAATCTTCCTGTGCCATAGTAAAAACGTCGGGTCCATTGGGGAAATCCAACAGGTCCGCAATCTCTCTAATATTAAAGCGGCACGTGTATCCAAATAGCCTAAAGGTTATGTTACCCCTATTAAGTCCTATGCCGTAGTTAGGGTTGTAGGACAATGAGCTTAGGAATTCTAGGGTCAGCCTGTGGTAAGTTGGATACTTCTTTCTAGCAAAACCTTCCTATCCTATCTGGCTAAACATAAAGTCTATGCTATCTCCTATACCTAAGGCAGTCATGGTAGGTCCATGGGAAAATTTGGTTAAGGCCATAGGTCTGCGAGAGAGAACCTCATAGCGGTGCCATTGGACAGCGTCCCTGAATAGCACAACCATGGTGTCTTCGTTATCCATCTTAACAGTTAGTCGGAAAAGTAAAGCAGATGTAGAAGGAAAAAGATAGAAAGACTTTAAAATCCTGTAGCATGCAATTATAAGATCAGCAAAGCAGTTTCCATAAAATCTTTAAATTTTTGAGAAAAGAAAATAAATAAAAATGAAAAAGTAATGAAAATAAGATTAAGAAAGTAGAAGGGGAACAGAAAGAAATAAAAATAGACTTAAGAAAAATGTAAAGAAATTTTAAAAAAGAAATAGAAATAAAAGAAAGTTAAAAGGAAAACAATCTCGTGGGTTGCCTCCCACTAAGCGATGTTTTTAACGTCGTAAGCCTGACGCAAGCTTAGTGATAATTCATTTATAAGAATGAGCGGGCAGCTCTAAAAGTCTAAGACTATTCAAATAGTCTTTGTTTGCAATATTATGATAATGTTTTAAGCATTGCCCGTTTACTATGAATGGTTCACTATTTCTTCCTTTTATTTCTATCGCTCCACTTTGAAAAACTTTAGAAATTTCAAAGGGTCCGGACCTCCTAGATCTAAGTTTTCCTGGAAAAAGCTTAAGTCTCAAATTAAATAGGAGCATGACGTCTCCCACACTAAATTCTTTTCTAGATAAGCGCTTATCGTGCCATCTCTTAGTTCTTTCTTTATATATGCGGGCGTTCTCATAAGCATCTAGTCTTAGTTCTTCTAATTCGTGTAAATCTAAGATTCGTTTTTCTCCTGCGGCAATGTAATTTAAATTGAGGGTTTTAATAGCCCAATAGGCTTTGTGCTCTATTTCTACCGGCAGATGACAAGATTTTCCATAGACTAACTTAAATGGGGTGGTTCCTATGGGGGTTTTGTAAGCGGTTCTGTAAGCCCATAAAGCTTCATTAAGTTTAGTTGACCAATCCTTCCTAGAGGTAGCGACAGTCTTTTCTAAAAAAAATTTATTTCTCTATTTGAAACCTCGGCTTGTCCACTAGTTTGTGGATGATATGGTGTCGCCACACGATGTTTGACTCCGTATTTTGATAGCAGTTTATCGAATATTTTAGATATGAAATGGGAGCCACCATCACTGATGACGAGTCTTGGCACACCAAATCTAGGAAAGATTATCTTCTTAAAGAGCTTTATCACTACTCGTGTGTCATTTGTAGGAGAAGCTACAACCTCGATCCATTTGGAAATGTAATCGACAGCGACGAGTATGTACTGGTTACCAAAAGAAGACGGAAATGGTCCCATGAAGTCTATTCCCCACACGTCAAAGACTTCTACTTCTAGAATGCCCTTTTGAGGCATTTCATCGCGTCTGGAGACGTTACCAGTGCATTGACACCGGTCGCAATTTATAACCGTGATATGGACATCTTTCCATATAGTAGGCCAAAAAAAGCCAGCTTGCAAAATCTTAGCACAAGTCTTCGAAATGCTTGCGTGCCTACCATAGGGCGCGGAATGACAATGAGAAATTATGTCTTCCACCTCATCTTCGGGTACACAACGACGAAAAATACCATCAGCGCCCCTCTTGAAGAGAAGTGGTCCGTCCCAATAATAGTGTTTAAGGTCGTGGAAGAATTTCTTCTTTTGTTGATAGGTTAGATCAGGTGGTAGTACTCCAGCTGCTAGATAGTTGACAAAGTCAGCATACCATGGCAGCGTGGTTTTAGTGTAAACATATTCTACCACTTCATTAGTTTCTGTATCAGTATAAGTCAGGGATTGTTCTATTGTATTGCTTTCTAATTGGGCTAAGAGTCTTTCATAAGGGAAATCGTCATTAATAGGTACTTGGTCTGGTTGGATGTTTTCCATTCTCGACAGGTGGTCAGCTACTACATTTTCGGTGCCTTTCTTGTCCTTGATTTCCAAGTCGAATTCTTGTAGGAGTAGAATCCACCTCAGAAGCCTCGGTTTGGCGTCCTTCTTGTTTAATAGGTACCTGATTGTGGCGTGATCGGTGTAGATGATTATTTTTACTCCTACTAGGTAGGAACGAAATTTATCTAATGCGAACACGACAGTTAAGAGTTCCTTTTCTGTGGTAGCGTAGTTCATTTGTGCATGATCCAAGGTTCTACTGGCATAATAGATTGCGTGAAGCTTTTTGTCCTTTCTTTGTCCTACGACTGCACCTTCAGCATAGTCACTAGCATCGCACATGATTTTGAATGGTTTATTCCAATCTGGGGGTTGCATAATGGGTGCTGATATTAAAGCTTGCTTGAGTGTTTGAAATGCGTCCAAGCATTTATCATCAAAGACGAATTCAACATCTTTCATTAACAACTCAGTTAGGGGTTTGGTTATCTTAGAGAAATCTTTAATGAAATGTCGGTAAAAACTGGCGTGTTCTAAGAAACTTCTTATTTCTCTAATGGTTTTAGGTGGCTGGAGATTTTCTATAACTTCTATTTTTGCTTTGTCGACTTCGATTCCTCTGTCGGATACTATATGTCCTAGCACGATTCCTTGTCGGACCATGAAATGGCATTTTTCCCAATTGAGCACCAGGTTGACTTTCACACATCGTTCGAGCACCATTTCGAGGTTTGATAGACATCCTTCAAAACTTTCCCCACAGACAGAGAAGTCGTCCATAAAAACTTCCATTATACCATCTAAGAAGTCAGAGAAGATGGACATCATACATCTCTGAAATGTTGCGGGTGCGTTACATAATCCGAAAGGCATTCGCCGGTAGGAAAAAGTTCCATAGGGACATGTGAAAGTAGTCTTTTCTTGGTCGTCATGATGGATAGGAATTTGGAAGAATCCTGAATATCCGTCTAAATAGCAAAAATGGGAGTGTTTAGCCAGACGTTCAAGCATTTGATCTATGAATGGTAAAGGGAAATGATCTTTACGAGTGGCTTTGTTTAGTTTTCTATAATCGATACACATTCTCCATCCGGTTTGAGTACGTTGTGCTACAGATTCGCCTTTTTCATTATTGATGATTGTAACACCTCCTTTCTTGGGTACCACGTGAACTGGGCTAACTCATTCACTATCTGATATTGGGTATATGATTCCTGCTTCTAACAGCTTTTGTACTTCTTTCTTAACGACATCACTCAGAATGGGATTGATTCTCCTTTGATGTTCTCTAGAGGTTTTACAGTCTTCCTCAAGCATGATGCGATGCATACAGATAGAGGGACTTATTCCTTTCAAGTCTGAGATGTTATAGCCTAAGGCAGTCGGGTACTTTCTCAGGACATGCAATAATTTCTCGGTTTCTATTTGTCCTAAGTTTGCGTTGACTATAACTGGTCGTTCGAGTTCTGTATCTAGGAATTCATACCTTAGATCTTTGGGTAATGTCTTCAGTTCTACTGCTGGTTTCTTTGGGCAAGGTATAGGGTCAGGAGTGAGTGCGAGACATTCGCTTAGATTATTATCTTGGTATTCACCACGCCAATTATCATCTTCAAAAATTGGTGGCATCGGAATTCTCAGCACTTCAAAACACGTGTTTTGGTGTTTTTCCATTTCTTTCACGCATTCATCAATTACATCTAGGAAGCAGCACGAATCTTCTATAGCAGGTGCTTTGAAAAATTTTGAGAGAATGAATTCTACTTTTTCTTCACCAACCTCGAAAGTCAGTTTTCCTCTTTTCACATCTATGATGGCTCCGGCAGTAGCTAGGAATGGTCTTCCTAAAATGATAGGGATGTTTGAGTCTTCCTGGATGTCCATGATTATGAAATCTGTAGGAATATAGAATTGTCCTATACGTACTGGAACGTTTTCTAGCATTCCTAGAGGAAATTTCACTGATCTATCAGCTAGTTGTACAGACATTCTTGTTGGTCTCAGTTCTCCCATGTTGAGCCTTTTACAAATAGATAAGGGTATTAAACTGATGTTGGCTCCTAAATCGCACAGAGCTTTGTCTATAACAAACTTTCCAATCACACATGGTATAGAGAAACTACCAGGATCTTTTAGCTTAGGAGGCATGTTGTTTTGGATTATTGCGCTACACACTGCAGTAAGCATAACGATTTCAGTATCCTCGAGATTTTTCTTATTAGTTAATATTTATTTTAGGAATTTAGCGTATGAGGGCATTTGTGTGATTGCTTCTGTAAAAGGTATTGTGACATTTAGTTGTTTCAGAAGTTCAACAAATTTCTTAAATTGGCCTATGTTTTTAGATTTAGCGAATCTTTGGGGATACGGGATAGGTGGTTTATAAGGTGGTGGAGGCACATATGGTTCTTCTTTCTCTTCGACCTCTTTGCCATTATCTTCCTTCTCGTTTTCCTTTGGTTCGCCTTCCTTTTCAGACTCCTTACTGGGCTTTTGGTACATGGCTGGATTTTTGATTCTTGGGTCAGTGGGTCCTTCTAGTTCTGTTCCACTCCAAAGTGTTATAGCATTTGCATGTCCCTTCAGATTAATTTGAGTTTGACCTGGAAGGTTTCCAGCTGGGGCAGCGGTAACTGCTTGTTGTTGAGCCACTTGTGAGATTTGTGTTTCTAACATTTTGTTGTGAGTGGCTAGAGTGTCAACCTTGTTGGCTAATTGTTTGATCTGCTCTTCAGTGTGAACATTCTGGTTAAGGAACTCCTTGTTCTGTTGAGCTTGTACAGCAATGAAGTTCTCCATCATAATTTCAAGGTTTGACTTCCTAGGAACGTTGGGAACGTTAGCAGCAGGTTTTTGATATCCTGGTGGCACAGCAGGTGCTTGGCCAGGTGCATACAAAGCGTTATTATTCTTGTACGAAAAGTTTGGATTATTCTTCCAACCAGGATTGTAGGTATTTGTATAAGGGTTTCCTTGAGCATAGTTCACTTGATCAGCAGATACTCCTGCTAAAATTTGGAATTCGGGGGCAGCATGTCCAGGTACTTCGCATAATTCGCAGTTTGGAGCTGCGGAAGCCACGGTAGCTGCGGGTGTTATGGTCAAGCTGTCTATCTTTTGAGCAAGGGCATCTACCTTAGCGTGGACATGAGCAAGACTACTAACTTCGTACATTCCACCTTTCGTTTGGGCTTTCTCCACTGGCGTTCTTTCACCTCCCCATTGGTAATGGTTTTGAGCCATGCTTTCGATGAGTTGATAGGCTTCAGTGTAAGGTTTGTCCATAAGTGTACCACCGGCGGCGGCATCTATTATCATTCTTGTATTGTACAAGAGACAATTGTAAAATGTATGGATGACTAACCAATCCTCAAGACCATAATGAGGACACATCCTCATCATATCCTTGTATCTCTCCCATGCATCGTAAAGAGACTCAGTATCTTTTTGTCGAAATCCATTAATTTGGGCTCTCAGCATAGCTGTTTTGTTTGGTGGGAAATATCGGGCTAAGAACACCTTTTTCAACTCATCCCACGTAGTGACGGAATTTGATGGCAAGGATTGCAACCAAGCCCAAGCTCTGTCTCTTAATGAGAAAGGAAAAAGACGTAGTCTTATCGCATCTGCAGTCACACCATTTGCCTTCACTGTGTCTGCGTACTGCACAAATTTGGTCAAATGTTCATTTGGATCGTCCGTAGGATTTCCAGAAAATTGATTTTGTTGTACGGCTGACAGCAATGAGGGTTTCAACTCGAAATCGTTCTGGTTGATAGCGGGGGCAGCAATGCTGTTGTGTGGTTCTTGCTCAGATGGGGTAGCATAATACTTAAGAGGACGGTTCTGCGGTCCATCAGCCATGTTTCGTTCTTTGACTGGTTCAGGAGTATGAGCGAGAAGATCGGGAAAATTATACTTGCGTTGATACTCAAGTATTTTGTGTCTTAAATGTAAGAAACGCTCTAATTCGGCGATTAGTGGTTGCAAGTCTTCGCTTTGTGAGCGAGTACTTGGCATACAATCGAGAAAAAAAAAAGGGAAATAAAATTTGTTGCCTTAGTTTATACTGCGCAACAAAGAATCGCACTATTGGCTAAATCAAAGTCCCCGGCAACGGCGCCAAAAACTTGATCGCGGATTTCTCATTCTAACGGTTACTAACTGCAAGTGCACAGCCTATCGCGTAGTAATAAAGATATCGATCCCACAGAGACCTGATAATCAACCTAGTGCTACGGTTTGTTACTGTGTTTAGCTAAGGCGAAGATGTTTTGGTTTTAAGTTCAAAAGGGAAACTAAAGGGAATCTAAATTTTTAGATTAAACTAGTTGAGATAAGGATATCGGTACGTAACTTAGTATACCATCGCGGATTCAATAAAATTTAAGCGTATAAAAATGAGTCACATTATATTTCTGTAGAAAATATCAGTTTAAAAGCCCTCACCTCACACTCTCGTGGATCTTGCTTTGGACTATATTCCTAAATCATAATGTCTGCTCTCGCTAGCCCATTTGAGTTTAAAAACACTTTTTGAAAACTAATACAGTCTAATTAACTTTAAAGCGCTCTCGCTGTTTTTAAAACCAATGCCCGATTCCAGCTATCCGGGTAAAATCTCACACTCTCGTGGATCTTGATCCTAACCTTTACTACCTTTTTACTCTCGTAACAAAAGTCCAATTTTAATTAAGAAATCGCGTCTAGAAAATAAGTTGTTTATGGTTTTAGCTTAGAATTATCGAATCCATTCCGGTTAACTTAATTACATACCGATAAATCGGATTTAGCTAGACATATTAATTAAAACAAACATGCATAAAAATAAATTGTGAAACAGTAAATTAAACATGGCAGTGAGGAAAACGATAATGCTATTATTAAGATAATGAATAAAAACCTGACAAATATGAAATAAGTCGGTTCTCGTAATTCCTCCACAAGTCGGTAGACTTTTGCTCGATCGTATTGGAATAATGAATGATGAAGGCAAGATTGAAAACAAATCCTAACTATGGTGCAATAGCTCCTCAATGTGAGAAACTATCACTATTTCAAATGATGGTAAACAAGGAATAGGAAACGGGAAAGAAACAAGGAATGCAAGGAAAGTAAAAATCCGGAAATAAATTCTGCAGCAATTCGAGTAAAATTCTCTATATATGGTGTGTCTTGTTGCTCTTCAATCCATGCTGTATTTATAGCCAAAGCATTGCCTTAACGTTGGAGAAAATATAGGAGCACAACCTTTGGTGGTTGAGAAGTCTAAGGGAGACTGGCTCAAGTGAGTTGAAACTGAAGTTGAGAGAATGTAGGAGAAAGTGTTGATCGTGCGTGTGCATTGGTCTGCTTTGTCCACGTCTGCGTTTCTGAACGTAATAACCACTTTGGTGCGCGTGACGGTCGTGATGACTGTGTGACGAGCGTGGTGCGCTTTTGGATTGTGTGACGGTCGTGGTGAGTGTGTGACGGTCGTGGTGACTGTGTGACGGTCGTCACACACACCACTTTTCATTTTATGTTCTTTTTCTTGACATTTCTTCCTGTTTTCTACTCTTTTCCTCATGTTTCTCTACTTTGCTCCTTTTTAGCTTGGACAATGAAATACCTGTGAAAACACTAGAATACTTGCGGAATAATCAGACTTGGGCTGAAATAACGTAATTATTAGTCGTAAATCAAGGCAAATATATGATATATTTTCGTGTTATCATTTATATCGGAAATTGAGACCAGATCCTTGGTAGGAAACCAGGATCGAGGGGAGGTTTATTCCAGAAATTGAGACCAGTTCCTTGGTGAGAAACCAGGATCGAGGGGAAGTTTAAATCAGAAACTGAGAGCAGTTCCTTGGTAGGAAACCAGGATCAAGGGGAAGTTTACCTTTTCTAAGCATCATTGCTTAGTAAAAGAGAAATGATGCATGAACTGCCATTCATAACCACCATCAAAATTTCGGGTATTCCGATATTCAACCCTTTTGCACCCCGAATGCTCGAATAACTTCGCCATTCACACCTTCGGATCCAAGAAGATTAAATAGGGGCATCTGTCATACCCCAAATTTTGACCACTAAGATTTACCATCATTGTGCAAATCATCATCACAATATGGATGAACCATTAGTCTCCCCAAAGATGGGTGAGCATCCACTACAATCAGACTTAGGGTTTCAAGCCCTCTCAGAGCTCTTAGACAAAGGATCAATCAAGAAATGACATGATCTTCAACTTTTATAGCCTCTCAAACATCCACAAAGGGTCAAGAGGACTCCCACTTCAAGGATTAAGCACAAGACTTCTTCCTTCTAGGTGGATCAAGCCTCACGATCGACAGTGTCGCCAAATTAGGGTTTTGGTCGACCAGGGCCTCCAGATGGAAATTTTCCTCTGGGCATGAGCTAATTCTTCAAAGCCTAACATATGATGCTCCAAGGGACATCATAAACCCAATCATCAAGTCAATTTTGCCTCAGGGGATGCATTCATAAAAAATCAGGAATTAGGGTTTCTTGACCTAATTCACCCCTAAGTTGACTTTTGGGACAAAACATGA
The DNA here is from genome assembly GCA_022829125.1 of Lathyrus tuberosus. NCBI lineage: Eukaryota > Viridiplantae > Streptophyta > Magnoliopsida > Fabales > Fabaceae > Lathyrus > Lathyrus tuberosus. Next base: position 20,547,176 of record JALAZF010000026.1, on the reverse strand, counting down.
GCCAAGACCTCTAGAGGGGATTTGAGGGTATCAAATACATCACATTGATCCATTTGCAACAATAGATTAATCCAAGAAGCTTGAGCAACAAGTTTCAATTTCATCTGAACCACAATTAGGGTTTCGCGGAAAAAGTCAACTGTGCCTTTGACTTTTGACCAGGACATGCTCCCAAACCCTAAGACATGATTCAATACACCCTATAACACCTATAAAATCAATCCATCAAGTTTGATTTAGGTCAAGGACTTGATTTCATAGAGGATCGCACAGTTTGGAATTCATTTGACAAAAAGTTATTTGTGCACAAAAGTCAACTTTGACTTTTTGTGATTTTTCACAATTATGGTTTTTTAACCCTAAAATGTTGTTAATGTGTGATTTGAATCATCATTCATCAAGAAAAATCAAGAAAAGTGGGATAACTTGTAAAAGGAGTAACCATAAAAAACTTAGAAATTTTCTAAGTTATGGAACAAAGTGGCTAGGGTACCAACTTTGGAGGATCATAACTCCTAAACCATAAGGCCATTTTCCCCATCCAAAGCTGGATTTGTAGCCCTCATGGCCCTCTACAAAAGCTTTAAATACACCTCATTCCAATTCATTATGGATTTTGAGTTATGGAATGATCAAAGTGGCTGAAAACATGAAATGCCACTTTTTCCAACACTTAGTGAAATTTTCACTAAGTCAGAATCTGCCTTCACCATTTTCCAAATGTAGCGGCATTTTTCACTTGGATCCAAAAAGTATCAAAACCAATTATGATCAAACAGTTATTGTATCATATGAGGGCTTTCCAAAATGGCCAAGAACTCCATCAAATTCCACTTGAGCCATGAGATATGACAATGGCAATATGCCTTGCTGAAAACTGCCAAGGCTAGGCAGAATTTTGCACTTTTGCTCGATTTGGCAAAATCAGATAATTCCAAGCCTTTTCATCACTTTGGACACATCTGAGGATCAAATCTAAAGGGAACAAACACTGATCCAAGCCTCCAAAGTCTTTGGAATAAGAAGTAGCATGCCAAACCTAGAAATCCCTAAAGAGGGGACAAGACTCCTTGTTTTGGAGCATTCAATGGATGCACCAAGGTGGCATGGACTGAGCCTCTTCCAACTGAATTCAGTCAAGGCATATCCAAGACCAAGGGAACCATCAGTCTGTGCCGTAACCTCTAGTCAATGGCTAGATGAGACTTGGATTCCCATTGATCAACATTGGCCAAACCTCTGCAGCAGTTGCCATTCACTATTGCTTGCAAAACAAACTTGCTCTACTATAAATAGAGCTCATTTGTGCTCAATTTGAGTACACCAAAGCCATCAAACAGATGCTTTCCTCAAAATCTCTTTCTCTAGGCAAAAATACCTTCTTTAGCAAGGTAGCTCTGAGTTTTTGAGTTAGAGAGCAATTCCACCATAACTTATGATCCAAACACATCCAATATGTCATATCTAAGCTGTCCAAACTCACACAAGTGACCTGTAATCCTTAAATTTCAATGTCACCTCTCAAAACCTCAAAATAGGCCTTTTTGTGCATTTTTCAAGCTATGTCTTGATTCAGTCACTTTCCAAACCAGATAAAACCTCAAACACACTCCAAATATCATCCTTGAACTGTCCCAAATGGTTCCCCCCATCTGGAACACCATTTGAGGGAGTTACTATTTTGGCCACTTTTGCCCCTTTTGCAAGAAAGAGCTCAAACTCATCCTTGAGGTTTCCAGCTGATTCCAACCATCCTAAAAGATTCTAAAAGATCATTTAAGAGTGTCCAAAGCATCAAACCATTTCTGGAACATGAAACTTGGCAGATTGCACAAAAAACTCCAAAAGCTCAAAAAGAGGTAAGCATCATGACTTGAACTTTCCAAAATATGCATTGCTTTGAGGTCCACTGCTCATGCACATCTTGTACATGTTATATGTGTTGTGTTTGCACCAAATTTCCATGCAATTCTTGCTTGTATCATGAGATAACACAGAAAATGCAATTGGAGGCCTATTTCAAAACCACTATCGGGTTTTAAAATGGGGACATGATCTTGAAAAACTACCACCACCATTGGATTCCTTGTGAAATTCTAGGCAGGATAGACCTAAATTTTGTCTCAATCCATGGAGAAATGAGAAAGTTATGGCCTTCACGTTTCTGAGCCAAAACTTGCCTTGCCTTGCCTTGGCCAGGCCTAGAAAACAAGGCAAGCCTTGTGTATTTATTGGTTTGTTTCAATCAACGGCTGTATCACTACCCCAGTGGTAAGGCGCGCACCCTATAACCTTGAGGTCGTGGGTTCAAACCCCACCCAAACCATTTTGTGTTTTCTCACATTTTTGTTAATTTTTCCAATATTTTCATGTTTTATTAATTAATTGGAAAATTAATAACTCCTTCAATTTTAATTATTTTTTATTGATTCTTTTTGCAAAAAATCACAAAAATATTAAAATATTTTATTCCACACAAAAATCAGATTTATATTATTTATTTAATATAATTAGTATTTTTGTGAATAAATTCCTTTTTAATTGTTTTTTAAACATTTAAAAGTGAATATTTACTTTGAAAATCAAAACCAAATGAGTTTTAATTCATCTTGTGATTAATCCCTCATTTTTCAAACCTTAAACAAAAATCACAAATGGTTTATTCAAACTTATTTGGCATTTTTATCATTTTTATTTGATTTTCTTTAAATATTTACTTTTAAAGAAAAGCAAAATTAGGGTTTCTTTGATTTTCGCCCTCACAAAACATTTTCAAACTTTGGGCCTCTATTAGAGTGTAAGACCCAACCCCCTTTGAAAACCAAAACCATTTTTGGGCCTCAATCATTGTATAAGACCCGCTGCGTTTTCAAAAATCCCGGTGCGGTCGTCCGTTTAAAACAAACCATTTGGGCTTCTCCTTTAGCTATAAGACCCATCTTTGTTCACTTTTAATTATTTTTTGGCCTCTTGAGAGAGTGTAAGACTCATCCCCTTGTACAGAAAACCTTTCTTGGGCCTCAGTCACTTGTATAAGTCCCTGTACAAAACGACAGTGCGATCACAGATAAAACCTTGGGCCTCTCCTTGAGCTGTAAGCCCCAACAATCTTTTCAAAGGACTTTCTCCTTTGATTTTGAATATAATATTGTTATCAAAGCTTTATTTGTTGAACAACTAACCAAACAGCATGGAAGCTCTACAACCGAGTAAGTGTTTACCCGCTTTCATTTACCGCTTTCATATGTATATAACTGTACTGTGGGACTATTTCACTGTAAGTCTTCTTTCAAAAATTCATATCGACTGTGTAATACTAGTATAGATATTTAGAGTTTCCCCGACAATTACGTCTAGAACTAAACAAAACCTCGTCTCATTACCTCCGACGTTCTCCCGGATATTTCAACATAACCTAAAACCATGAGAATTTTCTTTTACAACAATTTTAGATAACTGGATCTAAGAAATCTCCCCCTTGAACAGTTCATATACAGAAGGCCAATGTTCCAAGTGAAACCCCTTCTGGAACTGTTCATCAGCCTCCTCTTGGGCTTAGTGCAAGGACCCACAGGCTTCCTAAAATCATCTCCGCCTCCTCTTGGGCGTTGTACAAGGACCCGTCGGCTTCTTAGAAGTTTCACAGCCTCCTCTTAGGCTTCGTATAATGATTCTTCCTCCGGGAAGATAGCCTCCTCTTGGGCTTCATACAAATTATACCGTCGACTTCTTAAAAGTTTTTCTTGCCTCCTCTTGGGCTTCGTACAAATTGTCCCGACGACCTCTTAAAGGTATAGGAACAGAAATTAGTCATCTTAATAGAACAGTCTTTCAAAGAGTCTAGATCTTTCTACCGCGAACGTACTGTCTCTTAATTTCTCTTAAGCATAGTACAAAAGATAAAACTCTAGACTTGGATAGTCTAATCTTCTTGAGTCTCGAAGACATTCTCAAGTTCCTTTCAAAAATAGGAAAAAACACCGTAGACTTGGGCAGTCTCAATAACCTTCAGATTCTACGTTTCCTGAAAGAACAGGAAATAATCCCGGTCCTCAGATCAAATCCATGAGTACAACATTACCCATATAAGGACTGATTTTCTCTTTTAACCAACATACTGGACCTGTCACTCAGTTGAAACAGTAACCCTAGCCTCCTCTTGGGCTTTGTACAATGATTCTCCCCAACAGAGTTAACCTTTGCTGACTCCATCTCGGGCTTTCTACGAGATACAAAACACTCTCTTGGTGAGTATAAAAGACTCTCTTGTTGAGTCAAACATTTTTTAGCCTTCATCTCGGGCTTCGTACGAGATACAAATCACTCTTTTGTTGAGTATGAAAGACTCTCTTGTTGAGTCAAACCCTTTTAGCCTCCGTCTTGGGCTTCGTACAAGACACATATAAAAGTACTCTCTTGTTGAGTGAACCCTTTTAGCCTCTATCTCGGGCTTCGTACGAGACATATAAAGGCATCCTCTTATTGGGTCAATAACCTCCTCTTAGGCTTTGTATAAAGGAATTCCCGTTTGATTCAATCAACCTTTTAGCATCAAATCATGCTTTGGTCACAACATACAAACATCAACAACTCCTTTCCCCCCATCTAATTGCTATAAGCGACAAGCCTCTGGATTATTTACATCCATGCCACTGTCCCTCTTTTAGCATGAGAAATTCCTAAGGAAAGATGGCATTACTCTAAACTGAGTTAAAGTCTTCTCCTTCAGGTTGAAAATCCCAAATAAAGGAAATTATGGCATTACTGGATTCGCATATCCGAGTTAAAGTAATTCTCCTTTATAATCAGTCACCCAACAATTGTGACAAACAGACCCCTTTAGAGATGACAAATTCTCTCTAAAGTCAACACCCTTTTAGCTTCACATCTTGGGCTTCGAACAAGATACAAATAGACCCTTCAGCTTCACATCTTGGGCTTTGAACAAGATATAAACCACCTTTAGCTTCATATCTTGGGCTTTGAACAAGAAACCAAAACACCATTTCCTCCCATAGAATAGGAGGAACTACGATCGCTCTGATTTCCCTATCCCGGGAATACGTAGGCATAAGATTGAAAAAGAATCTTAGCGAGCACACTAATAAAAAAAACCAAGAGTCCCCTACCTCCAGCCAATCTAGCGCAGTATCCCAACAAATTCCCCATGAACAGTCCTGGTATTTCGTTCTGAACAAAATAAGCAGAGAGAGGCCCACGAACTAAAACCGCATCTGTAAACCAACAGTTTTGACTGTTTAACCTCAGTTTGCAAGCAGGGTTAGTTGGAGACATCTACTTCCCTTCCTTCATCAGCTTCAATAGGATAAAAAATGAATCGACCTGTAGTACCCCAGAGCGGCAGTCCTTTTCCCTCGTCTAATTGCTGTAAGCGGCAAGCCTCTGGATTATTTACATCCACGCCACTGTCCCTCTTTTAGCATGAGAAATTCCTAAGGAAAGATGGCATTGCTCTAAACTGAGTTAAAGTCTTCTCCTTCAGGTTGAAAATCCCCTATAAAGGAAATTATGGCATTGCTGGATTCGCATATCCTAGTTAAAGTAATTCTCCTTTATAAATCAATCCCCCAACAGTTGTGCCAAACAGACCAAATATTCCCCTTTAGAGATGACAAATTCTCTCTAAAGTCAACACCGTTTTAGCTTCATATCTTGGGCTTTGAACAAGATACAAATAGACCCTTCAACTTCATATCTTGGACTTTGAACAAGATATAAACCACCTTTAGCTTTATATCTTGGGCTTTGAACAAGACACCAAAACACCATTTCCTCCCATAGAATAGGAGGAACTACGATCGCTCTGATTTCCCTATCCCGGGAATACGTAGGCATAAGATTGAAAAAGAATCTTAGCGAGCACACTAATCGAAAAAACTCCAAAGTCCCCTACCTCCAGCCAATCTAGCACAGTATCCCAACAAATTCCCCGTGAACAATCTCGGTATTTTGTTCTGAACAAAATAAGTAGAGAGAGACCCACGAACTAAAGTCGCATCTGTAAACCAATAGTTCTGATTGTTTAACCTCAGTTTGCAAGCAGGGTTAATTGGAGACATCTATTTCCCTTTCTTCATCAGCTTCAATAGGATAAAAAATGAATCGAACTGTAGTACCAAAGCGATAATGATTCGAAACCACAAAAACTGCGCTACACTAGGCTGAATGTATGAGTTTTCCGGTGGAGCTTCAAACGGAAAACTGGGTAGTAGGTCGGGGAGATTTCCCCATACGCGCAGGAGGGGTTGCCTCCGGGCATCAACTCGCGCCATACTATTGTGTTATTTGATTTAGGGCTTAGGTCGGGGATGTTGTCCTCAGCCCTTTGCGCACCCTTTCACTTGACTAGCGGTGGAAAGGTGGATTTGATTTTGCAGTCGAATTCACTTTTGTCCTCTACTTTTTAGGTGAACGAGATGGCACATGATCCCGAGAGAGAGATTCTCATAGACTCGTTCGAGGAGAGCTCCTCGGAGAGTAGTGATACTGAGGTTTCAACTGCCCCCAGCGAAGATGGGGAGGATCCCGAGCATGCTTCCGCGGAGGGGTGGACGGTTGCGGAGCCTGCTGAGCACGCATCCACCTTTGCGTCTTACACCGGGGATGTCTTCACAAATGTAGGGCCGAAAGGGGAGTGAAAGGTACACTCCCCAATCAAGACGACCGCATATGTATAAACTACGGGGAGAGATTCCCAATGTATGAATATGCTTTCAAGGATATAGGGCTGAGGCTGCCCTTCACTGACTTTCAGTAGTCTATCTTCGTTCATCTGGATTTGGCCCCGTCAAAGTTGCACCCTAATTATTAGGCATTTATCCGCGCCTTCGAGCTAACCTGCGAGTTTCTGAAGATAGGAGCTACATTTCCCTTGTTCTTCACCATCTTTCACCTCCAACAGCAGGTTTCGGGGAAAAGGTATGGCTAGGTTTCGCTGAAACAAGCGAGAAAACTGTTTAAGGCCTTCTCAGAGTCTATTCGGACCTTCAAGGAGAGGTTCTATTTTATTGAGTCTGTGTCAGAGAAGGCTCAGGACACCACGTATGCCTGGGCGGTGACAACGGACGAGGACGGTAATGATATGTGCGACGAGCATGGGAAGTTGCTGGCGGACAGGGTGTTTAAGTACCCCTTCTGTTGGAGCGGAAGCCATTTTACCCGGGGTACCGACCATTACCTCGTCCAACCGGATATGCTGAACGAGCAAGACGCGGCTAGCTATGAGGCGTTGGTCAAATACGTTAACAGTTTTAAGCTCGTGGAGTGTTGGACGAAAAAGGGGGACCCGATCTATGACGACGATGGTGGGCAAAGAGTGGAACACCGCTACATTAATACGAAAGCGCTTCTGGAGTGCAAGACCCATGCTGACGCCCTTAAGTTGCTTGGTAGTTTACCTTTTTTAGCTTGTCCGAATTATAACTTCCTCGGTGGCTAATGCATTTGTAATGTTTTTGCCGGTGAGATGCCTTCTGCTCATGAGAGGATGGTGAAGAATGTCCTGGCGAGGGGCAAAGCAGGCGCGGTCACCTCAAAGTCTCGATTTACTCAGCGGGTGCCTCCTCCTCAACTGGCTGTAGGGAGTTCCTCGCCCGTTCCTTCTCCTGCTCAGGGATCTCCAGTGCCTGGGGCCTTAAGGTTTAAGCGGACCAGAGCAAATGAGCTGGTGGATCTCAGTCGGGCAGCGGAGAAGGCCAAGTTTGAACTTCCCCCCTGCCTTCATGACAGGAAGTTTTTCGAGGGGACATCCCTGACGGTTCCTCGGGCGGAGTCCCTCAAGCTTGAAGGTATGGATCTCCTAAGCAAGAGGGCAATGCTGGCGCAAGATGCCTCCGCGTTGGTCCGGGTCCTGGATATGGCGGCGGTCTACGCCGAGGGAGATTCCTCCTCTGAGTTTGAACTAAAGAAAGCCCATGCAGCGATATCTGCTCAGGAGGAAAAAGTGAAGAAGGCCAAGGAGGAGGCCAAGGCTGCCAATGACGCGAGGAAGAAGTCTGCCGAGGAGGCCGCTGGACTGAAAAGGGAGAATGATACCCTGGTTGCTGAGAAGAAGGCTACTGAGGACCTAGTCGAGCAGATGATGTATGCGGCTGCCCCGGCAGAAGACGAGCCTGAGGAGGTAAAGGTGTTGAAGACGAGGGCCGAGCTGGTTGTGCGCATTGCGCGGGCGGAAGAGGATGTGTACGCCATCAGGGAGGAGTCACTCAACAATATTGTGGCCCAACTCAAGCTGGTGAATCCAGAAGTCTGGATATCTATCAAGGGTACTAACTTTCTGGGCCATGTTGAGGATGGCAAGATAGTTACTCCGGACTTCTTCAATATTAGTGATGAGCACGCCCGGCTCTTGAACGAGGAGACCTAGCCACCGCAGCCTAACCCTGAGCAGTCCAAGCAGATAGCGGAGTGATATCTTCTTTGTTTTTTATTGTTGTAATGTATTTGGCATGTGTGCCATATTTGATGTAATTTTATTGTTGTTTGGTATGGGGCGTGGACCCTTTGTCTTGTAATATGCACAATTGTGGTCCTTGTGGCCACTTAATTATTTTGATATGTATGTATCCGGCCACCGTGGTCGGCTTTGTATATTCGCACATGCCTTTCTTTGATGATTATTTTTGCTAAGTGTTATATCTTTGCTTGATACACGTGTTTGCTCGTAATAGGGATGACTTTGATTCATTTGTTGCTTTAGGGAATTGCTCGAGTTAGATGTGTTCGGCAGTGAGGGGAACTGGTCGAACGGCCTGGGGAGTTCCCGGGCATGATAGCGAAGCTCAGACCGCGTTTGAGGCATAAGTTCGCGGCGTGAACCTCCCATCGCGGGCTAGGCGTTCTGCCTATCATGGTACTTTGACGACGGCGGACTCGGTTGAGGAACGCCGTCGGGCAAAGAGCCTACTCGATCCTACCTTGACTGGTATGCGATGCTTGTACCTCGGCGCGCATTGAGGTCGGGATGTTGTGTTCGTTTCTTTGTCGAAGCAAACCGATAATTAGGGCCTTAGTTATAATATTATTTTAGCTTTTCGACGTTCCATGGTCTAGCAAGTTCTTCCCTGTTGAGGTGTTCTAGGTAGTAGGCCTCATTCTCCGTCTTTGCTCGGACGCGATAGGGTCCTTCCTAGTTAGTGGCGAGTTTGCCCTCCCGAGAGTCCTTGTGGTTCCTTCTCAAGACAAGGCTGCCCACTTGGAATTCTCGCCGTATCACTTTGGCGTTGTGGCTGATTGCAATTTTCTGCTTTAACGAGGCTTCGCGGAGAGCTGCTCCTGACCAGACCTCTTCGACGAGGTCGAGCTCTTCCCTTATTGCCTCGTTGTTTGTTTCTTCATCCAGGGGTGATTCAGTCCACCTGGATGGTACATGTATCTCGATGGGGATCACTGCCTAAGTCTCGTAGGCCACGCGAAAGGGAGTTTCCCCGGTTGAAGAGTGGGGAGTTGTGCGGTACGCCCACAGAACGCTGTACAGCTCTTCGATCCAAGCTCTCTTCGTTTCGTCTAGCCTCCGCTTGAGGCCTCGTAGAATTACTTGATTTGCTGCTTCGGCTTGCCCGTTAGTTTGGGGGTGTTCGACGGATGCGAAGTGTTGTTTCGTGCCCAGTTGAGCGACGAAATCCTGGAACTTCCTGTCCGTGAACTGGGTCCCATTGAAATGACCCACATTAAAGAGTTCGTAACAAAACAAAGAGCTCCAGGGAGATAAAAACTTAAAGTTTTACCACGAGAAATGAATAAGGGTGGCTTAGTGCTCATATAAGTGGTAGCATCTACATGTTGGAAAACTCTTTCCTAATGTGGAAGGGCCTTACAAAGTACATGAAAAGGTATCGTGTGGCCCCTATAAACTAGAAGAATTGAACGACGACGCCATTCTTAGGTCTTGGAATTCACTTAATTTGATGCATTACTACAATTAATGTTTATTTTAAAAGTTATTCGCGATTCTGCAATTTAAAAATTTTATCTATAAATAAAAAATTGTATTTAGAGTCTGTTTGGTAAGACAAAAAAAAGAGCTTTTAGCTTTTCACCTCATTTTGATTAAAAAACTCTGTTTGGTAATTGTCTTTTAGCTTTTAGCTTATAACATTTTAACTAGCTTTTAGCTTTTTTAAAAGCTATTTGAAGTAGCTTTTGAGCTTGTAGCTTTTAGCTTATGACTTTTTATTCCAATTATACCATTATTATATATATATATATATATATATATATATATATATATATATATATATATATATATATATATATATATATATATATATATATATATATACACTATTAAAAAAGTTGATTTTAAAAGATTGAATTTAGGGAGATTTTGAAAAATGTTATAGAAGATTTTTACTATTTTTCTCTACTTTATTAGACATTATTTTATTTATTAAATATAAATTATATAATTAATTTAGAAATAATGTTGATAATTCTCAAGTTAGTGAAACATTGGAGGAGAATCAATGAAATTAACAAAGTGGAAGAAAATTCAGAATATTATTACAGTTTTATTATAAAATATTAGACAATAAATTTATTTTTGTTATTATTTTAGATTAATATAACAAAATTCAAAATTACAATGTTATTATTTCACGTATTTTATTAAATTTTATTATAAAATTAAGAAAAAAAACTATATTTTACGAAAGAATGAGTTAATCAGACCAAAAGTTGTAGTTATTAGAATTACTTTTACTTTTATGTCTTCATAAATGGCTTTATGAAATACCTCTGCTTCATGTATGGTTTGCTAGTTCTTTTATTCAATAAATTTTGTTGTTAATATATTCATACTAAATAGCAAAGCTCATAAAACTTATATACAAATTTATATATTTTGATGATATCTTCAATTTTTCATATATATTAAAATTGTTTTGCATGTTGTTATTAATATATTTACTTTTATCGAATGAAAATTAATTTAATAATATAATATAATAAGATAATGAAATCACCAATTTCTTAATTAAAAGTGTCCTTTTAGGTCATTTTGTAATTATCAGCTAATGTAATAGGAAATTTACCAAACACTTAAATTAACTTATCAGCTACCAGTCATCAGCCATAAGTTATAAGCTATAAGTTACCAGCTACCAACTATCGGCTAACAGCTATCAGTTATCAGCTATAAGCTAGTGTTACCAAACATAGCCTTAGTCATTAGAGTTCTGATATTTAGAGAATGGAAAATAAAGGCTATCATTAGGGGATCATTCATAATCAATATTAAATTTATTAAATATATATTATATTATTAAATTAATTTTTAGATATATATTATAATATTAAAATTATTTAAATATATATTATTAAATATATATTATATTATTAAATTAATTTTCATTCGATAAAAGTAAATGTATTAATAACAACTTGCAAAACAATTTTAATATATATGAAAAATTGAAGATATCATCAAAATATATAAATTTGTATATAAGTTTTATGAGCTTTGCTATTTAGTATGAATATATTGACAACAAAATTCATTGAATAAAAGAACCAGCAAACCATACATGAAGCAGAGGTATTTCATAAAGCCATTTATGAAGACATAAAAGTAAAAGTAATTCTAATAACTATAAATTGTGGTCTGGTTAGCTCATTCTTTCGTAAAATATAGCTTTCTTCTTAATTTTATAATAAAATTTAATAAAATATGTGAAATAATAACATTGTAATTTTGAATTTAGTTATATTAATCTAAAATAATAACAAAAATAAATATATTGTCTAATATTTTACAATAAAACTGTAATAATATTCTAAATTTTCTTTCCCTTTGTTAATTTCATTGATTCTTTTCAAATGTTTCACTAACTTGAGAATTATCAACATTATTTCTAAATTAATTATATAATTTATATTTAATAAATAAAATAATGTCTAATAAAGTAGAGAAAAATAGTAAAAATCTTCTATATCATTCTTCAAAATCTCCCTAAATTCAATCTTTTAAAATCAATTTTTTTAATATTAAATATTAAATATATATATATATATATATATATATATATATTTAAAATAATAAGGGTATAATTAGAATAAAAAGTCATAAGCTAAATGCTAGAAGCTCAAAAATTACTTCAAATAGCTTTTGAAAAAAAAGGTAAAAGCTAGTTAAAAAACTATAAGCTAAAAGCTAAAAGACATTTACGAAACAGAGCTTTTTAATCAAAATGAGCTGAAAAGTTAAAAGCTATAAGCTAAAAGATCTTTTTTTGGTCCTACCAAACAAACTCTTAATTACTTCTTCAATCCTAAAATAAGAGTTTTTCTAACTAAAGAAATTTGTCTTAAAATAAGAGTTTTTTCTTATGTTTTTAATACAACAATATTTAATTTTTATCAATTTTATATTTAATAAATATTATTTACACAACTTTTAAGATATTACATCAAATTACATCTATATGACACCCAATAGTAATTAAGGACAATTTTATAAAATTGTTATATTTAATTATTCAATTATTATTTTTCATAATTTATGTATAACAATTTTAAAAAACTTTTATTTTATGATAGAGGGAGTATATTTGTGATTTCTATTTTTATTTTTTTAATTGGTTGTACTGGTGAAAACATTTGAAGAGAATTGGTAGTGCATTAAAAGTACATTTCTATATAAAAGAATTGGTAGTGTTGAAAAAATAGTCACGTTATGGAGGCTATATAACTATCAGTAATGTTTTGAGAAAAAGGAAAGATATTTTTCTAGTGATTGTCAAATACTTTCATGAATATTCAATTAATGTTATGTCAAGTATTTACTATGATTTGTGAATCAAACGAACATTTAAAACTTCTATAGACTTAAGGTAAGGGAGAGAGCCGTCAAAATGGGCTAGTCCACATGGGCCGGCCTACCAGGCCTGCAGAATCATAGGGCTTGAACCTTAAAATTAGAGTCCATATTTGTCGGGATCTTTTTAGCCCAGCCCTAAAAAGTCCGTTACCCATTAGGACTAGCCCATATGGGCCGTGGGTAGTCCATTAGGCCCATATCACTGTAAATTTTAAAAAATTATACTAATACTTATATTATCTTACTCCAAAATAACATATTAATTTTTCTCAACTCACTAAATTTTATATATATTTTATTCAATATATCTCTTTTAAATATTATACATTAATATAATTAATATTTTTTTCTCGTATTCTATTAGTTTCCCTTATGTTAAATATTCGAGTATTATTTTATACAATTTAGACATGTATTGTATTTAAAAACACATTATAGTATTGATAAAAAACAATATAGTACTTAAAAATATATTATAAAAATGTATTATGTTTAAAATAATATAATTTTTAATTTTATTTATAATAAATATTATGACATTTTTATTTTTATTTTTTTTATTAAAAATGCCCATTTATGGCCGAGTAGCCCGAAGCCCATCTAGGGTTGGACTCGGGTAGTAATTTTCGAGCCCATATTATAAACGGGTTTTTTTGGCCCAACCCTAAAAAGCCTGAGCCCATTAGGGCCGGCCCGTTTAGGACCGGGTAGCCCATTTTGACAGCTCTAGTTAGGGGTGGCATTTGAATCCATTAAGATAAAATCTATCCAATTTATCCATAAAAAAAATCATCCAATTCATCTACCACATAAAAAGTAAGTTAATTGATTGGATTAAATCCATCTATTTATATACATAGATTGATTCAATCCATCTAACATATTTTAAGGATCCAATGAATTATTTTTATTTCCGTTAGATTTTTTTTTGGGTTAAATATGTATTAGGTCCCTACAAATATCCAAACTTTCAAGTTTGGTCCCTCAAAAAAATTTCCTTCAAACATTGGTCATTGTTGGTTGCAGAATAGGGCAATCAGCAAAAATATTTATTTTCGGAAAGAATTCCCTCCGGGATTTATGTCGTGTCCACAGAGATCGGTTCGACGGAAAGAATGTCGTTCGACAGTCTCTCGCGTTTATGAGTTTGGATTAAAATAGTTTCAAACAAGAAAACATAAAAGTAAACATTAAAACAAAAAGAAATCATTCTTCAGAGAGAAAAACTCGTCTGACAATGCATATAAATCACTCCTCACAAACTTAAACTTACCGACCAGTTATACTCCACCTACAATACTCCTCAATATCACCCAGCATCGCTCACAACAAAGGTTATGTCTAACGCAAAGTTGAGAAAACAACCGTGTTACCCTCGCCGATACTCTCGCACGCTAGCTCAAGGCACAGAGGCATTAAGATTCGACGCCTATTGAAGATTGTTAGCTCCTAAATCTATCTCTAGAGTCCAGAAACTAACAGATAATCATCCCTAATCGAAGTTCGTGAGGGTTATGTCTAACGCAACCCAAACCCCACGCGTAAAGCAAAAATCAGAGACAATCACCAATAAAGATTTGTAAAGCAGATATCATATAACGCCATGGGCGACAAATATACATGAGTTCAGAATAAATACATATACACAACCCAACATAGAAGAAAAACACAAAGAAGAAAAGAAATGAACCAAACATCTCGCGGTTTGTCAACGCCGATCGACGATCAATCCACCCCGGTTCATCCATGTGCATGCTTCCATGTTGTTTTCTAAGCTAATCTATCAAAGAATGAGGTTGATGAAGTTGGAAGATCAAAAATCACCTCCAAACAACATAATCTAACAAAATTGAAGTAAAATGAATTAAATACAAAATTCTGGTTCAGACAAATTCGCCTGGCGGATTGAAAATTCGCCAGGCGGATTCCCCTTTTTCTCTCACACCAGCTGCGCAATAAAACAGCCTGGCAAAAAATATTTACATTCGCCTGGCGAATGAAAATTCTCCCGGCGAAAGTCTCAAAACTCGCCTGGCGAACAAGACGCGAGCACAAGACAGCAGCTACTTGAATTTCCAACTTTTCTCTCGCCAAGGCCTCGCCACAACCTCGCCCGGCGAAATTCTCAAATTCGCCCGGCGAATGGAAAATTTGCCTGGCGAATTTGACAGAACAGCAAAAAATTCTGCTTTGTTTTATTCGTAACTTTTGAACCGTAACTCCGTTTTTCGCCCAGTTTGAAGTGATGGAAAGCTTATTCAATGCTCTATACAACAATGGCAAGATCCCATTGCTGGAATACCTGCAAAAATAAATGAAAATCAATTAAACTCATTGATATTTACACGATACGCAATATATACACTAAAAAGTAAAGTAGACGTATTTATAAACAAATCGGGGTTTATTCAAACGATATCAACAAAAAGTATCGATAAGTGCAACAAAATATATATACAAAAATAGGTACAATTTGCACTTATCAAACTCTCCCCAACTTACCTAATTGTTTGTCCACAAACAAGAATCAAACAAACTTGAAAATGCATAAGCAATATCCAAAGAAAGACGAATCAACAGGTGTTGAAAAACGGAAACGAATGAATGGTTCAAATGAAAAACGGTACACACAAAGTAAATACTTACCACTAAACTACAACGATAACGTAGTCACGAAACAAATGCAAAATACAAAAATCATGCCAAAAATTCTAAAACAACACAAGTTCCAAAGTGAATCACACCTAGCAAAAATAATCATCGGTAGATGAAAAACACACAATAAGGTACTTTACACTCACACAACACTCATGCAAACAAAATACTAAATTATGCATACATCCACAAATTCATATTGAACATACAAAGGCAAGAATCACAAGGACTTTCAAGGTTGTAACTTGGTCGGGTAAACAAACAAGGGGCAATTTCTCAAGGTAATTGAAACAAAAACTTGCCTAAACCTAAGGGAGTAATCAACTCACAAAGACTCAAACACAAAAATTCCAATCAACTTCTTCCAAAATCCCAAGTGTTACACAACACACAATACTTATTTAGCACAATGATTGAAACTCTTTTTGTTTCCTTTTTCGAGGATTTTTCTTTTTCTTTCTTTTTCTCTTTCACAAATTTTTCTCTTTTTTCTTTTCTTTTTCAATCCTCATAGAATCCAACCAATGAGTATACAATCATCCTCTCCCCAACTTGAATTCAACCGCACCATCATGTGAATACTCCCTACTTTCTAAGGCAAGGAAAAAATCCATACAACAACACAAAGTTGAGGTCCAAGAAAAAAAACAAAATCCATTAAAAATAAGTGAACTAAATACTCATAGACAAGCATTAAGTTCAAATAGAAACATGGATCAAAAAGCTCAAAGGGGGTTACGAATGATCATACGCTCACAAGGTGAATTGACTATTTGGCTAAGGTGGTTGTGCTCAAAATGAAACAATTTCCATGATCTTTTTCATGCATTCATATAAACAACACAAACAACAGATTCAACATAATAAAATCCAGTTAGAACACGAAAGTTGGTACTCCGTGCATATATGAACAATAGAAGGCTACATCACAAAAAAGGTTGGGAACTAAAGTGATTCACAATAGAACAAGTATACAAAAGAATGGATGGCATGGAAGTTTGTAAAATGCCTAAGTATCATGAATATGCTAAAGTATAGAAAGCGATAAATACATACCTCAGACGTGTACAAAACTTAACAAAATCATTACCATACATCCGCAAGTTGAAACGAACCAACTTGGAAAATCACAAAAGCATCCTTAAATAAGTCGACCAAGACTTGCAACCAAACAACAAACAAAACATTAGAAAAGAAAAACTATAAAACATGCTTATTTTACGTCGTAAGCTCGACGCCTTTACGGTGCTTAATTAGAAACTTCCTTCATTCATGCCATGGTGATGTCTCACCTCGCAAACCAAAAGCAAGCGTCCTAACCAAACACTTAAACAAACGTTAATCTACAAGTATCAGTATAACAAGTGAAAATATACAATATATACGATATCTACAAAACTCAAAAACAAAGAAACTATCGCAATACGATTCAATATCAAAACCAATCCCAGGCAACGGCGCCATTTTGTTGGTTACAGAATAGGGCAATCAGCAAAAATATTTATTTTCGGAAAGAATTCCCTCCGGGATTTATGTTGTGTCAACAGAGATCGGTTCGACGGAAAGAATGTCGTTTAACAGTCTCTCGCGTTTATGAGTTTGGATTAAAATAGTTTCAAACAAGAAAACATAAAAGTAAACATTAAAACAAAAAGAAATCATTCTTCAGAGAGAAAAACTCGTCCGACAATGCATATAAATCACTCCTCACAAACTTAAACTTACCGACCAGTTATACTCCACCTACAATACTCCTCAATATCACCCAGCATCGCTCACAACAAAGGTTATGTCTAACGCAAAGTTGAGAAAACAACCGTGTTACCCTCGCCGATACTCTCGCACGCTAGCTCAAGGCACAGAGGCATTAAGATTTGACGCCTATTGAAGATTGCTAGCTCCTAAATCTATCTCTAGAGTCCAGAAACTAACAAATAATCATCCCTAATCGAAGTTCGTGAGGGTTATGTCTAACGCAACCTAAACCCCACGCGTAAAGCAAAAATCAGAGACAATCACCAATAAAGATTTGTAAAGCAGATATCATATAACGCCATGGGCGACAAATATACATGAGTTCAGAATAAATACATATACACAACCCAGCATAGAAGAAAAACACAAAGAAGAAAAGAAATGAACCAAACATCTCGCGGTTTGTCAACACCGATCGACGATCAATCCACCCCGGTTCATCCGTGTGCATGCTTCCATGTTGTTTTCTAAGCTAATCTATCAAAGAATGAGGTTGATGAAGTTGGAAGATCAAAAATCACCTCCAAACAACATAATCTAACAAAATTGAAGTAAAATGAATTAAATACAAAATTCTGGTATAGACAAATTCTCCTGGCGGATTGAAAATTTGCCAGGCAGATTCCCCTTTTTCTCTCACACCAGCTGCGCAATAAAACAGCCTGGCAAAAAATATCTACATTCGCCTGGCGAATGAAAATTCGCCCCGCGAAAGTCTCAAAACTCGCCTGGCGAACAAGACGCGAACACAAGACAGCAGCTACTTGAATTTCCAACTTTTCTCTCACCAAGGCCTCGCCACATCCTCGCCCGGCGAAATTCTCAAATTCGCCTGGCGAATTTGACAAAACAGCATAAAATTCTGCTTTGTTTTATTCGTAACTTTTGAACCGTAACTCCGTTTTTCGCCCGGTTTGAAGTGCTGGAAAGCTTATTCAATGCTCTATACAACAATGGCAAGATCCCATTGCTGGAATACCTGCAAAAATAAATGAAAATCAATTAAACTCATTGATATTTACACGATACGCAATATATACACTAAAAAGTTAAGTAAACGTATTTATAAACAAATCGGGGTTTATTCAAACGATATCAACAAAAAGTATCGATAAGTGCAACAAAACATATATACAAAAATAGGTACAATTTGCACTTATCAGTCATCTGAAAGTTTTATGTCCCTAACTTTAGTCTTCCCGTTAGTTTCCACTAACAGAGGATGATGTGGCATGCCAAGTGTGTAATAATCTCATGCCAACTGTGTATTCTTCTTATACCACGTCAGAAATGATTTAGTCCTTCTATTTCTCCTCCACCTTCCTCTTCCACGATAAAATTAAAAGCCCTAATCCTCTTCATTATAAGGTGTGTTCCTCACTATTCATCTTTGTTGTCTTCTCGTTCCTTCTCCTCCTTCTTATTCATCATGTGCATGTCATCTAGGTTGAGCAAAGTCGTCTCACATCATTCCAAGAGTGTTACCAACAGTGAAGGGAAAAAGTGTGGATGCAAGGGTACTTTGATTTTCTACATGTGCAAGAAGGGAAAGAATCAAGGTAGATTGTTTTGGAGATGTCCTTTTTGGAAAAATGAGGGTACTTGCAATATGTTCCTTTGGGATGATGAAATTGCAGAACGGAAGGAAGATGTTCAAGGGGTGGATGTTGAATGGAGCAAGGATGAGAGGGATATGAAATTTGTGGAAACTTTTAAGGAGCTTTATGAATCATCAATGAAGAAGAACAATAGGTTGAAGATGAAGCTCAAGGCAGAGGAATTTTATGGAAAGTTGAAGATTATTTGTGTTATAATTAAAGGTGTGAGAAAACACAAGAAAAGGGGTTTGAATTGGGTTTTCAAAATGAAAGATTTTTGTGAAACTCAAACAAAGATCACAAATAAACTAGCAATAGAGAAAGACGCACGATATATCCTGGTTCACTTAAAAACTATCAAGTTAATCCAGTCTACCCACCAAGGTGATTTCGCCTTATACACAAGGACTTAATCCACTATAACCAAACTGATTACACTGCACTAGCAGCTGCTGGTGACTAACATACACAAACTAACCGTCTCTTCTTAAGGATTCTGACCCAACTGGTCCCTTAAGGAATACAAACAACAGTTTGAAAAAATTTAATGTTTACAATGAATTGCTTCTACACAAGCTGATATAAACACTATGAATAGCTCACATAAAATCTATACAATATGAACAATATATTTACTTTGTATTGTGGTGCTTTACTGTTCACGTGTATGTGTCTCTCTTGTATGAATCAGTGTCTCTATTTTTCTTTGTATATATCAATGTCATCCACTTCTTCGAGTGATCAAGTCCTTATATAGCCAGAAAAAGATCAGTTGCAGGGCAGATCAGGAATATCAGTAAAATTACTGGCGACTTAAAATAATGTCGTTATGCTGGGATGAAAATCGTACACAAATGTTGTCCTTTGTACCACCAATTCAAGGTAATGGAATGGTAGTGGAAAAGAACGTGTTTGATATGTACTATGTAATATTTTTCCTCGCAAACATTTCATCTTCTTCTATTTATCAGAGGCTTCTGAGTAGATATGATTGAAGCATAATCAGAAGAATTAATCACTGGGTCTTCAGAGTCTTGAGTCTTCAGAGTCTTCAGAACTTGTTCGACAGGACCTTGTCTTCAGCACTCCTTCTTCAGAACCCTTGGTTATCAGAAACTTAAGTCTTCAGAGTCTTCAGAACGTTGTTCAGCAGAACCTTGTCTTCAGAGTCTTCAGCGCTTAGTCTTCAGAAACTTAAGTCTTTAGAGTCTTCAGAACGTTGTTCATCAGAACCTTTTCTTCAGAGTCTTTAGCACTTAGTCTTCAGAAGATAATTATCAAAGTCATATTCAGAGCCAGAATCTAAGAGAACTGATCGTACCTGGATCAGACAGTTTCTAGTGGCCAACGACGTCGTTTGGGCTTCAGCTCCGGTGAGTTTGAAAGACGGTCGGGGGGTGTACCTGCAAGGTACTCCGACGCTCAAGTAAGGTAACTGTCAGAGGAAAAAGCAAGTACAGAGGTGAGTAAGAAAAGTGAACATAACCTGGCCCTCTCAAGTGAGAGGTATTTATAGAGAGCCCCCAGCGCGGGGCCAACGGTTACTTGCATTGGACTGGATTGCCAGGCCCAATCCAAGTAACTGCCAGGGCTTACGTGGCGTAGTGAATACCAGCACGTGGTCTTCGCCCTGGGGTAACCGTTCATAGAACTCCGGAATTAGGGCAGACCGATTCCATCGGGAGTGGAACGGTTACATGAGAACGTGTCCTCGCGGGGAGGAGTCTTGCTTGTCGAGGAGAGACACGTCCTCGAGAGGAAGACTTGCTTGCGGATGGGGATGACTCCTCGCGGGGAGTAGCGTCCTCGTGTCGAGAAGGGGTGAACTCCGGGGAAGGCTCAGCGCCTCTGCCCGAAGCTCAATGCCGTTTGTGCCCGACACCGCTGAAGTGGCACATGCCCGACATTGACTGGACTGAGGCCTTCGTTGGGCCGTCCCAGAACGCGTGGGCTGGGCTTGCTCGGATGTGGAGCAAGTCCCCGACCCAGTCCAGAACAGGAGCCCCCCAAGTCATTGCTCTGAGGCGTCAGAGTGATGACTTAAGGGTCAAGGTTATGTCGAGGGCGTGTCCGGTTGGGAAAGGGGCTTCGAGAGAGGAACAGTTGGTGAACCGGGCATAAACAAATAGGCATGCTCGTGCGAGACTGGCCGCAGAGGGGTAACGTCACGGGGATACGAGGAGTCAAGGCCAAGGTGAATAAAGAGACACGTGTTTGGGGAATGAACAGACGTGCCTGGGGAAGCGTGTGCCACGCGTCACACCTCATTATTGCATAGGGCGGCTACCCTAGGGTAGCGTAATCGATTGCCTAGCGACTCCTCGAAGCTCGTGAGGGGCTTATAAAAGGGTCGAGTTCGTGCCATTCGCGCGTTCCCACCTTTTTCGCTCCGTATCTCATCTAGTCACCGTTGCTGCTCTGCCGCCGTACATCGCCGTGCACCGCCGTCTTTGCTGTTCTAGTCCGCTCTCCTCCACTGCTCAAGTAAGCTCTTAATCCCTTATGGTTGCTTTTTTTCTTTCTTTTAGTAGTTTTCTGGCGATTTGAGGACGTTCCTGGTACTCCGTTAGGGTTCTGGCCGGGAACGGCTGACGTTTCTAGGGTTCCGGTGGGTTTTGACGGTGGTTTGGGATGAACATCCCGAGGACAAGATGAATGTCCCGAGGACTCTTATGAATACTCCGAGGACACGTGATGAATTTCACGGGGAAGTGAGATGGGAGGATCGGGGAGTGAAAGGAGAAAGGACGGGGCGATGGCCTCGGGCAGTTCGCCGTGTCCCCGAATATTTTCTTGCTCGCTGCCCTTTCACTTGATCGGCGGTGGAAGGGTGGACTTGGTCGCGACCAACGAATTCACCTGTTTCCTCTGCTTTTCAGGTAAAAATGGCCGCGAGGATTCTGGGAATTCTCTACGTAGACACCGAACCCGACGTGGATGGACCCGCTCAGATCCCCGGGGAGGCGATCGTGCGCCCGGCAGACGAATGGGCCAGGGAAGAACCTTTGCGTATAGGGTCGTGTTTCTCCGTCGACGACACAGACGCTTTCGCCTTTGTCGAGAACATCCCCGAAGGAGAGAAGGCCACATGGACGGTTTACCAGCCCCGGGTACACCATCGTATCTGCTCGAACTATCGCGGGCTGCGGTTTCCCATGTATGAGTTCGCCTTTAAAGAGGCCGGTATCCGCCTCCCTTTCAATAGCTTTCAACTAGGGGTTTTCAACCGTCTGCACTTGGCGTCGTCGCAGCTTCATCCTAACGCGCTCGCTTTCATGCGGGCGTTTGAAATCGTCTGTGACTATCTCCAGATTGGGATCACCCTCGAGCTCTTCTTCCGCGTCTTCCATTTGCAACGTTCAACGGACAATGGGCGACATAGTTGGGTTTCTTTCAAATAACCCAGGAAGTTGTTCAAGGCGTACGCGGACTCAATAAGGGGCTTCAAGTGAAGGTTCTACTATGTCATGCCTGTAACGCCCATTTATTTAATTAAGTATTTAATTAAATATAACTGTAGTATGTTGTGTTGATTCGCGTTGATTTGAGTATTTGTGTCGATTTAAGTTAATTCCGGAATATCGGAATATTATGTTGATGTTTCTAAGTTGGTTCGAGTTGAATTGATTTAATTTGTGGAAATAATATTGGATATTTTCCGTCTATGGTTAAATATGTTGATTTGGTGGTTTGGACGATTTATTTGATAGTCGGTAATTAGTCGATTTAGTCGAGAGAAATAATATTAGAATTAATATTATGGAATATAAGCGTATTTTATTTAAGTGGGCTTATTTTATGGTTGTGTGTAGTAAGATTGGGGGGTGAAGATAGTAGGCCCAATAAGAATAATAAAATAATAGTATTATTATTATTATTATTAGTATTATTATTAATTGGGTTGGTTGAGAAAAAAAGGGGAATTAGGTTTTGATTAGTGGAGAAAAATAAGGGTTGAGAGAAGGAGTAAAACATGTTGTACGTGAAAAGTTGCAAGAGGAAGTTTTGGAGAAACTGATCGTGGAAGTTACAAAGGAAAAAGTCTTAGAGAAGAATAAGGGTTTTAGAGGAGAGAAAATAGCTTGGAAGCAAAGAAGGAGAAAGAAGAACTCATGATCATATCTCTATTTTCGCACTTATGGTATAGCCTCCACTAAACAGGTGATAACTTTTTACTTGTAATTCCGATTAAAGCGATTCTTGAATTTCTGGAAAGCTTACGAAATTCCCTTCAATTTGATATATGATTTCGTGTCAATAAGTTTGGTATTAAAGGAGAAAAACGCATTTGAAGTTTGGGAGTTCATGCTCGAAATGGGTCAAATAGTAGTTACGGGATTGATGATGATGGAGGCTGAATTTTGGTCAAGATAGGAACTCAATGGCAGCATGTTCATATTTCTAATCTCCATGGATGCAAGAGGAGAGGAAAAGAGGCAGAGCGAAGAGAGAAGCAGTTAGGCTTGGAGTTTTGCAGAGGGGATACGGGAGAATTGCCGTCGGAGCCAAGTCGGAAAAGTCGATCGGAAATTCGAGCGGTCATCAATCTAAGGTAAGGGTGGCGTTCGAATTCTATAACCGGGTATATGATAATTGATACTTGGGAGTGGGATTTATATAATTTTCTACTGAATGTGTTGAAGTGTATTGATGAATTGGTTTTGTTTTTGTGGAATTTGATGTTTGTTAGATTGTTTGGTTATTGTTCTATAGTGTTAAACTTAGGATGGAATTAGGTTAAATCGATAGAAACCGATGTTTTCGCGGACGAAAGTCGGAATAAATTGCGTAGTTGTGTCGAGAAATATTAGGTCGTGATCGAGTATACTTGTTTCATCGAATTTGGTTGATTTTGTAAGTTTTTGCATTTTTGGAGATTTGGGGGTTTAAGATTCGGATTGAAATCGAAAGTCGTAGAATTCACGTTTGATGGTTCCAAATCACTACTATATGTTTGGTATGAATGAGTAGGTGTTTGTTTCGAAGAAAATAATTGAATCGGTCAGATTTTCAGACGAAAATGCAAAATCCCGTAGGGCTGTTATGCAGAAAAATTCTGGTTTCGGAAAGTTTGGAAAATTCATATCTTTTGATCCGTAAGTCAGTTTTGACCCCCGTTCGAAGTGTTGGAAAGCTAACGAGATTTTCTTTCTAGGAAAAATGGTTTTGAGGTCTGTATCTAGTTCAATTATAGCAGAAAATTGAAACCGTATCGTTGTGTTGATTTTTACCGTCGTAAATGTGTGCGATTGAGGTGTTATCGTGCAATATGTCTCAACACTGTTAACCGATTAATAATGCAGAGGAATAGCAATAATGTGGGGACTTAGAAATAACAGTAGCAGGTTTTGTATCAGAGTTGAATTTAATGACAGTAACATGATTTAGTAGCATTCGAGATTTGATATCAGGGAATTAAATAAATAGAAACAGTGGAAATTAGTAGCAATAATGGAGGTTGATGAAAATAGTACCGAATAGTGATATTTGTAGTTTTAACCGATATAATTGTTTAACCGAAATTAGTTGAAATTTTGCAGTAGTAATTCGTAAGTGGTTGTGGTTATTTTTGGTTGGTTGATGTATGGAGTTAGTCGAATAAGTAGAATTAAGTGGTAAAATTAGTTGTCCGGTATTAGTTGAAAATTTAGGAGGTAGTTCGTGTATACGAGTAGATACGTGAATTGTGTTTATTTTGTTAAAATAGGTTGATTACGCTGACTTACAGGTACAGCTGACAATTATATTGTCCCGGTTTATAGGCACTGTTAAGTTGTAGGTCTTATGACCAATGTTTTATGTTGATGTTGAATACGTTGTTGATGTGGTGATGTTGGTGATGTGATGTTGAATATGTTGTTGATTAAGTTATAGGTCGAACGACCAATGTTGGATTAAGTTTATGCAAGTGGTGCATGTTTAAGTTGTTGTTCTCGTTGTTGTTATTGTGTTGTTGTTGTTGTGACGTTGTGGTTATTGTTGCATGCATACATTTGCATTGATTAAGTTGGTCGTGATGGCACCTGTTTAAGTTGGCCTTTATGGCATCCGATTAAGTTGAAAATGCCTCGATAACCTGGCATATGTTTAAGTTGGGAGTTTACTCCGAAATGGTACCATATGCATTTGTATAGTTTGAGTCACATTCGGTTTGTATGTTTAAGACGTTGTTGTCGTTGTTGTTGTGGTTGCTGAAGTTTTAAGTTGTTGCTGTGGTGCTATAAGTTGTTATTGTTATAAGTGATGTTGTTATAAGTTGTTTTTGTGATTAAGTTGGTGTTGGTTATTATGTTGTTAGTTGGTTTAATATTTGTTGCTGTTAACAGGTTGTGCTGATTTGAGTTGCTGTTGGTTACAAGTTATGGTTGCTATTAAGTTATTTATTAATAGTTGTCGTATGATAGTTGTATGAAGCGGTGAAATTTATACGATTCTAATCTAGTATATTAATTATCATACTTTTGTTTATATTATTTGATATCTCACCCCTTCTGTAATGATGTTACCTATTATGGGTAACTAAGCAGGTACTCAAGAATAGCTGTGAAGGTTTGAAGTCTTAGTCGCTGTTAGTTCAAGTTGGTGTCATGCTCTGATACGTAGCACTCGGGGGGAAATGTTTTGTTTATGTTGTTGTTCCTAATTGTTGTTATTACAATAATTCTTGAATAATTATAAATTGAAGTTTTGATCTAGTTGAATAAAGTGAATATGATTTATAAGTTGTGAAGGCTGAATGCTATGTATCTATTTTAAAAAGAAAAACAGGTTTATGTTATTGGTTTTGTTGTTCAAGTTGAAAATGTGACATCTCATTTGTTTTATGTTGAAAATTTTGCACTCTGATTTTTAATAAACGTTGGGTAGAAAATGGGGTGTTACATTAGTGGTATCAGAGCAGGTCGGTCTGTCCGGCCAAGTTGTCTAATGTTGTTTATCCCTTAGTACGCGACAAGTGTGGGGAACACTGTCGGTACTTGTTTGTTTTCCTAATCGATGGTATGCAGGAGTTGGTTTGAAACAAGTGGGGGAGAAGTTTACTTCTCAGAGATGTTTGTAGTATGTGAAGTTGAATCAAGGTGATATTGATCGCAGGAGTGCAAGTGTTGTCAGAACTGTGTTGTTGCGAATCGACAAGAGTATAGACTCATGATTTTATCTGTTGGTCCAGTTGAGACATTTGAAGGAGGACAAGTCAGTATGATCGATGTTTGCTTCTCAAAGAAGAGAGGGCAACGTGACGAATAGTGATATGCAAGTGGAGTATAGCTGGAGTAAAGTCAAATGATTTTCAGAGTTGAGTGAAAAACAAGGATTGTTGGAAGAGTTTGGAAGCAAGAGAAAGAGGTAGAACTCATGTTCACCAATTTCGGTTTTTATTTTCACATTTATGGAACAGCCTTCAGTATAAGAGGCATAACTTTCTACTCGTAACTCCGATGAAAGCGATTATGGACTTTTCGGAAAGTTTACGAAATTCCCTATAGTTTGCATATATGATTGGTCTTCAGGAAGTTTGTGAAGAGGGAGAAAAGTGCGTTTTAATATTTGGGTCTAATGCTGATTTTTGGAAAATTCTGCATATGGAAATTCTGAACCAGTCCCGTTGTAAGGATGATAACTTTTTACTCGTAACTCGGATTCAAGCGATTCTTGAAGTTCTGGAATCTTTACGAAATTCTCTTTATTTTAGAATATGATTTTGTGATTGAGAGCTCTGTATTGAAAGAGATATCTGTGGTTGAAGTTGAGCGACTACTGCTGAAAAATTTGGAAAGATGAAGCCTAGTGTGAAATTTTGATAAGAATAATATGTTGGTAATTATAAGGATGTGACAGTATCTGAGAATGCATCGAGATGCAATTTATGTTGAATAAGGAGAAATAAGTGATGATGTCATGTGATAGTAATGTTGAGAAAAAGACGGATGGTTGATTTGCAACGTTAAAAAGTTTAACTTGGATAAGAGTTGTAATTGGAGCGAGCCGAGTTGGATAGTACTTGAAGTAGTAGCAATTCCGGTGTTGGGAAGATATTTAATAATTGTGTTGTGCTACGACCATGTATAAGAGATTAAGTATTGGATTTTGGACGTTTTGGTATAATTGACGAAGTTGAAATTAAGGAAACTAAGAAGACGTTGATAAGCCTCAGAGAGTTGGCGGAGCATTGTGCTTACGGACTTTGGGCACAAGTTGTAGTACGCTATTGTGTTGGGTAATGATGATTTATGCCACTGTTATGGTTGTCGGCTGTCTATTGACAAATTGAGGAACTGATCACCCTTAATCTCTTGTTGATAGTAGACGGAATCATAATTGATGGATAGATGTGTCGTGCCAGCTAGTATAGTACGTATTTGAATTGGTTGAAGTCAAGCCAAGTGCTTGTGGATTGTTTATTTTGTCGATGTAGATTCATATATGAGCATATTAGTTGAATTTAAGGATGATGGCATGAGGTTGTGATTTAATTGATGAGTAGTATGAAAATTCGTAGTTGAGTTCTGGGTAGACTTGATACTTTGCAAGTAATCAGAGTGCGCAGCGAACGCGTGGTGTTGTACAGTTGTTCATGCGTGAGCAACAACGATGTTGGTAGTTTGGTTGTATTGATGTCGTGTTTAAGTTGTGTGATCGTATGTTGTTGCGTTCTAGTTCTTAAACCGGCGAATTCTTAAGTTGGTTACTCTTTATGTTATGATGTTAAGTTGTCAAGTGTGTCGCATGACTAGTATTCGGGTTTTTTTTACCGTCGATGTTATGAATTGTTTGTATTATACGTAGGTTGCCTTCGGAGATGAGAGTTGATTAGTCGGATGCAATCACATTGTTGGAGTAGTTGTATCGGATGAATTTTCGAGGACGAAAATGTTCTAAGTGGGGGAGAGTTGTAACCCCCATTTATTTAATTAAGTATTTAATTAAATATAACTGTAGTATATTGTGTTGATTCGCGTTGATTTGAGTATTTGTGTCGATTTAAGTTGATTCTGGAATATCGGAATATTATGTTGATGTTTCTAAGTTGGTTCGAGTTGAATTGATTTAAGTTGTGGAAATAATATTGGATATTTTCCGTCTATGGTTAAATATGTTGATTTGGTGGTTTGGACGATTTATTTGATAGTCGGTAATTAGTCGATTTAGTCGAGAGAAATAATATTAGAATTAATATTATGGAATATAAGCGTATTTTATTTAAGTGGACTTATTTTATGGTTGTGTGTAGTAAGATTGGGGGGTGAAGATAGTAGGCCCAATAAGAATAATAAAATAATAGTATTATTATTATTAGTATTATTATTAATTGGGTTGGTTGAGAAAAAAAGGGGAATTAGGTTTTGATTAGTGGAGAAAAATAAGGGTTGAGAGAAGGAGTAAAACATGTTGTACGTGAAAAGTTGCAAGAGGAAGTTTTGGAGAAATTGATCGTGGAAGTTACAGAGGAAAAAGTCTTAGAGAAGAATAAGGGTTTTAGAGGAGAGAAAATAGCTTGGAAGCAAAGAAGGAGAAAGAAGAACTCATGATCATTTCTCTATTTTCGCATTTATGGTACAACCTCCACTAAACAGGTGATAACGTTTTACTTGTAATTCCGATTAAAGTGATTCTTGAATTTCTGGAAAGCTTACGAAATTCCCTTCAATTTGATATATGATTTCGTGTCAATAAGTTCGGTATTAAAGGAGAAAAACGCATTTGAAGTTTGGGAGTTCATGCTGGAAATGGGTCAAATAGTAGTTACGGGATTGATGATGATGGAGGCTGAATTTTGGTCAAGATAGGAACTCAATGGCAGCATGTTCATATTTCTAATCTCCATGGATGCAAGAGGAGAGGAAAAGAGGCAGAGCGAAGAGAGAAGCAGTTAGGCTTGGAGTTTTGCAGAGGGGATACCGGAGAATTGTCGTCGGAACCAAGTCGGAAAAGTCGATCGGAAATTCGAGCGGCCATCAATCTAAGGTAAGGGTGGGGTTCGAATTCTATAACCAGGTATATGATAATTGATACGTGGGATTGGGATTTATATAATTTTCTACTGAATGTGTTGAAGTGTATTGATGAATTGGTTTTGTTTTTATGGAATTTGATGTTTGCTAGATTGTTTGGTTATTGTTCTATAGTGTTAAAGTTAGGATGGAATTGGGTTAAATCGATAGAAACCGATGTTTTCGCGGACGAAAGTCGGAATAGATTGCGTAGTTGTGTCGAGAAATGTTAGGTCGTGATCGAGTATGCTTGTTTCATCGAATTTGGTTGATTTTGTAAGTTTTTGCATTTTTGGAGATTTGGGGGTTTAAGATTCGGATTGAAATCGAAAGTCGTAGAATTCACGTTTGATGGTTCCAAATCACTACTATATGTTTGGTATGAATGACTAGGTGTTTGTTTCGAAGAAAATAATTGAATCGGTCAGATTTTCGGACGAAAATGCAAAATCCCGTAGGGCTGTTATGCAGAAAAATTCTGGTTTCGGAATGTTTGGAAAATTCATATCTTTTGATCCATAAGTCAGTTTTGACCCCCGTTCGAAGCGTTGGAAAGCTAATGAGATGTTCTTTCTAGGAAAAATGGTTTTGAGGTATGTATCTAGTTCAATTATAGCAGAAAATTGAAACCGTATCGTTGTGTTGATTTTTACCGTCGTGAATGTGTGCGATTGAGGTGTTATCGTGCAATATGCCTCAACACTGTTAACCGATTAATAATGCAGAGGAATAGCAATAATGTGGGGACTTAGAAATAACAGTAGCAGGTGTTGTATCAGAGTTGAATTTAATGACAATAACATAATGTAGTAGCATTCGAGATTTGATATCAGGGAATCAAATAAATAGAAACAGTGAAAATTAGTAGCAATAATGGAGGTTGATGAAAATAGTACCGAATAGTGATATTAGTAGTTTTAACTGATATAATTGTTTAACTGAAATTAGTTGAAATTTTGCAGTAGTAATTCGTAAGTGGTTGTAGTTATTTTTGGTTGGTTGATGTATGGAGTTAGTCGAATAAGTAGAATTAAGCGGTAAGATTAGTTGTCCGGTATTAGTTGAAAATTTATGAGGTAGTTCGTGTATACGAGTAGATACGTGAATTGTGTTTATTTTGTTAAAATAGGTTGATTACACTGACTTACAGGTACAGCTGACAATTATATTGTCCCGGTTTATGGGCACTGTTAAGTTGTAGGTCTTATGACCAATGTTTTATGTTGATGTTGAATACGTTGTTGATGTGGTGATGTTGGTGATGTGATGTTGAATATGTTGTTGATTAAGTTGTAGGTCGAACGACCAATGTTGGATTAAGTTGATGCAAGTGGTGCATGTTTAAGTTATTGTTCTCGTTGTTGTTATTACGTTGTTGTTGTTGTGACGTTGTGGTTATTGTTGCATGCATACATTTGCATTGATTAAGTTGGCCGTGATGGCACCTGTTTAAGTTGGCCTTGATGGCATCCGATTAAGTTGAAAATGCCTCGATAACCTAGCATATGTTTAAGTTGGGAGTTTACTCCGAAATGGTACCACATGCATTTGCATAGTTGGAGTCACATTCGGTTTGTATGTTTAAGACGTTGTTGTCGTTGTTGTTGTGGTTGCTGAAGTTATAAGTTGTTGTTGTGGTGCTATAAGTTGTTATTGTTATAAGTGATGTTGTTATAAGTTGCTTTTGTGATTAAGTTGGTGTTGGTTATTATGTTGTTAGTTGGTTTAATATTTGTTGTTGTTAACAGGTTGTGCTGATTTGAGTTGATGTTGGTTACAAGTTATGGTTGCTATTAAGTTGTTTATTAATAGTTGTCGTATGATAGTTGTATGAAGTGGTGAAATTTATACGATTCTAATCTAGTATATTAATTATCATACTTTTGTTTATATTATTCGATACCTCACCCCTTCTGTAATGATGTTACCTATTATGGGTAACTGAGCAGGTACTCAAGAATAGCTGTGAAGGTTTGAAGTCTTAGTCGCTGTTAGTTCAAGTTGGTGTCATGCTCTGATACGTAGCACTCGGGGGGAAATGTTTTGTTTATGTTGTTGTTCCTAATTGTTTTTATTACAATAATTCTTGAATAATTATAAATTGAAGTTTTGATCTAGTTGAATAAAGTGAATATGATTTATAAGTTGTGAAGGCCGAATGATATGTATCTATTTTAAAAAGAAATACAGGTTTATGTTATTGGTTTTGTTGTTCAAGTTGAAAATGTGACATCTCATTTATTTTATGTTGAAAATTTTGCACTCTGATTTTTAATAAACGTTGGGTAGAAATGGGGTGTTACAATGCCTGCGACGCACGCAGCCGTGGGTACGCTCTATGACATTATGCCCGACGGATCCGGGGGAGAGAGGTTCGTGTCCAAGTGTCCCCTAGAGTGGTAGGACGCCCACTTCGCGCTTGGTACGAAGGATTACGTCGTGAAGCACAAGGAGCTGTCGGAGGATGACAGAGGGGCGTACTCCATGTTGGTCGCGTATGTCAATGGTTTCAACTGGGCAGAGTGCGTTGGTAGGGATGGAAACTACCTCCTCGACTCCCAAGGGAGGGTTATGAGAGAGGTTCGCTATATAAACACCCGGGGGCTCCTCGAATGCAAGTCTTCCCGACGAGGCCAAGAGGTTCTTAGGTGGGATCTCCTTGTCCTGTTCGGGCCTTCATTTAGCTTTGTCTCTTTGTGCTAACTTTTTCCATGTTTTCTCTTGCAGCTCAAATGTCTAACGCCACCGAGCGTATCATGAAGTTGGCCGCCGAGCGGGCACCCAAGCGTACCAAGAGCCGTGTCCGAGAGATTATTCAGACTGCGGCGTCGGCTGGGATGACGAGTGGCTCCTCCTCGTCACAGTGCATCCAGTCCCCTCCCCAGGAGAGCACCCCTGCCAAGAAAGCAAGGACTGAGGGGTCTGTCCTCGTGGATCTCATGGACTCTGTCCCGCTGGAGAAGTTTCAGATGCCCGCTTGCCACCTCCAGCAGAATTTCTTCGGGGGAAGCCCCCTGTCATTGCTGATGCCGAGGTGAAGGCGGTTTTGGGTATGGACGGGGTGGCCAGGAGAGAGGAGCTTGTCGAGGACCTTGCGGCCATGATGCGGGTCTTCGAGACTGCCTTGATATTGAATGATGGGGTCCCCTCTGCCTCTGAGCTACAGAAGCTGAAAGACGATTACACTGCCCTCGAGAAGGAGAAGGATAAGGTTGCGACTGATCTGCTGAAGGCCCAGGCCGAGTGCGAGGACCACGCCAACACCCTCCGCGAGCTGAATGAGGTCAAGTCTGCCCTGAAGGCGACTCAAGAGGAGCTTGATCACTCTCGGGAAAGGGTCGGGGAGTTGGAGGCTGTTGTCCGTCCCGCGGAGAATGAATCTCCCGTGGAGAAAAACCTTACTGACCGTGCCGCTTTGATTGGCAAAATTTGGGAGCTTCAGGCAGATAGTCTGGAAGCTCTGGAGATAGGCTTTAAGAATGCCATGGAGCAGATCGGCGCTGAGAATCCAGGCGTTCCACTGGTGCTCGACAGAATCAACCCGTTCCTTCGTGTGGTCGATGGCAAGCTCAATCTTCTAGAGGAGGGGGAGGAGGAAGATGGAAGGCGGGTCGAGGATGAGATCACCGTGTAGTTCTTTTGATTGTTTGGCCTACGCGCCATTTTCTTTGTAATGATTTGTGCCCGGCATATGTGCCAAGGACTTTTTGACATTCTTGTAATATTTGTACACTGGGCTTCTGCCCGTTTCTAAGTATTTTTGTTTATCCGCTATTGTCGTTGCTTGTATGGTTTTCAATGTATGTGGTGCATTTGTTATACTTTATTTTTTCTAAGTAATAAGACTTTGGGATTTGCTCGACCTTGATAGTCCCTGACCGCGTGGAGAGCTGGTCGGGCGGCCGGAGGCGTATTCTGACCTTTAACGAGGCTAAGAGCTCGGTCGAGTTCTTAGCTTCGTGGCATGAACTTCCCATCACGAGCTGGGTGTTCTTCCTGATTGGTACAATGACGGTGGGCCTCGATCGAGGTATCCCCGTCGAATCAAAGGTCCTCACGCACACACAACGCGGTCTCTGATCATCGTGTTCTGTATAGGGGTGTCGCGCTCGTACCTTAGCGTGTCCCCGTGATCTCGGTGCTAGTGAACCGCGGGCAGTGCTTAACTGTAGTACTGTTTGAGCTTCTCAGCATTCCATGGTCGAGCAAGTTATTCCCCGGGCAGATTTTCGAGGAAGTAGGCTCCTGTCCCCGTTTTCCCGCAGACGCGGTACGGGCCCTCCCAGTTTGCGGCGAGTTTTCCTTCTCGCGAGTCCTTCTGGTTCCTGCGTAGGACGAGGGTGCCTACCTAAAAATCACGTTTGATAATTTTGTCGTTATAACGTAGTGTTATTTTTTGTTTTAGCGAGGCTTCTCGGAGGGAAGCGCCAGAGCGTGTTTCTTCAACGAAGTCGAGCTCTTCCCTCAAGGCTTCGTCATTCGCGTCCCCGTCGAGGGGGGCTTCTGTCCTCCTCGAGGGTTCCCTGATCTCCACGGGGATCACCGCTTCCGTTTCGTAGGTCAAACGGAAAAGGGTCTCCCCGGTCGTGGAGTATGGGGTCGTTCGATAGGCCCAGAGGACGTTGTGTAGCTCCTCGACCCACCGTCGTTTGGCGTCGCCTAATCGGCGTCTCAATCCTCGGAGGATTACTCTGTTCGCCGTCTCAGCCTGCCCGTTCGTTTGGGGGTGCTCGACCGACGTGAAGTGCTGCTTCGTGCCTAGTTTGGTGACGAAGTCTTGGAAGTTCTTGTCGGTGAACTGTGTCCCATTGTCGGTGACAATGGCTTGAGGCACGCCTAATCGGGCGAGGATGTTTCTTTTGTAAAAACACAGTATGTTAAAGGCCGTGATTTTGGCCAATGCTTCCGCCTCGATCCACTTCGTGAAGTAATCCACCCCGACGATGAGGTATTTGTTTTGATATGATCCTATGACGAAGGGTCCAAGGATGTTCATTCCCCACCATGCGAATGGCCACGAGGAGGATAGCGTTTTGAGCTCGCTAGGAGGAGTGAGGTGCATGTCCCCATGTCGCTGGCATCTATCGCACTTCTTGACGTGTTCCTTGGCGTCTTGTTGCATGGTGGGCCAGTAGTACCCTGCTCGAAGTGCCTTACGGGCTAACGAGCGGCCGCCGAGGTGCTGTGCATTGATTCCCTCGTGGATTTCCTGGAGGATGTCGGGGACCTTAGTCTCCTCGACGCACCTGAGGAGGGGGATAGAGAACCCTCACCGGTATAGCTTATCCTCGACTACAGTGTACGAGCACGCCTGCCTCTTGACCTTTCCTGCTTCTTTGGGATCTTCGGGCAGTTTGCCTGTCATCAGGTATTCGTATTCCGGGGTCATCCAACAGTTGCTGTCCCCGATGGCGTTGATGTCCGAAACCATGGCCGGTCTGTCGATGCTCAGGTGGGAAAGCACTTCTTGTATGACAGATTTGTTCCCGCCTTTCTTCTTTGTGCTCGCCAATTTGGACAAGACATCTGCTCGAGCATTGTGCTCGCGGGGGATGTGAGTTACTTCCGCGGAGGCGAACTTTTTCATCTTTTCTTTTACCAAGGCCAAGTATTCTATGAGGTTTTTGTTCTTGGCTTGGTACTCTCCTCGGACTTGCGAGGCCACGAGCTGGGAATCAGTGAAGAGTTTGACCTCCTTGGCGCCGAGGTGCTCCGCCAGCCGATGTCCTGCGAGGAAGGCCTCGTATTCGGCTTGGTTGTTCGATGTCGGGAAGGACAGTTCGAGGGATACCTCGATCAAGATGCCTTCCTCATTTTCGAGGATGATGACCGCCCCACTTCCCTTTGGGCTGGACGCCCCGTCGACATAGATCGTCCATTTCTGTGATCCGTTGGTCGAAGGTTCCGGGACGATCATCTCTGCTACGAAGTCAGCCAGTACCTATGCCTTCAGGGCTTTCCTCCCATTGTATTGGATGTCAAACTCGGCGAGCTCGAGTGACCACCTGAGCATCCTCCCTACCATGTCCGGCCGCCCGAGGAGCTGCCTTATAGGTTGTTCGGTCCTTACGACGATGGTGTGGGCGAGGAAGTAGTGGCATAGCCTCTTTGCCGCGGTGACGAGGCCCAAGGCGACTTTCTCTATCTGCTGATACCTGAGCTCGGGGCCTTGAAGGGCTTTGCTCGTGAAGTAAACTGGCTTCTGCCCGTCCGGGGTTTCCCGAATGAGGACGGCGCTGACTGCTTCACTCGTGATCGCAAGATACAAGAAGAGTGTCTCCCCGTTCTCAGGCTGTGAGAGGACTGGGGGTTGTGACAGGACTTGTTTTAAGTGGACGAGTGCCTTCTCGCATTCCTCGCTCCAATCAAACTCTGCTTTTTGTCGAAGAAGTTTGAAAAATAGGAGTGTGTACTGTGCGGATTTGGCGACGAAGCGGGAGAGGGCGGTGAGCATCCTGTTCAATGATTGTATCGACTTCTTTGAGTCCGGGGTAGGGAGCTCGGAGAAAGCCCTACACTTGTCGGGGTTGGCCTCGATTCCTCGCTCTGTGAGGTAAAACCTGAGGAACTTACCTGCCCGGACGCCAAAGGTGCACTTGTCGGGGTTAAACCTCTTGTGACATCTCCTCGCCGTGTCGAACACTTTCTTGAGGTGTGTGGCGTGGTCGACTTCTTCTGCGGATTTGACGATCATGTCGTCCATGTAAACCTCGAGCATGTCGCCAATTTCAGCCCGAAAGACCTTGTTCATCATCCGTTGGTAGGTCGCACCGGCGTTCTTCAGACCGAAGGGCATCACGTTGTAGTAGTAGTTGCCCGACGTAGTCATGAAGGCCGTGTGTTGTTTGTTGACCTTGTCTATGGGAATTTGATTGTATCCCGAGTAAGCGTCCATGAAGGATAGTAGTTTGTAACCTGCAGAATTGTCGACCAGTTGGTCGATGTTAGGCAAGGGATAACAGTCTTTCGGGCAAGCCCGGTTAAGATCAGTATAATCAACGCACATTCTCCATTTTCCATTATTCTTTTTAACAAGTACAACGTTGGACAGCCAGGTCGTGTATTTGGCCTCCGAAATAAAATTTGCCTTTAGGAGGTCTTTTACAGCATTTTCAGCAGCCTCCGCTTTCCCGGGAGACTGCTTACGCCTACGTTGTGCTATGGCCCTAGCGGCCGGATCTACTGCTAGCTGATGGCAAGCCACCTCGGGGTCGAGGCCAGGCATCTCGGACGCGCTCCACGCGAACAGGTCAGCGTTCTCTCTCAGGCATGCCTTCAGCTGTTCCTTCTCCAGGTCGGGGATCCCGGCACCAATCTTCACATTACGATCTAGGTCGTCCCCGAGTGCCACAAGCTCAAAGTCTCTGTCTGGGATGGGGCGCGTTGGGTAGAGAGGCCGCCCGTTGTTCTCTGCCTGGAGGTCGAGGTCCTCTGCCCCGTCTTCATCGGGCTCGCCCGGGAACCTGCTGTCGAGTTCGACCGCGTTGACGCGCGGGAGAGGTATCTGCTCGGCGTCCTGGGGTGGCTTGGCCACGGTCTTGGGTTTGGGGCCGATGGAACTCAAGCCTTTGATGGCGGCGTCGAAGCACCTTCTGGCCGCGTCGATGTCCCCGTGCATCCTCACTACTCATCCCCTGGTCGTGTAGTACTTCATTTTGTGGTGGACCGTTGATGGTACGGCCGTAAGTTCAGCAAGGGTGGTCCTCCCGAGGATGCAGTTGTAGAGGGACGGGCATTTGACCACCAGGAAACGGATCTTCACCTGTCGGGCAGTGTCTTCGGTCCCAAATGTAACCATTAGCTCCACGTAACCCCATGGTCTGGTGGTGGTTCCATTGAACCCCTGTAGATCTGAACCGACATACGGGGTCAAATGCCTCTCGTCGAGCTGAAGGGTCCCGAACAGATGAGCATACATGATGTCGACCGAGCTCCCCTGGTCGACTAGGATCCTTCGAACGTCAAAGTTCGCCATCTGCGCCCTGATCAGGAGGGGAATAGTGGCGTTTGGTGCTCCCCCGGGGAGTTCCTCGAGGTAGAAGGTGATGGGGTTAGAGTTTCCCCGCACTTTCTCGAGGGTGGTCGCCTTTGCCGATGTCGCGGATTCCAGCTCGTCAAATTTCCGCTTGATCGATCCGACGGACAGCTTCTCTGGTCCTCCCCCGGAGATGACCATCGCCCTGGGGAAGCTTTTCCAGGTGCTACGGGCAGTAACGGGGTCCTCATGGGGAAATGTCGCCCACATGTTGTGAATTGCTTCTTGTCCTTCAATGATTGGGGGGACAAAGAAGTCCTCGGGTCGGGTGACAGTGAGGGCGACTTGAAGGTGGCTCTCGTCGGGAGGAGGCGTCGTCTCCTCGACGTTCTGGGCTTCCCGGGAGCTGGGCCGAGGAGTATCGTTCTTCTGGGCGTATTTCTTCAAGTGCCCTTCCTTGATCAGAATTTCGATCTCATCCTTGAGATGGATGCAGTCTTCGGTAACGTGCCCATGGCTCCGGTGGAACCTGCTGTACTTTGATTTGTCGACGTTTGATTTTCGAGCAGCGGGCTTCGGGAAGCGAACTCCTCCTTTCACAAACTCGAAATTCTGGCATTCGGAGAGGATTCGAGCCCGGGAAGCATTGAGCGGGGTGTACTCCGTGAATCGGCCAGCTGGTCCGTGCGGTTCCCGAGGATCACGGTTGCGGTTCTCTTTCTTTCTTTCTCCTCCTCACCGGGGAGAAGAGTCTTTATCTTTATGGCCGCGGGGGCCTTCTCTGCGTCTCGTCTCAAGGGCGATCTGAGCTGCTTCCGTCTCCTCGAGTTCGATGTACTTCTGAGCTCGAGCTAGAAGGTCCTCGAGACGTCGGGGTCTGCGGAGGCCTATGGATTTGGCAAAGTCAGATCCGGCACGCAGTCCATGGAGAATTAAATATTTCTTCATGTCGTCGGTCGTATGGACCTTGACAACTTCTTTGTTGAATCTCTCGATGTAGTTTCGGAGAGATTCGTTCTTCCCTTGGAAGATGCTTTCTAGGGCATCATCCGTCTTCGGGTGTCGGCGAGACGCGGTGAAGTGTTTGGTGAAGCGTTGCCTAAGTTGCTTCCAAGATGTGATCGACCCATGTGCCAGACCCTCATACCAAGTCATGGATCCCTTCCGCAAGGTGGTGGGGAATAGCTTGCACCTGATGGCTCCCCTGACATTTCGGAAGTCGAGCATTGCTTCGAAACTCTCGACGTGATCGTTGGGGTCGGTCAGGCCGTCATAGGTCCACAATGGTGGGGGTTTCTCCATGCCTGCAGGGATTAGGACGTTCATGATTTCCCACGATAGAGGGGTCCTCTGGTCCTCTTCGTCGCTACCAGCCGGGGAACTCGAACGTGATCGATGATGTCGTGGAGGGGAGTTCCTCGAACGGTTCTTTGGTCTTTCTTCGATCTGCTTGGACTTCTTGGAAGTGGTGGAGGCCCTGGGTTCCTTCCAAGGCGGGGAACGAGGGCGTTTCTGGGAGATCGTCGGCTGGGGGCGCTCGAGACGTGGTCGACGACCCTGGTGTACCGGCGACGAGGTCCGAGATTCTTCAGAAGGAGTCCTTCGCGGGGAAGGAGAACGGCGAGGTGACGGGGGACGACGATGTCTTCGCGGGGAAGATCGTTGTGCCCGTCCTTGCTCCAACGCTTCAATTCTGGTATTCTGGTGTGCGATCAGCTGATTGGTCTGATTGATTAAGGCAAATAGGGCCACGGTGCTCGGGTCCGCATTGGGTAGAGGAGCAACTGGTCAGAAAATGGCCTGTTGATCGTCCTGGCGGACGGCGTTGTAAGCCACATCTTGGGAGTCTGGGGAGGCGGTCTACCCGTCTCTTATGTCGCCTTCGCCGCCGTTAAGGATGACGGCGTCCTCACTGTGGTTCCCGTCCTCGAGTTGTGTGAGCACGGTGTCCAGAGCCTGGGTAACTGACGGATTGGCCATGTTGGTGATGAATGAGAGTTGCTTTGGTTTAACGAGGGAAAAACGGGGAAGCAAAGGGTTCCCACAAATGGCGCCACTGATCGTACCTGGATCAGACAGTTTCTAGTGGCCAACGATGTCGTATGGGCTTCAGCTCCGGTGAGGTTGAAAGACGGCGGGGGGTGTACCTGCAAGGTACTCTGACGCTCAAGTAAGGTAACTTTTAGAGGAAAAAGCAAGTACAGAGGTGAGTAAGAAAAGTGAACGTAACCTTGCCCTCTCAAGTGAGACGTATTTATAGAGAGCCCCCAGCGCGGGGCCAACGGTTACTTGCATTGGACTGGATTGTCAGGCCCAATCCAAGTAACTGCCAGGGCTTACGTGGCGTAGTGAAGACCAGCACGTGGTCTTCGCCCTGGGGTAACCGTTCCTAGATCTTTGGAATTAGGGCAGACCGATTCCATCGGGAGTGGAGCGGTTACATGAGAACGTGTCCTCGCGGGGAGGAGTCTTGCGTGTTGAGGAGAGACACGTCCTCGCGTGGAGGACTTGCTTGCGGATGGGGATAACTCCTCGCGGGGAGTAACGTCCTCGTGTCGAGGAGGGGTGAACTCCGGGGAAGGCTCAGCGCCTCTTCCCGAAGCTCAACGCCGTTTATGCCCGACACCGCTGAAGTGGCACATGCCCAACATTGACTGGACTGAGGCCTTCGTTGGGCCATCCCAGAACGCGTGGGCTGGGCTTGCTCAGATGTGGAGCAGGTCCCCGGCCCAGTCCAGAACAAGAACATTGCAGCAACAACATATTGTCTTCTTAGAATCTTTCTGAAGCAGATCAAAAGCAAACTTGCTTCTTTGATGCAGAAGAAATTTTTGATCAATTGAGAGTGACGTTCCACATTATCTCTATTAGAGTCAGAGCTATCTTTATCAGAGTCAGATCCTGTTTGTCAATAATTTAGAAAATAAACGTTAGAGTACCAAAATTATTCTCACACAAATACTACTTTGTTATTATCAAAACTTAGAGATATCTTGCAGAACCAAATCTTGTTCTAACAATAATTTCAGTATTGGTCAACATGTATTTTGTTATTAGGTGTAATTGTTGAATTGACCTAAGTTAGGTGTTAAGTTGTCTTAATGATATGTAATGTTGTTTTGTTATGAACAACACTTTGGTGTAATAGTTTTTGTAATGTTTAGTTGTTATGAAATGTGATTTGAATTGATAAAATTTGGTTAAGTTATGATCTATAATTTTCAATTGGGTGTTGTTATGAAATTTAATTTCAATTGATATAATTTGTTAATAGGCTTTGTCTTAATGATTTGTATTGTGTTGTAATGTTTACAGCAAGAAATGACCTATAATAAAGTGACCATAAAATGACATAACAGTGAGAATATACCAAAAAGGTTGTTATAATTGCATACCAAAATAGTAGTTGAGTACATTAGTACAGTACATCAAAATAACAGATTGTATATTGGTCCAAAAGACCTCATTAGTACATTACATCAGACTTGTAACTTCATAAATTCAACAAAACATCATAACAGTTGATCATAAATAGCAATTACACCAAAATGAAATGCCCTTCATTAGGTTTGACCCCTGCCAATGCTGCAATCATTTTCATGTATAACCAGTGGATCATCAGGTTTTCTGCCTGGGCCTGGTATGTTCTTAGTCTTCAGTGTCTTCAACCTTTCACTGTGTTTTTTCAGCTAAGACATTAACTTGTGTTTTGTACCTGCTTTGTGTCCTAAATTTGATTGGTCCACTGCTGCTTGGCCTAGACAGATTTGTTCTTATTCCAGGGGGTTTGAAAGGTGTGTTCCTACACATTTTTGGTTGCTTCCCAAAGAAAACTTTGGCACCACTTGGCCTTGGCTGAGATGCCTAGAGAGGTGACTTGTCAACTCTCAGTGGTTGGATGTCCAAGACATCGCCACCTGTTTATAAAGCAGCAAGAGTCTCATACAAAGTTGTTGATTTTTCCATGACAATAGGCTCAGGTTCAATTGGATCTTTTGGCTGACTTGCATCCTTGACAGTAGGGGCAACCTCCAAATTGACATACTTTTCACTTTGCTTTGCACTTGCTTCCTTTATACTATGATCAGTTTCTACATGTTGCTCACT
Organism: Lathyrus tuberosus; assembly: GCA_022829125.1. Classification (NCBI taxonomy): domain Eukaryota; kingdom Viridiplantae; phylum Streptophyta; class Magnoliopsida; order Fabales; family Fabaceae; genus Lathyrus; species Lathyrus tuberosus. The sequence continues at coordinate 20,506,259 of JALAZF010000026.1, read as the reverse complement.
TGCCACATCCACATTCTTCACAGTTGCTTCCTTCACAATGACAGTTGTTTTCTTCACAGTTGCTTCTTTGACAGTTTTCGCCCCCTTAACAGCAGGTTTTGATGAAGTTCCATCCTTGACAGTTGTTGCTTTTCCTGTTGCCTCCTTTTGACTTGCCTCATTGGTCTTTGCTTTCTTTGGTTCTTTGTTTGTTGAACCCTTAGGCCTCCCCTGCAATATACAAGTAAACAAGCACAATATTAACATATTTATATGCGACATTGTCACATTGTAAACAAGCACAGTATTAACATATTTATCAGTTAGCTTAACTTGCTTGTGGAACCCTTACCCTTTTTTTGGTGCATCATTGGGTTGATCATTAGCTTGACTTACTGTGTAGGTATTTGCTAAGTTGCTTGTGTAGGGATTTCTTGACTGACTTGAATAGCATTTGTTTTAGCTTCCATTTCTTGCTTCCATTTCTTGCTTCCATTTCTTGCATGTCCTTTTGTTATGGCCAAGTTAAAAACAGAATCTGCACCTATGGTTTGTGTTTGTTCTTTGACATTTATTTTGGCTCTTTTCATCAGGTTCCCTCCTTCTCAGTTTCTTAGGCATACCTGGGCCACGTTTAAACTTAGGTGGTAGCATTGTATCATTATCAGTTCTAGGCCACTTGTTCTGTCCATTTAGTGGGGTAATTACCTCACTGTAACATGCTTGATAAGTGCTCTTGTGATAACATTTACGAACATATTTTACAGGGTCATCTACTTTCCTATATATGGCAGCCACATCATGTCTACATGGAATACCTACAAGTTCCCAGTAGTTGCAAGAACAAATTTTTTTTTCCAAATCTACCACAAATTGTCAGTAAACAACACATGAGTCACTTGAAATGTTAACCTATCAGCATGTGTAGCTGTCCAACTAACACTCTTCTATATTTCCCTATCTAATTTCTTTAAGGGGTTTGTCATTATGTTTCCCTTATAACCCTCCACCTTATCCCTAAGAGTAGCAAACCTCCCCATTAAATAATTCCTAATCCACTCAAATATTGTTATGATTGGTTTGTCTCTTTGTAACAGTATTGTTGCATTAAAGGACTCACTCAAATTGTTCATTAAGACATCACATTTTGAAAATATTGGAAAAGCATGCTTACACCATTTTTTTTTGGAATTGCCTCGATCCACTCATAGGCCTCCATGCGGACCTCCTTAATCATGAGCATCTTTGCTTCATGTGCTTCATAGTAGGTAGCTTTTGCA